>CM073923.1:20290000-21540000 GCA_037179545.1 Sesamia inferens
CCGTGCATCCTTAACTTTTAAAATGAGTAGGTACTATTTAAAAAATATACGACACTAGTGGCTGCCAGCGACTTCGTTCCCGTGGTTTAATTATGCTCTGCTCCTATTGGTCGTAGCGTGATGTTATATAGTTAGCCTAAAGCCTTCCTGGATTAATGGGCTATCCAACGCAAGAAGAATTTTTCAAATCAGAGCAGTAGTTTTTGAGATTAGCGCGTTCAAACAAACAAACAAACTCTTCAGCTTTATATATTAGTATAGATTATTTCAATCCTAAGATGTCGCTGGACCTAGGCCTCCACCAATCCACTGTAAATCCATAGGATTCCTGCGACCTTCACAAGGTTAAAAACCGAATATAAAATCCAAATGGAAAATCTACACACTAAGTTTTTGTTATCACATGTTACAAAAATTACGATAACTAAAACTTTTTACTACGACTCTGTAGCATAATGTACAAATGAGGGTTCATGTTATATGCGCTATCACAAGATAAAATATGCTTGATTGACCCTGCCCTAATTTCCCAAAACCAAAACAGTCCTTCAAAATTATAACTTAATTATGAAGCCAAATCTGATGAAAAGCGAAATGTAGGCGTCCTTATCTGGCAACTTTTGATTGCAGACCCACGAAGTAATGACTTAATACAATGCTCTTTCGGAAATTATACATTATTATGCCGCCATATGTCCTACCCTATTATTAGGGCGTCATCAATTTGAATAATCCGCAAAACATTGTTTGAAAATTTTTATAATTGGTTATTGGCAACCCTGCAATATGCTCATTAAATTTTATTAAAAAGATTACTCGCGCTTTGTTGATCGTGATTTTGTCGCTTTTTATTTTGAAACGATTGTTGCTTTTTGTTTGGTCGGAAATTATGCATAGGCAATTTTATGTACTGATACTGTCAAAGAGACATGCAACTTTTGTAAAGTTACAGGAATATTTATTTTTATTCACCTTCGAATAAAAAAATAACTTTGTTTCATATCTGCATAAGTACATGAAATACTTATGCAGTTATGAAACCCAGTATTGAAAAAGATAGGTAATAAGTTAAGGAATAAATCATCATCATCATTTCAGCCGAAAGACGTCCACTGCTGGACATAGGTCTCCCCCAAGGCTCTCCACGACGACCAGTCCTGCGCCTCCCGCATCCAGCGGTTTCCCGCGACCTTCACCAGGTCGTCGGCCCACCTTGTCGGGGGCCTACCCACGCTACGTCTTCCGGTGCGTGGTCGCCACTCGAGAACCCGTCGGCCCCATCGGGCATCGGTCCTACGGGCAATGTGTCCAGCCCACTGCCACTTTAGTGTTGCAATTCTTTGGGCTATCTCGGTTACTCTCGTTCTTCTGCGGATCTCTTCATTCCTGATTCGATCGCGCAGTGAAACCCCAAGCATAGCCCTCTCCATTGCCCTTTGAGTGACTTTGTGGCCCATTGTTACTCTCTCGGACTCGCTCGGAGGCTCTACTGAGGTCTTCGAGCATTGTACTCATTTCCTCCGCGGTCTCAGCCATGACTACGATATCATCAGCAAACCGAAGGTGTGTCATGTACTAGGAATAAATAATGAGCCAATATTTTTACTTTCTCTTTGTCACCTAATGCCATTTTAATAGTCGGTTTTCCCTTCAACTAATGTAATTTGGTGAGGGATGCTATAAACATAGCTCTCAAGCAGCACAGGCACATAAATAATTCCATGAGTGCGGTGACTCGTAAAATACTCACGTATAAAACAAACTTAAAACATATGGTCCAGATAGAGCCCAGCTTAGTAGCTCTCGTTATTTGAACATAAATATTGTCATAAGCCAACAGAAAGATGAGACAATTATACCAAAGTAAATACAGCCCTAGTTTTGTTACACCCTTGTGACTAATATTATATAACTACGTAAATTGTGTGACTTATTTAATTTTATTCATAACCGTAAAGTACTGTAAGTAATATATAGTTATGTACGTGTCCATTTGTGTAAATTAAAACCGTTATGAATAATTTAACAGGTACAATTGAAAAGATAGCACCACACAGACCGACTTTCTCACTAAAACACGGAGACTTCTGTACGGCTATTAACTTTATCAAATCCGCAATTAATATGAACCTAAGTTGTGTTTGAACATCTCTAACTTAATTAAGACAGTCAGTTTACCTTATCCAAGTATTGCAGCGTCAAAATGTTCTAAGTTTGGGCAAGTTATCTCTAAAGTTACGCAATCTACCTCGTAGGTCGGACCAATCTTTCTGCAAATGGCTCTCTAAGTAGCCTACAGCAGTGTCGGTCCCCTACAACTCTCAAATGTTGTTATGAAAATCCCTCCTGCGTAATGAGGACTAACGGGTTACACCTGATGGACGCCAAGTGGCGCAAACTTGACCACTAGGGCGCCCCCTAAGGGGAGGGCTGTGCTTCAAACAAAAACGATTTTGTTTATTTACAAATGCGCCGGTCTCTCATTTTAATTCTAGAGTGTCCGTGGAGACAACAGAAATATAACAATACAGGTAAATGTTACACAAATACAAACTTTAAAATGCAATCTTTGCGTGAGTGAAAGATTAATGGTAGGAACGTTTAAACGGTTTACGGTGACAGTGCCAAAAATCCTCGCATCGTATGTGTGCGGTAACAAAAACCTCTCTGAGGAGAATCCCCTTCATTAACACTGGAAATTAGTGAGCGTTAGTTTGAGGCGCACTCGCAAGAGGGTAGCCACATGCAAGTCATTATGCGGACGATCATTGAATTAATTACGTAGATGTTAGGAGAGCGGAAGCGTTGCGAAGCTAAGTCGCACCGCGCCGCGGCGCACTGAGTCCACGCATCCTCACAGCGTCGCCACAGACTGTAATCACAATACACGCGCTATACCACTGATGAATGAATGCATTTTTCCCATATTCAAAGTTTTAACAATCGGACATATTCATAGAAAAACTATGTAAATATTTGTACCAGTCAACTCAAAAACAAAGATACAATTTTATAGAGTCACAAACTATGGATAAAAAATGTTGCTATTACAAAATATATTTGCAATTTCATTTGGGTTGTAAACGTCTGTTGAGACTATAAAGACTCCATAGCTTCTTGAAAATATAGCCGCAATTCTCTTAATAGGTGACGGAAACCATGCTGTGCAAAAATATACTAGAGCACCTTACTTACAACTTATTTTATTGAGTCTGGTATTTTTATTACATATCTACTGAAAATAATAAAACAAGTACCATGCACATAAATTGTTGCAGGTTTTACTTATCAGATAAAACATGCGAAAGTCAAATCTAGACTATTAAAAAGGAAGGCCATAACATCGGCTGCCGGCAGAAGTTACCACCCACCAGACAAAGTCTTGCCGCCAAGCGATTCGTCGTGTTCCGTCGTTCGTTCGCATGATGTCTGGTGAAGCTGTACGGAGGACGGGTCTGAACAGTTGTGTTGCCGATGTTTGCCGGGTACGATGCGTCAAAAGTTGTTGTGTCGGGAATTTGGTCGTGGAGGATCTCCACATGAATCTCCCTCTGGCGCAGAATCGTTGGTCGTGTTGTTGGGTTTAACATTGCACCACCTCGCTCAACTGCCGTCTTCCTTCTTATTCACTTAAGTTTTTTTTTAAGTGAACGGGCTTAATAAACTAGTGCGTTTTACCATCAACGATTGCATCACTGCTTACCATCAGGCGGGATTGCAGTCAAGCGCTAGTTTATAATTATTAAAAAAAAAGCGTTTTAAAATTAAAATGCGAATTGATTGTCGTGATTCACAGTAAAGTTGGCATGTAACCTAAGATAAGGGTTGTAACATTCCCCGTAGGAACACAGCCGCGCCGAGGGTGACTGGGTTATTACGTAACAGGTCAGTCACTTACGACCACATGACGTCATCGCTTTGTGTTCTTATACCTGATACGGATGTTACAGTATTCGTAAAACTATTATGTATACATATTATATTTAGTTACCGATGAGAAGCATAGTGTCAGTTCCTTGTTACATAATAAGTCTATGGACTTGCCGGGCGTCGTACGGTAGGCGGACTGGCGGACTGAGCGGCTTGGCGAATCGAATTAGGTCGGGTGCGCGATGGTATCTTGCCTACTGCAACGCCCGCTCGTCCGCCCTCTGATAACAGAATGTCTGAATACCAGATAAAGCGCGTTCATTTGCTTATTGCTCTCTAGTTGATGACGACCCGTTTAATAGTCTAGGGAAATGTTTTTCCGTGACCGTGTCTTATCTAGGCGAGGCGGTCGTTCTTCTTATTTAAATAAACCAGGGACGTTAATGACGTGTTTTTACGACGCCTCGTTGTTTAAGAGCGAAATAATCTTATATACGTCGTAAAAGACTGGCCCTACCCGCATTTCTTCAGCGAATGGTTTCAATACACTTCGTTATTTTTCAATTCTCATAATAAAATATAAAACACATCTCTCACTGGATGATTGCTGTTACGATAATGTCGTGTTCGGTGCGCGGCAGCTGGAAGAAATGATGTTTTATTGGAGTGCTTCCGAAGCTCTTCCGCTGATATAAAACATTGTTCCATTCTTGCAATAGTGGACAAGTGTTATATCACATCGGATTATGTGGCTTTACAACTCCATATTGTGTTGCAATTCTTTGCGATTGTAGTGGTAATTCGACGGGCTTTGTGTTCATATGAGATACCACTTCGGCAATGTCTTCAGTATTCGCCATTCGTTCGTTCGTTTGCACACTCTATATTTGGATGCAGTTTTCAATGAGTATCTAGAATTACTTTGTTTGTGCTCACTGTGATTGGACGGCTGCTGAGGTTGTTATAATGAAGGAGGAAAGTAAGCACGTCAACAGGGTTGTGAACTTATACAGAGATATTAATGTATCTTGATGGCTGACTTATGGTTCTTTTATTACTGATGTCTATGTGAACTTATGACAGTAATTTTGATTAAATATGTTGATTGGACACATCCTTGTCCGATGAAGGCCAGCGCCGCAGCTGAGCCAGTAAATATAAATTCCCATTTATGACCTCTGAGTTTGTTTCGGACGTTTCTTCTCAAAGCTAGTACTGGGAAACGTCGCGGTCATCAAACCGAATTAAAATAAAACTTCGATCCAGCCGTCCCTTGCTGTTCTCTCCAACGACGCCCTAAGCCGAGGTTCCTACCCCACATGGGGTGCCCTTAGCGTGTAGTCGCTTAGTTTTAGTTGCCCTGGCTGGACGCTTTAAATTCATTTAAGGCAGCCACAGGATAGTCCGGTTAAGTAGTCATGACCTCTAAAGGTCAACTACGAGATGCCATAGTGTAAAAAATTATATTGGACACATTTTGTTGCATTTTCGTTGAACTTGCTGAATGAACCACCTAATTACATAACTGTAAGTACATATGTGTTTATTTACGTATACAGTACTATATTTCAGCTCAGGTCGCGTGTACTTCTGTCCGGGGTTGTATGCACATTTTAAAACTTTAACTTATTTCTAGCTTTGTCGAGTCACGTTGAAGGTGCACGTTTTCGAAATAACTAAGAAAATACCAAGTTATAGAGAGAATGAAAGTGCTAGCAGCTCGGGAGTTAGCTGTAGAAATTCCCTACATTAAAAGTACCTACTTTTGTTATTCGTTGGTTCACTTTCTTACAGGTAGTACTTGGTTAAAGATATGAAGTATTTTATGAATACTTTTTCAGGTTCAACTGTTTTTCAATAGAATCAAAACATAAAATGCTTCAGAATTCTTGAAATTCTCCTCATAAATAAAGGAAAATGTAGTGGTGTTGGCCCAGTAGCAAAGACCACGATTTACGAATAGAATAGTTGACTAAAAAAAACTAATTAGTCTGTCTCAGTCAGATTTCCAAAAAATACTAGACACGTATTTTCTTTTTTCATATAAACAAAAAATGAAGACGTCACAGTGCGTTGAAAACTCGTGTGCCGTCACACATGCTGCACGCTACACTTTTTAGCGAGCAGTGACGTCACCAGTCACCACTCCTGATCTTTGATGCCTTTTATATTTGTCATATTTTATTGATTTGATAAAACAAAATATACGTATCCAATATTTTTCTATAATCTGAATGACGGACTAAATAGAATCATTTTTTTTTTACCCAGGAAACATCTCTATTGTAGGTGGTGGTTTGATCAAGCAGGCGCACAACTCTGTCTAAATTATTTCTTGACCACTTTTCTCAAAACAATGAAGGGAGAGCACCGTGAGGAATCCAGAATTTACTGGGACCTAAATTCGAAGACAAGTGACATCTCATGCACCCTCTCCTAGGAAAGGAAAAAAAGAAAACATAAAATTTTATGACTAAGGCAGAAAAACGTACCTACATTTTATATAAAATACAAAATCTAAATAATGTTTATCTTACAGTAAAGTTGCCTAGTTTTTAATTTATTAAAACGTTTGTAATGTTCTAAGAAAGGTGATAGATTACATTACCTTCTCGCAGTCTGCTTCATTAATTAGTAGCCTTCCTTTAACTCCATCCAACTTTTTATTTACAATTTCTTCTACATACTACTTCCGCCTTTTCTTTAACTTTGGCTACCTACTTGGCTTTGTTAATAAAAATGGCTACTGTTAATAATTATCCAATATCTTTCTATCTATCTATTGGGTAAAGGTGATCTGTGTTCTAGTTTTCTACAATCTAGGCCAAACTACTTAATTACAGCTTCAGAAGTACCATCTATATATCCCCGAGCTCACAGGAACTAATAACTCATAGTACAAGAAAACACAAGCATTTTTCGTGTCGTAAAAGAGGAAACTTTACAACTCCGCTTCAAACAATATTAAGATAGAACTACCCCAATTTATTGTACCTAATTTTCGCAAGAGAGGACTTAATGTTAGCAAGCCAAGTAGCCATGAAACCTAAAAGCAAAGGTAGGTAAATGACAAAACGCCCATAAAATTTCCCCCATCTACCGGACCGAAGTTTTCATAACTAGGGAGAGAAGGGAGTTCCGTGTCTTCATGAATTAGTAGTGACCTCATTAACCCACATGAGCCCGCTCCCACTTAGATCACTATGGCATTAACAATTAAATGAACACAGACGATGCGCCCGCTAAGAGACACTTTCGCTTCTACATATGCAGGGTTAAACAGGGTAACTGCATCAGTCGGTAGGGTGGAAAGTTAGTATGTTAAATTTCTTAGGTCATCACGCTGTAGTATTAAACTTGCAGTGCGGCTAAGATTGGACACTAGATCATAATCGTGGTTGTATAAGCTTTAACAACTCTTAAGGTTTAGTTGCTTTCGCCAGTGATGGAATTGGGATAACAACTTTCATTTAGCTTAGTTATGAGTTTTGATTTGGCGATTTCATTCAAAAGACATGTGTAGAAAAAAAAACCTATCTCTAAGAAGTTAATAAAATACTTTAATAAAGATGATGTTGAAATCTATAAAAATGAACGCTTTTCAGAAATTGTATACTTCCCTCCGTTTTAATTGAAAACGACAATACCCAATTAGAATGTCCGTGAGCCAACTATATAATAATAGCGGACACGACTCGCAGTAGAATGCCGACTTGACAATAAGATCTTATCCAAGTAGAGTAGTGATTGTGGTCATAAAATTGCAAAGGGAATGCCATGGTTTGGGCGGTGGTGTGAGAACGTAGGCGTAGACCCGGCCACCTTACCTAATGCGTCGCCAGTCTTTCTACTCGGACAGTAAACTGCACATGTTACGAGTACTTACGACCCGGCCGCACAGCCCACTACTTTAATCCTTCATCAAATTCTACATCGGAATTCCATTGAGTTTATTGGAACATTGGACTAACAAGTAATATGATATCGAATTCCTCTAACCACTTCACAACATAATAAAACGTGCGTCTCCTCCATCATCAGCTGTCAACGATTTTCATAAATTTTCAATGTGGACAAGCTTCTCGTAGCATCATACCGTGCCCATTAAGAACCGGTTGCTAATTGAGCCGTTATAAATACCGACTTTCGCATTCAGATAGTGCTCCTTTAATAAATTCGAGCGCGTACCTCGACAAATAAAAGACTTGGTTGTTAATGCCTCAAAGGGATATAATTTCAAAGGTATCGAATGCTACACTTAAAATGAATAATGATAATAATATAAATACTTCAGCCATAAAACTGCGCGTGGGCTGGAACCTCTATCTCCAGTACCTATTATGTCCGTACGACGAACTGCTTTTTTTCTAATGCCATGGTGTTTCAATAACAAAGACAATATTTCGAGTGGCTCCTAAATATCACACACTTTGTTGCTATTATTATTATTACTTGTGTATATTATAGTGCCCGAAAGTCGTTCCGTCACGCAACTAGATAATTTAGTTCAAGGATGTACAGGTAGATAGCACAAACTACAACTTACTAACCATTAGCTATCAAATTTGAATAGTTTATGAGAGAAAAGCATTTCAAATACATACCCAATCACAAAGAGAATTTCGTAAACGTTCAAAATAATAGTGCTGAACAAATTCCTTTCACAATTTCGTAGCGTGTCGCGGTTCAATCCTGATCTAATTGTCGTAGGGCTGTGTTTTTGGTGCTCCGTCCAGCCTAAAATGAACTCTTCTAGTTTTTACTTTTCAATTATTGTGTAAGAGTCTTGTTGTGTGGTTTTGCATATGTGACGGTCAGGTGAGAATGGTCTCGGTATTATAGTAAAATAAGAACAGTGCATGCTGTTGGTACCATAGAAGCCATGTCCAAATTAAACAGGAAAATGACGAGGATCGTTTGTTTTTTGTTTTTAACCGACTTCAAAAAGGAGGAGGACTCAATTCGACCGCTTTTTTATATTTGTTCGCAGATAACTTCGTCGTTTAAGAACCGATTTTGATAATTCTTTTTCTGTTGGAAAGAAGACATTCTCAAGGTGGTTCCATGATAAGGACATCAGGGTTTGATGGTGGAAGACCAGAGAAATCTAGGGGAACCAGTGCGTTTGTAAGTTTTTCATTAAATTTTTTAGCGTCAGCATCCAGTCTAACCGGATGCAGTACTTTTCACAACTAAAAAGTGTAAAATAAAAACTTTTTTTTACAAAAAATACAACCGACTTCCAAAAAACACTACCAAGTGAAAAATTACTAATTTCAGAAGTCGGTGTCAAAAACTTATATACAAAAACCAAAGACACCAACTTCCGAAATTAGTTATTTTTAACTTTGTAGTGTTTTTTGGAAGTCGGTTGTTTTTTTTGTAAAAAAAGTTTTTAGTGTATTATCTCTGGTAATACCTGCTAGCTTGAAGGTAGTACCAACGATGGAAAAAAGCCTAAAATCAACAGAAATAATATTACGTTCCATGCTTATTAAGTTGGTAGGCACAAGATGCAAAACGGCATTACACGCATTGTGACGCAGACATTTACTGCTTCATAATCGAGACAGTGCGGTTATGACATATACCCAGCAATGGACTGCAAAAGGCAAAATTTATGTAGGTAGCGCTGTTATTCACAGATATTCTTGAAAAACACAGCCTGAGGCAATAAATTTAAAACAGAAACAATATCGTAAAACAATTTCAGAAACATATAGCAAGAAAAATCGTTGGCCACCTCGAACCTTCAATAAATAAAAACAGTTTTTAATAAAAGTGCTGCGTCCAACTAGCACGTGGCGGCGCGACGCGATCGGGCACCATATTGCATCCGTACAGTATAAATTCGCTAATATGCCTGAACTCGTACGATAAAGCCTAAAATCGCAGAAGTTATTTTACTGCTGGAATAATTCTTCGGATTTTTGACAGCGCAATCGAAGTTTGCCGCTAGGCCCTGCCGCCGGGTTTAATTAAGAGCTGGTACAAACTCCAATTGCTACGTATCGGAGCTCCGCTGCGCAGCCGAGGAATTGTCGGTTACTTTATGCTATTACACGCAAACTTCATTGATACTTTAATTACTCCTGACAAAATATATACCGTCTACTTATATTATTCTAGATCAATATTTCTTTTCTCGTAAAATGCAAGATGACTGCTTTAGTGTACTGTTATCACCGGGTCAAGTAAGACCATTGGTCATTCGTAACTTTCATGATAGTCCTCGGTCAGTTTATAGGCACATGTAACTTCTCTAGGTAATTTTAATGTAATCACTTAGGAACTTTTTTGGTCCTATTCCCTCTGTTAAGCACGGCCTGTGCTTAACCCGAAGTCTTTTTAGAAAATACATTGTTTCGCGCCATTTTGAACCCACGATCTCGCGGTAGGAACTTCTAGACATCCGCTTTCTAGGTTTCTCACATACTTAAATTTTTTTTTTGTGAAAGTAGTGTTTTCTCACAATATTTATTTAGTTTTATTATGTGTATTGTTTATGATTTTCGGTATGACTTTACTCCAAGCCGTCTACAACTCCTTGTCTATCGTCCAATCACAAGTATGCTGGAAGAGATTCCCTATGAAATGAATATATAAATGGTAAAATAAATAAATAGAAATAGTTATAAGTACCTATGGGTATCACAATAATGTTAAGTAATGTGCAAATATAGGATTAATAAACTATTGTTTGAACCAACTATACCGTGTCGAAGTCATTTACTATCCTACTCCAAAAGGTGAAGGCAAACAACTCGATACACCTACACGTCATGAATTGCGCCTAATCGGTAGCGCCGCCAGTATCAGCTTGCCAGTCCAAAAAGGATTAATAACTACAAGCACCGCATAGATTAGAACATCTTAGCAAGTATTAAGAGTGTATAATAATAGTTTGGCTATTGCTCGCTCTGAAAATGTCACTTACACTACAATACAATTTTCCTACGATTTGATGAAACATCCGCTCATTAGATAACCGTGGAAGATGTAATCTCATAAAGTAATACCAACGAAGCAAGAAATTTCTTATTAAAAATTCTACCAAGTAGCGTTTACAATAATTCTGCAAATTCAGCAATCGTCCACAATCAGCTTGAAGGAAAGATTTTTTCGTCGGTCGTCCAAAGCGTGTCCCGGCCGATTCTAACGAGCTCATTGGAAATTCAAATGGAGCTGGACCGCCGCACCCCGTAATCAATAATATTACATGTACGTGCTTCCTGAAGTCACCGCGCCAAGACCGCTCCCCGGACGTGAGAATACCATAGTCTCAACCTCATTTTAACATATTGTACGGTTACCAAGAATTTGTCTCTGTGACTAACAAATCGATACCTATACGACTGATACTATATTACGTCGTTCTCGATGAATATCAATTAGCGTAATTATATTTTATTGAAAGAAACTTTCTATTTTCAAAGCAATAAAACACAATATTATTAATAATACTGCGGAACAGTAATACCCTTTTAAGAATCTTATTTATTCATAGGACAACTCATCCAAGTTGGCGCAAAAGCTGACTTAGGTTATCTGTAAAGTGTAAATGAAGTGACAGTCCTCGCGGCTTACGTCCGCATTAAACGATGCACTTACTTACTTGATCGCATTTAAATGAAAACGACTTGATAAAGGTAGCGTGTTTTACAAAAAAAACCTAGTGCAATTACAATTTGATAGAATGCAACGTGTATTATGCAAATTGTCGGTAAATGTTAACGTATTCCGTTGTATGGGAACTTAATGAGACCACATCAGATATCCATACAAATTATCTAAGTCCAATAAAAAAGTTGAATGTAAAGTCGGATCGCTAAAGCAATTACAAAGTGATATTTATTTGGAGCATAACATAGCTTATCCGACGATACTATTCGTGTAGTGGATGCGAAGAAAATTGCACTAACTAATGATCATATCGTTTCTTGAATACAAATTCAGGTCTTTCAGCACACGGCGGGCAGCGGCTGGCCTATTACAGCCGTGTTACACTTGGTAAATTGAAACGGCGATATGATTTATAGTGAGACTTCACGAGCTGGTATTACGAACAGCTTCCGACACGAACGTGACGTGAACTTCAACATTCGACACAAATTACCATTTCTTTCACTATTCCTGGCATTAGGAATTGTGCGCAAATTTAGACCACGTTAATTTCTCATGACATAGATTTTTTAAGGACGAATTATTCAAATAAAACGGTTTCGAAATACGAGAAAACGATTCTTACCGGAAAACAGTACTTGTAAAATATTCACACGGCGTTTTACTCCGCGTGCGGTGCAAATTCAAAACACATTAATCTCGCATAACAACATTTTAATGGGACGGTGTAAATTTCTTCAGTCCCAAATTAAATATCAAGCCAGGGATAGGATGTTCGCATGGAAATGTGCTCGTTTAGCAAAAAGGTTCCCGGAATATGGAGAGGCTTCTAACTGGGAGCTCTTAGTTTAAAAGTCATATTTAGCTAATTACGCTGCGGCTGGCGTCGGACGGCGGTTTGGCGTACTGTGGCCGAGGATTCTGCTCCAAACTGTAGGTATCTGAATATATTACAGGCGCAGTGCATATTAAAAAGATAATGTAAGCCCGTCGCGAGACATAATAACTTGTACATTATACCTTGCTAATTAACTGACTGATACACGGTATCTAGCGCATATGAATATGTTTCTTGTTTCTTTTTTGCTGACTTAATGTAGTTGTTTATATGCACTATTGAATGGTATTTCGCCATTGCAGTTATGAGAATCGGGTCGTTTCATACGAAGTGATGAAAATGAGATAAACGTTCCCAGTGAGTATGCTAAAACAAGAAAAAAAAAACTGAAATCGAATAATTACCTATATTTTATATGAAGCCATCTTTAGGCATAAAATTTGGACTAATCTGAAACTCAGCAAAAGAAACAGCTATTTGTTGCATTAATTATTAAAAGTGAAACTTAACTGTATTTACTGTCCAATTTTACTTTCAGTTTTATAATTTTATAGTTTACATATTGGTAGATTACTTTGATTTCTATCCTTAAGTTTTTTAAGGAGACAGCAACACCTAAATAGTAAACAAACATTTTTCCACGTGTTTATTTTTATGCACAACTAGTTTGTCATCCTCTATACGTGTAAACAGCTCGCTATGTTAGACGTAAGGTCTCAATTGACCTCCATTCGATAATTTTTGCAGCTGTAACAACCTCGGGGGCACAAAGTTACCTAACTATGATACTCCGGTGTGCAGTTTGATCAAAAAGTTCCCCTGCTTTATAACGAGTTGGTATAATATGCTGGATTAGCTTCCCACCTTTACTTTTCTTAAGCCTTTCCTCGGCGAAGTACGTGGAAATAAAACGATTCAAACAGATAAGGAAGGGAGCGGCTTTCCATATCTTTGTCGTTATCAGGAAAGGGAGATTGTGGTAGGTGCCCTATGTTAACTTACAATGCTAGGGCCTTTTTTTGTAAAAAGGTGCCCATATCTACTTCCAGAATAGGTGTGTCAAAATCACTTCCAAAAACAATCTATACTAATATAAATTCTAAAGTTAAGTAAATATTTTATTCATTTCTGTATTTTATTTTACCATTTATAAACATACTCGTACATATAAATACAGACAAAAACAAACAAAACAAAAAATAGTCACAAAACATTACCTTTTTGTTCTTTTCCTTTTTTATAACTATAAACTAGTGCTTGACTGTAATCCCGCCTTATGGTTAGCACTTAGCAGTGATGCAATTGTTGATGGTAAAGCGCGCTAGTTTATTAACACCCTATTCACTCTAGCTTTGAAGACATTTAAATTGTAGTCAGACGGAATCAGCGCCCCCTGCAAATTTTTCCAGTCCCTTGATGTATGCGGAATAAAAAACGAGGTGAAAGGCTTCGTCCGGATCACAGTGGTGTCAACAACAAAAGGATGAATACTTACCGCACGACGGGTCGTCCGATGATGGAACGGAGATAGGGGAATTAAGTCATGCAATTCCCTCGCACACTCTCCAAAATGCATCCTAAAGAACACCGACAGATTGGCCACTCTTCGCCTGTGCTCTAGGCTTTGGAGACCCTTTTGAACAAAATCTGGGTCGCCATTTAGCTTCTTCGCACGCCTCTCCACCGAATCCAAAGTTGCCAGGTGGCATTTTACAGCACCGGCCCAAATGTAGCCGCAGTACCTTACACATGAACAAGCATGTGCTTTGTATAACATTAGAAGCTGTTATACAAAGCACATGCCCTTGGCTTTGGACTCAATGAACTGCTGTTATAAAAAAAAAATTGAAATCTCTTTCAGTATACCTGCGATAAGACATTAGACAGAGAGATTAGCTATGTCAGTTTCTTACTTTTTCACGCCTAAACTATTGAAGGGATTTCAATATAATTTATTGATAAGATAGTAGGCATTCTAAGGAAGGATGTGGGGTACTTTTTCACTTCCCCGTGGGGTAAGTGCTGAGTTCCATGCGAATGAAGCCGCGGGTTGAATGTAGTATTATTTTATAATTCACGGTTTTCAACTTCCACAACCCTTTAGTTTTAGAAAGACTATAAACTTTCAACAGTATCTAAGCAAATATAAATGTAAGTTTGTAGTTATATTACGCGTTCTCTAACAACCCAATCCATTGAATTACATGCAACATCTTGGGCACGTCTGATGGCAAAGAGATTGTTATCTAAATATTGAGAGAAGGCCCTAAACGAGATCGGATCCCTTGTTACAAACAGAGTTAATAAATTGATTCAAGATAAACATGCCCCTTCTCGTATTTAAAGGATTATACTATTTGAATATGGACCAGATAGCCGTTACACGATTACTGAAACTCCTTTCAGTACGAATAACTATTTATAAATAGCTTATTGCCCTCGAGATTTTTTGGGTTTACCCGTAGGAACCACTTTGCTTGCCAGAATGAAATATTATAGTTTATTTCGCCCTCGGGACACGTACCTTTCAATAGAGAATGTAATATACAAATCGATCGAATAGTTCCAGAGATTAAGAGTAAACCTAGTAAATATTAGCAAGAATATTGTTTACATTGAATAATTTTCAACGGAACTGAGATATTTATCTCAGTAATATTATGCAAATATAGAGTAGTATTAGAGACTTGCATATAGGTTATTAAAGGACCCCACACATTAACAGTTCGCCGGCGGATACCACAGGCCTGCGTCGACGGGTATCGGCCGAACAGTCCCTGATGAAAAGTGTGAAACTTTCGACTGCCGCCGGCTAGTGTGTACACTCAAAGCCGTTGTACAACCACTGTGAAAGCAATAATCGCTATAGTGAGTGAGCTATGCAGACCTTGGACGGCAAGCCGCCCGTTAGGGTCAGAGACTGCAGGCGGACCGTAAGTGTATTGAGCTCTTGAAAGTCTGTTGGTTTGCAACGGGTCTAGGTTCCGAAGTATATTTCAAGTATTTATAATGATTGCGGTTACTCGCTGCCGTCAAATTGGTCGGCAACATTATATCGGCATGTCACGAACATTAGTTCAACATGTGTATTACTGAAGTATCGATGCGACGCCAAGGTGACCCCTTTACTTAGCGCCCCTACCTTATTGCGGTGCTCCTACAAGTGTCTAGGGAAACTGTGAGCTGTTATTACAACAGAATTTATGGGGTGAATTGCCCCTGCTAAGTTCCAAGCTTACCGTAAACAACAATATACAAGTTGGCCAATGCTTGGTCGACACCGGCCTAATGTGACGTGCGGAATGGAAAGAAATCCTCGCTGAAGTATTCGTGTAAAGCTGTACAGTATTATGAGACTTTATTAGATGCTTACTACAACTTAGCTCGTTGTGCGAGAATGTTTCTGCGAATGTTGTTTTGAAAATTTCAGTATTTTTTTCGTCTAATGGAAGAGACCTAAAAGCATTAGTTAGGCAAATAAACATTTTTCAGTCTACTTATGTAATATATGTCGTATATGTTTACCTATTAAGGTATGTCTTTGTCAATAAAGGTGAATCTTATTACGAATACCAACTTACATAAAAAAGACATAAAACGTGTTAGAGAAATGAGACCCTCACTCCAGAGCTAGGTTAGAAGAACTGTATTACAGGAACTTATAATGTAACACATCACGCAATAATATAATTAACAAGTTATTACTGTCATTATAATGGTATTTAGTAGCATATTATTAGTTCTCTGATGAATAATTTAGAATAAAATTGCTATAATTTTTTTAACATTTGTCATTTTTATCATTATCGTTTTTAACTAGTTTTTGAATAAACAGAAATATAGTCAAGAATAAAAACCTTCACAAAATCCTGAGTTGAAATTAATAACTCAACACCTTCACACTTCTGCTTTAAGTCACATTCTTTAGCTGCCGACTATGGTTGATGGCCCAGTTATGCGGCTTCAAGCAGTGTTCGTTCACGCGGAGCCATCTACCCTGTTTATTCACCTACCTTGCTTATTTCTAAACGAACAAAAGTCTGAGCTATATGTACGTATTATTTTGCGATATACATCTTGCGCTAGAGGAATTAACAAAACGAATTTTCAGGTTAGGGGCTGCGCCCGCTGGCAGTGGCTTGCTCCGAGCCATTTCACATGTGCCGTTCATTAAGTGAATATGATCGATAGTTTAGCGGAACCGGAGGTTGGCCGTAGCGCGCCGCTAGATCATTACTGATATGCGAATGGCGCCTGCGGTTCGAAAACGCCCTTCTGGTCGTTATTAATTGCTCCACGAACAAAAGCAAATGACTCGGTAGAGGTGATCCTGCTAGGGTGGGTCGACGTTATCCATTCAGCCGGTGTAGACGTCCGCGAAGAGAAATGTTCATTCACGATAGGAGAATTTATGACTTTGATTTACGCGAGACTTTTCACGTGGCGCCCTCGACGCCGTAGTTCGTCCATAAATAGAGAAGGGTCCCCGACTGACGTTTGGGTGGCACGTTATTATTGCATGTTACAGCTCTCGTCACTGTCAACCATTGAACTTCCACCCTACATTGGATTGATACTACGAGTGATTTTATTTGAATATTGACGGGATTATTTCTCACCTTTTAAAACGGTAATGATGTACAATCGAGTGCGGTTCGAGGTAAAGCGGCTCAAGCCGGGATTAAGCTTATAACGAAATGAGAGCAAATCCTGTCACTGGCGCTGACTGTTGAACACTTATTGTGATTTAGTGGATTGAAGTCCTGGTGTATTTAGTCTAGTTTAGTAATTTAAAATAATAAATGGTCTCGTAATAAATACATTTTTTAAACTAACAAAAGTTTGGTTCACTATTAGACATTGCAAAAATAAATGTGCCAGCCATACATCTTTTCGGTTATTAAACTTGCAAATGCTAGTAATATAAATAAAACACTTTAGAAATATGAGGTTTAAAAAATACGTAGTGTCGTTGTTGTCGTCACATTGTTCGGGCGCCATTGCAGCGGCAGTTAGGTAGTTTTATCTCACACAATTTCAATTTTTCATCTGCAGCTGTCAGCTCGGCAGCGGCAGATAAGTAACGTTCGCGTTCGCGTCGCGTCCCCGCATAAAAGTTTGTTCCCGCCAGTTTGTTCGCTCCACTTCCTTTTATAAACTTTTTGTATGAGCCGCCACCAACGCGATATCAATAATTCTTACAATTTGTGCTCGTATTCAATCGATGGAAGCCGACTCAGACCTTATTCACTACGACATACCGATAAACATCTTTAGGTAAGTGCTTAGAATTGGCGTTTGTGTGAAAATGTAATCTATACTATTAATCAGTCGCTATGTGAATTGTGAGCCTTGACGTTGACATTCGTGATTTCAGCTTGATATTGCTTTCGAAAATATAATAATGTCAAAGGTGAGTCATACTTATTAATGAGGCTTACCCTTCATACCTTTTATAGGGAGTTCAGTAGAGTGAAGGTCAATAAAAAATTCAGGGTACCTGGTACGTGACACCCTGAATGTGTTTAATTGGCTGGAAACATATTGTGTGTGGTATAACCGGTTACATTTTTTCTAAGAAGTATAAGACGTATGCTATTATAGACGTAGTGAAATAGCGCACCAAAACAATCGGGAACATATCTACTCCCAGTTTTCATAGAATTTTGTTCGTGGCGTATTGCATTAAACGAGAGGTTTTGACTATGGACATCTACGTAAATACTCGTCTGAAGGTGCTTTGTATTTTGGACATTTGTATTACAAAGTCAATCAACATCCCGGGCCATTCAAGAAGTTGGACTATTGATAACTACAGTTGAAGGCTGTCAGATCGGCTCGGTTTGTTTAGTGTTATTTTACGGACAGTTAATTAAAGCTGTGCCTGCTTAGTTTGACTTGGTGGAACTTTTACACCGATAACAACATTAATGAAAACTCGTCTGGATTTGGGCGAAGAGTGGCGGTGACAGAGGCGGGCGCGACGGAGGGCGGGCGGGGTCCTCGGGTGGATGTGCCAGTCCGCGCCGCGCCGCACTGCCGACCTTACGTCGCCGACGTCGCGACGCGCACAGCACTCGCGATCGCGAACCTCGATATTATCAGACTGTTTATGCCGCGAAATTTACGCGTGCGATGATGGGGACTTCCACCCTCCCGGGAAGAGAAAGGCCTACGAATGTGTTCAGTGTACTGTTTGGATGTGTTTTAGTTTCATGTAACATGTGCTGAAGGCGAGTTCCGTTTATATGGGTGCACTGGTTCGTCGCCCTACGCGGTCTGTCACCCACTTTTGATGATTAGAATGAACTAGTTTGTGACGCACCGTTCACGTGATGGCAGAACTATGATGCTATTTTGTTTAAACGAAGACTTGTTAAGAGTTCTTTGACGCTATTCAAATATGACCAATGTGAGACACAAGTTTAATTAAGTTAATTTTTAAATACTAGATCTTTAGGGTTTAATTACACGTACAATTTGCATGAGAAATTGGGCAAATTTGTAAAAATACATTAGGTGAAATTAAATCCGTGTTTCCGAAACGCAACCTTTATTCATTTTAATTGTAAATTTCGTTCGTCAATCTTTAACACAGTCTTTTTACTGCTTCATGTTTAAATGACTTTAAATATTTAAATGAGCTAGACACAGTCTTGCACGCGATTCTACTTCCCTGGGTTAATTAGGTACGTGGAAAAACCTTTATCTAAATAATGAAAATTCGTTA
Source organism: Sesamia inferens (assembly GCA_037179545.1). Classification (NCBI taxonomy): domain Eukaryota; kingdom Metazoa; phylum Arthropoda; class Insecta; order Lepidoptera; family Noctuidae; genus Sesamia; species Sesamia inferens. The sequence continues at coordinate 20,309,062 of CM073923.1, forward strand.
AGAGTATAGAATTACGGCGGAAAACAGCAAACTTAAATAGATGTGGGGTGAAGCTTTATTCTTCTCCATCTTGCTTACCCGTATTTAATGTAGAAACTTTTTTAAAGTCTTAGTACCTTCCTACAAGTTTTCTCCTTACAAGTAAGAAGAAAATGTTGCGCTGAAATTTTCAGAAAAATTGCCTTTTAATCGTGACTAAATGGGAGAAGATTTATCCAAAGAAATAAGGCGGAGAGAAATGACTTAGTTTAAAGTCTAAGCTTTGTTTTTTTTATTTTAATCTAAACGGAGGAAAATAAAAGAGCAAGAATGACACATTAGGAATGCCAGCTGTCTGTAATCAAGCCAAACTGTAAAATTCAAAAGAATTTTGTGTTTAATATTATTGTTGCTCTTTGCCGATGTGTCTACCTACTACAACATATATGTTCAATTATGTGCTTAACATAGCAATTACACGAGGCTTTTAAGTTTTAAGTTATGCTGCAATTACCGCTGGGACCCGGTTCCATTCCAAGTAACGGAAAAATGCACTAGGAAATCTATTCTTTTTCCTTTTATGGAAAAGTATATGACAAATAACTGCACTATTAAAGTAACGCTTTCGAGCTTTTATGAAGCAATCAAACGATTGTTTTTAAAAGAGAATTGTAGAACATAGATATAAGCAAATTTCGTCCTAGACTAGAGATTCACTCGGTCGAAGGCGTTATCGTCCAAGACGTCAGTCGATCGACGACATGCACTCAATTGCATTTTATCGCTGGTAGTAAGAAAATATCTGGCATCATTTCTTAATTGGCAGTAAATATTTTACGTGAATGATAAAGTTTATACTTTTCATTCATTTTCTGCGTACTTGTATAGAAAGGGATTGATTACCGTTTAGAAATTTACAGTTATAAAAACTCCGTGAAGACCGTTTTATTCGATTGAATAAAACGGTCTACGTGGAGCATGCAGTAGGATTTGTTTGCTAGTTTTAAAGCTACGTATATCGGAACGATTTTCCTTATTTTTCCTCATCCACATTGCATGATTGAAACACATGGTATATGTAAATAAACCTCCGATGTTTTCTTTTTCCTTTTTAGAAACAAGGATACGAAAAAGAATCTAAATTGTAGATCGTCGGCGTAGGCAAGTGCTACGCCGTAGCAAGTTTAAGTATGTACGATAGTATTCAGTCCTGTTACTTTTTATTCTATAAACAAATTGAAAGACCTTGTTATGGGAGACTGTACAAGAAACTATAATAATAATAATTTCTTAGTTGTATAGAATGCAGGAGTTACAATAATGACGTCGTCAGATATCGTCCCAGTACATTCTGGCTTTTTAGACAAAAATATAGAGGTTTACTTATATATAATTTGCAATCCAGATAGTCAAATTAAAAAGGAGCATGATCTCCTTTTTAAGTCTAAAATTATTTACATAACATAATTAGCTTATACCTAGGTATATACAGCAAAACCTAATAATTATACATAAGGCCTAATCGAGGTTATTATTATAATGAACTATATAATTATTATATCCAAACTTGTTTAATAATTAAGTCAAAAGAAGTGAACTAAATGTTAAATGAATGGTATTTTTAAGGGTTGGTAGCGAAATGTGGGTTTTGGCCAATATCTAGATTATCTAAAGATATAAATAATGTCATTTCTAATTATCAAATAATTCATCATCATCATCAACCTTTTATTCTCTCATACAGAGAAGGATTGAGCGTAATCACCACGCTTGCTCAATGCGGGTTGGCGATTTCAGACTTAAAGTCCAGGTTCCCTCAAGATGTTTTCCTTCACCTTGTAATCAGTCTTTGATGTACTTAGAAAGTACATATAACTTTAGAACTGATAAATTGGTACTTGCCTGACCTAGAATCGAACCCGCACACTCATACTTGAGGGCCTGGTGTTTTAACTACTAGGCCACCACGACTCTTACTAGGCCATCACTCAAATAACTAACTATTCGGTAAAAATATAACCATCAATAGCCATTAGATAAACTAACAACTGACTAAAATATACACTATGCTAATATTAAAGCATTACTTAATATTTTTAATCATTGATTGATCTACAGATCAAAAATAGCTGTTTACTAAAGGAAAAGAAACGTGTTAATCGACTAAACAAAAAGAAACTGTTTCAAAATCAACGACCGCTGATATAAATGATAATTTTATTAAAACCTTTATTCTATTCTTATCACTAAAATCGTTCGATAATTAATAGTACTAGATTTCCGATAGGTGTATCAAAACGGCCGGCAAAATAAGACCACAATACTGTTGCGATCTTAATTTGCAAAGCAGTTTTTTAATCTTATTGCTTGCAGTTTATATTTTGTTCTTCCATACATACAAAATACAATTACTTTTTAAATAAAGTAGTATTGAAAGTTAATCCCAGTCGCATCCGAAGCTTTTCCAGCTTTGGAATCTGAGGTCCGCTTTACCAGTTTAACTGCTATTGTGATCGATGTTTTTCGTGAAGCGACTGCGATCCGACCTCCACAACCCGAAGGCGATATCGAAGCATTCCATTAAACCAATTGTTGGACTTTTGAGGGCTCCAACAACCCGTAACGACTGCTATTAGATGTTCGTATGGCAACCGGAACCAACGGCTTAACCACCAGTGCAAATATTCATATTCAAGAGGCTGTATAAAAGTTAAGGTGTATAAATACAGTTACATGCAGTCGCGGTCACTTGGGCGATGTGTTTTTGTTCCTTAGGCTGAGGCTACAGTAGGGAGCGATTTGCGATGCGACTGGAAGAGCGAAACAAGAAAACTTGTCGTTGTCGGTCTCCGTGGCGCAGCGGTCAACACGCCTGACTGCGACGTGGAGGCCCCGGGTGCGATCCCCGGCCAGGTCATGATGGGAAACGATCTTTTCCTGATTGGCCTGGGTCTTGGATATTTATCTATATATGTATCTATTATAAAATATAGTATCGTTGAGTTAGTATCCCATAACACAAGTCTCGAACTTACTTTGGGGCTAGCTCAATCTGTGTGATTTGTCCGTATATATTTATTTTTTATTTAAAAACATGGTATGGCTACATTACAAGCGAAATTCCGGCGTATAATTGGCGATGACATGGCTACAGTACACAGGCTCAACAACGAATCGGTTGTTTTCTTAGAATGGGATCAAACATTCGAAACTTACCCATTAAACGATATAAAACCTATATAAAGGCCAAACTTTGCAAAAAGGGGTATTATAAAATCTCAGATTATTTAGAGGATAGAGAGGCTTGGGACTGAGCTGCTCGCTCTGTTAAGCATTGTTATTAAGCAATATGCGTAATTATAACGTAAATTATTGTAAACATTTTCATTTTTAATGTCTGGACTTTAAAAAAGACGATGATCCCTGAGTTTGTTTCGGCTATTTCTTCTCAGAGGTAGTCAGTTAGGAAATGCCGGCTTCATCTAATTAAAAAAAAAAAAAAAAAAATCATGACGTGTAAAAGTGATCGGTGATCCTACTTGCTTAATAAACGATTTCATTTCATTTCATTTCATTTCATTTCATTTCATTTCATTTCAGTTCATTTCATTTCAAATCATCCATCGCGGTTTACTATACGCATAATGTAGCCACACGCATATTTAGCAGCACTATTGAACTAGTCGTGCAAGTGAGAAATTTTCTAATAAATTCGCTTCAATTTCGCTCATATTTTGATGTAGTCGATGCTGTGATTATTGTAATGTTGTTCCTATCGCATAAAGAAATCAAAGATCGCTGGTGAGCATGTGTCGCAGGTCGCGTCGCGGCCTAATGTAGCCTCAGCCTTATCCTTAGCATAGTATATGTAGTTCGCCTATAATATTTCCACTGTTGAGACATCGGCCACCTCCCTGTGAGAGGATAATCTCTTATAGAGTCCTAAATCTAGTTCGATTATTGATCGAAATTAAATCAATCCTATTTTAACACTACTAAAATACAAATTACAACGGCAATGTGTTTGACAAGCTTTAGGTTTACATACATGTATACTAACGTTACATGTTATTGTATTTACAATACAAATTACACACCCGAAAACGGTTCCACCCTTACTATCATCTGTCTTGGTTGAGCACTTAAGCCCAATCTATTATCGCCCTTGTAATTTTCAATACTATAAATCGTGGAACAACATATTATATGTCTGGTGTTGATAGCCAAATGTAATTGTTATTGCTTACCTTGTTTCGTGTGACGTCACTCGGTAACCGAAAGCCCCAAAGGTTTTAGCGCGATTTGATTATACGCACATATAGGCGAGGAAACATTTATTAATACGCAGAAACAATTAGTTTAGGGTGCGGGTAGGTAAACCATATACTCGCACTGATGGCTCGATATTGCTCGGATAAGCCTTGTTCGGGCCGATCGTTACTTGGCTGGGTGAACTTCACCATACTTGACATGATTTCTCCACGCCATGATTAATGCTAACCCGTATCTTTTTAAATACTTAAAAAGAGGTACCTATGTAGTAAACCTAAACTCTTTCCGGGACTTTATGTTCCGGCTACCGTAATTTTGGTGCTTCTTTGCGCAATTCAAATGAAAAAAAAAATAAAACAAAGGAGGCACGGGACAGCTGATCCGTGTTTTCCATGTTTAAATTCGAGCTAGTATGAAATATTTGATGAATTCTTGGCTTAAATATATGGCCTCCTGGGTAATAACTCAGTTCGTATTATTGCTAAAATTAGTGTGGCCTATTTTTGTGCTCTTTTTGTAAATATAGCTGTATTATACAAATACGGCCGTATGATAATTAGCTTCCAGAACATTGCTTAATTTTATTCAGGCTCGTTAAAAAATGGTAGAATTTTCTTTAAGTAGAGCCAACTCAAGTGTTATGAATGAAAATGGCTATAATTGTTAACTGGGTGATTTTAATTATCGTAAGGGGTGAGTGGGAGTTTGTTTGCGTACGTTGACGCGTACTACATGGCTGGTTGTAGTTCGCTTGGGTGCGTAACACACTATTAGGACATTGGCTTCCATTTTGACTGTTCAGCTACATTCATTACGTTATTTATGTTGTTCAGTACACAAATTTTTTGAACCTATGCGGCAATGAATTTCCTTCAAAATTATTCAGACTAAGATTGATGGGCTAAACGGATAAACGTATTATAAATTGGAGCGATGTTATAATGGGGTATTTGACTAACAAAAACTTATTAGTCCGTCAGACAGATTTCCAAAAAAACACTATATGATAAAAGAAGAAATACGTGTCTAGTATGTTTTGGAAATCTGACTGACGGACTAATTAGTTTTTTTTAGTCATACCCTATTAATGATACGTTTACAACGCACGTCGTGCTATGGCCTCTGAATGCTCCCGCACAATAATGGTGACGCTGTGACGTTTGCTAAACTTCACACACTCGTCGTCAAACAAATACAACAAGCATTTTTTCCGATTGAAGTGCTTGTTAGCTTCGTTTATTTATACCCATTATTGAGTGTTTTTGTTTCAATCGGCTAAACAAGGAGGAGATGTTTTTTAAGACTTTGAATTCAATGCTAGGTGTTGTGTAATATATCTGGGTACATCGAACTTGTAGCACGCGAAGAGATTGCAATTTTATTCATAACAATATAATACCTTTGTACTCAGATCTTAATTTTGTCGTATCTTTAATGTATTTTACTGTGTGTACATAAATAATAAAATAAATAAATAAATAAATTACGAACCATATTTTACATATAGGTTATCAAATATTGTAAGCCATGTTGTCACGTCATAATTTATTTAAATACCTAGATACATAAATTATTAAAATATAAACAATATTATTATAAAACCAGCTGCGCCGCGCGGTTTCACCCGCGTAGGTTTCGATATGTTTTTTTATATGCTCCGCTCCTATTGGTCGCAGCGTGGTGTCATATAGCTTAAAGCTTTCCTGGATTAATGGGCTATAAGGCGCAAAAGAAATTTTCAAATCGGACCAGCAATTCCTGAGATAAGGCGCGTTCAAACAAACAAACATACAAATAAACTCTATATTAGTATAGATACTTCAGATATCCGCAGCTCTTTATGTTATGTATGTCAGTAAAGTCTATTTTCTGTAAAGTAAATTTACTATCCAGAACTGGCAACGTCGCATTTTAGTGTCTGTCATATATCGTGGTTTTCAGTTTTTATTATTAAACTGCAGCTATATTTTGAAAAAAATATTCTAATAATTAAAAAAATAATAATAAAACGTTTCACGCTAGGAATTTCTTCTATATTGTGCGTGCGATTACAAACATAAAAACTCACAAACATCCAGACCCGAAACAACTATCTGTGGGCCATACAAATATTTGTTCCGTGCGGGAATCAAACCCGCGATACGCAGCGCACCAATCGATTGCTCAGCTACTGCCCTAAATGAGTCGTCATTAGGTGAATAGTGGATAAAATAGAATTAGGTGAACAGTCGGGCATAGTAAACGGTCTTAAAGGCTGAATTAATCATGTATTGTACGCAATTCTAGACATGACAGAAATTATAGTGTTTCTATAATTGCACCATTGAACCTGTTAATAATACGTCAGCTTGGCTCTAATCAAGTATAATTTTAGTTTAACTATATACATGTTTATCAACCTATAGGTATAAATGCTAGATTAACTAAATAAGCAAGAGCAATAGTTACCTATAGTTACAAACAAAGCCATGTATTGTAGGTGTCATTTACCCCATAGTTTCAACGATAATATTACTTAGTCAAGTATGATTTTGTATTTTTAGTAACACATTATGTAGTTGTAATTAGAAAATGTTCACCTGATGATTACGTCAGCTTTAAAGTGCTCCTAAAATTCTAACACCTTTATCGTGTTTCTAGGCTCGTCCGACAGGAAACGTCCTCTATTATTTATTTCTCTAACATTCCTTACATTTTAGTATGTATATTTGGCGATAACCTTATCTTTTTTTTTGTAAATTCAACAATGTTACACATGTACGTATATATTCATATAAGTTTTTTTTTAATGAAAATTACTAACAATTATCTACATCTGGCTGGACTGACGAATAAAGTTTATAAAAGCCCAGATGGTGGTTGGACGGATGATGATGGTGGAGGTGTTCCGGCATGATGTCAGGTGAAGCCGTACGGAGGACGGGTCTGAGCAGTTGTGTTGCGATGTGTGCCGGGTACAATGCGCCTAATGTTGCTGTGTTGGGAGTTTGGTCGTGGAGGGTCTTCAGGTCAATCTCCCTTTGGCGCAGCATCGTTGGTCGTGTTGTTGGGTTTAACATTGCATCACCTCGCTCAACTGCCGTCTACCTTCCTATTCGCTCAGTTTTTCTGAGTGAATAGGCTCTTAATAAACTAGTGCGCTTTACCATCAACAACTGCGTCACTGCTTACTATCAAGCGGGATTGCGGTCAAGCGCTAGTTTATAATTTTAATAAAAAAGAATAGGCTTAATAAACTAGCGCTCTTTACCTTCAATGATTGCTTTACTGCTTACCATCAGGCGGGATTGCAGTCAAGCACTAGTTTATAATGATAAAAAAAAAACATGTCTCAAGATAAACCCATTTTTAAGCTTACATTGCAAACGCTACTGAAGCCTATGAGATACATTAAAATAATGTACTACAGTATTGTAGACCTTAAAAATGCCTACAAAAAGCCTACCTACCTACCTATGTCTACCTACTATAATTTCTTCATTATGACAATTTTTTATGTTTGAAAAGTTAATTAAAATGCCAGTCGAAATCAGAGCCCACTATTTGTTCCTTTTTATTAATTCTTATCCAAATAAATTATGGCATATCAAAGGTAATTTTAGTAGCATAAGATCTCCTTTTGAATTATTGGAATTGGTTGTTTCATTCAGGAGGTATCACGATTTATTCAAAACTAAACACCAGAAAAACCGCCGCTCGCGCCCCTTCCGGCCGCCTGCTACTTGAGGGTTTCTCTGCCTGAACCGCGTAGTGAGTGGGCCAGAGCAGGGGACCATTATTTCGAACAAATTTGCTACCCGGGTAGGCTTTCATTCTGTTTGAAGGTGATGGAACTGGCTATCCATGGACAAATAGTTGACGGCCTCCGTGGAGTGGAGGACGTGGAGGCCCCGGGTTCAATCTCCGGCCAGGTCATGATGGAAAACGATCTTTTCCTGATTGGCCTGGGTCTTGGATATTTATCTATATATGTATCTATTATAAATATAGTATCGTTGAGTTAGTATCCCATAACACAAGTCTCGAACTTACTTTGGGGCTAGCTCAGTCTGTGTGATTTGTCTGTATATATTTATTTATTTATTTACAATAAGGTCGATGTGTCTTGCTGCGTCAAATATTGGCTGATGGGCGGCACAGTAGACATTATTTTTATTGAAGGGCCACCGTTTCTTGAAGAAGGCTTAGGTACCTACATCATTTGTCCACGTGCGAAGCCTGGGCGGGTCGCTAGTAACTTATAATATTCAGTTTTATTGGTATTTCATAATATGCACTTAGAAGGTAAGGTAGGACGATTAAATTATCGAAAATCAGGACTACAAGAGCATCATAAATTAATTAAAAGGAAATTGTGATCAGGTAACAACCACTTAATAAAGTTTGGTTTAAGCTTTCCCTTCACACAGTAGCAAAAAACTTGAGCTCTTTGTAAAAAACTTGAGCTCTTTGTTTACTTTCCTACACGCCTATATTTTATGCCCCATCGATGACAACCTAAAGGTGTTTTTATGAATGGCTGAGAAGTTATGGCCTAACCTTTCTTCGAGGTGAATTCCATTCCAATATATTTTCAATTTTCTTTTGCTCAAAGCTGTTCATATTATTTCCGAGCTTTGTATAGATAATGGCATTTATTTAAGTGAACGTCTAATAAATACAATTATGCCCCTAAAAATTTTGTTGAACGCTTTAAAATAATGATTGCGCCTCTTTTATTAAACTTCAAATCATTCTTATTTTGGGACCTAAAAATATTAAATAGTCAAGTGACTGCAATGAACATGAAAGTAGCGCTCGCCGGCCGCTGCATAATAAAATAAGTATGGATCATTAGAAACGCTAAGTTATCAGAGATTCATGAATTTAAAAAAGTTTCCATCAATCAATAATATCTTTCAGGTTTCTTTTTTTTTTTATTAATTTATAAACCAGCGCTTGACCGCAATCCCGCCTGATGGTAAGCAGTGACGCTATCGTTGATGGTAAAGCGCACTAGTTTATTAAGAGCCTATTCACTCTAGCCTTGAAGACACTCAAATTGTAGTCCGACGGAAACACCGCCGCCGGCAGATTATTCCAGTCCCTCGATGTACGCGGTATAAAGGAGGAGGCGAAACGCTTCGTCCGGATCGTAGAGGTGTTAACAACAAAAGGGTGGAAACTCGCCGTACGACGGGTCGTCCGATGGTGGAACGGAGATGGGGGAATTAAATCGTGCAATTCCCTCGCACACTCCCCAAAATGTATCCTATAGAACACCGAAAGGCTGGCTACTCTACGCCTGTGCTCTAGGCTTTGGAGACCAACTCGAGTTAAATCAGGGTCACCAATCAGCCTCTTCGCACGCCTCTCCACTGAATCCAAAGTGGCCAGGTGACACTTAGCAGCACCAGCCCAAATGTGGCTGCAGTACTCCACACACGAACGGACCTGTGCTTTGTACAACATTAGAAGCTGCCCTGGTGTGAAGTACTGCCGGACCTTTGCGATAACGCCAAGTTTTCTGGCAGCCACCTTGGCCTTGGACTCAATGAACCGCCCAAAGTTTAGGTTCGAGGAAATCTCAACACCCAAAAGCTGAAGGCGGTCGGTACACTCCAAGGATCAGTATCTAATTTCGCATAGATAATTAAGATTGATTAGGTAATGGTAACAGCTTTAAGTTTTATATTAGTTCTTTGTTCGCCATCTTCATAACGAGCCTATAATGTGTCCAATCCTGAGACGCGGGCGTCCTCTCGGCGAGAGGAAACCGGAATCTAATCTACGACGCGGACCCAATGCGGGTTGGTAGAAGTCTCATATATTCGAAGTTTTGCCTTTAGAACATGCCGGTTTCCTCAAGATGTTTTTCTTCACTATTTGAGAGCAGTGGGGATGAAATAATTTACATAAAGTAAAGCGCTTGATGTGGTTCGCAACCTACGACCTACAACTGGTAAGTCGCGGCCGAAACCATTAGACCACCGCTGCACATCTTGATGAATATTGAAAATATCTAATTCAATGCAGATAAAGCCTTGCCGCCAAGCGATTTGTCATGTTCCGGCATGATGTCTGGTGAAGCCGTACGGAGGACGGGTCTGAGCAGTTGTGTTGCGATGTGTGCCGGATACGATGCGCCTAATGTTGTTGTGTTGGGAGTTTGTTCGTGGAGGGTCTTCAAATCAATCTCCCTTTGGCGCAGCATCGTTGGTCGTGTTGTTGGGTTTAACATTGCATCACCTCGCTCAACTGCCGTCTTCCTTCCTATTCGCTCAGTTTTTCTGAGTGAATAGGCTCTTAATAAACTAGCGCGCTTTACCATCACCGATCGCATCACTGCTTACCATCAGGCGGGATTGCGGCCAAGCGCTAGTTTATAATTATTAAAAAAATAAATAAAATAGAACGTTTCAGGCGATTATAAAATCGCTTCATATTATTTGATATGAAGAATTATTCTATAAGCGCCTGTTAGTAAACTATGTAGTACAAATAGAATTAGCTTTAGTAAGGAATAGTCTACTAGAACTAACATTTAATTGATATGAGTCTCGCTAATATGATAGTTAACTGTGAGAACAACAGATATTTTAGTAAAATATACTATCACTAAAAGACGCTATCCTAGTAATATTTAGTGCCGACTTACAAGGTTTAAGTTCAAATCAGAATAGACTTTATTTAGTGTTAATAATTTCATCACTGCTCATTGTGAGAAAACCAGCAGATCATAGAACTACGGCCTATTACTTCGGAGGAGGAGTTTCTTATTCAGAAGAGGGCAGTGTCTCAGCAATGGGGATATTATAGGTTGATCAATATCAAGTTTCATGTAATAAATGGTAAAAAACAAAGTCGCTATTTGCATATCTGTTGCGGAGCCTGTTAAGTTCTTTGAAACTATATAATTTACGAAATCCATTAATATATTAACACATTCATATTTACTCAATTAAAGTAAAGAAAAGTAGATGTAGGTATCTACCTATTTGCATTACCTCACATTAGTAAGTTGTGTAGTTTGGGCGGGGCATTAGGTATATAATGATCCAAATCCGATCCGAGCTCGCAATCATTTATTTGAAATTTCAAAAGACTACTTTATTTCAAACTACTACTTTTTTTAGACTAGTGCTTCACCGCGATCCCGCCTGATGGTAAGCAGTGATACAATCGTTGATGGTAAAGCGCGCTAGTTTATTGAGAGCATATTCACTCTAGCTTTGAAAACACTTAAATTATAGTTAGACGGAAAGACCGCCGCTGGCAAATTGTTTCGGTCCTTCGATGTACGCGGTATATAAGACGAGACGAAGCGCTTCGTCCGGATCGTGGAGGTGTCAACAACGGAAGGACGTAGGGTAGTCCGATGTCGTAATGGAAATGGCGGAATTAAGTCATGCGATTCTGGCGTACACTCTCTTACTTTATTCATGTCAATTTACTAGGTATTAGTATAATAACTTTTGACAATCTACTAGTTATTACTATAATAACTTTTGACAATTTATTAGTTATTAGTATAAATTGACACGAATCCAGTTTATAATATAATTAAACCGTTACTTTAAGTGATTGGTGATCTCTAATTGACACTGTGATTAAATTCCTGTAAAATAATAAAACATTTTTGAAGTACTGCTGTTACTAATGAGGTACTTTAATTTGTAATTTATGTCGAAATTTCATGTTACCTTTTACAAAAGCCGAAACTTTTACACTGCGGTAGGTATTTAAACAAATGACGATTTTTGTGACCAAAGCAGATGTTCAATAATGAATAAGGGACAGGGTACAGTGCGTACCGTAAGCATTTAAAATTAGTAGCCCCCTAATTTGGACCGGGTCGGCAGTCACGAGTCGTAACTTGCTGTCCCTCAACTTTTATGTAATGACTTTTGTTTGTTTTTAATTTAATTAATTCCAACGGATTATCCTAGTTATCGCAGGGATTCACAGAAAAGTTTATTATTGACTCTCCCCTTGAAAGGTCGACGAACTTATTACGTATTGGGATCGGAACTTATATAAATTTGTGTAGCAAAGAGTGCTGATAAATCAAATCACGACCCTGTTGCGATACTTGCTTGTTACGTTCGTAAAGGTAGTTAGGGAGGTAATCAAGTTATACAACTCACACGTGTCAAAATCAGAGAAATAAATACGGTTAATTTAAGTTAGGGGAGTTTGTTTACTCACGTCGCTACTTCTTTGTCTGCCGTTCTGTGTAGCTGTAGCGTGGGGTGAGAGGTACGAAGCGCGGGTGCTTGTCCTAACACACAAGATAAATACCAATGTTGAACAAGACGAGTAATTGAAATAAACAGATGTGTACTCCACTACATAACTTTTTGCCTTCCGATGTAACCCGTAATAAAATCAACCAAGTTAATTCACTAACTTGGTCTACTCGCTGTTCGTTTTAATTAACGGGCATTATCGTTGGGCACACAATCCGATTAACCTTTTTTAATATCATTAGCTGTTTCCGAAGATTATATCAGTCCGTAACTTAAATAGCATCAACGTATCTGCCATCGCCTAATGGTTGTCTAATTCATTTACAGCGCCTTTAATGATGTTTTCTCCAGTGAAACATAAGCTCAAATGAGGCGATTAAGCGTTGAAGATGAACAGGCCGGGCTACGATTATACCGTGCCTGCATCCACCACCTATTACGCGAGTAATAACCGGCCACCGCAGTACGAGCGCGGCTACGGGCAGCTGACAGCCGGTCCTCTTTATAGTCCCTCCTCCCATCCGCTCTCGAATTACGCAGATGTATACGAGGGCAACAACGATACCACTCTCCGAGCAGAAGAGAGGCATTGGTATATAGAAAACCATAAGAATTTACAACCCAATAATTATGAAGTCAGTGTCGACGCCATACCTCAAGATGCCAAAGTTAAGAAAGAGGAGGAGAAGAAAAACGAAGTACCAGTCAGACGCTCTGACGCAGGACAGCCGCGCCAGAGACGGAAAGAGGACAGGTGCTCGTGTGAGTGCTGGCCCAGCACCGACAATAATATCGTACAAGATAGCGCGGGGAACGAGACGACACGGTCGCTTTCGGGCGTCGACATGGTGGCGTCGTACGGGGTGTATGGAAACCCTAGGGATGATGATAGTTCAGGGTTTGCGCGGTTGTCGGAGAAAAGTGCTGTGTACGGACAAGGGAGCGAGGCTCCAGTTCAGGGTGTGATAGTGAACCAACAGGGGAATAGCGCAGTGGTGCGCGCAGCGTCGCCGGCTCCGACCGGTTGCGCTCGTTGCTGCCAGTGGTCGTCCAGCGCGCCCGCCGCTAACTCAGAAGACTATTGCTGGATACACTACTGCCGCCCCGCGCTTATAGTCTTACTACTATTATTTTTTCTAGTCCTGTTGGGCGTATCTACTGGTTTCTTACTGACGAATAACTGTAAGTATCTACATAAATTTTAATAATTCTATTTAGTTCACATTGACCTTGTTATAATTGGTGGTAATGACCGCCGCATTGCGGTTCCTGTTTCACAGTTTGGCGTGGTTTTTATAGATTGTTTCTTTTTGTTTTAAACATGGTGCGTATAATATGTTTTTATCTTCCTGTTCATATGAAAAATGATAAAAAGATAGCTTGCTAGCTCGTGGGTTAGAGGGGTAAAAATATCACTAGATTTAAAGTCTAACTTTTTTTTTTATATATTATAAACCAGCGCTTGACCGCAATCCCGCCTGATCGTAAGTAGTGATGCGATTGGTGATGATAAAGCGCGCTAGTTTATTAAGAGCCTATTCACTCTAGCCTTGAAGACACTCAAATTGTAGTGTGACGGAAACACCGCCGCCGGCAAATTGTACCCGACACTGATGGTGACCGTTACAGAATAGCAATACTTAACAATATTAAAATAGACCTTAACATAGTTTGAAATGGACCCGTCTATAAATAATGGATGTGCCCACTGTCAACTGCATTCTCTCCTCGCCAACCCGATCAATTCGATCAAATTGATCATTGCCAAAAATAGATTATTATCTTTCCTTTTTTAGTGACACTGACAGGTCCAAACGTTCCCGTGGCTAAAATACCAGCTCGACCAGGAACTCCGCCAAGTAACTCTTTTTGCTTACTGGGAACACTCTACTGTACGTTTTACGACCACCATTGTAAAATCAATACATTCCTTACTTTTATTTTCCGTATCGAATGGTTTATTTAAGGCGATTAAACATTCACTGGAATATTAACGATTGATTTGTAAAGCTTGCAGAAGTTCCGTTTCTGAATTCACAACTGGGCAGATAATTAAGTGTTGGCTCTAAAATCGCGAAAACATAAAGCAAACATTTTTAATTCTAAAGACATTAAAAAGTTTTAAGTATTCCAGTTTTCAGATGTTGAACAAATTATGATTTCGAGACACAGTTAGTTGTGAAGTTGCACCTGCGCTGCGCTGCAATCGGCCCTGGCTTACAAGTACCAATAAGTGACAATAAATGTTCGGTGTTTAAATAAAAGAGAGCAGTGGTGGCTATCTGGTATCGGCAACGACATTATACACACATCAAAAGTGTCTAGGGATAAACATATATTTTTGCAATAACTTTTCTCCTGATTAATATTAATTAAAATTTTCTTTAAGGATTCATCAAATAAAGTGTTTTCGTTTGTCACATTAACGATAAACCAAGTCACCTTTGCATTAATAAAGAAATTTGCCATTTTCCTAATAAAGGGATATTTGACATTAACTGAACCACTAACACAAAAGTTCGAAAACAAGACTGAAATAACAGTTTTCTCTAAAATTTTATTGGGTAACTTAAACAATTAATAATCCGTGTTTCTACCGCGAACACTAACAACACAAGAACATCGGTTTGGCATACTCAAAATGAGTTCATCCAAATCACGCTGTGGAATGGCCGCCCATGTTCGTTGCAACAACAAAAAAAGGTCTTCTTGCGACTGGATACCCTCCATATTCGGCAGAGCTCTTCTCTGTAGCATATCTCATGCATGCTCAATCGGGTTCAAGTCTGGCGACTGAGCAGGCCAGGGCAGGACATTGATGTTAGCTGCGGCGAGAGTCTGTCTTACAACTCTTGCGGTGTGCGGTCGTGCATTATCATGCATTAACTGAAATAAGGGACCGATTTGCACTTGTAGAGGAACGATGACGTCTGATACAATCGTCTCAGCATAAATTTGAGCGTTGAGGTTGCCTCTGATCCAAATCAACTCAGTTCTTCCGCCGATCCAAATACCCGCCCATACCATGATGGTTCCACCACTACAAGGATAGACTTCCTGGCAGGATTTTAATCGCTGTTGGCGTCCAGGGGTTCTCCAGTGTCGTATACGTCTTGTATCCGGTCTCATACCAAAACGAGACTCATCAGAAAAGCACACGAAACGCCATTGTTCTTCTGCCCAATTTCTGTGTTCAAGAGCCCATTGATATCGAAT
This sequence comes from Sesamia inferens, assembly GCA_037179545.1. Classification (NCBI taxonomy): domain Eukaryota; kingdom Metazoa; phylum Arthropoda; class Insecta; order Lepidoptera; family Noctuidae; genus Sesamia; species Sesamia inferens. The sequence goes on from CM073923.1 coordinate 20,324,757, forward strand.
CCTACGATTGTGCATTGCTATAGGTGGTACCCGTAGCGGTCTTCGGGAATGAAGGTTCACTTCATGCAAGCGGTTTCTGACTGTTTGGTCGCTAATTAAGTTCCCTGAAGAGTGATGAAGCCTCACGGCTAACATCATGGCGGTTATTGTTGGAGCTCTTCGAGTTAAGATTTGAATGTATCGGTCTTGTCTCCGTGTGGTGCAGCGATACCGTCCTCCATGGCGCTCAGCTACGGTACCAGTGCTTCGGTAACGTGTCCAAAGTCGGCTGATAACACTCTTTGTATTCTGAGCTAAAGCCACAGTACGTTGCCGGGAACCAGCTTCTATCATTCCCACGGCTCTGAGCATTTCTTCCCTGCTTAAATGACGTCGCCGCTCCATAATAATGTTAGTTTTAATCAGTAGTAGGGAAACAGTAGCACTAATAATGTCTTCAATGCGTTGTATGTTTTTATAGGGAAAATATTGACAGCTGATTTTCATCTTTTACTCGAATTTGATTCACAGTTCCTGATTCAAATTATGAAATGCACCAAAAAGGATCCATATAAATTTATAAAATCATAAATTTATTACAAAGCCACATCTCAATCTCAAAGAAATCCGCATAAAAATGCTTGATCCCTAGACACTTTTGATGTGTGTAGTTTGTATTTTCAAACCCCATCACTTGCTATATTTTGTGTAAATAATTTCAAGACCACTGTTCTCAAGGAAAACATCGTGGGAAAACCAGCATGTCCTAGAGCCAAAACTTCGAGGACATGTAACATTTACCGATCTTCCCTCGGCTCGCGTGGTAGCTTACTGTCCACTTTCTCTCACCGAGAGGAAACGCATGTCCTAGGAATGGGAATATTTAAGGCAGATTATCTATACTCTAAACTAATATTTATATATTAGATTAGCGCGTTCAAACAAACAAACTCTTCAGCTTTATAGCTGAAGAGTTTGTTTGAACGCGCTAAGCTCAGGAATCATAGGTCCAACCTGAAAAATTCTTTTTGCTTTGGATACCCCATTAATCCAGGAAGGCTTTAGGCTATATAATATCACGCTGCGGCCAATAGGAGCGGAGCATAACCAACTCCACGCGAACGAAGTCACTGGCGACCGCTAGTGTTTAAATAAAACACGGTAACGTAGAAAGAACAACAATAATTTTATAGTAAAAATCGATTTGGATTAAACAAAACACATTACATTATTTAGTGTTTTTTTTTTTGCTTTTAGTGATCTATGTTTCACAACTTTAGTTATAAATTTGTAAGTATTTTACAATTCGTAAATTTATTTACATTAAGTAAATGTACAAGAAGAATAAACCATTATCTAAAATTGTTGTCCAAATGAACCCAAAAAAGTAAATAGAGGGATGTCCCAAAAAATTTATCCTCGATTTAACTAAATCGAAAGACATATACAGTTATATCGCGGGTGTATGAATACCGGGTTCCATTCCGTTCCGCTCGTTTTTCTCCCTGGCAGAACATTAATTTTAGTGGCACTCTGGGCGCACACTCACAGTCGGATTTTCAAATTGCGGTGAAACCATTGGAATTAAGGAAGTAGCCTAAATATTCATGGAATGACGGAAAAACGTTAAAAAAACAGAGTCCTGTCTAAAATATTGGCGTTTGTTTTATGTTAACATTCAAGTTTGACTATATACAAACATTTTATTATAAAGTACAACAAAAGATTCTCAAAATATAGCCGAATACCTTATTTTAACTGTGCTCTGAATTTTTCTTACAAAAGCTTTTTGACATCAAAGAGCAGTTTGGTGTCGTCAGTCCTTTATGGAGCTTTGAAACCCTTACACAATTCATGATGGGGAGGCAGAATGCCGTCTCTACACTGTGTCACCTCGCCAGCTGCTTCTGTTTTAATTGCAAACATTGCAATAATGCTGAGAATATTTTATAATGAAGGCGAGAAATACCTACAGGATTATTTTCAAAGTTTTTTTTTTTTTTTGCAAATCTTTAAAGTTTAGCGTCCAAATTTGCTCACTTATACCTGTAACATATTGCCTTCGTTCCTTTTCATGAAGCAAATTTTATTCCTGTATAAACTTGGGTGTTGGAGGACGTGTGCCGCGAAAAGTTTCCGTCGAACTTTGAGAGTTGTCGATTAAATTTTAATTAATGAAAGGCAGAGTTCGGTTCGAGAACAGTTTACTGGATATTGATAAAATTTATGGCAACATTTTATCTGAAAAATAAATGGAAAAAGTTGAAAATTTACCGGCTGAAAATGTCCTAGTGACTTAATTTTTTTTTGAATTCAATTTCGAAACGCATAGCTGCCGTATCTAAATTTTCAACTGCTTTCTTTTCAACCAAATCCTCTAATATGAAAGTAGTGTCAGTTGTATCTAAACTGTCACTGTGTGTGTGAGTTTGTTTGTTGCCGCTTTCACGCCGTAACTACTGAACCGATTGCTTTGAAATTTTGCAGACGTAAAGTTAGAAGTCTGAATTAAATAATAGGGACCTTTTTATCCTGAAAAAAAATGATATTCCCGAGGGAAAAAGAAATAATGTTAGCTTCATACCAGTTCGGTGATAGATAGCGCTGTGTGTCGTTTAAAACAAGGTAATATATTGCAAAAGAATACCTATGCACATGTAAACTTAGAAATGATACGATAATAATTAATCCCCGAAAATGAGGAACCTAAAAAGAGTCGAATTTCACGCGAGCGAAGCCGCCGGCGGAAAGCTAGTACCTAATAAATAAATATTAATATTTAAGAAATCGATAATCTGTACTTTCGATATTTCGGTACTTCGACATCACTTTTGTATATAGTTTAAATATGTTGGATGTAGGTCATCTAACGAGCTGTTCGTGCAATTTATAAATTAAGTCCGAGACACTCTCTCAGGGAAAAATTTAAAGAGATTAATGTACTGACCGTGCCGTCTCAATATATTTATGAAAATATTTTGTATGCTCATAAAAATAAATTGTTTAAAAATACAGTGATGTCCATAATATAAATACTAGGAACAGGCACACATTTATTGTACCTACAAAACGGCTCAAGAAAATGAGTGGTTCTTTTAGATGCCAATGTATACATTTTTATAATAGACTTCCAGAGGTGGTTCAAGATCAGAGCTTGAATAAATTCAAATCCTTCATTAAACGTAAGCTGTGTCAGAAAGCATTTTATAGTGTTAAGGATTATATTGAGGACAAAAGGGCTTGGGCTTGAGCTGCGTCCGATTTCTATATACACTTATTGTTATTTGATTTTTCCTCTTGTAGTTTGAATTTGTAATTGTTTATGTTTTTTTTTTACTCAAAGCCACTAGACACTATGTAGCCAAGCATATTGTACGTTATGGAATTGCATCGCTGACATGAGTGTTCGGCACTGGTACAGCTACACAGGAGCTAAACTTAGTATTCGGGAACACTGTTGGAGCTGCTGAACCTTGGACAAAACTATCTTTGCATTGTGTAGATTCAATTTCGTAATATTGTATAATTGCATGGCAAACGTGTGAACACAATATACTTGCTGTAAAGCATCTATTTGTTGGGTTAGTCTTTTTTTATTGATTTCTTAATTGTTGTTATTTTTTTTTTTTTGGGTTTTTCCATAATGGACGCTCTTAGCGTACAATATATTTCTGCGTCGTTCTCACATGGTTGCTTTCAACATGAATGATGTAATCAAATATTTGTATCAGTAGCTTGATAATTTCATTTAATAAGTGTCAATGGAGTTTCTTGACCGTTCTTCTCCATAGATACCTACTCTTTGGAATGGGCGACTAGCTTCACCTTACTGACTGACCGACCTTCTGACAATTCAAAAGTGCCTGTAACTGGTTTATTTGAAATAAATGCTTTGATTTGATTTGATTTAAGCAGTGGTCATTTTAAATTTTGGTTATATGGTCATTCGATATTTAAATTTTCGATGTTATAAACAGAGACACGGTGACACGGTGACCCGGAGGTATTTTAGGTAATGTTCGACATTCAAATATGTACCCAGAATAAGAGTATGTGCCTTGTGGCATTTTTTTAGTTTATTTCCGACATAGTCAAGCATTCGGCGCGCGGTTTACAATTCTCAGTTATTGGCTTGAGAATGGGTAACCGATTAACTGTAGATACGATGTTAAACAGATAATTCGTAAACTAACAGGCTGTTCGTGGTTGTTTTACTCGTACTTTTGTTATTTAAAAGAACACGCAAATTCCAAAAAAGGCTCCAGTAATAGATTATCGTCAATAAGTACAATCAAGTATCCAGTCAACCGCTTACCCTCGGTCGGTGGTACAAGTAGATGCTTGAACAAAAAGATAAGCTGATACACTTTATGTTTCCTTCCGTTAAAAATCACCATGCATATTAAGTAGATTACTTGAATACCATTAGGTATTATTATTTAAAGAAGCGCCTTTATAAGGCAGCATTTACATACTTCGATAGGTACTGTGTGAGAAATAAACAATTCTTGTTGTGAACTGACGATAATGGTGTTTATTTGTTTTTTAAACTTTGCCCCACACTAGGAATTATTTCTGTGTCGTGGGTGCGCTTACAAACATATAAACTCACATACACAAATAGCCAGACCCGGAACAACTACTTGTAGGTCATACAAATATTTGTTCCGTGCGGGAATCGAACCCGCGACACGCAGCGAAATGTCAGAATTTTATTTTTATTTATAGCATTTTCTACCACCCAACCTTTGGATAATGCAGAGACTATTAGTGGTAGGTGTAATTATCAAATTAAGGAATACATACTTTTAAATATAAAGATACTTATATCAAAAAATATTGTATGATAACTTAAGCGGCCCATGCTTTTGCTAGCAAAAACCTTGTGTAATATTTTTTTTTTGGGGATAAAACCCGCCACACTTTTTCCACCGACTGCAACTCCTGAAAGCCAGAATCAACAGTGGAGACCGCCAGAAAAACGCCGAGCAATGAAGCTCGACGAGTCCCGTAGAAACGATTCAACTGTCTTGGGTCCCGCAACAAAATTAATCAGAAAAGAATAGCGGAGGAGTAAGAAATAAAATATTTTTTACACTTCCCTCCATAACAAGCAGGAGACAGAACAGAACTAGGCCAATCGGCACAAAGGGACATTATTGCAACTGGGAGAAGCCCAGATTGCCAAGCACCACGGAATAAAATTTGATTAAGTTTATGGGTCCTAAGTAGGCATGTGCTGTTACAATTGATTCCAATAATAGGTATGGCAAAAGCGCCTGAACGTACGGAAATTGGTTCTAGTTTCTACAAGGTCCGTATAATAAACGACTCCGGATGTAACTTGTACACTATCCAACATAATATTGCGTTCATTCTGCCAAAGAATACACTCCCACAAGATGTGATGTGCGGACTGTTCAAATTCACAGTTCGATGTAGAACACTGACACAAAGGCGAAGGAACAAGTTTAAAAGAATACAGTTTACTTTTAAAGTTGCCATGATCTGTGAGAAATTGGGCAACGCAGTGGTCAACCTCCAGCCATGTCTTAGCCAGCCGATCGAACTGATGGAATTATCCAAAATCAAAAAATCAAAATCAAAGCATTTATTTCAAATAAACCAGTTACAGGCACTTTTGAATTGTCAGAAGGTCGGTCAGTCAGTAAGGTGAAGCTAGTCGCCCATTCCAAAGAGTAGGTACCTATGGAGAAGAACGGGCAAGAAACTCCATGGACACTCTTTTAAATTATCAAGCTATTGATACAAATATTTGATTACATCATTAATTTTGAAATCAATCGTGTGAGAACGATGCAGAAATATATTGTACGCTGAGAGCGTCCATTATGGAAAAATACCCCACCTACTTTGCCATTCAGATAAGAGGTCCTCCCAGACTTCAGTCTGAGGTTTAAATAATCTAGAAATTTTATTAAAGTCGCGTTGTGTAACAAAATTAGTGTCCATGGCCTCCCCCCTCGCGGAGTAGTACATTGAAGCACGTCGCTATACCTCAAGATCGACTGGAAGTACACCTGCCAGTACCGGTAAGGCTTCAGTACTGACTGTTCTATATGCCTTGCATAAAAATATCAATGCCAAACGTTGGCTTTGAAGCAGTTTGTAATATATATCACAACATGTACGTTCCACGTACCGATTTCCAAAAAAAAAAAAACCGTTGAGGAGCCCGATGCCCCCAAAGAATGCTTGCTAGCCCCGGTGCCTCACAAGAAAACAATAATATTCTCTGCAACCATGTAATAGGAGGAAACCGGAATGCTTTCTCCAGCATACAAAACCAATAAACGTGCCACACCCGACCACCTTCGGAAATTAAGAATCTATTATATAGATCACAAAAAAGTAACTACCACCACTATTAGGTATTACCAATCTAATAATGCCTCTTCTTTTATTGAATCTCAGTACTACGCCAGACTAGCACCCTAATTACGTAACACAACATTACTATCAGTTCATTCATTTTGAAGCTTTTTGCTAGTCCATTGGTCCACATATTCGAAAAATGTCACTCCTCGACAACGTAAATAACGCAATGAATGTTGTTGAACTGTCAAAATGAAACCCATTGCTACTGATAATGTGTTACGTAATTACTCTACAGCTTGAGATCAAAGTGTTATGCGGGGATCGTGCGATTTATGGTCCTTTACAATGCATCGGTGTTGCCACGGGTTATTAGAAAATAGATGCCATGGCCAGTTCCCCAACTTGCTCTTGTACCCCAGAGGGTACAAGAGCAATTTGGGGAACTGAAGGTATATGGGTGAGTTTTAGTCAGTAAAAGTCTGACACGCCCTTTAGCTCCGCCCAGAATGGGAGAGGTCATTCCATGATTTCTTGCACAAAAAAAAAACATAATGTTACCGTTGATATGCGACCAATACTGTTCATACCTTTGTAATACTTGCTGATTCATATAATTATCATTTATAAGTTCTAAATCCAAATACCAGGATTTATAAATGGAATTTCAGGTGACAAATTAAAGCCATTTCCAGGATTCTTTGTCTAAAAGTTTTCATATATTCATTACTTAATGTCTGCCGTATTGTAAAGGCATTTTTCCTGCACTATCGGCCGGCAGAAGTTAGCACTCCTGTGTTTTTTCTGTGTTTTTTCTTACTGACTAGGCTCTTAATAAACTAGTGCGCTTTACCGTCAAAGTTTGCATCGCAGCTTACCATCAGGTGGAATTGCGGTAAAGCACTAGTATATAATAAAAATAAATGGGTGATCGATTTTGGCAGCCGCACATCTACAAAATTCTACAGAAATCCCACCACGAAAATTCCGATGAACTGAGCTTGAAGTGCTGTCAATGACATTATTGACTACCCTATCAGGAGTGATGCTAGGGATATGGCTGTCAATACCTCCGTATGACAGTCCACTTTAAACTCAATTGTACCACTGAAGCATGGTTTCACAGCGAAATTTTTACGGAATATACCAGCTGGACACTTTTGATAGCCCTTGTTTTGTTCCAAGAGTGCGCAATGTATAAATCCTCACTTCGTGGAACCATTTTATGAAGCTTTTCCTAAGATACAAATGTTTAGTGGTCCAATAAGCCTTCAGATAAAAGGATCCTTAGAAAACTCGATACATGGATGGTGAATGTGATAGCTAACAAAAAAAAAAAAAAAACAATTGTAAAATCATTACCGTTACTCGTAATACTGATGGCAAGAGACCCAGCCACCCAGTAGTCAAATTATCTTCCGTTCATAATTAAATTAAAATTGTTGATGTCGTGAATCGTTATTTATTACTAAAGTTTTGTTTCTTGCGTCCTGATTCTAGAAGATAACCATTGTCGTAGTATAATCTAGTTCGTATTTAAATATTCATAAGCTCTTATAAAATACTCATAATTCAAAATAATGATATTTCTGATGTCGCTGTTTTGTTAGAATATGAAATTTTAATATCTTTTACTTCAGACAGGTTTAAATTTGAATTTAGAATCTCTACCTGCAATACAAGATAATTTTCAAGTTCTTAATTTTTTTTAATATCACCCATTTCTGGATACGTCACTCCGTCACCACCAATTCAGGTTACCGTAGCCTGCTGAAAGAAATAAGAAAGAAATATTTTTATATTCCGCACAAACAAAACGCACTTTACAATGAAATACCATAAAATTGTAATAACAAACAAAATACAGGAAAAAAAATATCACCAAAAGTCTCGTATTCTAACATGCAAAACTGCCAAACTATAAACAAAGTTGATTTGATGTCAAAGCCAGGGTCATAGACCATAGACCATGCTGCTGGAAATAATACTCTTCCAGGCAACGCTACATTACCCTGTCAACGATACATCCATGAAACGTACCTATAATAAAATAAAAAAAAGGTCCCAGAGTTATTAATATCGCCCGATGTTAATATAATAAAGCAAATAAGGAACACCAGCTTCAGTCCGATATTTATTTTCTTGTTCAACTGAAGAACATTTTTATTTATGTCCATACAATTCTTAATGTCATATATTACTGTCGAGTTTATAATATACCTTGATTACACAGGTGTCCCTATTGCTGGCAGTACATAGATCGCAATAGAACAATAATTAACTATGTTCGCCGGTAAATAAATTATAGTTAGAACATAGGACTGGCGACAGCTTACCTATATAAGTAGTACCAGTAGTTCCACAACTGCTATTAGATATTCATAGGGGAAGACCGAGTTTATGGGTTAAATCGTCCTCTAAGATTATTCTGTATTGCTAATTGCTAAGCAATGTGCATAATGTGGTTAGTTTATGCCTCTACATGGGTTGGAATCCTTTGCGCAACTGACACACTGTCTTTCGGTAGGCTTATGTGGGTCCGATATATGGACACCCTTTGGAGTGTATCAATCTTAAGTTTAATGTAAGATTAAGATACAATCGTTGATAGTCTCCCGTCGTTTAATAGCATGAACAATTATTAAGATGCATTTAATTCTCTGTTGCAATATATTTATATTAAAAATCCACCATATTACTTTCCTAATAGTAAACTCTTCGTCACTACTTCTTGCTACTGCACACGGTCTGAGCGAATTAATATTCTCGTGTCGACATACCTATTTATGAATACGTACATATTTCTAGCGTTACTGAATATTTTGCGTGTTGCAATAACTGCGCAGTTAGTTGGAACTCTATTCAATAGATTGTCGAAAACTCGAAACGGATCGTTCTTTTTTAACTGTAGAATTAATTTCTACCGGCGTCGGGGCGGCAGGGGACTGCTCTACGAGTCACGTTCAACTTTACCTTTTGAAGCCGAGCGCGAATGGCTAATCGATCGATTAATTTTCACACCGTTTGAACATGAATTTCCTCTGGAATGCAAGGATTGGGATCTCTAATACCTTAAAATACACCCTCCTATAGGACTCAGGTAGGTACTCACTTTATTAAATAACTCCAAGTTTTTTAGGCTAATCGAACCGGAACAACTATTTAATCGTTTCACAGATTTAAATTTACAACTGCCATTCCTAAGAGCCCATTACAGTCATACCTGCAGATAAAACCGTAACAGTTTATTGCCAGTTGAGAACAGATTATTTCATCAAATAGCCTATCATAAATCTGTGTTTTATTGAATTTCAACGAACATGAAATTAAATAGATATCAGCTATAAACAGCAATGATTCCCGGTGAGCATTTCAATCGACCGATACGAGATTAAGTCCGATGCGAACGCAACAGGAAACTGGAGCGAAATCGATTCATACAACGAATCGAGCTGAGGCGGCTGTTATGGCGCCGCAACAAATTGAAATTGATACCATCGGTGGGTAGTAGCGAGCGGCCGGATATTACGGGTGTCAAGCGCAATCACGCACTAGCCTGCGAGCACTGCCCTGGCCACTGGCTAGGTGGACGCCGTATCTAATACTTTGTTAGATTTACGTCGGCCTCCGTGTTGTTCGTGCGTAATTGCGCCATTCACTTGAATTTGGCAGTCGATGGCGTGTCGCATACGTGTTAATGAATCCACTTAGACGGATATTTCCAGCCCTATTTTCAGAAGCAGTTAATAGAGCGTCCTTAATTGGGTCAATGAAAAACTTTAAGTACGAATGAATCTGTACATTTTGATGCTCAGTATGCTATTCATAGTATTTTGTATTGTGAATGGAGAACCTACCTAGAAGATTTTGGTTATATAATAGGTATTTAACTACCTCAATAATTAATTTGTATCTGCAAAGCTTCTTTTGTGCCTAAGTTCTTCTTTTATTTCAAGTCAAGTATTAACAAATTATTTATTTCTACAGACCACAGTATTGAACTCTGCACAATAGTAGGTATTCAAAGAACTAAAATCAATACCTACTACCTTACAAATAAAAAAAAATATATACTGTCAACATTCAATTAATTACATAATTAGGTACTAACTGGAACATTTAAAATAAAAAACGAAGGCCATAATAAGTTTTAAAGAACTGCTTGTTTTTGTTGAAAAAAAAAAAAGAAATCTTAACAGCCATTTGCACAAAATAATAAATAGATTAAAAAGAATAACTTTGTAGTTTGTAGCATCGCGTATTCCTTTTTTTACATTTCACCGCTAGTGACCAGTATTTTAAATCATTATTTTAAAGAGGTTTCATCAAAAGTAGATTGTATTGGTCTTTTCTTTTTGCGTATAATTTCTTTTCATCACGGTAAAAGCGTTTGCTGTAAATAATAAAGAGTTTGTGATCGAAGTAACGTGCCTACGTATAATCTGTGGTATAATATTAGTCAAATATATTTTTTTATCGTACGAAAATAAATTTATGTTGTGTTGTTGATACATAAATTATGAAATACGCGACCTTGCATTACAAGTACAATACACACGAAATAATTTAGGTAGCATACCGTCCAATTGTATTGTACAGCGTGGAAAAGGGGATAGGAAAATAATTAACCACATCATAAAAATTCTGTGGTTAATTATTTTCCTATCCTATATTATCTTATTCCTTCTATATCCTTATTGCCCGATCTTAACTGGTAAATCAAAAGTTTGTTTGATACCGCGTATCCCTGTGATCCCAAGGGCAAACATTTCACGTTTGTGCTCTGAATTTGGAGGAATCATGTTTTTAAAATAGCCAACTTTATGTTACATGTTCGAGAGTGGGTACCCCCAGTCGTTTGTTTAATAATCTAAAGGTATTGGATTAAGTTTTGAAATTGCTAGCAATTAAAACAAATATTTTATGTTTGAATCAATAACTTTAATAATTCAGTAAATATGTTTTTATTATTTCACTTTATACGTAGCGAAGCACGTATCGGGCCGCTAATATCTAATAAAAAGCAATGTCTGTGAAAAAATGGCTACTGCTTTTTAAGTAAGTTTACCACGAGTGGTGAATTTATATTAAAAAATCATAATTTTAAAAGTTATGTACGTTAAAAGAAGATTTGTTTGGCCTGTGCAGTTGCCGCGAACAACATCGCTTCGCAAAACACATAACATTTAATTATGTGACATAATTTTATTTTATTTTCATTTACTTTTTTTCTAGTATACATATTTTTATCTCCTTATATTAATTCGATCGCATTGTAATACGGCACCCTTCAAGTAGTAAATAAGAGTGAGATTTCTTACATAATAGAACAACAAGAAACAAACTTTTCCAAATAACCGTGTAACAGGTAAATAAACCACTTCTTTAACTAACTTAGATTCTCTTGTATAACAGGAAGCGGATAAAAGTCGCCTTTATACGTATTATTTTCTTTGTATTATAACATGAATGAGTCATTACGAGTCGTGAGTTCACGAAAGGCTTCTCTCGAGACATAATTCAATACCTTTTGTGCATATTTTTTTGTGACTCTCGGTACTTATTACGGTAAAAACCTTCGTGATACCAAACCGTTAGTCACATTCATTATCGTTGTATAAATTATACCCTCATACACAATTATTGTATAGTTCAGGATACGGCTGTGGTGTTGTGCGTGATCTATAAAACGTAAAACGTCGCCGACATTTGATAATCTGCTGCTTAATGATATTGCATGGATTTTATCTTTCTAATTTCCATTTTGTTGATTAATGCTGTTTCAGAAGCGGAATTGTATTTGATTGAAAAGTTTCATGATTAGTAATTAGGTTTGGAATCTCATTTCGTGTTTAGCCGCTATGTAATTAGCGAATTTCTCCGTTGTTTTGTGGTTTTACGGTGCGGTTTATTGGTTCTACAGTGAGTTCAAAAGTTAAACTCCATATTTAATGTACTCTCGTTCATACCATGACAGAGAAATATTCCGTTTAAATGAATCCAACCGAGCAAAAATAAAATACCAATATTTAGCGGAAGATAAATAGTAAAGTTGAAGTGTATCTTATAATAATTAAATTACGTAGCTTGGCTGGACCAACGGTAGACCGCGAAGGCAATACTTTTCTACAGCGAACTGGATTTTAATCGAGAAAGTTAGGACTCGAATTCAATGTTATATTTTCCAAATTACAGCTTTTTTACTAGTAATGAAAAAAATCTCACATCTTCAAGTTTATTACGGAAAATGTGATGTCATTTCTTTGAAAATCTCTGCCTTATGTAACGATACGGCGAAATGGTACCTAATGTTGGCCTTGTTGAAAGGTTTAGGTGCCGAAACCTTATAGTACGATATTCGAAACGACGTTTCTACTCGGATTTTATTACAGATTAGTTTAAGACATCTTAACATACTGTTAGTTAATTTTCAGTTTGTGACACTTTAGATAGTAAATGATTAGGTTTGTAAATATATAAATGATGATTAATAAACATCGCTTAAATGCAAAAAATAAAACAGAAAATTATAGATGTCTAATCAGATTAAAAAAATACCAGATGTTTTAGATTACTTATTAATGCATCAGCGACGAGTTATTAATATATGAGAGAGAAGGGAACCCTTCAAAGAGCTAACGAGAGGACAATCCAATAGGAAGTTACAATGAAAATTTACTCTAAGAGACCATTAAAAGTCTATGAAGAACGAGATGAAAAAGGAGGTTCCTCTTGCCAACAGCGACTTTAGCAATTGTGACTAAAAGTTTTCTAACGATTTAATTTAGTTTGGGAGTAATGCGGAGATTTGTTTAACGTTGGCTCCTAAGGCCCGGTTCACGTCACAAGCACCGGACTCCTAACATTGTATGCAGCGATCGAATTCGTTTAACACATGACTGGACACCGGCGGTAGTTTAATAGCCTCGTATATGTAAAGGACAGGCGCGGGCTACGTCCAACCAATTTGCAATAAAACAATATGGCGCGCCGCCCCAGCACACCCCAGCTTGTGGCCGACCGTTCTGCCAGCAAGGAACTTACATCTAAACTGGAATGTGAACTATTGATCAAAACGCGGTCCGAGGGAGATAGCTTCACAGTAGCCCTCTGTCCTTGTTGTGTAGGGTGACTATTATAATGGAATTTATGAGGAATGTACGTAAAATATTTTTTTACTTATATTACCTGAGTTTTAATGGATATTTAAGTATGGATGCGAACTTTTTAATTTTATTATTGAATTTTAAAAATTGAAAATTTAGATGAATTCATTGATGATGTACGGACGACAGCATGTCAATCTACTCGTACCTGAAACTGTACCTTTAGATAATTAAAATATCTGCAACAAAACAGAATTTAATGTCATTGTAAATACCTAATAAAAGTCACTTATTATGCACACAATGACTAAGTGCACATTTATTAATTATTCCGAAATTTATGGTCACCCTACATACAAAGAAAATAACTTGTATATTATTACCGCAAAAAAATTATTTAAAGAATGATATTCCGCATCCAGAGTATGACTCACTATTGCAGTCATTAATGGCATCCTTTTTCACCATCTTTTTTCTAATCGAAATTGTTGGTTTCAAACAAAATTACAAAAAATAAATGCAGGTACCATTTAGAGAGAGAGAGAGAGAGAGACAGAGGGTTACTGGGGCTCTTTCTCCCTCAGACCGTGTTCTCTTCAAATAAAGTTTTATTTTCGATCGACCTTATTGCTCTTGCGATAGAGTCTTCTTTTAAATAAAAGACTTATGCAAGTTCACATTCCAGTTTAGATATAATTTCCTTGTCAGCCAGCCTCTTGTTGTATTTTATATTTATCTTACTCCATACATATTAGTCGCCAACTTTTATGTCCCGTTACCGACGTTGCGTCATCTTTTTAAGCGAAATTAATACGAGAAGACTAAAGCATCTTTGAATCCGTTTCGTTCTGCTTTGCCCACCTTTTTGATATTTTTTGCGACGTACTCGTTCCAAGTCCGATGGAAGAAAGCAAGATAAACTAATTAACATGCAACGGAGGGAAATCGGATTAAAATAACTTTTAATGAACCCCTATCCTTTAATATTCATGAAAGCGTAGGTACGTCTCAATAGCGAATTAAATACTTTCTTACTTCTAGTATAACTTAAAATAATCTATCATAAAAAGCTGAATCTAAGAATTCTTGAAGATTTTAGTGCCTTTTACATAATATGTAACTATGTTTACTTTTGAAAATAATGGCGTCTATTATTATTTAAAAATCCAATATTCAATGAATTTCAAGTCTCCAATGAAGTTCTGCTCTGACGTAATTTTTGTGTAACAGAGTTTTTTTCATCTATTAAGCGTTACTTAGTGCTTTTTGATTTCGTTGGCATTTCTAAAAACAACCATAGCTACTTTTGCACATGAGGCCACTACGGCTGATTCGTATTCTGAATTCCTCAGCGTATTTTCGTAGTATCCAAGGACAGTTTCAAGAATAGGCTGAAGAATCTTATCTAATACTTGAACACCGAAAATTCTGTTACGATGTCGTCATGTTTGCCGAGCAATCCCTTTTAAATCCAATTTCCCGAGTATGTTTATACAGTCGGTATATTTGTAGCTTTTTGATACATTAGGAGCTCTTTTATTTTTAATTATGAAACGATGTGAGCACGTTTATAGGTTTTTTGGCGATTTAAAATAACTCCCCTAAATATTGTTGAACGGTGTTGGAACAAAGCCGTGTAAAATCAATAGAGGCAAAGTAAACCCGTATAACTGCTGGTTCCGTTTTGAATTGGATTTCAAAGTAGCAGTACTACATTTTCGTGAACATCGAAGCGAATGTGACGGTTGAGGAACATAAAAATAAAAGAGATCGTTTTGACGTTCTCTGTGAAGCTACCCATTGCGTAAAGATAGACAGAGAATAAATAAAGATTTATTTGCTCCTAATACTGGTATTTCAAGGATTGCTTTGAAGTTCTTGAGCTTATAGACTACGTCTATATATATATATATATATATATCTGTCGGAGATCGTCGATATAATTTTAATAGAAGTTGCTGATTTGATTTACGTAGTAGAGGGGCGAACGCTTGTGACGTTATTTTGTGATGGCGTCACATGGACAGAGTCGCTTTGGAAAGTGGGGTTCGTCGAACGATCACTTTGCATCGAGACGCGGACCAAGGCACATCTCCGAACCGAAACTGTCGGTTTGCCTATTCAAATTGTTATTATAAAGATTGGAGGGTATATCTACACGTCGTGCTTCAATACAAAACTCACCTACGAAACGGAACCTGTACCACCACACAAAGATGCTGTCGACCCTACCGCTCTGCCGTCGCTGTCTGCGACATCAGAAGTGGGATAAAGGACTACACTGCTCACAATCTCGTTATAAATCAAGGAACAGAATAACGTGAGGCTGGAAGTGAACGTCACGTTACGAGGTGCGCTCAATTGCTGACGCAGAAGAGATCGCTCCGCGTGATAGTGCGCTGCAGGAGTACGCTGCAGGAGTGCGCTGCAGGAGTCCGCTGCAGGCGTGCACGTGTGGCTGATGCTTGGCGCGCGACAGTGCTGGCTGATGCTTGGCACGCGACAGTTCTGGCTGATGTTTGGCGCGCGACAGTGCTGGCTGATCCATGGCGCGCGACAGTGCTGGCTGTTGTTTGGTGCACGACAGTGTTTGCTGATGCTTGGCGCGCAACAGTGCTGGCTGTTGCTTGGCGAGCGAGGAGCGCTTGCGGAGCGCGCAAGGTGCGCTTTCGGAGCGCGCAAGGTGCGCTTGCGGAGCGCGCAAGGTGCGCTTGCGGAGCGCGCAAGGTGCGCTTGCGGAGCGCGCAAGGTGCGCTTGCGGAGCGCGCAGTGTGCGCTTGCGGAGCGTGCAAAGTGCGCTTGAGGAGCGCGCTTCTAGCTGCTTGGTGAATCGCATCAATGGCGTGTGACACTGCTGGAGCTGTGTGCGGCGCTGCCGGAGCTGCGTGCGCTTTGCGGAACGCCCAAGGTTTCAAGACTTGAGCCTCTACTCTGCAGGCGATGAGAAAGTTTCAAAATACCCAAAACGTTTGTGGTATCGTAATGGGATTTTATGAGAGCTCAGAGATGTCTGGTGTGCAACGGTTGACAACTGCCAAGTGGCAGGTGTTTCCAAGAAATTGCCATAATCCGGTGAGTCGTACTATTTTTATTTTGATTTCGGTGCTGAATGTTCTCTTGTCGAGCTATCTGTCATTTCATTGGTATACGTACACACGCGATAATACGTATACAGGGTATGGGTAGTACCAGCATTGTGTACTGAACCATTTCTTTGCGACATGATAATAAGAGTTATTTGCAAATTATATTTTCTTGTACTACCCGTATTCTTTGTTATAATGGGCTGAGAAATTTTAAATCAGGGTTTTAAAATTATGATGTCTGGTTTGTCTTTATTTCAAAACTAAATTTCACTGTGGCCTATAGTTACGAGCTCACTTGAGTTTCTGATAGTATGTGCGGCTAGACTATTAAATCTTCTCAAGAGAACAAGCGGTAACGAACATAGAAATGAGTGCTATTTACGAAAAATCTAAATTTGATAGAAGTGTGCTAAAGTAATGAAATTTAATAATGGTGAGTTGTTTGATGGCGATAATGGCGATCGTTACCTATTGAAATCGTTGATTGGAAACAGAACTTATAAGTACCCCACGATCGCATAAGTACGAAAGATTTTTCCAAGTAATTTCTGCCGAGTTAGATTTTCATAATGTAAAAGATGGTGAGGAGGGTGCCTCCGCCAGCAAATAGAACACGTATCATGGCTATGTGGTCGCGCTGCACGCACTAGTCTGTAGTCGTAACTGCAACCCAGTGAGGGGTTGTTCAGAGCGCGATGGGCAGCTAGTGGTGTGGCGGGGACACTAGTAGGTATGGTCGCACTGCATGCACTAGTCTGTAGTCGTAACTACAACTCAGTGAGGAGTTGTTCAGGGGGCGATGGGCAGCTAGTGATGTGGCGGGGACTTTGGTGGATATGGTCGCACTGCATGCACTAGTCTGTAGTCGTAACTGCAACTCAGTGAGGAGTTGTTCAGGGGGCGATGGGCAGCTAGTGATGTGGCGGGGACCTGGGTCTCGGAGGAGACTATTAGTTGTACGGTCATGTGTTGACCTGGGAGTCGTGGACTCTAGAGTTGGTCGTATCACAAGAGGTGATGACGATATGGGTGTCAACTATGAGTTGTCACTAGCTACTGTGGTAGCAAACCATGGTGTGTTTTCTTTTTGATGATTATGATTTTGTTTGATAATTATGAGGCTTGGAGGAACCTTTTGTGTTTTCTTTTTGAATTTTGATAATTATGAGGCTTGAAGGAAGCTCTTGAGTTTAAGTTGTTAAAATGATTAAGCTTGTTTGCTTTTCTAATAGTCATTGTAACTAAACGTGACGTGTGACGGTCAGGTTGGCCGAGTTCTCAAAAATGCTTGAAAGTCGGTTTCCTGTGCTTTTTTTAATTTGTTACAGACATGCACGAGGACGTGCAACGGGAAATATCGAAGTTTGGCCGGAATCGGCGGTTGGCCTCGTGAAGCGGATCCCGGACTCCGGGGCTGAGGGAGCTTCGGATGCGACTTGGATTGGCGCTGGGATGATGATGATGATGATGATGCACGAGGACGTGCAAATCGTCAGGCTGGCCGTGTCGGAGATCGTCGATATAATTTTAATAGAAGTTGCTGATTTGATTTACGTAGTAGAGGGGCGAACGCTTGTGACGTTATTTTGTGATGGCGTCACATGGACAGAGTCGCTTTGGAAAGTGGGGTTCGTCGAACGATCACTTTGCATCGAGACGCGGACCAAGGCACATCTCCGAACCGAAACTGTCGGTTTGCCTATTCAAATTGTTATTATAAAGATTGGAGGGTATATCTACACGTCGTGCTTCAATACAAAACTCACCTACGAAACGGAACCTGTACCACCACACAAAGATGCTGTCGACCCTACCGCTCTGCCGTCGCTGTCTGCGACATATCTATATATATTTATATATATATATATATATTCTCGGTGGTAGGCCATAACATCAGCCGCCGGCAGAAGTTACCACCCACCAGACAAAGTCTTGCCGCCAAGCGATTTGTCGTGTTCCGGCATGATGTCTGGTGAAGCTGTACGGAGGACGGGTCTGAGCAGTTGTGTTGCGATGTGTGCCGAGTACGATGCGCCTAATGTTGTTGTGTTGGGAGTTTGGTCGTGGAGGGTCTTCACATCAATCTCCCTTTGGCGCAGCATCGTTGGTCGTGTTGTTGGGTTTAACATTGCATCACCTCGCTCAACTGCCGTCTTCCTTCGAATTCGCTCGGTTTTTCTGAGTGAATAGGCTCTTAGTAAACTAGCACGCTTTACCATCAACGATCGCATCACTGCTTACCATCAGGCGGGATTGCGGTCAAACGCTAGTTTATAATTATAAAAAAAAAAAAAAATATATATATATATATATAAATCCATGCCACATTCTTTGTAATTTTATAACTCAAGAACGGACTCAACTATCCAAACCAAATATTCAGGCTTTGTTTTGACTAATTAGTAGATGGTTTATGTGAAGTTTGAACAGAATCGGTCCAGCGGTACTTCATTTATTAAATTTTTTGTAACAAATGAATTCAATGAACGATGGATCATCATCTCATCTATATATATGAAAATCAATGCCACTTTCTTTGTAATTTTATAATCCGCCAAAACTGCGTAATTGCACCAGATTGGCAGTGTAAAACTTATTGCCAAATTTAATTGAAGCTACGATCCTAACTGGTAAATCAAAAGGAAAAGTTTGTTTGATATCGCGTATACCTATGATCCCAACTGATATGCCGTTTGAGTTCAAAAGATTACAATATCCTGTGCGTTTATCATTTGCTATGTCCATCAACAAAGCCCAAGGGCATTATTTCACGTTTGTGGTCTGAATTTGGAGGAATCATGTTTTTCAAATGGCCAACTTTATGTTGCCTGTTCGAGAGTCGGTACCCACAGTCGTTTGTTTAATAATTTAATGTTTTGGATAGTTATAAAATTGCTAGCAATTAAATAAAATATGTTATGTTTGAATAAATAATTTTGATGATACAATAAATTTATTTTTATTATTTCACTTTATACGTAGCGAAGCACGTATCGGGCCGCTAGTAGGTTATATTTATTCAAATTAAAATAACTAAAACAATTACTTATTAAAGTTATGGATTAGTTTTTAAAATATATATGTTCTTTTAAAGAACGATCTGACGAGTAACAATACATATGCACGTGTTTGTATTTTCAGTTGTACCAACGTTATTTATTTAGCTTTGACAAAATAAATATTATACTTTCTAGCTTTGCTATGCAGACGTTCTACCGCAGATGTGCTTTGCATATAAATATAAACAAAGTTTCGTTAACATTTTCACTGAAAGACGTAGAAACCTAATATATTCGTCTTGGTATATTTAGTAAAATAACATGTAGGTATGCGGGCATTTACATGTAGGTAACTATAAGTATTAGGCAACTCAAAATTCGCTCAGGTCGTTATCTCAGGCTTTCAGGTTTTTGTCGTCTTTCACTGTTTCTGGAGGGGAGTGATGTATGTCTCACTCGATGGAAGTTTAAATCCTAATTAGTTCAGAAATATACCACTACCAGTATTAGGACAGATGTCGAAATCAATAGTAGCTGAGACATAGACGTACCCTATTATATTATTATACTATTTGCGTAGACGTGCTTATTTCAATTCAGAGATTTATTTTTAATTTCGTGTGAGTAGTGTCTTCCTTCTGTGTTTTATGTTTTTGTATATGTCGTCATGTGTACGGTTATTATAGTATATTTGCAGTAACTAAGTCATTGCTTTCAATCAACATTCCCCTGTATATACCCTTAACGAACTAAACACCTTTATATTTATACAATATTCGTCTGTATTCAAAACCACTGCTATGAATTAACTAGTAGTTTGACCGACCGTTTGGATGCTTGAAAATCACTTAACTTTAATTATTATGAATAAACTTCAATGAACTAAATACGCGGAATACAATAAAATTAAAAATTCAAATTCTTCTTCAAAATTGTTATTTTGAAATACTATTTTTTTATTGTGTATATTGTTATTTTTATTTTATAATATCGTTGTACTATTTGGTTAAGGGCAATGGTTTTAGTTTTCATAATTCCCAGTGTCTATAGTCAATTAAATAAGCATAGTTACCAGCGGTACTTTGTTCACCTTGTTGCGGTGTGGTAATAGTTCGGTTTTACAATAATTAGGTATGTTGTACGGTTTTGTAACAAAATGATTGCAAAATTTTCGGTAGCGTAATTATGAGCGGTTAAACGCTTCTAATAATCATCGTATCAATGAGACTTTGTCATTACAATAAAATGTATTGGGCATTAATTATGAATGTATAATAAGTGTGTAATAATTGGATAAAGTAACAAATTAGAAGAAAACATGGGGAGTGTATAGGTAAGCAATAGAAAAAAAACGTATCACATTATTTTATTTTAAAAGAGGCTTATGAAGTTTCTTGCCTGTTCTTTTCCATAGGTACTGTTTGAGAGGTTGTGCTGTCAGTTTCTTTAAAATAATACATCTATCATCAATAATACTCGTACTAATATATAAAGCTGAAGATGGATAGCCCATTAATCCAGGAAGGCTTAAGGCTATAACATCACGCTGCGACCAATAAGAGCAGAGCATAACGAACTCCACGCGAACGAAGTCGCTGGTGGCCGCTAGTAGAATATAAAACTGAAGAGTTTGTTTGTTTGAACGCGCTAATCTCAGAAACTACTATTCCAATTTGAAAAATTCTTTTTGCGTTGGATAGCCCATTAATCCAGGAAGGCTTTAGGCTATAGAACATCACTCTGCAACCAATAGGAACGGAGCATAACTCCACGCGAACGAATTCGCTGGCGGCCGCTAGTCTCAAATAAAATAATGACTACGAAACCATGTCTGGATTTTAAACTTGCTTTTTTTGCCTCTCTAGGTGTCTCACCTAAATCTGACGCCTACTATTTTCTATCTTTTCAATTTATATTCGCATTTATTTTTCCTAGCAGCATCCCGCGGTTTCATCAGCACTCGTTGCGATCTGTCGAATATCGGAGTAAAATTCATCCTATGCGTTAATTCTGCTTATAAATATTCTATGTGCCAAATGTTATTCAAATCCGATTAGTAGTTTTTTTTCGTGAAAGTGTAACAAAAATCCATCCATCCATCTATTCATCCATCCATATGCACAAAATTTAGCTATTAAGTGCATCTAATATTAGTAGGATAACTACAAAGGTTGCATTCTATAAACCATGCTGTATTTCATTTTTGCAGTACATACTACGCTTCAGAAGTATTTTTTTTTAATAATTATAAACTAGCGCTTGACTGCAATCCCGCCTGATGGTAAGCAGTGATGCAATCGTTGATGGTAAAGTGCAAGTTTATTATGCCCATTCACTTAAAAACAAAAACCTTAGTGATTAGGAAGGAAAATGGCAGTTGAGCGAGGTGGTGCAATACCCAACACATTATATACTATTAAACCCAACAACACAACCAACGATGCTGCGCCAGGGGGAGATTGATGTGGAGAGACAACTGTGAACTCCCTACACAGCAACATTTGACGCGTCGTACCCGGCACACATCGCAACACAACTCCTCAGACCCGTCCTCCGTACGGCTTCACCAGACATCATGCCGGAACACGACGAATCGCTTGGCGGCAAGACTTTGTCTGGTAGCAGTTACCGTCATATTTCTCCGTCTCCTTGATGATTGGAAAGTTCCTGTAAACGGTTTAAGAGAAATAAATGAACTTGTGTTGAAAAAACAAAAATATTCAATAGCTTTTGTCTTTGTTTCAGATTTACACTATCAGCCTAGACCTCCAGCTCCGGAAGGTAAGAAAATTTAGGCCTTTTAATTTATTTTATTTAGTACTTAGTTACTTACAGGTGCAATTATGAGTATAATATGTGTTTTTCAGACGTTCAAGGAACTGAATTATTAAGTTCAAAAAGCTGAAAATTTAGCAAGCGTTTTTTTTTTAAACGTTGCACCCTACTAGGAATTACTCCTGTATCATGGACGCATTTACAAACTTTTAAACTCGCATACACATACAAATTTAAACTTTGATATTTTACCTACATTTGTAGTGTGTGTATTCATCAATGTCTTCTAATTAAATTAGTTTATTTACTTATTTCACTCACGGTATAAGCATTTGTGAATTATACATATTTATTTATATTAAAACTTTAATTTTATATACGTTATTTATATTATATTATATTTTATATAGTTAAATAAATTATCATTTCAAATGTTAGTTCCAAAAAATTATATTTTATTATATGTACTTCTAAGGTTAG
This sequence comes from Sesamia inferens, assembly GCA_037179545.1. NCBI lineage: Eukaryota > Metazoa > Arthropoda > Insecta > Lepidoptera > Noctuidae > Sesamia > Sesamia inferens. The sequence continues at coordinate 20,347,518 of CM073923.1, forward strand.
ATCTTCCCGATATGTGTATAGGCATGTTTCAGAGAATCATTTGCTTTGTCGTAGTCTACAAAGGCCAAATATATTATTATCCCATATTCATAATTTTCTATGACTTGATTTATTGGTGGAGGTGTTTGTCGGTGGTTTTGGCGTCGTCTTCGGCAGAGAAGCACCAACTTACAGTCGGATTCCGAGACGCAACCTCCAGTACTGCAGACGCAAAGACAGCACTCGGCCCCCTTCGTCGACCCGACGCCACGCACTAGAGATTCGAAACAGCCACAAGAGGCGGTTGAATTAAGAATTATTCTAGCTTACTCACCAGCATCAAGCGCCACAAGAGGACACCTACTGTGGTCACACCGGTGTCTGGTGACAGTGACTAATTTAAGTTATGGCTAAGAATAGATTTAATTTTTGAAATGTAACTTGGGTGAAATTTATGAAAGCTATAATGCATTTAAGCATTCTGTAAACTCATTCTCATCAACCACTCACATCTCTCTCGTCCGGGAATATGTACGGAGTCAGCCATCGTACATGACACGTGTACATTATCTACATAGATCAGCACTATTCCGTCGCCTTGCACAAATTATAGTGTAAGGCGACAGTACACGATCAACCTTCAAAGATTTTACTCATTTACAATTTCATATATTGTTAGTTACGAGTTAGTTAAATAATCAATAAAGAATCATATTTGGCTATCCGTGACTATCATTCAAGTTAATAACAAAGGTGTGTGCAAACCATTCAACAGCGCATACATCTTTATGGTTGTATACACAAAAATTTGAAAAAAAGCTAATGAGTCAATAGTTATTTATCACATTTTATATAGGTTTTTTTTATAATTATAAACTAGCGCTTGACTCCAATCCCGCCTGATGGTAAGCAGTAATGCAATCATTAATGGTAAAGCGCGCTAGTTTATTAAACCCATTCACTTAAAAAAACTTCGTAATAGGAAGGAAGGCGGCAGTTGAGCGAGGTGGTGCAATGTTAAACCCAACAACACGACCAACGATGCCGCGCCAGATCGCAACACAAATACTCAGACCCGTCTTCCGTACGGGTTCACCAGACATCATGCCGGAACACAACGAATCGCTTGGCGGCAATACTTTGTCTGGTGGGTGGTGACTTCTGCCGGCAGCCGATGTGGCCTACCAAGTTGGGTCAAAGTAATGGTAGATTATGTCCATATTTTGGTATTATTTTTGTAGTGAGTAATCCTATGAACAGATTTGTTATTATTTTTATAATATAGTGACTACTAGTTTACTATAAAGCTAATTATCGTTGGAAAATCTGGGTCTAAATCCCTTTACTAACATCAATCAAAACAATCTGGTATTTAAGTTTTCTTCCGCCCTTTTAAGTAGGTTTAAAGAACATTTTGACGTGTAGAAACTACACACACTGTTTTCAATGTTATTACGTTGCTTTAAATTAAATTAATTTGTTTTAGACAAACAATATCGAGAATATAATAATGTGTTAATTTTATTACCAAACTGATGACACTATCTATCATGCTTAAAATTCTATTAATGGTTAAATTAAACAGACATAACGATATAGATAATGGAGGCATTTAATTACACTAATTGATGCTTCATTGTTATTGTTCGTGATCGTACTAAACTGTTTTATTAGATTATGTCCGTACTTTAGAGTGGTATTTTTCTTTTGACCCTGTTTTCTTGATGTACCTACCTATCATACATTACAAAGAACGGTTTTGAAATCCGAAAACGAGAGGCGAAAAGTGGAATATGAAAGTTATTGAAATGGTAAACGTGAATGTTGTCTCATGAAAGTTAGGTATTATATAAATAGATGGAGGAGGATATTTACTGAACTGATCGGTATTGTATTACTGTTTCACATAGTTTTATTAAACTGTGTGCTTAATTCAGGTAAAATAGTGTAGTGTTTACAGACTCTGATTTATTGCGATCTCTTATAGGCTAAGTTCAAAAAGAAAGAACGTTTTTGATAGCCGAAAACAGAAGCAATAAGCTACTTATTGAAACCGTAAAGGTGCATGTTGTGTCACAAAACCTAGTGAAAGTGTAAAAATGTGTATATTATTTATTTATAATTAAGAGATCATGATAATAGGTAGGCCATAACATCGGCCGCCGGCAGAAGTTACCACCCACCAGACAAAGCCTTGCTGCCAAGCGATTTGTCAGATGTCTGGTGAAGCCGTACGGAGGACGGGTCTGAGCAGTTGTGTTGCGATGTGTGCCGGGTGCAATGCGCCAAATGTTGTTGTGTTGGGAGTTTGGCCGTGGACGGTCTTCAGATCAATCTCCCTTTGGCGCAGCATCATTGGTCGTGTTGTTGGGTTTATCATTGCATCACCTCGCTCAACTGCCGTCTTCCTTCCTATTCGCTCAGTTTTTCTGAGTGAATAGGTTCTTAATAAACTAGCGCGCTTTACCACCAACGATCGCATCACTACTTACCATCAGGCGGGATTGCGGTCATGCGCTAGTTTATAATTATAAAATATATATATATATATATATTTTTCAGCGTAAAACAGCTTCAAACTAAGTTCACACACATCAACGCATACATCTTTTGAAGAACGGACAGTCATACCTGTCCGCTAAAACCCAGGATACCGTTGCTACTCACACGGATTCTGAGTATGAACATAGCGGACGCGCTGCAGAACGGAGGGAGTCCAAACAGCATCATTCATTCATCATCATCATCACCATCAGCCTTTTTTTTATCGTCCCACTGCTGGGCTCAGATCTCCTCTCATACAGAGAAGGATTGAGCGTAATCACCACGCTTGCTCAATGTGGGTTGGCGATTTCAGACTTAAAGTCCAGGTTTCCTCCAGATGTTTTCCTTCACCTTCAGTCATTGGTGTCCAAGATATACTTAGAAAGTACATATAACTTTAGAAAAGTTACATTGGTACTTGCCTGACCTGGAATCGAACCCGCGCACTCATACTTGAGAGGCTGGTGTTTTAACCACTAGGCCACCACGACATCATTCATTCATTAAGTCTTAATCTCAGTCATCTTAAATTCAATCATAATCAGCCTATACCTAACGTTCCCACTCCTCTGACATAGGCTTCCTTTCGGTAAAGGGGTGTAGATCGCTATTTACCACGCGATTTTGAGTGCAGTTCATCAGTCATATTAAACCTCTCCATAACTGTTTTTTTTATTAATTTATAAACTAGCGCTTGACCGCAATCCCGCCTGATGGTAAGCAGTGACGCAATCGTTGATGGTAAAGCGCACTAGTTTATTAAGAGCCTATTCACTCTAGCCTTGAAGACACTCAAATTGTAGTCCGACGGAAACACCGCCGCTGGCAAATTGTTCCAGTCCCTCGATGTACGCGGTATAAAAGAGGAGGCGAAACGCTTCGTCCGGATCGTAGTGGTGTTAAAAACATAAGGGTGGAAACTCGCCGTACGACGGGTAGTCCGATGGTGGAATTAAATCATGGAATTCCCTCGCACACTCCCCAAAATGTATCCTATAGAACACCGAAAGGCTGGCTACTCTACGCCTGTGCTCTAGGCTTTGGAGACCAACTCGAGTTAAATCAGAATCAAAACTCTTCATTTATTGTAACTTAATCAATCGCTTAAAAAGCTTTTCAGTTGGATTAAATTTATAGTTTTTACACGCTCCTAACTTACGTAAAAGGCCAACATCAATGAAATTAATGAAATGAAAACGGGGATTACCTTTGAAAATTAATATTGTGGGTTTTACTTTCGCGTAACTTGTAACGGATAATCTGCGAGGTATATTTCGAGTTTAATAGGTACGTGGGTCATGGAAACTGGATTACTTTTTAATTGTTTTTTTTTTTACCTTTTCATTGTTTTAAGAGGTATGTTTCAAAGTGCAATACACTTTACATACCTCTCGTTTGGGAGCCTCGATTAATTAAATGTATATATTGAAGCTTTATATGGTAATCTTTTTTAACAGGTATCTCTTAATTCCATTTAACAAACAGGAATTTAAGGAACTTAACCGAGAGATCTTGATAAAATTATCGATGTTTAAATTATTCCGCTCTACTCTTGCTCTTGTCAACGTATGTTAACTCTTAGTTGCGTAGGTATCAGCTAAGTAATAAATGCGTCGGGTACGTCTTCAAAGCTTATCTTTAGTCCACAATTCACATGTGTATGTACCTACTGTGCAAGTGACATGCCAACTACGTCGGTGTCTCGAGCCAACAAAATTGCTTTGTCTCGGAGACTTTAGGAGGGCGCGTCCCGAATTGTGTGGGTGACAGTCAGCTCCTACATTATATCGTGCTGTTATTATAGGTTTATTCGTTTCATGAAATTGTTATAATGAGTACTACGTTGTGTGTTTAGGTTAACTTACCCAACTGGGCTAAAAATTGCCATATATCCTTGGATATTTATTCTTAATTAGTCGATATAGATTGCCGAATAACACACATGCACAGCTTTCCGTTGATCGAAATAGAAGATAATGCAGAAAATATTCGTAGTTATGAATACTGACGTCTAACTTAAATGTGAGTTACAGATGAGAATGTTTTCGGAAATAAAAAAAAATCTTCGTTTTTAGATGAACAGAATGCCAACAACCTCAGTCTTATTATAAATTCAACCCGCATAAGTAGAATTTTATTTATACACAGATAATATGGATAATTTAAACAGCTCTCGCGCCTGAAAAAGCGCCGCGGTGAATTTCCTAATTTTCTTCCATTCACGGAGCATCCGCCATCATTTTTATCTCCCCTCCCTGTCTCCATTTATCTCGGGCTTCTCCAACAGCGATTCGCGTTCTTACATTTTGTTTGTTTCCTACAAAATTGTTATTTCCGGCTGCTTTCTTTTCTTAAGCGGATTCGTCTGTAACCTTTATATGAACGCCAAGGACTCATTTCCTTGGTTTTCGCCGCTGAATTCTTATACTTGACCTCTTTTACAAGAGACAAATACAATAATAAAAACAATTTGTCATCTATAAAGTCACAGGTTTTTTTATATCTCACAGTCACAATGGGGTGTCCAAGGGATCAAAGGAATCTATATTCGCACCGAAGTTTAATTATAAGGATCTTATTTTAATCTAGCATTGCAATCAGAACATTTGAATGAATGTCACGACTTTGCGAGATTTTACTCGCCGGTATAAATTATAAACTTAATTATTTTAGTTATTATATAAACACTTTAGTGTTAAACAAGTCTGTGTAAGTGCTTGTGCATTTCAACCAACGTTATTATATTCCTAGTCGTTACGTGAGTCGTTGCATAGTTAATTGTGAGGTCTAGCTTAGAATTAAAACAACTAAAGTTAGTTGTACTACAGTGCCGAACAGAGCGCCAAAAAAACTAAATTTACAACGAACTGCAATGAAGGCGCTTGCTGAAATCAATGAGTTCTTACTCAGGCTGGTGTTGTTTAGGTTAAAGATTTTGAAGCATTGCTACCCTCATAAGGGCGCAGGTGTAGGGATGTCTGTTCTATTTCTTGCCATTATTAAAAATCCCGATAGAATTTCTTTGTGAAAACGTTCGGAAAATATTAATTTAAGCTTAGGTGCATGAATGAATTAGACGGAGAATTGGTTCGGTTTTTTCATAAATTATATTAAAGTCGTGGAATGTAAGTGAAATAGAAACCTTTATCATTTGATTTTTTTATTGACGCATTTGACGTTTATTCAGGCATATGTATATGACCTATATCACGAGATTAGAAAGTCTATTGTAAAAAAAAGATGCACCTGTAAATTACGCAGAGATAGGTATCGTAAGGTTGATCAAATAGTAGGATTTTGTAAATATCCGAAAATAATGATGAAATATTTCGTTTTGATCAAGACTTTTTTCAAAAGTTCATGAAGTTGAAGTAATATTGGCTCACGAGTGCCAAAACTTAAAAGTTTATGATCGAGAAGAAAATTGTAAATTAACTTTTAGCAAGCCGCTGTGTGACTTTGCGGCAGGCAATATCTGCTTAGAATTTTAACAAGGCGATAGAAATCGGTAATCTTTAAGCTTGTTCAAACACAATGCTGTGGCGAAACGAGAACTCGCATCTTATTTTAGTCCGCCTTAATAATTTAGTCACGCCTCTGACTCCCCAGGTAGAAAATTGGAAATTGTGTCATCCATAGCGGAGTTCGCTAAAGAATTATATCTTGCCCAAAGAATTCGCCGGTGGATTGCGGCCCGGGATATCAGTTTTATTAACGCTATTCGCGGCCAAACCCGACCACGTTCCTTTATCAATTCCGTTACTTTCTGATTATTAGATATTTTAATGTTTTATATTTATCAGTTTAATAATAGACCGTTATTAATAAATTATACAGATTTTATTATATATATTTTTTTAATTAAGTTACAAAGCTAAAACACACTTGCCACTCTTTGTGGTACTGTTTTAAACAACATTTTCGGTAAACACAACACAGAGTTGATACATTAATGACTTTTACAGCCACTCAACAATGCTCATGCATAATAAATATCCAAGTAATATTGCGACTACTATGTGGGCTTTCAGCACATATCTTCCTGCTATTGGCATATACCCACGTAATTTAAATTCAATAAAATCATATAAATTTAAAACATTTTACGTTCTATTGCAATTTCAATGCGTCATGGTCACCGACGTGAATGCTGAACAACTTTACATTTTTCAGAAGCGTGTGAAAAAACATTTTGTCGCTGGGGCGCAGAGTGTGTGTCCCTCGGGGACGGGCGGGCCCACTGCGCCTGTCCTGCGACGTGCCCCACATCGCCGGCGCCCGTGTGCTCAACCGCCGGCCGTACCTACCGCAACCATTGCTACTTACGTAAGGAAGCCTGCGAGCGACGTCTGAATCTACGCGTCAAGCACGAGGGCGAATGCGGTAAGAGTCGCTCCACATAACTTTATTTATTTTATGATGATTAAATGTTGCTGGTTTAAATGTGAAATTCTATTTGAGGCTCAGTGTAGAATAACATTATTAATTCGTCCGTTGATTTAATTAGACTGCGTGCAACGGGTTTCCTGATCTTTAATATAGAATATCATACAATTTCTGTATTTCTGAATATTGAAACAGCGCAAAGCTTATGTGGCACAATGATATTACTAATACTATCCGAACAAAGGCAATTTATCACGCAGATTCGTGACATTGCCAAGCTACTCAAATGCCGTTATCAATTTTAATTGCGTGCATTTCAAAGTGAAAATATCTGTGTAATTAATTTATAGCGTAGAGAGCAGCCAATGGGATAGATATTTTTATTTAATAATGCAAGTTAATGTATTCTTTTCTGTTCATGAATGAAGATACTCAAATTTTAATTTGTCTATGTTATTATATCTATTAGGAGTTAGTATATATAATTTTCCATCAAAATTATTGGTATTTGATTTTCGATTGAAATGGTCAGTTTGGCCTAAGTAGGCGACGAGAGTTGGCGCATTCCAAGACCTTTACGTAATAAACTAACATTGTTATTGGGTACTCACCTATTCCAACTGATTTTCACTTGTCAATGTTTAAAGAGTTCCTTTTATACAATCTTACCTTTGGGCCGGGTATACTGGCCACTTTGGATCCGATACCTTATTTTGTGATGTTGTGAGAATCACTTGATTTTCTCAATTCCAATTTACGTTACCTAGTTAGTATAGTGATCGCTGGCATAACGGCTAATATGAGATTCTGTATTCCCAAGTCAGGTTAATTGTTATTAGCCCAGTCATATTAGGTAAAAAAGGGGTCAACCTCGGAATGAAAGATAATAAGCTGCAAATTGGTTTGTCATTCTAAATGTTGTCTCAAAAGTCACAATCGTTATCGTGTCCGCGTCTCAAGATATTCAATGTCAAAGGTCACAAAAATCGGTTTTTCGCGAATATCTGGCTTCCTATCGGTTAAGTGAGATTTGCATTTATTATAAAAGTTGTAGGCTATAAAATTCCCTACAACTTTTGTTTAAACTTTTTTTTCATACGACCAACCGTTTTGAAGGTAGAGCGCGAAGAGTGCACATCGTGCAGTCATATACGACCTACCGGTCAAGCGTGAGTTATGGTTATCAGTACGTTATAAAGTCAATTATTTACTTGGAAATTATAATTATTAAACAATGCCCATTATTTATGTACTAACTATTAATTATTTATATTTAATTAAAGTAAGTAACTTGATTATTTATATATAATTATTCATATTTAACTATTTTAAGTTAAAATGATAGTAAGAGTATATATTTTACACATATTTTTATTTATTATTAAATACAGCATAATATACATTTATCAAAATGTGAGTTCAAATATCAAAAGTATCTTTGTTGATTTTAATTGTAATGAAATTGGAAATGGAAGCTAATTATCTTCTTCTTCTTCGTCGTCTTCTTCTTGTCGCTCAAAAATGTTCGATTCATTGTCATCATCCTCATTATCTGTCATGTTCATCTCCAAACCTTCCAGAATATCGGGATCATATGTATTTTCTTCATCGGGATTACTTGGATACAGTGAAGCGTTGAGGCAAGCTTGTCCGTTGCACTGGCCGCAAGCTAAAGAACATTGTAGCCCTGATTTTCTGTATCCACAGCGGGAACCACAACCATTTTTGCAATTGCAAAAATGGTTGTTGTCTCGTTTCAATAAATAAAAATATGTGTAAAATATATACTCTTACTATCATTTTAACTTAAAATAGTTAAATATGAATAATTATATATAAATAATCAAGTTACTTACTTTAATTAAATATAAATAATTAATAGTTAGTACATAAATAATGGGCATTGTTTAATAATTATAATTTTCAAGTAAATAATTGACTTTATAACGTACTGATAACCATAACTCACGCTTGACCGGTAGGTCGTATATGACTGTACGATGTGCACTCTTCGCGCTCTACCTTCAAAACGGTTGGTCGTATGAAAAAAAAGTTTAAACAAAAGTTGTAGGGAATTTTATAGCCTACAACTTTTATAATAAATGCAAATCTCATTTAACCGATAGGAAGCCAGATATTCGCGAAAAACCGATTTTTGTGACCTTTGACCTTGAATATCTTGAGACGCGGACACGATAACGATTGTGACTTTTGAGACAACATTTAGAATGACAAAACAAAGGTTCATACCAATTTGCAGCTTATTATCTTTCATTTCGAGGTGAAAGCCCTAATATGACTGGGCTATATTAGCTTTCCATCGGGAGTTTCTCAGCGGCAGTCCGGAATGGATTTGTGCTTGCTCAATTGATACCAAAAGACTAACCGTCTATCAAATGAGATGATAAGACGGTTAAAAATACAGTATTTGCGTAACTCGCAAAATGTGCACATTTTGCACATATTTGCACAAATGTTACTAACTATTCGGATATTACAGGAGTGATGTTATGTTATAAGATTCGATATTTGCCTGTGTTAAGAATCGTTTCAGTTAAGTCTACACAGATTTATATAAACAAGCATGACTGATTATAAGAATAAGAATTATATGTGAAAAAAATGTCAATAACTAATAATAAAATATGTACTCAAAGATCTTGGCGCCATGAGCAGCGCCACCCGTCAAATCGAGTATTAACAGTGTCAACCGCTCACTATGAGGACAGCCACTCGATAAGATAAAGCATCTTTCTGTACTTAATCTCATCGCACTTCGAATGGATCCCCACGACTTCCCAGTCGTCATACAATTTACTGCCTATAAATGTGTACAAATAGCTTTTTGTTACTTATTTGGTCTCTATGTTTTTGATGTTAGGTACTGTATTTGTGTGACAGATCTGTATTTTTAACAGACTTCAAAAAGGAGGAGGTTACTCAATTCAACCGTATATATGTCTTTTTTATATTTGTTCGCGCATAACTTTGTCGTTTATTAATCGATTTTGATCATTCTTTTCTATTGGAAAGAAGACATTCCCAAGGTGGTCCTATCATAAGGACATCAGGGTTTAATAGTGGAAGACCAGAGAAATCAAGCGAAACTTTCAAACATTGTAGGGTCGGCTAGTGCATTTGTAAGTTTTTTCGTTAGGTATTATAAAGCACTAAAATCCAATAAGGGTCTGGAGTAGATCTGATAATGAAACCGGGAGACAGGTGAGGGAACTGCTCAACGATTCGCAGCAGCAACCTTGTGTTTGTGCTTGAATAATTTGTATTGATAAGAACCTTACATCTAGATGGGTGGTGACTGTCATTAGGGAGCTGATGAATACAAAGGTCAGTTCATGGAACTCCTCAACGATTTACACTAGTTACCTTGTGTTTGGACTCAATTCATTTATATTAATGAGAACTTTGCATCCATATGGGTTATAATGAAGGTTTGCATTAGATCTGATGATGGAGCCGAGAGACAGTCGAGGGAACTCCTCAACAATTTACAGCATTGAAGTTTACGTGAGACAACCACTAGCCACTGCTACTCGCCATACTGATACGACAATCAAAAATCAAGATATTAAAATTAAGTCGCATAATTGTGTCATCTCTAGCAATGCTCACACATTCAGTCCGGTCCCAGAGAAATTTAATAAAAATCGGTTCAGTAGTTTGGTATTTAAACCAAAATTACGGGTAAAAATTCAAATAAATAAAGGCGTCATTTGGTTGCTAGCCTATTCCCAACTATGTTGGCGGCAGCGTCCAGTCTGAACGGATGCAGCTGAACAGTACTTTTTGCAACTAAAAATTGTAACATACAGACCTATTTACAAAAAAAAAAAAAAAACAATATACATCCACAAAAAAAAAAATACTACAAAGTGAAAAATAACTAATTTCGGATTCGTTATTTTTTACTTTATAGTTTTTTTTTTTGAGGTAGCCGTTTTTATTTTTATTTTTTGTAAAAAAGTTTTTAAGGTATAGCTACTGAATCTTCTGAAAATGAGCTTAGGGCTCATTATTTAGCCAAAAAAAAATATATTGTCATTCAACAAAAACGTAGTGTAGGACGCCCTTGGGCGATATGGAGCGACGACATCAAAAAGGTGGCTGGTAGCGGCTGACGGAGAACTGCTCAGGATCGAGCTTGTTGGCGTGCCATGGAGGAGGCCTATGTCCAGCAGTGGACGAGTAGAGGCTGTGATGATGATGATAATGATGATGACCATTCAACGGTGCCATGGTGCCAGTCTTTTAGTCACATTTCTGGAAGATGATGTTATGTTATATGATGTTTAAGTTAAGACAAAACAAGATTATTTTTTGTATTTATTTGAACATTTTGTTAACTAACATGTACAAATAATTAAAATGATTGACTAATCATTAAAACCTTTTTGATTGCTTTGCTGTAAATTTGTGATTCATCATCATCACAACGTTAATCCCAGTCGTATCCGAAGCTTTTTCAGCTTTGGACTCTGGCGTCTGCTTTACCAGTCTAACTGCTGATTTTGGCTAAACTTCGATATTTTCCGTAAAGCGACTGCCGTCTGACCTCCACAACCCGAAGGCGATATCGAAGCATTGCAGTTAAACCAATAACCCGTAACGACTGCCATTAGATGTTCGTATGACAACCGGGACCAACGGTTTAACGTGCTTTCCGAGGCACGACCAGACCAGTGCAAATATTCATATTCATGCATATAAATATTTGCACTGCGCGGGAATCGAACTCGCGCCCCCTTGCGCAGCGGCCGCGTTCTCTACCTCTGCGCTACGGAGGCTATCAAACTGTGTAACTTTGTGATTAATGTTTTATAATAAATACGTCATGCTAATTTCAATTTTTTCTTGTCCCACCCAGATGCTGGCGACCCATGTGCAGGGGTATCGTGTCCAGTAGGGGCGCGATGCGTCGCAGCATACGGCCAGCCAGAATGTAGATGTCCTCGAAGTTGTCAACGACGCAAGCCAGTGTGTGGGACTGACGGCAGAGAGTACCCGTCCGTGTGCCATCTCGACAAACATGCTTGCGACAACCAGCTTAACATAACTATCAAATACCACGGAAAATGCGGCAAGTTATACATAATTTGTTTATACGTTTGATATTTACTGAATCGAATCCAGCAATGCATACATAGGTCAGTGGAATATTTTTTTTAGATATTATGTACCTACATACAATAAAATAGATAAGGATCTGATAGTACTTAGTTCTTAAGAGTACAAAGGTGATATTTCTTTCCTTGCTTGAATTTGTATTTATTATCAATAAATGAAATGTGTTTGAGTGAAACTCAAATGAGTGAAAGTTAACTATCCTGATTAAATTGCTTTCACTTATTGATTATGCGATAAAAAATATTATCAGATAAATATTTTTCTACGACTGTTTCATCATGATCAATTGTATTTTTATGAAATATTTTTGTATATGTCTTTTCTGCGAACATTTGACTAAAACAGTATTATTTTTAGTAGTATTGTAGGTCTCATCTTTGTGACAAAAAATGTGCGTGTTACTGTGTCCTATCTGTAATATTGCGTCCTGTCCTGTGACCATTTGGGGAACACCTTTAACTGTCCATCTATTCAAATCATAACTATAATTCTCCATCAGTCCTATGAAATGGCTATTACATGATAAATGTTCGTAATATTCCAATCAACTAAATATTTTCCTGAATATTCATTTAGGTATCATCAAAATTTCGCAGACAGTTGCTGGACACAAGTTTCTTTCTTTTATAGCAGAACACAAAAGTTTACTGTTGACAATTTGCCCGTAGTTTTGCTAGATTCATAAAAGCATAGCGTTGAACTGAACTAAAAGTTGCATGTTTGTCTGTTCAAAACAGAGTTAGCATAGTTATAACATAAACAAGTTATGCTTCTGACTCGTTTATTGTTGGTAGCTTTCCATATGTTAATTAGGTACACAGAGTTTACTGTTTTATTTCTAATACGGTACACATGAGTTATATCTAGATGATTAATACCATTTGTTTTACAAAAACTGTACTCTTGTACTTAATTTTCATTAATCATTTTATGATAAAAGTCTCTTTTTTAATACGCCTGCTCCGCTACAGTTATTTTAATAAGGGATTATTAATTAAAATATAATGACCTTGTATTGTTAGTGTCGATCTTTCAGAGTATAAAAGAACTCGTTAAGAGCAGGTCTTTTCTTAATAATAGACGCGGAGCACACAAAAAGGGTCAACATTTCATTTTGCCCGTGTCAGATGACGTGACTGTCCCGGAATAAAATCGGGCTTTCTAAGGAAACGTGCGTAGAAAGGTGACACGCCTCCTGTCACTCTTCTTTTATTGAAAAAGATCCACATACTAGATATCAGTGAATATCATTTGTATGTATGGAAAGCTGTAGGTAACATTAACTACTTAATAATTTAGGTAAATAAATCCGTTCTTGGGAAATGTCAAACTTTTACAGCATATTATTTCCTATGCCATATATTGTACTTATATTATTGAAACCTTTTACATCGTGAGCAATAAATTGCCTACTCTCCTAAAAGTTAGTCAAACTCTAATAAGCAAAAAAAAAAAAATTTCCTTTTATAACACATAAATTGGGTTGTCTGTTTTCTTTTTCATAGAAAGTAATTTAATCTATTTTACTCTATTTATGAAACGTAGTACATTTTGCTAACCCTTTTCACTGAAATTGTCCCAGCATATTCGATCCGAACTAAATTTGTACAAGACCGAATGCCCGCACATTCCAACATCCTTTGTAAGATTCTTTATTTACATTACTAAAGCTTGCTTTGGAGCTTTTATTAGATTGTTTCAACATAGTCTGTACTCTTTTATAACACAGAATTGCTCTACCTAAGATGAGAGCTTTTCCTCTTACAAAAGTAAGTCTTTTGTAGACTTCCTTAGCTATATCTTGCTCTTTGATTGCCTTCATATAACTTTTAAAATTTTTCTTCTTATTAAATAATTTCCAAGAAAACTTACCAAATTTTCAGTTCTTTCATCGGCCTGAAGTGCGTTTTTTACACAGATCCCTGTTCGGAACATGAATGTGCTGACGGTGGAGTATGTCAGTTAAATGAAGCGCGGGCACCAGTCTGCAGATGTGGTCCACCATGCGATTTGTTGGTGCGGCCTGGCTCCGCTGTGTGCGGCTCCGACTACAGAGACTACCCGAGCGAGTGCGCTCTGCGCCGGGAGTCCTGTCGAACAAGACAGCAACTTACTATCGCCTACAGAGGAGAATGCGCTTCGGGTAATTTTTTTATTTATTCTCAAACAAAAGACACTTGCTAAAAGTTTATTTTATAATATTTTTTATAATAAATACACTTCAAAATCTAGTCTTCTAATCTAAAATTAAATCTTTATTTGAATAGGTAAAGCACGAGCTTATGTATCCATGTTGAGGAGACACTTTGTCCTTAGAAAAGTAATTTGGTACGAAAATAGAGGCGTCAAGTCGACCCGAAACAAATTGTGGCAACAATGGAATAATTTCTTTACCTAGTATTAATAGTAAAGTTTTAATAGTACAAGTGGTACTTTCTCTCGCTTTCTATCCATCAGAGTTAAGTAACTTTTATGTTAAATTGTTCGTAATAAATTTATGTCAGGGTCTTTGAGATTTAATAGATTTTAAAGCTGTCACGGGAGTATTTAAACTGAGTGTTGGAAATATTTCCTTTAATTTGTAATAGCGCAACATCCGTGCGACTCCGTCAAGTGCGGAGCTCGCGAGCATTGCTCCCTTGACGCACGTGGCGTTGCCATCTGCGGTTGCGGTGCGGAGTGCGAACCGGTCGTGCGGCCCGTATGCGGTTCGGACGGCCGCACATACGACAGCCGCTGTCACTTGGACCGCACCTCGTGTCTAGATAATCGAGACGTACGAGTTGCTTACACAGGACCCTGCGGTGAGTTGAATGTTTTGAAACGTAAAATCATGCTCGTGAATGTGTGATGCGGTTTAACCAAGATCGTGGTGTGAGTTTATATGAAATTTGGCTTAAGTTGACCAGTCAACTTTACAAACTACTTTTGAAGCTTAAAATAGTCAGGAATTTAGTTGGCTATTTTGTTGCCTTCCCACTAATCTTTCGTGCCCATTTGATTCTGTAGTACCTGCTGCGTTTCACTCTACCACTTACCTACACATACATATGTAGATTATTAGAAACATCTCAACTGTGTGTATACATAATATACTACGAAAGGAAAACAATCCAATAATTTTCAAACAGGCATAGAAAATCCATGCGCGCGCGCGTCTTGTCCGTGGGGCGGGGCTTGCGTGGCGCGCGGCGGTGCTGCGCAGTGCGCATGCCCGGTATGTGACGCCACGCTCACGCCCGTGTGTGCGTCTGACCGCAACACATACGGCTCCGAGTGCAAGATGCGCATGCACGCCTGCCAGGAAGCAGTCACTGATGGAGAGCTACGGGTGCTGTATAATGGAACATGCCGTGAGTACTATCTAGCACCTTATCCAGCGCTGGACTCTGTTTTGCATAGGGTTGCAGTATAATGTTGAGCGATAGCTGTTTGCGTGGATGTGAAGCTTGTTCCCTGAACTATTTTCACTAAACTGTTTTTGTAAACTTCGTCATGTTTACCGTAAGTAAACATTTTTTCTTTCTTATCTATGTAGCAAAACTATTTGGACATTATGCGTCGTTTGCAATATTTTCGTCTAGATACGCGTATACGTATAGGTACATCTAGTGTTGCAGAAAAAAAACCGTTTTTTCTAATGTGAAAAAATACCTTGAAAAAATAACCTGAAGAAATACTTCAAGAGCATGAAAACTGAAACTGTTATGGCATTTACCGTTAAATAATTAATACTGAGTACATAATAGAGTATTAGGTTTATTCTTGAACCTACGGTACTTTTCTGATAATATAGTACCAAAATTTCATAAACAATATTGGCTACATTCATTGATATACAACGACAATTGAAAAAAAAATATCGAGTTGTGATTTATTGTTGGAAGTAGTGAATTATGAATAAATAATATGTTGATTACAAATTTCATTTATAATTGAACTAAAACGTAGGCTAGAAAAAAAAAAACAAATTTAGAAAAAAAAAAACAACGACGCTAAGTTTTTTTTCATGTTTTTTTTCAAGAAAGTGAAAAAAAACAAATTGTTTTTTTTTTTTTCATTTTACATCACTAGGTACATCTGTTATTATTTAGACTTAACGAGCATTTTAATCGTTTGATTAATTTTTTTCATTCTTACCATGTTGGTAGTATAAGTATTTTCTTCTAAGGAAATGTTAAATCTCGTATTTCTAAGGCATTTTCAGAATTGGAAAGTTATCCCCATAACGACCCTGGTAACCTTTTAATACCTATCCCCGGGGTAGCAAGTACCTACCACATCGCTTAGACACAGAACAGACCGCCTCTGAGAAGTAATTTGTTATAAGAACTTTGCTAATTAAATATAGACTACCTAAATATAAACTTTGTAAGTGCTGCTAAAAACAAAGCTTAGCTTTTCAAAGTATAATATTAATTTTCGATGTAGCAAGTGTGTTCGTTCGTGATTTATTTCTTTAATGTTTACGTTCCAAAGGAGAGTGAAATGCTTTCATAGGTCATTTAAATTAAAGTCTCCTCACCGCACCGATGAATCCGGAGATGAAATATAATTTATTTTTTCAAGAAAAATTGCTATCAATTTTCCGTGATGAAAATCTTTTTTCTTTATGAAATTGTCAATAAAAGGCACACAAAATTCTTTTGGAATAAGAAATATTTTGCGGTGTTCAAGATTTTGCTTAAATTATTTATGTAGGCAATAATAAAATACAAGGAAATAAAGTTGCAGATTTTTTTCTTTTACGAATTATTACTGCGAGTGAAGCTTGAGGTCAGGATATAAAGTTCAGTTTCATTGAAAAGAAAAGATTATGAACGAGGTAAGTGCTACAATCGACAGCACTTAGCGCTGCTTTCATTGCCTAAATTATACTTCAATGTGTATTGAATATATGTACATTACTAAAATACGTTACTATAGGAACGAAAGACAGGGTTAAATTAAATAAAACTAGAGGTGCTTATTGTTCTGTTAGTAACCTGGAACTTTAATCGGAGTATCACTTTGTTGATATGAAAAATCAAGTTAATGAACGAAGTCAAGTGCTTGCTGCATCGTGGCCGCTCAACATTTAATAAACCCTCGTATATATACATGAGCACTTATTTATTTCCGCTGAAACTCATTCAGTTCAATTTGTTTGCGGAACTCAACACTGTAATAAATTTTACTTTACTCTATCATTGCGCATTGAAATGTCAATTAGAGATTAAAATGGCTCAATGGAAATTGAACGCGACGCGGATTGATGAACGGAGAATACGGATTAATTTTATTATTTAAAAGCGTCCGAGCGTGGCTACTAATTTATTGAAACAATATTTGATGGGGCCGTTCACCGGCGCTTAGTCACAGTTTAATGGAATTTCTTTCAAAGGGTTCCAAGCTACTACTTGTCGATAAATCACAAAGGCCACTTTATACAAGATTACAGCTAATCAATCACTCTGTTAGAAGATTACGTTAAAACAGAATTTATGAACTTTGTTTGATTTAAGTGTTGTTGAGTTTGTTTGCAAAAAATAGTAGATAGATATGTTTATAGATTAGATAATATTTAATTTCGATTACATCAGACCTGTTCAAAACAAACAAATTAAAGCTCTGTTCCCGATTAGGTTTACTTGGGTTGAACATTGTCTAAAATCAAATTACAGAAGTTTGTAAACCTCAATATCTCTTTATGTGACCGCAAACACTGAATTTACATTATAAATCACAATAAGAAAGACACTGGACGTTATCACCATCGTATGCCAACTAAAACAATAGTGCTTCTAGTGAAAACATATGAAGTATTCTTATTAGACGTGTATTGTTCAGAAACATGCTCGGACATCGTGTGCAAAGGCGGGGGCGACTGCGTCGTAGACGTAGACACCGGCCGGCCCATATGTCGCTGCAACCACAACTGCACTGAGGCACAGGTATTGTACATTGCTGAATTTACTACCCCAGTATTTATTGCTACTTCGACTTGCTTGTGTAACTTTGTAAGGATATGAACATTCCAACAATGTTCCTACAATGGCATCAAAACACTACATAATTTTGCTTGCGGCAGAGCGCAACGAAATCTGTTTTAGATTTTGTATAAAACAACATAAACGTTACCCTGGCGAAATACATCTCATCGCTCATAAATTATGATTAGATGTGTAATAAATACTTAGGTATGATACATGAAGTCTGCCTTTCTAACTAATACGTAACTATTGGCAAAGGAACGAACGTAATCAAAAGTAAATACCATTAAGGTTCAGTAACTATGAGTCACTAAGCTGCCACCTGTAAACCTCAGTTAGCACTTCAGACCGACCGCCACAAGTAGTAAATGAATAAATATTCCTATAACATTATAGTTTGGTTGGTTAAAGCATTTTGGTGAAATTTCCGGCCCACTACTGCCGCCTCAGAAGGTAAGGCTGAGATGACAAGGAATTCGAAGCTTCCACACGTGGGTAACTGACAGGTATATCTATTATAATGAACACATATAAGGTCCTTTATAATGTCATAGTTGAACAGTATTTCAAGTGGTGTTAAGGTACAATATATTGAGCAATTACACATTAATTTATGGTAGTTATCAGTACAAGTTGTTACTGTTCAAAACTAGGTGTGATGTAATGTGTTAACTTTCCGAGAGAATTTTGTTCATACCTTGCGTCTTCAGCCGATAAGTGACTATAGGGATGTATCCAAGGTATGAAAATCAAAAAAATAATTAGTCCGTCTTACAGATAATAAAAAAAATTAAGACCCGTATTTTTTATTTTGTCGTAATTACCAAAAATTACTGAGATATAACGTATTAAAGTTACAGAGTGGGGGCTAATTACGTCACGCCGTTCTATATTTTGCACCATGGCGTGACGTCATGCGACATTTCAAATCAATATATCTTCCTAAGTATTTGAATAAAAGAAAATGTAAAAAATACGTGTTCAATATTTTTTATAAAGCTATCTGACGGACATTAAATTATTTTGACGTGACAACGTCTATTAAATTGGTACGGAGGAGTCATTCTCGAAAACACCGTAACGGCCGAATCTGACGCCACACGGAGTTCAAGGCTAATTTTTTTGACGTGCAAGGTACCAGGGTAGCATAAAAGTGTAGGAGAAATCGAAACAATAAAAAAGCTCATTAATGATTATAAAATCACCATAATACATGAAAGAGGTTTTATTGTGCATAGTTTGTGGACGTGCAAAGTACCAGGGTATCACAAAAATGTAGGAGTTGACGTGAAAACGTCTATTAAATTGGTAAGGAGGAGTCATTCTCGAAAACACCGTAACGGCCGAATCTGACGCCACACGGAGTCCACGCCTACTTTACCCCCACCCCTAGAGCGAATAGACGTTGTCACGTTCAAATATCGGCAGTAGACGGAGTTCTACAGACAACCATTTTTTTTAGGATACAAGCCAATTATTAGCAAAATTAGGTAATTTTTTATCATTTCCACATCTTCTTCTTCAGCCTATAGAGGTCTACTGCTCGACAAAGGCTTCTCCCAAGGCTTTCATTACATTGAGGGATTTGCCATAATCCCCACGCTTGGCAAGCAGATTGGGGATCACCGTAATTTGATATTGCACAGGAGAAGCGCTGCTGGCCGCTTCCTTCGTGAGAGTTCCCATAGTTGTCTCTTGCTACACCCACGGGAGGATTTGTGATGGTACTATTCTAAGCCCGGTACTACATGGGTCACTACGTAATACGAGAATAAAATAAAATCGTATATGTAACAACGTTTACAGTCTGTATAAGAAAATTCAATAAAAAATCTATATCATTCAATTTCCCTAGCCTTTTCCCAACTATGTTGGGGTCGCTTTCCAATCTAATCGGATGCAGCCGAATATTAAAAAATACTGTATTTAGCATGGGGCTACTGCCTATGTGTCCTTCACAACCCAGTTACTGGGTGATACGATAATCCCTTGGTAAATCTGGTTGTTAGGCTTCTCAGGCATCTGAGAACTATCAATGATTAACTTAATTACTCAAATTAAAATTCAACAATTAAAAAAAAAAAGTCTTTCTGCACCATAACCTTCCCCTTCTAAATTAAGATAATGAGAATAATCAAAACGCATAGACAAAAAATTGTTATGTACTGACTGCTTACAAATAATATGTAGATAAAAATGCCTAATAAGAGCCTAAAAGAGCCTAAAAAAGTTTTATTAGGCTTGCAACGAATATTTGGTTACTATTCGGTGTTCGGCTCCATTTATTATATTCGGTCGAATACCGAATATCTATATATTATTTGTAAGTAGTCATTGGTACATAACAGAAATACATAATCATTCTTTGTATTAGCAAAAATTTTTCTATGCGTTTGGATTATTATACTAACAGTGTTTTCATTTATTGTTACAACTTTGTCTCCACGTTGAATTGAAATAAGGCAAAAACTCACCTTCACTAAAGCGCTGTTGAAATTAACAATATTTGAAAATCATTACGAACATTCATACATTAGTAATATTGATAACTGATATATTGGAAATGTTCAGTTATATTCATAGGATTTTTGAATGAAAGCAATATTCATAAAGCAAGTACCTTATACAATTCATTATATAATCAACCTAATAACCTCTTAAAGAGAACAGTTTCGAACCAATCAAGTTAAGCGGATTGTAAACAATTCACCGAAATAAGTAACCAGCAATATATAATTGGCGAAAGAGAAGCTGTGATTATACTGCTTTTGTTTGGGATCCGGATCATAATAAGCTTAACTATAATGTGGCGCGGATATCCCATCATTTATTAATTAAGATTCTCACATTGTTGAGGATTAAAGTTGCCAATTATACTTTGATGTTACACGACAATGAAATACTTTTGAGAATTCAGAACATCTGCTTGAGTGAAATCTTCGCAGGAAGATAAATTAAAGTCAGTCGGGTTGTCCACGATAAGTAATAGATTTGTGAGCCGTGAGATTATTCTAGCTTATTTTCTTATTTCTACGTGAAGATGCTCAGATGGGGGAGCTTGGTATGAGTATCTGTCCTAAATTGCCTTTTACGTATAAGTTACGTTTTTGGTGACCTTAGTAGGTTATGGATGGCTCCTCTTACATTACGAAAATTAATGTCATAGCGACTATTACAGCCTGGGTTTTCTCTGTCCGTCTTTTTTCTGGAAGTTATGTGTATGTTACAGGAAAAAAACTGCTCAAAAAAGATCACCTTTGTCTACTAATGTTATAATGCCCAAGTCGCTTAGCACTGGATTTGCTTTCTGAATCATGCTTAAAAAACTAAATGTCACCATCTCTTGTATTTGTCAAAGCTTATCGTGAATTTGTTCGTTGCTGGCAGGAATCAGACGTGGCATGCGGGAGCGACGGTCAGACGTACCCGTCGCAATGCGAGCTGGACTCGACAGCGTGTCGAGAGCAAACTGATCTGCGGCTCGCATACAAAGGCGATTGTGGTGAGTCTAATGCCAATCATTATAATATCGCAACTGAAATTTTGGTGCTTTAATTTTAGGAAATTTCGAACGTCATGCGTACATTCTGATTAAATTAGCTAATGCTTGAGAATTGTATTCGTACTTCTGACTCATTTTGAATGACGCTTTATGTCTTTTTTTGAATGTGGAGAGTAGGCACCGTTATTTTTTGTATGTATGAAATATAATTTTTGTGTATAGAAACTTGAATTTTATAATCCCTTTAAGTTTATTTTGTTTATTAAGGTTATTTTTAGACTCAACGTGAATTAGTTTTCATCAAGATAATGCTAAGATAATAAATTAAATGTCAAGTAGGTAAATAAAATCTACGTTTGGCTTTATTTACGTCGTCAACGCAACTTAATATCTTTCCCGTTTGTCTGGACGAATTTTGGCTATGTTTACAGTGGGAAATGATGAATGATTTTATTATTCCTAGTCAGGTTATAAATTCTGTCACATGTTTAAAATGAAATATTGAGACAAGTTTTTTCATTATGTAACCATTTATATATCAATATGAACTTTACAAAATATTGCTTGGGGTTTCACTTCACGATTGAATCAGAATGAGGAGATCTGCAGAAGAACGAGAGTAACCGACATAGGCCGAAGAATAACAACAGTAAAGTGGCAGTGGGCCGGGCACATTGCCCGCAGGACCGATGTCCGATGGGGCTAACGGGTTCTCGAGTAGCGACCACGCACCGGAAGACGCAGCGTGGGTAGGCCCCAGACAAGATGTACCGACGACCTAGTGAAATTGCGGGAAACCGCTGGATGTGGGAGGCGCAGGACCGGTCATCGTGAAGATCCTTGGGGGAGACCTATGTCCAGCAGTGGACGTCTTTCGGCTGAAATGATGATGATGATGATAATAATAAAGCTTATTCAAAATGACCTCCAGGATTTTTGATACAGGCCTTCAATCTGCGCGGCCGGTCGTCTATCGCAACACGAATAAGGTCCACGTAAATATCGGCGAATGCCTTAATCAAGGATGCCTTGAGTGACTCATAATCAGTATGATGTTTAATAATTATAAACTAGTGCTTGACCGCAATCCCGCCTTATGGTAAGCAGTGATGAAATCGTTGATGGTAAAGTGCGCTAGTTTAATTAGCCTATTCACTAAAAATCTTTATGATTATGAAGGAAGACGGCAGATGAGCTAGGTGAACTCAACAACACGACCAACGATGCCGTGCCAGAGGGAGATTAATCTGGAGACCCTTCACGACCAAACTCCCGACAGAACAACATTTGGCGCACCATACCCGGTACACATTGCAACACAACTGCTCAGACCCGTCCTCCGTATGGCTTCACCAGACATCATGCCGGAACACGACCAATCGCTTGGCGGCAAGACTTTGTCTGGTGGGTGGTATCTTCTGCCGGCAGCCGATGTTATGGCCTACCATCGAGTATGATGAAGCTTTGAGCAGGCCTCCAAGTGTTGCCATATCTTGTAATCTAACGGAATCAATTCTGGACTAGAAGTCGACTTCACCGCCTGTGCCAGTCCCACACAAGAGCACACACTCTTTGCTATAGAGCAAAGAGCATACAAGAGTGAGAATAGGCACTGGGTATTCCAGCAACATTTGGAGCAGCAACAACAGCCAGTGCCTATTATTGTGCATAGTATGACAGGTTCAACAACGTTCGTAATTTTTACACCGTTCTCACAAAAATATCCTTCAATTAAGCCGCAATAGGAGTCTTCCAACCATATCATAAGCGAAGATGGAAAATTACCACTTTGGACTTGCGGAATACGGTTCTTCACTGCTGTGTACACCTTATAATTTTGTTTGTTGTAGCTTTCTTCTACGGTAAAAATTATTATATCCGAATAAAGAATTTTCTGATAGTTTTCTAAAAATCGTGGCATCTCTTCAGTCTCAGGTCCATTAAAAGCGCGTTCAAACGATGTCCTGTTTTTCGTCGATATGCCCGTAGCCCTAAGTCTTCATTTAACACCCTTTTCACCGTGGTGTGGTGGTGACCAACGGTTTCTGCTTACGTTTGAGATTTCTTTGAATTTCCGCCTTCACAGCTTTTATCAGTGCTGAAGTCCTAAAAGACCGAGGGCGACCATTTCTTGACCTTATGGTACATCACCTACACTAGAGTCTTTCGTGTATCATTTGATGGTACGATAGGTAAATGAATCTTTTGGTTATATTCAAAATTATCAGTAGAAAATTTGAGCGCCTAACGGCAATGATGCAACGCAATAACTGCAACACGTCCTTCTTTAAGCATCTACTCCATTTCTAAAAATGAGTAAAGTTCTAAAAAGTACAAATTTATTTTAATGAAAAAATTCGAAATTCGAATTCCATAAACTTTTTTATGGCCGGCTTCTAAAAGATTTTTTTTACTGTGTGACAATACTTATGACCTGACTAAGAATTTATTTTAAGTTTTCGAAACACTTGTATATTTCAACTATATATTAAAAATTAGAAAAGGTCGGGGTTTCCTATGTAACTACTCTCAAGAGAAAGGTCAAAAGAATACTCACGAGGACACTCTTTAAATCCAGACGTAATCATGTTCAGATCAAATGTAAACGGTACATTAACACCAAAAAACGAGCTCCAATCTTAAGGACCTGTACTTCTCTCAACTCTCTGAACATGAAATTTAACTTAGAGATCATAATGGCAATATTGTACCCAATTAAATTCAATGTTGCCTTTTTAATTTGTATCAGGTTTAATGCACAAAACGTCACCTATTTCGAGCATCTACTCCGTCTATTTGACAAAAACAACAGACTCACCAATTAGTTTAATTACAGTTTATATCTAACAGGATATGAAACTATTAAACCTCTAAGAGCTTTAACATAAAGTCACGTTGAAATAAAGCTTAACCAGTTCCCTACTCTATCGTTATTACGCAGATTCAAAGTTTGAACTTCAAAACGGTTAATTGATATTGATAGCTAGTCTATTAGAATTTATCGACCAGACTTTCATACATTCGATACTGAGATAAGGTTTCTTTTATTTGGGTCTCTAGTACACAATATAAACGTTCTGGAGGCTTTGAGCTTTGATGTGAAAAGGTGTTTTCAAGTGTTTACTGTTTGAATCCGTTTTCAAAAGGTTCAGTACCTAAACGAAAACCTTCAGCAAACGAAATTTTTATAGGTATTCGTGAAAGTTGATACACAATTCTTTCTCAAAAGATCACAATAGGGTCTTTTAACAATAGAAGGTGGGCAGTTGAGCAGTGTGAAATTTGAGAATCAGAATATTCAAAACTTAAGCTATTATGAATGAGGTCCAACTAACTATGCCTTAAAGTTAATACGTAGAGCAACAGAGTTCAGGAATTTTAATTAATCATTTGCTCGTTATAAATTTGCGGATATAAAGGTGAGTTCACAAGATTCATGTGAAAATCCTAGTTTCAATTAAGTTGATTCGGAAACTGGTCTATTTAGTCAAGAGGTGTATATAACAAAGAAAAAACTACTCGAGTCATTCCTGAAGACTATTTATGCCAGTGAGCTTTGTGTGTTTCATAGAGTGTAGGTATTTTATAGGAACAAAGAGTTTTTTATAAAGCCGTGATAGGCTTGGGTATTGCGCAGTGGGATTAGAGATCGATAGCGGATTAAAGTCTCCCCATAACGGGCGTACCCGAAACAGACTGAGATTAGGTAAATCGCCTTTGTGATGTGCATCGTCGGGTTACTTTATTAATCGCGGGAGGTCTACGTCGGAATTAAGACTTTAATCTGATACATTTATTGAAAGACTTTGGAAGAAAATATCTGTAAAAACATTTCACTCAATTCGGACACTTAATAACAAGATGAACAAAGGATATTAATATTCCATTATTTATTATCCAACTTATCTAACTTCCAAAATTTGCCGAATTGGTACTCGAAATATTTTATCTTTCAAAATATACGTTACTGAAGTAAATAAGTAGCAATATATCAAAGTGATATTGAAAATGAGAGGACTGCGATTCCATTGTTAAATTTAATTTCCGGAGGTTGCTGTAATATAGGATTCAGCGATCTAAATGGCTTCAAATATCGACAGTAAAGACTTATAATTGGTTCGCTCGAATTATAATACTTAAATTCTCGTGTCGCCGTGTTTATTACCGTGTTTCCATAGAAACGGCTAGATCGATTTGTATGAAATTTCGTATAAATATCGGTTAGGTCTGAAAATCGATTGAAATATTTTACACCACAAAACGTTGTGGTTAAGCGTTTGGTGGGTCAGCTAGTGTATTTATCAATTCATATGCATGACGCAATAAGCGCTAATTTTTAGTTTTCAAAGGTTTAATGTAGGTACTCTAACTATAAATACACATTATTTTGTCTCAAAACCACTGTTTTATTTCACTTGTCATGAAATGCGTCACTATTCATTTCATTTATGGGTTAAAAGAAATCAAATTCTCATGTTATATCTAGAATCTTCACTTACCATGGTAATGGCCAAACTGCCAGCTACACAATCATGTAATTTTTTGGAATGACAACTATTTGTATTAAATTAGGATACAAACTATAAAGGAAGTGCGATTATCCTGATAAGAAGTCTCTAATACATTTTTTATTTATTTCTCCTCAGAATGACAAGCCTATGCTAGTTTTCACATATTATTCGTTTTTATAGCTAAGCTAGCTAATGAGAGGAGCTGGTGTCTGAATTAGGCATAAAATGCCTGTGTCGCCAAGTCCCCACCACATGTAAAAACAGAGGGTTTTAATTAAAAGAAAATATATGTTTTACAATCTAACTTCACTGTATGAGAAGACCTGGAGGGTAATCGCGCTAAATAAAACAGTAGAAGTTCAATTCTTGTTCGTATCTAATCCAGTTAATGTTATGGTTTAGTTTCGATCATATTTCGTATCGCGCTAAAGTTTGAACTTCGGTTGAAGTAAAATCAATGTAGGTATGAGTGATACATTTCATCAGATATAATAATTAAAACTAAATCAATTATAAGTAAATCTAATCGTTTAGACGTCAGTTTCACATGGCCTAGAAAAAGTTAGCTTTGTTTCAACTTTGTCATTTGACAACGGTTACGTTCCAATAGCGATCCAGTTATGGTTAAACCGTTAGCGCGATACGAAACATAACAAAATTTATGGTTCGGTTGCGATCCAATTCTGTTTTGGTTGAATTATTTTAGCGCGATTGCCCCCCTGTGCCCAGCAGTGGGATGATAAAAAGGTTGATGATGATGATGATGATGAATCTAACTTCATATACAAAAATCAACAATGCCTAGGGATACTTCTTTTTTACCTTATTTTGCTAAATTCTGTACCTAAATATTTCGTTGAAACAATCATATATGAAATTAAAGTTTATTTTATGGTTTATGCTTACTAAATTATAAAAAAACCGGCCAAGTGCTAGTTGACTCGCGCACGAAGGGTTTCGTACCATTATTTTTAAAAAGGGCAAAAAGAAATCACGTTTGTTGTATTTTTAATTTTAATATATAACCAAATATTCTGTGAACATTTCAAGCGTCTATCTATTTCCGTTATTAATATAGAGCAAAAAACGGGGAAAAAATCACGTTTGTTGTATGGAAGATTTTGATTTAATTATTTATTTTTAATTTTAATATATAACCAATTATTCTGTGAACATTTCAAGCGTCTATCTATTTCTATTATTAATATAGAGCAGAAAACAGGAAAAAAAATCACGTTTGTTGTATGGCATATAAATGTTTTATTTTTAGTATTGGTGTTCATGAGATACAGCCTGGTGACAGACGGACGAACCATCTGTCCGTCCGTCTGTCACCAGGCTGTATCTCATACTAACTTTTCGACCGCCCAATACGAATTATCGACAATCTTTTGTTTCAAAATGAGTTTTTGTTTAATTATTTTTTTTGAATTTTGAAAGAAGTGGTCGAGAAAAAAATGTTTTATCTACAGTTTTTTTTTTTAACTGTAAATAGTTTTAAAATTTAAAGTCTGTCATGTAATATCCCTAGGCATTGTTGTGTGTAATTTTGTAATATCTTTTGGATAGAATGAATGATTGTAATCACTCAAAAAGTAATCAACAGATAAGAATTAATTAAAAGTAATTTATAACATTGTCTGATATTGATCGGAATTTTTCATCAACGTTTAAAATTTAAAAAGTACCTAGTTATAGTGACATATATATAACTTTTTTGTGGATTTTAACTTCAGCAGTGTACGCCATAATTATAAAGATTTATTTGATATTTTTTCAAAGCTTCCATACGGATCCCTAATTTTTTTTTAAATAATATATAACCTATGTTCATCAGAGATAATGGAGCATTCCAATAGAAATATTTTTTTAAATCGGTCCAGGGATTTAGAGCCTATTCAATGCAAACAAACAAACAAATCTTTCGTCTTTATAATATTAATAATGGTATTCATCGTTTACCTTTTTTCAAAGATTCAGATAAAAATGTACTTTACCTATAAATAAAATACCTAATTTAAATAATAAATATTTTAAATCTATGCTTAAGTCGTGAATTGCTCGGATTTTTGTCAACATCACACAATTATCTTTTTTTTTTTTAAATAGTAGCAGTAATTATTAAAATGTAACACAAGAGATTTGAGGTTATAACCTTTTATATTCCTTGTAATAAGCAACCCATTAATTTGCGGGTTCTTGTTAAAGATAGCGAAACTTTAGTCCCTACCAATTTCAACGAAAGATATTGTTGTATCTACAGTGTTCCTACTTTAAAATTTTATTACAAAACATCTCCTTCCATTAATCGAGCGCTTTCACAAGACTTTAATTTTGCGGAGAAGTGGTAAACAAACGTTATTAAATTTGCACGGGTGTCTTCCCTCATCCCTCAATGAGAGAACGCGAGGAAGCCTAATTTTCTTTAGCGGTAGAATGAGAGAGTAGTAGCACACAATTGTCCAACGTAATAACATTATCTGTTCAACCATTCGTTTTTCGAAAAATTCAGCGCTGACGAAATAAAACACCCGCTTGCATTATTTGGCAAACGCGCTTTGCGATGCGTTCCTACCGATCTCTTCAAAACGCTTTTTTATAGATTTAATTCAGCTGGCATAATATTGGAACTTAAATGAGAGCCTCATTTATTTATTTGGTGTTTCTTTAACAGCTCTGTGTGAAGGTGTACAATGTGCCTTTGGAGCGCATTGTGCTGCTGGCGAATGTATATGTCCTACGGATTGTACTGGGGCTCCTCGTGAACCAGTTTGTGGTAGTACCATGCAGACTTTTCCCAACGAATGTGAACTGCAAAAGGCAGCATGCAGGCTACCTCCACCAGCCACACTACACGTCATCTTTTATGGAGACTGCAAAGACAGACTAGCCGTTGTGCCTCCAATTGCTATGAGTACGTATCACAAACTTATTTTCTCTTTTAATTTTTACCGCTGCTTAATATAACACAACTAACTTCTTCTACACTTCTAACTCTACTAAAGTTCATTGTGGCGTTCCCTAAGTTTAACTATCTCAAAAATAGTAGTTCATTAAATCGCTGGGGTAGGTCTCCGTAAAAATGATTGATCCAAGAGAAAATATTTACTATCGGACCGACATCAACCCAGCTGTTAACTTGTTAGCAGTAATTTCAATAAAGCGACCGATGGTCAATCGATTAACTAACTTTCCGCTTTATCGCTCGACTAACACGCAAATATTTGGGTGGGGATATAGCGACGACCGCGATGACCACAACGGAGGCGGAGGACGGCTCCACGGCCGAATGGCACGCCACCGAGCTGAACGGCACGGCCGCGCCCTCCGCCTGCCGCGACATCCGCTGCGACTTCGGCGCCAGCTGTGAGATAGGGGCCGACGGCTATCCACGCTGCTCCTGCCTTTTCGAATGTCCGCACGAAACCGAATACTTCCCAGTCTGCGCATCAGACTTCCGACTCTATCCCAGTCTCTGTGCTATGCGTAAAGAGGGATGTCAGAAACAACTGGAGTTAAGACTGCGACCGCTGGATCTTTGTAAAGGTTTGTCATCATGCTTGTTAACACAAACTAACACTTTTCTTTACATTATAAAAATATTAGTCGAGTAAGTGTAATTGAACATAACTATCAATCTCGGCAATGAATTGTTATTAACTGCAGGTATGGAAGTAAGACCGTGCGGTAATAATAAAGCGATGGTTGATCCTACCACTGGCCTCGAAATAGACTGTGGTAACGGGCCGCACCGACAGGATTGTCCTGTTGGCAGCTACTGTCATATCACGCTGACTGCGGCTCGATGTTGCCCTAAAAGTGAGTATTACGTTTCACTTGAAAATAACTATGAATAGCAATTTATGCTTTTATTCGATATTGCGTTCCTTCTGATTTAACATTCAATAATTTCTCCAAATCTATTTCACTTAAATGTTTGAATCTATGTTCTAGTTTGTTTGTATTGATTTATAATTTATCCATTCAAACTTAATACGTCTCATAGCCATTACCCTAATTGAATACGCTGTCCATTTAGACTAAACTTTCTAACATTTAACATCCAACAAGTGTAATAACCATTTGTATTGTACAACTGTAGTACCCTAGAAATATACAGATATAATTATATCTCTGGCAGACAAATATTCCATTCAGTCAGTTGATTTCATTTATTTGTAGATTTAGAATTATTCTATTTTAATTAAAAGAGAAACTGATTTGCGTTTACCATCATATTTTATTACAGTTATAATTTTACTATTCTGTGATATATACACAAAGAAAACCTTGGTTTCATGCATATAATATGATACCTAACTGGTGATTTGTCAGGGTGAAGATGCTAACTGTACACGGCACCAGACAGTAAATTGGATACAATCACGCTAGCCATTGCCGCTTCGAATCCTTTGTCTCCATCTTATAAAATAGGATAGTATATCTACTCGTGTGGGACTAGTTGTACATACAGAGAATTTTTGGTTATGACTTTGTAAATACATTCTTGTACAGACGATTCGAGACAATTTGAGGAAAAGAAGATGTCCCACTGTTCGGATTCGTCGTATGGGTGTTGTCCGGACGGTTCGACCGCAGCCACGGGCCCTAATGAGGAAGGGTGTCCAATCACGAGTTCGAGTTGCGGTTGTAACCGACTCGGCTCGGTGTCAGATCGATGCGACGAGGATGGCCAGTGTGTTTGTCGGCCCGGTGTGGGCGGCCTCAAGTGCGACCGATGTGAGCCCGGCTATTGGGGCCTGCCGAGAATTGGTTCCGGTCACACTGGATGTATTCGTACGTATATCCTCCATTATATCTTGATGCGTTCCACTTCATCATTATAGTTTCAGTTATCGCTTTTCACAAAAAAAATTGTTTTAGCGTGCGGATGCTCAGCTTTTGGTTCAGTAAGAGAGGATTGCGAACAAATGACTGGTCGATGTGTTTGCCGTACCGGCGTTCAAGGACAGAAGTGTACCGTGTGTGCCGACCACAGACGCAGATTAGGACCCAACGGGTGTTCCGACCGTAAGTCGTATTTTCTTTAAAAAAAAAATACACAACCCCACTCCTCACTGAGATTTAGGGTCCTCATTACAAAGGTACTTACAACAATTCCATGCCTGACCCATGTCAAGATGTTTTCGTATTTACCGTTTTTCTTTTTTGTAGGTAGTTATTTAAGCACGATTGTGTGCATGTACTTAATTTTCTTCCTGTTATTCTTTATTTTGTATAAAGGTCATAAGGATACAGTTTAATGTACCTACCTAATGTTGTGCAATAGTATCAATTTAATTAGACTGCCAACATATATTGACTTGGGAAACCAACTTTCGCAATTCCTCCTAATCAAAATCTCCCATTCAGTAAACGGAGATTTTGATTAGGATAGGAAAGTACTTTTGTATGTACGGGACGAATTCCTAGAATACATGTAAAGGCTTTCATCTATTTACAAATAGAACCAGCCTAATATGCTCCTATTCAAGGGACGACGAAACATTAAAGTACCTACTACAGTTAGTTTATATACATGTAATAAATTATAGACTTTGAAGAAGTTTCAATTAATTAATTTCTGACCATTTTACTCTAGCTGAAACAGGTGGAGTGGTGTCGTCATGTGCGGATCTGTCGTGCTACTTCGGCGCGCTTTGCACGGAGCGTACGGGCGGAGCGCTTTGCGAGTGTGCCGCCGCGCCCTGCTCCGAGAGCGACACCAACATGCTGGTGAGTACACCGCCTTAGGCCCTTTTCACATGCACAGGGCTACGAAAACTTTCACATGGCGCGGCGACCGTGCCGTGACCGCGTGTCGCCCGTCCTTACCCACTATAAGCACGGTTTCGAGGCGGCAACCGTGCTTTCAGTCATATATAGACTTGTATAGACACGTTCACATGAACATGACGAGGCGAGTGTAAATGCCATTTAACCGCTAAAATCATAGATGAACAAACGATTCTTGCAGAATGTCTGACGAAATCGATGTTGATTTGTTGATTTCGCTAATTGAAGCGAGTATCTACTACATATAGGATTGTGGAGGCATGAGGAACAGGGAGTAAAGCTCACTCATCCTCCATAGAAAAGGGAGGATCCTCCAACCAGACGGGTGTTATGTCTGGCGGGCACTTGCCCCATGGTTGAAATTGGCAAGTTGTATGTATGCTAATTGCACGGTAAACTCTGATTGCGAGATGTAGAATTCGTGTGACGTCAGTATGACGCGTCGTTCATTTTTGTGGCGTTTGTAGGTACCGCTACATCACTCCCCTCCGGAGACCGGAGGTCGATAGTGGGCTGAGTCTTGTATCTTGTGATTCTTGCTAGGCCAGCTGAGGTTCCAGTGAGTCGGAACCGGTTGCCGCGTAGTTCACGGTGAGTCGGAACTGTCTTTGAAGATTCCCCAGTGAGTCGGGGTGGTGGCGCTGCGTTATACTCCAGTGCGTCGGATGTCGTACAGCGCCGGGTTGAGGCTGGCTGCTGCGTCGACCAGGAGAGAGGGCTCTGCTTGTTGACCGGCCGAAAGTGCAGTGTGCTGTGCCGAGGTTGCTGATGAGGCTGAGGGTGATAACCAGGGATGCGCGGTCGCTGCATGCTTGTGGTCAGGATACCCGTTGTAGCCGTGGGTGCTGGCTGGCTGGGTGATTCGTCGATGAAGCATTCGGGAGTGATGATGATGAAGTCACGCTGAAGTTGTTGCACGAAGGCTGCGCTGACGTTCATGCTCGGGGTCACCAGTGTGGAGGCATGAGGAACAGGGAGTAAAGCTCACTCATCCTCCATAGAAAAGGGGAGGATCCTCCAACCAGACGGGTGTTATGTCTGGCGGGCACTTGCCCGATGGTTGAAATTGGCAAGTTGTATGTATGCTAATTGCACGGTGAACTCTGATTGCGAGATGTAGAATTCGTGTGACGTCAGTATGACGCGTCGTTCATTTTGTGGCGTTTGTAGGTACCGCTACAGGATAAAACCATCGCATCCTATAAAAATAGGAATGTGACAAAAGAAGCACTAGATGCTAATGAAAAAGTTAGTTTCTCTTAATACTCTGATACTACTGCGACCGTGCGTAAACCGTGGCCATGTGAAAGAGCTAGGACGGTTACACGGTACGGCGACCGTGCATAGGCCGTGTACATGTGAAAAGGGCCTTACTCCAATCTAACTTGCTAATATTGTATTTTCAAATCATGAATATTAACTCCATTATAAGCTTACGAATTATTAATAACTCATAATTTATTACAATTTAGAAGTTCTCTGTATCAAGGAGTTATAGCCCATTTATATTCACATCGAAGAGTTTACCTTGTAACTTTCCCTGTGAAACGTAGCTAAGTTTAACCAAAACCAACAGGTATGCGGTAGCGATGGCAAAACTTACGAGTCTGAGTGTCACCTCAAATTGCAAGCGTGCCGCACGCAAGAGGATATTGTAGTGCAAGCGTTTGGGCCGTGCAAGCTTGGCGAAGTTGCTGGCACCGCTGGCCCGCCGCGGCCATCCTCGCCCATTCAGTTCACTCAACAGGACGACGGCGCTGCTTCCAAGTCCACCAGACACCTTCTCAACCCAGACAAATACTACAATAAATACGACTGGACAAGGAAAGAAACACCCAGTGACTTTGACAGCATCCTGTCCGGACAAAAATTCAAAGGTGAGCCCGGTGGCGTTTAATTTTTTATTTGCAAAAAAAGTGTTTTATTATAAATGTTTGCGGACAAACAGTTTTATCAGACAGCATCCGCTTTTCCATCCTTTGTTATTATTACTTCAATATTGAGGCGTCAATATTTAATTTTACTTTCGCGTCCGTCATCAGAGTTGCTTTTGGATTTACGCATTTAAAGTCGAAATCGATTTACCTTTAAACAATACATTTATTTTTCCATTCTATTGGACTTGTCCTCTTACTGAATGTTGCATATTTAATTCATAACAATTGAGATATACACGTTTTTAAGTTTTATTACCTGCAATGAGTAGACTTTATGCTCATGGAAATCAGAGTTAGGGACGGATTTTGCTTTTGTACCTAAGTCGTCTGTTATTGTTTTTATATTAAAAATTTCTTTTAAGCTTCTGCCTTAAGAGGTTATTTAGGTACTACTACTTAAATGTATTGAAAGAAGTTGCCTTAATAGCTAGATGACTTCTAAGTCCACATCATCATTATTATCCTTTTTTTTTTGTTTCCCACTGTCGGGCACAGGCCTTCTCTCATACAGAGAAGGATTGAGTGTAATCACCACGCTTCCTTAATGCTGGTTGACGATTTCAGACTTAAAGTCCAGGTTTCCTCAAGATGTTTTCCTTCATAATCAGTCATTGGTGTCCTAGATATACATATAAAGTACATATAACTTAGAAAAGTTACATTGGTATTTGCCTGACCAGGTCCCCTAGTCTGCTATTTTTATAAATTGATCATTCCAACACGATTCCATTGGCATTGTGCTTAAAAGCTCGTAATCTGCTAAATTCATAATAATCGATCGATTATCTCAGACGTCTCATAATGGAATAGTGATAGAATGACTTTGCTGTATTGCCAATATTATGTATACCCGTTAATAGACACGATTTTCTAAAAACTACTAGTTACTCAAGTTGAACATTTATTAATATGTAGATTACGAAACTTGTCAAAATCAATCATTATGAGATCACTGTTCGAACATTCTGATACTGTTGTAATAGCAGACTAGGGCCCCTAGAATAGAATTCGCATACTCATACTTGAGAGGCTGGTGTTTTAACCACTAGGCCACCACGACTTTTAAGCAATTCATATATCTTCCGCATTCCAGCCTTTGGGCCGCAAATATGTGACGTTATACCTTTTCTTCATAGCAACTACAGCAACAGTGGGTTCAGGCGCAGTGGGTGCTTTGCTAGGCGATTTATGCGCAGACGATGGTGATTGCTCCGCACTGCCCGGTGCGGAGTGCGCGCGCGCAGCCTGCGTCTGTCGCGCGGGACTTGTGCCCACGCTGCATAGGAAGGCATGTGTTGGTAAGTGCTTTACTAAATCCAATAGAAATATGTATATAAAAGCCAATAGAAATATGTATATTTAGTATTGTGCAGTTTTTATTGATAAATTTATTATGAGAGCATAATAAATTTATCAATGAAAACTGCGCTTAAGACCAACCAACCACCACAGACCAAGATAGAGATCTTGGTCTTGAAGTATTACCTTTGTATGCACATAGTGCAATGCTAAGTTAATCTCAAAATTTGATCTCATGCATTGTATCAAAATCAAAAGTCATTTATTCAAATTTTACTGAGAATCAGCACTTTTTGAACGGCAATATTATGTAAGACAGTCCCCCAAAACGCCCGCCCTTCGCTACTTCCCAGTGCTTCCGCTGGGAAGAATAAGTGGCGGAACAAACTCCCCAGCAGCACAGCTGTCTGTTCATTTAAGAAAAAAACATGACTTTATACAACACTATGTATAGTAATGAACACAAGAAAACGCAACATACAATGAAATTATTCACGCCAGCTAGCCACGCCAAAATACCAGTAAAGCAAAAGAGTGGCTTTGCTTTATGAAGGTTCCTAAAGGAATTGTGCAATTGTCTAAAACAGAAGGTATCCAGTGCCAGTTGGGAATAGTGTGGTGAAAAATTTATTCAGCATTTCCGAAGTAATGTAAAAATTAATGTTAAAAATGGGAAAGTTTGTCTGTTTGTTTGTTCTTTTTTCACGGCAAAACGGACCGACAAATTGAAGTGGCGATAGTTAAAGGGATGGAGTGATATAGGCTACTTTTGTCTCTTTATAACTTCCCATTTCCCTAAAATAAGTGGTGATGTTTATATAAAGCATTTCTCAATTATCATGGTAGAAAGTTAATAAAAATTACTTGCAGGCCAAAAACACCGTGTATAATTTTTCCTTTAAATTCGTTTTGAGGGGATAAATTTTATATGGGACTTTTCGCACTTTTCAAGGAAGCTAAAATCGATGTACAGATTCTTCGTTACCAATGAAAAATACCTATCTTGCTTTTTGGAAATCTTCCCCAGCCCATAAAATAGGGGAAGGGCCTTTGGGAATGGGAAACCGTGCTACCCCGAATTTAACGCTAGCGATGCCGCTGGCAAAAGTAGTTGTAGTAGTCCTTCATAAAAAAAAAACAACAACATAATATGTATTATTGTAAGCATCTGTAGACAAGAAATCATTTAAATGAAATTATGCCCGCAATAATATCTTTATGTAAGTTTTAGTTCTCTATAAAGAATTCCGTAACATGAATGAAAAATAATAAAAATATTATACAATTTAACAAAAACATGTAACATTTAAATTCGTTTATAAGCCAACAACTTACGTCTACACGTTTTCAGAAACTTATATTACGCTACCCTTAGCGCTCATCATTTTACTAGTGTGGCAAAATTCTCTAATTTAGTTGCAAAGTAAGAAGCTCCTTCTCTCGTAATTTAAACTTGACAAGTTGGAGTGGCTTGTCTGTTCGCCCGGGAATATTCTCGTATATAGGCTTATCTCACTCAGTCATGTGACTCGGAGAGCAAACTCCATTCCGCCGACTTAGACCATTGGCTGATTAGCTCTCTTATGGTGATAAGTGGCGCATGACTGGCCCCGTTTTGCTCGAACGGTAATCTACTGAAATAATACCTAGATGTGTCATTGAAATTCATGATCGTTACTAATTGCTATATAAGCTGCTTACATAATTTAATGCGTCTGAGTGCTTTCTCTGTGTGGTGGAAAACCAGATTAACCGAGTGACCTGATTTTTTATTCTATGCCGTAAAAGTTTTAACAATTTGCTACAAATACACACAAAAGGAAAACTACGAAGTATATACCTTATTTTGGAACTTTTTATCAGAGAAAAGTTTATGAATAGGCGCTACGCTGCCTACGAGCCGCAACAGCTTAAGGCGTATTAGGTTTTTCTTTTATACATTCAATTTGTATTTTAAGATGTTTCTTAAAATGAAATTCTCTTGAAACAAATGAGGCGTTTAGTCTCATTTGTTTCAACAGAACAATGGAACCTTTTTTCACAGAACAAACGCCACAAGAGACGACTGAAGAATACAGCGCTTGTTTGTCAGAGCCATGTTACAATCTCGGCACATGTATTGATTTACCCGGATCCACTTACACTTGCTTGTGTGCCGGTCCTTACACCGGATTGAACTGCGAGTCCCTCGCAAAGGACGGACTACTGGGTGCCTACATAGACACTCCGTCGTTTGACGGCACCTCTTATATAAGACTAAAACCCTTGAAAGCGTATCACAAGTTGAATATCGATATCGAATTTAAAGCTTTTTCGGAGAACGGCATTATATTGTACAATCAGCAGAAACCAGACGGCACCGGTGATTTTGTTTCACTAGCTATAGTGAACGGATATTTAGAGTTTAGGTAAGCAATATTTTCAAGCATCACTATGCAAGTAATAAAATGCAAAAATTATTGGATTTGATAAAACGATCTGCTTTTGGATTTCAATTACATTTTAATCTCATTCTCAATACAGGTATAATCTTGGAAACGGAGTGTTAATACTTACCTCACTAGAAAAGATAACATTAAACGAGTATCACAAGGTGTCAGCGAAGCGATACCATCGCGACGGGATTTTATCAGTCGACGATATGGAAGATGTGGTCGGCCAATCCAGTGGCCATTTAAAAGCACTAGATTTGAATGAAGACGCCTACATTGGCAGCGTGCCTACTAACTATTCTAGGTAAATTAAACTTTTCATGTCACTAATCTCCTAACTGTTACTTAATAATTAATGATGTGTCTAATACATAAATGTCTTCAAACAGAGTCTTCGATAATATTGGCACCCGGATTGGTTTTATCGGTTGCGTAAAATATTTGAGGATAATACGTCATCAAGTGACAAAGAAATTGGGCCGACCGGACTCATTAGTTGTTGCTATGGAAAATGTTAGAGAGTGCCAATCAAACCCATGTATGAGTATGCCGTGTAGGAATGGAGCCACGTGTAAATCTATAGACGGGTCGGCGACCGAATATACTTGTAGCTGCCCTATCGGATTTCAAGGAGCCAATTGTGACGAAAGATTAGATCCGTGCGAGTCGAATCCCTGCGGATATGACGAGGGGCTATTGTGTGACATAGGAACTGACGGCGGACACGTCTGCCGTTGTTTGTTTGGAGGTGAAATTGGTTCCAATGGAAATACTTGCAACAATGGTCAGTGTTATTATGTACTAACATCCGTTATTCAAGATAACAATTGTGTTAACGTAATTAAGGTATGGTGGAACTATGACATGCCCAATTTGTTTACAGATGTAAATGTGGTACAGGAAACATGGTCTCCTCAGTTCAATGGGACGAGTTACATTGAATTGCCGCCTCTTGAAGGTCTGGGCAAAGCGTTCCGCATAGAAATTTGGTTTTTAACGAACCGATTTTCCGGAATGCTCTTTTACACCGGCCAGTCTAATAAAGCCAAGGGGGATTTTATAGCGATTAACCTGGTTAATGGTTACCTTCAGTTTAGATACAATTTGGGGAGCGGTATTGCGAACATAACGTAAGTACCGTGTTTTAATATAAGGAAAAATTTATTTTATGCGATAACATAAACGTTCTGAATATTTTTTCATGTTTAAAGGGTGGTTAAGCTAATGTGTTATATTTGTTTTGTGTAGGTCACCGGTGCCTATAACGAAGGGTCGTTGGCACCGAGCTCGAATTTCTAGGTCAGGTCGTCATGGCAGTCTGCAGTTAGATCACCATCCTACTCAAAGAGGACACTCGTCTCCTCCGCTAACACATCTAGAACTTACTCTGCCGCTTTTCATTGGATCTTTACCGTGAGTGATATTCGAAATCTTTCATTTTGTTCCTTTCTTAACAAAAGTAAAAAATCCCACATAATATACATACATATTCTGTCAGTTAACTTTAACACTACATTGTTAAAATGATGTTTGCAATTTCACTTACTTCTATAAAAAGGAAACGCCTGTTTCGTTTCGAACACGAAGATGGCCCACAACCACGTTCCTTTCCGTAGCGAGGCAACTTGTCAGACTTTCATACTAATAAAAACTGTCGGAAATAGATTTAACTTTCGCCATTTCACCGTGACTATTCTTTCAATCGGAGTTTGCACCTTTCCTAGCTCTTACATTCGTCCGCACAAGATGTCAGGCGTGACCAGCAGTTTCATAGGCTCGGTGCAACAGGTCTTTGTGAATGGGAACCCATTGTCTCTGTATGGGGATGATACAGCAAAGTGTGCGATTGTGCAAGACGAAGATCGACTCCCTTGTGCCACAACTGGAGTTACTAAGTACACGGGACCGCCGTGTGGAGACGGTAAGTGAACTGATACACTCTTACTCTTTTAGAAAATGTCTAGGGAATTTGAAAGATGTGTCGTTTTAAGGTAAATAAATTATTGCTGATAATAGAAAGGAAATATGTTTTTAGGTGCCATATTTTTTTTTAAATAAAGTATTAATACTGGGTATTAATGAATTAATAAATAGACACAGTAAATTCTCTAAATTATAACTTTTAATTAAAAACGCACATTTATAATCACAGGTTAATATTAAACAAAATTTTACTAGTAATTGAACTGACTTCGTTTCAATCTGATTTCCATTGATAGTTCAGGAAACATCGTGTAAAATTCAATCATTTTCTGCAATAGGTCTGACTCCATGTAAAAACAACGGCTCCTGCATCCCTCTACTAAACGAATACAAATGTAGTTGTCGCGATGGTTACCAAGGCAGGAACTGCGAGGTTCAAATCAACGTAGAAATGCTCAACGAGAGGACGCCGGTCAACTTCGACGGAAACAATTACTTCTCCTACAGAAGCAGGGGTAGTCGCAGGTAACCGACCATAAAAGGCACATTAATTCCACAAATAATAACTGTATAAAATTCCCTAATGTACAAAGTTCATGTTATTTAACAAAATTTAACTCAGCCATAATAATACCGAGTTGTAAATTTTCCATTTTATGAATATGGTTTTCTTGACTCTCTTGTCTAACGTACTTACAGTTATTGTTATATAAGGGTTTTATTGATAAATCTACTTACTAATAATGTCTTTGCGAGACACGGTATCGAATGCA
Organism: Sesamia inferens; assembly: GCA_037179545.1. NCBI lineage: Eukaryota > Metazoa > Arthropoda > Insecta > Lepidoptera > Noctuidae > Sesamia > Sesamia inferens. Next base: position 20,387,714 of record CM073923.1, read on the forward strand.
AGCAACATTTTGATGTGTATACTAATTGTTGTTAATTATAACTGATACTAATTTTCTATCTTTCTAGCTTACATACTAACAAAGACGTCGGTGAAGGACACTACGGTGTGAGATAACATTTGAAGGAATCATCACATAATTACATATATTAGTTGTAATGCGTCACAGCAGTTAGTTTAGGTAAAACATTATATTATTTCCTCGTAGTTATAGTAGAAGTGAGAACATTCACCAGTCGTGTGGTTTCAGAAACATCGGTACTTAATGGCGACACGTGGAAATTTCTCCACTTAAAGTATAATTTGAATAGTTGACGCAATTTAATTATACCTAATACTATCATTTATTTAATATATCGGAGAGTGTCACCTTATTTTCCATATTTTATGTGTTTTGTTTTTCATCAATTTTATTTGATGATGTTATTATTATGTTATGTGACAGTGTTTCCATGTTGTTTGAATTTTGAGTAACTTATACTGCTTTTTATCGTTGTAGAATTTTTACGTTGGTACATACTACTGATAAGAAATTTATTTCAACGGTATAGCTACTCAGTTTCGCGAAGAGATAGTCAGGGAAGAATTAAAGAGAAAATACATAAATATTTCTTCCTAGAAAACGTAGTTAAACAGGAAATTATAATACTGAAAAAATGTCGATAGTAAAGTGCTGTAATAATACGCATCAACGAGCTTTCCTTTGCCTTCACTTCGAATGTATAAATTCACGGGAACTCAAATAAGTTACATCGAAGTTTACGTATTTACATAAACAGGTTAACGTAACAACGTAAATTGTAAATACTGCTTCCAGATAGTGTCTTTATGTGCTTACAGCCTGCTATTTTATTTGTTCTTCTATTTACATCTTTAATTTATCGAAACTTTTGGTACAATGGAGTTGTTCAGCAAACAACAGATTTTCATTGTTTTCCGCATTTGAATATAGGTTTTCTTCGTCACGCAACCTGATTATTAATTTGATTGTTTATCAAACAGTACTGTATTTATTACTGTTTTACCAATTATTAAGTAAATAACTGGTCCTTAACTGATTAATTATATGAACTCAAATGTGATACGTTCTAGAATTTTGCTTGCTGTATAAAAGTCATTAGTTTTCTACTCATTGAAATAATTTTGACAAATTTCTTATAATTTCGGGTTTTTACTAGTTTAGGTAGTAACTAGCTACATAATAGCTAGTAATATAATTACTAGCTATTATGTAGCTAGTTACTGGTTGTTTTTCTAACATTTTGAATAGGTACCGAAAAGTGATGTTATATGCTAGTTATTCGATTGTTAACACAGCTTAGGTACAATAACTAGTTGTTATAATTTCTATACTCGAAGATGTATCTACACGTATTCATAGCGGTTATTAAAAACATATAACATTACGATAATCAATAAAAAATATAATAATTAAAATAACACAAAATATCACATGCATTATTATAATATAGATATTTAATATACCTATATATATAAACTTCAACTGTCTAGCTTCCAAGTATGCTGGGGTCAACTTCCAATCTACTCAGCTACTGACCTCCATAACCTAGTTAACGAGTAATAAAGTATCCCTTAGTAAGATTCGTTATCAGACTTTCAGTCTTCAGGCTATCCGTAAAGACCGTATATACATACAAAGAAAGAAAAAAAAAAATGTTTATTCCGCACAAACAAAACGTACATAAGTACAAGTAAATGATAATAATCAATAATAATTTTACTCGGTGGTAGGCCATAACATCGGCCGCCGGCAGAACTTACCACCCACCAGACAAAGCCTTGCCGCCAAGCGATTTGTCGTGTTCCGACATGATGTTTGGTGAAGCCGTACGGAGGACGGGTCTGAGCAGTTGTATTGCGATGTGTGCCGGGTACGATGCACCAAATGTTGTACATAGTGTCGTCAGTTTGGTCGTGCAGAGTCTCCAGATCTCCCTCTGGGGCAGCATCATTGGTGGTGTTGTTGGGTATAACATTGCATCACCTCGTTCAACTGCCGTCTTCCTTCCTATTCACACAGTATTTTAGTGAATAAGCTCTTAATAAAATAGCGCGCTTCACCATCTTTGATTGCATCACTGCTTACCATCAGGCGGGATTGTGGTCAAGCACAAGTTTATAATAAAAAAAAAGACACAAAATATAATACACTCCAAAACCTCGTACTCGAACACGAAACAAATATTATTTGATAATTGACATTGACAATTTACGAAATACCCGTCTGTCAACAACAAATTAACACAACGACAACTACAAAAAAGACATTGGTGAGTTTTGACGGAAAAGCTAAGATGAGTGTAACGCGCATTTTTCATTGGACTTTTAAAATTATTCATAGCGTCGTTTAATAAATAAAAGCGCGTGATTTATGTAGTAAAAAGTGCATTCAGTAAATAATTCATAAAGAACATTGAAATATCGCAACATAGTGGCCACATCATGACTTTGCCTCAAACCTTCCTCATAGACGGTTCACGCGGCCGTCTTTTTCAACTGCCATTGGCGATATCCGCCATTATTGTGAAATAAAGTTTTCAAAGAATTTCTATAATTTGTTACACATGTTATTGGCAAAATTGTGGTATCTATTCCACAGATGATCGAGAGTCGAGGTTGAGTTGACAATGGCCCACTCTGCCATTGTAATAACTACTTGTGTTACAAAATAAACAACAATTAAACCATGCGTCGCATATCTGCGAGAACAGAATACTCTTTATTATGTACACCATATAGATTACAGAACATAAATAAAAATATTTTACAAAGGGTGACACAATGGGCGGTCTTATCGCTAAGAGCGATCTTTTACAGACAACCTTTGGATGGAATTCTAAGAGGTAGGATAAAGAAATAGTGTAGGTAGTCTACAGTGTACTATTTACATAGATTATACAATAAATATATACGTTAAGTGTATCACACTAGTTTAAATAAATTTATACATCTAATTAATAAATATCATACAAGAGCCATCAGGTCGTTACCTAGCAAAATGGTATGACTTTAGACGATGCTATCGTGAACAGCACTGATTTTCAGCAACTATGTAATATGTAACTTTACCCATCCACTGACAGAATAACGTAACTAAGATCGACCAATACGCCTATAATTATTTAGCCACGATTAAAGACCATGATTTAAAAGTACAGTTAAACACGTTCCTAATTTACTAGGAATTTCCAAGTCCTTTGTCAGGGTTGCACTCACGTAACAAGTAAAGAAGTGTTCATCACAAATGTTTATTCTTACGGAAATAATACAAGACGAACGTGCTTTTGAAGATATTCAGGGTATCAAGTTGTTTATATTAAACACACTCCTAAAATACATACTGGCTAAGTAGATAATAAGGTACTTTAAACATTCCCCACTTCTTGGTTCCCACGGTTATGGGATAAGAAAATAAACTGAATCCAGTTTTGGGCTAATCTCGAAAATTGCGGAGTACATGTCGAGCATACAGATTGGCAAATAGATAGAGAAGAACTTGAGTTATAATATAGGAAGGTAAATAATAAGATTAATTAGTTATTAAAAAACAAAATTGAGTGTTTAAATAAGACGCAATGCGTCTAACTTAATAATAAGTTCTTTCATCGCAATCTCATTTTACAACAGATAGGTATATTTAACTTGTTACACGAGGAAACGAAAAAGAAAATTTTTGATTCCGTAGGCTTTACAAAAGCTACCTTTATAAGTATATGATATTATATAATCATCACTTATTGCCTTCCATATTGTCAAACATTGGGTCAACAACCCATCAAAAGGTTAAAATTACTAATTATCATATTTAAGTAATATAGAAATAAAAAAATAATTTAAATAGCAATAACTATAATAGTCATTTCCAATCATTAGAAATGAGATAAAAAAATAAATTAAAACAATAATAATCGTAAAATAAAAACATTAAAAATCGACACAAAATTTTCGATTTCATATGTTTTTTAGTTATAAACTTGTGCTCGACCACAATCCCGCCTGAGTATAATCGTAAGCAGTGATGCAATTGTTGATGGTAAAGCACACTTGTTTTAAGAGCCTATTCACTCAAAAAGACTGAGTGAATAGGAAGGAAGACGGCAGTTGAGTGAGGTGATGCAATGTTTAACCCAGAAGGAGATTGATCTGGAGACCCTCCACGATCAAACTGCCGACACAACAACATTTGGCGCATCGTACTCGGCACATATCGCAACACAACTGCTCAGAACCGTCCTCCGTATGGCTTTACCAGACATCAAAATGTTCAAATTGTTTAGCAGTTTTTCGAAAATTATTTCTCCTTACGGGTTTTATAATATTCGCAATACGGCAATGTCATTCTATCACCATTCCTTTATGAGAGGTCTGACCGATGCGAACTTTTTAACCCCATAACAATGGAATGACAAAGAAATCGTGTTGGAATGACAAATTTATAAAAAATAGCAGACTGAGGCCACTTGCCAGTATCGCAATAAACTTTTTGCTAGTGATGTATTTATTTCAATTTGAAAAGTACGATTTCTGTAAAATAAATTCAAAATTATCATAACTTCCAAACATGTGGCGATAGGAATAAGAAACTCTTCCAATATGGTTAGATCATTCAAAGAGTCCGTGCCCTTGGCATGTATGCCCTTGTGTTACGCGTTGTATAAAATCTCTTGTCTGATTTTATCTTTGTAATAGAAATGTTAAACAGTAGCTAAGAAGTAAAAAGAAAATAGCTGAATAAAGAATACTAATTATGTTTATGTACCTTTTCTATACACAATATTATCTATCAGATTATAATATAATATGATTTGTATTTTGCCACTGACATTGTATAAATTTAGAGGGCGGAAGCGGACTAAGCTATTGTTGTGCGTGTTGCCAAATAAAATACTGTTAGCTCGCGACCATATGTACTGTTTTTTTACTGTACCGCTGATAGCCTGTTTGAAAAATATCTAGAAAAATAGTTTGTTTCTTGTTATAAAACTGCTCCCACGATCGTGTTTGATACGGCTCCCAGGCTAGTGTAATGATGCTTTTTTGTCATGGCTTGCATTTTTCAAAAGTGGCCCCATCCAAATATCTTTTACATCCGCCTTTTTGAATATGCTCTATAAAAATTTACCGGCTGCGGATAATTTTGCATGCCCTCGACTTTATTTTCTTGTGGATTTATTCCGACCCGATTTATATTGTAGCCTAAAAATTCTATTTTTGTCTTCCTCAATTTACATTTTGCTCAATTGATTGTTATCCCGTTCTGATCGTATCTACTGCAAATTAGTTTTAGGAGCTTTTTAAAAAACTGATCGTTAGACCTGGACAAGGTTATCGATAAAACAAAACAATTACCTACGTACTTTCTTGGCGGTCCTTGATAAATTTTGCAACACTGCATTATTCATAAATCTTTATTAAGTTTGTGCTGCGTTTCGCAAAATAAATGCCATTTACAGAAACTCAAAAAGCCCGAAAGTAGAAATAATTGAGGTTTTTGTACTCACAAATTTTATGATTGGTCTAGGATGATAGCATTTCAACATTTCTAAAATTGTTTTACATGCTAACCCATATTCAAAATCTTGAAGTCTTGGGTCTGATCGCGATGCTGCATGCTGTCCTAAAGATTTCTGGATGGTCTGCAAATTCTTAGTTTCTGCATTAGTATCAGTACCAATTTATACCTATAAGCTAGGAATGATCTAGCGTGCGTGCGTGTCTATATAGTGGTAAATGCTATGAACTTGTAGGTACAGGATTATTTATGCTCAGAAATTCTCTTAGTAATTCTCTATATCTGTATTTTACAACAGTAAATTGCAGGAAATTGTATCATTTGGGTATTATGTATTAAATGGTGCTCCTTTTTTTCTCAGAAGAGATATTCTTATTATAATGGCCGAACGGAATACTTACAACACATCAAGGATGGATTAATTTATCACCAAATTATGTATCGATTATTTTTTACGATATGAATATTTTTCCATGGTTAGGAAATTTATAGGTAGATTGTAAAGAAATAAAAGAAAATGCTCCGAGGCAATGGAAATATATCTGATATTTTCTATATATTGTACTTACTACATACTAACGAAATAAATCCTACCTCACTGAAAAAATGCATGCAAAATGTATTTTAACACTTAATGATTACTAACAATAAGGTCTTATATCCTAAGACGCGATATTAAATAAAACTAACAATTTTAGGAACAGCGGCGCCCGCGGTATTAGATATGAAATAAAATTCCGAACATACAACGACTCCGGGCTCCTTATGTGGAGGCGGAAAATTGGTATACGACCTCGAGATTTCATCGGTTTGGGTCTGAGCGACGGGAAACTCCAGCTTATTTACACCGATACTGACATAAAGGAAATGAACTTGGCGACCCATGAGGACTGGTTCCAGTGCGTGGAGTCCAAGGCAAGGGTTGATGATGGAAGGTGGCACACGGCCACCGTGAGGCGGAGGAAGAGACTTGCCATGCTGCAAGTGGACGATACTCCGCCTGTTAGAGGGTACTCGCAGTCACTGTTAGTTCCCTCAAAAGCAAACCCCAAGCTGTGGATTGGTATGTAATTTTTACTGACAACATTTTTCTTTTAAATTATCTTATCAATCGTATTTATGTTCTGTTAAGACCCGCACTATTGCCTGTTAACGATAAAAGCTTCCACTTATTTGATTTATTTCCAATTCAGTTTACAATTCAAATAAATATTATTGAATATTTACGCATACAGAACGAGTGAAAACAATGAATTGTTTGTAATGTATGTTTTATATTGTAATCTTTTGTTGTCCTACAAAATATCAGAGTTAAATGATGGCTTGTCCATAGGAGGTTCTCCATCACTGCCCCTGGGTTTGCCAGTTGCCTTGTACACGGGCTTGCGAGGCTGTGTCGCCAGCGTGAAGGCGAATGGAAAACATATTGATCTCAGCTCGCCCATACGACCTGCGACCACGATACGACATTGTGACTGATGATACGACCTAGTCGTGCGACCTGCGCACGATTGTCAGTGTAAATTGCCAAGTGGATTGTGAGATTTAAAAAAGTATTATTTTGTAGTTGTTGTGTTAAATAGTGTTTTACATGTACCTGTCTAACAATGTACCTACCGATACATATCCGTTCCGATAATTTGTTCGTATTATTTCATCTTTACAGCTTTTTAAAAAGCCCATGAACAAATCTCTAAAGAGATAAATATATTTCATATCGCCTCGTATAAAAAGTATTCATATCTATCTTACCAAAAGAGTTTGTTGCCATAATACGTTACGTTGTAGTTTTAGATCTAATAGGAACTATATCAATTACTATGTTTTTAAATCGGTGCTCGGATTACACATCAGAGGTATAAAGAAAAAAAAATGAAATATTAATTATGCGAAAGTACTGAATTAATAAAAAGACTCTTGATATTTTGTTGTTAAAATTAGCAGAAATATATAATCTAGTTAATAGATTAGTCAATAATACATAAAAATAGTTTCTATTATAAGCGAGAGCAAAAAATATCATGTGAGAAATTATAAAAAAAGTTTCTAAAACTTTATTCGTGTAGAAAATTATGATGATCGGGCTCTATTGGTGACATTCTAGCTTCTGAGCCACGTCTTCAGGACATAATTATTAATGTATCAAGAATAAGCAATCGTAAATTAATATTTTGACTAACTTTTTCAGACTTATTTTATTTGATAATAAGATTATCATTTTGATTCCATTTTTGCCATTCCTTTTATAATGTGAAGTATGATATTTAGCAATTATTTATAAATGACAGTGCCATAGTAATTGTACAGTAGCTGTTTTAGGATTTTTATATATACTCAGTGTTTAATGCATAATACTAGGTTGTGTTTGTAATTTCCTTTCAAATAGTACTTACTTATTTATTTTTACCTATTTGTGTGATCATTGCAATCAACATTGTTTCCTGACAATGCATCAATTTCAGGGTATATTTTTACTAGATAATGATTAAAATAGACTAAAATTTTACATTTTAATTACTTCCTGATTTTGATAAAACATTGCAATCTCAAAATGATTGCAGTGACATTAGAATTTCCTGTGCCATATTTTATTTCGCAGACTTTTTTTTTGCATAATATGTACCTATGTAATTGTAAAACTTATGCAAACAAAATTTAGTTTAATGTGACGCGCTAATAATTTTAAATGGTTTTACATAATTTTAACGTTTCATTTCAACTGAGATTATTTTAATAGTTTAATCTTAGTACAGACATTTTGTAATATATGTACATAAACGAATAACTATAGATTAGAATTTTTTTACAAGCCGCTTTAATGTTTTATCATGATATCTAATAAATGTTACGAAATGTCCGTTATCCTAGATTATGAATTCCAAGTGTGTAATCTGGGAGTAAATTCAGCTCTTATGACTACGTTATAAGTAAATCCCTCGGAGGTTAATATTCACAGTTGTAGGTTCGAGTGGCATACTTTGGGCACTTGACCTACAACTGTGACTTGTCTTAATCTCCTTCATAGAACAGCATTGTATTTCAGTTTAGTATTTTTAACACTCTTCACGTGGCATATGTAATCGATCTTCCTAACTTTAAGAATCATTCATTACTCTTGCTGCAAAATGAACTATTTAAAGTAAGTCCGGCGTTAGGCTAGTTACGTTACGAACTAATGAATAATGAATTTCAATTTCATTTCTAAGTCTGTACATCTTAAAATAACTACATACGTAATGTTATGTATAGACAATTGGTTTAATAGCCTAGAATCAATTACCTAAGGTAACTTTTAGTTCATTTGTTTGATGTTACGCTAACGCAAAACTATGCTCTTTAACTAAAAGCTAAGTTCATTTTTCTACATTTTTGTCTAGCGAACTACTTGTAAAGTATTATACTTAACACTAATTAATGTAAAACAATGACAATATTATGATATATTTATCAAAATGGCATTTAGAGTTACGTTTTTCGTGTTAGACATGCTTCGTGGTCGAACGAAACACAATTCACTTTTTAGATGATATTTAGGACAACCCTACCTATTGCTGATTTTTCGGACTTAGTGGTGAACGAGTACAGTCCTATGTTGTACTTATTATTATGTACTTAAAGACAGACAAGGTATAAGTAATAAACTAATATTGTATCCGAACGAATACAAGTGAAGGATATCAGCAATAACCTACTTTTAGGTACAGTTTTGTCACTGGTTCGTACATATCTTCCAGTCCAGTTTGTTACGCAATGTGTGTTTTGATGTAACTATCTTAGTTTAATAATACAAAACCATAAAATAAAATGAGACTGCAATCCGTAATAATGTGTTTATTTTCGAACCCTTTCAGAAAAGTAATGGTCCTTGTAAAATATGAGCAAACATCCTTCAGCGTTCACATTACGGAGGAAAATACGATCGAATGGAAAGAAAACGACAGTGAATCATCAACGATAACAGTTCAGTTAAATGAGTTTCTTGCTTATCAGTGAACCTATTTATGCTGTGAATTATCGAGCTAGAACTAACAGCTAGTACCTCAACTCAACACGATACCTAAATTCTACCATTTTCAATCTTCAAACCGATTAAGCGCAAGCAAAACTCGTAAAACCCTGAGGACGTGTCTTATCAAATTCTGGATCGGAATTTATGGATAATAAATTAGTTAACTGTTTAGCCAACCGTGCCCTTGTACCGATGGGGCTTAGGTGCCGCGAATATTACTAATAGCCTTCAAACACGAAAGCTTTTAATTTAATGATATAGACCATTGTGGGACTGGCCACAGGGTATAGAATGTACAGACAACCGCCGATAGCCATTAGGCGATTGGATTGATGAGCGGAACTTGTTTACTTATGTTTGGACATGCCTCTTGATTGTTTTACTGCCCGATGACGCAATAAGGAGTTTTGGAAGGCTATAATAAAATATTTTAGAATGAAGAATTTATGTCTCTGTTGCTATGGGATATGACTTAATCATCCAAAGACGATCAACTGATTTCGGCGAATTCAGATGCTTTTATTTTCCAAGAACTTGGAAACCAGTGTGAAAGGATCACATAGAATGTTGTTTAGTTTTAGGTGATTCCTTTAATGTAATGTAAACAGTCTATTACTGTCCCTCTAGAAATATTATTTTATAACGTAAAAAAATCCATCTCAGCTCATACAAATGCTTTATCAGTTAGAAAAATATACAGTATTATTTTCCCTTAAATTTAAGGTCACTGCTTCTTTGACCACTTTGCCCACTACTGTCCGTAGTTTCAAATTTAGCCCAGCAACCTTATTGCGTATTGCACTGTCAGTCTCGATCTAAATCATTTCGAAGGATATTACTAATCCTTTGCTTCATATGCTCGAAAATTGTGTCTGCTCCAGACCGTAAATCTCGTAATTAATGTTGTTGAACCGTCAAAATTAAACCTATTGCTATTGAAATGAAATGAAATCGTTTATTAAGCAAGTAGGATCACCGATCACTTTTACACGTCATGTTTTTTTTTTTTTTTTTTTTTTTTTTTTTTTTTTTTTTTTTTTTTTTTTTTTTAACTAGATGAAGCCGGCATTTCCTAACTGACTACCTCTGAGAAGAAATAGCCGAAACAAACTCAGGGATCATCGTCTTTTTTAAAGTCCAGACATTAAAAATGAAAATGTTTACATTAATTTACGTTATAATTACGCATATTGCTTAATAACAATGCTTAACAGAGCGAGCAGCTCAGTCCCAAGCCTCTCTATCCTCTAAATAATCTGAGATTTTATAATACCCCTTTTTGCAAAGTTTGGCCTTTATATAGGTTTTATATCGTTTAATGGGTAAGTTTCGAATGTCCATGGGAAGCTTGTTGTAAAAGTGTATACATTGACCCATGAACGAGTTGCCTACTCTGTGGAGACGAGTGTGATGTACAGCAAGATTGTGTTTGTTCCTGGTATTTATATTATGAACTTCGCTTATTTTCTTAAAATTAGATATATTTTTATGTACATACATAAGATTTTCAAATAATATATATAATTGGTAAAAAAAATATATATTGGTACTCATCATCATCATCATCATCATCAACTCAGCGTATAATCTCGGTCGCATCCGCGGTTTTCGCGTTGGAGCCCAGGGTCCGCTTTCCTACACTAACTCCCCCATTTCGTACGATCTCACACACCACGGGATGCCACTCATGTCATCTCTTACGACGTCAAGCCAGCACTTCTTTGGTCTACCTCGCCTGTTTCGGCCCGGCGGAGGCGGCATGGCAACGTAATTGTGTTATCATAAAATAATTTAAGTTTCATTTAACTAACATACTTTATAATACATTTAAATTATAATGAGAAGACAATTTTGCTTGCTCTTTTTACATGCTTTTTATTAGCTTCACTTGTATGTCTGCTTGCTTGTTTGTTTGTTCGTCTCTAACTCAAAATTTTTTTCAACTTTACATTAATTTGTGCATGCAAAGTATTTTTTTTAGTTTAGATTTAGTTACTTGGGTAACGCATCATTACGAATTTTAGCACTTGCTATTCTGTCTGTTGGAGATCAAGAAAAGTTTGGTAAAAACAAATGAGCACCACTTAAGCGTTCGTGTTATCAGTATATTATTTAAAAAAAGAATATCGAACTAAAAAGTTGAAAATAAATATAGTTTAAAAAACTATAGTTTATAATTGTTTATATACAAAAATTATGGCACAAAGCGCCTCAAGCTTATTTTAAAATTTAATTTATTGTCATAAATTAAACTTTAAAAGTATTTTTTACTTTTTAGTTTGATATTCTTTAAAAGCATGTTTTTTTAGTTTTTTAAACTATATTTATTTCTGTTCTAAATTTTGTAATTATTTTAGTCTCGAATCATTTTTTATTAAAAAAAAAAAAAAAAACATTTAAACCTTTACATAATATACCACGTAACAGTAAGGTAATTACAACAAAATCAATTTAATGAGCACAATATTTTCCACGTATTAACAATGAGGTATGGTACGATGAGGACTCATTGTTAAGCTGTTTGTTATTATTTTGTTCATCATACAATCAGATACTGACTTTCAAATTGCACATAACGTACGAAAATTTAAATTTCACGGCTACATCATCGGCTTAAAGGATATTACGCCTTATAATCTAGACAGGTTTACATTATTTATAGACTTCATATGCACTGTAAAGACAATTCGAGCAATATTGTAGAGGGAAAGGCGTAGCCTGCAACTGCTACGCAGCGTAGCGTACAAGTGCTACGCTGCGTAGCGCACGGTATGTATGCTAAGTGAGTCCGATGTTATATTAATATTTATTTATGAATCATATATGTTTATCGATTTTTGTCAAATTTATTACAGAAAGATTATTGTGTCCACAAAGTTTTGTAATAAATGATAAAATTATTTGTTCAGAGAGTAAACATATTATGTATTATTATTTGAGCAGACATTTATTGGACAGGATTTAGTGAAATCACTAGCGTATAGTAAAAAAAGGTATCAGGATATTTGATACATCTTACTATTAGGTGAGTTGAAATAAAGTTAGTATCACATAAATTCGGCAAATACAGGGGAATCAACATTTCTTTATTTATTTGACAATAGCCCGTAATATACGACGGCATAAAAAGGCGAAACGAACAGATTGATATATCATCCTCTATACAGACCCGCCTCTAATCTCAACTAGCCTGAATTATGGTGTAGAAAATATCCTCTCATTCTTTGCATAAGCCATAAATCACGTGAGCCACCGGAATCCCTAGAGGCATTATGAACGAGGAAAATAAGCAATAGGTAGATATTAACCAAAAAGTGAAACGCCGCTTAGGGTGGATTTCTAAGATATGTGGGAAAGAAAACAGCCTCGCAGAGAGGCAATTTAAGAATACGCCGCAAAAATTCTCATGTATTACCTAACTTGCTATTGGATTTTATGATAAAGAAATAAAATGTTTGGAAAACCTACTCAGAGAAATTTACAAAAGATAAGTTGAAAATTTGTGAACATAACTCCTTCGAGACATACGTCACTAATATAACACTAATAAAATTTAATTGAGAATTCACCCAATCTATGTATTTACACGACAGTATTTCAGCGCATTACATTTTCATTTAGTATCTTTTAACTTTTGTCCCTTGATAAAATCAAAAAAAATTGGGTACACATTTTATTTATTCCCAGAAGTTTCAAGTTTATTAAGGTTGAAAAAGTATGGGTATACGAAAAAAGCAATAAAAGGTAACGAAATGGAATCATAAAAACATCGCGTGTCCGGCGCAAGCGTTTTATCACTTTATTAAATGTTTGGGTTGTTGCTGCAGTTAGAAAGGTTTTAGGTGTAAAAGAAGCTTATTCTAGCATGTTACAGGCCATTGTTGCATGACGGGGAGTAATAATTGCAACTTTATTGCACTTACATCGGCTAATTTAAAACATCTACACTAGACGTTAATTGTATGAACAATTCTATTCACAATCTACTTTCCAGTGCTTGTAGATTAAAGCGTTAATTTACCGTGAAGTGTAACATACATACTAAATAAACGCTAGTTTTGTATATTTCAAAGCGTACCAAGCAGTACTCATTTTTACAGTTTTAGTTTTAGTAATCTCTATTCTGTTACTATTACTACTAATACCTAAAACTTCACTGTAGGTAGGTCATGGTTCCCCATATGCGCTTGACCGACCCTCACGTGGATGGATGTGCCCAGTTCAGGTGGGAGCAGCTGCACATGAAACTGGGTAACTTTGACAGATAAATGCGGTATTTTACACAATATTTTAAAATTTTAACCCTGTCACACGAAAGTATTTTATTTTGTTAGTGCTCTCATAAGACTTTTCATCCGTAAAGATTAATGAAATTATCTAAAAACTCGTCTGTTCATAAAAAAAAACCTGATTTTCTAGTCTGTCAAAGTTACCCTCATTACATGGGTAGGTAACTTTGACACGCATCAAACCATTGATAGAAAAGCAGCAATAATTATATTTTGAATTAATTTGGGTAACATTGGTTTATGTTTTTCTTATAAATGGGAGTAACTGACGAAATAGAACCATTAATTTTCAGTTTTTCTTATATATTTTATTAAATAACCAACAATCAGTCTAAGACGTTTGGCATCGTAATACAAATTTTAAATGAGCATATAAAACCTTCAAAAACACGTTTGATACTAAATTTTTTGCTTTACTAAGTAGAAAATCAACATTGCATCACCTTGTTCAACTACCGTCTTCCTTCCTTCCTTCGTCCGTGACTTTATTTCTGCTAATATGTGATGTTCGCCTCGTATTTTATACTGCATATATCGAAGGACTGGAATAATTTTCTCGTGGTGATCTTCCAGTCCGATTACATCAGCTCGCCGCCCGGTAAGGACCAGACCCCGGGTCTACGGCGCGTTGTGTTCTAAACGCTCTTCTGCTCCACCCAGAGCGGGTGACGTCATTTGATGATTAGCTGTTTAAAAGAAATGTACTCGTTCATCATGTTCAATTTAATCACCATCAGCGTTAATCTCAGTCGCAACAGAAGCTTTTTCAGCTTTGGAGTCTTGGGTCCGCTTTACCAGTCTGCTGACTTTGGTCAAACTTCGTTATGACATGTTTTTTTTAATGATATACACACATCAAAAGTGTCTAGGGATCAAGCATTTTTATGCGGATTTCTTGAGATTGAGATGTGGCTTTGTAATAAATTTATGATTTTATAAATTTATATGGATCCTTTTTGGTGCATTTCATAATTTGAATCAGGAACTGTGAATCAAATTCGAGTAAAAGATGAAAATCAGCTGTCAATATTTTCCCTATAAAAACATACAACGCATTTAAGACATTATTAGTGCTACTGTTTCCCTACTACTGATTAAAACCAACGTTATTATGGAGCGGCGACGTCATTTAAGCAGGGAAGAAATGCTCAGAGCCGTGGGAATGATAGAAGCTGGTTCCCGGCAACGTACTGTGGCTTTAGCTCTGAATACAAGTCAGAGTGTTATCAGTCGACTTTGGACACGTTACCGAAGCACTGGTACCGTGGCTGAGCGCCATGGAGGACGATATCGCTGCACCACACGGAGACAAGACCGATACATTCAAATCTTAACTCGAAGAGCTCCAACAATAACCGCTATGATGTTAGCCGTAAGGCTTCATCACTCTTCAGGGAACTTAATTAGCGACCAAACAGTCAGAAACCGCTTGCATGAAGTGAACCTTCATTCCCGAAGACCGCTACGGGTACCACCTATAGCAATGCACAATCGTAGGATTCGATATCAATGGGCTCTTGAACACAGAAATTGGGCAGAAGAACAATGGCGTTTCGTGTGCTTTTCTGACGAGTCTCGTTTTGGTATGAGACAGGATACAAGACGTATACGACACTGGAGAACCCCTGGACGCCAACAGCGATTAAAATCCTACCAGGAAGTCCATCCTTATAGTGGTGGAACCATCATGGTATGGGCGGGTATTTGGATCGGCGGAAGAACTGAGTTGATTTGGATCAGAGGCAACCTCAACGCTCAAATTTATGCTGAGACGATTGTATCAGACGTCATCGTTCCTCTACAAGTGCAAATCGGTCCCTTATTTCAGTTAATGCATGATAATGCACGACCGCACACCGCAAGAGTTGTAAGACAGACTCTCGCCGCAGCTAACATCAATGTCCTGCCCTGGCCTGCTCAGTCGCCAGACTTGAACACGATTGAGCATGCATGGGATATGCTACAGAGAAGAGCTCTGCCGAATATGGAGGGTATCCAATCGCAAGAAGACCTTTTTTTGTTGTTGCAACGAACATGGGCGGCCATTCCACAGCGTGATTTGGATGAACTCATTTTGAGTATGCCAAACCGATGTTCTTGTGTTGTTAGTGTTCGCGGTAGAAACACGGATTATTAATTGTTTAAGTTACCCAATAAAATTTTAGAGAAAACTGTTATTTCAGTCTTTTTTTCGAACTTTTGTGTTAGTGGTTCAAATGTCAAATATCCCTTTATTAGGAAAATGGCAAATTTCTTTATTAATGCAAAGGTGAGTTGGTTTATAGTTACTGTGACAAACGAAAACACTTTATTTGATGAAACCTTAAAGAAAATTTTTATTAATATCAATCAGGAGAAAAGTTATTGCAAAAATATATGTTGATCCCTAGACACTTTTGATGTGTGTATCTTAACTGAACTGAACTGAACCCAGTATCATGTTACTTGTAGTCCGTGCAACACATATTTTTCTTCTCTCTCAATAGGATATTTGACTAAAAAAAACTAATTAGTCCGTCAGTCAGATTTCCAAAAAATACTAGACACGTATTTTTTCTTTTTTCATATACTTAAACAAAAAATGAAGACGACACAGTGCGTTGAAAACTCGTGTGACGTCACTGAGCGCTATACTTTTTAGCGAGCAGTGACGTCACCAGCCACCACTCCTGATCTTTGATGCTACAATAGGCATCAAAGATCAGGAGTGGTGGCTGTCAATTTGTCAATTTTTATTGATTTGATAAAACAAAATAAACGTATCCAATATTTTTCTATAATCTGAATGACGGACTAAATAGAATCATTTTTTTCCCCAGAAAACATCCCTATTGTCAGGACATCATTCACCTCTTTTATTTTTCATATCACAAATTAAATTTATGACATGTTGATAACAACAAAATATTATTTTCCATTGCCTTTTTTATGTGAAAAAATAATCCTTTAGAAAATTGCTAACCCCGCAATAACAGCAAAAGTGAAAGCTTTAACCGCGGCTTTTATTTTGCATGAGGGATTAGGTCCCAGAGGCTAGATTGTTCTACGCAGTTTTGAATTTTCAGCGGAACATTTTCCCAGTGAAAGCTTGGCACTCGATGCATGCCCGTTATGTTAGTGATTCATACGCGACATGATTTGTAGCACCCCTATCGGCGTTGTCATGGTTTGGTAAATACCGTGTCAACTGCGATGTAATTGATAATAAATCAAAACATTACTGGCTAGATTAATTATTAATGATGATAGCAGGATTGAATAAAAAAATCATATATATTTGCGTTTTATTTTGTATTCAAATGAAACATTAAAACGAAGTATTCATTTTAGTTTGCGAGTATGTACAATCAGTATCATTGCCGAAACAAAATATGTTAAGTCTAACAAATATTACGTTTGTCGTGTAGAAATATTTCACAATAGAGCGATGGGACAAAACTGTGAAGCATCCCCACGTATTTTTCTTTCAATCGTGTATAAATAAGGCTAAGGTGAACATGAAGGTATACAGATTCCTACCGTCTCCCTGGATTTGTATCTCGTCTCCCCGCAGCGCAAGACGTGTCCTGAATACGTTCGCGATTCTTGGTGATACGCGCAACCCGGCAAACCTCCCGTTTGAGAATTCGCTGAAAGAAATCCAAACGTTACTGTTTCCATATCTGTACGACTTTGTATCATGCCATTGATACACAGCTTGCCTTGTACATATATGCAAACTGATTCTAGTAGCCAGCAACGCAATCGTTTTAATTATATGCAGATATACCTTTGTAGGCATATATTCGCAACGGGTGCAGTAAAAGTCTTTTTCTACATGTCAAAGTTATTATAATATTCCTAATCAATCCACCACTGTCTAATATCCAACATTTGTGAATCCAAAGCGAATATTCAATCAGCGAGATAATTTCATTGCTAGTATTAGCACAGAATATTGGGATAAAAAGCATTCTATATGTTAACCCTGGATATAAAATTTATGTGTGCCAAATTCATCCATAGCCGTTTAGTAGTTTGTGAAAAAGTAACAAATCCAATCAATCGTTCATTCAAACTTCCACATTTCCTGACAACCCACCCGATGGGGGCCAAAGTCAGTTCATAACGTGTTGGCTCGCAACCTAGAATTTTATCGTGACTTCTTATGATGTAGCTATGTCCACAGTCCCCGCATAGGACGCAGTCTTCATCCTAGATTGTATTAAGAATGTACATTATGTACTCTCTCTCTTCCTTTGAACACAGACGGGACTGCAAACGAACTCCAAAGGACATTATCTCCGTAAGTAATAGTACGAAACGAATAGCTGCTCGAACTGTTTGTGAATCAGAAAGAGAATTAAGGATAATCATATTACTTTATATAAATGTGATGACATAGAATAAAAAGCGGAAGCTTTGAAAGGCGGGAGAGAAAATAAATTGGGGTTGATATATTGTCCCTGTGGAGTAAGAGTAGGCCCACGTGATATGAAGCACCATGATATATTACCTCCGTAAGGTTGTTACGATATAAGCAATAGAATAATAATTTGTGTAAATGGCGCCATGTGTAGATACACACTGAAGATTAATGGAAACGAATTTCCTCGCCGCGTTCCGTCAGATTAAGAAAGCTTTGTATTCTTTTTCGCAGTGACAACGACGTCTCGAGTAGGCTACTGTAAAAGTCTTTGCAAAGGAGCTGCGTTTAGGAAAAGTCTCTATGTAGGTAAGAATATATATATACATAGTACGTAAGTATACGACATGCTTACAAATTACGTTCAGCAGAAGATAAACTACTTGAGTATTCGGTCGGTAAGTTACCTACGTCTTACCTGTGAAGTTGCGACAAAAAGAGACAATATTATACAGTGGCGCTGACGATACGACAATAAATTAAACATCGTGTACCTCCACATATTCTCAGTTTACCCATAAAAAATCATATAAATATGTCCATTAGTTTAGTCACAGGAAACTATTTATAATTTTTCACATTTTCTACATGATCTAAATGTTAATAATAATGGCGCGAAAAAAGCAAGTCGATACAGGATCGCGCTGTCGCCGATCGGAGGTCAGCGAATCAATACTTTTAAAGGATGTTCTATTCCGTTTGCAGTTTTATGCGAATTAGTTTGGTTCAAATTTTGATTTTTTTATTTTTGATGCTAGGTTGTTTTCTATGGTTTAGGATTATTCCTATGAACCAACATTGTCCGTGTTTTCATTTATTGTCGTATTCTCAGCACCACTCTGTATATATACGATTAGAAAGGTCCATGTAGCAACAACATTGGTAGCCGTGACAGGGATCCGTGGAAACCGGACTCCGTGACAACAATAAATCGTTTAATTCCACCCCAGTGACTCGGCCGATTGCGAGAGGCCAAAATGCCATCACAATTTACTGCAATCCAGTCCCAACGTGCTAGAAATAACCTGCTGCTTCGCCAGCATTTGCCTACTATTTGAATGGACTTAATAGTCAATCGATCGTATAAATAGATACCAATAGAAATTACGGCACTTGAATTGCAATCCGTAACAGATCGCCTCCCGGCGCCTTGGTCTGCTTCATTTGTACATTTGCGAGAGCACGCACGAACCCTCGATCAATCAATATCCAGGTAATTAATATAGGTACGTTATACTCACAAACAAAGTATGTAAACAAATGCTAATGCGAACGTTCCGAGATAGCTATGTTAGGAACATAAATAGAATTTCCATTTCGTACCTAAGGCCCGGGAGCACAGATTATCACGCTTGAGTTATTATATGCAAAACCTCAGCAAAACTCGAGCGTTTCAAGAATGTTTAAGGCTTTTTACTGGGACAAACGCTTGAATACCAGCGGCTAATGAAATTAAGGTGAGAACGGAATCATGAAATATTACAAAACATTTGAGGGGAATTGCTGTGAAGTAGGCACATGATTTTTATGAAACCTAATATTAACAAGGGTTCTGCTGGTCATTTTTCGATAATATCGTAATGGCAACGGCATATATTCACTAATATA
The DNA here is from genome assembly GCA_037179545.1 of Sesamia inferens. NCBI lineage: Eukaryota > Metazoa > Arthropoda > Insecta > Lepidoptera > Noctuidae > Sesamia > Sesamia inferens. The sequence continues at coordinate 20,407,557 of CM073923.1, forward strand.
TCATAGTGTATGGCTTGAAGCTCGGCGAAATGGCACGTTTACCCCGATGAGGAAAACGTGGACGATACGATATTCTGCTGTATTAAGTACAATATTTTAGGTATTAAGGCGACTACTAATAACATAATAATTGACATTGATGTCATAATAATATTGGCAGTTATAAACTAATGGATTCGAATAAAATACGTATCAATAGTCCGCGACTATGTTCCACTCAAAGTTAACTGTGTTCAAGCTGAATAGCGTAAGCATTCGACATTTCTCACCTGGTTTGACGCTCGTGACCGCAAAGTCCCGGATCTGAACTCAAGAGAGCCTTTTTTTTTTGTTGGGATGGGATATCATCAAATGACTTCTCGCGCTCTGGGCGGAGTGGAAGGGCGTGTCAGACTTTTACTGACTAAAACTCACCCGTGTTTCTTCTCTTGCTTTTGCGACGGCCACGGTTTCTTGTTTAACCAACCCACAACCCTGACCCAGGACCTAGGAGGCATCGGTCTTCGTGGACCCCGTCTCGATGTGCTGACATCTCTTTGAGGCGCGCGTGAAATACAACGCGCCGTCGACTCGGGCATGGTCCTTACCGGGCAGCGAGCTGCCCACTGCTTACCGCCCGCAGGCCCGCGCCTACGTTTGCTGGGAGTTAGGTGTCGTCTCCCGACCAGGGCGTCTCCTGCGGCGGCTAGTGGCGTGAGGGCGCTGGAATTCCCATTGCCTCACGCGCTCCGCCACCTCCTTTGCTAGCATCACTGCTTCGCAGAAGGAGGTGACGGTCTGCCATGCACTCTCACTCAGGATCATGCCCTGGACCAGAGTCGGACGCGAGAGATCGCCGCCGATCGCCGCTATGACACGGCGGTGCTCTACCCAGGCCGGGTAGACCTCCGTATGCTCCACCGTGTCTTCAGGGCGATCTACACAACGGTGACAAGCTGGCGTTTCCTCCCACCTAATACGGAATAGGAACCTCCCGAAATAACCATGTCCGGTGAGGACCTGCGTCAAGCGGAAGGAGAGGGCGCCGTGGTGCCTCTCTAGCCACTCCTCAAAGAGTCTTTAACCTTGCTTCGAAGTCCTACAACAATGCGCTTATGAAGATCAAAATAATAGCATTTATTTCAAATAAACCAGTTACAGGTACTGTTCAATTGTCAGAAGGTCGGTCAGTCAGTAAGATGAAGCTAGTCGCCCATTCCAAAGAGTAGGTACCTATGGAGAAGAACGGGCAAGAAACTCCATGGACACTCTTTTAAATTATCAAGCTATTGATACAAATATTTGATTACATCATTCATGTTGAAATTAAGCGTACAAAAATCAAAGAACAATCAGTGTATAGAAATCAAAGGCTCGCTTCGACCGCAATACTCATATTCGCAATAAGCACTCTGCTCAGCCATCCTGTAGCAGATCTTTCTGGTCCCTTGCCAAATCGGTCGAAGCGAAATTCTGTGGGCCCACACTGCCTCCGCTGGTTATGCTTGATGGAACACTGGCTCATACGACGAGAGAGAAAAGATCTCTTTGCATCACTCTTTGCCCACAATTCGCGTCTTGATATTAGCAGTGTTACTCTACCGAAGATACCTCACTGTGACACTTTAATGCCAGAGGTTCGCAATAGGAACAAGGAGGTTCTAAGAGTACTTTGTCGTCTGGACGTAAATAAGGCTAGTGGTCCAGGTGGTATACCAGCAATTGTTCTTAAGGCATGTGCGACCGAGTAGCCTCCTGTATTGACGCGATTGTATCGGCTCTCATTTAGGACTGGTATAGTGCCCAAGTCGTGGTGGCCTAGTGATTAAAACACCAACCTCTCAAGTATGAGTGTGCGGGTTCAATTCCAGGTCAGGCAAGTAGCATGAGTATGACTGATTACAAGGTGAGGGAAAACATCTTGAGAAAACCTGGACTTTAAGTATGAAATCGCCAATCCGCATTGAGCAAGCGTGATGATTACGTTCAATTCTTCTCTGTATGAGAGGAGACCTGTGCCCAGTAGTGGGACGGTAATAACGTTGATGTATCTATGGGTATGCAGATGACCGCGCAGTTGTGGAGAAATACCTTCCGGGTGGTCAGGCTAGTAAGGAAACAGAAGCTATGGTAAAGCATACGAATGTTGCATTACAGGCAGATGCCGCCAAAACACAAGCATGTCTATTCACCGCCAAAAGAAGCCCGGTCACCTTGGTTCCTACTTTTCGGAATGTATCCTTCGAGTACACCGACCGCCTTCAGCTTTTGGAAGTTGAGATTTCTTCGAACCTAAACTTTGGGCGGTTCATTGGGTCCAAGGCCGCCACCTTGGCCTGATAAGTTGGCCAGGAAAGTTGGCGTTATTGCAAAGGTCCGGCGGTACTTCAGATCAGGACAGCTTCTAATGTTATACAAAGCACTGGTTCAACTGGCCACCTGGTTACTTTAGATTCAGTGGAGAGGCGTGCTAATAGGCTAATTATCGACCCAGATTTAGCTCAAAACGGTCTCTAAAGCCTCCAGGCCAGGCGCGTAGCCAGCTTGTCAGGTGTTCTATAGGATGCATTTTAGAGAGTGTGCGAGGGAATGGGTTTCGACCCTTTCGTTTTTGACACCACAGCGACCCAAACGAAGCATTTCGCCTCTTCTTTTATACCGTGTATATCGATGAACTGGAACAATTTGCCAGCGGCGGTGTTTTCGTCGAACTACACCTACCAACTACCGACATAGCCCGAAGAATTGCAACACTAAAGTGGCAGTGGGCTGGACACATTGCCCGTAGGACCGATGCCCAATGGGGCCGACGGGTTCTCGAGTGGCGACCACGCTCCGGAAGACGTAGCGTGGGTAGGCCCCCGACAAGGTGGACCGACGACCTGGTGAAGGTCGCGGGAAACCGCTGGATGCGGGAGGCGCAGGAACGGTAGTAGTGGAGAACCTTGGGGAGGCCTATGTCCAGCAGTGGACGTCTTTCGGCTGAAATGATGATGATGATGATGATGACGACAATTTAAGTGTCTTCAAGGCTAGAGTGAATAGGCTCTTAATAAACTACCGCACCTTACCATCAACGATTGTATCACTTCTTACCATCAAGTAGGATTGCGAGTTTATAACTTATAAAAAAAAATTGAAAGCGATGCTTTCATTGGTATTTATTTGAAGTGGAAGGCGGCACGGCCAGTGCCTCTAGCAAGCATGGCCGATTATGGTAATTAGGATTCATCATCATTATTTACATTTATTTGATATCATAATATTAATTTAATCTGGCTTCATACCCCTTTTAAATCATTTTTAATCCAAAAAATATAACCTAAAACGAAGTCGAACATGTAAAAATTCCTCCACTTTATTGTACATAAATACAATAAAGTGGCGTAATTTTGTAAATATATGAACATTTACCAAATGAGACTGAAATGAACCGAAGCCAAAGAAAAAAGAAAAAAAAAAAGAATTGTCGAAAAGGATAATAGAAATCAAATTAAGGACCGGAGAATTATGGCTTCAAATAATATTATCAAAAGCGATAAAGTTGCCAGATTAGAGAAAACCCGTAAATATGATAAAAAGGAAACCAGAAGCGGGTGAGATGCCATTTAGTTACTAAGAAAAAGAAATAAACCACATGATATTTCATTTAGTCGAGAAAAAAATATTTCCGAAGAAATTCGTAGCAGAGTATTTTATTTATTTCAGAAAATATTTCTGCTTATCTCTGCATAGAATTGCTATCACAGAGATTTGAATATCAAGAGACTGTATAAGAAAAATAGCGGTATCCGGTCATTTTTATAAATAATACAGGGGATGGGGTAGTTTAAGACAAAAACATTTTCTTTATTCACTACATATTTATAGTTTTACTTAACTTGTAATGATTCTTGTAACTGGAATGACTTTCAGTTTGAAATTTTTGATACATTTGTATACCAACAGGTTAATTGCATAATACATATCAGTAGCAATGAGTTTCATTTTGACAGTTCAACTAAGGTACCGGTGGCAATTAAGGCTCACCTAAAAGAATATTGCTTTAAATCGGAGTGTAATGTGTATAGGATGTCAAAAACATATTGTTGACACAGCTTGTACATGTTGCTGTAATAAATTGTGTATAACTATTAAGAAAGGCATATTTTTTTAAATAAGATAATATACTTTTTATAAACCCTTCTCAGGGGCCTTATTATAATACGGTAGTATATTAAAGCCCATATAAAGATTTGCTTTATTTTTACAGTAAATCGTCATAAATTTACCTAGAAATAAGTTAAAATAAAAGTTAATTGCTGTTTTTTCCTAATTTAATCATTTTCCTTTATTTATTTAACGTAGGCCTTATCGAACTCTTAATATTAATCGTAGACCATTTAGTTTAAAGGAACTAGTAGTCTTAATTAAGATACATAGTAGAATCACAACATGTTTTGTAACTTTGAACACTTAAATAATCAGTTCATTTCTTTTTAAACAAACAATATATTACTTTCATATTAATTTATAACACTTAAAATCAGAGGTTAATTAAGCTTCTTTATCGTCGGTTGAGAGTCCAACACACTCTTCGTGGTACCATTTTAAACATTGGACACATTGCCGCATGTCTGAAACACGTCCTTCTTTGCAAGCATGTCAGAACCATTCAGATTCAATTATTTCTGACTTCTTAACCTTACTGCTATCTTTTCCAGACTTATTCTTACGATCTTTAGTTTTCTGATTGGCTTTTTTTGTTTTTTTCACCTTTATCATCTCATTTTCTTTTAGCTCTTCTCGTTTCTAAAAAAGGTCCCTAGCAATCCGTTGACCCCTATAATTGATGGCCTTTCTTCTTGGCTTGTCTTTGACTACAGCATAGTTTGGAGTAGGCTATTGAGTGCGATAACCCTCGGTTGTGTGCAGTAAAAATTGTGCTACAGGAAAGGTGTTTTCTAGTTTTTAGTGTTTATATGCCCACAGACTCAGCGGCAAATTTAACGGAGTTCACGGATATAATGAGCTCGGTGAGTGCAATTGTTGATAACTATAGTGTAGAAAACGTTTACATTCTGGGAGACTTTAATGCTCATCCGTCTGAACAATTTTTTGATGAAATGTCTCAGTATTGTAATGAACAAAATTGGAAATGTATTGACGTAGAAATATTAGGAACGGGGTCGAGCACGTACACGTTTCTAAGTGAGGTCTACGGGTCTAAAAGGTGGCTTGACCATTGTTTAGTAACGGAAGCAGCCCTGGAGTCCGTTAGGAACGTGTATGTCCTACAGGACGTTTTATGGTCTGATCACTTCCCCCTAGTCATCGAATGTTGTTTTGATACAATTTTACCAAAGAAACCTGTGAAATGTGTAATCTCGAATGGCATTCTGTGGGGGGATAGAAATCCAAGTCAAATAAATAGCTATCAAAAAGAATGTCATGAAAAATTACGTTTAATTGACTTCCCTCAGGAATTAAGTAAGTGTTGTGATTTTGTTTGTAACAACCCTAGTCACAGGAAAGTAATTGACATGTTATATTTACAAATTGTACGCGCCTTGAGTGAAGCAGCACTAGTGGGAAGGGTTGATAGCAACAGAACCTCTAGAAGAATTGTAGGATGGAATACACATGTTGCCGACGCTCACAGGCATGCTCGGGAGCAATTTCTGCGGTGGGCTCTGAATGGAAAGCCCACGTCTGGGAATTTGTATACTGAAATGCGTGAAAGTAGAAGAATCTTTAAGTCACGTGTCAAATGGTGTCAAGATCATAAAGATCAGCTGAAAATGGATGTCTTGGCGTCATGTCATGCTAAGCACGATTTTAAAAGCTTTTGGAAGCAGACTAATAGGTTGCACAGTAAAGCGGGTGTGCCTGTGAGCGTCGACGGCGCGTGTGATTCAAAAAAAATTGCCAACCTTTTTAAAGAACGGTTTTTTGTAAAATCGCCACTAGGACCGTCACGTATGGTGTTGGATGCTCAACCCGGAGTGGAAATACAGGTTAAATTTCATGCTACCGACATAGCTAAAATTATAAAATCTATGACGCGAGGTAAGTCTCCTGGCCACGATGGGTTGAGCATTGAGCACCTGCAATATGCGGGTCCACATCTGCCGAGGGTCCTTGCTATGTTGTATAGCTTTTGTGTAAATCATAGTTACATGCCAGATGACATGACGCGTACAGTTGTTGTTCCCGTTGTTAAAAACAAAACTGGGGACCTCGCAGACAGTGGAAATTATAGACCGATTTCACTTGCCACGGTGATATCAAAGGTGTTTGACAGTGTGCTTAATGCTCAGTTGAACTCTGTCATCAGCCTTAACGATAATCAGTTCGGGTTTCGTTCTGGGCTGTCAACGGAGGCTGCAGTGCTGAGTCTTAAGCATACGGTCACGTATTATACACAGAGAGGGACGCCCGTGTACGCCTGCTTTTTGGACCTTTCCAGGGCATTTGATCTGGTTTCGTACAATAAGTTATGGCAAAAATTGGAAAACACTAATCTGCCAAAAGAACTCATTAACATCTTTAAATATTGGTATGGAGGCCAGGTCAACAATGTGCGATGGAATGGTGAGCTGTCTGAACCGAGTCTGGTTTGAGTGCGGGGTGAGGCAGGGGGGGTTAAGTTCGCCCACGCTTTTTAACCTTTATGTGAATGAGCTGATTGAGGAGCTTGGCAGCACCAGAGTCGGTTGCCATGTAGATGGTGTCTGTCTCAATAATATTAGTTACGCAGACGATATGGTGCTGTTAAGTGCGTCGGTCTGTGGGTTGAGAAAACTTGTGGCCCGTTGCGAAAGATACGCTGAACAGCATGGCCTGGCGTATAATTCCAAAAAGTCGGAAATCATGGTTTTTGAGGTTGGGGGAAAAAACTCTGGTGCTATACCACCAGTTGCACTCAATGGAATGACATTAAAGAGAGTGTATAAGTTTAAATATCTGGGTCACTTATTGACCCCCGACCTCCAGGACAATGACGACATTGAACGGGAGCGGAGAGCGTTGTCGATTCGAGCGAACATGCTGGCCCGTAGGTTTGCACGTTGTTCCCTTCAGGTGAAGATCACACTCTTCCGAGCTTACTGCACCTCTTTCTACACGTGTAGCCTGTGGGCTAGATATACTCAAAAGTCGTACAGCGCTCTCCGCGTTCAATATAATAATGCGTTTAGGATACTGGTGGGGCTGCCTCGCTTCTGTAGCGCGTCGGGGATGTTTGCTGACGCCCACGTAGATTGCTTTTATGCGACTATGCGGAAGAGGTGTGCCTCTCTGGTGCGCAGGGTGCGGGCCAGCTCCAACAGTGTCCTGAGTATGATTGCTGGGCGTCTGGACTGCTCATACGTGAACCATTGTTGTGCCATATCTCATGGGGTGAAGCAGCGGTAACTCGTGTGAGTTGTTTGTTTCTATAGTAGTGTAATTTAAATTATGAAATGTTACTAACATAGTTTTAAGTATTACTAACATTATTGAGTCATTGTTACTTGATTAAAGAATTTATTATTATTATTATTATTATAAGTTCTTGGAACGGGGATTTTGTTTTCTTTGTTTTAAGTCTAGCTAGCGGAGTATTATTGTCTGAGTCTTCTTCGGGGATATACGTATATATTGATTCTGATGTGAATATTTCTATTCAACATCTGTACACTAGCGTCAGGCTCAATATCAGTCTCTGAGTCTGAACTTAGAATAAGAGTACGTTTTGTCTCAATACCAGATGTTGATGGTTTGGGCGATGGAGTTGAAGCATTGCAATTAGTATTTTTGTTTAGTGGTTCTTTCACAGGAAAGGTTGACGTAGCAATATCAGTTAATCCTGGGTCTGGAGTAACAAGTCTTAGTAAATTCTTCGTTGTTAAATGCCAAAGTCTTTATTGAAATTGTGCTTAATACCATCAATCTCGCAAAATAATCTCCTATCTCCGTATGACTTTTGAAGTAACAGGTACACCAATGTTAGCAAATCGTATGATTCGCTGTACCAGATCATTTTCTTGGTGATTCGTCAATATTGAAAGACGACCTAAGCGCCTAATAGTACTTTTTGATTTTATATGATTTCGAAAAGTTCGTTTTGGGATGTTGTGACGTTCAGTTGCAGCTCGTTGCGTCAGTTGCCCTCGTTCTATTGCCGCTAAAGCGGCCCTTAAATTGTCTTCTGTCCACTGAGCTCTCTTTGGAGGCATTTTAATCAAAATTTGCAACAATGTTTCACATATACTGACAGTAAAATTTACACAGTAACATGACCAAATATTAAGAGGCCAATAAGGCCCAAGTACCTTTATAATGGGCCTTGTTAACCTTATGCCACGTTTTTACAAAATAACCTAATAAACCTAAAAACTCTAGGGAAAACCATATCCTTTGTATTGTACAACACATACTTAAGATAATATACACTGCAATATTAGTCAAATAATGAATTAAACATAAAAATACTTACAGTTTCTTGACATAAAATTGCACAGTAGCCGGTCATTTCATCAACGCATCGCACGTAACTGGCAAGACGGCGGCGCTAGCGACTGCGGACGGATACCGAGACGTTCACACCGACAATTTGCACGTGTGCGTAAACAGTGAAGTGTCATAGAAATGTTTTTCTGCGAAATTTTAAATGTGGGCCTTATTACCCCCTGGGCCTTATTTACCTCAGGTAGCTTACATCCATCAAGTTGTTTACGTTTTTGAGCAAACACACTTTCAAACACATGGACAAATGGATTAGGAATATGCTTAAAAATGAATCCAATTAAAAGTGATGGTGTGTTACGCAGTAAGAGCGCTGCTTTAACAATGCGCTTTTACAGAATACGAAAATGGGCAGTCAGCTAAGTGATATACCATATAACTAAGCTTTGTAACACAAACTAAATCTGAAGGCTATTTTGAACTAAGTAGTTCGTCTCTGACTATCAATTCCAGTATTCATTCAAAGTAAAATGGTGGGGGAAGGCCGGGTAAAGTGGATACCTTATGGTATTTAAGGTCATAGCAGAAAAGGTATACATACAATACAAAAACAAAATAATGATCACAAATCAGTCAGTTTATTGCTCTTACAAATACGAACATCAGTTACCATTAATATTTTAACAATAATCAACTGCAATTAAAATACAAAAAGTACGAAAGTATTCGCTTTGCCCGGTAACCCCGGGTAAAGCAAATACAGTACTTGGGCAAAGTGGATACCCGTATTCAATTCTTTGACAAACTAAAAACGAAACTTGATCATAAAATTAAGATTGCCATTTGTCTCAGGTATGACTGCCATCAAAAACAGAATAATCTTTATGACCCCAATGTTGTCAAATGTCAAACGTGTCCAATTTTCAACTTCTTTACTGTGTTCTTCAATATACATTTCACCGCAAGAAGCGCATAAAATATCCTTAAATTCTAACATTTTCTCTGGCTGTTTAACCTTCTTAGCAGTTTTTTTTTGTCTTTGTCGGATGGTGTATATGGAAGTGGATATGGTATCCACTTTGCCCTATTCACTTTGCCCGTCTAGACAAGTTTTGCGTTTAACACATTTCATACAAAAACTAATAATTATGATTTTCTGTTAAATATACTATAACAACCTACTTTGATACGCTAGCGAATTAAGATATTCCTAAAAATAAAGATCTAGTAATATAGGAGCAATGATCAATGTACAGCGTATCACTATTTTATTTACGAAAACACAAATTTTCACTCTGCGGACGGGATGCGACGCAGCCCCTCACTTCGATATTTGCCAAGTACTAAATCAAGATGGCCAAACGCAATAGTAGTGGCATGTTGAATGAAAAACTTATAAGTTAGGAGTAGTAGGCAGTATTCGCTTTACCCGGGGTATTCACTTTACCCGGCCTTCCCCTAAGTCCCATTTGGCGAAGTAGGTACCTACCTACAAGGACTTATATCAGGTACGTACATTTGAAACAAAGTCAACTAGTTTCGCAGCCAAAACTGGCGTCTTAGTCTAGTTCGGTATGTCGCAGAAGTTCGCCTAAGTCGTATTTAACTTCACTGAACAGCTTGTGTTGCAACCGCATACCAACAAATTTTGACACCGTAGACTAACTACTTAGGTATAATCGTGAATAGTCAGCAAACTAAGCAGTGCGGTTACTTTAATTTACTTTCAACTTATCTGTACTACTCGTACTTCGAATCAAACGGTTTGGTTATCCGATTTCGGGATCTGCTTTGTAATTAAACTTTTACTAGATGGAATACCGGTAAGCATGTAAGTACATTGGTTCTCTGCCCAACGTACTTACATACTTACCGGTATTTACAAAAACTTAACCAACGTACACAGACGCTTGTATTAAAAAGATTTATGGCATAACTTTGAATTATTCAACATTCATAGTTTTACCTACTTCCATAAATATTGTAATAAGGCGAACCAATTTATTAATATTCATGTCGACACTAGCTTTTCCTAGGTTTTGCTCAAAGAAAAATTTAGCTTTTAACAGAATATTATGTTTGGTGTGTCGCCTTTGTCTTCTTTCATAACTTTGTCTTTCGCGATAAAATGGATAATGCTAAGACAGGTTATCAACTGCATATCTCGTGAACATTATAACTGAAAGAAGGTATATGAGAGATATGAGATTGATTAGTAAACTCATCATGCAAATTACTAAATACAGTAAATAATATCGGTCCACAGCTAATGATACTGCTATAACGGCCGATCTCTTATCCCAACCAAAGCTTCTTGGATCGCCTTGTCAAATCAGATTAGACTATCAGTGGTTCGATATTAATTACGTCTCGTTAACGCGTAACGATCAACACTACACGCCTATCAAATCACTAGTGATTCTCTCAAGTCGTTTCGAAGCGAAAATTAAGTCGAACTTACGACGCTGAGCCACGATAGAGGCTTTTAATACCAGTGAACATGCAACTATTCAATCACTACTGTGTACCGTGTTTCTGTTGTAAATAGCTCGCCCATTTAACAAAATGCCATCATTAATCTTTGTTTTGATAAAGCGTTTTTGTAGATTTTAATGGCGGATGACTTGGACAGGAAAATGTTATTTTGACACCTGTCTTCCGAGCCTTTCTATGTCAAGTATTTTTATCACGGTTATCTTTGTCGAAAATCGTAAAAGTGAATTTATCTGTAAAATACAGATGATATTTTAAGCAAGTTTATAATGCACAAAATGAAACAATTTTCGGGGAAAAGATTTAAAGGCTATAAAAAATTCATACCGGATTCGTTAAAAGTTTGAACTCATTTTTACAGTGTTTTTCTTTTGTGTTGTTTATTATTTACCCGAGAAAAGCATTACAGACAAGTAATAATTTATTAGAATTATTCTTAGTTTTGGAAAATTTGTAAGATCTTTGTTGACTCAGACAAAGTAAAATGTATCAGACAGACCAATTTGAATAACAAAACATAGTCGCAATTTGGGGGTCACAACTTGTTATTATTTATGTTACAAGCAGAGTTATGTGCATAATAAATGCTTTTAAAACTAAACTACACTGAAACGAAATGTTACAAAATGTGACAGAATTTTAAATTTAAATCCTACAGAGTAAGGTTGGTCTCACAAAGTCAGAAACAGTGGATCGCGGCGTCACGGCTGGTTGCCTCCTCCTCTACGACAAAATGCACTCACGCCTCCGTCGGGCCGCGTGCACTCACGAATGCATTTACATATTGATCTCCAAATCACAGTAGCCGACTGAATCGCAAATAAAATGCATATTTGCAAATAGAACGCTGATTTTCAAATCTTAAGCAATCTTCACGCCGAGTTCTGGCCTGTGCTGTAATTTACGACAAACTTTTATTTTTCAATCACAAGAGAAGCGGAATGACTACTTCGCGTTTTAACTATCGCATCGATCTTCTAGATGCACCTTAAAACCTAATCAGGACAAAATAGTTTACTAGTTTAAGGTTGCTTTTTTTTTTTGTAAGGATGGGATAACATCAAATGACTTCTCCCGCTCTGGGCGGAGCGGAAGGGCGTGTCAGACTTTGACTGACTAACCCCGCCCGTGTTTCTTCACTTCTCTGTGCGATGGCCAGGGCCACGATTTCGGTTTCTTTTTTAACCAACCCGCAACCCTGACCCAAGACGCATCGGTCTTGTTGGACCCCCTCACGATGCGCTGACATCTCTATGAGACGCGCGTGAAACACAACACTACTTACTGGTCCTTACCGGGCGGCGAGCTGCCCACTGCTCACCGCTCGCAGGCCCGCGCCTACGGTGGCTGGGAGTTCGATGTCGTCTCCCGACCTGGGCGTCTCCTGCCACGGCTAGTGGCGTGAGGGCGCTCCGCCTCCTCCTATGCCAGCATCACTGCTTCGCAGAAGGAAGTGACGGCCTATCATGCACTCTCGCTCCGGACCATGGCCTGGACCAGGGTCGGACGCAAGAGATCGCCGCTGATCGCCGCTACGAGGACACGGCGGTGCTCTACCCAAGCCGGGCAGACCTGCTGTATGCTCCACCATGTCCTCAGGGTGATCCACGCAATGGTGACACCCTGGTGTTTCCTCCGCATCTGCATCAGGCGGATGGTGAGGGCACCGTGACGCCTCTCTAGCCACTCCTCAAAGAGGGGACTTAACACCGCTATTGTGGCCTGCCCAAAGGTTGCTTTCAATATGAACAGGGAAGTCTCTGTTCATATTGAAAGCAACCTTAAACCGTCGAAGTTTCAGTTTGTTTTGCAACAACATAAAACTCTGAAGTTCACAATTCGATAATTTAGACGTCTTATTCAACTGTGACTCAAATCATTATTTAAATCCGTATTGTTTCCGTTTCCTGGAAATCGAATTAATTGTAAATTGGTACAAACTTTTAATCCACTTTTGAATACAAGGGTAAAGTTTCCAATGAACGTTTTAGGTTTATTTTAAGTAATTATGTTGCCTATTGTTAAAATCAATCAAAACAGTGTTACCAGAGCACGCCACTTGGGACGTAAAAGCCATTGCACCAACACGACCGTAATTACCATCACTGATAGTAATTGGCCTACTTCAACAAAAGCAGCATTAAAAGCCAGAGCATTTATTGACATAGACCATGTCGCACGCCGATCCATTAGCGGTGTACTGGCCCATCCCCTGCACTACGGTATGTACAGTGAACTGTACACTATTGCAACTTCTTCAAGTGAAACCTAACAAGTGCTTTTATCCTGAGATTTAGTTGGCTTCAGTTTGACAAACTTGTACAATAGATCTGTCAAAACTTGGTTACTATTGCTTTCGTAAGTCAACTAGTTAAGTTATTGCATCGCACAGTGTATGAGTGAAGAGATTAGAGAACAATAATGGCCCGCCCAGACGAATTTTAACCATTTTAGCGAATTAGGTTTAAAACTTTTTAAGATAATCTTTTTTTTAGGAGATATTTAATCTATAATCCATTTATTTTGTTCAGATTTGCTGAGGCAGAGTAAAGCCATTTCTTATGAATGCCTGTGATTGGAATAGACTTTTTATTATCTACGAGACAGAAATGTGTCAAAATAAACACGTGTGAAACAATTTTTTCAAGAATCTGATTTGGGTTGACACATTTTCGAACCCTGAAATTACATTTTTAATTAAGGACTAATTTTAATATCTGAGATAATTTTACCTCGTACCTTTACATAACTTAAATGACATATTATAATCATAACATTCGATACTTTATCATTTTTTGAAAGAAACACCCATGTAAATATAAAATTATTCCTCGGATGGAGCAGATGACAAATTGACAATTTTGGACAGGCTTCTATGCAATCACTGTGAGACGACAACTTTTATCTATGAATAAATAAATAATACATGCCGATTGACAAAACAGTCCTTAATTAAATTATCGACCAAGTAATCATACGTAGGTACAAATAGAACTCTGTAGGTTAAAAGTCTGTGAGTCTATGAACAGCAGAGTTTACCGAGTGTAACGTGAAAACGCTTAGCAATAAGTTACAACGGCATGGTAGTATTACATACAGAATGCCGCGAATGCGTGGAACATAATTATTGTCAGTTACCGCAAAATTTCATGTTCGGTTGAATAACACAACGCAATGACGCCGTAGGAAGGATGTTTGCGTGACTCAACTTTGATGATTATAAAGTTAAACAATTATGAAATTGTCTTCTGGTTTATTTTACTTTGATGTTTCTGATGAGCATACGAACATTAATTACACCACGGCTGTTCCAGAGGCGTCTAAACCTAGTTATATACACCAAAATTTCGCTGGTAAAAAACTTCGTTAAAATATGAGTAGAACCTTGTTAAATTAATCTTCAAAATTTTTATAAGGATAATTTACTTACCTTGTAGTCTAACTTTTGCATTAAGCAAATATAGATGGAAAACCTAAAACATTTTACTCGATTTGACAATCGGAATTTGCAACGTTACTATCACTTGCGAGCTTATTCTACCAACGGCTACAAGACCGTCAAATCCAGAAAAAGAGTATTTCATCTTTCACTGGGATAGTAAATAGTCATGTTTTTACCTGTTATGTATAAACTTGTGCTTGTCCACGATCCTGTCTGATGCTAAGCTGTCAATATTAAATCATTAATCATATCTATAGCAGTCATTACAACTTATTTAAGTACTGGAATATAAATCGTTGAAGACCTCTTCAACCAGAAATCATCGGTAGAGATTTCCAATGAATTTAACTAAATTAAAAGTGCTTTATAAGTGGAGAAAGAACACTTAATATGTATGACACCAAGTTGCATATCGCTTGAATAAGTATTGGATTTAGAAAAATTAAAGTAGATTATAACCCTTACGAGGCATGTCTTTTATGTTTTGTTGTTTGAAGAAAACACACAACTAGTACCTTATATGTAGTACTTTTTATCGTTTCTCAAAATATTCACCACGCTTAATGCACTTTCACTCAAACTTCGCTCAAACCAGTTATTATAACATTTATTACACTCTAAAGTACTGGAACTGAGACTGGAACCTTTGTCATGAAGACTTTGCTTAATTTTAGAAAATGTAAAGAAATCATCAGGGCTTATGGAGGATGGTCAGGAATTTTTACTTTGTCCTGCTTCAAATACTCAATTATTTGACGAGCGCTGTGTGAGTTTGTGTTGTCGTGGTGCAGAATGATGCGTGGCTTTGAGTTAGATGTTCGAAATTTGGTTATTATTTGTGATAAACTAACTGTACAAGTGTTCAAGTGCGATAGTCACAACTTGGTCGGTTTTTCCAACGAACTTGGCCACCATGTCATGTTTGGCCCCGAGAACGAACAACTTTAGTCAACTTTGGCTCGTCTTGTAAGACTAAGATTTGTAAATTGTTATTTGGAATCATGATCGTAGGTATAGATCCAAGATTCGTCACCACTGATGATGTCGTAGACGTGATTTAACTCTTCTCGGTTGAACCTTTGTAGAGTTTTATTACACCATCTGCCGCAGACCTCATTGTGATCGTCGCAAAGCAGATTCGGTATCCGACGGCAAACTAGCGAACAGACGCTAAGTGATAGGGGCAAACCGTGAAGGTAACCAAAATGATGAATAAGGGATGCTGTGCAGGCGGATACCTACTGTTATAAAAATATTACGCTGAACCCATTATTGGTGCAAGTCATGATAGTTCATGGCGGATTCTTCCAGTACTTAAATCATTGTAAGTGCAAGGAGAGCTCCATGTGTTAGAGGAATGTCCTGTCTTTGGTAGAGAATGAAATGATATTGAGATTGAAATAGAAACTCGAATTAATAAACGAAATATTGCTAAATTAATTCAAGATACAAATTTAAGAGGTAAATTCCTGGAATTCTGCACACTAGTAGCGAAATTAGTTGTAAGTAGAAATAAGACAAAGTAAAGATGTACTGAATTACATATTGTGGAATATATATAAAACAGTCATCAAATATTAGCAAATAACAAATTAGTATAAGTAGCAGGAAGGGATAAATAATGTAAAAGATACATATAATATAGTAAATTGAATGTTTAAGATCTGAAATGTAATAGAAAGTAAGAATAATTGTAATAAATAAGAAAGAAGAGCAAAAAGAAGGATAAAAAAAAAATAATAGAACAAATAATAATTCTTTGATCAAAACAAAGGTATATACATATTATATCCGGGTGTGTGGCGCTTGGCGGCCGCTACAGAGGTACGCTCGCTTCTTAGCTCGCCATTGCTCTAACCTACCCTAAATCATGTATGATTTAATAATAGGGAATAGTTTTTGGCGCAAGGTCCTTCTTCATCTCAGCTTTAATCCCAGTCGTATCCGAAGCTTTTCAGCTTTGAGTCTAGGGTCCGCTTTAAAGGTCCTACTGCTCATTTTGGCTAAACTTCCATATTTTCCATGAAGCGACTGCCGTCTGACCTCCACAACCCGAAGGCGATATCGAAGCATTGCAGTTAGACTAATTGTAGGACTTTTGAGGGCTCCAACAACTCGTAACGACTGCCATTAGATGTTCGTATGGCAACCGGGACCAACCGCTTAACGTGCTTTCCGAGGCACGACCAGACCAGTGCAAAAAAAAAGTATTTGGCGCAAGGTACATTATATTTCCCGTCCACCGCCATTTGAGCTGTCTGAAGGCTTTGTGTGCGTTTTTAAATTTGGTCTTTTCCTTAATTGTTTGCAATTTTACTCTATCCCTCCTTTTTATACCCAAGATGCTTCTTTCCATTGAATTCTGGCATACTTTTAGTTTATCTTCTTGTAACTCTGTTAACGCCCACGACTGGCATCCGTATAGTAAGCATTTATTTTATTTTATTTTATATGTAGGCAAGTCATACATATTGTTGTTATTAACCATAAAAACGCCTTTCTTTAAACGCAAGAGTTTTATTAAAGAATAATATAGGCTTATTAATTTACTAAAATAGATTGGTTAATTTTAATTAAGATCAGTGAGTATTAAGTTACATTTTAGGAATGTGAAAATTATTTTTTTTCAGAATTTGTACCCCACATGGCAATATTATGTAAGGTATATTTATATAAATCTCTTTCTAAGCGAGATACTTTATTCTACTTTGCTCTACTTACATGACCCTTATTAAAACTTTCTTAGCACCATACTAAGAAATAATTTCTCAAAAGTATTTACTCTGGATGCAAAAGTATTTTCCCAGAAATGTCTAACCTGGTTTAGCCTTAAACGGAATCTCATTACCGTGTGCCTAATAAGGAAGCAATAATAATTGAACATTCCCAATAACGTCGGAAGTGTTCGGTACTTTAGTCACAAAAAGTGAAATGCTTCTGTGAAAATAAACTGACGGCTGTTCGGAAGGCGACGAAAGTTAATTTCACGGGTTGTGAATGCTTCTTCAGAACTCATCCCGCTCGAACAATCCGCGACTCGGTTGCCATTAATCACCGCGCAGACAAATATCATTAGTTCTCTACTCCGCTATGCCGCAGCACCTAGCGGTTTTTTAAACCATTATTGATTACGTTTGTTTTATATTCTAGTGGTATTACCTAAAAAAGGACTTTTCTATTGCAAATAAAGAGTTTTGAAGTGAAATATTCAGGGTAGTTGACTAAAAAAAAACTAATTAGTCCGTCAGTCAGATTTCCAAAAAATACTAGACACGTATTTTTTCTTTTTTCATATAAACAAAAAACGACACAGTGGGTTGAAAACTCGCGTCACTGCACGCTAAAAAGTGTAGCGCGCAGTGACGTCACCAGCCACTACTCCTGATCTTTGATGCCTTTTATATTTGTCAATTTTTATTGATTTGATAAAACAAAATATACGTATCTAATCATCATCATCATTCCAGTCACATCCGTAGCTTTTTCAGCTTTGGAGTCTGGGGTTCGCTTTACCAGTCTAACTGCTGATTTTGGCTGAACTTCGATATTTTTTTATTCATTAAAATATACGTATCCAATATTTTTCTATAATCTGAATGACGGACTAAATAGAAACAATTTTTTTACCCAGGAAACATCCCTATTACGTTTACAGTTAGCATTTAAGGAAAACGTAGCTAATTTATTATTTAATAAACTTTGTTTTATTTTTATTTTTTTCGTTAGGTAGGTACTAGCAGTCTTCGAGCATTGAATTGTTTCACATTAGATACGAACCTGAAACTGGAATTTTCTCTTCACCTATGTAGTTACAAAGAAAAACTTAAGTGTTAAATAAAAATTGGTATAAAATACCTAGGTTAGTCACCATCATCATGCTAATGTAAAAAGTTTAAAGTTTCTTTAGAAAATTTCGCAAAGAGCCAGTGGATGACATGCAGAAGTTCCTCAACTTGGCCTATAAATCATACGACCGTACCGTAATGTTGATATATTAGGTAGATATAGAAAATCTTAATCCACTTTTCCTGTAAAAACGCGGAGAGGGCATAACTTTGTAATCTCGAAAGAGTTTGAGATATATGAGTTGGGCAAAGTCTGCAACGTGGTCTTGTTACAGAATAAATGCATTTTTCAGGGAATAAATCACTGCGTTCACGCTTTATCTTAGTTCCTACCCACCTTACTCATATGCTAAAAGATTAAAAAGCCTTATCCCTGAAAAATACACTGAAATGTAAGCATGTATTTCAATTCAAAGTTATATTTGTTCTTGCTATTTTCACGAACGAATTCAAATCCAGTCAAAAGTTAAGAATTTTGAGTTACATAAAATTCTTAACTTTATTTATTTCGTATTTTTTTTTTTATCTAAAACCAATTTTGTAGGAAAGTTTGTTTGGTGGCTCGCTAGGTGGCTTTGGCCTCAAGTTACATCTCACTATGGTTTCGTTACCACGCAAAATATAAAAGACCTCAAAATATTTTTAAAAAATGTCTTCGTTCTGAGTACGTTTTGTAGTTTTATTACCAAAAAATACACCCGACTCGTCGTTTATACGGGCGAAAAGATCTTCGATGATCATAAGGTCCTTCGAGCCGGATCGGTTTTTTAAGAATAACCAAAGGCGGGCTCTGGTGTCTGAGCTGAGCGGTGTGGATCGGAGCTGAGTGACGCAGAGCTGAGCGGAGCGGAGCAGAGCTGAGTTGAGCGGAGCGAAGTCGATGGATTTAGAATATTTAAAAAAAATTAGAAACTTGGGACTTAGAATAATTCTTCAAAAATTGAAGAGACCCCGAATCTACGGCCGATTTCACTTAGAATTAAAGTACAGTTCAAACACTTAGAAAAATTTCCACCTTCAGACACTTGCGAAATTCTAAACTGTCACTTAGCAAATTTAACACATCGAAGTATTTGGTAATACGGAATCATGGAAGCTAAGTTAATACTATTGGAAGATATAAAAGGCCGTATTCAGAAAGGGCTTATTAATTTCAAAAATCCCCAAAAGACAGGATAAATCAGGCATATGTGGACTCGGGTTTGGAAATTTTCGATAAACAGTTTGAAGATTTCACAAGAAAACACGAGCAATTGTTAGTCAACTACACGGAAAGTGAATTGAGTGCAACAAGTTACATGAAAAATGATGTGTTTGAAGCCGTTACAGACACTTTTATAACGTATAAAGTATAATTAAAAAATGCTTTACCGAAATCTCAGTTTTCTGAAATATGTGATGACTCACCAGACCATAGCCAACCCAGAATGATGTCAATTGCTAAATTACCCAAAATAATAATCCCTGTCTTTAGTGGTAAATATCAGGAATGGTCAATGTTTAGATATTTGTTTTTGTCACTAATTGATAGTAATCAGTTGCTGGATGATGTACAACGTTTACATTATATTTACGGTCTCAGTTGTCGGGTGAAGCATCACAACTCATAAAGAACATACCGATCACACATGCAAATTATAAGAAATGTTGGACTCTGTTAAATAGTCGTTACAATAATAAGAGATTTTTGGCTAATTGTATCCTCAAGCGCTTACTCAACTAAAAACAAATGACAGCTGAGTCATCGATTGCTCTCAAAGAGCTGTTAGATACTACAACCGATTGCTTACATGAATTGTTAAATCTAAGGGTGCAAGTAGACGCTTGGGTATTATTATTATTTATTTTATTAGCTCCAAGTTGGACTCGGTTGCAGTGGGAATTGCAGATAAGTCGACGACGAACTTCCCACCTTCAAGTATTTTCAGGACTTTTTAGACACGTTTTCGGGCCTTTGAATTTCTAGAATCTCAAAGTAATAAGTCTAAAGTTCGTACAAAAACATCGCTGACTTCTTCCGATATGATCCAACCTAGGTAAGTATCTTGAGCCATTATTTTACCCTTGGAGTCCTTCATTAAGCCTTCCTTTAAGACTTTAGCATAGGCTCCCGATCCTAACATAATTTCAATTTTGTTAAGCTTATTGAAATTTGGATCTATTATTAAGTTCTGGCGAATCCACCAACGTAAATTTCCTTTCAGGTAACATCGTAGCCACCTTACTCAGCACATAAGCTTTTATTTGACAGCCTCCGTGGCGTAGCGGTAGCGAACGCGGCCGCTGCGCAAAGAGGCGCGGGTTCGATCTCCGCGCAGTGCAAATATTTGTATGCATGAATATGAATATTTGCACTGGTCTGGTCGTGCCTCGGAAAGCACGTTAAGCCGTTGGTCCCGGTTGCCAAAACTAACATCTAGTGGCAGTCGTTACGGGTTGTTGGAGCCCTCAAAAGTCTAACAATTGGTTTAACTGCAATACTTAGATATCGCCTTCGGGTTGTGGAGATCAGACGGCAGTCGCTTCACGGAAAATATCGAAGTTTTGCCAAAATCAGCAGTTAGACTGGTAAAGCGGACCCCAGACTCCAAAGCTGAAAGCTACTGATGCGACTGGGATTAACGCTGAGATGATCATGACCTTACTCAGCACATAAGCTTTTATTTGCAGGGTGAAGTCAGGATCCCATAACGACTGAATGTTAACTCTTACCATAAACTTCGACGTTAAATCGCTTTGACCTCCCCCTACACCTGAGGTAGACGTTTTAACTGCTATCGCTATGCTCACGGTTGCTTCACAGTTCATCTTAGCCAACACCTTATATGTTAGGCAAAATATTCACGTGTACACCAAAAACTGTGATATTCATAATATTAACACCAGAAATAAGGACAAACTGCGAGCCCCTTTTCACCGACTTCAAAAGGTTCATAACTCTTTTGTTGGGCTTGGTATAGCTTTTTATAACAAGATACCCTCTGCTTTGCTAGACTTGCCCTACAATGCATTTAAAGCACAAATTAAATCCAAGCTTTGTTCAAAGGCATATTATTCCGTGAAGGATTATTTAAATGAAAAGAATAGCTGGTCGCTCTGATTAACCCAGGACAATGTTTGTGTCCTTTCTCAGTAATTAGCTTATTGATACGTTATATGAGTTCATATAATTTACTTTTTTACATTACATAAATATGTAAGCTGTCACGCCCTTTATGCCTGGGGCTTCTTAGTTAAGTAACAAGTTTTAGTTAATTACATTTTCATTTGAATATAAATATATTGTTTTGCTTTGCTGGTATTTTGGCGTGGTAGCTGGCATATGGTAAATAATTTCATTGTTGTTGTATTTTATCGTATTCATCACTATACACAGTATTGTATAAAGACATGTGTTTTTTTTTAAATGAACAGACAGCTGTGCTGCTGGGGAGTTTGTTCCGCCACTTCTTCTTCCCAGCGAAAGCACTAGGAAGTGTCGATGGGTGGGCGTTTTGGGGGACTGTCTTATGTAATATTGACGTTCAAAAAGTGCTGATTCTCAGCCTAATTTGAATAAATGACATTTGATTTTGATTTTAATTTTTATCTTTTTAGCTTCAATAGCTGAACCGCCGATTCCGTAATAAAGGAGGCTTGTGAACCCTGGCCTAATAGGACTCTCAAGACTTGTGGGTGCCCATTTTTCGACCTAGCCTTAATAACGGCTGTGGCGAGTATGACCTGATTATGAATGCCTATTGCAAAATGGGTTGAAATATGAGATTCAGCCGTGGTCTCGTTCTGTGGCGTTTCGTTTTCCAATGGAGACACAGAACAGCTCGCTTGCCCTTCTGGTTCAGTTTTTAGATGCAAGAGAGTATGGTGCTTCCTGTTGCATATTTTACATTTGGTATTAACTCGACAATTAATATTAAGATGACTTTAGTGAAGGCAATTAAAACACAAACCAAGAGATTCAACTATTTGTCGATGCTGATCGACGGTAGTCTCCTGAGCGAACTTTTTACAATTAGAAAAGAGATGCTCGTCGGAACAATGTGGACAGGATATTTTTGAAGCTATTCGTAGCTTCTATAAGACTGTCAGTATTATCGTAATAGGTTGCACGTCCTCGACAATTTTCTACTTCCTAGGTGGTTCAATCAAACGGTTGAACTGCATGGTGTACATCTGAGTCATCGATGCTGCAGCTGACCTGCAGCATCGATGACACTATAATCTGGTAACTGCAAAAACGAAGGTGGCTCCGATTAAACAGACTTCTATACCACGATTGGAACTGTGTGGAGCAGTGTTAGTCACCAAATTGCTTTTAGAGGTGGCTTATGTCTTGAATGTTTAAAAATCCAACTTACATACTTGGATAGATTCAACGGTCGCGCTAGCTTGGTTGAGCGATCGTCCGAGTAGATGGAAAACCTTCGTCGCAAACCGGACGTCTGAAATCCTGGTTTGGTTGGAAACAGAAATGAGGGCAATACAGGCCGGAAGAGACGTCAGCAAAAGCAGCAGTTCTTCTTTGAATCCTTACTTGCATGATAAGGACTTGATGAGAGTTGGAGGTAGGATCCAAAATTCCACATCAATCCATTTAACAAAATTACTTATAGCAGATGCTCATGGGCGTGTACTACATGGAGGACCTCAATTAACACTTAATTTTCTTCGGTCGAAATATTGGGTTATTCGTGGAAAGAGTTTGATCAAGGCTCACATACGCAATTGTGTGCCGTGTATTTGTCATGCAGCCGTAACAAAAAACTATTGATGGACCAGTTACCATCATGCAGAGTAACGCCAAGTAAGCCTTTTCTCCATTCAGGTGTCGACTACGCGGAACCGATTCAAATAAGAACAGCAAAGGGTCGTGGATACAAGTCCTACAAAGGATACGTATGTCTTTTTATATGCATGGCAACCCGTGCTATACATATAGATGCGGTCTCTGATTTAACCTCTCAAGGCTTCCTTGCTACACTTAAGCGTTTTGTAGCCAGACGGGATCATTGTAGTCATCTTTATAGCGACAATGGCACCAATTTTGTAGGGGCTTAAAGGGAACTTAAAGCCATGTTTCGCGATGAATACGCATCTCTTCCTCGAGAAATTACGCCTGTATTGGCAAATAATGGAACCAAATGGCATTTCATCCCGCCTCATTCTCCTAACTTTGGAGGTTTATGGGAGGCTGGGATTAAAAGCACCAAGCATCACCTAAGACGGGTGATTGGCGAATCGACATTGGACTTTTAAGGAGCTCAGTACTGTCTTATCCCAAATTGAGGTATATTTGAATTCCAGACCTATTTCGTAATCTAGTGTGGACTCGTCGGATTCTATTCCATTGACATCAGGATATTTCCTGGTCGGTCAACCACTGGTAGGTAATAGTGCCAGATTATGAGTATGACCAAGTTGCAGTCAGTAGCTTGAGACTTTGGCAATTGACACAAAGAATGCTTCAATTCTTCTGGAAACGTTGGTCTCAGGAATATCGGCCGCTGGCAGAAGTTACCACCCATCAGACAAAATCTTGCCGCCAAGCGTTTCGTCGTGTTCCGGCATGATACGAGTATCTGATGGAGCCGTATGGATGACGGGTCTGAGCAATTGTGTTGCGATGTGTGCCGGGTACGATGCACCAAATGTTATTGTGTCGGGAGTTTGGTCGTGGAGGGTCTCCAGATCAGTCTCCCTCTGGCGCAGCATCGTTGGTCGTGCTGTTGGGTTTAACATTGCATCACCTCGCTCAACTGCCATCATCCTTCCTATACACTAAGTTTTTTTTTAAGTGAATAGGCTTAATTAACTAGCGCGCTTTACCATTAACGATTGCATTACTGCTTACCATCAGGCGGGATTGCAGTCAAGCACTAGTTTATAATGATTAAAAAAAAAAGACGACTCAAGTGGGCCAGACGTATGCGCGATCCGAAGGTCGGTGATGTTGTCCTCATCAAACAGGACAATTTACCACCTGCTAAGTGTACGGAAGGGTAGTTGAATTACCCTGGCAAGGATAATTTAGTGCGCGTAGTTACTCTTCAATGTAAGGACGTCCAACTTCTAAGCTATGTATTTTGCCTGTAAACGATGAATGACAATTGTATAATTTTATTGGTTTTTCTTTTTTTTTTTTTTTTATTTGTTTATTATGTTTATAATATACATCATCATCATCATCATTTCAGCCGAAAGACGTCCACTGCTGGACATAGGCCTCCCCCAAGGTTCTCCACGACGACCGGTCCTGCGCCTCCCGCATCCAGCGGTTTCCCGCGACCTTCACCAGGTCGTCGGTCCACCTTGTCGGGGGCCTACCCACGCTACGTCTTCCGGTGCGTGGTCGCCACTCGAGAACCCGTCGGCCCCATCGGGCATCGGTCCTACGGGCAATGTGTCCAGCCCATTGCCACTTCAGTGTTGCAATTCTTCGGGCTATGTCGGTTACTCTCGTTCTTCTGCGGATCTCCTCATTCCTGATTCGATCGCGCAGTGAAACCCCAAGCATAGCCCTCTCCATTGCCCTTTGAGCGACTTTGAGCCTTCTTATAAGGCCCATTGTTAGCGACCACGTCTCAATTCCATAAGTCATCACTGGCAACACACACTGGTCGAAGACTTTTGTCTTGAGACACTGCGTTATTTCGGACGAGAAGATTCTACGTAGCTTCCCGAAAGCAGCCCAGCCGAGTTGGATTCGACGATTGACCTCTTTCTCGAAGTTGGACCTTCCTAACTGGATAGTTTGTCCCAGGTACACGTAATATACAGTACACTTAAATGCTTATTTTAGAAATGTACAAAGAAGCACATGTCACATGTTATACTGTTGTAAACTTGAACATTGTCTCTATTTTACGTTAGTTATATTATAACAGGGTGTACATTGTAGTTTCCGAACACAAAGGACTTTAGTACAACACTGAAGTTTTCCATATATGTATATAGTTTCAATAATGCCATGGTGGGCGGCTTGAAAGACCTAGGTCGTTGGTGGGCGGAATGTTAACGTCGTAATATGTTTTTTTTTTTTTTAATTTATAACCAATTTTGTGGGATAATTGTTTGCTTGGTGGCTCGATAGATAGCGTTGGCGTCAAGTTACGTCTCGCTATGGTTTCGTAACCAGGCAAAATATAAGAGACCTCAAAATACTTTTAATAAATGTTATAGTCCGGTTAAGTAGTAGTATAGCGAGATGCCATAGTAAAAAAAAATGTCTTAGTTCTGAGTACGTGGCGTAGTTTTATTAACAAAAAATACTCCCGACTCGTCGTTTATACGGGCGAAAAAGATCATCGATGATCAATTACATTACTTTTTCGGCACAATTGTAAAATAGTATACGTACTAGGGCTGCTGAGATCTCATTTCTACACAAACATCTTTTTATGAGTAACTAACACATAGACTGCCATAACAATACTCAGCCAAAACATCTCAATTATACCTTCACTAACGGTGGATTATTAATGAAGGTATAAAATGCCAATGAGATTCGAGACTTCGTAATATGACAAAACTAAGTTTTAACTTAAGTCGGCTACGAGTATATCGCAAGCCGATGAAAAGAACAGTGAAATTGTCTTTGAGAATAGTAGAAACTCGAGTGCTGAGTGAACGTTACGTGTATACCTTAGCCCCTAGGGATTGAACCAGGGACGCTTAACCGGCTACATTCCTCCAAGTTCAGTTTAACGACTTGCCATGTTTCATTTATTATCGGTCGCATCGCTACTATAAGTTTATTATTGCGTTACTGACCTTTTGAACTACTGCATAATACAGAAAATGAAAATGAGGAAAGAATATCGAAATTAGAATATATATACCTACACGCTGGAATTTTAATGGTTGTTTTCCCGCGGTAGAACGATTTGCTTTAAGGTGTACTTTCGATGAATAGAGTAAGACAAAATTAAAAATATTTGTGTTATAAAATAATAAAAAAATTTAAAAAAAATTCATCAACTCGAAAAAGTGAGAAAAGTTAATTACGCTACCTACATGTTGTAGGTACTACTCGGAATGGGCATGAAACCGCCTCAATGGAAAGCAATGCATTTAATGTTCAAACCATAATAAGCTCCCGCGCGCAATGATAAAACAGCTTGTAGGTAATAATCCGAAAATTCAACGCCATGCCGACAAAAGAAAAAAATGTTCAAACCAAAAAAATCTGTCATGTGCGTTAATAAGGTGTTAAGGGCCTTACTCTCATTTAGTAGCGTAAAATGGTCACTTTAGGAAGCTAATTTCTAATTAACGGCTTAGTTTTGAGATTTGAAAAAAATATATCTTGTCTATTGATTCATGTACAACATTTACTAAAGATAATTTTTTCATAGGATTTTGCCTTTTGCCTTAAAAAAATATTTACCAAAACGCTATTTTTGGCTAATATTCGTTATTACTTCTAAACGGCATTGATGTGTGGAAATATTTTTACACTGAAAAATTCGTGGTTAGAAGTACTACACATATGTCAGAGCGTATTTAAATCCATCAACATTTGCCAAGAAAATATCCTTATTTTGAAACATAGGTTTAGAGGTGCTCTGCGCGGGCGCGGGCGGCAGTCGTGCGTTAGCATTCAGACGGGAGGGTTGTGTCGCTTGCTGCTCTGCTCCAGCTATCGCCGACTACGCGTGGTTGTCTGTGTGAGTGCAAATATTTACGAGCGAATCGTGTCAGTGTACGTTCATAGATTAGCTCGCAAATGAGAATTGAAGATGCGTCTGGTGGCGTAAGTTTATCTGTCTACCTATACTCTTGTATTTATACCTATATATTACTGTATTTTTCTTTATAATTACTATTAGCTTTTGTAACCATTTTTCTTTTACAATTAAAGTTAAACAATTACGAATTGTTCCAGGAAATCTAGAAAGAAATCTTTAGACTTGAAAGGCAATAATCCGACTAACTACATCCGCTGATAATATAGAAGACTCTATTCAGGTAAGTAAACACTCGCACTTAGATTATAATTTATAGGTTTGTAAGGAGATTTAAAAATAAAAATCTTATTAGAAATTTACGTAACTTGAAAATGTGATTTTTTGTTTATGGTGATATAAACCAAAAATTAGGACTCAATTAAAGGTTTTGGTGTAAAAACAGTTTTACAAAAAGTTTTGAGTTGATAGGACTTTTAGTTTTTGCGATATTAGCAAAAATGTGTAATAAAAACTCTTACTTGGATTATTTTAAATGATTCTTCCTGTAAATATTTTATTTCTATATGTAATTGTTTAAAGTAGCCGAAGCCGATGGACGCGGGCTAGCGGGCTTGGAATGTTACAGTTATCAGTAAATTTTTTTGACGTCCTCCGTGGCGCAGCGGTCAACACGCCTGCCTGCGACGTGGAGGCCGCGGGTTCGATTCCCGGCCAGGTCATGATGGAAAACGATCTTTTCCTGATTGGCCTGGGTCTTGGATGTTTATCTATATATGTATCTATTATAAATATAGTATCGTTGAGTTAGTATCCCATAACACAAGTCTCGAACTTACTTTGGGGCTAGCTCAATCTGTGTGATTTGTCCGTATATATACATATGTTAAGAAAACCCTGTCCGACCCGTAAGGATAATAAAGGTTAAGTAAACACATGACCAAATATGATATAAAATTTTACGTAATCATCATAGTACCAAAACAAATGAATTTTGAAATAACTTCCCCGAAATTTGGTAATTTTAAAAAAAGTGACAACACCGGTATTATTATGAGCGAATAGCGACAGCGATGCGACCACGTGCCGCGTGCCCTGCCGCCCGCCGCCCGCGGAATGGTGCTTAACGCATATTTATTAAGTTACCTCTTTTGCGAAATAATATTTATTTTTTTAGGGGGATCTTTTTTTAAGTTAGCCTGGTTTTGTATGCATTAGTAGAATCAGTTATCGATACCTAACAACACCTTCACGGGTCGGACAGGGTTTTCTTAACATACTGTAGGATATATATATATATATATATATTTTCTGTTTTTCACAAATAATATTGTAATAACATTTTTCGACTTACAGAAAAGAAGAGAAAGAAACCAATCGACAGAACTTAAAAGTTTAATTTGCTTTTTAGGTCGAACACTAACGCAGTTGATTCTAGGTCAGACATCCATACAGAATGTCGTCAAGAAAATGATAATATTATTTATTTATTTTATTTATTTATTTATTTATTTATTAACATATACAGCCATCATTACAGGTAAACTTAACCTAATGCAATGGTTGTACCACTTAAATATATTTATAACTAACTATACACATACAATACAATACAATACAATACATTACAATATGCACATACCCATCAAAAAAATAAAAATAAAAATAAATTAGTAAGTGATCATGTGTATGCAACACATGATCACTCACTTAATGCAATTCAAACACAACAGAATACATGGCCCTTGTGAACACACTAACTGAGCATGAAAATATATCGACTCGAGTGGACACCGTGTTGAGCACACGCAGCGTACGCGTCAGTGGCGCAAGTTGCAACAAGTTTGTGCGCGCATGCGGCACCACCAGGAGTGGCGGCCGTCTCCGTCGCCCTATGTATTCATCCGGGACACACAAATTTACCAGTGACAAAACGGCCTGATCATGAACCATGCCTCGAAGGATTTTAAATACATATAGGGCCAGGGTCACTTCTCTTCTAGCCTCCAAACTTTCATAGCCCACCATACCCAACACAAATGATGTAGGATAGAGAAGTGGGTATCCCGGATATACCCTATATTGCCTAAGGTACATAAATCTAAGAAATTTGTTTTGGATACGTTCCAACATTAACTTATATTTATACTCATGCGGTGACCATATTGCTGCATTGTGTTCTAGATGAGTTCTCACGAGAGCTCCGTACAGGGCTTTTAACGCTAAAATGTTTGTAAAATCCGATGCTTGCCGCAAAAAAAAACCGAGGTTACGAAATGCTTTTTTACAAACATTTGTGATATGCTTACGAAAGGTCAAGTCGGCAGTAAACTGAACACCCAAGTCTCTAACATCAGTTACGCGTCGCAACGGCATCCCTTCCATATGGTAATTGTGTTGTTGTGGACTACGTGAGCGACTGAAAGTAAGTACGGAACATTTCGATACATTAAAATACAGTTTATTATCATGACTCCATTTCACTACACCATCAATATCTCGCTGCAGTGTTTCATGATCGTCGTTCCGCTCAACCACTCTGATTAATTTCATGTCATCAGCAAATAACAATGGCGTTGACTTAGTGACTACGCCTGGCAGATCATTAATCATTAATATGAAGAGCAACGGCCCCAAATTACTGCCCTGGCTCACGCCTGACCAAGTAAAATATGGCTCGGAAAATCTTCCCCCACAGTCCACATACTGGCACCTATCCCTTAAATAACTCGCAAAGAATGCCAGAGTATGCGGCGTGCAACCCACGTCAGCTAGCCTCCTCAGGAGGATGTCATTATCAACAGTGTCAAATGCTTTTCTGTAATCAAAGTAGATGACATCCACCTGCAAGCCAGCGTCTACCGCGGGCACCAGATTTGTCATCAGATTCAATAAATTGCCTGTTGTCCCCCGCCCAGGGCGAAAGCCGTACTGTGCTTCGGACAACTGTGCGCTTATCTGAGGGTATATCGAACTGTGAATGGCCGCCTCAAACACCTTAGCTGGAGTACTTAGTACCGCCACGGGTCTATAGTCGCTTGGTCCTGAACCACCAGTACCCTTCGGTACTGGTACCACTCGTGTGAGTTTCCAGCAATCTGGAAACGTAGCCGTCTCAATGCAGGTATTAAATATGTATAGCAAAGGTTTAACCAAAACCATGCGACAGTCCCTGAATACAAAAGATGGAATACCGTCCGGTCCTACGGAGTACTTCGGCAGCAAACGAGTCAGAGCACGCAGAACATCGGCAGATCCCAGAGGAGCCAGGTGAGTCCAAAAATTTGGTGACGCTGTCGCGCTTGCTGCCGCCACATCTAACACAGCCGGCTTCACATTGTAGACAGAGTGAAAGAATCTAGCAAACTCATTGGCGCATTCCTCATCTGGCAAAACTCGTCCATCAATCATCAACTTAGGTTTATTCAAACTTACCCTCCTTGATCTCATGTAATTCCAAAATGCTCGGGGATCACTTTTCATTTGCGTTTGTAAGCGATCTCGATACTGGTTATGTGCACGAGATATGTCAGTTTTTATTCTCGCCCTGCACTGTGCGAACAATACATAATCACTGTGTAATTTACTGGATTTATATTTTTTATGTAATATATGTTTAAGTTTTAGATTTCTTATAATATCTGAAGTATACCAAACTGGGTAACTATACTTGCTAGGGCTAGATGTTTTAATTCTTTTTGGTATACAAGCATCAAACACTTTATAAATGTTGTTATAAAATAAATTTAACATTAAATTAGAGTCTTTCAAAGAAAACATTTCAGTGAAGTCTATTTTACTCAATTTGTCATATAAATCAATTAAATTACCTTTGCGAAAATTCCACGTGTGACTAGTGTGTGGCGCGCGGTCGTGAGACGGCGCCATTGATGGGGGTGACGCATACGCGTGGGGAGACGGCGGTGCCGACTGCGACGCGCCAATGCTAACCTGAACAGCGAGCGGTGGATGGTACACATCCACAGGCTCCATGCATTCGTCCGCTGCGATCACTGACACGCCACAACGCGCGCTCAACACCATGTCCAACTGTCTTCCGTTACAATTAGGTATACCGTTATATTGAGTGAATTCACAAAAGGCCATGAAATAATCGTAATAATTAGAAATATTTTTATTACATGAACATAAATTAAGATCTCCTAAGATAACTAATTTATGACAATATTGGACACATAGTTTTTCCAATATATTAAACAGTATCATGTATTCAGACTCATCAGTTTGAGGTGGAATATACACTACACAACATACCAGTACTAATCGCTTATTCATATAAACCGTAGCACAAAGTAACTCAAACCTATGATTGTTTATATCAATATCGTCCGGCATCGACACTTGCCGCAGCTCAAAGCACGGTGTGGATATTAAAAGCACGCCACCATGCTTACGCCCGTCTGTGCGATCACATCTTAATATTTGGTATCCAGGGAGCATAAATTCCGCATTTTGAATGCCATCATTTAAACCTGTTTCCGTGAATGCGAATAATTCCCTTGCAGATGACTGCAATAATGATGTTAATTGATTAATCTTAGTTCGAAGTCCTCTCACGTTCTGATACAAGATGTTAATATTTCTACGTGGTTTCCTGTTGTGTCGGTTTGGTTGAGCGACGAAACCAGACCCACTCGCTAAACTCCACATTCAACGGCCACACAGATGTGTCGCTAAGTTTTACGAAGTCACTTTCTGTTACACCAATTTTGAAAGATGCATAGTCTCTCTCAGTTTTCGGTTTTATTTTTTCTATTATTATATCCGAGCCCGTACCGAGTATGGTTATAATGTAATCCTGCAAACTTTTTTCGCTGGTACTTTTATCCAACCTCCATACATGAAGGTATTTCTTCCTCTCAACTGCTTTTAATGCTAAAATTGAAGTATTACCACCTCTTATAATTGGTTTCTTCCTCCTTACACTTTTAACCTCAGTCCAATTATCATGATGAACCGTGGTAATATCCGTTTTCGCTGTTTTACTAGTCACCGCCGCATAAGTGGACACTTGCAATTGTGCCTCCCTACTTTGTACGCGGTTGCTGCTGGCGACAACATCAACGCTGCCGCCGTCCGTTAATGATACCGGCCTTGTAGTGGTTGAACCATTTTTTATACCAGACGCATCAGCTGATTGTTGCAGATTATTACAAACATTTTTCGTAGTATTTTTGACGTTTTGCATCCTTTTTTGGTTATCCGATTTTAATGTATTAATTTCCTCCTCATAGGCTATACATTTTCTATTACTTTCCTGTAATTCCTGCCTTAGATTATTGTTTTCGACTATCAGTAAGGTAACAGAAGCCTTTATTTCCTCTAGTATTTTTGTTTCAAGTAAACTCAATTTAGTCATGATGACCCCATGAACTTGTTCCATTAGGGCCTTGACACAATCAGACTCACCCGATGTTAGGGATCGCTGTCCAGTTACCTCTGGAGACTGGTTATTGGTCTCCATTTCAGCTACATCCACGCGAGTACCCCTGACTGGGGTATCATCCGTTACCCGAACACGTAATGTTATGTTACAACAGGTTTCACATTTAAAATTGCGCTTCGTGTCTAACAGGGCACTCTTGGTAATGTTGAGGCACTTGTAATGGTAAGCTGATTTACATCCTGTACACTTAATAAGGTCTCCAGCATCGACCTTTTTGCTACAAGAGGCACAATTCATCTTCTTTTGCAAAAATAATGTTCCAGTTATGAGTCCGAACGAGACAAAGTTATTGAAACTGCGCGAGAGTGAGCGAGCGCAATGTACCGCTAGGTCTAATGCGCCACCCGCAATTTGCTTTTATCAAAGTTTGCTCAATCACAATTTTTAACTTTGTATTTTCACAAATAACACTAAGTTCTTATTGTTCTTAACTTTTCACTATTACATTAACGTACAAGGTCCAAAGTAAATACATTTTTATAATGAAATAGTTTTATATATCTCTATGTGCACAAAAAAAACGACGCAAGTTCCATCATCATCATTCAGGTAAAATTATGCCTGCATGTCCTACAACCTATATTTTTAGTTTACAAATATATCATATACCTGTAAAATTAATTTTTTGTTAATTCTTAATTAATTTTTCTTGATAAATTCTTCATTCCTTGACAAAAATCTCTAACAGTGTTGCCAGGGTTAATTAAAATGTATGTTATATCTTTTTTTAGCTCAAAATATCACCAAAACCTCAACAAATCTCAAGCTTGTTTCATCGAAGGGCGACGCATAATTAATATTGCTTACTTTTATTCAGAACTAAAGAAAATTGCCAAGCACGGAGAATTATAGACTGTGGTTTAGGATCTGTGGATATTGTTGGAGAACGTTCCCTATTTATTTTTAAATGCCGTATGTGTATGGAAACATTTTGCACATCCTACAGAAATCAATATCAGCTGTGCAGTTGTAGGAACAATAGAAATAGACTGTGGCCATTCTCAACTGCAAGAAATTTCTGCAGCTTTAGATATGCCTATAATCTCGCATGTTATTTATTGGATCGAAGAATTAAAATTTACAGATTTTAAAATAACTCGTGTTTTATTTGAAACCTCATTACGACGAAGTACATTCAATCCGACGTCACTGACACAGTATAAATAGGGTACTATCTCTTTATGGAAAACGACCGAAACTACGCGCTTTGTAATCTCAAGACATCTATATAAAGCACGGTTAGCGCAGCGATTAAGCTATTGACTGCTGCGCTGCGTGTCGCGGGTTCGATTCCCGCGCGGAACAAATATTCAGAACATGTCCTACAAGTAGTTGTTCCGAGTCTGGCTGTTTGTGGCTGTGAATTTATATGTTTAAAAATGCACCCACGATAAAAGTAATTTCTAGTGTGGTTCAACGTTTTTGACGTGATAACGTCTATTAAATCGGTATGCTGGGAGTCATTCGCGAAAACTGCGTAACGGCCGAATCTGACGCTACACGGAGTCCACGCCTACTAAAACTAACCTTAGCCTTGTAGCTTTAGAGTGCAATATTATTTACCTAAAAGCACGGTTGTAAACAATTAGTAGCAGTTTTTCGCATACATGATTAAAGCATTGATAGCCGAGTGGTGAAACGCTCGGATTAATATCGACTCACTCAAGAGGTGCCGCGGATCGATTCCTGACGGCAACGGACGTTTTTTATCCTTTTTAATTTTAAAATTTTTCCTTTTAAATTTTACTTTTTCTTTTTTCTTTTTCTTTTTGCATTTTTTTTTAATTTTTTAGAAAATTTAAACAAACTATTAAATAAAAATATAAATGTTTAAATTACATTACTTTATTTTAAATAATTTCATTGCACCCAGAAAAAATTACCATGTAATAGACGTTATCACGTTCAAATATCGGCAGTAGACGGAGTTCTACAGACAGCCAATTTTTTTTTTTTTAATAAAAATATCACAAAGTGCCTAGTGCGCGTTTGTTTTACGTTAACGCGATGAACTCGTTTATGTTATTCGCATTAGTAATTAATTCAAGGACACTGCAAAGACATGATACTCATATACTGAAAAGTAGTGAAAAAAAAAAAATTCAAATATGTTGAATCGATAGATATTACCATCTACCATTAATTTTTATGTTAATGTTATGATATATTATAATGTGTGGGTACTTGTTTTACAAATGTCTGTCAGTCTGCGATCGGCCATTAAACTGTGTAACGAGCACTCCTTGATTTTATTTAAACATTGATCAAGAATACTAAAAATATATTATAGTACGATATTACCATTTATCAATGCAAAATATACATTTATCGTCTTGCATCCATAACCCCGTCTGAAATCGTAGGCACAAATCGCGACCTACACGCGGCTTGTCTGCATCTCTGGATATTCTTTGATTGTCGTTTTAGTTTAGCGCGCCACCGCGCGCATTTTACGAATTCGGGAGTACGGCGTTTAGCTCCGCCCACATGCACAAGGTCATTGAAGCTACTATAACCGTTAAATAACTTAAATGTACCAATACAAAAAATTACCACTCAAACTAGCATTCAAAAACACTACCGTTCAAAGGCGTTGCTGCTTTATAAATGTCCAAAGTAAAATAAGCTCTCGACTCTAGTGATACGACATAAAGTAGTCTGCGCGCCAAAATTACAAACAATTATCTTAGATAATAATTTTATTTTCGTGTTCAGTAAATTGCAGCTAAAAAGTATTTATGAAAATCGTAAGCCCGTAAAAGTATGAATGGATAATAGTTGAAGCCCGCGTGCTTCAACTATTATCCATTCATACTTTGGCCCCGCGCCATTCAGCTGTAGATTATTAGAAGTTTACTATTGGTTTGTTCTCACTTTCGAGTTTTTTTTATCACTATGTTAAATCTGCCATTTTATGTTTCTAATATTTTATTTATTGATGAAACGATTGTATTACTAAGACAAAACCGTTTCGCTGCGGGAAAACAACCATTAAAATTCCACGCTGTATATATTAAATTCGAAAAATTTGACGTTTGACAGTATTCCTATGAAAAAAAAGTTAGATATTAAAAAAAAATACATTTCTCGAATTTAGTTATAATTCAAAATCAACCTTATTCAAATCACCAACATTATAAACTAGTGCTTGACCGCAATCCCGCCTGATGGTAAGCAGTGACGCAATCGTTGATGGTAAAGCACTAGTTTATTAAGAGTATTCATCTAGCCTTGAAGACACTTAAATTGTAGTTAGACGGAAACACCGCCGCTGACAAATTGTTCCAGTCCTCGATGTTTGCGGTATAAAAGCGTTAAATCTAGAGGAACTTTCTCTCGGTATACCATCCCTATGATCAGAATCAGTCCAGGTTTCTTTCATGTTGTAGTGTTATCAGAACTACACACATCAAAAGTGTCTAGGGATCAAGCATTTTTATGCGGATTTCTTGAGATTGAGATGTGGCTTTGTAATAAATTTATGATTTTATAAATTTATATGGATCCTTTTTGGTGCATTTCATAATTTGAATCAGGAACTGTGAATCAAATTCGAGTAAAAGATGAAAATCAGCTGTCAATATTTTCCCTATAAAAACATACAACGCATTGAAGACATTATTAGTGCTACTGTTTCCCTACTACTGATTAAAACCAACGTTATTATGGAGCGGCGACGTCATTTAAGCAGGGAAGAAATGCTCAGAGCCGTGGGAATGATAGAAGCTGGTTCCCGGCAACGTACTGTGGCTTTAGCTCTGAATACAAGTCAGAGTGTTATCAGTCGACTTTGGACACGTTACCGATGCACTGGTACCGTGGCTGAGCGCCATGGAGGACGGTATCGCTGCACCACACGGAGACAAGACCGATACATTCAAATCTTAACTCGAAGAGCTCCAACAATAACCGCCATGATGTTAGCCGTGAGGCTTCATCACTCTTCAGGGAACTTAATTAGCGACCAAACAGTCAGAAACCGCTTGCATGAAGTGAACCTTCATTCCCGAAGACCGCTACGGGTACCACCTATAGCAATGCACAATCGTAGGATTCGATATCAATAGGCTCTTGAACACAGAAATTGGGCAGAAGAACAATGGCGTTTCGTGTGCTTTTCTGATGAGTCTCGTTTTGGTATGAGACCGGATACAAGACGTATACGACACTGGAGAACCCCTGGACGCCAACAGCGATTAAAATCCTGCCAGGAAGTCCATCCTTATAGTGGTGGAACCATCATGGTATGGGCGGGTATTTGGATCGGCGGAAGAACTGAGTTGATTTGGATCAGAGGCAACCTCAACGCTCAAATTTATGCTGAGACGATTGTATCAGACGTCATCGTTCCTCTACAAGTGCAAATCGGTCCCTTATTTCGGTTAATGCATGATAAAGCACGACCGCACACCGCAAGAGTTGTAAGACATACTCTCGCCGCAGCTAACATCAACGTCCTGCCCTGGCCTGCTCAGTCGCCAGACTTGAACCCGCTTGAGCATGCATGGGATATGCTACAGAGAAGAGCTCTGCCGAATATGGAGGGTATCCAGTCGCAAGAAGACCTTTTTTTGTTGTTGCAACGAACATGGGCGGCCATTCCACAGCGTGATTTGGATGAACTCATTTTGAGTATGCCAAACCGATGTTCTTGTGTTGTTAGTGTTCGCGGTAGAAACACGGATTATTAATTGTTTAAGTTACCCAATAAAATTTTAGAGAAAACTGTTATTTCAGTCTTTTTTTCGAACTTTTGTGTTAGTGGTTCAAATGTCAAATATCCCTTTATTAGGAAAATGGCAAATTTCTTTATTAATGCAAAGGTGACTTGGTTTATCGTTACTGTGACAAACGAAAACACTTTATTTGATGAATCCTTAAAGAAAATTTTAATTAATATCAACCAGGAGAAAAGTTATTGCAAAAATATATGTTGATCCCTAGACACTTTTGATGTGTGTATATGAGTTATGGTCATGAACCAAAATAATCTGTTCAAAAGTGAAAATGTTGTACTGTTCGTGTTAGATTTAGTTTAGAATTTTATATGAGACTTCAACTTCGACCAAATAAAAAAACACATGTTTTATTTTTCTTAACTCCAAAAATTGGTCTAATTGCAATGCTTCGATATTGTCTTCGGGCTGTGGAGGTCAGATGGCAGTCGCTTCTCGGAAAAATATCGAAGTTTAGCCAAAATCAGCAGTTAGACTGGTAAAGCGGACGACCCCTGACTCCAAAGATGAAAACGCTTCGGATGTGACTGAGATTGACGCTGAGATGATGATGATGATGATGTTTTTATTTCCCATAACAAAACAGTATAAGGGGCCTAAATTTGTTAGCCATGATTACCTCCAATATTAACTAGACACACGTCATCGCCGAACATTCCAAGCTTATCATTGTCTGTTTGTGTGTGCAATGGATGCTCAGTAACGATCCTTGATTACGAGCATCGCCAGCTAATCATCTCATTTCGTTGTGCGTAATTATGCAGTGGTTTAGGATAGCAACACTGCTATCTGTGTACCCGTTCTATTATTAATTCTGGCTTGGATGGGATTAGAATTGGTCTTGATAATATTATTGTTGAACATTTTCCAGGTTACAATGGAAAAGATGTAGGCAAAACTTTGGTTTGAAGAAGAACAGTGTTGGGTTTACGTAACATCAGAGAGAGAATTAGAATCAAGTTTGTTGAAAAACTTTCAGATTTGCATAATAGTATATTATTTTCAGTAAATTGTTCAGATTATTTTATTATTGCTTATTATTTTATTATTGCTTTTAGATAGCTAAATCTTACACAACAAGTTTGATTTACTGCTTTACATACTAAATTTTAAATCTCAAATGTCACAATGATAGTGTCCAGTGTGCATATTGTAGTTCTTTATTTCGTGTTCAATGTTAACAATACCAGCTGATTCTGGTTTTCTCAATATCTAAATGGAATTTACCTGTAACTTGAACATTATAGACTTTCTAATTAATTATTCATTCGAACTTCAAAATACATTTATGAACTTTGCTAATAATTATATTATTAACAATTAGCAACATGAAGTCCTATAATTAATTAAAAGTTCTAATTTGTATGCAAAAGGCAGGAATAACTTTCGTTTGACGTACTGATGTTACTCGTCTGTGGAAAATCGCTGTTTTCTTGGATTCCTACTTCATTTCTGCTATATAAATAAAGGCTAAATTATCAAGTTGAGGTACCCCGTCGCTTGTTTGTAGGGTTAATTGAATCTTTCCCTTACATTGTTTAATCTAGACATAATAAATGAAACTAAACTGAGTCGCCCTGTGATCGTAAAAAGTGGTTGTACCAAAACATACCTTATTTAATTACTTTTAGGTACAATTTTAATAAACGGTCTGAAAATTAATTTGAAACTCGCAACTTTAGGGACCATGGAAATTGTCAATATTCAACTACCATTGACAAAACCAAAGTACACTTTTCAACGGAACTGTTTATATCATTAAATCATGATCAAGAAACCATAAGTAAAGTTCATCCAAGCATCTAAATTTACTTTAATAACACAATAATTAATTTATCAGCCCAGAACCCCAAATCTCCCGGAGCATATTTTAGCTAACTGAAACGGAATCGCAAGTCTAGCAACTGCTAATTTGTAACAAGATAAACTGACCTTTGATTCGACTGAATGTGATTCTAATTGTACGATAATTTATCATTAACTACATCAAAGATAAGACAGTTTAATTTTATTTAAGATTATTGAAGTTTAGTTACCCATTCTTAAATCCATACTTTCATACTATCCACTAGGATATGGTGAAAAGCGCTCGTTTTTGGAGACTTATTCGTCAACTGGCTAGCGTCAAACTCGCAAGCGCTCGAGAGTTTCCCTTTTCAAATTCTGCCTATTTTTTGTCGTCAACTTGCTCGATCGTAAAAGTCTGTCATATTTATGTACAGTCAACTACATAAACGTCTTTAAAAATCTATAATATAGGTACCCACTTTAAATGCGTAAAATATTTTATAGATTGTGGCTGCAACATATTTCCTTTTTTAGTATGATGAGATCACAAGACTCACGTTACGCAATTATAAATAGGTAGATTTATAAAGTCAGCCGTTCAATAACCTCTGTACAGATTGTATGTGTCTCAAATATAAATAGTTATGCGTTTACGGAGTTTCATTGAAGAGTCCATGGTACACAACTTAAACTAATACACAATAAAACGTAACGAAGTAAGTAGGATACGATAAACCAGTGTTTTTCAACGTGAAGGTCCCAAACCCCTGAGGGGTTGCCAAGTCTAATGGATGGAGTCGCCATATTTTTTTAAATTATAGAAGGTTCTACATGGAATTCAAAATTTCTGTGGTTGATTGTGGGTATTCTGTTTTTCTATTTAACCTACAGATACTCAAGTGACAGACAGAAATTCAAAGTTCAAAGCAACAGGGAAGGGGGTCGCGAAATATTTTTTGACACTGAGAGGGTCGTACCATGAAAAAGGTTGAAAAACACTGCGATAAACCAACATGGACAATAACAAAAAACTACTTATTTACGTAATAATTATCAACTACTAACTGCGCCCCGCTGTTTCACCCGCTTAAGTTTCAATCCCGCGAGAATTCCGGGATAATCGTGGTTATAGACTATCCTATATGTTATTCCTGGTTATAGAGTATATTTGTGCCCAATTTCATTCAAATCTGTAGAGAAAATTTTCCGTAAGAGAGTAACAAACATTCATCCATACTCACAAAATTTCGCATTTATTATACCTATTAGTAGAAATTAGGATGTCGTATATCAACAATAAATCGTGCGTCGTGTGCTTGGTCGGGTAAAAACTCACTCTACTTATATCAACATTTGTCATTTAGAGCGTGTGTCTGAAGTAGGTACTACACTACAAAATTATTCGAATAAACACATCCAAGTTTTAATTGAACAAAATCAAAGGGGATATTATAGCTTATTTAAAGTTATTGTGATTTAAATCTATGTTTATTAGACTGTACATGTAGGTAAGTGGGAGTTGACAACAAAAAAAAAAAAGAAGAAAGATGCCAACTCGCGCGCGTGTTGACGCCCGCCAGTTGTCGAATAAGTTTTTTGTAATTTTGACATTATTTTTTAGATTCTTATTTTTTTTTATTAAACTGACCTTTCTAGAGTTGTTTAAGCTTGGGCCAAAAAGCCATAACTTCATTTCGCATTCAAGTATTTCGTGACAAACGTTTTGGCGCTTGAAACTAGCAATATGTCTGAACTTACTCGTACATGTCGCATACTAAAGCGAGAGCTGCTACAAGTTAAATAATAATACGTTCACTGTTGTTACTGTGAACTTCACTCGAGAAAGAAGTTGTTGTAATTTATTTAGGAGGTAAGTAGTAATCAATTTTCGCTAGAAGAATTTTCAATAATTGTAAAATATTTAAAACAAAGGCAAAGGTCCTTTAGATATCCTACAGGCACGAAAGCACATATTCAAAATATTTTCTTCTTGTGATCGTTCCGATTGGTTCAGGAATAATGAAGTGCATTGAAACTATTGGAAAAACGGTGGTTATAATAAAAAATAGCTTAACACTATATTTTTCACACAGACATAGGTGACAGGCATGTGTCAATAAGATTATTCCATACTATATTTTAAACAGGCACATGCCAGTACACTAGTTTTATATGCGACCTCCAATAGAAACAACACTTGTTGGGTCTGATTAGTTATAGTGATTTGGTTGTCTAGAACAATGAAAGAACTATGTCCCCTGCCTCATTAATATTATGGTATTGCTTATTACTTATTCAGGTACCTAAAACTTTGTGAAATATTAAAAACTAATTGAAATGTTTCATACAGGTACATTTTGGCAAAGTTAATTTAGTCTGCCTCGTAATATTTATTTGTATATCAGCCGCACTTTTTCTCAAAAAGAAGAACGGATTATTTGCTAGATCAGCATCGATCCGGGTCGAGGCCCGAGGATGCATTCCACAAACGCTGCGGTGCTGCAGATATTTCCGACACTTGTATTAATGAAGCAATTTTAATTCATACAATCTTAAGCCATTACGGTGCGGTAGGGTTCAATAGTCAAGTTAAGAGACAAGCGTGACTTTACGGAGTCTTGATCAGTTCACACAAAGTTAGGTTAAAATTTTATATAATAAAATTATTTTTTGTTTGTGGCCGAGTTCGGTAAGTCTAAGGTTACTTCTGCGACCGACGCCTTTGTTAGTATGAATTTTGAGGTTCAAACGCGATTTGAATGATTGAAAAACCGGAAAGCGCTCTCTGTAGACATGACCACGTGTTCAGATTTACTAAACATAAAGTGACGATGAAAGCGACAATCGGGTATTTGTTCGGCTATTATTTTTAAAAACGACACGACTTAACAACCAACTGTGTAATGCATATAGTTTTCATCATAGTTTGATTTGCGGAGTTCAGTAAGTAACTAACTTAACTAGAAACCTGCACTGCCAGAAATATGGGTACCTTTTAATACATTAGATTTATTATCCTATTCCAGCTAGTACTAAAAATACAATTATTTTACCTGATGTTCAAAAATAATATTGATGTTTTTACAAAATAATACCAGACTGAAATTCTATATTATTTGTGCTACAAAAATGTGTTTTGATTTTATCATTAACTACATAGCTAGCGACTTCGTTCGCGTGCATGTCGAAAATAAATTGGATTCCAAGGGTTATAATTTTCGAGGCACTCTAGTACTTTTTTTCTAACTTAAAAGTAATACTCCTAAGCCTAAGTTACTCCTAATAATCTCAGTTATCTGGCGGTGAAAGTCCTGCCAAAATCGCTTCAGACGTTTTGAAAATAAGCCACAAACCGATAAAAATTACATGTTATAAAATATAGTGCAGTACTGAATGAAGCAGAATTGCTTCATTCAGTAAAACTGATGTTAAGGTTAAGTAGATGATGAAGAATAATGATGCAGTACTAACTTAATAATAGTGTGGTGTCAGCAACTCTACGTCATTATGTATTTTGTGCGTTTGTGGGAAAATGGATTATTCGATCCAACTCACCCCAATGAGGCCAGCATTGATATTACTGACGATCTCATGTAAGGTACCTGGGTTACTGAAGTAATTTGCCCTGTACGTAGCTACCACCGGGTAGTTTAGGAGCACTTGCGTGTCTGTCTCGTCATCCTCCTAGCAGACCCTGCAACTGGACTATATATTACTCCTATGGCAAAAAGTGTTAAATAAGCGATCGTAGGGAAGCGCTGGATTCAGGCTTTCACTGCACCGTTATTTTTGGAAATCCTTGGGGAGGCCTATGTCCAGCAGTATAGTTGCAGAATCTGTATACATAGATTTAATTTAATCAATCATACAGCGCCGACCGTTACAAGGTCGCCGGTCCACCTTATCGGGGGCCTACTCACGCTGCGTCCGCCGGTGCGTGGTCGCCACTCGAGAACCTATCGGCCCCATCGGGCATTGGTCCTACGGGCAATGTGCCCGGCCCACTGCCACTTTAGTGTTGCAATTCTTCGAGCTATGTCGGTTACTCTCGTTCTTCTGCGTATTCTGCGTTTCTTCTCATTCATGATTCGAGTGCGCAGTTAAACCCCAAGCATAGCCCTCTCCATTGCCCTATCTAATGACCTTTAGCCTTCTTATAAGGCCCATTGTTAGCCACCACGTCTCAATTCCATAGATCATCATTGGTCGAAGACTTTTGTCTTGAGACACTGCGGTATTTCGGATGAGAAGATTCTACGTAGTTTCCCGAAAGCAGCCCAGCCGAGTTGGATTCGACGATTGACCTTTTTCTTGAAGTTGTAACTTCCTAACTGGATAGTTTATCCCAGGTATACGTAACTGTTAACAACTAATGTTTATAGGAGTCGGTACAACATGGGCATTAGACATGACTTTCGTCTTGTCCATGTATGAGAGTCATCATCATCATCTGAGCGTTTATCCTGGTTGCACCCGCGGCGTTCGCGTTAGAGCCCGGGGTCTGCTTTCCTGCACATTTTCCTCCATTTCGCGGGATCTTTAGCATCCTGTGGTAAGAGCTTGTTGGCATGCATATCATCTCTTACAACGTCAAGCCAGCATTTCTTTGGTCTACCCCGCTTATTCGTAACGCGGGAATTCCTGATGCGGTCTTTCCGCGTAACTCCACATATCCACCGCAGCATATTCATCTTCGTGACACGCAGCTCCTGCTTGTCTCGCTCAAGCACAGGCCACGCCTCACTGCCATACAAGAGAACAGTTCTAATGATGGTTTTATAGACCTGCCCCTTAAGTTTAACCGGCATTTTGGGGTCACAAATGACACCTGTTTTGCCCAAGCTGCGGAAATACGTGC
Source organism: Sesamia inferens (assembly GCA_037179545.1). NCBI lineage: Eukaryota > Metazoa > Arthropoda > Insecta > Lepidoptera > Noctuidae > Sesamia > Sesamia inferens. Next base: position 20,451,276 of record CM073923.1, read on the forward strand.
CCTGACGTCACAATCAATGTCGCCGGATGCGTGGAGCACAGATCCCAAGTATTTAAACTGGTCCGTGCACTCGACCATGTCTCCGCCTATGCTGGTCAAGTACACGGTACAATGTTGTCCATGTATGGGAGTATCGGGATTGAATCAGTCTGTGCTCCCTGACCATAATCGCTAAAGCTTTTAGAGAAATGCGGAAGCATTCGATCTGAAACACTGTGTTGAGGATCGGTAATGCTGTGACTTTATGTGCGTATTGACCTTTGAGAACATTTCAGTACCTTTCGCATCAGTGATTCTCGTGAAGTTGGATCTTGTATTTTTTTCTTGGATAATGTATTAAATTCAAGATAATTTATGGTTCGTAATAGGGAATTCCTTGTGAAGTCCCTCTAGCAGAGTGGTGTGAGCTGTATCACTCTTATTCCAGAGATTTAGTGTGTTGAGAATTGCTGCCGCCATTTTTGTCTCCTGTTGTATGAAAAGATGAATGCAGATGGCGTCGTCCACATGCAGCACATAGGTGCCACTCAGGCTAGTTTTTGCATGCGTTGTAGTTTGTTAAAGGCTATAATTAGCCCGACCGTGATCCCATAGGTATATACTTTTATGTGCATTTAGTAAAAAGCTTTTATTTTTAAAATGCAGGCTGTGCCTAGCCTGCATGATTCGATATTCAGAGCTATATTTTCGTCTCCAAATCACTCACAATTTTTTGTAGTATGAGTCTAGGCTCAGCTCTACGCATACTAAATGTCAATCAAAAACTGATTTTTTTATATTGTTATAACTTCAACACTTTATTAAGCTCAGTCTCGTTTAATAACTTTTTGAACAGAATACAAATCAGGCCGCCATTTTAAAGGTGTATATGCAATGATCTTGACGCTCTTCACTCTAAATGCGGTACTTTGAGGTGTTAATTACTACGCCTCACAGAAATTGCCCCGGGCAATTGGCGTGGCCTCACATTTACAGGGATACCGGTGGAACGCCACGAACCAACGTAATGGCCACAACACAGCCCCATTCAACAAAGAAAACAGAAAAATAACTAATTACTTCGCTACCCACTTCGTAAATGCGTGGTACGTTCTCGCGTTTTTACAAGCATTTCATTTAACGAGGTTTGAGACTGTTTATAAGATTTGTTTTTTATTTTTTAAACGATTCCGTTTGCCGAAACAATAATTTATTTTATTTCGTGTTTTTGTTGATTGCAACTCACGTGGCAATATAAATATTGAGAAAAGCAACCTCGGCGATGTTGAATATTCAGTATCTGGCGTATTCATACAAAATATCGGTGAATAAATCAAGCTATATATTAAATAAAAAATAAAATCTCACACTTTTGCACTGTGAAAAAAGGATTATTTGAAATCATAATAAATTTTGAGGAAAAAATCATATACTCTTTCAAATACCAGAGTGCGTAACTGCATTAAAGAAATAAGTAATGTACAAAACCCAGACCTTAGAAGTGCTCAACAGAATACGTACTAACATTACTCAGATAAACTGAAATGTTAAAAATTTTCAACACCATTCGGAATTATCAAACTGGCACTTATCCTGAATATTTGGCCATCTTATTGAAGAGGGAAACCTTTGAGAGCTTCGCGCCTTTCTCACAAATCGCTTACGGCAGAAGACCTTTTTTGCACAAACCGCGGGCGAAAATTCCCACTCTGGTAAAAAGCAACATTTTTCTTACGTTATAACTTTTGTGAATTATTTTATTAAATCGCAAGAAATATATATTACGTCGAAGAATGTACTATCCGATCTTTGAGGGTTGTAACGATAATCTTATGATAACGTTTCTAGAAATCGATAATATAACATATTATGCGTCACATCTACAGGTAGATACCCAAGTATTTTCTAGACATAGCAAAGCTATTCTTTATTTCCACAAAAAAAACGTAGATTTATAATAAGTAATAACTGACAGTACATGACATAGATAGATAAATTTTAATATTTACGACAGTTGATATTAAAATGGTAATATTGTCACATCGTTGTTTCCTTATTCTATTTTTGGATATCTTTGAGAATAAGGTCGCTAAAGCTACATTGTAATTTTCAGAATGAAGCAAAGGCCGTAGGATCATCAAGACCTAAAACTCGGAAGTAACAAGCTTCATTGGAGTTTAAAATAATTGCGTTAATATTATAATTATTCCACTTTTCCATCAACCTACGTCTAAATTAAAAGCCTTATTATGAGGAGCAGTGTTTACGACACACGTTCATAAACAATTTATTTATATCTGCAACATCTGTTTTGTCTATTATTTAGAGTCAGCGGTGGTAGGTACCTAGTACCTACCAACTTGACCTCAGGGAAAATTAAAAACAACCTTTATTTTTTTGCTCCCGCTCAGCTGAAGGTTTCCTTGAGTGGTAAAAAGAAAACTTGCTTTTAATAAAGTAAGCACTTGTTACTCGTATAAGTGTCTGGGTACCTCTCGTCATAATCGGCACAAAGTCAGAATTCTTGCTTATAAATACGGGAACAGAATAGCTGACTGCATTAGGTACAACTGAACGTTTCTCGACAATGTATCCGATAATGGCTCACTAATTAAATCTCGGATATATTAGCTGGAAACACCGACTCCTGCAAATAGAAAGTTTTTAGTTTAGTTACATTTATATCATGTTGTTATTAGTAATCGATATCAAAATACATTTAGTAAAGGTCATCATCAGCATTAGCCTATAGCAGTCCTTTGCTGGATATAGGCCTCTCCTATTGAACGCCTCTGATCTCAATTTTCGGCAACTCTTATCCAGCTACCATGAACAATTTTTGCCAAAGATCATCGCTCCACCTAGCCGGGGGGCGTACCATCTTCGTTTGCCAATTCGCGGTCTCCACTCCACACAAGAACATGTCTACTCTAACGGTAAGCGGTTCTACGGCAAATATAGACGGCCCATTGACACTTCAATTTGCGTATTCTGTGAGCTATGTCGATAACTTTGGTTCTCTGCCGGATCACTTCGTTGCTCAGAGATATTCTAAGCATAGCCAGTTCCATAAATCGCTGAACGACCTTGAATTAATGGACTAGCCTTACCGTGAGTGTTCACGTTTCGGCTCCGTAAGTCATAACTGGCAGGACGCACTGATTGAAGACTTTGTTCTTTTATCTCTGTGGAAAGGTAACAAGATCTAGCAAAGGTAGAGACAACTCCGGTTCTAAGTAATTTGTCACCGTCACAAAACAACAGGTCTCCGCAGGATAAACTTTGTGATTTAGTTCACTCATTGCGGCTGTTCCAATGTCGTAAAACCCTCTTTTAAAGTGCCCTCAATCTGAAAACAATTCGAGCATCACTAAAAACTGAGGCGAGGACTGGTTTCACAGTTCCACTAGTGTTTATACAACATCAATATTCAAAGCCAGTAGAAAAATCGGGCGTTGCGTCGCGGGCGGCGGCGGTGGCGAGAAGCTTAGCTGTTCGCTTCTAGGCATGTGTTTATGCAGCGGGTATGCTTCACTGGTTTCTTCGACGACAAAATGCACTCACGTTCCGTCCCGCGTGCACTCAACTAGGAATTCAAGATGTACTTATTGATCATGGGATCAATCTGTTTTCGCAGCTCTAGTTTTCTGAGAGAATGTTCAATAGTTTATTTAGAGTAATGATTTGAGTCATTATTGAACTCGTAAGTACATATAACTGCCTAAACTTAAATACTTAATAATCTTCTCTCTAGTCTTTTCTCAACTATGTTCGAGTCAACTTCCAGTTTAACCGGATGTATATAAGTACCACTATTTTACATGTAGCGACTGCCTACCTGACAACCACAACTCATTTACTGGGTATAATGATACAAAGGTCCCTAATTAACAAATTTTCGGATTTAAACTATAACTGACTACCGTAATGTTTATATCAAAGATAACTTGACTATAAGATAACTTATTGACTTCAAATATCCATAAACAGAAATACCCCTAAATAAAATGCAGATTCACTTTCACTTTTTATAAATATAAACATATAGATTATATGGTAACTCAAGCCACACATTGAAAAAATGGATAACACAGAAAGTTACATTACAAACAGCCTCCGTGACGTAGCGGTAGCGAACGCGACCGCTACGCAAGGAGGCGCGGTTTAGGTAATATTTGTACAGGTCTGGTCGTGTCCCAGAAAGCACGTTAAGCCGTTGGTACCGGTTGCCATACGAACATCTAATGGCAGTCGTTACGGGTTGTTGGAGCCCTCAAAAGTTCAACAATTAGTCTAACTGCAATGTTTCGATATCGCCTTCGGGTTGTGGAGGTTAGACGGTAGTCGCTTCGCTGAAAATATCAAAGTTTAACCAAAATCAGCAGTTAAAGCGGACCCGAAACTCCAAAGCTGAAAAGCTTCGTATACGACTGGAAATAACGCTAAGATGATGATGACAGAAACTTGCATTATCATGACAAAATTAACAAAGCGAGCCACTCCATCATTTGCCAGTCCACGATCAATTCCTATAACTATTACCGAATAAAGTGATAGCCTGAAAAAACTGGACAACGATAGTACAACGTAGAAGATTACAGACTATGATTGGTCCAGATACAACCACACGACCATTTATTTCATTGTAGCGAGCAATCAATGCCGGCCGAAGCTCTGTCGAAGTGAACTAGACAGTTCGTATTTACCGCGAGCGTAATTTGTCGTGGGGTGCGTCGAAGCCTGGTAGTTCAAAGGTATTTTCCATTCGCAGGCGAATCGTTGAGCTCGGGACGTGAGCACTTATCCTAAATTAGTAGGGGCTCCATTCTGAGCGGATCTTCAGGCGCGTTACGCGATGGAGCGTGTGATCCTCTTGCGCTAAGTTAAACCGATGCTTCCAAACGAGCCCGCTCAGACATCCGTCGTGGTAGCTACCGAACATTATTTTAGTAAACGTCTGCTATAAGTGCTCTATAAATTAGGGTCGTTCATTATTTTTAGCTTTGTGATCACGGAAATGTAATAGTGCATGAACAGGTAAACCGTTTTCTAAAGTTGCTTTAGATACCTACATAATTCTCCCTCTTTCTGAAACCCGGATTTTAAAGCATTTAATTTAAAGTAAACTGTGGACGAGTTTTCCAAACACTGCTTCCATTCATTCGGTTCTTTGAAAATACAACATTAAACGGTCTTCGAAAACATACATATCTTGAGTAAGTAAAGGAATTGAATAGACACTAATTCAACTTCTTACTCAATACGCGATCAGTTCCGTAGGTCGTATTGTGACATTATGTAAGGATAATACGAGAACGGAAATACTTTTCATCAATGAATCGTTTGTTAGTCCGAACAATAGTCTCTAACGTTGCGAATTCTAAAACTCCGTTGTGAGCGCTCAGAGCGTTAAAAATAAAACAGATCCAACATACAACGCTACAATAGCTTTTCTTTTTGCCTCTAATGCTGCAATTAGAACGAGCAATACTAGTGAAAGGATTTGTCCGCGCTAATGAAGAACAACTAACTAATTGTACTCAGGCTATTGTTTCTTTTCAAGAAAACAATGGAATACTTAATTGATATTTACGCTCTCTCCCTAACAGACCTTTTTACGAAATTAAAACAAATATTGAAACTTTTTTATTTTCGTCCTAATGTCCTATAAATTTTTTCTCATTGTTATTGTTGTTTGAAGTGTTCATATAACGTTGGGGACATAAGAATATATTTTTATGTTTATTATAGACTAAAATTATCTCTGGAAGTTTTATACACCACTTACATAATGTTAACTGGAGTAAATAATATAACAGCCGTTTTCCTCTTTTAGTTTTAAGGGTGCCTAAGGGTTCTAAGGGTTCTTTTAAAAAAATCCTGTTTAGTAATTACTGTTAATATGTTTTAAGTAAGGATGGAAATGGGTCAGACATTTTTGCAGTGAGGCACGGGCCTTGTTCTCGTACATTGTACGGACACTAGCTAATTCATGCACAGTGCACACAGATGCACAGAGGCATGTTGTAATTATGATAAATATAAATACATATGCATTTACGTTATGTTTCGGACGTTAAATGTACAATTGGTACGTTCTGTTATAATACTAGAATCATTAATGTATTTTACGCATATGTGAGAATTTCTGTTACCACGTGACTAACACATTATTTCCTGCAAATGTTGGAAGGTCAGTAAACAGGGATTATAAAACCAGTTCAATAAACACTTATTCAACTGTGAAAGCGATAATTAGGTGGTGCTTATCGCTTGAGCACTTTTCAGATAGGAATAGTATACTACATAAAAAGCGCTAGAAGGTTATAAAAATCTAATTTAATTTAATATAGTTATTAAAGTGTATTTTAAATAACCTTCTAGATGATGACGACTCATTAGCTTCAAGTGAAAAGATTGCAAGAATAAAAATACGGCATAACGTTGGTTTTACATATTACGCTATGTTGGTTCTACAAACAGTTAGTGCCCCACAAACATGTGTGCAAATTATGAAAAAGAAGTACACTAAATAAACATGCATTTTTCTGTCTACTGACAAATAAATTCCAGCATTAATGCAAATAAGTTTACTACGACGATACGGCCACTAGCAAAAACTGAACTTTGTGTTTAATTAAAACTCTTAGCAATTTATTTGCTTATTCAATAATGGAAACGGCAGAAAAGATGCGAAAAAGACAACCATTATTAACCTATTTCTAAAAGTGGAGAAAAGCGACGGGTAGGATGATTAATTAACAGAGAACCAGCCGCAAGCGAAGCTCTACGAAGGAAAACTTAATTACTTTTCTCGGCAAAATCATAAAGCTGAATAATTCATACACTAGCTGCAAGGACAGTCTTGAATGTGTGAAGGAGGAGCACTTCCCGCGGCTAAAATTGAATTGCCACTTACGCCAAAGCAACTTACTTTAAAGATCTTACATATTTGTGTCACAGACGTAACTGTTGTTACCTTTTGTGAATGTTAGAGCCATACCTATTCAGTGCGCTCCAAAATACATAGAATATAATTCTACTGCTAGGATTTGGATAATGGTATTGCAATTGTATATTCCCAAACTAAGGATATACCTTGCTCGTGCTTTTGTTTTGTAAAGGGCCGTTAAGGGATTACATCACAGTGAATGTAGGTATAAAGCAGCGCAGTTCATAGCTGCACTGGAATATTACGAGCGAGTAGATCCTGAATTTGTACGGAGATCTACATTTCCACACTAAGACCAAAGGAAAATATTATTACTAATTTTATATTCAGTTAAGCCTTAAAGAATTCTGAAAATTATTTCAAAAGTAAAGACAAGCTTAGATACAAATTGCGAGGAAAACTAAGATGAAATGCTAATAAACCCAGTCTGATAAAATGTAATAAAAAAGTCAGTCACGGACAGAAGTGAAAACTGAAAATTATGTTAACAAAAAAGTTATAGCGGTGACGCAAATTAATACCATTGTATACACTATACATAATGTATATCTCATTGTAGCGATTACGGTCGGGTTGGTTACGCTCACACGAATTCAATGCTTTTCCCCCATCCAACTAAAATGCTCAAAATCGTTTCAGAAGTTTTCGCTTCAAAAAATAACATAGATTTAGTTAAGAACTATTTAAGCTTAACTAGACTTGTCTAAAATAACATATCACTAGTTCCTGATCTTGAACATAACTTTAGACCCCGCCCAACAACTATACAGGAAGTGTTTAAGCTCACAAACCTAAGTTGCATTTAGTACAAGCAACTCGAGGAGCCGAGGCTTTAGGTGGAAGCTCGCCGCTATCCATCACCTTGTCCTGTTATTTATACGTGTAACGAAGTTAAACTAATTTGTCATAACGTCCATTTACTTACGTCGAGAAAGTTGTAAACAACTTCAAACAAGTCTCGCACTATGAAGTCATTAATTATTATCATCGGCAATGTGTTCGTAGCTAGATTGTGTTGTAAAAACCAAGGTGCTTAGAGGGAATATTGTATATGTGAAATCTATTTGCATAGTTTAAGAGATGAGCTTTTTCAGATTCCAGAACAAACGTTTATTTATATAAACATTTCGTTTTTAAGAACAAACGAAATGATAAAGTTAATGAGCTAACAGGTTGTAAAGTGGAAAAATGGATTACCTGCCAGTGTTGTACATATTGTGGTATATCTTGGAAGGAAGAAAGAGGACATAACTGTTCTTACGAAATATTTAGTGCCTAGTATTTTTATTTGTTTATTTTTTAAGTACTAGCACTAGCAGCGCCCAATAGCTTCACCCGAATAAGTTCGATTCTGTGGGGATGCCAAAACAATATCTTATGTGTTCTTCTGATTTATATAAATATAATGTTCAGTAGTTTTTACCCATCATACAGATTTATGTATGTTTAAACACCCAAAAGAAAGTATAAATAGTAATACAAAAATTTGTCTTAACAAACGTATTCATTAATTAATAAAAGCCACATATACACACTTTCGCATAAACACCGATATTGACTCATTATATCCGAATATTATGGCTATGGTATGATTGAAATAATGGTCAAAAGACTAGACGCGTCTAATTAGTAAACGCGTCTAAATAAGTGGCGCAATCCACAGTTGAATGTATAAATCCTTTTGTAAGTAACCTTAGTACTGAACACTGTTTCTTAAGATACAGGTCACCTTAGTTTGAGAGGCAGGGCTCACAATATCTGTATACAGACTTTTGTACCATTGTTTAGCATTTAGTTAATCTGTGTATGCTAATGTATGTGTCGTTATGTCAATAAATTATTATTATTATTATTAATGCATCACATACAAAAAAAAATTTGATAATATAGATACTATCTTCTTCTTCTTGAACCTATAGAGCTCCACAACTAGACAAAGCTCTCCCCAAAGCTTTCCACGATGACCGGTCTTGTGCTCCCCGCATCCATCGGCTTCGCGCAACCTTCACCAGGTCATCGGTTCAACTTCTTTGGGGCCTCCCTACGCGGCGACTTCCGGTACCTGGCCGCGACTCCAGAACCTTACTGCCCCATCAGCCATAGGTTGTATGAGCAATGTGCCTCGCCCACTGCCACTTAATTTTAGCGACTCGATGAGCTATGTCGATGACTTTGGTGCTGCGTTTTTGTTTTGGATGAGAGATCATCAAATGATTTGTCCTACTCTGGGTGGAGTCACAATTTTACTAAAACCCACCCGTGTTTCTTCACTTGCCTGTGCGCCAGGGCCACGGTTTCTGTTCTAACCAACCCGCAACCCTGGCCGAGGAGGCATCGGTCCTCGTGGACCCCGAAACTGATGTCAACGTATCTAGCCACTCCTCAAAGAGAGGACTTTCCGCCGCTCTTGTGACGTGGCCAGCCCTTTGTGCTCCATTGCCATGAGGCCCATTTTGAGCGACCACGTTTCAGTTCTGTTTGTCATCACTAGCAACACACACTGGACTTTAGTTTTGAGACAATGTGGTATCTTGGACTAGAATAAATACTATTAGAAGGACCATTATGAAAAAATATCTCAGTAAAAACTTAGGTGATCTTGAAAAGAGCTGGCATTTTATTTGATGCTGGGTATTGGCAGTACTGACAGCTCATTTCATCTAAGCTTTCACGTTGAGATTTTTACAGAATAGCACTGAAGATGCTGTACGGAGACGCAGTAAATTCGATATAGGAAGGCAAGGCAACCATTTGCAAACGCGTATCGACACAAAAGTGAGCTCCATGAGCCGCAGCATCTGACATTGACGTTCACAAACCTCATAAATATCAACTGTCAATTTAACCATCAAACCAGTGTTGCCACTTCCTATATCGATCTCACCCAAATGTACTCTTTACGTTTACGTTTCCAATTTAAAGTAACCACAACGTTACTATAATATTATGCGTGTTTTATGTAATAGGTACGTATTGTTTACACCATTTTGTAATATAACATCACATCTGGATCAATAACTTATTTTATATTTATTTATTACCGGTATCAAATCACAATATTTCTTGCTTAAATTAATTAGTTAAACAAAAAGACAAACGGTCTTGGGATAGGGTGTTCATACTAATAACAAAACATAAACATTCACGATTTATTTACAGTAGCAACAACTAATTTACATCGAAAATTCCTAGGATAGTAAAGATGTAGTCTTAGTTAGGTACCTATATCACTAAAAAAAATTACGTAGTTACCTTCTTGGGTTATATAATTAGATCCTTAATTATTATTTTAAAACTAAGTCAAGATCTTTTTAAAGTGAAGTAAATAAAATATTTTATTTTTAAACATAGACAGTTTTTGTTCTCATTTGCAGGATTTTGGTGGTATTTTTTTTAAATATAAAATTATTTTCTGAAGACGTCTAAGTAATTTAGTTATAAATCCATTCTTTTTTATTTGTCACACGAAGTCTGGATATGCGTCCGGTCGATGACAATACACGTGGTGGCTGTATATATTGTGCCTAATCTTCCAAAGGATTAGAGCATATATGTGTGAATCAATATATTACATGCAAACAATAATAACGTTAAAAAGGCACAATGATCCATCTGAAGGATTAAGTGCGGAGGGCAAACCCGTGATATATAAACTTAGAATTATGTTTAGATTTTATACAATTTTAGTCCAAATCTACGAAGCCGTCTAAAAGTGAACAGAGAACAAATTCTAATTACGTAAAAACCCAATAAACCTTGATTATACCTGAAAAAGTGCCTCGTAATTAAACGCCTAAAGTACAAAAGTAAACTCTGTAGCACAAAACTTCATTAATTCAGAATCAAGGACGAATGTTGACTTTCTGAATCGAAGGAATAAGGCACAAAGTTTTTGGTGACGATTTGATTATTAAAATTCTTGTAAATTCTTTACGTTCTTTTAATGGTGCAGAATCCATGAGTTTGCCGTTTGATAGATCCGAATTGTGATATTTGTGGACTGTGGATTTAGGTAAGTTTAGTGGTGTGTGGGATTCGGGCAATACTTTAGCAGCCGCTATTAAGAGTAGCAATCTCATCTTTTTGTATCGCATTAACTTTTTTTACGTGAATCTATTATGTAAAGTTTGAATTACATATGCGTATGTGTGTGGGTATTTAAATAATATTCGTATTAACAACAAAGCTTGTTTGTATTTTTAGATGTTGTAAACTTCAATAATTCATTGTAAACCTACTTTTATATATATTAAATAAAAAACTATAATTTATCTAAAACGAACACTTTAATTATTAATTGTAAACCGAACACCAACCTCTTTCATTAAATTAAATGAAAACAAATTGCTAGCCAATATTTTTTAGGGATCCCTATCCACATTATGCCAACAGGACCCTACTAAGGTTCCATTGTCTGTCCGACAGTCACTCTGTCAAAAGGCTGCATTCTTTGAACTGTGATAGGTAGACATTTGAAATTTTCATAGTATTCAGTACCACTATGGCCATTAAAACTAGAATTAAATTAAAATATTGTAGAGTTTAATATTGTACGGTGGTATGGAACTGTATTTTCTACTTTTAGCATTTCTTTTCTGGGTGAACCTTTAAAAAAATGGGCTACAAGCCAAGGTGCCGGCAGAAGTAAATGCTTGAAAATTAACGTTGCATTTAGAATATTTTGGAAGATGGATTGATTAGGGAATAATTTCACACGAATTTATATTATTTTATACAACATGTAATATAATTAACGCAGACTCTCCCTGATTTTTTAATTTAATATGTATGACGACGGCAGCGTCTGCGGAGCGGTAGGGTCGGGGCCGTCAGCATCTTGGTGTGTTGGTAAGGGTTCCATTTCGTAGGTGAGTTTTGAATTAAAGAACGTGTAAATGTACCCTCCAAACGGCAAACCGTCAGTTTCACCCCGGTGAAGTGTCCCGATCCGCGTTTCAATCCGAAGTGACCGTTCGACAGTCCCCACTTTCCAAAGCGACTCTTTCCACGTGCCGCTATTACAAAATAACGTCACAGCGTTTCCCCTACTACCACATAAATCAAATAAGCAATTTTTATTAAAATTATATGGACGAATCACAACATGTATATGCATTGTTATTTATTAAATTAGTTATACCAATTCTTATACTAATCTCTAATACAAGTAAAACTGTGATTTTAAAAGTGTGTACAAATAACAGGGTTAATATGACAATAATTTCCATAGTCTTAATTATTTTTGGGATAAAAAATTACGTAAGTATATAAAAAATGATATAAACTGAGTCTGTAAACGATTCTGAACAAAGAATTTTCAGGAAATGCGTTAATAATTTGCATGTTGTGTAATCCATCAGTCATCATCAGTGGATACGTAGGAGGCTGCAGTACAAACACGCATACTCACGCAAGCGCCTGCGCCGCTTCAACGAGACAGCAGGAGCAGACATACATTTTCTCCGCACGATAGAAAGAGAGAGGGATATGACGCCAAGCCGACGGTCTAGACTCCCTCCGTCTTACGAATTTTCAATCAGAGTCACATGTCTTAACGCGAATTTAGCATTTTTTATCCATCCCAAAAATATGTATAATGTCGCCAAAGAAATTGTTACTTCAGAAACGATCAATTTACCACTAATTATGAGAACTCAACCGTTATTAAACGACGCTTAGTTGGGTTTTTGAAATCATGAGTAATTAATTCATTATAATCCCCGAAATGCCCTGAAATGGCGGATGGACGTTTTAGAAAAGGTTGAATATAATTAATCATATCTGAAATCACAGTTGTTTCAGTTAGAATTTATCTAATTCTCATTGGAGAACCTAAATGTTAAATTATAGTACAATAGATCCCTTCGCATTCAAGCGAATCAAAGGTCCGTTTATCCTATAACAAATTAGCCAGTGGCTAGATTTGTGATCCCATTTCAGCTAACTAAAATATATTCCGAGAAATCAAGGATGTTGGACTGATAAATTACTTTTCAGTTTGATTTCTCCTTGTTGATTTCAAATGGCTTTCTTAATGTTATCACCAACTGACAAAACTTTTCCTCATATTATTTTTTAGTTCAACCAGTCGCAGCTGAATTCAAATACAAACTAATGATAACTGGGACGAATGGTTTATCATGATTTCCGCAGCACGGTGTCTTGATATGTAATGGATGTTCACCCACGAACTGACCGCGGCAAGCCTAACCTTATTATTTAACCATGAGTCACTCCTTGGCTGCTGCGGTTTATTCGAAGCAGCGGGTTGCTCGAAACGGAACACTGGTGGGTTTTAGTCAGTAAAATTCTGACACACCCTTCTGCTCCATCCAAATCGCGAGAGGTCATTTGTTGATTTCCCATCCGAAAAGAATTAGGCTTGCCCCTTCTTTAGTTTTAATATTTCATTTTTTAGTTGTAATATTTCAATATTATATTTTTTTTTTTAATAATTATAAACCAGAACTTGACCGCAATCCCGCCTGATGGTAAGCAGTCATGCGATCGTTGATAGTAAAGCGCGCTAGTTTATTAAGAGCGTATTCACTCAGAAAAACTGAGCGAATAGGAAGGAAGACGGCAGTTGAGCGAGGTGATAAAATGTTAAACACAACAACACGACCAACGATGCTGCGCCAAAGGGAGATTGATCTGAAGACCCTCCACGACCAAACTCCCAACAAAACAACATTTGGCGCATCGTACCTGGCACACATCGCAACACAACTGCTCAGACCTGTCCTCCTTACGGCTACACCAGACATCATGCCGGAACACGACAAATCGCTTGGCGGCAAGACTTTGTCTGGTGGGTGGTAACTTCTGCCGGCGGCCGATGTTATGGCCTACCACCGAGAGAAATATTAAGTTTACACTAAAAGTGGCCATTGTATATTATACATAACATGCTCAAAACGCACAAGTATGTATCCTTGTACGTTTCATACGATACGAGAATACTAGAAAAGAGAAATAACACACACAATAAATTCTTCTTCTTCCTGTGCCTCTTCAATCCTGAAGGTTGGCCGTCAGCTTCTTGTACTCGGTCTTGTCAACCGCGAGTCGGAACAGTTTTTCGACGGAAGTAATGCCGGTCCACTCCCTGATGTTACGCAGCCACGACTTTCTTTTTCATCCAGCGCGCCTTTTTCCTTCTACCTTGCCCATCATAATGAGTTTGAGTAGCGCATATCTACCGTGTCGGAGCACGTGGCCGAGATAATCTATTTTGCGTTTCTTTATGGTGGGCAACAACTTTCGAGGCATTTGAACGCGCTGAAGGACGGTGTCATTTCTGACCTTTTGGGTCCAGCTTATGCGCAGCTATTGCTCACACAATAAATGCTCATCCTTTTTATACAACAATATTAATAAAGTCTTGTTTATGTCTGTGATAAAACCAAATGAAAAACAAAAAAGAATTAGCAATCTGGCTACACAATTTAAATTATGATGAGTCAGACTTTTTTTTAACTATTAAAAACTAGTGCTTGACTGTAATTCTGCCTGATGATAAGCAGTGATGCAATCGTTGATGGTAAAGCGCACTAGTTTATTAAGCAATAGACTAAAAAACTTAGGAATAGGAAGGATGACGGTAGTTGAGCTAGATAATGCAATGTTAAACCCAAGATCTACACGACCAACGATACTGCGCTAGAGGGAGATTGATCTGGAGACTCTCCATGACCAAACTGCCGACACAACAACAATTGGCGCATCGTGCCCGGCACACATCGCAACACAACTGCTCAGACCCGTCCTCCGTACGGCTTCACCAGACATCATACCGGAACACGACGAATCGCTTGGCGGCTGGACTTTGTCTGGTGGGTGGTAACTTCTGCCGGCAGCCAATGTTATGGCCTACCACCGAGGGACTCGAGGGACCGACTCTGGATCATCATTTAAATTATGATGATAGGTCACTCGTTGGATTTACATTACAGAGGTTTTACAGAGATACTTTAAACTTTACTTCGTAATAGATTAAATAAACTTATATCATTCGCTTATTTAGTGACACACACACACACCCTTACACACATATGCCTCACACACTCACGCACTCATATAATGAACCGCATTTTATTAAGGTTTCTTTAGGTTTCCTATGCGTACATGGAGACTCCATGACATGCAACCAAATCAGAGAAAGATTTGTTTTATTAAAGTTGTACAGAGTTCGAATTAATTTTAAAGCCGTTTGCTTAAATTATACACTCTAAATAAATACATTTTTTACGATCTCAGACCGACGTTTCAGTTTTATTTAATATATCTAGATTAAACAATCTAAGGGAGCGATTCAATTTATCCCACAATCAAGCAATGGGATGTTTAATTTGATAATTTAGCTTTTAATTATTTAACGGAAATGAAGTAGGAATCAAAGAAAACAACGAATTCCACAGACAGCTAACATCTGTACGTCAGACGCAAAGTTATTCCCTACCTTTAGCATACAAATTAGAAATTTTAATTAATTATAGGACTTCATGTTGCTAATTTAATTATAAGGAAAGTTCATGAATGTATTTCGACGTTCGAACTGACAATTATTTGGGAACCAGTTTTGTTTAGGGTGAAGACAAATTAACGTGAAAAGTTACAACATATACTAGGTAAGTACTTTAAAAATGCTGAGTTATTGCTTCTTTATTGCTGTATTTCATGAATTAGAGTTTTCAAAAATCTTTGGGGTAGGTTTTAAAATATGAATTGAAAAATCAACATATTCCTTTTGATTAATTCACCTCCGTATAGCAAAATTGATAATTTTTCTTAATAGGTATGTAATGGAGTACCATGGTCATTGGAATTCGTAGAAACTTTGGCTTAAACAGAGTTGACGCCGTTGTCGCTAGATGTAAGTAAAAATGAATAGAACTAATTGTTTTTACGTACATTTTTATTGTTCTCGCTTAACAGCGATCACAAACACAATAAAATAAACCCGAACAATTTCAATTAATTACAGAAATCGTACTTACAAAATATTCTAGTGAAAAACAACATATTCATCAAATTCTAGTTGACAATCTGTCCTCACAGCCGCTAGGCAAATCTTTTATGAAAAACGTCATGGCGTGGTTGTTATAAGTCGTTACACTCCTTTTATGTATAATAATTTGCAGGTAACAATAATTAGAATTACAAACCATAATTTGCTAATTCGTTTTTCTATTTCTAACAGTCGATTTTAACATTGAATTAATTATTATTCATTGCTTAACATGTTTAAACATATATTTTAAACATGCGCCATGCTTTTTCATTTTATCAAGAGTCTATTTCTATTAAAGAAATATGATACAAATCTATTATAAAACTAATCCATCTCGCTTATTAATCATGAAATGAATTAACTATAGATAACTATTTTCTTAAACCTCAGTTTGGTTAAACCCTCAATTATGGGTTGCTATCAAAGTAACCGGAATTCCTAACCTGGCTTTCTACTTTGAAAAGAAGCAAATAAACAACAACAAATAACCCTAAACCAATTTACACCTATCCAGTCATATTTACTGTTAAGTCTGAACGTAAGGTTAATATTTTAAAGGTTTAATTTAGCCTTGCGCTGAGACATGGCCATTCTGCGAGACAGTGTGGGTGCTATGCACCAGTCGCGGTTCTACTGAGTCATATTAACTGTTAAGTTTGAAGTTAAGGTTAAAAAGTTTAAGTTTACCTTTTTTTTTTTTGTTGGGATGGGAAATCATCAAATGACTTCTCCCGCTCTGGGCGGAGCGGAAGGGTGTGTCAGACTTTTACTGACTAAAACCCACCCATGTATTTTCACTTGCCTGTGCGACGGCCAGGGCCGCGGTTTCTTGTTTAGTTTAAGTTTACCTTACGCCGAGATATATGTTTCTCATTATATTGTATACTAGCGACTCGTCCCTGCCTCGCTGGGGTGCAATGTTATTTTACAGAAAAAAATACACTTACAGAAAAACTTTGAACGTTGTATATGAAAACATAGCGGCCCACCGCTCCCGTCGCTCCGGCTTGTCAGTACCGCCGCAAACGCTACTTCCCGCAATCTGTAAATATCTTCAAAAATAGTCATTTAAATCATCCGTATTAAATCAACAATCTATTTAAGATATTTATTTGGATAAGGATTCGAGCGCTTTAGCGTTAGGAGCGATATATTGGTTAAAATTGCTTCAAATATTAGCCATTATTTGTAGTAAAAAGTAAATGACAAAACTTGTTATTGTGGGATATCCATAAGAGATAGACATATAGACCTTTTTAATTACAATACTTAGTACATCATATTATAAGTCTCGTAGGGTTCATGCGTTTGCAATGTACCTAAGTGAAAGAAAAGTAATTATTTACGACATCACATTAGAAACCTCAAAAATAACAGTATTTCTCCGCTATTTAACGGATGTAATTATACATATAAACCTTTCTCTTCAATCACTCTATCTTTTAAAAAAAACCGTATAAAAACCCGTTGCGTACTCTCAAACATTTAAGCATACATAGGGATATAGGGACAGATAATGCGACTTTGTTTCATACTATGTAGTGATCTGATATGTTCTTCAAAAGACTTGATTCCAGTCCCCACAGAATTTGTGAACTCAAGATAATTCGTTTGCTTTATTTTACTCGTAATTATATAACAGAAAGAATACCTAGAATATGTTCTCCCCAATAACAGACCTAATTCTAATCCCATCTAATCCATAACTAATAATAGAACTGTTACAATAGACAACAGTGTGGCTAGCATGAACCACGCACTGCGAGATGAGATGATTAGCTGGCGTGGCTCGTAATCAAGGATCATTGCTAAGTACCTATTGCACACGTAAACTGACAATGTTGAGCTTAGAATAGGTCGGCGATGACGTGTACGTAATTAAAAAGAGAAGCCATCTTGGTTAATTAAAATTGAGTAAGTGTAATTGTAAAGTTAAGAAATTGTATTATTTTCTGCCTATGTATTTATTTATTTATACAACGTGAAAGAAAAGGGATCATACCAAGGGCACACCTTCTTTGAATGTTATCAAACGACATTGAAAAGGTTTCAACTCGAAATAATATACTCTAAGAATTGGTACAAAATATTATGGTATAAAATTGGTTTTATATGTTTCCTAAAATCCAATATTACAAAAATGTGTTACTGCACTACGTAGCTCAATAACTAGACGTTAATGTAACTTGGATATATCGCGATAAATTTCTTCCGTGATTCTGCAAGTCTAGTTCTTTCTCATAAGTTCCGAACATAAAAAGATAGGATTTAAAAAACCCTTACAATATATATATAAGTACCTTTTCCGATACACGTTTTATATACACAAAATATACAATGTAACTACAACGGATGTAATTTATAAAACAAAATTTACTGGGGGCGGCTTTATCGATTCACGCGATCCAAGGTACCTTGGAATGGACAGTGACTGCGTGGACATAGAAAACGGTGTCATCAGTGGGGCAAAATAATATAAGAAATATACAATTTGTAGCGGTATATACACAAGGAAGGGGGAGAGTCAGGGAACGGTTTCTTTGGATAATAAAAAAGAATATTATACGGCTCCTATCTTTTCATTATCGGTAGGTATGAGATATATAGAAACGCGAACTGTTTATAGTGAAATAAACTTATTACTTTAGATTGACGAGTATCGTTTATTACGATTTGTATTTAAGAAACATACTGGGTTTAACATTGCATCACCTCGCTCAACTACCGTCTTCTTTTCTATTCACTCAGATTTATTTTGAGTAAATAGGCTTAATAAATTAGCGCGCTTTATCATCAACGATTGCATCACTGCTTATCATCAGGCGGGATTGCGGTCAGTAGCCACTAGTTTATAATTATTAAGAAAAAGGCGTGTGGCAGTCGGATACTGCCGCGGTGAAGCTATGGCATAGCATTTTTTAACAACTTATGTAATTATTATAATTTTATAATTTATTTATTTTGTACGCAGTATTGTTTTTCTTTCATATTACTTAAAGTTATTGACTTTAATAGCTAAAAATTACGTCATTTTCGTGATCAGGGTCCCCGAAAACCCATGTCACAACACCCATGTCAAAATATCATAAAACTGGTGTCGGCCATCTTAGATTTCAAAAATGTCATCATTTTCGTGATCAGCACCCCCGGAAACCCCTGCCGCGACACCCAAGTCAAAGTATCATGAAATTTGATTTCGGCCATCTTGGATTTCAAAAATGACGTCATTTTCTTGACAGCACCCCCAAAAACCTTTGCTACGACACCCATGTCAAAATATCATAAAATTGGTGGCGGCCATCTTAGATTTCCAAAATGACGTGATTTTCGTGACTTGCACCCCCGAAAACCCCTGTCACGATACCCATCTCGAAATATCATAAAATTGGCGTCTTAATGAACTATTTTGTATTTTATATTTCTACATCTTATAGAAGACCTATTTCAAAGTGTAAATTAATTGCAAGTTTAACACACCGTGACAATAATTAACTTGTGATTTATGTAGAACTGAGTTCGCGCCCTGCAATATCTATGCTCTTTTGAATAAATTGTTATCAAAAGATGCAGTCGCACGCACGCAAAGACACCGTGCCGAAGACTCCGACGTGCCTGACTGTTAAGTTATTTTCCTTACGGAATTTCTGGATTCAGTCTCCACGCTCAAGGCCCGCAATAGAAGCTAGGAAATAGCTTAAAAAAAGCATATGAAACCAAAAACTTGCTGAATTTTTAGAGCATTTTATTCTGAGTTCTTCGTGGCGCAGCGGTCAACACGCTTGCCTGCGACGTGGAGGCCCCGGGTTCGATCCCCGGCCAGGTCATGATGGAAAACGATCTTATCCTGATTGGCCTGGGTCTTGGATGTTTATCTATTTATGTATCTATTATAAATATAGTATCGTTGAGTTAGTATCCCATAACACAAGTCTCGAGCTTACTTTGGGGCTAGCTCAATCTATGTGATTTGTCCGTATAAAATAAAATAAATAAATAAATTCTATAACAGCTGTTATGTTTGCTGTATAATTATATATATACAAAAAATACATTATAAACCACGTGTATCTACCCACCGATGGCCTACCCTGTGATCCATGAAGGATTATATGGCGACACTTGGACCAGACCTATGTTTTGATAAAAATGTTTTTTTTTTATATATATAATTATAAACTAGTTGGTACTTGACTGCAATCCGGCCTGATGGTAGGCGGTGATGCAATCGTTGATGAAATCACTATAACTTTGAAGACACTAAATTGTAAAGTTCTTTAGAGGCCTGTGAAGGCTGTATATATGTATTAATAAAATTTAACCTCTTAACCGAATCCCAAAGAATGCTTCGTGATTTTCAAACATCTACACGATTAACTTTCACTTTTTTTGTGATCAAAATCAAATTGTTTGAATTATTTTTTCACATTGCAGCACTAATCTAAAATATATATCATTAGCCTTTGACATTGCTGATAGGAAACTGGCAATGTATGGTGATTAGATCCTTTGTGGTTCTAAGTATTATCCCACTAGCAAATACCAATAGATTCACTAAAACGCTGCTCTAAAGTGCTATGAGCTTAAATTATTAGACATGAGGAAATTAGCATCTACACATATATACTCCATTAATGGGTATCTATCGCAAACTGCTCCTAAATTAAGTTTACATTGGAATGAGACTGGAAAGTAATTTAATTCATTCAACAGATCAGAAAAACTAATACTGCTGCTTTTTTTTTGTTCCCGCTCTGGGCGGAGCGGAAGGGCGTGTCAGACATTTACTGACTAAAACCCACCAGTGTTTCTTCATATGCCTGTGCGCCAGGCCCACGGTTTCTCTTTAAACTAACCCTGGCAGAACATATTGCTACCTCTGGTTTATTATCAACAATAAAAACACAATAATTATTAACAATAAATATTTTTTTAACAACAAAAAAAAATTATTGACCAATGTTGTTCAAAATCTTATATGTAATACATTTAACGTCGTTTTCTGTTAGTTATAGTCGTTTGGTTCTTTACGAGGCGGTCTCCAAAGCGACGTTTGTAGAATAGAATAGAATGCTCTTTATTATGTACTATAACGACTAGAAGTCGAGTTACAATCTCGCTAAACTATGGCCAAGCAATACTAGTTCTAGTTACGACCTTCTTCTATAATAAAAATTGATACACACTCATACACTTTGAAAAGTTGCTGCCCGCTTATGATTGTTAAGTACTACTTACTAATTTCAACATTAACAGTATGTAAGTGTCGCAATGGCTAAGCGGTCACCGCCGTGATAGGGTATACCGCCGATACTACACCGCATGCGGTTGATTGGTTGGAATATGACACACACGGATATAAAATAATGGGTTAGTGTGCGTGGCCGGTTTAGCGAAGGCGACAGTAGTCTATAAGTTGGAAAGGGATTTATACATGTGACAGTACACCATGTAGATTACAGACCATAAATAAAAAGATTTTACAGAAGGTGACACAGTGGGCGGTCTAATCACTAAGAGCGATCTTTTACACACTCACGAAAAAATATATATGTCGGAGACAGCGACGGCAGAGCGGTAGGGTCGACAGCATCTTGGTATGGTGGTAAAGGTTCCATTTCGTAGGTGAGTTTTGAACTGAAGCACGACGTGTAGCTATACCCTCCAATCTTCATAATAACAATTTGAATAGGCAAACCGACAGTTTCGGTTCGGAGAAGTGCCTTGGTCCGCGTCTCGATGCAAAGTGTCCGTTCGATGAACCCCACTTTCCAAAGCGACTCTGTCCATGTGGCGCCATCACAAAATAACGTCACAAGCGTTTGCCCCTCTACTACGTAAATCAAATCAGCAACCTCTATTAAAATTATATCGACGATCTCCGACATATATTTTATACGTATTAAAATATGAATATGACTGTTTGTTTTCTCTTAAATATCTGCATGAAGTGTAACAAATAAATCTGTCTGACCAACAGCATCATAAGCCTAAAGTTTTCCCGATAGTTGGGGTCGGCATCACTCTAACTTAGTAATGCCGGGGCTACATTAGCGGGTGAAGATTCGTGATGAGCTGGCGCGCAAAATATCTGTTGTTAGACATACACCATGTTCTTGTCTACATTGGCGGGCGAAGATTCAGAAAGCGGCCTTCGGCGAATACTCGTTGTTTAGTTGTGCGGCCGAGACAATGGAGGAATCAGTGGCTCTGTATTATATGTCAGTAAATTATTATGTATTACATGTGTACAAAACAAAAACAACGAAAAAAACAACAACAATGCAAAAAGAACGTCAGCCCCTCTTCAAAGTCTAGACGACACTGAAGTGACGTAGGTGTGGCCACTCCAGCGAATATTGTCCTGACAAGTCCTTTAAATGTGTCAGGAACGAGTCTGAGAGAAATAGAATAATTAGAGAATTAGATATAAATAGGTCAGACTTAGGTATATTCAAAAATTTTCTTTCCCAGTCTTTGTCCCGTGAGGCTAAAATGATTTATTCTTTAGTTAATATTTAAGCTCATTTTTTGTTTAGAAGTAAGTTTTTGTTATGTAAGTTAAGATTAGTTTATGATGGGACTGACGTGAACTGAGTTCAAAAGTCCCCTAAAATTAAGATTAAAGAAAGTCCTTTGAAGCGCGCCACTTTATCGACAGTGTCCCGATGCTACATCGTCTGCGCACGAATACAGTGCGTTGCAACGATGTACCCGGTCATATACATCGCCGTAGCCCAAATATTCGCCGTAGCCCGCTAATGTAGCCCCGCCATAAGGCGTAACAGTATTTTGAATGAGTTAATGTTAACTTTATTTGCAAGAATATAGATAACAATATACGTTCGTATGATCTATGAGTTCCACTTAATTCGGAATTTCATTCGTGCAAAAATTCAGATCTTTCCTTTACATGAAGTAACAGGCCGTCTTACCTCCGCAACACGTCAGTCTAATCCGAAAACCTTGCTAAGTTATTACGTTAGACTTAGACGAATTAGTTAATTAGACTTTTGGTCTTCTAAGGACCTGTAACGACTGCCAAAGATCCAAGAATTATAGCCAAGAACATCAGAACTACTAAACGTATTTTCCGAACCACGAAAGGTACGTTTCAAATAAAAAAATATAACTACGACTTAGAGACGGACAATAAATGTCACGTTTTACTGAAGTGACCCTCGCTTACTTAGGTCTGAATCATGGACAACAGCACCCACTTTATAATTACATTTTCAGAAAGCCATTTACGTCATTTTCTGCTTCACTGGGCAATGACGTTCTCAGACGGGTCTCGAAGACTTGAACAATTATTATTTAAATACCTTTCTTAGTATATGCGAAAAAGAAGATGCTGAAATGAGTGTCTTGTATTGTAATTGTATTCTTGAAAAGTGGATTATTAGAACATGCAATGCATGAAATCAAAATTTTGAGATTAACTTAGCATTGCATTATGTGCATACGTAGGTAATAACTTCAAGACGAAGATAGAGTATAATAAATTTATCAACTAAAACTGCGCAATATTGAGTATACATTATTTCTATTTACTTTGAAAAAAAAAATCGTATACTTCTATAGCCATCAACTAATACGACACAAGTTAAGATGTCCCAAATTCATCTATACGTAACGTACAAAGAAATCGGAGGGATTTTCCGTAACAAAGAGGGCATCTGCGGTATTTATCTGCTTTGTAAAGATTCCTTGGGCCCCGTAACATAGGAATGGGCGGTTATCTAACTCACGCCTGTTTCCTCTATCGCTCATTTGCAAATACGTGAAGTGTGAAAGAAAGTGGGTTACTTTTACGCAAGATTTTATCAGCCGTCGTTGTACAGAATGGTATCAAATTATCGTGACGCACACAATTCGAAGACTGCCTATACAATTTTATTTTTAGGAATCCCTTTGAATAGGGACTCGAGTGATTGTGATGGCCTTTAATCAGATAGAAATGGACCGGTACCATTTACTAATGGACTTAGTTAACTAACGAATTGTAGGGATTTTTGGATTGTTACGGATCCTTAAGCTTTACTTGGGTGTATATTTACGTTTGATACTTTCAGATTTATTGACTTCCACAAAGCTCTAAATATAATTAAAGAGTTTTGTAGGCGCCCCAGTAAAGCACGTACATCTACCGCGCATTTGTCACGGCTTATCCAACAAACAAGGTCGGCTTATACCACAAGTAAATTAATCTCCGACCACACTCTGGTAAATCTACGGGACTTACCTTGGGACTCAGTGTGTTCCGTCCGCAGGTCTCGGAGAAGTCGACGCGCGCGCCGACTTTACAATGACGTCCGATGTCTTCAAATACGTCGACTGTCCCATACCAGTCGACACATTAAGTTCCCTTAATAGAGCACCAAAGCTCACCAACGTAAAAAGTTATTTAGCAGCGTCAATCACGCCCGACAAACAATCGTTCAATGAAACCACGTTTCCGATTCAAATTCAACTCAATTTACAGACGTCACTGTTACGTTTTATAGTTCAAGTAAATACTTCAAAACACGGGCAACAATCGCGACAAGCTATACAAAACACGGCCGGTGGTATTTTTCCCGAAAATCACTCGTCCGAAACACGCCACGCATGCGAGGATTTCGTCAAGAAGTTCAAGCAACGACCGCCGCCGGCGCGGTCCCAAAACGTTGTCTTCATAATGGCGGCCGCGCGTCGCCATAGACAATACTAAATTACGCTAGCCCGTACCGATCGGGCATCTATCGACTCGACTAACTAACAAATCGGACCCGATCGATAAACTAGCGTAAACATCCCCCCGCCCCGGACAGTAACAAACGGTCCGACAATTCAATCTAAGGGCAGGCGAGAGAGTGTGGCGATTTGCGCGCTTCAGGACCGCACCAGGACCTCAGCAAACCTGGGAACACCATCCGACCCCGGATACAATTTTACAATGCGTCCACGACGCCATCGGAGAGGTGGCAGGTTTGGGTCCTTTAACAGAACGAGGTCTCCGACCCTTGGTGGGTTCGTCTTGTCTGACCACTTAACGCGCTGTTGTAAAATGTGCAGATACTCCAGATGCCAACGGCGCCAAAAACTCTGCGTAAGCTGTTGAAGCAATTCAAATCGCGAGAGCCGTCCGGAGTTAATGTCCAAATAAGGATACTCAGGCAGGGCGTTAAGTGGTCTCCCTATCAAGAAATGGCCCGACGTGAGGGCCTCCAAATTATTCGCGTCGGATGACAAAGGGCATAATGGACGCGAGTTGAGGACCGCCTCAACCTTACAAAATACGGTCGCGAGCTCCTCAAAAGTTAGGATACTATCTCCAATAACGCGACGAAGGTGGGTTTTAGCGGCCTTTACAGTTGCTTCAAATATACCTCCCCAGTGGGGGCAGGACGGCGGTGAGTACTGCCATCGTACCCCTCTGCGGGAGAGTGTGGATCCGATCACAACATTATGTTTATCTAAAAATTCACAAACTTCCTTCAAATAACGATCGGTACCCTTAAAGTTGGTCCCACAGTCGGATCGAATTAAGGACGGCAGTCCGCGACGCGAAACAAATCTGCCTAGAGCAGCGACGAACGCCTCTGTTGTGAGAGCACTAACCACCTCGAGGTGGACCGCTTTAGTAGCTAAACACACAAAAACACACAAGTAAGCCTTTTCGGTCTTAGCGTTACGGAGACGCGAAGCTTTTACAATGAATGGTCCCGCAAAATCCGTACCAACTCCAGCAAAGGGCATCGATTCAGTGACTCGATCGGCAGGCAAATCCCCCGTTTGGGGCTGCACGATGTCCGCTTTCAAGCGGTAGCACGGGAGACAACGGAAGATAACATATCGGATCACTCTCCGCGCAGACAAAATCCAAAATTCCCGCTGGAGGATCGCAGTAAGAGCGTTGCATCCGGCATGTGCATTTTTCACATGGCGGTCTGCGATCAACAACTTCACCAAGGGGCCGTTCTTGGGGAGCAACAATGGATGACGAGCCCCATAGGGGAGCTTAGCATTTCTAAGCCGACCTCCGACACGCATCAAACCCTGATCATCAAAGAAGGGATTCAGGCGCCCTAAGGGTCCCTTCGGATTGGATGTGCGTTGACGGAGGGTTTTCAACTCCGATGCAAATTCACTCTCTTGAACTATCCGCACCCAATATAACAGAGCGTCATTGCGCTCTTGCGGTGAGAGGACCGGAGACTCAAATTTGTCACGAGGGTTACGACAGCTGTGGATGAAACGCCGTATCCAGGCGGTGACGCCGAGCAATTTATCCAAAGAGCTGTAGCGCTCAAGCAAAAACTCCGGATCTGGAGCCGCTACAGTCTCGGTGGCGTGAACATGCACCCCTGGCGTAGATGCCCCGACCACTGCGGGGGTATGGGGCCAAGAACCTTCCAGCTGTAACAGCCATGGTGGACCCCACCACAGCTGGTGATTCACAAGTTCGGGCGCCTCGCAGCCGCGGGAAGCGCAGTCTGCGGGGTTCAATTCGCCAGGCACGTGGCGCCAAATCAACGGGGCTTTCGAGGTCTGAATTTGAGACACCCGGTTGGCCACGAATACCTCGAGGGTATGGACTGAACTTTTCAGCCAACAAGGACGACTTGGCTGTCAGACCATGCAAAGATCGACCTAAAGTCGACCCGGCTGGATCCTCCCAAAGCGTTGGAGGATGTCCGACAAGGCAGACCCAACAGCGAGGTCGCTGTCTGCCAAAAGGGGGGTCTGGGACGTCCCTAAACGATCCCATTACTACATGACCCAACAACAAAGAGGTGGATATGGCTACAAAACCGGCTGCCTGCAAAACTCGCTCGCTCCCACGCAGCAAACGACCTAGCACATTCACACCGATCAACAAATGGATCGGGCCAGGTCGGTGGAAGTGAGGATCAGCCAGAGCCAATCCAGCCGACAATTCAACGGCGGCGTGTGGGGCTCGCACTTGCGGAAGCGGCCCGACCACCGTTTCAAAAACAATCGCCGAAGGACCGATTCTCGGCGTTGAGGAGGAGTGGGGGGAGAAGGAGAACGAAACCCGACCGATCGGATCCGAAATCCGCAGGTCTCCAACACCCCGTACCGAGTCCCTATGCGGTACAATATTTAGGCCCAACTGTCGGACGAGCCAAGTAGAAATTATGCAACCCTGAGCCCCTGAATCCAAGAGGGCACGCACTGTGACAAAATCACCTTTGGGGCCCCAAACACGCACGGAGGCTATTGGCAACAGCACAAACTCCGGTGGGGGGGTTGCGCCCGACAGTGGCATTAATGAAAACCCGGGGGGGGATGATTGCCCCCCTGGACCCCGGGTGAACTGAGTCGACAAGATCGGAGGGGATCGCCGACAGTAGGAGAGAGGGTCCCACTCCACAACATCGAGACTCCTTCCAACACTACTCCGGGGTGTGGGCCAATAACCGTGGGCCGCGTACGGGGGGACGTAACGCCCCATTCGAGGGTAATCAATCAAGGGGGGGGAGCAGCGTACCGCCCGCCTCCCCGAGCCCCCGACGGCCACCGCTACAACCTGCGGGGGGCCCCCGCCCGTGGGGCCCCCGCCCTGGGGGCCCCCGCCCGTGTGCGGGGAATCTAGGCCCCTTTCGGACCCGCCACCATTGCGGTTCAAGCACAGGAGAGCGTGATGTCTCCCGCCGCAATGTGGACAAACCTTAGCCTGGGGGCACGCTGACTGGAGGTGGTCCCCCAGACACATGTAACACCAGGCGCGTTGCTTGGCGAGGGCTCTTCGTCCCGCAGTCCGGAGGCCCCCGAACTTCTCGCAAGCACGCAAGTCATGTCCGTCCCCCCGGCAATACCGGCACCGTTTACCTGGTGCGGGGGGGGAGTCCCTTCGGACAGCCGAGTATTGTTTGGTCGGACGGCGGGGTTGTGCCCTCGCCGCCACCGGACGACCTGTGCTCGTTCCCGGTGTGGGGTCGGTCAGCTGGTCCAGCACTCTGCACTCGTCCTCCAAAAAACGAAGCAAATCCGAGAAAGGGGGGAGATACGAGGCGCTATTGCCCCCGTACCTTTGTTCAAATCGCCCCTTTACGTCTGCGGGCAATTTCGCTAGGACGATGTGCAGAAGCAAAAAAGACCACTGGTCGACCGGCAAATCCAGCCGGTGCAACGAGTGGACGGCGGTCAAGAGCGGGTTGACCAAATCCTTCCTTAGTGAGGAAACCCGCGTTGCCTTCGGTAAGGCCAAAATGGCGGCCACATGGGTGTCCGCTAGCAAGCGGACGTTTTGGTAGCGGTCCAGCAACAGCTGCCACGCAACCTGGTAGTTAGCATCGCTGACTATCAGGTGCTGGACCACTGCACTGGCTTCTCCGCGGAGGGCGGAGCGCAAATAAGCCAGTTTCTGGCTGGGGGACAAATCTTCTCTGGAGTCCACCAAGCTGTCAAACAAGTTGATGAAGCCCATCCAAGCCGTGAGGTCCCCGTCAAAGTGGGGAATCTCCAATGTGGGCAGTGTCCCTAACAAAGCCGGCGGGGTCGGTTTAACCTCCCCGCTCCAAGTCGGCTTTCCCCTACGGGCAGCCAGGAGCCCTTCTGCTGACTCCGTAATTTGGTCAGCCAATTCGTACGCCTGGTCGACATCCCTTTTAAAGGTCTCCAC
Source organism: Sesamia inferens (assembly GCA_037179545.1). NCBI lineage: Eukaryota > Metazoa > Arthropoda > Insecta > Lepidoptera > Noctuidae > Sesamia > Sesamia inferens. Next base: position 20,479,848 of record CM073923.1, read on the forward strand.
TATGGCTTCATCCGCTGGAGGGTGTTCCAAAACGTACGCATGGAAGTCGACAACGTGTCGCTTCAGGCCTTCCATGCGCGCAGGCAACCCTTCATAGCGGGTCAACAAAGCCTGCACCCGATCCGGCCGAACAATCAGGGCGGCCGCACCCGCGAGCCAACGCAATGCGGCCTGGACCTCGGCCTTCGCCGTAGCATGCGGACTGGGAGCCATTTCAAATAAAAGCCTTTAATTCAAATTAACAATTAAATTCAATTAAAGAACGCGCGGAAAGCAACAAAAACAAGCGTAAATAACTCAATAAATTCCGCGAGACCGTGTGGGGACCAAAGCTAAGGGCAACCGTTACAAACAAAACACTAACATGTACAAATAAAAAATATTACAAAGTATACATACAAAATATCAGTGTGCAAACGGCCTAACTTAAGTGCGACACAGATCAAAACTTATTAGCAAAACAAAATTATTACTACCAATTACACAATAAATCAACAAACAAACCGAATAAAATTATTACTGTGAATTATGTAATAATTCAACAAAATTACGACTATGAATTACGAGCTAAATCAACAAAATTACGACTATGAATTACGAGCTAAATCAAAACATTCAAACACGAACTATCTGGTTCGTATAATACACGAGTTGACCAAAACAATAACAAAACATTAGTCATAAAAATAACTCGTAATTATTTATCCGTAGCTCAATATTCAACAACAAAGCGAACTATTTGGTTCGTACAAATGCACAAGATAATCGAGTGAACAATAACAAAACGTTACTCGTAAACATAACTGGCTGTATGGCGTATCATGCCCTAGCAAATCAAATTAGTAATTAGAAACCACGCTCTGCTACCAAACGATGTAGGCGCCCCAGTAAAGCACGTACATCTACCGCGCATTTGTCACGGCTTATCCAACAAACAAGGTCGGCTTATACCACAAGTAAATTAATCTCCGACCACACTCTGGTAAATCTACGGGACTTACCTTGGGACTCAGTGTGTTCCGTCCGCAGGTCTCGGAGAAGTCGACGCGCGCGCCGACTTTACAATGACGTCCGATGTCTTCAAATACGTCGACTGTCCCATACCAGTCGACACATTAAGTTCCCTTAATAGGGCACCAAAGCTCACCAACGTAAGAAGTTATTTAGCAGCGTCAATCACGCCCGACAAACAATCGTTCAATGAAACCACGTTTCCGATTCAAATTCAACTCAATTTACAGACGTCACTGTTACGTTTTATAGTTCAAGTAAATACTTCAAAACACGGGCAACAATCGCGACAAGCTATACAAAACGCGGCCGGTGGTATTTTTCCCGAAAATCACTCGTCCGAAACACGCCACGCATGCGAGGATTTCGTCAAGAAGTTCAAGCAACGACCGCCGCCGGCGCGGTCCCAAAACGTAGTCTTCATAATGGCGGCCGCGCGTCGCCATAGACAATACTAAATTACGCTAGCCCGTACCGATCGGGCATCTATCGACTCGACTAACTAACAATCGGACCCGATCGATAAACTAGCGTAAACAAGTTTAATTGCGAAAAAATAACGATTAATGATTCTAAAAGGGTCGCGTGTTAAATATTACAAGCCTTCATCAAAACCTTCATAATCTTCGAGTAATTAGTAACATAAAGCACCTGAAAAACATGAATATTGCGAAACAAAAAAGTTGAAATTCACTTTGGATAATGTGGGGACTTCAAGAAGGGAAATTAATTAGGTTTACTGTTAATAATTATTTCGCAGAAGGGTAAGAACGGGATAGTGAATAATTCTGAGAGCAGCGCCCCCTAGAGGGCAGTGATGTTAATTAATCGCCCAACTAGCCCGGTCTCCATCCCCTCTCGTTATACAGCGGTATTGCTTGTTATGAAAAATTTATTATAAAATTTCTAAAACGGGTTATGAAGTACTTTCTGTCTTGAATTTTATCTAAGTCCTTAATTATTGAGCTTAATGTTTTTCGATGTTTTTGGGAAAGACTTCAGTTTATTTTACAATAGTAAAAATTAAAAACTTTCGACGATTATTGTTGAAACAAGTCGCGAGGGTTGAGCAGTTCTTAATGACATTTGCAGGTTTATAAAAAAGAAATGTTTTAAGTTATGACAATTATTTCTATTAGTTGTCAATCCTAAGCATATTTAAAAACTGCAGAGTGTATTTTCCAAATTCACTCAAGTGGGTACCTATTTCTTTTCCGCATTTTAAAAATTTCTTTTTATGTGTTTTAAAACGATAAGTAGTTTTTTTTAATTTGGCCAAGTTGTATGTTTTTGTTGATAAATGTTCTTTGTAAGTCGTCGTTCTTGTAAGTCGTGGTGGCCTAATGGTTAAAACACCAGCCTGTCTGCCTAGCGCGGGTTCGATTCCAGATCAGGCAAGTACCAATGCATCTTTTCTAAAGTTATAATAATGTACTTTCTAAGTATATCTTGGATACCAGTGACTGAAGGTGAAGGAAAACATTTTGAAGAAACCTGGACTTTAAGTCTGAAATCGCCAACCCGCATTGAGCAAGCGTGGTGATTACGCTCAATCCTTCTCTGTATGAGAGAAGACCTGAGCCCAGCAGTGGGACGATAGAAAGGTTGATAATGATGATGATGATGAAATGTTCTTTTATAAAATTTCTTATAGATTAAAGGTATTCCAAAGGAGTCTCAGACCAACTGCAGCGTATAAGCACTTTATAAATTTTTTATATTACGGTATTGAAACGTACCCTCTCTTTTTGCAATCAGAAAAAGCTAAGCTCAACCTTTTTATCGATGCGGGTAGCGTTCTACGTGGATCTAATTTAAGGTGTACTTTATATAAAATACATACTTTTCATGTCTTTTCATGTCTAAGAATTGTTGAAATTGAAATTTTAGGTGCATTTTTTGAGTCAAATCTTTAATAAGATGGTGCATTCATAAAACTGTAGATATCATAAATTCGATTGAAAATGAAAAGCATATTTATTTTTCTATGAAAAAATAGTATTACTTGTAAATTTTAGGCTAATTCCAAAATCAAGATATTTTCTTCCTCCCTTTTTCTCATTCGATTTTGATACTCAAATTCTTCCACATTGGCCTACGCAAACGTGTTTAAAAGATAAACAAACAGGTGTTTTCTACTTTATTTATGTTTGTAGGCATCGGTTGTGGTATTAATACACGGAAAAAGGTAGCTAAAACCTCTACCATCCGAGTAAATTGAGCACTCTTTCACCTTTACAAAATTTGTAACGTCTTTCGAAGTAAACGCGGATTATTCGGTAATAATGTTAGGCCAGCATCAGGCTTGTTTTCTCCACGAGGGGCAGTAATGAAGGTTGCTGCGTCAGTGAATTTTCTACGGCGTATTACCCACTAATAGTACCCAGGTTTATTCCGTCCTTTACTACCACCATAGGTGTGAGGGAGATGCACTGTTGAAAAGTAAATACTGTGTCTAATACCTACGCTTGTAGAACGTAGAGTATTATAAAGCCGGTCACGTGCGTTTCCGATCTAATTTACCGTTCCCAAAAAGTGCCACTAGCATTTCAACGGCCGAAATTAGTTCGTACATTCGGTGACTTCGGGGTAGTTGCCGAATATTCTTAAGTTAAATAATCGTTTCCAATCTGCTCTGTGCTAAAAAATATATAACATTTTTGTGTTTTTAAAGGCACATCACGTTCCATTAGCTTTACAGACAAAAATGAATACCTATTATTTACTGTTTAAGTTCTATTTACGACCACAGTAAATATAAATTTAATTTTAGTAAAAGAAAAATACAGTAAGAGTATCTAGAAACAATTTAAATACTAACAGATTTCTTAGTTCGAAATCAAAGAAAATGCAACGTTGTTTTTCCTGAAATAAATGATCTCTGTGAACAACTTAGCAATTTCACTGAAATATTGACGCTATAAAGTTTGCAATTTTAAAAGAGTAATGGTAAAATCCAGGTGCCTGCAATCACTATTGGGAAATAAAACGAAGCGAGATAAGCAAATAGAATTTCAGGATGCAATTGAGAGAAAAAATATATTTATTTGCCTTTTCAATGTCGTCTCTAATTTCCAGTAGGGGGTATGAAGACTACTAAGTAATGAAGTTGAGTTTCCAAAAGTACTTTGTGTTTTCTTGAGTCGTTATTTTAGTCAGCGACAGATTTGCCAAACTAAAGCTTTACCCAGAAAGGTTGAAGTAAGTAACTGAAGTATTAAAGGAATCTGATATTAAATTTGTTTAAAAATACTCCAAAGGCAATTCTTTGATAATAGAAAGCTAACAAAAGGGCTTTAAAACTACTTAACCGAGTATTTTCTTTGTTCTTCTTTTCTCAAATTTCAAAGAATATTAAAAATATTACTTTTAATAAAGTAATTTTTGTAATAAAATTTCAGAAAATTCCGCGAGGAACGAAAATAAATGGTATATAACTCACGCCAATCCTGAATAATTAAAAAAACGGATAGAAAACCTTTTAACATTCTTGTTACACTTACTATTAAATAACTCGCTTCTGCCCACAGCTTTGTCCTCGTGTAATTTCTTGTACCCCAAACTCACTCCGTCGCATCACGTCGCATTTAAATGCTATACATTTTCGCTTAGCGTTATTTCTGACTTTTTCTTCCTTCTTTTTTGCCCTCATGGTCATAGCATGTTGCTAAGTACATAAACACAAACCTCTCAAAACCATGAATGCACTACATTAAACTCATTTTAAGTTATATTGTGGCATAGACAGTTATTTTACAAATTGATGAAGACAAGACGTGACACTGTTTTCTGTAACATTGATATAACCTGGCACAGAAGTCAGGACTAAATTAAAATTAAATGTATCTAATACCTATTTATGTCATTATATACAAACTTACGGACAAACTGATTTTGATCCTTAGTATTATTATTAGTATGGATTATTTTATGTTTAGAATTTATAAGGCTCAAAGGAATTATGTAAGCTAACAACCTCTATCAACTTGTTGGAAGACCTTACGACCAATACGAAAGTTGAAATAGTATAAACGCTATGCCATCACAATGAGATTACAGACATTCCACGTCTCACAAAGCAAGGATAGGGTAACATTTGGGCAGAGCCGTCCAATGAGTTATTCGAGGCACATATAACGCAAACGATCGGCCGCGCTCCGGCGCATACGAGATGTGCAAATTGATGGAATACAAATGTACCAAATGTTCAGGTGTATCGTTCAAGAAGCTGATGTAAATGGTTGGGATAATAGCTGGTGATGTTGCGAATTTTTGCGGATTCTGAAGCAACATTTAGGGTCTTGAATTTAGTGAAAAATTAATACTTTCCCGGGTTTGTATTTTTGTAAACCGATTGAGACAAAGTGTAAAAGAAATTATGCTTTGTTTACACCTACTATATTTTTTTTTATGATGATTGTTCTGTATGAATTATTTTTTATTATTTTTTTTGTATACATTGTGTAATCATTCTGTCTATCTATAAAAATAGTGCATTTAAAAATACCCGGTATTCTTTACTTCAATAACTTCTTTACATCAATCAGATATCTCGAGTTTATCAATAGAGGACACCACACATTTTAAAAGCTTTTAGAACGTATTAACTATGTATTAAGGTTCAAAATACCTTGACACTTCTCCCAGTCAACGTTTTTCCAAAGGTTTCTCTAATAGCTATACGTAACTTAACCCAGATTAACATTAGAGTCCCGTATCACTCTTGATGAACAACCACCTACCTAGTTGACATTAGTTACACCTTCTACCTGACTACGGTCTGTCCCCTGTCACATGCACGGTGGAAAACTTTTCAGCTTTAATTTAGAGGTATTTTATATATCATGGCTGTAATTGTTTTGATAAAGCTTGATGACTTTTAGAATGTATAGAACAAAATATTAGGTCCTTACATATACAGAAATTGGCGTTTTGCCGTTTTGGCCACTTTGTTCTCAAATAAAAAAGAATTCCTCTTTGGTTTAGAATTCCAAATTCAAATTTATACAGTTATTTACTCATAAATTTTTGTCTTGGAAACCGTATTTCTATTGTTTTTTTTTTTTTCTTTTGGTTTTTTCTCTGCGTCATTGAGTTAACAAAATGGAAAATTTCGCGTTATTTACGAATATGAGTTCCGCCGTGGTACCAGTGCTGCAGAAACGGCTCGAAGAATTAATGATGTATATGGCAGTGCTGTCGCTAGAGAAAGCACAGTGCGTTTATGGTTCAAACGTTTCCATTTTGGAAATTTCAACCTACAAAAAGTCCCCGTGGACTGCCGGAGACCAAAGTTGGCAATTCAGAATTGAAGGCTATTGTGGAAGCGGATCCATCGCAAACTACGTCCGAGTTAGCTGCAGGCTGCGGTGTTAGTGAAAAAACTGATTTAATCCACCTGAAACAAATTAATTAGATAAGAAAGCTAGAAAGGTGGGTACCTCATGAATTGAGTGAAGCAAACCGACAAACGCGTGTCGACTGCTGCGTTTCATTACTTAATCAGCACGGTAATGAAAGGATTTTAAATCGAATCACCTGTGATGAAATGTGGATACTCCACAACAATAGGAAGCGCACCTCGCAATGGCTGAACCTCGGTGAACCATCCAAATTCTGCCCCAAGAGAAAATTTACTAGAAAAAAGTTATTGGTCAGCGTTTGGTGGACTAGTGCCGGTGTGGTACAGCTTCCTTAAATCTGGCCAGACATTTACTGCAGATCTGTACTGTCAGCAACTCCACATAATGATGTATAAATTAGCAGCTAAACAACCGAGACTGGTCAATCGCACAAGGCCACTGCTGCTTTAGGATAACGCGAGACCACATACTGCGCAACAGACTGCTACCAAATTAGAGGAGCTTAAATTGGAAAGTTTAAGACATCCAACGTACTCCCCGGACCTTCAACAGACTACCATTTTTATTTTTTTGAAATTTGAATAGCTTTTTGCAGGGGAAAAAGTTCAACTCCGATGAGGGGAGTCCAAACCGCCTTCAAATATTTTATTGATTCCCGTCCTAATGTTTTATTTAGAAAAGGCATAAACGAACTTCCTATGCGATGGCAGAAGTGCATAGATAGCAATGGATCATACTTTGATTAAATAAATATATTATATTAAAAAAATAAACGACTTTTATTCCTCCCATACAAAACGCCAATTTAATATGTAAGTACCTAATATAATGTTCAAGAATATAATTTGGAAGATAGGGCTATTCTTATAATTCAGTAAGCAGCTTATAATCTTCTTGTTTCTATCGAAAAATAATGCAATAATTTCGAAACAAGTACGTGGAAGCAATTATAAACTTGCAAGACGTTTGTTAATATTAGATTATCCCTAAGTCACAATCACACCTTTCCGTAACTTCGCCTTAGTTAATTAAAAACCAATACACGCACAAAGTTCAGCCATTGTTTATGGATGACGAGCGAGTTCTTCTTCAACTTTATCTCGTGTGTTCTAAGGATAACTTTCCGCATAAGGGATTTAGATCCGACCGGGTTATGATAACCGGTGGCTGACGTCACATCCGCACGGTAATCCAACTGGCAGCCGGATCTGTGGTGGCTTAACCTTGCTGATCGAATGAACCGACCTCATACGGGACCCAACCTCTCATTTACGTGTCTAAATTATCAGATTTAATTCTTGCTGTCCTTTAATTAATTAAAATGTTAGCGTTATTAATTTTCGCCTGACCTTTGTAGCTTTTACATCAAAATAATAAACATTTTTTGGCCACCCAGCGGTAATACCCTTTTTTATCGCCCACTAAATTCAACAAAACACAGTACAAACTAGACAAAGAATGGCATAGTACAGTCATCATAACGAAAACAAAACACAGTTTTAGGCTGTACATTATACATTTATTATGTACATATACATGAAACAATAAACGGTATAATTCAAACGAGGTAACAAAACAAATTAGAATTAACAAAGCTAATCCCGTCCGGTGGCCTGCGCGAGACTTTTATGATTTATCTGTTGAATTCACCCGGACGAATGGGCTCGTAGGTAAGTTGAATATGAACATAGGTACCGCTGAAACTGGAATGATTTTGGGCACTCACCATGCTAACAAATCTTGAGGTAAAACAATGACATGAGTTGCCAAATAAGTTCCATGGAACTAAAAGTTTCAGACTAGTTATATGATTTTTTTTTTTTTTAATAATTATAAACTAGCGCTTGACCGCAATTCCGCCTGATGGTAAGCAGTGATGCGATCGTTGATGGTAAAGCGCGCTAGTTTATTAAGAGCCTATCCACTCAGAAAAACTGAGCGAATAGGAGGGAAGACGGCAGTTGAGCGAGGTGATGCACTGTTAAAACCAACAACACGACCAACGATGCTGCGCAAAAGGGAGATTGATCTGAAGACCCTCCACGACCAAACTCCCAACACAACAACATTAGGCGCATCGTACCCGGCATACATCGCAACACAACTGCTCAAACCCGTCCTCCGTACGGCTTCACCAGACATCATGCCGGAACACGACAAATCGCTCGGCGGCAAGGCTTTGTCTGGGTGGTAAATTCTGCCCGCAGAATTTGTTATGGCCTTTTACCGAGTTAAATAAATTTCACCGAGTTAATAATTCTAAATATCTGTCTACTCTTCCTTACTTCGCCGTAAAGAAAAAAAAATAAAACTATATTTTAAAATTGGCTCAGTTGATGCCAAACCCACTTCACCAGTAGATAACTGTCTACCACTTAGGTACCTTACCTACCTATGTCACGGATATTGGCACGTTGGGCGTAAAATAAGTCTCAGGTGTGGTTGATAGCCTTTATCCGCCAAAACTGATAAAATATGCCTTTCGCTCAAGCCCACCCGTTATCGTTAGGTAGTTTCTGTAGCGAAATTAAGAAACTTTCCATGTGTGTCCTCCACCACTGTGACAGGATTTAGAGATTTAGTTACATTTTAAAACTGACTATTGGCCCCGTTTCCCTTATTCATAAACTAAACTAATTTTAAGTCCACTGCATCTTTTTCTTTCTATTTCATTAAGAAAAGGACAGAAGATAAAATGCCAGTTTAGACCTGTCAAATTAATCCGCTCCTGACGTAAATTGGCGTATTTTTAGTCGCCATGATTATAATCGCGTCTAGACTGTCTATGAAGTATCTTAATTTGACAGGATTAAAATAAAATGTTATCTTCTATCCTTTTCTTAATGGAATAGATAAAAAGATATACACTTATCTTAAAATTTATTTACTCTTCTATATTAATTCAAGGTTATCAATAATAGGCAAGATTAAAAACAAGTGGGCTTTAACATACATAAAATACCTTTTCCGGGCTATTATTGTTGTACAACATAACTGATATACGACGCAATAAAATTTTAGATGCATCACAAAACTAAACATAAAGAATTTTATGTTTGTTCAAAGTTTCAGTAACTTTTATTAAAGTCATAAATTATAGCTTAGTTAGCCTTTAGTCGGGTCGAATGAAGTTATTCACATGCGGCCGAATTTTTTTTTTAACGTAATACAAAAAGCTATCTAGTTATCTGGGAACGTGTACTTGAAAATTCTTTAACCAATGTTCTAGACTCGTATTTCAAAAGGCTCTTTAAAAATAAACACCTAATATAAAATCCGTTTAAAGTGCATCTAAGTAAAAATACGTATTATTCTATATATTCGCCCGCTTCGCCGGTGTAGTCTACTGGAAGCGAGCCCATTTCTATGCGCCACCGTGCTATACTCCGTTATCAGGCACTATCTCCTTCAGCTCAGCGTATAGAATGCTACATACGATAACAGTCTTCGATTTGGATTTCGTTTCCTAAAATCACTTTGTTTCTGTTGTGTGACCTCGGGGATGCATTTTGTTTGGAGATAACAATTTAAGGTCCTTTGACACCAACATGTCCCTAGCGGTAGAGATTAGAGTAAAGAGTTTTGTTGGTGCAAAGAAAATTGTTTGGTAGTTGAAAAAGTATAAACGAACCAAACATCCGACAATCATAAAGCTACAAATGGAACCCATAGTAGCTACATATGCACACTTTTTCTAAACAAGGAAAATAGCGTTATTCCTAGAAATATTTCGACGAAACGCGCACATGTTGATACATACGCAATATGACGACTCCAGCTTTTTATTTATAGACCCAATTTCATCAAACAGAAAAGTTTTTGCGCAGACCTCTGCGCCCTAGCTCCGCCTGACCATACACATTGATACACTCATCTAAATTCAGTTTGTTCGTGACTAGAAACGCAATCGACGGACTTGGCTCGTAGTTAATTTGTACCGAAACTGCCACTTGAAGACGCTCACGAATTCTCCTTAATTGGCTTAGAAGTTACGGCAAACAAACAACATTGTCACACCAACCATAAATATTGGAAACCGAACTGGGAACAAAACGTCTCGCCCGACCGATAGTTAGGAAAATAGGGCACAGATGTTACGTATATTTAAAAAGTTGAAATAAGAATACGGTTAGATGCTGATCGGGAATGCAAGAGTAAAAGGACCCATCTATTTGATATTTTCTGCAGTTCATAATTCTTTACTATGTAGTCCTGTGTAAATAAATGTCGGCCAGAGAGTTTTGGCGAGAAAGTCAAGCTGAGTGTCATGCTCGTTTTTCTCGCTTGTTAGTAAAAAATGCATTTAGTAAATAGTTTATAAAGAACAGTGAAATATCGCAGCATAGTGGCCACATCATGACTTAGCCCCAAACCTCACACGTAACACTGGTCACGTTGCAGTCTTTTCTACATGAATATTTCATAATTACTTGACATTGGCTAAATGCACAGCTCGTGCGAAGCCATAAAATAAAGAAAGAAAGAAAGAAATGTCTGCCATAAGAAGAAGAGTTTTCTTACAGGCGGTTATTACTCTAGTCACGTGAGTGTCTGTACTTTTCATCAATTATATTATATTTCCACTAAAATGACGCAAATCATAAAGAAAATCTGTTTCATAAAACGGACGGTATAAAACTGACTATAAATCTGGTGATATTTTGTTATAAGTCAGTTACATATTTTTAAAGATTTAGTGAAGTCAGTTGAATTTGTAGAGTATTACAGGGTTCGTTGTAAAAGAGATCCAGCTAAGGCTGCGCTCGGTTTATTTTGATCCGGTTTAAGCTCGTAGGATTCAGCTAGGGAAATAATAAGACTAGACAACTTGAGCACAACACTTATCTTACATTACTTACGTATTCATAGAAGATACTATTCTATGTTGAATAATACAATAATTATTTTACTAACATTAACTTAAAGAATTTTTGTTATATAATCTCGTGACATATCTCACGATGCTTCTTATCTACCTTTTTCACCCTTTGAAGCAGAAGCGAAAGAACCCTTATAATGCTCTTTTTCCTTCGTTTACAATCATACAACAATACAGCTTGTTCTGAACGTTAAATAAACAACCAAATGTTCAAAAAAGCATCTTTAATTATATACACAAATGAATTCTTATTTCTAATTTTTTCATCCAAATTCTCAATCAAGTCTTTTTATCTTTGTATCCGGAGCATTTGATAGATTCGTCATTTTAATTGCACTAAGCGGCGCCAAATTATGATCTTTCGTAGTGCTGAATGAAATTTTTACTTTAAACTAGATTTGTAAAAGTTAAAGATATACCCTCTTATTCATAAACGCTGCTTAAAGTTAATTAGTGATTAGCGATTCTTTAACCATTCGATTTTGAACTTTTAACGTCACTTAATTTAAATCATCCTTTATTAATATACACCACAGTGTTTAAGGGATTTAATCATAAACGAAGATGTAAGTTAAGTGACGTGCAAACGTCTAAAATGAATGGTTAAAGAATCGCTAATCACTAGTTAACTTTAAACATCTTTTATGAATAAGGGTGATATTTTCCAAAGTTTGTGGATTATTTGAAGAACACAGTGTACAATCTGAAACAAAACAGCATGCATATGATGATGAAGTGCTTTTCAGGCTTTCCTGGTTGTCAGGCTGCGTAATATAGATTCAGAGATGTATTTTGTTAGGTAAAAGGATTTTATAGAATTTATGTGCGAACTTTCAAAAATACTTCCAAAAGAAGAAATTAATTTTGAAAATTCTTCCCCAGATGAGTTAAACAGAGGATGATAGTTTGTCATTTTTTGCGATGAGAAATCCCATTGAGAGCAAAGCTTGTTGACAAGTTTTGCGCTTGATAATAAATACTTCAGTTCGTGAGAAAAATGCCAATAGTTTTCTTTGTACAAAAACAATTCGAAACTGTAACCATGTACAATAATTAAACCTTTGGTAAGCGGTATGTTAAAATAAAACACAATTTGGCCTCGAGCCACTTTTGATAAGCACAAAACTACTGCGTTACTAATTTGAAATCTGGTAAACGTAACTTAAAATTTAATTATATTATACTTTGCTATCTGCTAACTTTGATATCCACGAAATACACTACATAATTAATTTATTAGAACATAGCATTTAATATTTCATTTTCATGATTGCAACACTATACCTACTAATAGTTGATTTTTTCAACGACAGAATTTAAATTTAAATTTATTCCTAGGAATAAATAAATAGTTATTTTATACAAAAACTGTCAAACGTCAATTCAAAATCAATTAGTCCAACAAAAGTTATCTGGCGAAGGAGAAATCACTCTTATATTTATTGACAGGCTAAAATATGGCGCCGAAAAATCATCTCTCTTATTTTCCATTGTTAACTTTAAAACAATGTAATAAATAAATACAGGGTCTATGGGAAGGGATAGAGGGACACTGGGACGAGGTTACAAATTTCCCTTAAATATAAGATAGGTACTATCTACATAGTAAAAACGGCTAACCAAAAACCTCTACAGAGGCAGTCCGATCCCTTTCGATTATAAATTTGAGGGTAGTGCTGACATTCGGCACACTCATAGAAACCGGGGACGCGTGATCAGAATTTTGATGACGGGATTAAGCGTCCCCGTGCGACCAACTTAGCTTTAGAGATCTTCCCTGATGGCTCCTAATTAAGACAGAGCTAATGGAGAGACATGCTACTACGTAATTTGAAGCCGCTCCGGATTCCATTATGGTGACACAGTTTATATTAGCAGCGGTGAAAAGTTCGATAGTTGCGGTTGGTTTTAAAAGGAAAAGTCTGTGTCAAAGAAAAAAAAGATAGTTGCTCAGCTTCTGTAGTTTAATCATTAATGTTTCGCTTGTTTATATGTCTTTTAAACAACTTTGTAAATATTGAGACTGACACCAGGGAAACCACTCCAAAAAATAAATCTGTGTGTCTAGAATTATAGAAAATCTGAACAAATATATTTTAATTTGTTTATAGGTAATTTTATGACATAATTTATAAAATTGGGCTTTATAGATTCCATGGTTATTATTGGAGGGTGGTGGGTATTAACACTAGATAATAAGTAGTTTTTCTTTTTGATGTTACTAGCACTCTATGGATTATCTGGACCGAAATAAAAATCATTTTATTTATTTACTGTTTGAATAAGAAGAAGCCCGGTTCACAATATAAACTCTAAAGTTACATACATATACATAATATATACATGGAACTGTCTGAACCACGCTATGATTTCATTACAAGCGTTTGATAACGTGTTTACTGTAGTGAGGAGCTGCTGTTAGTTTTTTTAAGCCATGGCTTCAGAAAATTAAATTAATGAGGCATCCACAGGCAAGTCCGGTTAAATAGATGAACACTTTTTAGGTTACATGGGAGATGCTATTAAAATAAAAGGAGCTGCTGGTAGCGACTGTGGAATAACGACGTGTTGAAGATAGTTTTGTGAGTATCTCTGAAATTATTCAGAGATACTTGTGTGCTATTGTAGTGAATAAAGAGAAAATACACTTCGCTAGAATACGAGTATAACTTTTATTAATACGTATATATATATTTGAAAAAAAAAAACAACAATAATATACACTAATAAGAGATTTCCTCGGTGGTAGGCCATAACATCGGCTGCCGGCACAAGTTATCACCCACCAGACAACGTCTTGCCGCCAAGCGATTCGTCGTATTCCGGCATGATGTCTGGTGAAGCCGTGTGGAGGACGGGTCTGAGCAGTTGTGTTGCGATGTGTGCCGGGTACGTTGCGCCAAATGTTGTTGTGTAGGGAGTCTGATCGTGGAGGGTCTCCAGATCAATCTCCCTCTGGGTTAAACATTGCGTCACCTCGCTCAACTGCCGTCTTCCTTCCTATTCACTCAGTTTTTTGAGTGAATGGGCTTATTAAACTAGCGCAATTTACCATCAACGACTGCATCACTGCTTACCATCAGGCGGGATTGCGATCAAGCACTAGTTTTTAATTATTAAAATAAAAAAAAAACAAAACAGAAAAAATAACATACGACGATTATTAAGAGTAAAAAACATGAATGGAATGTAATAGTCAAATGAATGTACTTATAAGTCGAATAGGATTAGTTTGCTAAAGTATCCCAGCGAATACTAGGAGTAATCAGTCCCTTTATTGTTTTGAAAAAAGTGTAAGATAAATGATTTAATAAATTAATAAACTAGTGCGCTTTACCATCAACGATTGCCGCACTGCTTACCATCAGGCGGGATTGCGGTCAAGCGCTAGTTCATAATTAATAAAAAAAATAAATGTTCGACAGATCAAAATATAAGACTTTTTTTAATAAAAAATAATCAATAAATGAAGGTACCTACTAAAAAAATTGTCAATAAAATAATCGGAAAATATCTGAATTATTCAGTATTCGCTTCCGCAAACGTCGATCGTCAGATTTTTCTCAATCTAGAATCGGATCTAGCGTCTTTCCAATTAGATAACTGGTAGCTTAGTGGGCAAGATACATATACTCCAGGCTTGGAAGGACTCCAAACGGACAGCCGAATAAGATTTGGCCTGTCTTTAGTCGAGATCTTTACAGCGGAAAATGAATCCGCTGTAGTCGTAGTATTTGAGCTTTTTTACGATCGAACAACATGAGTTCTAAAGAAAAATTACTGCCTCTTTGATTAGGGTGTTTCACCATGTAACCACTGATCTATTAAATAGTTATGTACTTTCAATACATAGTTAGATTATCTTATCAAAATAAAAATCGTCGCATGTCATACAACCTTTGAATTGTAACAAAAAGGATAGAATGAAAAGCCTGACACTTTCTCATTCTTATTTTAAAATAAAACTAACGAAAAGTATCTGGTTCAGCGAAATTTTAAAAAACATGTTGTATTTATTATAAAAATATATCTGTTGTGATGAATCTTAAATGTAGCATTTGTTAATGCAGCACTTTGGCTATTACTTATACCCTATTGTTGAATTAAATTATTAGAATAATGAAATTGTTATGGTATTTATGAGTGTGTCTCGGTAAAATGTATATCAGGAGATTGTCTGGATATATTTTTAATTTCCTTAAAAATAGAACAGTGATTAATTTTTCGTCTTTTCACATTTTCATTCACAGGGGCATTGAATGCAATCCAATCACTTTTAGACAAAATTAATCCCAGAAGAAACCCTGTGTCGCAAGAAGACTTAAGTTTTTATCCTGACTAGGTAGGTTAGGATTGGATAGCTCCCCTAAGACACGATGAAATATTAGTTCCTTTTTGGCACTCAGCCTCAATAGCCTATTTTTTTTTTTCAAATCTTATTATAATCTTTGGTGTTTGTAGGTATGGGCAGGTTGACAGACTATATTTAGATACCACTCCCTACATATACGTATATAATACACTAGGTTTTACCCGCAAATTGTTTTGTGTGTAATATCTTATTCCGTCGCATCGCATCGTCTGCCTGTACCACCTTCCTTTCTGATTTATTTTACTTCTAAAAGTCCTAGGGTGACGTTAATACGACTTCCTTGAAAATTGGATAGTCAACTGCAACGATATTTCTATACACAATTGGTAGTTTCATAGATTGGTGCGTTTAAAGATTCCTTTTTAAACATTTTAAACAAGTGCTTGCCCGTGATCCTGCCTGATGGTGAGCAAGAGTACAATCGTTGATGGTAAAGTACTCTAATTTTTTAAGAGCCTTGAAAACACTTAAACAATTTAAGTGTTGTCTGTAAGGCCACGGAAAGGCAGGTAAAATTGTTCCAATCCTTCGATATACGCGGTACAAAAAACGCGGCGAAATGCTTCGTCCGGATCCCAGTGGTGTCAATAACGTTCTTTCTTTATTGACATCACTACGATCGGGCCATTCTTGTTGATACTCGCCGTTCGACGATCTTTCAACGATGGAACGGAGATGGCGGAATTAATAGTTGTCGTCGTCGTCGCATGAAGACATGAGATGGCATGAGAGTGTGTACGGTAATTATGCAATTACCGTGCACACTCTCCAAAATTCATCGTATAGATAATATTCAGTATAGATATAGAAAGATAAATCATTTCAAATTCAAGAACTGGAGGCATTATTTTTATTTCCTTGCCCTCATTAAGAAGTTCTATAATGAGCCGTGATTGTGATATCTCTGCTGTACTATAGGCTTACGTAGTTGCCTCACTAGCTTTTATACTACTTTGTTGTCTTTAAAAAAGCGTCTCGGCAAACGTAGCGTAGGACGCCCTTCGGCGAGATGGAGTGACGACATCAAAAAGGTGGCTGGTAGTGGCTGGCGGAGAACTACTCAGGATCGAGCTTATTGGCGTGCCATGGAAGAGGCCTATGTCAAGCAGTGGACGAGTAGAGGCTGATTAGATCATATAGGTAAATATTATTGTTATCCTGGCTGGCTAGTTGATTATCCTTTTTTACTGAAGTAAAATAATAAAGTAAATACAGCAACGGTAACGGTAAGTAAAATAATTTAATATTTAAAAATCAAAAAACGGCACAAGTGTCAGTAGGATTTGCGCCCCGAGGGTTCCGTCTCAAATACAAGCCTAACATCATTTCCAATTGCGCACTCAAGAATTCGCTTAACATTTTAGTTGAGAAACATGTTTTTTAATTAACTTACATATGTATGAGAATACGTTCCAACTCCAAATGTAAGTTTATATCCATCGTATTGAGACATTTATGATATTTATTTTAAGATCAAAATCTTAAGTAGATTGTCCTGTAATCTTTATGTAAAGAACATTTTTTTTTTAATTTGGTTGTTTCGGAAATAAGGGACTATGGTAAATATTCATCTAGGTATTTTCTTAAATTTGTTTTAAAAGTTATATTTTAAATTAAAAAAAAATACTAAGACCATCACTACAAGTTCATTAATATGTTATATCACATATGAATCCAAAAGTGAGCCCTGAAACTGTCCAACAACACCTGTTCTGTGACTCAAAAATGAACATATACACACACGGATATGGACATACGAGTACATATGTTACAGTACTTGAGTCATAGAAACAACTAAGTCAGCCCAAGTAGGTACATATGGAGCAACCTGGCTGTGACAGACAAACAGACAGACAGACAAGCGAGTGCTCCCATAGAGTCCTGTTTTTTCATTCGGACGTAAAGAACCCTGAAAACAGCGGGTAAGAAAAAATACTTCGTCCGAAGTTGCAGTAGGTGAACCCATTATCTTAATAACGCAACAAAGCAAAGTAAATATACGTATTTCATCGCTAAGTTGACGGCATTTCTGTATCTCGCTGTTGCTAATAGGTACAACAGCTCGAGGCTCAACCTAAGAAGTTCATGTTTTCCCGTCTTAATTAAAGCAAAGGTTTAGTGATCCTCCGGGCGCTTGCTAGAAATTACTTAAGTCGATTGGAGCGCGTTAACTTTTATTATTTTTTAATCAAGTGCCGGTAATTGAAACCAAGCCATTTTGCTTGTCTACGTATCTGTATATTCGTATCTTCGCTCGGTACTACATAAATGGGGGACGGAATGTTATTTCACTTGTCTGACGTCACACGTAACTCTTCTGTGACGCATGTGCGCTTTTTATTGGACATCGTATAAACATAAGTACGCACGGCCATTAATGGATGAGGGGGGATGTTAAAAGCGATATTTTCCCATCGTGATGTATGGGAATCTTGCTTGTAGCTGTAATGAGAAATTCCGATGTCACAGCTTTCTGTACGAGCCGCTATTTTTGAGCGTAGGTTTTTGATACGAATTGTTAGCTCGTCAAGTGGTGGCGTAAGGTCAAAAGTATGACGTAGCATTATTTCGCGTGAAGTAACGGTTCTAAATTTATAAAAATGTTATTAAACCTTTTCCTTGTCCGGATATCAGTCCTTTCAGTTATTGTACCTTTGGCTAGTGCAAGCCAAAAACAAGATTATTACAACAAAAATAAAAATCACTGTCTTTTGGACAGACACGATGGTTGCAGCGACTTAACAGCAACCTTATTGTAACGATGTTAAGGATCGTGTAATATTGACAGTTATTGAAATTTAGAGGTAAAATCACATTGAATGAACTATTACCTGTTATGCGTGTAATATATACCTAGGACGGCAAGAATACGACCAACTTTAGAATTGCAACATTGTACATAAATTTGATTCGACTTTAAAGCTCCGGTTGCTGTTTTGTGTAATTCATTATCATTTCAGCCGAAAGACGTCCACTGCTGGACATAGCGCTCCCACAAGGATTTCCACGATAACAGGTGCTGCGCCTCCCGCATCCAGCGATTTCCCGCGCCCTTCACTAGGTCGTCGTCGGCCCACCTTGTCGGGGGCCTACCCACGCTGCGTCTCTTGGTGCGTTGTCACTACTCGAGAACCCATCGTCCCCATCGGGCATCGGTCCTACGGGCAAACTGCCCGGTGCCATTTAAGTGTTGCAATTCTTCGGGCTATGACGGTTACTCTCGTTCTTCTGCGGATCTCCTCATTTCTGATTTGATCATGCAGTGAAACCTCAAGCATAGCCCTCTACATTGCCCTTTCAGTGACCTTGAGCTTTCTTATAAGGCCCGTATTCGTAGAATATCTGCGTAGGTTTCGGTATGTTTTTTATATGCTCAACTCTTATTAATTGTAACGTGATATTATATAGCCTAAAGCCTTTCTAGATTAATGGGCTATCCAATGCAAAAAGGATTTCTCAAATCGGACCAGTATTTCCCGAGGTTAGCGCGTTCAAACAAACAAACAAACTCTTCAGCATTATGTATTAGTATATTTGTACTGACTTAAAGTCCAAGTTTCCTCAAGATGTTTTCCTTCAAGTCGTCCTTTTAGTCTAAAATCGCTAACCCGCATTGAGCAAGCGTGGTGATTACGCTCAATCCTTCTCTGCATGAGAGGAGACCTGTGCCCAGCAGTGGGACGATAAATTATTGATAATGATGATGATTATGATAGTTGTACTGTTACTTTATTGTAGACCAAAAACATACGTTCCAGATTACAAAATATTCAATGGGCGGCCTTAACGGCGGTTTTCTAGGCCTTATTGAGCATTTTTGACACTAAAAACCAGCAACAATACATTATTTCATATTTACGTACGGGCATTACATGACTTAATTCCACCACAACCGTCCCATCATCGGACACCCTTACGTTGTTGACACTGCTACAATCCGGACGTAACGTTTCGCCTCGTCTTTTATACCGCGTATATAAAGGGACTGGAACAATTTGCCTAAGGTGGTCTTCCTGTCTTATTAAAATTTAAGTATCTTCAAAGCTAGAGTGACTGCTTCGTCTTCTTCAGTCTATAGATGTCCATTGCTGGACAAAAGCCTCCCCCAAGGCTTTCCACGATCACCGGTCTTGTGCTGCCAGCATCTATCGGCTTCCTGCGACCTTCATCGGGTCATCGATCCACCTTGTTGGGGGCTACCCCACGCTGCGTCTTCCGTTACACGGTCGCGACTCCAGAACCTTATTGCCTAATCGGCCATCAGTTCAACGAGCAATGTGCCCTGCGCATTGTCACTTAATTTTAGCGACTCGAAGAACCATGTTGACTTTGGTTACCGAGTTAGTGAGTACGCTCTTAATAAAGTAGTGTGCCTGAACATCAATGATTGCATCACTACTTACCCTATCAAGCAGAATCGCGGTCAAGCACTATTTTATAATGGTAAAAAACGTACCTATCAACATACATATCATGCTTCAAAGCTACATTAAGTCTAATCCAAATAAGATAAACAGCGTCTACAACAACCTGTAATCTATACAGCATTTTATATTATGAATCTACTAGTTATGCATAGAACCTCCGATTTTGTTATGCCGTCAAAGCGTGTAAGTGGATAACCGTGATGTTAGATGAAAGAAGGTATCTTCAAAGTATTACCATGAAAATGTTATCGCTTCATACAAAATTGAGCCCTTTCGTGGGAAATAACTCGAGCACTACAATGAGAACTTGATGCACGGAGCTTTCTCTCCCGAGGGAATAAAGTGACACTGACGAAATATTCTTTACAACAATATAGTGAATGGGACGGGTGTTGAAATGGTTTTCGTAAAATTTCCTTTTGGTACCTACCTACTTTAGCGGTGTTATCCGGCTGGCTTTGTCAACCTCGACGAATATTTAGTTTTTTAGTTTAAGAATCAAATAAATATTTTAAAAAATGGGCTATTTGTTACATAGTGGAGTGTCCATGTCCATCGAGTTTCTTGCACGTTCTTCTCCATAGAGATCTACGCTTTGGAAGGTGCAACTGAGCTTCACTTTTCTTGGACTGACCGACTTTGACTATTCAAAAGCACCAACGGAAGCTTAATTTGAAATAAACAATTTTTGATTTTGATTTTTTAGAGTTGTCGTACTAAATAAGGAATTCTAAAAACGGGTCCACAAAAGATTAAGATAACTGAAGAAAGGTTTATAAATTTCAACTATTCTACAGCTCCCGTCCCATCAACTCAAGAAAAATATAAACAGCATGAAGTAACCCAAAGTAGAGCGTCTCTCGAGAATTAGTATTATTGCATTATACAAACTAGATGGGTTATGTATGTTGGATTTTAGTAAATATAAGTACACCTTCCATTTGATAATCTCAATTGATGATATAATTATATACATAATACACTAAGCCCTTTTCGTTCTTGGATTTGGTATATTGTGATTGGTAACATTAAACCATTACACAAAACAGTATCTATATTTGATATTAGGATATGGGGGGTTTGTGGCTAAAACAGCCACACTGTTCGATCGAGTAAGTTAAGCTTCTCGGTGGTAGGCCATAACATCGGCCGCCGGCAGAAGTTACCACCCACCAGACAAAGTCTTGCCGTCAATCGATTTGTCGTGTTCCGGCGTGATGTCTAGTGAAGCCGTACGGAGGACTGGTCTGAGCAGTTGTGTTGCGATGTGTGCCGGGTACGATGCGCCCAATGTTGTTGTGTTGGGAGTTTGGTCGTGGAGGGTCTTCAGATCAATCTCCCTTTGGCGCAGCATCGTTAGTCGTGTTGTTGGGTTTAACATTGCATCACCTCGCTCAACTGCCGTCTTCCTTCCTATTCGCTCAGTTTTTCTGAGTGAATAGGCTCTTAATAAACTAGCGCGCTTTACCATCAACGATCGCATCACTGCTTATCATCAGGCGGGATTGCGGTCAAGCGCTAGTTTATAATTATATAAAAAAAGGCTAGTCTTGTCGCGGTTGGTTTGTGGATTGACGGCCCTCCACAAACTACATACCAAGATCTCTTCGTGCCTCGGAAAGTACGTCAAGCAAGTACGTTGATCCCGGCTCTCATTCGTAGATATTTGAGAGTCATTAGAGGTCGTCAGAAATTCGAAAGTCTGACCACCAGTCTTATAAATGGGTATGTTGTGTTCATCGATCACTTATACACTAGATTCACAATCAGCGTAAAAAAAATTGTTGAACTGAACAAGCGCACAACGCAGCACTTGGGCGCTTTTTTCATTTAGTGCTTACTTTATAATTCTGACTTTAATGCATGCGTGTAAGGTTGAATTTGGATTGATGTCAGACTCGGTCATAAAAAATAATGGCTTTTTGTACTGCTTTGTGATAATAACTTTATACACTGCACTTAAGGCTGATTTTAAATTAATGTATATTTATTTTGACTACTTTAGACTGCTTAATACTTGTCGCTACCGAGTAAACTGTGATGTGAAGTTCTCCTAGACAGTCACACCATATAAAATAATTGTATTCAGCTGAAACTGATTAGACCAGAAACCGGTCCCAAGATAGTTGGGTTATCATTTGAATTAGTAATCGATTGCTATAAAGTAAAAGAAAGAAATCATTAATTTTTTTTTTTAATAATTATAAACTAGCGCTTGACCACAATCTTAGTTATATTACTATATAATATAATACATAGTTTAAAGAAATGGAAACCTATGAAATACAAACGTCGCCTATTTATATTTCTGTTTAATTATTTTGATTAAGCTACTTAAGTAACTTGACATTTTAATATTTAAACACTGATAGACCCAGCAGAAGCTATAAATAATGTAGAGCTAAACGAAAGAAAAATGAATTAACAAAATGTCTAAAAAAATTACAAATGCGTGGGTGTAATTATTACACAATGCGGGTCAGAACACAAACCAGTGTTGCTGGAACGCAAAAATTATACAGTTTAACCGTTTTGCAACACGCAAGGGGGCGTAAGAAGCGGCGGGCTCGCGTGACCCTAATCACAAGAAACTTTGTAATTTTTAATTTTAGAAATGGTTACATTTATTTGTTAATTGGTGACACAATTTTCTTTGTTTGGTTGGTAAGGCAAAACAACAACAATAACTCATCTACAGTCGGATTAGTGTGTGTCGGCCTCCGTGGCGCAGCGGTCAACACGCCTCCTGCCTGCGACGTGGAGGCCCCGGGTTCGATCCCCTGCCAGGTCATGATGGAAAACGATCTTTTCCTGATTGGCCTGGGTCTTGGATGTTTATCTATATATGTATCTATTATAAATATAGTATCGTTGAGTTAGTATCCCATAACACAAGTCTCGAACTTACTTTGGGGCTAGCTCAATATATATGTCGGAGACAGCGACGGCAGAGCGGTAGGGTCGACAGCATCTTGGTGTGGTGGTACAGGTTCCATTTCGTAGGTGACTTTTGAATTGAAGCACGACGTTTACATATACCCTCCAATCTTCATAATAACAATTTGAATAGGCAAACCGACAGTTTCGGTTCGGTGAAGTGCCTTGGTCCGCGTCTCGATGCAAAGTGACCGTGCGACGAACCCTACTTTCCAAAGCGACTCTGTCCATGTGCCGCCATCACAAAATAACGTCACAAGCGTTTGCCCCTCTACTACGTAAATCAAATCAGCAACTTCTATTAAAATTAATCGACGATCTCCGACACGGCCAGCCTGACTAGTTGCACGTCCTCGTGCATCATCATCATCATCTTCATCATCATCATCATCATCATCTCAGCGCCAATCCCAGTCGCATCCGAAGCTCCCTCAGCCCCGGAGTCCAGGATCCGGTTCACCAGGCCAACCGCCGATTCCGGCGAAACATCGATATTTCCCGTTGCACGTCCTCGTGCATGTCTCTAACAAATTGAAAAAAAAAGCACAGAAAACCGACTTTGAAGCATTTTTAAGAACTCGGCCAACCTGACCGTCACACGTCACGTTTAGTTACATTGACTATTAGAAAACCAAACTTAATTATTTTAACAACTTAAACACAAAAGCTTCCTTCAAGCCTCATAATTATCAAATTTCAAAAAGAAAACACAAAAGGTTCCTTCAAGCCTCATATTTATCAAATTTCAAAAAGATAACACAAAAGGTTCCTCCAAGCCTCATAATTATCAAATCAAAATCATAATTATCAAAAAGAAAACACACCATGGTTCGCTACCACAGTAGCTAGTGACAACTCATAGTTGACACCCATGTCGTCATCACCTCTTGTGATACGACCAACTCTAGAATCCATGAGTCCCAGGTCAACACATGACCGTACAACTAATAGTCTCCTCCGAGACCCAGGTCCCCGCCACATCACTAGCTACCCATCGCCCCCTGAACAACTCCTCACCGAGTTGCAGTTACGACTACAGACTAGTGCATACAGTGCGACCATATCTACCAGAGTCCCCACCACATCACTAGCTGCCCATCGCCCCCTGAACAACTCCTCACCGAGTTGCAGTTACGACTACAGACTAGTGCATGCAGTGCAACCATACCTACTAGTGTCCCCGCCACACCACTAGCTGCCCATCGCGCTCTGAACAACCCCTCACTGGGTTGCAGTTACGACTACAGACTAGTGCGAGCAGCGCGACCACATAGCCATGATACGTGTTCTATTTGCTGGCGGAGGCACCCTCCTCACCATCTTCTACATTTTGGAAATCTAACTCAGCAGACATTACTTGGAAAAATCTTTCGTACTTATGCGATCGTGGGGTACTTATAAGTTCTGTTTCCAATCAACGATTTCAATAGGTAACGATCGCCATTATCGCCATCAAACAACTCACCATTATTAAATTTCATTACTTTAGCACACTTCTATCAAATTTAGATTTTTCGTAAATAGCACTCATTTCTATGTTCGTTACCGCTTGTTCTCTTGAGAAGATTTAATAGTCTAGCCGCACATACTATCAGAAACTCAAGTGAGCTCGTAACTATAGGCCACAGTGAACTTTAGTTTTGAAATAAAGACAAACCAGACATCATAATTTTAAAACCCTGATTTAAAATTTCTCAGCCCATTATAACAAAGAATACGGGTAGTACAAGAAATAAAATTTGCAAATAACTCTTATTATCATGTCGCAAAGAAATTTTTCAGTACACAATACACTGGCACAACCTTGTACACTGTATATATACTGGCGCGTGTATACATACACCAATGAAATTACAGATTGCTTGACAAGAGAACATTCGGCCACGGAATCAAAATAAAAATAGTACGACTCACCGGATTATGGCAATTTCCCGCAAACACCTGCCACTTGGCAGTTGACAACCGTTGCACACCAGACATGCTCTCATAAAACTCCATTACGTTACCACAAACGTTTTGGGTATTTTGACATCTTCTCATCGCCTGCAGAGTAGAGGCTGTCCTGAATTCTTCTCATCGCCTGCAGAGTAGAGCCTCAAGTCTTGAAACCTTGGGCGTTCAGCAAAACGCACGCACGATTCACCAAGCAGCTAGAAGCGCGCTCCTCAAGCGCACTTTGCACGCTCCGCAAGCGTACCCTGCGCGCTCCGCAAGCGCACCTTTCGCGCTCCGCAAGCGCACTTGCATCAGCCAGCACTGTCGCGCGCCAAGCAACAGCCAGCACTGTCGCGCGCCAAGCAACAGCCAGCACTTGCACGCCTGCAGCGCACTCTTGCAGCGGACCATCACGCGGAGCGATCAATGCGCCAGCAATTGAGCGCACCTCGTGACATGACGTTCTCTTCCAGCCTCACTGTCAGTACATCCAGCATTTACAGGAGGTCATACAAAGGCAATGAACAACTATAGACAAGTACTATAAAAATATTGGCAGAAAGTGACTGTTATTCTGTTCCTTCATTTCTATCGAGATTGTGAGCAGTGTAGTTCTTTATCCAACTTCTGATGTCGGAGACAGCGACGGCAGAGCGGTAGGGTCGACAGCATCTTGGTGTGGTGGTACAGGTTCCATTTCGTAGGTGTGTGTAAAAGTTTTTTTCATTTAAGGGGCCATCATACAAGAAATGTGTTGTTTTGCCGTTTTTTGCTCCATAACGTAAATAGATAGACGCTTGAAATGTTCACAGTATATTTGGTTATATATGACAATTAAAAATAAATAATAAAATTAAAACAAAATAAATATTGAAGTGGGGCTCCCATATAACAAACGTGATTTTTTGCCGCTTTTAAAGATAGTAGCGGCACCTACAACGCAACATGCGAACAACACGTCATACTGACGTCACGCGAATCCTGCATCTCCCAATCAGAGTTTTCTGTGCAACTAGGTGAACTTGTATGCGTACAAGTTCACCACATAAAGCGGCGGGCAAAGTGGCCCGCCAGACAACCAGTCTGGTCGGAGGATCCTCCCTTTTCTATGGAGGATGAGTGAACTTTACACATAGTATAGTACATACACAGTACATACAGTACATATAGTACATACATAGTATAGTATAGTACGTACGTACATAGTAGTATATTTATACATAGTATAGTATTTATTCCCTGTTCATCATACAGACAGCCAGTCTGGTCGGAGGATCCTCCGACCGCTACAAGATAATGGTACGGAACCCTTCGAGCGCAAGTCCAACTTGCACTTGAGCGGTTTTTATGCGTACTTTTACACCTTTGCCGTCATAAGGTTATCACATTCTAATCAACGTTTTGTTTAGATACCAACATACGTATCACCTCCTGATTATTCAAGGATATGATGGAGTGACTTGAACTAAACTTCCACAGCAAAATTACTACCATGTTACTACCATGTAGTTTAAGCATAAAAATAATATAAAACTAACTAAGAGGTTGTACGAAACCTAATTGTCGACGTCAAACACGCAATCAAAAAAAAAAAAAAAACGAAACGCTTAGAACAACAGAAAACAATCTTGTTGTTGTTGTAGTTTTATTCTTTTTCAAAGAAGCAAAGACGGAATCAAATTCCAAAACAAAAAATATCTTGGAATGTTTTTATAAAACAAAAACTAAAAAAGGTTTTTCCTTTTTTATGAGTAGAGGGTACGTGGCATTTAGCGGGATCAATCACGCGACTCTCACGGACCTGGTGGGTTAAATGCGCGGAACAATTCGATTTACGAGTATATTGTAAGTTTTTGAGAGCTCCCAACTTAACGTAACTTGAATACACCTCTACATTTGAAGTGTTGTTTTGTTATATTTACGATAGCTTATGATGTATTGGTACAAGTGGTTAAAATACTTTTTTTTACGAGTGGAAATGCCTTTACGCACCATAGTATACCCGCCGCTAGCTAGGCGACGGGCGTGTGTGGGACTCGCCCGGCCGAAGCCGGGAACACCCACTAAAACCACTCGGTTACCCTCGGGTCCTGCGTTGAGAGTGTCACGGGATCGGCCCGAAGGCCTTAATCACCGTGCCATGTGGTTAAAATACTATAGGAAACTATAGGGTTTTTCATTAAGAGCGCTCGAACATTGAAATGAAATAAAACAATCTGTTTAAGTGATATTACCACAATTTTTATTACATTTTAAAGAATATTCAATGACATTATGTGTGGAAAATAATATCAGCCAAATGGCCACGACTCCGCTGTAGATTGTGTATTCTGGTTTACCAATTTTGAAGGACGTCTTCGCATAAATGGGGCTCAATTTCACGAAGAACGCGAGTTATGTTGGCCTTTAGGGCAGCAATTGACTGTGGTTTATCTGCATACACTAGAGATTTCACGTAGCCCCACAGAAAATAATCGAGCGGTGTTAAGTCACACGATCCGGGGCCAGTTGATGTCGCCACCACGCGAGATGACGAAGCCCTCGAACTTCTCTTTCAATAAATTTAATGTTTCCCATGCTGTATAGCAAGTGGCGCCGTCCTGTTGGAACCACATGTTGGTAAGATCCATACCACCTACCCTAGGCCACAAAAAATTGTTATCATCGTCCGATATCGGTCGCCATCGCAATGCACGGAACGTTAGGCGAATAGAGCACTGATTTTCATAATAAATTTTAATAATTTCTACGCGTTGTTGAAGCGTGTAGCGTTCCATGGTGAAATGTCACGACTAAATATATATTCATGCCATATTTGACAGCTATCGCATTACCAAGATGACCGCTATGCGCTGTCAAAGTTCAAGCGTCCCTATTGAAAAACCCTTTAGAAAAACACTACAAGTAGCACTGCGTATGTGCGTGTATGAACGTAAACCGAGCAAAAGTAGCTGTGTGGATTGCAGCAGGTGGCGTTTTATAGTTTCAACTTTCTTCCCATAAGGCTACCAAGAACAGAAGGCGTGAGATTATATATGTACTATATTAAATATATTTATATTTCAACAAAACTACTTCATGGCCGCGTGATCGGTTTCAATACAGTACACGTTTTATAAGTCAATAGTAGAATAAATTACGAACCTTTTTGTAGATGTTTTCTCAACTGTGGCCTTCCAACGCCTTAAAGTTGTTTTACGCAAAACGCTGATTTTTCACTTAAAATAAAACGACAAAGACCACGTTGTTTAAACATTTCTTTTTCAGGCGCAAAGGTACGAGAATTACCCTCTCTTTGTAATGCTAATTTAAAAACCAAGGAATTCATTTTTTATTCATAAGTTTTTCTGCTCTAAAGCCAGCAGTCGGAGCATCCTACTCGTTTGTGATGAGTTTTGAAGTTAAAAAATAAAATTCATATAAAATGCTTTGTAGATGTGCTTGTTTTAAAAGCGGGTTAACATGAGCCCGCCCGGTATTTATTATACTGAACGACGTAACTCTGTAAACGTCGACATTCCAGATTTATGTGTATAGAGCTCATGGATATTTTTTCGATCAGAGGTAAGCAGAGTAAGTCAATATGAAAAATGGGAACAATTTGTACAAATACAGGCAGCTTTTCATCCCCAAAAAGCCATTTACACATTCGATTTTTTAAATATCGAATGTGTAAATAAAATTGGAGTTTTATTTTACCATTGAAAAAAATGTCAGACATTGTGACATTGGTGCGAAATATTGCTTTTTATTTGATGAGTAACGACAAATTCACATCTTGCAGTAGAAAGTAAATTAAAAAAAAAAAACTATAAAATGTGAGCTTTACAAAAACATTTATTTATGCACATTTTAACTTAAAAATTCTAAAATAAAAATATTTCATTTATTTTTTATTGTTATCTATTCATTTTCCTTCAAATGCTTTGAAAAAATAAAAGCTAATACCAGTTATGAATTAACTATTAACTGACTACTGAATAAGAACAGAAATATAACACTTAGATATGTATACATGAAACTGAATCGTATTCAACCTTGAAAGTAAAAAATGTATGAGAATTTGTAAAATACATGAACTTGAAATGGTAAATCACTGCTCTTAAAAACAATGAAGAAAAACGCGAGGAAACCCGTATGTCCTGAAACTAAAAATTCAAAGATATTCAACATCTACCAACACGTATTGGGCGTTGTAGATTATGGGCCATTGCCCATCACAGAGAGAAGGCCTCTTTCCCAGCAGTGGTAAACATATATCTCAACGATAGAAGCATTAGGTCTTATCTATAGCTCGACGTTAGAAGCAGTAGGTCGTATGTGTAGGTCGTCGAACCTATACATACCTATGACCTAATGCTTCTGTAAACGTCGAAGAACGAAACGAAACATTTTAGAAGCATTAGGTCTTATCTTTAGCTCGACGTTAGAAGTAGTAGGTCATGTGTGTAGGTCGTCGGACCTATACATACCTACGACCTAATGCTTCTGTAAACGTCGAAGAACGAAACGAAACCTTTTAGAAGCATCCGGTCTTATCTATAGCTCGACGTTAGAAGTAGTAGGTCGTGTGTGTAGGTCGTCGGACGTATGCATACCTACGACCTAATGTTTCTAACATCGGGCTATAGCTATATGACCTAATGCTTCTGAGGTCGAGATATGTATACTTCAATAATAACAAACAAGCCTTTTATAATACAGAATATTTCATTTATTTATTTAGTTCCACATAAGTCCAGGGTGTCCCGCTTTCAACTCCTAGACCTGTCGCGTTGCAGTTTGATACTGTTTAGGACCCAATATGTGGGTAAAACTATAGTCGGTACTATGACAGTTAATGTAATAATCTATCTCATAACTAATTCAATTCATTTTAGTTAATATCTATTCCTAATATAATATACATGACGGAGACAGCGACGGCAGAGCGGTAGGTTCGACAGCATCTTGGTGTGGTGATACAGGTTCCATTTCGTAGATGAGTTTTGAATCGACGATCTCCGACATACATATGTATTTGTGATACCGGGCATAGAATAGTACCAACCCATGCCTATTTATTTATTTATTCTTTCGCACATAAATTGTACAGAGGCGGATTTAATGCCTTAGGAATTCTGTACCAGTCAACCATAGGTGGTGTAGAGATTAGTGGCAGGTGCTTTAGTTGAAAACATTAGAATGGAAAAATACTCTTTACACTATTTAAATAAATACCTAAATAAGCTATATAGACATACATACTCGTACAAAACTAAAAATTTGGGAGAGAGATGTTGAAAAGACTCTAACTTACCTGTTGCGAAAATAACTCTGCAATTACCGCTTAAATGCAAACTGACTGGCGGCCATCCCAATATCAAGAGGAAGCGCATTCCACAGAAGAATAGATTGAATATGAAATGAAGAGAGAACAAAGTCACTTTTCATTCCCGTGGGTGTTGTAAGAGGCGATAAAGGGAACTCTCACCATGGAAGCGGGCAGCAGCGATTCTCCCAAGGTAGGTATAACAAATTACTGCTATCCCCGACCCGCCATCCAAGCATGGGGATTATGGCAATGCCCCCCTATGTAATGAAAGCCTTGGGGGAGGCCTCTGTCCAGCAGTGGACCTCTATAGGTTAAGAAGAAGAAAAAGCACATTTCTCTTATAATTTATAACTGCGATTCCTTCCACTAAAATTAGGTACTATAGACACGGTGGTGCAGTGGTTGACTGATAGACTACTGCGCTGCGTGTCGATCCCCACACGGAACAAATATTTGTAAGGCCTAGTTGTTCCGGGTCTGGCTGTTTTTGTATGCGAGTCTATATGTTTGTATTAAACGCACCTATGATACCGGATAAATTACTGTGGGGCCACGTTTATATAAAAACAAAACAAATATAAAGATAGTTTAACTAGGTAACAGCTAACAAAGAAGAAAAACTCTCAAAGTACGTCATTAGAAAATTAAAATAAAATATAATTAATTAAAAAATATGTTTTCTTACTCGCCAGACTGTAAACTATTCCAACTTCTTTTAATTGCTTACAAAGTTGAAATTAAAAGAACACAATAAATAAAAGGGTGTTTTCAAAGAATGTTTGCGATAGAAATTAATGTTATAAGTTGACTACAGTATAAAAAGAGGAATGCCTTTGTGTGAACAGGAAACCCCATAGCACTTATAAAAAAAATAAAGGTTAATATTAATTACGTTAACAATTTACATAATTAATTATTATAAACGCTGCAAAATTTATGCTTTTCGGTTTACCAAAAACGTGTCGAGGTCTTTGGTGAGTGACGTTGGTGTCTACTGTATTTATCAACAAGCCTTTTAACAATGAACATAGCGGATAAGCACCTAAAGGTAAATATTTTTTTACATAGTTTTAAAACATACTTTTTACGCACTATATTTTTCTTTTGAATATGGTGAAAATGACGCTAGTCGCACCAGAGATATTGAAAACTTCTTGAAATGTCGACTAAAGTCATATTTATTTGACAAAGCATAATAGAATATTAATGAATTTCTGACAGAAGCAGTTATATTGACATAGATTTTGATGCATTGTTTTTATTTTTCCTCGTGCTGACATTAATTTTTGTTTTGTAATACCATTATATTTATACTTTTTGACATGAAATTTATAATTTAAATCCTTATTATTCATAATATTTGCACGCCATATTCGGTGGCAAACATGTGTGATCTTTTTTATTTTATTATGTTATCCTGAAGCATTTATATTCTTGTATGTACACACATGTTTATGCAAATAAATTTATCTATCTATCTGTCTATAAAAGAAAAAACTAGCCAAATGCGAGTCGGTCTTGTACGCCGAGGGTCCCGTACAACAGAGAGAAGATAATATTATTAGTAAATTATTAAATACCCGAGCCCGTTCACCTTGGCTCCTACTTTTCGAAATGTATCCTTGGAGTGTACCGACCGCCTTCAGCTTTTGGGTGTTGAGATTTCCTCGAACCTAAACTTTGGGCGGTTCATTGAGTCCAAGGCTAAGGTGGCTGCCAGGAAACTTGGTGTTATTACAAAAAACCGGCAGTACTTCACACTAGGACAGCTTCTAATGTTGTACAAAGCACAGGTCCGTTCGTGTGTGGAGTACTGCAGCTACATTTGGGCTGGTGCTGCTAAGTGTCACCTGACCACTTTGGATTCAGTGGAGAGGCGTGCGAAGAGGCTGATTGGTGACCCTGATTTAACTCGAGTTGGTCTCCAAAGCCTAGAGCACAGGCGTAGACTAGCCAGCCTTTCGGTGTTCTATAGGATACATTTTGGGGAGTGTGCGAGGGAATTGCATGATTTAATTCCCTCATCTCCGTTCCACCATCGGACGACCCGTCGTACGCCGAGTTTCCACCCTTATGTTGTTAACACCACTACGATCCGGTCGAAGCATTTCGCCTCCTCCTTTATACCGCGTACGTCGAGGGACTGGGACAATTTGCCAGCGGCGGTGTTTCCGTCACACTACAATTTGAGTGTCTTCAAGGCTAGAGTGAATAGGCTCTTAGCAAACTAGTGCGCTTTACCATCAACGATTGCGTCACTGCTTACCATCAGGCGGGATTGCGATCAAGCGCTAGTTTATAATTCAATAAAAAAATATTTATATTTTTAATATAAATCGAAAAATTTACGGTTTTCGCAATTTTTCCTTCACGCATTTAGATGTTGTTTCTTACAAAATTTCAAGGTTCTCAGTTCACGGGAAGTATATATAGTAGGTTCCGATACCCTTACAGGTGTCGAACATTTGCGGTATAAACACCTAAGTACCTTTTGAGTGCGTTGGCTTAGAAGTTTGATTTTTTCACAGCTTAGGCCTAGGGCAGATAGGTCCTAGGACAGTAAACCAAATATTAGATATAAATTCCAGCTTGGTACGTCCACGTATTCCTTAGAAAAAAATTCTTGACAGACAGATATACCGACGGACAGACGCACAACAAGGGGATCGTATAAGGGTTCGTTTTTCCCTTTCAAGATACGGACCCTAAAATTGACGAATAAATAACCTGTCATATTGAAGCCGGTTAAAAAAAAAAGTCGGTCTTGAGAATAAATAAACATTTAATACTTATTATACTTGTACTTTTGAACTCGTATAAGAAACAAATATTGTAACAACGTCAAACATACTGCCCATTACAATTCAGTTAGGCAACTATCTAAGACTATAAGTTTTCGGGTCGTTTTTGCGAGTAAGGAGAATTACAAATAGATACTGATCTCATTCAGGGCCGGGTTTTCATCGCGAAGAGCCAATATTCGATACTTTTCCCCGAGTGGCACACTTTTACATTTGGACTGCGTTCCTCATTGACAATTCAACCCTTGCGCGGTCGAACAAACTGGATTAGCTCGGGACATGTTCGCTCACAAGGGAAATAAATTGATTTTTTTTATTTTGTTCTGTTTCCAACTCGCGTCCGCAATAACGGACCACAATGAAAAATAATAACACACGGGAGATTGAACAGCGCAAATGTTTAATGTGAAGCAATTAAATTATTATGTGGAAGTGGAAGCGTTCTAAAATGTACCCCCAAGTTATTATGCGGGCCGGGTTTTGCTAGTCACAGTAATATGTTTCTAATGCTCTGCTGAATTCGAACTATAGCAATATTTTTTATTTCTCTTAAATATAACTTAACTAGTTCATCGTGGTACATTTGTAATACAAACAGAACTTATTTATTCAGTTCAGAGTTCTGATTATTGATTTCCCCGAACCACTGTACCCAGAAAAACTGGGAATTGAATTTGCTAGATGGTTTCAATGGTTTTCAAAATAGGGTTCAACTTTTTCCCTGATTCTACAAATCTAACGCGAAAAGGACAGTCCAAAACTTTCGTTATTGCCAGGCCACATACTGTAGTATTTTTTACTAGGGCTATGAAAAATCCATCAAAACTTTTTCATGTCGTTAGCGAATCTCGGCTTAGTGGCAAAATATGGTCTGACGATGCTCCTAACACATATGGCGATATCGATTTAGCTTAGAAAAATGATAGGCACAGATGAATAGAGGAGTTTATCATTTAGCAGAGTATCTACAATAGAATTCCCTGTAGGACTTTACCTGACAAAATTAGGAGAATGTGAAATGCGGAAAAGCGGTCTGTATCCCTTTTTGGGATTTACTGATGTGGAAAAGATAAACAGAGCTAACAATGAGAGATGTTTCACGGAAATTTTGGGTATATTATATACATAATATTTAGCAGGTATCTATATAAAATAGCAGGTTTCTACATAAAATATATTAACAGAAACATTTAAACGTGATTTTACGTAATTAATTAAAATAAATATTAATATTACTTGAGACATCTTGTATCAATAATATTTTCTCCGCTTCAGTGACAGTAAATATCATGAGTACGTAGATAAGCGCTTGCACAATCGCTACTTCTACCCATTCTTAACTATACTGACGTCAGCTGTCTTGATCCTACCTAAGACCATTTAGATAAGCGGCGATTGAGCGACTTAAAAATTTTGGTATTAGGTTGATATTCGGTCTGCACAAATATGACCATGTATTCCAATTTTCTGTGAAGCTCAAGTGGTTACCAATTCGCCCTCGCTGGAATACTCATTTTCTTTCCCTTCTGTATAATGTGCTATTTTCTTCATCCCCCCTCTTTATCTCAAAAATCGCTTTCAATTTCTATGTAACTCATATGCAAATCTTTAACGTCATCAGACAACTTGAAGCTCAAAATGCCTATGCATTCCATAACGTTCCTTGATAAGTCATTTACTGTTCAGGCCGCTCGTTTGTGGAATGCATTGCCAAACCGCAGTCGCTGCAGGAATTCAAGAGACTTCTGAAGGAACACTACTCGTTATCATCTTGTTCAACAAAGTAATGTATGCCTATTTACTTTGCTTACCTATTATGTTCAGTACATATGTATTTATTTATGTGTGTATACATACATAGGTACTTTAGATTTGTATCGGATGTATGTATCTGTGTACATACATGGGCGTAACCACACTGGGGCAAGCTGGGGCAACATAGACAACAACATAGAGAGAGAGAGAGAGAGAGACAGAGAGAGAGACCCTGAGCCCAAGGCTGGCTACGCCCATGTCTGTGTATCTATTTTAATGTATTGTATTTATAATACTTACACCAACGACAGTCTCATCTATGGTTTAGAAGAATCTCTATCCATTCTTTGGTTGCCTAGAAGAGCTCGCATTAGTGATAAGGCCGCCCATTGTGTATTTTGTTATGTTGAATGAATTTTTAATCAATTTATGTTTTTTGATGTACAATAAAGCATATATAAATAAATAAGCGTTATGATGTGAAAAAATAATTTTTTTTATAATAAAGTTTAAAAACAAATTTTTGTCTCTGGTTTCTTACTATCTATACATGTTTCTTTTAAAATAGTTCGCGTATGAATATATAGATATATTACTACCAAAAAAAATGTTATTATTAATGCTACCGTATCCCATTATGCAGAAATCGAAACATATATTCACTAACTCAGGATAAACCGTTTGGTCAAGACTGTCAAAAGGCGAGGCACTTGGTATTTTGATCTTGATGTCCCTTCTGGTAAAGACTGGACTAGCGGACTATAAAGACGATTTTTGAAAATTCTTCTCCCAACGGGGATAGCTTGATTTGTGAGACTTACTTTTTGTTTGCGGCTGGAAAATCATCAAACGACCTCTATAGCTCTTTCATCATCAACCTTTTTTTTATCGTCCCACTGCTGGGCACAGGTCTCCTCTCATACAGAGAAGGATTGAGCGTAATCACCACGCTTGCTCAATGCGGGTTGGCGATTTCAGACTTATAAAGTCCAGGTTTCCTCAAGATGTTTTCCTTCACCTTCAGTCAATGGTGTCCAAGATATACTTAGAAAATACATATAACTTTAGAAAAGTTACATTGGTACTTGCCTGACCTGGAATCGAACCCGCGCACTCATACTTGAGAGGCTGGTGTTTTAACCACTAGGCCACCACACTAGCTCTTTGGCTGAGCGAAAGTGCGTGTCAGACTTTTACTGACTATAACCCACCCGTGTTCCTTCACTTGCCTGTGCGCCAAGATATCTCTTTCAAACAACTCACAGCCCTGGCAGGCATCTGTCTTCGTGGACCCCGTCGTGATGTGCTGACATCTCTTTGAGACGTTTTATTAAAATATCTTAAATACACTAATCTTACTAATGGGCAAAATATATCCTAAGCCTCAGGCTAAAGCGAGCAAGCGCTAAAGAAGATTTTTTATAAATTCGACCTTAAAGGGGATAAACAAATAATGAAACAATGTACGGAAGTTCCTATTTTTTTGAAGAAACAAGCAAGAACTACCGAGCATTTTTTGTAAATTCATCCCCGAAAGGCGTTAAAACAGGTGATGAAACATTATACCTACGGAAGTTCGTTATTTTTACCGACAGGAAATTCCATCAAGATTGTAAAATATGCAATGAAAATGTTGATATAAAAAAAGTTCTTTATTGGAAATCAACTGTGAATAAGTGGCATATCAATTGACGCTTCGATGTCAACATTAACGTTTTTTTAAAGCTGACACGCGATGGTGAATTATGGTTTCGGAACCGGCTGCCCCTATCTTTGATCCGGTCAATTTCACCCAAGTTACAACATTAGGTCATTGGTATTTTTTTATCGGAGCTTCAAAAAATATGGGTGAAAAATTCATCGTTGTAG
This sequence comes from Sesamia inferens, assembly GCA_037179545.1. Lineage (NCBI taxonomy): Eukaryota > Metazoa > Arthropoda > Insecta > Lepidoptera > Noctuidae > Sesamia > Sesamia inferens. The sequence goes on from CM073923.1 coordinate 20,516,511, forward strand.
TAGTACCATAAATATTAAGCACCGTTACCTATAGATAGGTTTACCGTATCAAATTATTTTAAATTCATAAAGCAGTATAGTAAACACATAAATTACAATCTCGTATCTTTTGTATCGGTCAGCATAAACACCGATTGGGACAAATATCGATTCCGCAATGCCCAGCACATTACTTATCTCGACCAACAATCTGCCATGTCACGATTCTGACATGTTCCACGAGCCGTAGTCCTGTAATGGAGGCACTTCACTATATTATCGGGAAACATAAACAGAAATGTTTAAACACATAAAGCGGCCGGCAAACGGCAATACGGACTTACCTACGCCATTCGATGCTATATCAAAATAAACAAGACCTTTTCCGTAGGTACAATTCAATTTTCTGTACGACTTTCATCGTAGTTCGCAGACTCATGAGTGCATATTTGCTCAAGGGATAGAAAATCCTTGTCTGAGGAAATTGCCTCCGATCGGATTGGATGACGGTGCCGAGTCGCCGCGCCCGATTGTCATTTGTTTAGAGCTCAGCCCACAATCCCAGCCGGTTTCCATTATAGACACTTTATCGATAAGCAGTAAAAATATACACGTCCCCCGCATTCCACGTAAGTTACGTCGGATGAGATACTTTATTCTGTTTACATTACGTTTGTGTTCCCCAAATATTTCTTGTTTACGTATTTATAATGCAATATGTATGAAGGTACGGGCTCAGTTTCGGGGTGACACGTAGTCCGCAAAGGCTAAAGTGCAGCGCAAAACTAACTTTTATACCTTATGGAGTAGCCGTCCTTTGCCGCAGTAAACTTCGGGAGCTGCGTTCATAATTTATACTTGAAATACTCGGCGCACTAATACTAAAATGTACATAATTTGCTTTGGTTTGCCGTTCCACTGCGCATTGTATAATATGAAGCAATTTCGAACTCCGAAAACAATATTTGAGTAATTTAATTTCTGTGATCATAATAATGTATAATTTGCAGAGCCAATAGTAAGATACATTCGTGTCAATAACCTATTAAAAGGTCGATAAACGCGCAATTTGTGAGGGTACATTGAAACCTGTTCCACGAAACTTAATTTCCTGCGCCACTGATGTTACTATGACGTTTTTTTTTCACAATGAATGACGACTAATAAGCCACAGGTAGGGGTGGTCGTAATTTTCCGCGTTCCAAACAAATTAACTCGACGCCAGTGAGCATTATTACAGTTAATAAACGATTTAATGGCTGACCTATTTATAACATATTAGATTGGCGCGTGACAGTTTCGTTCGCACTGGATATTTGGAATTTGCGTATTAAGCTCGCTGAATACTAATTTGAATTTAGAATACAGTATGAAATCACTTAATTTGTTTTATTTATAGTCTTTGATCTGGCAGTTTCGACTGAATCAAGAGTTATAAGTAGATAGGTAAATATTGACAATCCTCTCGTTAGATTAACTTTAAATTTCAGTTAAAAGTTGTATTTTCTTCTTAAACAGTTAAACATGATTTTACAGGTTGAATATTGTATTCGCCCTTCACGAGTATTCTTTCTTTTGTAATGTTCTTCGTGTTGAGCTCCTTAAGTTTTGAGTTGAGCTGTACTATTACTGACGAAGGAATGCCCTGATTAGACAGGTCTACTCAATCTGTTCTGATAATGTTGTATTAATTGTGTATGTAAAAAAACATTTAAGTAATACACCTATATTCTACACATGATCTGACAAGATCATCTCTGGACTTTGACTGTGACCTCCGAGTTTGTTTCGATATTTCTTTTAAATTAGTCAGTAAACGCAGAACACATCTAGCTTTTAAAAATATATTTGACGTGTAAAAATGTTTGGACAACGTTACTTACATAAATAAAAACAGCTATCACTAACAATAAGGAAATACCTACTTATTTATAAGAATATTATCCGGTATCGAAAAACATCAACTTATCTAGTTGTATGGCAACGCTAATATTTTCGCCTAAATAAATAGTGGTCACGTAAAGTGTCGACCAACCTCGAAAGACCAACAGGATTAGCAATATACATATTTTGAACATCGTGGTGGCCTAATGGTTAAAACACCAGCCTCTCTAGTATGAGTGCGCGGGTTCGATTCCAGGTTTGGCAAGTACCAATGTAACTTTTCTAAAGTTATATGTACTTTATAAGTATATCTTGGACACCAATGACTGAAGGTGAAGAAAAACATCTTGAGGAAACCTGTACTTGAAGTCTGAAATCGCCAACCCGCATTGAGCAAGCGTAGTGATTACGCTCAATCCTTCTCTGATGATGATGATGATGATACTTTGAACCTTCGGTTTTTGATTGAAATCCTGTTACGTAATTGCGATGCTGCTCCTCAAATTTATCGGAATAAAAGAAACGATCCCACTCTTCACAATTCCCAGAACCAATATTCTCATCAATGTCGTCCATAAAAGCAAGCATTACCTACACAACAAACCAGCAATATTTACGAAACTAAAAGCGGGATCACGCTGTGTGTCCAACGTACCCATAGATTTTATTAAAATCCAACAGAATACGTGGGAAAATATGTACGAAGAACTTAGCATATGATATAGACGTGATCTGAATGCTGAATACATAACTATCACATTACAAACGTATTTTGTTTGATCTACGAAAATACAGAACATATCTTCGGAATACACTTCGGTTACAAACATTGTTTAATACGAGATTTTATCTGAAGATTGTGTGCTTAGCTTATTTTCAGGGTTTAGGATTTAGAGTGGAGATACAATGACTGACTAAGGCTCACTTGAACGTTCATGGGATATCCTAAATAACTCAAATTCAACAGCTAATTCAAGGTTCATCAAATAATCCCTCTTGTGAAACAAAGAGCTAGTGGTAAACCGTTTAAACTTTTAATTATATAACCCATTATTGTGGGAGGGTTTAAGTTGTTAAATTCTAGGTTATCGCAATGATCACTGAATTGTGATTTCCTAATAATGATGACGAAGAAATTATTAAATCCTTACTAATATTATAAATCGGAAAGTGAGTTTGGTTGTTTGTTCCGCTTTCACGCCGTAACTACTGAACCGATTGCTTTGAAATTTTGCAGACGTAAAATTGGAAGTTCTGATTAAATAATAGGGTACTTTTTCTTTCGGAACAATTTGATATTTCCGAGGGAAATCTAAAAAGCGCGATGTAACTGAAGTTCACGCTGGCAAAGCCGCGGGCGGAAAGCTTACAGAATTACAGCTAGTCTGAACGAACAAAAACTCAAAACTATAACCTAACACACAACAACCCCTTAAAACTACATAACACTTAATAACAGGCGTGTGGGCATCGTAGTCTCTAAAACAAAGGCAATATACGTACATATATGCACGTTTTGGGTGCGAGTGTCATTCATACTCATAGTTTAAAGCCTCTCGCTTGTAAAGGCCTCTAAACGTGTTGAACTTAGTGAAAACTTAGTAATAAATAAGTTTTGATGTTCTAGCGGTTCTCTCGGGGAGCGTATACTTGGCGATTAGAGCCTCTTGTCTTTACCAAAGACTCAAGGTACGCATATACTTATGGACTTACGGATATATAGTTAGCTGGTTTACTTTAGTGTTTTCCTTTTATAATCCATACTACGGCCCTTTATTATTTTTGCTATACAGTATGTTAAGAAAACCTGTCCGACCCATAAGGATAATAAAGTTTAGGTAAACCCATGACCAAATATAATATAAACTTTTACGTAATCATCATAGTACCAGTACAAATGAATTTTGAAATAATCTTTTTTCCCCGCGAATTAATTCCAACTTCCCCGAAATTTGGTAATTTTTTAAAAAGTGACAACACCGGTATTATTATGAGCGAATAGCGATGCGACCACGTGCCGCGTGCCCTGCCGCCCGCCGCCCGCGGAAGGGTGCTTAACGCACATTTATTAGGTTACCTCTTTTTGCGAAATAATATTTATTTTTTTAGAGGGATTTCTTTTTTAAGTTTAGCCCGGTTTTGTATGCATTAGTAGAATCAGTTATCGATACCTAACAACACCTTCACGGGTCGGACAGGGTTTTCTTAACCCTTGTATTAGTGATTTACCTCGCCACGTTCAACATCAAATAGTCTTATTTGCTGACGATAGTACTGCCTTGATTAAATGTATTGCCAAAAAACCTATGAACATGACATAAATAATACTTTGATAAATATAACACGCTGGCTTGACGAAAATAATTTAGTAATCAATATACAAAAGACTAATGTAATGCATTTTTATCAGCGAATTCCACCAGAAGACTTGCATTTACATTTCAATGGACAAAAAGTTGACCAAGTACTACTTGCAAAATTCTTTGGCATAATGATAGACAGCCAATTAACTTGTAAGCCACTAGCAGAAGTAGAATGCAAAAAACTAAGTACAGTTGCGCATGTACTCTTTAACTTCTCGTCTAAAAAAGTAAACATCGCCACAAGGTTAATAGCATACCACGGTTTGGTCGCGTCGGTCTTGAGATTCGGCATAATATTCTGGGGAAGTTGTAGTCTGAAGGAACAGGTGTTCAAAAACGATGCATAAGGGCAATGTGCAATCTAATAGTAACAGATAGCTGCGTAACTGTATTTAGGTCTCTAAAGATATTAACATTTCCATCACTGTATATTTTCTAACTGGCTGTTTTTGTAAAATCTAATATGCATCTTTTTAATAAAGTGTCCGCAAATAGGAACCGACCAATTAGGAGATACTATAAAAATTTGCTTATTGTTGATAGCTCCGATACCGCCCTATAAAAAAAAAGTATTTTATGTATGGGCCCGATAATTTTTAACAAACTACCCGACGTAATTACAAACGTGACATTTTCTTTTTTAAAAAAGAAATTGACAATTTTACTAATAGACAAATGTTATTAATTAATTAGGGAATTTCTGTCAGATGAGAATTTAAATAGATAATGTGACATCTCTGTATTACTGACTTGTAGATCTGAACTGTACATATTGACCAAAACCGGACATATTTTTTTGACTTTATGTAATGAATTGTGTCGTTTTGATTACATTTGACATGTAATTTATATTTATTTGATTTGACAGTGTGGTTTATATTATGTATAGAATGAGATGGTCTGTTGTTATTGGATATTCATTAATTTTTGCTTTTGTTTGCATACCTCAGTTAAGGTAGCCAGTATACTTAATATCTGTATTTTGTACCTACTTTCTAAGCAAATAAAGAACTTTTCTATTATATTCTACGATGTTGTGTGATTGTTTATGATCGATATCTATATCGATGTTTATATCGACTACTCAAACATGTCCATTTAAATTATAAAAATTCATAGGCACACTTCGTATGAAAAGTATAACAGACCCCAACACATGAAACTACTAGAATCTATAAAAATTCTCTAATAGAATTTCAACATTATCGCTAAAGCATTAGGTTCAAGGTTGATTGGATTTTTTTTAGTTTTACAGTAACTTGTGTCATCATCATCATCTCAGCGTTAATCCCAATCGCATCCGTAGCTTTTCAGCTTTGGAGTCTGGTGTCCACTTTACCAATCTAACTGCTGATTTTGACTAAACTTCGATATTTTACGTGAAGTGACTGCCGTCTGACCTCCACAACCCGAAGGCGATATCTAAGCATTGCAGTTAGACCAATTGTTAGACTTTTGAGGGCTTCAACAACCCGTAACGACTGCCACTAGATGTTCGTATGGCAACCGGGACCAACGGCTTAACGTGCTTTCCGAGGCACGACCAGACCAGTGCAAATATTCATATTCACGCATACAAATATTTGCACTGTGCGGGGATCGAACTCGCGCTTCCTTGCGCAACGCCCGCGTTTGCTGCCGCTACGCCACAGAGACAGTCACAGTAACTTGTGTGTTTTACAGTAACGTGTGTCTGTACATTAAATATGTTACAATAAGATTGATGCAGAATTTACTATAACACATAACTCATCAGTTTATTCCAGTTGACATATTTCAGTGGACTTAATAAATCTATCGTCCTTGTACTTGTTAACTATAATATTTATTTACTTTAATAATATGTTTTACTAACTTTAATATTTTAAGCTATTGCATAGCTTCTATCGCGGGCCTTGAGCGCGGGGACCGAATCCAGAAATTCCGTAACGAAAAAACCTCACGCTCCCCACTCCGACGGGCACGGAGGTGTGGCTTGAAGGCCGTACATCGTCTAACGTCGTTTCAGTTCGGCAGTCTTCGGCGTTGTGTGCGTGCGATTAGATGTATTGTACGACTCTACGAAACTCGCACGAATCGAGACGAGCTGCTCCGAAATCGGACGAATACATAAGCAGCTGTTTATGAGAAAGTATATAGGTGTATAGGTATTTATGTACAATATCGAATAGCTGAAAATAAAAAGAAAATGAAATAAATAAAAAAAAAATAATGAAGAAAAATAATAAAAAAAAAGAAAAGAAATAAATATGAAGAAAAAAAAAAGAAAATAATAAATAATTAAAAAAATAAAATAAAATAATAATAATAAATATAAAAAAAGAAAAAAGGAAAAATATTTTAAAAAAAAATTTAAAAAAATTACAAAATGCTATGCAATAGCTTTACCGCGGCAGTCCCCGAGTGCCACACGTCTTTTTTTTTTTTTTTCTATTTGTTTTGATTTGAATATACAACTGCATAATCTGTGCATATTTCTAGCGCCACTAGCTATTGTCATTTTAAGGGCATGAGGAACTCGGTGTAAAGTTCACTCATCCTCCATAGAAAAGGAAGGATCCTTCGATCAGCCTGGTATCTATTTTCTAGCGGGCACTTGCCCAACGGTTGATTTTGGGAAGTTGTATGTATGGTAGTTGCACGGCAAACTCTGCTTGTGGGATATAGAATTCATGTAACGCCAGTAGATATCGCTACACCGTTATTCAAATCGAGTCAAAACGGCAAACTTCACACTTTAATATTTACTTTATTCTTTATTTATTAATAGCGGCCGCTAGCGACTTCGTTCGCGTTGAGTTGGTTATGCTCCGCTCCTATTGGTTGCAGCGTGATGTTATATAGCCTAAAGCCTTCCTGAATTAATGGGTTATCCAACGCAAAAAGAATTTTTCAGATCGGACCAGTAGTTCCTGAGATTAGCGCGTTCAAACAAACAAACAAACTCTTCAGCTTTATATATTAGTATAGATGTGTGCAATAGAAATTCATCATATCTGAAAATTTCAACTGTCTAGCTTTCACGGTTTTGAGATACAGCCCGGAGACACAGACAGATGAGTCTTAGTGATAGTGTCGCATTTTGTAAATGCATTAATGTTATTGTGTTACTTATGAAGAACTCACTTTAACAAAGAAATATGTATACTTATTAATATTATACAATAATGTTTAAGTCTTGCTGGCCTAGTGGTTAATACTTTACACAATATACACTATACAATTCCAGCTCAGGCAAGTACCAATGTAACTTTTTTAAGTTATGTGCACTTTCTAAGTATATCTTGGACACCAGTGACTGATTACAAGGTGAAGGATAACATCTTGAGGAAACCTGGACTTTAAGTCTGAAATCGCCAACCCGCATCGAGCAATCGCGGTTATTACGCTCAATCCTTCTCTGTATGAGAGAAGACCTGTGCCCGGCAGCTGAACGGTAAAAAAAGAAAGGTAAAAGGTTGATGATGATACAATATTGTTTACAGAAATTGAATTAGAAAGTCTTAATCAAAGTCGAACGCAAACACTATGCAAACACTCCAAATCTCCACCACACCAAAGCAAACAAAACCGATCTATCTATCAGTCTATGTACGCAATTAAATAAACTAATTCTATTAGTTTCCGCTGATGAATTCGTTGGGAGTGCGCCATCCATCAGTCTCAGCAACACGCGGCGCGAAGACGTATCGCGTTACTTATTCCTCTCACTGACACCATGTTGACCAACATTTACCATCCCCCATTCCCCATCCCCCACAGGGATAGAGGGATACTGATGTAGAAAACAGTAGTTATCGTTCAAATAGCGATACTACGGCACGACTCATTCTGTTTTATATGTTCACAATTTCCAAGTGAGAATCACGGATAAACATTTTATGATTTTAGCGTAGAATGAAAGAGATCTCAAAAAAAAAAATTTTTTTAGGAAATTATAAATAAAGATTATGTTATATTTTTTTTTAGAAAAGGGAGATTAATCGGTTGCACTTTCATTAAATTCATATTATTGTAATTTTATATCCTACTTAACATATCTACCTACACGTATTTAATTTTTAAAAATAATTAAAACAATTAATTGTATTTTTTTTTTTTCTTAATTTATACAGTGCTTTAGGTCTTTGTTTGTCTGAAATCGTTCTCTAGTTCTGAATATTTGATCTAAGTTTGATTTCATTCCCAAATAAGTCACTTTATTAATAATATTTTAGATAGTTTTAAGGAAACTTAACTTTTTTATTTTATTTTTGTGTACTGAAACACAAAAAAATACATAGAAAGGTAATAAAAAGTTTTATTATAAAAGTAAACCGACAAAAGACTTTACTGATTATAGATTGTACAACAATATGTCGTAAAGAAATGTAAACTTAAAAGAAAATAATAAAAAAACTGGCAATCAAATGCTACTCAATCTTCTTTGAAAGCATTTCTAACAATGAAATCACATTATTTAAAACTACTCAAATACAAAATTTAAAAAAATAGTTTTATCAATTGCCATAAATTTTGAAAAATGTAACAATTAAAATATAGAATTATAAAAATATGCATAATATAACCAGGTCCGATTAGGTAACCGATTTGTCGTGTTCCGGCATGATGTCTGGTGAAGCCGTTCGGAGGACGGGTCTGAGCAGTTGTAGCGATGTGTGCCGGGTACGATGCGCCTAATGTTGTTGTGTTGGGAGTTCGGTCGTGAAGGGTCTTCAGATCAATCTCCCTTTGGCGTAGCATCGTTGGTCGTGTTGTTGGGTTTAACATTGCATCACCTCGCTCAACTGCCGTCTTCTTTCCTATTCGCTCAGTTTTTCTGAGTGAATAGGTTCTTAATAAACTAGCGCGCTTTACCATCAACGATCGCATCACTGCTTACCATCAGGCGGGAATGCGGTCAAGTGCTAGTTTATAATTATTAAAAAAAAAAAGAAAAGCTACCTATTAAGTTTTTATTAACAAGATCGCGTAAGTCTTTTTACTTACATACGAGTATGTTCGTGTACGAGGTATTATAGTAAAATGCGATTTTTTCTGCCTTACAAAATTCCAAAACCTTGTCATTGGTCCATATCATATTGTTTTTATGTACATCTTCTTTGTAATTATATCCCCATTTTTCTTATAGAGCCTTTAAATCGCTGAAAACTCGTATCTCAACTCTATCACATTAATAGTTTTTTTTTTCATTTTTACGTGAGTTCTTAATTAGGGTAACATATTGGTGGAGTGTGTATATTGGCCCAGACTTATTATTTCTCTTAATCTCCTTTTCAATATGGCTATGGACATCATCCCCGTTTGGGTATGCCCTTAGATATAGATATTTAAGAAAAATAGTGTGAACATTTTCAAAAATCGATACAGCATAAGAATATAACAAAGCAATATATTTATTTTTATTTTTTTCATGGCAATTATCCTGTTTGAACGATCCCCCCCGGCAAGTTGTTGTCGAAGGTTGCTCATCGGAGCCCATGTCGACTAATGTGTTCCTCAAGGGTCTGTCCTCTCTGCAACTCTGTTCCTGCTGAACATTAACGATCTGCTGGTGCCCGGTATCTATGGGTATGCAGATGACAGCACAGTTCTGGAGAGATACCTGCCGGATGCTCGAGCTAGTAAGGAATCAAGTCCGAAAGAGACGTTACGGCGCCAAAAGACAAGCGTGATTATTTACCGCCAAAAGAAGCTCGCTCACCTTGGCTCTTACTTTTGGAGTGTATCCTTAGAGTGAACCGTCCGTCTTCAGCTTTTGGGAGTTGAAAATAAAACATGAAGAGCTTTGTTTGGGTTCTGCTCATCTAAACGGTGTAAATAATCTAAAGTAACCCCAACCCAATCTCGTTAGCTCCTCGTTTTCTCAGAACTTTTCCCAGAAACAGCTATATACGTTACCATACGGTAACATACGCCCCTATTTCATTATCAATGGCACCGATTTTCTTGTTCAAAACTAAACTAATTTTAAGTTTAGTGTATCTTTTTCTTTCTATTTCATTAAGAAAAGGACAGAAGATAAAATGCCAGTTTAGACCTGTCAAATTAGAGCGCTCCTGGTGTAAACTGGCGTATTTTTAGTCGCCATGTTTATAATCGCGTCTAAACTGTCTATGGAGTATCTTAATTTGACAGGATTATACTAAAATGTTATCTTCTATCCTTTTCTTAACGAAATGGAAAGAATGAGATGCACTTAACTTAAAATTAGTTTAGTTTGTGAACAACAGATTCGACGCCATTATCTTTTTTTTATATTTTTACGCTTTTGAACTGTTACCTACTGTTTTTTTTTAGCATTTCTACTATTGTAAAATTAAAACAATTTAGTTTGGAAATTTATAAAAAGAAATAATGTTTCTACAGTGGGAGATTGCATAACAGTCTGCAAATCGTAGACTGCGCAAATGTTAGGTTCATTTATATTCTGAGGGTCTAGACGTTTTTCTTCTCGACACAGAAACTTTTCTTTCTGATGATCATCATATATTTCTTTAATTTCCATGTTGATATTTGGAGTAGCAAGTTCATAATCTAGGCACAAGTCGTACCTATCTTTTTTTGTTTGAAAAAAAAAAACTATATTAAATTCCTTTGTATATGTTGGTTTTCCTTCTTCTTTCTGAGATTTATTGAAATCTCTCCAGAGGTCCTCAATCATCTTCTCACCACTGATATACACCCTGGAAGTTGTAGGACTCAAATAATGAGACTCTGTTCTTGGTATGGAATTTATGTGTCCTTTTAGTTTTTCTATGAGTACTGGATCTGTGAGTTTTCATCCAAAGTGCTTAAGTACCTCTAAAGTCTTAACTTACTAAACCTTGCAGGTCAATTTTCTTTTTAACGGTTCTGATTTGATGGTCACATATCCCTAGCGTATTAATTAAGAAGGTCTTACAAACACAGATATTGGTATTATTTATTGAAATAGAATGTATTATTAGTTAATTCAGGTTTAGCGGCGTAAGTATACTGGCATCTAGGCTTAATCATGTAAGATCTCTGCAGTTCGATGTTGCAAAGAAACAAATAATGTATTTCTATCGGGGTCATCTACATTCTCAGAACATTGGAGTCTACTTTTATAAGCATCATTAATAATACGGGCCTGTACCTCCTTTTAGTCATCATACCTAGACTTTCCAGGATTCCTTAAATTGCTACGTTTTTTTTCAATTTTGACGGATTTCGAGTACGCTTTCTAGATCTTCTGGGAGCTTCCGCGACAGAATTAGCCTAACAGGTTACAGGGGGAATTAGATGCTATGGTATTGGATGAAGGTGAAGAAATAGTGCTAGAACTTGATAAATGAGTAGTCATTCTGAGATTTAAATCCACATCGCTTTCATCTTAGCTGATAGGTGACTAGTGGTAACTTTTTTTTATTACATATACAATATGTAAAGAAAACCCTGTCCGATCCGTGAAGGTATTATTAGGTATCGTTCACTGATTCTAATAATGTCAACAAAGCCGGGCCAAACTTAAAAAAAAATCCCCCTAAAAAATAAATATTATGTCGAAGAATCGAGGTAACTTAATGCATGTGCGGTAGCCAACACGTTAGGCGTACATGCGCGGGTGTAGGGGGACAGGGCACGCAGCACGTGGTCGCAAAGCTATTCGCTCCGTCACAAATGGTCATTACTATTGTCACTATGATGATTAGGTAAAATTTCATATTTTATTTGGTCTTGTGTATACCTAACATTTATTATCCTTTTGGGTCGGACAGGGTTTTCTTTACATATTGTATAGTTCTGCCTGCAATTTGACCGGTAAATTAGACGTTGATGGCCCATCTGTGAAAATAAATAGTGATTAGCTTTACAAGAACTGCTACTGGAACTGGAAGTGGATGTTGATGATGATCTACGCGAATTATAAGATGAGCTACTGGTATTAGAGGCCGAATCACTTGATTTCTTAAACTGTTCCATTTGTGATTCAACTGGATCAAGAGCTCGCTCTTTAGTTATAGCCGCTTTAATCAAGAGATTTGACCTGACCTGATTACTACACAAAGTTTTTTCTAAAATATAATCTGCTCTTTCTTTCATTGTGTTTTTTTATTTTCTAGTAAGTTTGTCATTGTCTTGTCAACAAAACGATTTGCTATGTAAGCCGACCAATGTCTAAAATAGTCTGTGAAAGTATACCTAATCATATTTATTACAAGAGGAGCATAACCATAAATCAGCTTTTATCAAAAACACTAGTTTCGGAATGACATAGACCAAATGATGATTGCGTCTATAATTCTTATTTTTTTTTTTAATCAAAGAGTAACTCAAAGACAAATAAGTCACTGTTGTTTAGAGAATTTTTTTTATTAAATAGACTTAATAACAAATAGGTCTTTACTTTACTAAAAATAGTTACATCCAAACACCTTAATTTTTAGTCTTGTAGCGCTCTAATCCGGTTTAGGTCTCCACAGTAATAAACAAGTAAGGACTTGCGCATGACACTCGCGGTACATTATTGCTTGTGACTCTCTCGAATTGAACAGAAGCGGAGGAAAGGGACGGAATGAAAGAGATCGAAGTACCTATAAGTTTGTGCCTTTCTACGCCATGTTAAGTCTCTGTTTTATTAACAGTCGATAGAGATGGTCTTGCAAGGTAATTTTATGAGTCAACATTGAAATCTACAAATTTGTAGATAAAAAGATGCACTTATGTGAGTTAAAATTAGTTCAGTTTGTGAACAACAGAATCGGCGCCCTTATCTTGTTTGTACGAATATTTAAATCATGGGGCATATATCCCAATATATGTTGTTCACAAACTGAACTAATTTTAACTCACATAAGTGCATCTTTTTCTTTCCATGTCGTTAAGAAAAAGACAGAATACAAAATGTCAGTTTAGAAGCGAAGAGGCTGATTGGTGACCCTGATTTAACTCGAGTTGGTCTCCAAAGCCTAGAGCACAGGCGTAGAGTAGCCAGCCTTTCGGTGTTCTATAGGATACATTTTGGGGAGTGTGCGAGGGAAGTGCATGATTTAATTCCCCCATCTCCGTTCCGCCATCGGACGACCCGTCGTACGGCGAATTTCCACCCTTATGTTGTTAACACCACTACGATCCGGACGAAGCGTTTCGCCTCCTCCTTTATACCACGTACATCGAGGGACGAACAATTTGCGAGCGGCGGTGTGTCCATCGGACTACATTTTGAGTGTCTTCAAGGCTAGAGTGAATAGGCTCTTAATAAACTAGTGCGCTTTACCATCAACGATTGCGTCACTACTTACCATCAGGCGGAACTGCGGTCAAGCGCTGGTTTATAAATTAATAAAAAAAATAAAAAAGAACCTGTCAAATTAGTGCGCTTCTGACGTAAACTGGCGTATTTTTTTAGTCGCTACTTTTATAATCACATTTAATTTAAACAGTTTAGATGTGATTATAAACGTAGCGATTATAAGGATTAAGATACTCCATATTTATGGAGTATCTTAATTCGACAAGATTAATCTAAAATGTTATCTTCTATCCTTTTCTTAACGAAATGGAAAGAAAAGATGCACATAACCTTAAAATTAGTTTAATTTGTCAACAACAGAATCGGGACCAATATCCATTAGATGTATTTTGTATTCTGGGAATCAGCTTTTCTAAATATGAAGTAATAACATAATTTGCCTTTTCGAATTGCATGTAGGTAATTATTACCTACCTACTTAATAAATGAAATTTATTCACAGTTTCAGGTGAATTTAACTAACAAGTACTCCAAACAAATTAGTTGATTCGTAATATTCTGATTCATAGAACGCGAGTTAATATACAATTTACATTTGTTCGCAAATTGAATAACTTGAAAAGAATATGCATTTGCCAAAAATATTTCCACTAGTCCGATGCATTCCACTAGTTTCTATGATAAATTCTTTACTGTACAAGCAGTTCGGCTATGGAATGATTTGCTCGTGTCCGTAAGGCGTGCTCAAACACTGTATATTTTTAAAACTATGATAAAAAAGCACATCCTCTCTCTTTAAACATATTATTATATTTTATGTGCTCTTGTATGATATTTATTAATTAGATGTATAAATTTATTTAAACTAGTATGATACACTTAACGTATATATTTATTGTATAATCTATGTAAATAGTACACTGTAGACTACCTACATTATTTCTTTATCCTTCCCCTTAGAATTCCATCCAAAGGTTGTCTGTAAAAAATCGCTCTTAGCGATAAGACCGACCATTGTGTCACCCTTTGTAAAGTATTTTTATTTATGTTCTGTAATATATATGGTGTACATAATAAAGAGTATTCTATTCTATTTATAACTTGATTGCTCTAGTGATAGTTTCTAACGTTGCTCATTATTCGTATATTACTATATATATTTGCTAAGCAACACTTTGTCATAAAAATCTACAGCTACACGATTACGTCTATAGCCCTTGCCATAGTGGGGTGTACAAATATCGACTTTACGTACAAGCTTCGAAATTTAAACCGCTATAAAGTGTTTCGCTCTAGTGACATTCACGTGTGCTGGGATGATAGAAAACGAGGATTTATAGAACTTAAGTTGAGATTTCAGTAAAGCTAAAAACTAAATATATCACCTAATTAAAAATGACCTTTTTCACAAGTAAACTTACTTTCAAACTGATAATGGAATGTTTTACAGTGATCAATGTGATCATCGTGATCAGTGATCGTCATGTTTTAATGCCAAAATATTACGTACTTTAACCCGTCTTTCTTTATAAGGACTTTTCTATTATATTAACAACTGTATGACATTGTCGGCACTATAGGTCTATAGTAAGAAACCAATTGTCTTAGGTTATTTTTGTATATGACTGTTCGATGCCAAAATAATAAAAAATAACATTAAACAAAGTGGTGATGACAATACGACGGTAAATTAAACAACGTGTACCTTAACACATTCTCAGTCTACCCATAACAAATCATATAAATATATCCTTTAGTTTAGTCACAGACAATTATTTTTAATTTTTCATATTTTCTACATGATGTACATGTTCGTAAGGAAGCGCTTACAGGTTGATGACCGCCGCATCCAGCTGTACTAAACTTTAATAATATCTAATGGCGCGAAAAAAGCAAGTCGATACAGGACCGCGCTGTCAGTGAACCAATATTTTAAAAGATGTTTTATTCAGTTTCCAATTTTATGCGAATGAGTTTGAAATTTTCAGTTTTGTTATTTTTGATGCTAGGTTTTTTTTCTATGGTTTAGGATTATTCCTATGAACCAGCATTGTCCGTGTTTTCATTTATTGACGTATTATCAGCACCAATCTATAAATTAAAAAAAAATCAAAGCATCTATTTCAAATAAACCAGTTACAGGCACTTTTGAATTGTCAGAAGGTCGGTCAGTAAGTAAGGTGAAGCTAGACGCCCATTCCAAAAAGTAGGTACCTATGGAGAAGAACGGGCAAGAAACTCCATGGACACTCTTTTAAATTATCAAGCTATTGATATATAAAAATATATAAAATATTTGATTACATCATTCATTTTGAAATCAATTGTGTGAGAACGATGCAGAAATATATTGTACGCTGAGAGCGTCCATTATAAAAGAAAAAAAAACAACAATTCAGAAATTAAAATACGCCGTAGCAGCTAAGAGATGACCAGTCACCTCTGACGGCATCCGTTCACGAACATGACGTATGGATCAGCATTATTCAGCTCAACCATATTGAAGGGAACCTAATGACCCAACACACACGCCACCACCAAAGAGACATTAAAATTTGAGTGAGCATGACATACTCTCAACAGCCATAGCACAATAAAGTCAATAAAAGACTAACCCAACAAATAGATGTTTTACAGCAAGTAGATCGTGCTCATACGTATTCCATGCAATTATACAATACTAAGAAATTGAATCTACATAATGCAATGACAGTTTTGTCCAAGGTTCAGCAGCTCCAACGGTGTTCCCGAATGCTAAGTTTAGCTCCTGTGTAGCTGCACCAGTGCCGAATACCCCTGTCAGCGATGCAATTCCGTAACGTATAATATGCCTGGCTACATAGTGTGTACTGGCTTTGAGTTAAAAAAAAAACAAACAATTACAAATTTAAACTACAAGAGGAAAAATCAAAGAACAATCAGTGTAAGCATAGAAATCGGACGCAGCTCAAGCCCAAGCCTTTTTGTCGTCAATGTAATCTCTAACACTATAAAATGCTTTCTGACACAACTTACGTTTAATGAAGGATTTGAATTTATTCAGGCTCAGATCTTGAACCACCTCTGGAAGTCTATTGTAAAAATGTATACATTGGCATCTAAAAGAGCCACCTATTTTCTTGAGCCTTGTTGTAGGTACAATAAATTTGTGCTTGTTCCTAGTATTTGTATTATGGACATCACTGTATTTTTTAAACAATTTTATATTTTTCTCTGAGAGAGTGTCTCGGACTTAATTTATAAATTGCACGAACAGCTCGTTTCTGCAAAACAAAAATTGTTTGAATATCAGTGGCATTTCCCCACAACAGAATGTCGTACGACATTACGCTATGGAAATAGCCAAAGTACACTAAACGGGCCGTCTGAATATCAGTCAAATTACGAATTGTTCTAACTGCGTATGCAGCAGAACTTAGTTTTTTTGTCAATTTTTCTATATGTGGACCCCATTGAAGCTTAGCATCCAGAGTTATACCCAAGAACACTGTGCTGTCTTCAGATTCCAATTCTTCGCCCTTTATCAACACTTTAGTTTTCACCTGCCTAACGTGAGGTAGAGTAAACTTAATGCATTTGGTTTTTTTCTCGTTTAAGAGTAAATTATTAACATTAAACCAGTGGACTACTTTGGAGATCGCGCTATTTACATCATCGGTGACCTGCTGCTGACGTTTAAGTTTAAATAAAAGTGTAGTGTCATCTGCAAACAACACTATATCGTGATTATCTTTTATGAGGTACGGCAGGTCATTGATGTAAATAAGAAACAAAAAGGGACCAAAAATTGACCCCTGTGGGACTCCCATTGTTACTAAAGATCCGGAACATCTTTTTCCATTAACGTCAGCGCTTTGAATCCTACTACTCAAGTAGGATGTAATAAGATCCAGTGCAGAGTTCCTGATCCCGTAGTGGCGGAGTTTCCTGATTAACGTCTCGTGAAGAACGCAATCGAATGCCTTGGACAAATTTCAAAAAATGCCCAAGGCATCGCATTTATCCTTCCATGCATTATAGATATGACTTAGAAGTTCAACACCGGCATCAGTAGTTGAACGACCCCTTGTAAAACCGAACTGTTTGCTATGTATTAATTTATGTTTATTAAAAAAACTTAACATTTGGTTTAAAATTAATTTCTCAAAAATTTTACTAAAGGTAGGTAGTACATAAATAGGTCTATAATTTGTGCGGTCTGATGTACTACCTGATTTAAACAAAGGTATTATTTTACTATTTTTCATGAGATCAGGAAACTCTCCACAGTCAATACAAGTATTAAAGATAACCGCTAGAGTGGGTGCCACAATATCAATAATAGACTTAGCAACTTCCACCGAATGACCCCATAGGTCAGCAGTCTTTTTTATATTGAGAGTGTGAAAGATTTTAATTATATATTTACAGGTAACATATTCAAAATGAAATTTCGAATTACAAACATTAACATTTTCTTTAAGCAAAGACTCGGCAACAGAAGGTGATGAGTTTAGGGATTTATTAGTTAAAACAGGAATATCCGAAAAGAAATTTTCAAACACCTCAGCGACTTGCGAGTCTAATTTTATTATGTTACCATTAATAGTCAGGCTAAAGTCAATATTTCTATCACTGGACCTTCCCGTTTCACTATTAATAATTTTCCAAGTCGTTTTAATTACATTACTATTGTTTTTTATCTTTGAACTCAAGTAACGTGACAAGGCCATATAGCAAACTTTTTTAAATAATTTTGAGTATTTTCTAACATACAAATTAAATTCATCATCATTCATTGTACAGTTCATAAAGCCAAGTTCTACTTTTATGAATACCTATGGTAGCCCAATCAGAGAAAGATGCATTACTATTAATAGAAATAGTCTTGGGAACAATGGTTTTTTTTTTTTACTTTTTATTTGGTTTTTTTATTTTATTTTATTATTTGGTTTTTAATATTTTTTTTTTGTTGCTACCCGATGTGTGTTTGTGCTAAATGTATTGTATTGTGTGTCGAGTCTGTGCTGAATAAATGTATTTTCTTTCTTTCTTTCTTCTTTCTAACAAAGGTGGAATCAAATTGCTTACAATATATATTTAAAAAAATTATCATAGAGATGATTAGGATCAGCATTAACATAACTGGGTAGACTTTATTGATGAGATTAAATCTAAAAATCTCCAAGCGGCTTTCGGTTTTGGGGTTAACAGTGATATAATTTTTGGCCACTTTTTTACTATTGTTTGGAATAGCAATCCTTTGTCCGCAGTGATCAGAATCAAATAAACTTACAAGTTCTTTGCGGCTTGGTATTATGTTTGTAAAAAAATATACCCATTGTATAACGCGTCAATGGCCATTATTCCATGAAGATCATTATTGATATAATTATCATGTTGCGCCATCGCGGCGCATTCTGTAAATGCACCCGATGCGCCAGGTAAGTGCAACAGATATTATTATGAACCAAAAGTTTATATTACCTTTGCTACTAATATAATTACCATAAAATAGTGTATACCTACTTACTACGAATTACTAACATTATAAGGAACAAAGTCTGAAGAAAAGAATTTTTATTTTATTGTTTCATCTACTAGCATTCAAGAAACAAGCAACCGTAGCATACATACATATACTTTTTTGCAGCTTTTATATGTTAATATTATTTCTCTTGTACTTACCATGTAGGTAGTATGAAATATAAAAGAATATATCTCAGTGCTTAGGTAAAATAAATAAAACGTAGAAAAAAGATAAAATATAATCTAAAATTCCACTGAAACGCAAGTAAATAACACCTACATATTTATTTATTTGTCCATTTATATACTTATGTACATAAAAAGGCAGGAAAAACAGAACACAAAACATACGTGAAAATGTGATGCTTCTTTCTTTACTATATATGTATAAGTATGATAAGTATTATACAACATTATTTCTTGTTTTTGCGAAACCTGAATATAGTTTGTTCAGAATAAGCAACTCAATCGATTCCAATAATTTTTACACCATGTTATATACACACATCAAAAGTGTCTAGGGATCAAGCATTTTTATGCGGATTTCTTGAGATTGAGATGTGGCTTTGTAATAAATTTATGATTTTATAAATTTATATGGATCCTTTTTGGTGCATTTCATAATTTGAATCAGGAACTGTGAATCAAATTCGAGTAAAAGATGAAAATCAGCTGTCAATATTTTCCCTATAAAAACATACAACGCATTGAAGACATTATTAGTGCTACTGTTTCCCTACTACTGATTAAAACCAACGTTATTATGGAGCGGCGACGTCATTTAAGCAGGGAAGAAATGCTCAGAGCCGTGGGAATGATAGAAGCTGGTTCCCGGCAACGTACTGTGGCTTTAGCTCTGAATACAAGTCAGAGTGTTATCAGTCGACTTTGGACACGTTACCGAAGCACTGGTACCGTGGCTGAGCGCCATGGAGGACGGTATCGCTGCACCACACGGAGACAAGACCGATACATTCAAATCTTAACTCGAAGAGCTCCAACAATAACCGCCATGATGTTAGCCGTGAGGCTTCATCACTCTTCAGGGAACTTAATTAGCGACCAAACAGTCAGAAACCGCTTGCATGAAGTGAACCTTCATTCCCGAAGACCGCTACGGGTACCACCTATAGCAATGCACAATCGTAGGATTCGATATCAATGGGCTCTTGAACACAGAAATTGGGCAGAAGAACAATGGCGTTTCGTGTGCTTTTCTGATGAGTCTCGTTTTGGTATGAGACCGGATACAAGACATATACGACACTGGAGAACCCCTGGACGCCAACAGCGATTAAAATCCTGCCAGGAAGTCCATCCTTATAGTGGTGGAACCATCATGGTATGGGCGGGTATTTGGATCGGCGGAAGAACTGAGTTGATTTGGATCAGAGGCAACCTCAACGCTCAAATTTATGCTGAGACGATTGTATCAGACGTCATCGTTCCTCTACAAGTGCAAATCGGTCCCTTATTTCGGTTAATGCATGATAATGCACGACCGCACACCGCAAGAGTTGTAAGACAGACTCTCGCCGCAGCTAACATCAATGTCCTGCCCTGGCCTGCTCAGTCGCCAGACTTGAACCCGATTGAGCATGCATGGGATATACTACAGAGAAGAGATCTGCCGAATATGGAGGGTATCCAGTCGCAAGAAGACCTTTTTTTGTTGTTGCAACGAACATGGGCGGACATTCCACAGCGTGATTTGGATGAACTCATTTTGAGTATGCCAAACCGATGTTCTTGTGTTGTTAGTGTTCGCGGTAGAAACACGGATTATTAATTGTATAAGTTACCCAATAAAATTTTAGAGAAAACTGTTATTTCAGTCTTTTTTTCGAACTTTTGTGTTAGTGGTTCAAATGTCAAATATCCCTTTATTAGGAAAATGGCAAATTTCTTTATTAATGCAAAGGTGACTTGGTTTATCGTTACTGTGACAAACGAAAACATTTTATTTGATGAATCCTTAAAGAAAATTTTAATTAATATCAATCAGGAGAAAAGTTATTGCAAAAATATATGTTGATCCCTAGACACTTTTGATGTGTGTATTTTCACAAACATATTTACAAACTGTTGCAATATGGTTACCGAGCGTGGTACGCAGCTTAGGTCGATCATCGCCCGCGCATCACCTGACGCCAGAGGTCAATGCACCGCTCGCCCGCCAGAGCGGAGCATGGACCATATTTTGTAGGGACAGATGAGCCTACCTAACCTTTGTTGTTTTTCATGATACCTTTTTTTCATTTTGTACATAGATTCTTTACTTAAAAATACTGGACAAGTGTTTCGGGTTTCACATAAATAAAAAATAATGTTGTATACAGAGTGGTGCTGACAATACGACAATAAATGAAAACACGAACAATGCTGGTTTATAAAATCATAGAAAAAAAAACCTAGCATCAAAAATAACAAAAATGAAAATTTCAAACAAACTAAATCGCATTAAATTGCAAACAGAATAGAACATCCTTTAAAAATATTAATTCACTGACCTCCGATCGGCGACAGCGCGATCCTATATCGACTTGCTTTTTTCGCGCCATTATTATTTAAGTTTGGTACCGCAGGATGCGGCGGTCATTAACCTATAAGTGCTTCCTTATCAACATGTACATCATGTAGAAAATGTAAAAAATGAAAAATAATTTCCTGTGACTAAACTAATGGAAATTATTTATATGATTTTTTAGGGGTAGACTGAGAATGTGTTGAGGTACACGATGTTTAGTTTATTGTCGTATTGCCATCACCACTCTGTATACAGTATATACTTTACAGTATCGTGTTACCCAGTGGTTGTAGAGGTAAGACGGAAAAGAAAGGCAGTCGCTCCTTGTAAAATACTGGCCAGTCTCGGTACCGACTCCAACAGACATATCTTAATATCTAGTTAGGAACAGGCTAGGAAATTATTGAAGATACTTTTCTCTACACTAAAAATACACAACAAGAAAATACATATAACACGCTTATTTAATAAAACATTAAATTAAATGTATTTAACTTCATTTAACAATATGAATAACGTTCACAAAACGAGTAAGCCGCTCGATAACACCTACAAAAGAGCCGTGTATAAACGCAACTTGGTTTTAATAAACCGAGCAGCGCTAGCGGTGTCAGTTATGAATGTTATGTTATTATGCATACTGTAATAAGACGCAGCAACAATGCTCACGGTGTACCTACAGCGTCTGCTGTAAAGCATAATGTGAACGTAGTTTCAGAAGCAGAAAGCCCATTTACCTTTTGTAGTGGCTTTGTGCTCGTAGACGGGCGGGTTAAGCGTCGCGGCGCAGCGGGGACAATGGCTCGGACCTTTTTTAAAATGCCTCTCTCATTTCTTGCTGCCAGCAATTCCCGAAACGGAATAGTTTCGAGTTGATCAAATTGGTTCCGTACGGTTAAAGTAATGTTTAAATACAAAATAAATTTTGTTTTCGCTGACGAATTCTTTTGTTTTATTTGTCAAGAATTTCAGAGTTTGCACAAAACAGCTCGCTCGTCCTGAGTTACATTATTTGTGGGAACAAAACTCTATGATAGATGTATTCATAACGTGTATGAGTTTATTACATACTTCAGTGCAAATATTATATGTAGCTTCTTTATTACTTTTGAACTAATATATATAACAGACTCGGAGAATATTGTTATTTTAAGTCTGTTTGTTAATTTACGCGTAATATGAAACAGCTATTATACGATCCGTGCAATAGTAATAGGTACGTAGGTATAATCTTTTGGCTTTTATAATTTGTGTTTGATCTCTTTAGGGATTATTAGGCACATATGATGACTTTTATATTTAAAAACCTTACGATATATTCGCAACCAAAACGTGTCTTTATGAAGATCGAGATAGTTCTTATATTGTCTCCATTATTTGTGAAAATGAGATTTCAGTCATGATTCTAGCAATCGTAGACGAATAAAATAAAACTAGTAATAGTCGGTCGTTAATTTAATAATTAGGAACTGCTTAGACCCGAACTGAGGACGGGTCTGAGCAGTAGTGTTGCGATGGGTACGACACGCCAAAAGTTTTTGTGTCGGGAGTGTGGTCGTGGAAGGACTCCAGAACAATTTCCCTCTGGCGAAGCATCGTTAGTCGTATTGATGGGTTTAACATTGCATCACCTCGCTGAACTGCCGTCTTAGGCTATATATAGGCTCTTAATACGTTTAGGCTTTACCATCAACGATTGCATCACTGCTTACCATCAGGCGGGATCGCGGTAAAGCACTAGTTTATAACATTTAAAAAAAAGGTACTTATCATTGCAATATCAAAGACACTTCAAAGGACCTGTCCAGGAAAATAACGTGGGGAAGGTTTTGAGTATGAATGTCGATGGACATTAGGGGAGGATAAAAGAAGTGATGGCTGGACTTTGTAGCTGATGATATCATTAGAAAAGGGATGATTACCGAGTTGATGGTTAATATAGAAGTACGAAAAAAAATTGTTGCGCTGATCCCCAAATAAATCCAGATGATGGCAGAAGAATGATTCTGATTTAAGATAGGTATTTACACCGGACAATAATTTTTCCAGTTTTCTTTTTAATCAGATCGTCTCACGCGACGTAAATCTTCCACTTATTATGTGGATTCTTATGCCCGGCGTTCGTAGTGAATGCGGTTGATGTGACTCACTAGTGTGTCATTGAAAATGACCTATGGCGATCAGTCCTGGCCTGGTCAATGAGTCACCTAAGTTCCTTGGAATTTGCTAAAACAGAATTCAGGAATACTGTAATGGGCTATAAATTAATTGTTTTAAAATCTAATTAATAGTTAACAAAATAGGACATGACGTGTTAAATCCAACATTATTTTGCTGTGAAAAAGGTACAGCGCCATTCATTTGTATAGCTCCATCTTTGTCTGGCACTGAATCATGATGGTTTTAAACGTATCAATAATCCCCCCCACCCCCTCCCACCCTCCCTCGTAAGGTAATTGCATAACACACTATCAGTAGCAATGGGTTTTATTTTGATAGTTCAATAACTTTCATTGCGTTATTGAACTGCCAAAATGAAACCCATATACGTTGTTGAGCAAATACATTTTCCTAACATATGGAGCAATGGTTTAGCAATTGGTTTCGAAATGATTTCAATTGATAGTAATAGTGTGTTACGTAATTAGGATGCTGGTGGGAGTGATGCCGCCGCAAAAAGCCAGAGTAGTAATTCTAGTAATTTTAAGAAACTTCACTGTTTAATCTCAGTCTCAAACTGTCAAAAATTAAATCTAATTTCCCTCCATTTTAACAAGTTTTTGACATTTGTTTGTCGCCCCGATGACTCTGCGTCTGGTTTTCAACGTTTTGAATGACAAGAATTGAAACCCCACTAAGCACGAATTTCACACCGACTTACATATAAAAAGGGAAAACTTTTCGTGATAAAACAGCACAGATTACTGAGGCAAGCGCATTAAATACATTACCTGTACAAAGTGTAACATCAGCTTCTAACGTTGATAAAACTTTAATAATGCTAAACTTTGCTTCTGCCTCCGATCAGTTAGAGAGCACAAAATTATTGCAGTTGCGTCCTCATCGCTAAACTAAGCCAATATTGGAATTTGACCCTTATCTCCTCTATTGAAACACACAGAAATGAACTTATTTCTGTCTTGTAAATTACGGAAAAACAATAGATCGGATTTTATGAGTGCTTTTAAGATGAGTTTGGGAAGTTACCATCTTTAATGTGTTGCTTTATACGATATGGATATTTCCAAGGTCTTTTGCCTACTTCAATCAATTAGATAAAATAAATAGTCATTTCGAAATACATTATCATACCTCAACATAAGGTTTTTTTTGTAACTCTCTAAATTACGTTTCGGGTAAAATGGTTATATAATATATCTAGTAATCATATTTATACCACAATAATAATTAGCTTTTTGATAAATCTCGAGTCTCAGAGAATATTTAGTAGAAACCAACTTGAGGATGCATCAAGGTGTACTCATGGTGGACAAGAACCTAAAGGGGGTCTTGTATACCCAAGGGGGTAAAGAGAACTGGCGCAAGCCAGTAATAATACTACATAATCAATACATAAATGTGTTGAAGAGTAAGGAGCTTCATGGACACTTTTTCGGGGCTCTGTATGGGCTCGATATAGATTTGCTAGAGTTAGCTTGGTCACGTCTCTGTGACAAAAATAAGATGACGAACAATGACCAGAGATTTATTGTGAAAGACGGCACGGTTGGCATCTGTAGAAAATGCCACTGACCGAGAGAATCAATCAGGCATATTACCGCCGGGTGTTCACGTCTAGCTAACGAAGAATACTAGCATAGGCATAACTTTGTAGGTAGGATAATCCATCAGCAATTTCCGCTGAAATACAACTTTATAGAATTGAAGGTGCCGTAGTTAGATACATACCACCCGACCCAGTTCTCTAAATTCATTGTACTGGGATCATCCATCATCACTGATAGGACTATTGTTGCCAATAAGCCTGATATAGCAGATCAATCAGAGCGGGGCACAATAATTAATTGTTGCCATTACAGTCCCGCATGATAAGAACCTCGTAAAAGCCGATACTGTTAAACACATATCTTGACTTTGCTTCTGAGGTTGACAATGTGAAATGTGGATTTAGCGGTAGCCAATGGTTTAATATTCAAGAACCTCGGCTGACACCCGATGACTGACTCTCACTGGGTGGCTGGACCAAGGAGTTTTTCTTTTTTTTATACATAATAATATAAACTTAGTGCTTGGCGCACGACGGTCCTACGGGCAATACCCGGCCCACTGCCATTTTAGTGTTGCAAGTTTTCGGGCTATCTCGGTTACTCTCGTTCTTCTGCGGATTTCCTCATTCCTGATTCGATCGCGCAGTGAAACCCCATTGCCCTTTGCCCAGTGATCTTGAACCTTCTTATAAGGCCCATTGTTTCGCCCATTAAGCCTTTCGCCTCCTCCTTTATACCACGTACATCGAGGGACTGGAACAATCTGCCGGCGGCGGTGTTTCCGTCGGACTACAATTTGAGTGTCTTCAAGGCTAGAGTGAATAGGCTCTTAATAAACTAGTGCGCTTTACCATCAACGATTGCGTCACTGCTTACCATCAGGCGGGATTGCGGTCAAGCGCTGGTTTATAAAATAATAAAAAAAAATAAAAAAAATTGTTAGCCACGTCTCAATTCCATAAGTCATCACTGGTAACACACACAACAATTATAGATGTAGAATGGTATATAGTGAATTGATAAAAGCTGTATGGATCAGTCTATCGGGTTAAGCTTACCGTGGTTCTTCTTCACATACCAAGAGTATATAAAAGTGACAGACGCAGAAAGAGATTCAGATCATTTTTGTGTACTCTTATAAAATGGTATATGTGTCTCTGTTTCGAAAAGTATGTTTAGCTAGCGATCCCGGTTGTGATTCGTGGATCTTAGACAGCCGTTATCAATTTTCAGAAGCCCGAAAGACTGATAACCTATTTTAGCAATGGGTGTCGTATTACCCAATAACTAGGATGTGAAGGTAAAATAGTGGTATTTCTTTGCATCCTTTTAGACTGGATGCAGTTAGACTGGAAGCCGACTCCTCAATATAGGGAAAAGGTTATACAGGTGGTGGTAGATGTCATAGGTTTAATATTAATACTTTTACAACCAGTGTCCTACACAAATAGTTTTAGTTTTGTTATATCCCTCTATGTATTTGTAATCTATGTAATCTATGTATTTAATTGTGTGAATCTATACTTCTATATATCTATACTAATATATAAAGCTGAAGAGTTTGTTTGTTTGAACGCGCTAATCTCAGGAACTCCTGGCCCGATTTGAAAAATTCTTCTTGCGTTGGATAGTCCATTAATCCAGGAAGGCTTTAGGCTATCTAAGATCACGCTGTGATTAGTAGGAGCGGAGTATAAGTATAAAAAAAACGGACGAAGTCGCGCGCGGCCACTAGTAATATATAAAGCTGAAGAGTCTGTTTGTTTGTTTCAAAGCGAAAATCTCAGGAATTACTGGTCCAATTTAAAAATAAAATGGCATTGCATAGCCCTTTAATGCAGGAAGACTTTAAGGTATATAACATCACGCTCCGACTAATAGGAGCGAAACATATAAAAAAAACATGTCGAATCCTACATGGGTGAAACCACAGGCCGTAGCCAGTAAATAATAAAATAAATAACTAAAGTAAACAATGCCAGTAAAAAAATATTTTCAAAATGGATGGGCTTTCCCAGAACTGATTCTCAGACCGTTTTTCGGAACTCAACAAAACAAATACAAAATTGTGCTCCTAAAGATCGAGGCAATAAATTATGCTCGCTCTAGTCCACGCTTTTTAAACTGTATAAAATAACAATGACATTCTTTTAGTTGAAAACCGTTACTTCCCGTTTCTTCTTGGAGAACAATATTTTCCAATTTAAGTGACAAAGTGCACTTAGGTCGGCTTGTCTGAAACCAAAACTTTGCCATTTGAACTACCAACCAAGCTGCGACTATGGAAAGGAAACTTTTTTAAACTATATCTACTCTTTCTTCCAATAGTTGTTCTGTCATCTAGATGATTAGTGTCTATAGTTTTAAGATCGAATAACTGTGTTATCACTACGATAAAGTGACGTAACTTTCATTACATAATGAACGTAATATAAATAATTTGATTTTGTTTAAGTATAGGTAAGCCTTAAGCCGAAGTTTGTACTCAGTAAACACAGGAATACAACATTTTAGGCATCCATAGGATAGTCCGGCTAATAATCTCCTAGATAGACCTAACTGTTCATATTCACAAAAAATACGAAGATATGCAGTGCCTTTCAAAAATTAATTAACATATTAGCATATCTGGTGTGATCCCACATTATAATTTATAAAAAATAAGTAATGTATTACTCAACAAAATGGTATAATGCACAGGAAACTAGAATTTTAACACGTTGACTGCTAGACATCAGACACGATAAAAAAACTATTATCGACAGGGTACCTTTAGTGGTGATCGCGATGGCGCATTGACTGGACTAGTGCATTAAATATTAATGTGGCGTCACAGTTGGAGTGGAGAAATGTCAATTAACTTTTTATGGGCACTGAATGGACAGTAATACTATCATTAGCAATTAAGTTGGTAGGTACTGTAGACTAAAATCCCGTTGAGAATATTCCTTTTGAAGACATAATAGTGCTTATAATGTAATGGATATACACTATGTAACAAAAACCCTGTTGTTCCTTTCAGGGACATATAATTTTACCTACAAGCACATCATTAATGAAGTCATAATTAGAAAACAGTAATCATTGTCTAGTCGAGGGGTCACAATCAAATACCTATTAAAACCGACAAATTCGATTTTTTTTTTTAGAATATCTGATTTTAGAAGTTGAATAAATTGGCGGGAACGTTCTACTTATGTCTAGTTTCTTCATGCAGAATTGCAGAGCTAAGAAATCAGTTACAGATTATAAATATTAATAATTAAACATTTATTTTAATTATTTTTGTTGAAAAATTTTTATAAATTACTTGCTTTATTACGTCCGTATGCCGATTCTTAAAACGTAGGTTGAAGGAACAACATGGTTTTTGTTACATATTGTATACATTCAGTTATTTAAACATTACATCAATTTTACAATTAATGATAGGTACTGTTACCCATTCTTAAAATCACTACTTCATACACTAAAATCGTGACAATACACAAATTTAACTAAGTTAAAAATACACATATGTATATTGATTTTACAAGCGTCATATTTCGGGAGAAAAAGCGTTTGTTTCAATCAAACATTCAAAAGCTTTCAGCGGATTTCGAGGCCTGTACGTGAAAAACGAATAGTGATTGGTCCTATTTCCTAAACGATCGATATATTATTTGAATAATAAAAAAATGACGTTTTATGTCGTTTCCGCCTCTAATATTCCTAGCCGTATCTTAGTATTTTGCTAGGCTGCCTCGTAAGTCTAGATTCTATTGTTTACATACCCACACATGTAGGTATAGCAAAGGTTTAAGGTCTATATTATGACTGATTCTTCTTCTTCTTAAGTCTTTAGAGTTCCACTGTTGGACAAAGGCCTCCTCCGTCGCTTTCCACATTGGGGGGAATATAATCTCCACGCTATTATAATCCTCATGCTTGGCTGACGGGTTAGGGATTGCAGTAATTTGATATTCCACAGGAGAAGCGCTGCTGCCCGCTTACCTGGTGAGAGTTCCCTTAATCGCCTCTTACGACATCCGAGGATATGGGTTGGTAATATTGTAAGCCTGGTACCACAGGGTGATTTAGATTCATTTATTAATATTTTATTTCATACAATTTTAATATTTTATAACATGAAATATTTATATTGTTTCAAGAATAAAGTCGTGGAAATGAACGTGAATTTATGCGGGTAGCCTACATGAGTTGAAATGGCCCTATATCACTCCGACTAAAAGTTACAAAACTTCTAGTCAGAGTAGAGGTATTCACTCTCTTGAAATATTCATAAACAGTAAGAGAAAAATCATATACCTACCTAACTAAATAAGTCAGTACTTACGAGTAAGATCGTAATATTCGCACGCCAGCCGTGCACTACATCAGAGTAAAAAGCGTTTCCAATAAATAAATACGTACTTTCTTGCGGTTGAAATCAGACCCTCATACCAACGAATTTGGGGAAAAACAAACTTCTGAAAACCAGAACATAACGTGTTATATGCTAAGGAGAAGCGTCTAATTAGTTAGGTAAACAATCTGTGCAAGTGTACATTATTTAAAAACAAAAATATGATCATCCTTTAAGTGTATTTTGGGAATACCAATAATACAAGCGGCCAAAAAACTAAACTGTAGGTACACTTGCACGAAAATACTTTTCAAATTTTGGTCTTAGTGTAATATGTGAGCCAACAATCTACAGAACCGCGGCGTCGCATCATCTCAATACCTTTACACATCGCAATGAAAATCGATGGTGACAGACGGACAGACGAGTGAGTGATCGCATACCGGTAACATTTTCTCATGTTCTATTTGAAACTTTTGTCAGTTTTCGATCAATCAAGTTCAAGTGTTTGTAGATGTTGAAGAATTGGTGGCGAAATGCTAATTCCAAACATGCACGCGCGCATACGCTAAATGAAATTATTAATTCCGTTTGCGAAGGAGATAATTTTGCAGAATGGCTGCGTTGTTTGAGTTTAATTAATTCGAGGCTTGTCAACGGTGGTTGTAATTTCTACTGCGCGCCTGTCTGAGGCATGTATCTCGTTACTGTAATCACCAAACGTTCATTTAGTGTTGAAATCTCCAGGAACGTGTGATGTTACCATGCAGACACATTAATTAGGTACTATTGATATACGCAAACCGTAAGCTTACTACGCTTTAAATTTCAAACATTGAAATACAAATATTGTGATGTAAATAAAATACTATGGTCCAGCTTCGAAGAGGAACAAATACCAAATAAGTTCGATGCTTTCCGAGTCGCGAAAACCGATAGGTAGACTCCGAACGCACGCTGAGCCAAACGGAATCCGTACCATATTTCATGTTCTCTACGTTATGCGCTTTGTGAGAGAAAATACATTTTTCACTATCTTTAGAACTTTCACAGTATATTTTCTTTATTTGTTTCATTCCGTAACCGATAGTTTTTTTATAATACGAAACAGTTTAAATTGGGTTCGAGGTTGTTGGATTTATTGTTTTATTTCTTGCTGGGAGTAAGTAAAGTTGATTAGTGTAACGCTACCTCTGAATTACCTACGCATAGTCAAAATTTGGGTCAAAGGTCATATCGACGCGTGTAACTGGAAAAACTCAATGTACGAAATTGGAAATCGTCGAAACGAGTTCCGCAGAATGATTTCTCGTTTGCAGACACTTGGTAACGATTCATTTGAGAAACTCATTTGCGCGGAGCCTCCGGAGAACGATCCTCATTTGCGTTTGTAGTGGAACTGGAACGTGCTGGTTACTTACATTGTTACATATCGAGTGGTGAAGCAAACACGCAATTATTTCTAATGAGGACCATTCCATGTAGAGTACTCTGTTTATTCCACAGGGCAATCACACATGCTGTTCATGTAACCCTAAACTTTTACATTATTCATGCACATAAAATAACAAAGTATAAAATATTTCATCTTACGTGCACTGCTATCTCTTGAAACCATCTTTACACACAGCTGCGTAACAACAAAAGACTGTTGAAATCTGCACTCTGCTTGCAACACGAGTCGTGAAGAATGCTTGACTTTTAGAGTACGTAGGGGAGCAACGGAACAGTGACATCTTCCTCACTTAGCGTTCTCAACGGGCGAAGACGACTCCTCGTCATTTAAAACAAAGGGTGAAATTGCCCGCGGTGGCATGTATTCTGTCGTTCTCTCTTGTCCGTTGACCGCAGTCGAGGGCACTGTGGGCACACGTTACATAATATGTCGCTAAAAGAACTTTTTGCTGTTTCGCTAAAAGGTTTTTTTCACATTGAATTTTTTAAACTCGCAAACACGAATTTTATGCTTTTATGTAAACATAAAATACTCAAAGAGTTGAACGACCGTATACGGGTGTGCTCGAGCTTTTAGTAATCTAGACGAAAATAAGGATTAAATTAGGATTTAAGCGCAAATAGTAACAGTAAACCCCGATATGAAAACAATAGCTTCACCTATTGTAGAATGAAAGCTAATTAACGTGGATGAAAAGCAACAAAAATAGGTGTGTTGTAATATTTCAACGTTGATTAAAAGCGGGTGACGTCGACTCATGGGTCGCTATGAATATTCAGACGTTTATCCCGACGTTGACGTTTCATTTAAAGAGCGTCCGATGACTTTGTAATTTTTTAAGTAATATTAACGTCAACAAAAAGGCCTGAAGTGACCCAGCATTAAAGTCAGCTTATGACTGAGAGCGTGATAGATTGCCGACCGCCCGCCGGTCTCGTTTATTTTTTATTAAATGCCTCGGCATCTGGCTTCAATTGCGCTAACAGCTTTTTATCGTATCTCACCGCTTGATATTATTGATATAAAACAACAATATGTTGCAATCGTTGTATGTAACTACATACAACGATTGCAACATATTGTTGTTTCTATTCTATTGAAAGTCAAAATTGGTTGGATCATGAAAGGAATGCAGTTGCATTATTTTCATGGTCCAGCCAATTTTGACTTTCAATAGAAGTCATATTAGCATTATCGATACGCAACCTTTTATAACTAATTTAATCCATGATTCGGAAACCCTTTGTGTTGAAATGTTTCGTGATTTATTTCAAAAAACGAATCGATGCTAAAATTTAGACTCCGTAGATCAATTTTCTATGAAACAGCAGTTTGTTTGAGAAATGACGAAAATGTGCTGCATTCATGGTCATAGTTTGGGCGTCTATACATCTCCTAGCCTATAGTATGTTCAATGTTGACTTACATCAGATCTATATCCTATAAAAAGCATGCGAGAAATGCATACGTGGTAGAAGTGAAACCTGACCATCATAATGATAAAAAATTAGATAATTATTTTATACGTACTTACCTATTACATAGATTTATTCAGACTCAGAGCTTACATTTTCGATAAATGATACCTACCCGCACTAGGCCAGCGTGGTAGATTAGGTACTGCCTACACTCTCTCACCGAGAGGAGGCCTGTGTCCCAACAGTGGAAAACATATAGACCGATTATGTATGTATCATTATGTATACCTATACCTATTATAATAGTCATGGTGGCCGAGTGGTTAAAACACCAGCCTCTCAAGAATATTGTAGCATAGTGGCTACATCATCACTACCCCAAACCCCTCCTAGTCGGCTCACGCGGGACCGAAAGGCGACAGGTTAGGTTAAGTTAGGCGGGTTTGATTTCAGGTCCGGCAAGTACCAATGTAACTTTTCTAAGTTAGATATAACATCGGCCATAACATCGGCCGCCGGCAGAAGTTACCACCCACCAGACAAAGCCTTGCCGCCAAGCGATTTGTCGTGTTCCGGCATGATGTCTGGTGAAGCCAATCGGAGGACGGGTCTGAGCAGTTGTGTTGCAATGTGCGCCGGGTACGATGCGCCTAATGTTGTTGTGTTGGGAGTTTGGTCATGGAGGGTCTTCAGATCAATCTCCCTTTGGCGCAGCATCGTTGGTCGTGTTGTTGGGTTTAACATTGCATCACCTCGCTCAACTGCCATCTTCCTTCCTATTCGCTCAGTTTTTCTGAGTGAATAGGCTCTTAATAAACTAGCGCGCTTTACCATCAACGATCGCATCACTGCTTACCATCAGGCGGGATTGCGGTCAAGTGCTAGTTTATAATTATTAAAAAAAAAAAAAAAAAAATATCTTGGACACCAATGACATTATAAGGTGAAGAAAAAATATTTTGAATACACCTGGACTTTAACCCCCTTATTCATAAACGCTAATTCTTTAACCATACATTTATGAATAAACACCGCACAGTTTAAGGGGTTTATTCAAAAACGATGATTAAAGTTAAGTGAAGTGTAAACGCCTAAAATTTATTTTTAAACAATCGCTAATCACTAGTTAACTTTAAGCAGCGTTTATAAATAAGGGGGTAAGTATGAAATCGCAACAATTGAGCAAGCGTGGTGAATGCTCAATCCTTCTCGGTATGTTAGGAGACTAGTGCCTAGCAGTGGGACGATAAAAAGGTTGATGTTGATGATAATGTATGTACGATACGAAAGGCTTATGGTAACTAAAGTATGGAATAAAAAAACAAGCGAGTGGATAAGAAATACTGCATAATGCTTCATATTTCATTTTCTCCCACGGTAAATCTTATGAATGTGTCTATCTCTTTTTACTATCGCTTTTTCGATTCATATACCGCCGCCAGAAGTTACCACCCATCAGACAAAGCCTTGCCGTCAAGCGATTTGTCGTGTTCCGGCGTGATGTCTGGTGAAGCAGTTGTGTTGCGATGTGTGCCGGATACGATGCGCCTAATGTTGTTGTATTGGGAGTTTGGTCGTGAAAGGTCTTCAGATCAATCTCCCTTTGGCGCAGCATCGTTGGTCGTGTTGTTGGGTTTAACATTGCATCACCTCGATCAACTGCCGTCTTCTTTCCTATTCGCTCAGTTTTTGTGACTGACCTATTCCCTCTTAATAAACTAGCGCGCTTTACCATCAACGATCGCATCACTGCTTATCATCAGGCGGGATTGCGGTCAAGCGCTAGTTTATAATTATTAAAAAAAATATATATGTACTGTCATTTTACATTGAGGCTAAAGAAGTTTTCACTTAAAAATCGATGAATTAACATAAAGCCCAAGCAGTTGTCGAACCAAATAAACTGAATTCTAATCTAAAACGTGCTTGAAACCACACTATCGCAAACGAGACGCCTAAACAGAAAACTTAATGACCCAGAAGAGAATGATGCGCACAGATTTTTACAGACTCAGGCTTTTGCATAGTTTGCTGAGCCAATTTTATACTTCACATCGAGAAATACATATACCTAAATTTGATAGTTCAAGTTTGAGGATACAACTTTTTAATCTGCGTTTGAAATATATATAAAAGCACAATGTTACCAACCTGAAATATTTATTTATTTATTTAGGTTAACCAACAATAGGGATGTATCCAAGGTATTTATTGTACCTACAACAAGGCTCAAGAAAATAGGTGGCTCTTTTAGATGCCAATGTATACATTTTTACAATAGACTTCCAGAGGTGGTTCAAGATCTGAGCCTGAATAAATTCAAATGCTTCATTAAACGTAAGTTGTGTCAGAAAGCATTTTATAGTGTTAAAGATTATATTGACGACAAAAAGGCTTGGGCTTGAGCTGCGTCCGATTTCTATGCATACACTGATTGTTCTTTGATTTTTCCTCTCGTAGTTTAAATTTGCAATTGTTTGTTTTTTCTTAACTCAAAGCCAGTACACACTATGTAGCCAGGCATATTGTACGTTACGGAATTGCATCGCTGACAGGGGTATTCGGCACTGGTGCAGATGCACAGGAGCTAAACTTAGCATTCGGGAATACCGTTGGAGCTGCTGAACCTTGGACAAAACTGTCTTTGCATTGTGTAGATTCAATTTCTTAGTATTGTATAATTGCATGGAACATGTGTAAGCACGATCTATTTGCTGTAAAGCATCTATTTGTTGGGTTAGTCGTTTATTGACTTGATAGTGCTATGGCTGTTGAGAGTATGTCATGCTCACTCAAATGTCTCGCTGGTGGTGGCGTGTGTGTTGGGTCATTAGGTTCCCTTCAATATGGTTGAGCTGAATGATGCTGATCCATACGTCATGTTCGTGAACGGACGCCGTCAGAGGGGACTGGTCATCTCTTAGCTGCTACGGCGTATTTTAATTTCTGAATTGTTGTTTTTTTTTCATAATGGACGCTCTCAGCGTACAATATGTTTCTGCATCGTTCTCACACGATTGATTTCAAAATGAATGATGTAATCAAATATTTGTATCAATAGCTTGATATTTTAAAAGAGTGTCCATGGAGTTTCTTGCCCGTTCTTCTCCATAGGTACCTACTTTTTGGAATGGGCGACTAGCTTCACCTTACTGACTGACCGAACTTCTGACAATTCAAAAGTGCCTGTAACTGGTTTATTTGAAATAAATGCTTTGATTTGATTTGATTTGATTATGAAAATCAAAAAAATAATTAGTCCATCTTATAGATAATAAAAAAAAATTAAGACCCGTATTTTTTATTTTGTCGAAATTACCAAAAGTTACTGAGGTATAGCGTATTATTGTTACAGAGTGGGGGCTAATTACGTCACGCCGTGGTATATTTCGTACCACGGCGTGACGTCATGCGACATTTCAAATCAATATATATCTTCCTAAGTATTTGAATGAAAGAAAAAATAAAAGATACGTGTTCAATATTTTTTATAATTTTGTCTGATGGACGGTACATTATTTTTTAGGATACAACCCAATTGTTTACACTATACATTATTGTGATTTAATGACTAAAGTAACACTTGCAAGTGCAACAATTAATTACAGGTTAACTCCACATAGACAAAAAAAAAACGGTTTACATTACATACTTAATTAAAACTTAATTGATATTAAAATTGAAAAGCATACATACAAAAAATAATTAAATAACGATAGGCGGAAAGTTGAACAATTAATAACAAATATAAATTTTGATAAATATTAATTAATTAACAATTATATTAATTATCGAGATTTATTATCGAATTGTGATTTAAGAGAATTAAAATTAAATAGACATTCAACTGTTGATAAAAGCTCGCAGGAATTTTTTTATGGTGTTGTGGTGTATATCTACTAAATATGAATAACAACTGTAGTTAATAATTAACTAAAACTGTAATTGTAATTATTCCATAGATAAGTCTTCAAAGAAGCTGTTTGCATATGTGAGTTTAAATGTTATAAACGCATCCACGATACAAGATAAATTCCTAGTGTGGGGCAAAAAAATTAAAAAAAACGACCAATAAAACACTAAGATGCTTGGAAACATGGAGACATTAAAATGATATATACAGTATGTTAAGAAAACCCTGTCCGACCCGTGAAGGTGTTGTTAGGTATCGATAACTGATTCTACTAATGGATACAAAACCGAGCTAAACTTAAAAAAAAGAAATCCCCCTAAAAAAATAAATATTATTTCGCAAAAAGAGGTAACTTAATAAATGTGCGTTAACCACCATTCCGCGGGCGGCGGGCGGCAGGGCACGCGGCACGAGGTCGCATCGCTATTCGCTCATAATAATACCGGTGTTGTCACTTTTTTAAAAATTACCAAATTTCGGGGAAGTTGGAATTAATTCGCGGGAAAAAAAGATTATTTCAAAATTCAATTGTTTTGGTACTATGATGATTACGTAAAATTTTATATTATATTTGGTCATGTGTTTACCTAACCTTTATTATCCTTATGGGTCGGACAGGGTTTTCTTAACATACTGTATATATATGAATTTTCCGTTTATAGATTTCAAACATATTTCAAAACTAGATGAGGGTGATTGATTCCTATCAATCACCCTCATCTAGTTTTGTTTCATCTCTAGTCCTCTAGAGATAGGGCTGATAAATTAAAAATTAGTACCTATTGGTACTAATTATGTTGCGGGTATTATTATACCCGCAACATTGGAGTACTCAAGTAGCTGTACCGGTAAGCTCCTGAAGGCCTCGGGAATCCGCTAGTTGTGAAAAGCAAAGAATCAGGCGAAGAGGTAATTCTTGGAGACGGGTTATGTTCAGCGTAAAATTGGATGTCTGTCGTTTGCAGTCTTGATGGTGGTGATGACCTGTAATAACAATGACATCAATTTTGAATGCTGCATAAACATCTATGTGTGATTTGGTTCATGATATGTTATTTCAGATTGGTTAATTTTCATTAAGGCTTATACAGACAAGTACGACGAGACTCAAATAGAACAATTTCTATAAAATCGACATGAAGTTTGTTCTAGTTTGTTGGAATCCCGTCGCGTCGCATATGTCTGGGAGCCTTTATAAGGTTGATATGACTGGTCTTGTATTAATTATATCGGATTCAGTGGTACATAAAGATACACACAGATAGGTTATTACAAAGACTGCTTCCATTGCGGTCTGACCTATGGAACGGCCGTCGGACTAGGCAATTAAAATGTAAGTTACGGGATACTTATCGTGGCTATCTTTTTAAAAAGGCAATAATTCACAATGTGGTTGAAGTGGACAAAAAAAATGGAGATATTGATAGGATCTTCGTATTTGGGCTTAGCTAGAAGGTCAGATACGCACGGCGGATTTTCGGACGAAAAAAATTTTATGTTGCACTCTGGATTGCCAACGTTCTTTTATCCAATAGTCAGATGTTTTTATCTGCGGATAAATATTACGGTTTATCGGTTTTAAGAAAGTACTTTCACTATCTTTAAACATTAACGTTATATTTTATTTGCTCTTGTTTGATGTTTATAAATTAGATGTGTATCTATGGTAAGTAGGTACATAATAAAGAGTATTCTATTTTATATGTCATACTGTCATATATAGGTACTTCGGATATTATGTAGTTATCTGATTATTTATTGAAACGTAAGCTCGTAGTGTAATAAGTTTATCCAGTGTATATGTGTCCTCTTTAATAAATAAATAACTTCTAAAATAAATTTACTACCAACCTAATTTGTCTGCATATTTAAAACACAAATGTAATTTTCAAAAAGTTATATAATGAGTGTTATTAAAAGATGTTAAATAGACCTAAAATTTCAGTTTACTTAGCAGTTACTTCCATTGTCAATCAGAGAAAATAAAAATTGAAGCGCTTATTCCTTTTATATAAAAACCTAGTGAGAACAAATTTGAAGCCAATATGTAACTATATCTAGTAGGTACTTTAGCGATAGCTCGAGAGCCAGTCAACTTGACATATTCTTTTGATTGCCCTCAATCCTATGTAAGGAGAGGAACAAAGATCAATTTTATATTGGTTCACAAAGGACTCAAAGAACATATCCTAAGATCGAATTGCATGCAATTTGTCAAAGATAAAAGCTGTGTACTTAGTACTTACGTACTTTTTATTACACTTCCATACGAAGCTTTAGAAAAACAGTTGTTTATATGTGATGGCATTTTTTAAATTTCCATTTTAAAATAATGAAATTTATACCGTCTTGAAACAGCCTGACAGCCTCCGTGGCGTAGCGGTAGCGAACGCGGCCGCTGCGCAAGGAGGAGCGGTTTCGATCCCCGCGCAGTGCAAATATTTGTATTATATTTGTACTGGTCTGGTTGTGCCTCGAAAAGCACGTTAAGCCGTTGGTCCCGGTTACCATATGAACCTCTAATGGCAGTTGTTACCGGTTGTTGGAGCCCTCAAAAGTTTAACAATTGGTCTAACTGCAATGCTTCGTATCGCCTTCGTTTTGTGGAGGTCAGACAGCAGTCGCTCCACGGAAAATATCGAAGTTTAGCAATAATCGAAGTTAGACTGGTAAAACGGACCTCAGACTCTAAAGCTGAAAAAATTTGCAGATGCGACTGGTATTAACGCTGAGCAGATATTATCAATTAAACCGTAACGCGGTCCTATACTTATCAATATTGTTGTGTTTGGCTTTAGTTCGACTTACACAAGATACCATATTATTTCCGAGAGGGTAAAGCTAAAAGCTGCAGAAATTACAAATGAGAATATGATAATCTCTGATTTAAAATTAATTTATTTTACTAGCCTCAAAATACTAAAAAGGTGAAACTGAACCTAAACAAGTCTTACAATAATTATTTAGAACTTCTTGTACACGAACTTTTAAATGCGTACAAACGACGCCCTATCGCAATCTGCAATTCCTAAGATCATATCTACCCTACAATTCAAAACATTTGAAAACGAAACTGCTTTATAAAAGCAGTTTCGCTGTTAAATTAAAAAAATCAAGCGAAACAATAATAAAAATTAGGATCCTAAATGTGTCCATTGTTCAAGCGCTGCCGCAAATTCTTCCACTTAAGTTGGACCAGTGACTAATGTTAGGGGCGGTCCAACTGTTACTTTTCGTTTTAGCTCGGCGACCGTAAACCGACGTTGATAAGTGTTCAATGCGACACGTCTCTATTTGGACCGAATGCGAGATAAGAGCTGAAATAAGTCAGGAAACTAACCTCAATATGCCTCGTGTATGGGTTTAGAATACTTAATGTAATATCTTCTGTTAGCACGTGTCCATCACTGGTTTCGCTGAGACTTCGTTTCTTGGTTACCTGTGTTATGGTCTAAAATGTATCTACTACATAAGATGATAAAACTTTTTATTTATCTTTTTTCTTTATTAATGTGGTATAAAGTTGTGAAAGCAGCTTTATTGTAGAAGTAGTAATATATGTGCAAAGTGTATGTTTCATACCTGACACAGCGGAATGCACGATGCTGCATTAAATTCTAAAGTTACGTTGTGATTACATTTGCAACAGTTCTAGGGAAGGAATTCTGTGGTTGCATTCCCGTTTTAGATTCAATTAAAATTTAATCTCAAAAATTTTGAACGGATTAAGAAGATTTACTTATTTCATTTTCGAATGACGCGTTAATTGCTATGAAACACTGAACAACCAATCGACTGAAGATACAATTTAACCTACATTTAACAAAGTTACTCAACCAATTTACCCCTTTTGAACGCTACATCGATAAAGAGCTTCCAATAAAACAATTCAGTAGTGTGAAAATCCCCTCCATAAATGAAGTAGGTACACAAATCAAGCGCACGCTGGCCGAGCAAGAGAATTCCGTCACCACTAAAGCGTATGCCTTCCGTCTAATCGAGTAAATGTTTCCAAACCAATGGCTCGGACACGTCGCGTAGAGCTGCTACGAGCCGCCGTAGCAGCGGAGACGTAGCGCTACGTTCAGAATTGAACAAACATTTGCGTAGCTCTCAAGTTAAGTTTGGTAGTTGCAAAGAAAATCTTTTATGAGTTACAACGGTAATCAATATTCCCAATTTAATTTAATATAGAAATATTAACTTTGGTCTTCATTAAAGTAATAAAAATAAAACAAAAAATACTTTGAAACACGAGACCGAATTTAAAAATTATGTAGTCCACAATAATTGTCAATCGCGTTTAATTTTAATGATTGCACACCAATTTCGTGGCATAACAAAGCCAAAATTAATGTCACCGTTAGGTGATTAAGGTAACCGTATGGAAATTATCCGGAATTGGAATTTTGTAGCAATAAATTGAGATTAACAAATAACTGAACACCCGACAACAGGCTTTGGTTACACCATTTATTGGATAAAATAATTGAACGGCACTACAATTTGTTCTGTAGATTATACGCCTTATTACTAATAAGATAGTTACAAATTCGAAATTGACTCTCTACAAGTACCAATAAAAAAGCCAAAAAGTTCGTTTGTTTATTTGTTTGAACACACTAATTTCTGGCATTAACAGTCAGGTTTAAAATAATATTTTTGCATAAGTATTGGTTAGTGGCTAAATTATAACAGCCGCACAGTTCGATTGGTCAGGTTAAGCAACGCTTGCCGCGGTTAATCTGTGGATGGGTGACCGATCTTTACATACCGAAATCCCTCCATGCCTCGGTAAGCACGTTAAATCGTCGGCTTTCATTTCAGATCTTTGGCAGTCCTTACGGGTCGCCAAAAGTCTGAAAGGCAATTCTACTAATTTTAAGAACGTTCAGTCTGATCTCAGTCTTAATCTGTCAAAAATACTTATTATTTTATTATATTCAAGCTTGAGCGCTTACAAAGCTTGTACATTCGCTTTGTTTCTCACCTTCGCAAGGAACTCAAGTGGCTCCCAATCCGCCTTCGCAGGAATATGTACTAGGATTTTATTTCTACTTCTTAACATCCTTGACAACCTGTCTTATCCTTCCTAGCGTCACACCGTGTAGATCACACCTAAGATCCATCCTTAAATCATCATCATCATCATCTCAGCGTTAATCCCAGTAACGATTGCCATTAGATGTTTTTATGATATGATATCTCCGCTTGTTCTGCACAGAGCAATGTAGCACAAATGCTGGGGAGAGGGCTCCTCTTCGCCGATTATTAAAAACTTACAATTCATGTTTTACAAGTTTAGATATTTTCGCTAATAATTTGCTTTCTGGTAATCCTTAACTATTACTGCAATGTTTAGAGATTGCCAGAAAGTGAATTTCTTGCTGATATGGTGTGACGTGATTGTGCCCACAGACCATATCTGGACGGGGCACGCTATCTTGAGTTGGTTTGCGTAATTATTTTTAAGGTTTGCTTTTATCATTCGTTATTTTCTCACTGTCCCCTTCTGTATACGTTCGTTTCTATATTTCGTGTAAACTCAATATAATTCCGTGGACATTGGTGTGGGTTATATGTTAGTTTACTATGTATTATACCTTAGCCGACTATTAATATTGTAACATATCACTGTTTTTTGTCCAAAATAAAAAATAAAAAAAAGTATGGCAACCGGGACCAACGGCTTAACGTGCTTTTCGAGGCACGACCAGACAGGGTAAATATTCATATTCATGTATACAAATATTTACACTGCGTAGGGATTGAAGCCGCGTCTCCTTGCGCAGCGGCCGCGTTCGCTACCACTACGCCGCGGAGGCTGTCGCGTAAGATCCATCCTTAAATCTCATCCTCATAAAACGAGTTACCTACTATGCCTATTCCTTCTCTATCCATACTGTAAGATTATGGAACTCACTCCCGCCTAATATTAATGATTTAAATACTATTTCTATATTTAAACATCGATTGAAAGAACATTAGCTTTCTTCTATACCTACCGTGAGAATTAATAATTGCAATACACATTAAAATGTAATTATTTTTGGATTAACTATATGTTTAGGTACCTATATTTATTATTATTACTTTTATACTTATCACATTCCTCCCTCAAACCTAGATTGAATGTTTCGACCATGCCCACATGTAAGCACAAGATAATAGGTTAGTTGACTAAAAAAAAACTAATTAGTCCGTCAGTCAGATTTTCAAAAAATAAACTAGACACGTATTTTTTCT
Organism: Sesamia inferens; assembly: GCA_037179545.1. NCBI lineage: Eukaryota > Metazoa > Arthropoda > Insecta > Lepidoptera > Noctuidae > Sesamia > Sesamia inferens. The sequence continues at coordinate 20,559,095 of CM073923.1, forward strand.
TTTTCCATATAAACAAAAAATGAAAACGACACAGTGCGTTGAAAACTCGTGTGACGTCACTGCACGCTACACTTTTAGCGAGGAGGGACGTCACCAGCCACCACTCCTGATCTTTGATGCCTTTTGTATTTGTCAAATTTTATTGATTTGATAAAATAAAATATACGTATCCAATATTTTTCTATAATCCGAATGACGGACTAAACTACATTTTTTTTACCCAGAAAACATCCCTATTCCGTCTTGGCATAATCACATTAATGTTCATATCTGTACGCGAAAACGTTCTATTCGAGCAATAGGATAATCACATAAAGTACCGAATTTTGCGATATTATTAAAATACTTGTCAACCCAACCATTAAAAAAATCTAAAAACACGAGGACATTCTACAATATTCTGACAAATAAGTGCTTTTTATTATATTTCGTCGGTTGTTATAAAAAAAGGCAACCATTTTATACAAGCACGCGAATCTGCTACGAAATCTACATCGTCAAAATGTATCAAACAGCCAATTTTTCTTTCAATAACTGTTGAAGTACAACACTGATCTAGTCTAGGATCAGACTTGGATCACGGTAACAATTTACGTTTCAATGACCCCTTACACAATGTATACTTCTACCTCCAGTCCATTATGTTGAGTAAGTAAAGATGTCAGAAATGATATTATAAGGATTCATACACTAATAGATAAAACCCACATAAAATATACAGGGTGTATCTGACATCGTAACGCAAACTTCGGGAAAAGGTCAGACCGCATGCCACTAACAAAATTATGATAGTCATTTATGTCGAGCGGTTATAGAAATAACAGTATTTAAAAAAAAGTGTCAGCTTGACCTTTGAACGTTGCAAGCGTGCTGCCGTGCGTGTTTGTAGGTATGACGTTGATCCCTGATCCGAACTCTATTAAATCAGCTGATAGGATAGTTTTTATAGTATTGTTCACATTGCGCTTTTTTGTGTAATTAACGAATTATTTAATTTTTACTTTAAAATCTTATGGAGTTATAAAAGTATAACAATTATAAACGGTCTATAGTGAAAAACTGCATATTAATTTTTTTAAACGGGAAAAAGCCGACGCAATATTCCACCATTGGGGGGTTCAGAATCATGTACTGGATTCATGGTACTCGTTTGTGCGTCGATGTCAGATACACCCTTTATAGGTACCATGTACCCTGTACAAACTGTACCCTCCTACCAAGTACCTTGTGTCTATGAAGATACGGCTTAATGGACTGTGTCTGCTACGTTATGCTGACCAATCACTGACGACGTCGACCGCTGACTTAGCGTGCTCGGATTTACCCGTAAGGCATTCGTATATGTAAACAGGTTATGTATGTTTATGTATCTATGCTGGTGTGAGTGCGTAGGGTACAATCTCTTTGCTTGGGTTCGCTAGAATTCGATTACTTAGTTTCGCCTCCAGATTGGCTGTCTTGTGTTCTTCCATTTAGATTTGAAAAATATTTGTACTATTGCTTTGCGTTTTATTAGTTCTCGAAATTCTAGGCGCCTTGTGTGCCCAGTATTCAGTTGACTGACTGAAAAAATGACACAGACGCTGAAGAAAGCTACCATATTTCAAATAATTACAATATTTTTATACAAATATCCATCGTCAGTCTATAATAATCAGTGAAAATATTTATACATTATTGTACATCAAAAACATACATTGATTAAAATACATTTTCATCAAACAAACATTTTCATCTCCACAACACAATTCTCGGTAGCGGTCCATCCGATCTACCGGTGCCGGAGCTACGAAGCTACCTATATTTTTCAATTCGTTTCAAATTATAAAAATCTGCCAGTGAGCCCGCCGCTGTCGCACGGCAGAAACGCTAACCGTTCGCTATAAACTTTTTTGATATTACTCAGCATCCGTTGCACGTAAATCTGCCCTTACAGTGGTCCCGGCAACTTTTTCAATTTAACAGGTAAGGATAAATCGTTCATTCTTTTTATTTGAACATAGAACTGATATAAACTCCCCAAAAGTTTAGAAGGTGGAGGCCGATATTGTTTGCTTCCTGTTAACTTCGGGAAATCTTTTGCGGAGAAAGATTTGGCTCGTGCGCGTCAGTGGGGTGTCTATAGTTTGGCGAAGGCGCCTAACCCAAGATTTTTTACCTAGAAATAATGTAAGTAGGAAGAAATTTTTATTTAGAGTTTCTGTTTTGATTTCAATGTTATATTTTTCTTGTTGTATATTATAATAAAGACGTTAATTATTTTCGTCGCATGCCCGTTGTGAATATCGATTTAAGGTAACGTATGACTGCGTTAAGCGGTAAAATGATCGTTTTCATGATTGTAACACTTCAGCAAATTTAACTGGAGCTTTTTTATTGTATACATTTATATTCATGTTTACCCATTAGTTTTGTACGTCACAACAAACAAAACACACTGTCCAAACAACAGGCGAACGTAAATAAATACAGCACACATTTAAATTATGCATTTGCACTAATTATAGAAAACAAACAATGACTGCAGTGCATATAAAATTAACCACTAGAACATTGCAGGGTCATTATGTTCCACAAACAGAAAAAATCGTCATTTTCCATTTAATATTAAATTGACAACCACAACTGTAATTATGACAATCTGTGATCAAAACAGTTGAAAGTTAGCAATTGATATAGTTCACGGCACATTTCGATGTTAAATCGATTAATAGGTGAGGTACATAAAAGTTTTTCAATCGAGAAGTTTTATCGATTAGCTCGTCGGCGACGTTACCGTCATCTAGATGAAGGAGAGGCGAGCTGTTCAAATCGCATCCTTTATACTCGAATGCTCAGAGTCATTAAAACTTTTATCTGGCACAGATGCACTGGCTGTGTGAGTTTATTGTTGTCTACGGTGGATGCTTTCAGTGAGCAAAGCATTTGAAATTACGCTTCAGAGTGCATGCAAATCCTACGAGGATAGTTCGACGCCTTATTTTTTATGTTCAGAAGTTCCAACTAGAAATTAAAATTCTTCATATACTGTACAATGATTTCGAAATATTTATTTTAAGCTAAAATATTCCTTAATACTAATACATTAGGTATGATATATAATTGGAGGTAAAAACTTTTGTAGGTTAGTAGTCCCAGTCATCCAGTGGCATTTTAAATATAGAACTGAAAAGCGTACATTAAGCGAAAATGTATGCTTTGATGTGTTAGCTACGAATTAATAAATTACTAAGAATTGAAAGTTTTGTACTTTTATCTGCATATTCTAAGCCTGATTTACCGTAGCCTTTTTTTTGGTTAATTGAATAAAGAGTCCCTTTTATTTGATTGAATTTATTGAGTGCTTTAAAACTTCGATAAGCTTATTGAATCGGAAATAATAAGAAGAGTAGCATTTTGTATAATTTAATTCCCACTACTGGCAGCTTTTTCCGGAACTTTTCCTGTTGACGAATTATAGTTGCGACGGGCGAACTTTAACCCTTTGATTATTTACCTCCTTTTTATACTACCGATTAGGTTAGATAAGGTTGCTCACATTATGTAGTTTAGGGGTTAATACAAGTTGTTATCAGTCTCATATATTTAAAAAATATACAATTTTAGCTGAATTATTTGAACAAAATAAATAGCGTGTTTTGTGCGAAATAATAGCCCTTTGATAATAAGGCACACGCGCGGGCTGATTGTATCAAAACAACAACACAAACTTTATGGTATTGTTACCACAAATTAATCACAAGTTAAATCGAATATTCTTAAACATTAAAATGAGAAAACGGTCCCATGACTAGAATTACTTTATTTATGTATATTTGTTTAAAATACGTAATGTAGAAAAATACATGGTTTTAATTAATGTGATAACCTAATCGCGTCACTGTATCCATGTACATAGACGACAACACATCAAACTACTACAATCTGTCAGATTTCTTTATTATATTTTTAACTTTATCTCTAAATCATTAAGACTCAAAGTTAATTGGGAATATTTGACAATTTCGGGTAGCTTGACCTACTGTCGTCCGTACATATAATTTTTCTTATTTTAAGTCTGTAAGCATGTGCTTACATGGGAGCAATGGCTGCCATGAATAACGGTTACACAGGTCGACCGATCAGGTTATATTACGCTTGCTGCGGTTAATTAGTGGATGGGTGACCATTGCTACATACCGACAGCCCTACATACTTCGAAAAGCAAAACTTTAGATCCCAGCTATAATTCACAGACCTTTGACAGTCGTTATGGGGTAGTCAGAAGCTCGAAAGTCTGACAAATAATTATAATATACCCAGTAGTTCAAGGGGTATCGTATTACCCAGTAACTGAGTTGTGGAGGTCAGATAAGCAGTCCCTCCGTGTAAAATACTAGTATTTAGCTGAATCCGGTTAGATTGGAAGCCAACCTCTAAGATAAATTCAGACACACATCCACACCTGCATTGAAAGGTGAAGGAAAACATCTTGAGCAAACCTGAGCTTAAGTCTGAAATCACCAACCCGCATTGAGCAAACGTGGTGATTACGCTCAATCCTTCTTCTCTGTATGAGAGGAGATCTGTGCCTAGCTGTGGGACGATAAAAAGGTTGTTGATGATGATGATGATCATCAGATTCTAGGGATACCTAGATACTGTTGATGTGTGTACATCATGAAAATACTGGTTTAAAAATTAATAAACGCTATAACATTTAACTCTTTTCAATCTTTTTTTTATTCGAAAAGTTCTCTTTTTGAAAATACGTCTCTAGCGTTGACACGCCTGTAAGCTGATAATAATTATGTCAAAAGCAGGAATGAACAATATTTCGAAATAAAACCGATGTCATGCCATTGTAATATTTTAATCCAGAGTCAGTTAACGGTATTACAATAGCTCAAACATTCGCAGATGAGATTTCAATTACTTCGTATATTCAAAAAGAGACTTATCACTCTTCAATGCATAAAGGCAAATGATTCGAGGAGCCATTTTCCTCTAGCAGGGCACCTATTGAGAGCCGATGACAATGCTGTCTGTCGGTGGACGGAACCCTATTGTTATACTCGGAAGCCATTATTGACGTTTTCAAAGGGCTATTAAAATATTTTTATTGAAAAACGTTTACCAACTTTTTTGGCGAAAAGCAATAATTCATCAATATACCGCACGAAAATAATGTTAAATATTACCACAAAAGAATTCCTGACAGATTGCACGTTTGAATATGGCAAATAAATGGTCGGAACGTTTGAAAGCGAAGTCGTATAATGCTGTGATTTATAGTGTTTTGCACTGAAATGACAATGACGTATTAATTAGGGCAAATTAGGCCAATATACGATAATACTCTAATAATAATATTACATAACGTAACATATCTCTTCGCCTTACATCCATTATAACAACAAAATAATATTATCACGAAAATATTTTTGTCTGAGGAGGTCCAGTATATTTAATGTAAGAGCAAATTGTTTTTCCGCCCGCCCGGGAATTGTCATGACGCGCATTGTTGCTTAATTATCAAAAAGAGGAAATAAAAAGTTCCGAAGAAACAAGGGCTTAATTAGCAGAATTTTGCCGAAGGGCGAACAAGCTCATAGTAAAAGAAAAATTTACTAATAGACAGACACAATACATTCAACTTCCACCAGGCAACCGGAAATTTTAGGAAGAAGTTTTTGTGGGAAAACTTAAAAGTTATGTAGTGGTACAGTGGTACATTTTGGATGATAAACTGAGAATTTTATGTACAAACCTCGGTTGGAAATTGTACTATGATTTTCACTTAAGCCTCTTACGTGTACCCCTGAAATCGTAAGTCTTGCCTACGTGGGCACTTACCCAAAATTAGTCACACCGGTCCACAGGTTACGGTCGGTGAGATCCTCTTATAAATATACATTATACACCCTTAAGTGATCGACCTTCGAGTTTTACTCCGACTCACTTAAGGCCGAAATGTATTGCCTTTAGTGTGGCTCCTAAATCGTAAATGTTATGGTCCAGAGGAATAAAAACTACGATTTTATACGAGGGTAAATTTTCCCTATTTGTTAAGTCAGCGATTATCCAAATCCCAGATTATAAGTACGCCTATCACTTATTTATAAAAAGCACCTCTACATAATTCTATCCATGGAGAAAATTGTTCAGTTTATACCATCAGATTATGCACCTTGTAATGCACATTTATAGGCTGATCTCTGAAAACTAAGCCTGTATAGAGAATGTGTAACTATATTAATGCATATTATTAAAAGTAGTTAGGTCAGAATTGTTTACTGAATAGATACCTACCTATTATTTTTATTATAGGTAATTTTTTATCCCAAAATAATTAAAACTTCGTAAATTGTCATAATTTTTTTATTTATATATATACGGACAAATCACACAGATTGAGCTAGCCCCAAAGTAAGTTCGAGACTTGTGTTATGGGATACTAACTCAACGATACTATATTTATAATAGATACATATATAGATATACATCCAAGACCCAGGCAAATCAGGAAAAGATCGTTTTCTATCATAACCTGGCTGGGGATCGAACCCAGGGCCTCCACGTCGCAGGCAGAGGTGTTGACCGCTAAATAAAGACATTATAATATAATCTATCTGTCCGTCGTAAAATTTTTGAGTAATTTTATTTTATAGAACATCAATCAAATTGTCAATCTCTTGTCCCTGTCATAAAACCGATGAGCATTCAGTAGAGGCATACTGAATAGTTTTGGACAAGTCGGGGTGTTCAGTTGGTAAACAAGCGGACGTCTGCATCACGTGATTAATGAATGCAGCCTTGATGTGGTGTTGTGATGCAAATGACTTGAGTCAAACCCTGTGATGACTGGCCTACATATTGCCGACGTCAGGATTCTCTTACACCGACGTATATAAGCTGGCGGTCTATCAAACTATTCAACTTTTCTCATACCTATTAGATTCGTGAAATAATAACTAATTTATTATAATAATCTCTGTCTGAATACGAAAAAAAAAATATATATATATACGAATCAATATATATATATATATATATATATATGTTTATCTATATATGTATGTGTCTATTATAATAATAGTATCGTTAAGTTCGTATCCCATTAACAAATCTCGAACTTACTTTGGGGCTAGCTCAATCTGTGTGATTTGTCCGTGTATATTTATTTATTTATTATTATGATGATATACATGCTTGCACGTAACAGGCTGTAGTACAAACACATACGCACACTTGCGCAAACGCACTGCGCCGCTTAAATGAAACAGCAGGAGCAAGCGTACGTTATCACCACGCGTTAGAAAGAGACAGGCAGAATAGACCACCAGCACGGCGTAATATCCCCAGATTAAGTCGCGCCGGCGGTTTATTCTCCCTCCGTCTTACTAAGTTTCTGGCGTGACACGACAATAATAGTTTTTATCCATCCCAAAAAATTGATTTTTTTTTTGTTTTTGCTGCTTTGAATTACCTTAGAATTTAGGCGGGCAAAATTACCCTCTTAACGGATTCCGCTAATTAAATCGGACTTTATAATTCAGAATTAATAACATAGTTTTCGATGAGAACCTGGAACCCTGATCCTATTACAAACATAAAATAACCTTTGGTCTTCTATTTAAAAAGCTACATTTTTTTTTATTCGGTAGTAAGAAAACATCATATTAAAATTCCGCTAAAGAATAGCCTACTTAGTAATAATTTACTCAGTGGGTACTTAATAAAATTTATTTACGAAACTTTGTCAGCCGAATTTGTAAGTCCGTAAAAAACACAAAAAAGTCGTCTTCAAGAATGTCCCCTAGTCGAACTGTAAATTAGATCTTCAATATTTTACTACAAGATATGCTATACTAACTTTATTATAATTATTTTACGTATTAAGCAAAAAGATCTAAATCAACTTAACTTGAACATTTTGTACTCTTCATAATAACGTAAAATTTCAGTAAAAGTTTATCATCCTTGCTTCCTAGAATCTTTTTAACACCTTTTACATATTACGTATAAAAACAGCTTTAAGATTCTGGCGGGATGAAATAACGTCACAAATTAAAAGATACTTTATAAAAATGCAAGACACAACACAACAATTTATAAGTAGGTATACTAAAATAATGAATCCAATATTAACTGGCTGTGGTTGTATAGAAATATGTTTGTATATATTAGAAATAAAAGATACTAGGACACATTGCACGTAGGATCGATACCCGTTGGGGCCAACGGGTTCTCGATTGGCTACCACGCATCGGAAGACATAGCGTGAGACCTGCCCACGCTGCGTCAACGTGGACCGACGACCTGGTGAAGTTCGCGGGAAACTGCCGGATGCGGGAGGCGCAGGACCGGTCGTCGTGGAAATCCTTGGGCGAGGTCTATGCCCAGCAGCGGACGTCTTTCAGCTGAAATGATGATAATGATGGAGATACTAGATTCTAGACATAGAACAACCATTTAGCTACTATGTATGTTATTTTAGTAGATAAATAGTTGTTACGACTTCCACTCGAACGAGGTCCGGGCAGAATCTTGTACCTTTTTTTTTCTTTAGGATGGGAAATACCACCTCTCCCGCTTTGGGCAGAGCTGAAGGGCGTGTCAGACTTTTACTGACAAAAACGGGTGGGTTTTACCACCCGTGTTTTTTCATTTGCCTATGCGACGCCTGTGCCAGGTCCACGGTTTCTTTTCTGGAACCCTGATCAAAGAGGCAACGGTATTCGTGGACCCAGTCACGATATGCTGACATCTCTTTGAGGCGCGCGTGAAACACAACGCCCTGTCGACTCGGGCCTGGTCCTTACCGGGCGGCGAAGCTGCCCGCTGCTCACCGCTCACAAGCTCGCGCTTACGGTGACCGGTAGTTCGATGTCGTCTCCCGATCAGGGCGTCTCTTGCGGCGGCTGTGGCGTGAGGGCGCTGAGATTTCCGCTCCCTCGCGCTTCACGTCCTCCTATGCCAGCATCACTGCTTCGCAAAAGGAGGTGTCGGCCTGCCATGCACTCTCGCTGCGGACTATGGCCTGGGCCAGGATCGGATGCGAGAGATCGCCGCCGATCGCCGCCATGAAGACACAGTGATGTTCTACCTAAGCCGAGTAGACCTCCACCGTGTCCTCAGGGCGATCCACACAATGGTGACACCCTGGCCTTACCCGGAACAGGAACCTCCCGAAACCGGTGAGGACCTGCCTCAGGGGGAAGGTGAGAGCGCCGTGACGCCTCTATAGCCACTCCTCAAAGAAGTGACTTACCGCCGCTATTGTGGCCTGCCCAGCACTGGGTTGCGATAATCGCACACTTCATATCGCCATGAGATCCCACCGGAACTCTGTTCGCCGTACCGCGATTTCGCGGGGCAGCGGCGTTTTACCTCCTCTCGCCACTTCCACATGTGGGCTAGGGCTTTGGCCTCCAAATCCCATGGCGGCAATCCGGCAAGGAGGCTCACCGCCTCAGCAAAGACCGTACGGTATCCCCGGATCTGCCGAAAGCCGGCCATGACCCTCTGGGATGCGGTCGGGCATTGTGCTGATTGCTTCCTTAGCGACCGTGCCCACACCGGTGCGCCATACAGGGTTTGTTCAGAATAAGCAACTGAATCGATTCCGGTCATTTTTACACCATGTTATATTTTTTCCCAATTACATTTAGTAATTTTTCAGTGTGATTATCGAGCGCACAACGCAGTTCACGGCATATCAGTGGTACTAGGCGCGTGCGCACAGCGGAACAGGCGCACAGGTGCATGGGCGCGATACGTTCTAAGTAAAACTCTAACATGTTTCAGGTAAATTATACTACGTTTGATTTCACCGCTTACGACTGATTTCTCATGATATCTTTTTGAACTTTTATACATATTTAGATTTTTTACTTAACTAACTAGGATTATAGACACTAAAACTTTTAAGAATCTACGTCTCGGCGCACAAAGAGATCAGTCTAATTAACGATACAAAAAAAGATGGTATTTGTAATGAAAAATCTCTTTGGATCGGAGCTAGAAAAAAGGAAAGCAATTCATTGTAAATACAGTGTTGTCTTATATTATCACCTTATTATAAACAGTATAAAGTCTAAAAGTCATTTCAAAACAAAATCAACAAAATAAATAACGATTTTAATGCAGTTCTTTCGGTGCTTTGTGGCAAAGTAATAACATCTCAGGTCAGGATCAGGTTAAGCTGGTTCAGGGCAGGGTTCAGGTGGATGGGTAACCCGAGTCTCAAAAGATCTATAAGCCCTGGGGCCCAGCTGTAATTCAAGGATCTTAAACAGTCGTTACGGCAACTTGTAACTGGGTTATGGAGGTCAGACAAACATTTACTCCATATCATATAATAAGTACTGGTTGGTATTCAACAGCAATTTATGAGTGGCTTTCTGAAAGCTGATCTCATAGTTGGTAAAAAGCTAGGCGGATGAAATGCAGTTTTATTTTACTTTAACTCAGCAAAAAAAAAACTGTCTCCAAAAAATTACCAATAAAAGATAAAAGAAAATTAGTTTATTTCACATCTTTTTGACTTATACTGCACGTAAAGGAGTCTCATTAGTTGTTAAACTTTTAATTTCACAAGTATACATTTTTCACTTTACCTCTTCATGATATTTTTTCAATGATATTTTGACAATATACAAAGAAACTTGTGGTTTAATTACCACAGATTAATTTCAAAAGTATTGGTGTGACAGGCAGCCTGAAACCTCACAATGATTGGACGTAGTGCTGGGGTTTCACCGTCGCAGTGGCGTGTACCTGATGAGGCGTTTCTGACGCAACAGCTTTGCTGGCTAAACCATTGTTTGCCTACGCCCAGCCTGTGATCGAGACACGCTGTTTACCATCCGAGGTTTCCTTTAATTAATTAGGGTATGTAACTATTAACACAGGTAAGGTTTTAAAGAGGTGATGTTTACATGATTTGTATTCTATTATATTATATCATTTTAAGTCTTGGTGAAAATTGTAACCAGCCAAATAATTGTTACCACACTACTCATGATGTGACCACACTTGATTTTTTTTGTAACTTTATAAATTAGAACTTGATCTCGATCCCGCCGGCATGGTAAGCAGTGATACAATCGTTCAATATTATTAAAAAATAAGGAGTATCTGTGTGTTCAATGCTAATATGTCGTAAGTACATAAATAATAAATTTGATAAATTATTGTAAGTTCTACTTTAATTAAGTTAATTTTTATGGGATGGATAAAGCGATGTTACCTTTATATGCGTGTCGGTTTAATGGCGATAATTTAACACACGTAAAATATTACCTCATTATTTCGTTTGAAAATTGTAAAAAACATATCCTTAAATAGTATCCTGAAGCAACCTACTTATGAAACTGTAGCGCAGGGGTCGTTTGTAGGGGTCATGGAACATAACGAAGTAGAAGAATCAATTTGGGTTAAGCAAAATACTCGTAATTAGAAATAATAATCCACTTTTAGATTATGCTATCCCACGCAGCTGAACGTTAACCACAACTCCTAATTGCTTTGCAAAATAAGGGACATAGTACCCAGTTGCTAGCCAACGCCAGAGGTTTATTTAGTCGATTAGCAACAGACTTTAACACCCACCCGTGAAGGATATATTGTTATCTGACCTTATTACAAACAAACAAAACGCTGTGTGAGCTCCGTTCAATTTGACCGACCTATCCGGGTTAAGCGGGTTATCATATTATGCGCAGGTAGAGGAATAGATCAGTGTCTCCATGGATACGTATGAAGCTTATCAGTTATAGAGAGCTACTTCAAATAAGCCGGAGTTTCTAGCGAACTGAAAAGGCAGAAACAAGTTGAACAATCGCAGTGGGGGACTTCTTAGCTTGATAAACATGTGTTCCATAGAATAACCATGCCATAACATCGGCCGCCGGCAGAAGTTACCACCCACCAGACAAAGTCTTGCCGCCAAGCGATTCGTCGTGTTCCGGTATGATGTCTGGTCAAGCCGTAAGGTGGACGGGTCTGAGCAGTTGTGTTGCGATGTGTGCCGGGTACGATGCATCAAATGTTGTTGTGTTGGTAGTTTAATCGTGGAGGGTCTAACACGGTCTAACGTGGTGGGTTTAACATTGCATCACCTCGCTCAACTGCCATCTTCCTTCCTATTCGCTCAGTTTTTCTGAGTGAATAGGCTCTTGATAAACTTTCGCGCTTTACCATCAACGATTTCATCACTGCTTACCATCAGGTGGGATTGCGATCAACCACTAGTTTATAATAATTTTAAAAAAATAGTCCCCCAAATGCGATTGTTCAACTTGTTTCTCTTCTTTTTATTAATATCTTTTTAGTTTTGATAAATTATGTTTGTAATGTTGCAAAAAATTTTAAAAATTGTTTAATTCTTTTTATCGTTCCAGTTAATATTAAAACTGCAAGTTATTTATATTAGATATTTACAATCACTCGATATGCTTGGTAGAATTTTTTTTCTTTTTACCTCACAATACGGCGTCAAACATTCGCCATTTTAGTTTTATTGAATGTCACCTATCTAACAACACTTGGGCTATTAAGACAATTCTAACGATACGATCACAGTCATAGATCACGGGCAACAACAACCGTATTATAATTAAGCTCACATTTTGGAATAAATTCTAAAGTAATGGTCACGACCGCATCAAAGTCCGCTACATAGTTTAAGAGGACAATAACAGACAGGTACGAAAAGCTACCATTATGATATCCTAGCTTTTGCGTATGGCTCCGCCTGCATGTTGGTATGTCGGAAATATCTCATAGGAATGTTCCTCCGCCAATAAAATTACTCTACGTGCGGAACCAAATCGGGTCAGCCGTTTTTACGCTAATCGAGAACATACGTTCAGACAAACGAACTCAAATTCTAAAAACTATATAATGGCATCAAAGTCAAATGAGGTGTTTTTTTTTTTTTTTTGTATATTCGTTAAGTCTCAACTAAACTTCATTCAACGGTTTCTGGCGACCTTCACCGACCGACCGCTGGGTGCGGGAGGCACAGAACCGGTCTTGGTAGAGATCCTTGGGGAAGGCCTACAACCAGCAGTGGACGTCTTTCGGCTGAAATGTAGATGATGATGGTAATGAAACTGCATTTGTTATCGAAACTGTTTACATGTTTCGCAAATATTTATACAGTTTAGTTCACTATAAATAAAAACATATAACAAAAATAATTGTAATTCCTAAATTTTTCAGTATTGTTATTCACTCGGAAATCAACGTAGTAACGATTAAAATATGATACATGTTTGCTTAGCTTGAAATAATATGAATTTAAAACGTAACATGCAATAGATTAAAAGTTGTTACTGTTTTTTTTTTGTTTTACGTCAGATTAAACTTGGATGACAAAATATTTCATGTAAATGTGTATATTTCAGTGCTGCTTCGATCGCTAAATAGAAAGTCGGTGAAATTAAATATCAATACTCATAAAACACAGCCGTCGTGGCCTAGTGGTTAAAACAACAGCCTCACAAGTGAGTGGCGAGGTTCTATTCCAGGCCAGGCAAGTACCAATGTAACATTTCTAAGTTATATTTACTTTCTAAGTACTTCTGACTGATTATAAGGTGAAGGAAACATCTTGAGAAAACTTTGACTTCAAGTCTGAAATCGGCAACCCAGTATGAGACTCTTCTCACCTGTGCCAAGCAGTGGGACGATAAAAAAAAATATTGTTGATGACTCATAACATAAGCTAAGTCTTTGCCTGTCAAACTTATCTGCAGTAACAGAAATCTATTAATGCATGATGAATGACATAGAATTGAATAGGATTTTAATTGACTGTCAAAGAAAACAGTTATCTAACGAAAACGCTTGAACTACTCACAGTTGAGAATGTACAGAAAATATTTTATATATTTTACTGAAATCTATTAAAAGATACTGAAGGATAAATGGTGTAACTAAATTGAGATTTTGAAGAGTGTCCGTAGGTTTTTATTTATTTAGGTAACCAATAGCGATACATAAATATTTTACAAATATGAGTATTACATTTTTTATGGCCAATTATAGGTTTCCCAGTATAACTGGGATGTATAATTTTAAAGCATGCCAACAGACTAGGTAATGACAAATAGTTTCGATAAAAAATAAAAAAAACAATACACAAGGTTATACAATATATGATATGGTTACCAATACCATGAAAATTATGAAACAAAAATAAGATTGGACATTGATAGCAGAAGATAGAAGAAAAATATGAAGAAGATTAGCAGCTTGTCACTTACCCGCGTCTATAGTTTCCACTATTCGTTTTTTGAATGTATGTTTATTATAGTAAAATAAATCAACTTTTAAGAATTCTGAGTTATAAGTTCGAACAATGCGAGTACAAAAGTCAGTACACAGTTGCTGGCATAGTTGGTGGAGTGTCTATATAGGAACGTGCAGCATTGGCGTGTGACGAGTGCACCGGAGGGGAGTGTTAAACATTATCTGTGCGATCAACTCCGGGCAATCGAGACTTCCCTTGATTATATCATAGAGCAAGCATATGTCCATCACTTTACGCCTTTCTTCGAGTGTTAGCAGACCATAGAATCGACTTTCTGCTACAATTTCAGTCTGGTACATTTTGGTACCCGCTCCGCTTTGAAATGTGTAATTAAGAAGGACAATAAAGCAAATACGTTTATTTGCGGTAAACATAATACGTTATTTCGTTTTGTTACGACGAAACCACAAAATGTAGGATAAAACATGCGTCACAAAAATGCAAAATGGCCGCGCTCATCATAATATTACCAGACAGAGCCCTAGATTTCAGCCACAGCCTGCTACTATGTAGTTTTATCTTTCTGATTAACCGACCCCTTGACAATACAAACATGCATTTTTTCGTACGGAAATAACTTCTCCCGCTCCGAGCAGAGCGGTATCGCGTGTCAGATTTTTACTGACTAAAACTCAACCGTCCTTCCTGTAAATTCAAACTATTCATTTGAAATAAATCGTTGTTTAATTTTAAGTTTACAGTTAACAACTTTCTTACCGTGTATTATTCGTTGAAAAGAGATATAAACTTGTTGTACAAATTGGTCTTGGCGTTGCCAAAAATGTCTGACGTTACATAGCGCGAACGCCAACTGACCTGAAATTAACTTACCGAAAGTGTTGCACCTTTTATAAACGAATACATGTTTTGAAACTGAAATATCCATTCCAAATTTAAAGTATTTCTGAAAAATAAAAATTACATTAAAGTGTAAAATTTTATGACGTTAAAAGTAATCATCGTTTATAAAATAAATATAGAAAACGAGTGTGTTTGCAAAAAAAGCCTTTGTAACAAAAGGTGGCCTCAGTAAAAATGATTTTAATCTTTAACCGAATTTATTGAAAAATTGCGTCGGGCATTTCTGTCGGCCACATTGTAAGCAGAGGCTGTCAACACTCTTAATGAAAAATCAGTGCCTTATAGAAAAAAAAAGGTTTTGGAACTCTTTAGTAGTAATTTTATTATTCAAAACTTATTTCAAGCCCAAAGTGGATTTTGAAGTTATGTCAAATCAAATTACGTTAAGTTTAAGTAAGTGGTTATGTAAGCCCAATATTAAATAAAAACTTATTTTGAAGTAAAATTCTTGGCTACAACATTAAGACCTATTTAAAGACTTTTCTCTTTGTTTTTTTTTATTATATTGGGGAAAACAAACATATGCAAAATCCGCTATGTTTTTACAGGTTACTTAACGTAAAACAAGAGTATTTTTTTTCTTATGTTCGTCAAGACGCAACGTGGTTAGGCCCCCGACAAGGTGGACCGACGTCCTGGTGAAGATCGCGGGTAACCGCTAGATGCGGGAGGCGCAGGACCGGTCGTTTAGGAGATCCTTGGGGAAGGCCTATGTCCAGCTGTGGACGTCTGTCGGCTGAAATCACGATGATGAATATGTTCGTCATGTCAGTGACATTGCAAGTAATATCTAGTACGATAATGTAACGCCACTAAAACCAAATAACTAAAATATTTATTCATTTTTTCTCGGTGGTAGGCCATAACATCGGCCGCCGGCAGAAGTTACCACCCAACAGACAAAGCCTTGCAGCCAAGCGATTTGTCGTGTTCCGGTATGATGTCTGGTGAAGCCGTACGGAGGACGGGTCTGAGCAGTTGTGTTGCGATGTGTGCCGGGTACGATGCGCCAAATGTTGTTGTGTTGGGAGTTTGGTCGTGGAGGGTATTCAGATCAATCTCCCTTTGGCGCAGCATCGTTGGTCGTGTTGTTGGGTTTAACATTGCGTCACCTCGCTCAACTGCCGTCTTCTTCTTCTGCTGCCTTCCTATTTGCTCAGTTTTTCTGAGTGAATAGGCTCTCAATAAACTAGCGCGCTTTACCATCAACGATCGCATCACTGCTTACCATCAGGCGGGATTGCGGTCAAGCGCTACTTTATAAATATTAAAAAGAAAAAAAAATGAACAAAAAATTATTTTTTTAAAGAAATCATTACTGCCTGCGTAAGACTTTCTTATGACAATAGTAGTCTAGACAATTAACACTGGAGTGAGCGCGTCTTTTTGCAAAACGTTAGTGGGCGCGTGGGGAGTATTTTGCCGCCCATTTTCTTTGACCATTTCAACTAGTAATACAACAATTTCTTTTTTTTTTCAGAATTTAAAAAAAAATATATATTTATTAAACTTCATTTTAAGAATTTTGAATGACTTTTTCTCCCTTAACTTACATATTACTCCACAAAACTTTCAAATAGGGAAAAAATAACATAATGATAAATCGTCTAAATCTAAAGGATATGTTTTATTAAAACAGTCTTCGCAAAGGTATGTGCAATGTTCGTTGCACAGTTACTTTGGGTATCAGGAACACTCTTTTTTGTGCGCCTGTTTTTCTTTGAGGGACATTTATTGCAATTCAGTCAGTAACTGATCAGCAAGAGGTATCGAAGTAAAAATGTTACCCATAGTGCATGTTGCGGCCAGTGTTGAGGATATTTTGGGATAATCTTTGTACCACAGCGTTTGCTGAATTATCAATGTCGAACTGCCCTTGATCAGATGTTTTCTCTATCCAAGATAAAATTTGAGCTTTCATTTGTCCAGTCTTATTTTTTATTATCAATTAATATCTTAAATGCTATAAAAAATTTAATAAAAAAAAAACAACCGACTTTGTAGTGTTTTTTGGAAGTAGGTTGTTTTTTTAAAATTTACTTTACATCTTTTAGTTGTGAAAAGTACTGTTCAGCTGCATCCGGTTAGACTGGATGCTGACGCTAAAATACTGAATGAAAACACTTACAAACGCACTGGTTGCCCCTACGATTTTTGAAAGTTCCCCTTAATTTCTGTGGTCTTCCACCATCAAACCCTGATGTCCTTATCATGGTACCACCTTGGGAATGAATGTCTTCTTTGCAACAGAAAAAGAATTATCAAAATCGGTTCATCAACGACGAATTTATTCGTGAACAAACATAAAAAAAAAACATATACCGGTCGAATTGAGTAACCTCCTCCTTTTTGAAGTTGGTTAAAAACGAACATGTTTTCTCTTAGTTTTAACCATAAATGCACCATAAAATATAGTCTACTTTTCAAGTTTCCAATAAATACATTACATAATTTTATGTAAGTGGGTGCGCGGTGAGCAATTTGCCGCCCAGCAACACCTGGTGGGAACAACCTTCTCCTCAAGCGGTCCCCTGTGCACTGACGGCGTCCAGCTTTTCGGCGCAGATTGCTAACGAGAATAGGGTCAACTTTTTTTTTTTATGAGGCAACACGCGCCACACTTTTGCCCACCCACTGCAACTCCTGAAAGCCAGAATCAACAGTGAAGACCGCCAGAAAAACGCCGAGCAATGAAGCTCGACGAGTCTCGGAGAAATGATTCAACTATCTTGGGTCCCGCAACGAAATTAATCAGAAAAGAATAGCGGAGGAGTAAGAAAAAATATATTTATTCCACTTCCCTCCATAACAAGCAGGAGACAGAACAGAACTAGGGCAATCGGCACAAAGGGGCATTATTGCAACTGGGAGAAGCCCAGATTGCCAAGCACCACGGAATAAAATTTGATTAAGTTAATGGGTCCTAAGTAGGTATGTGCTGTTACAATTGATTCCAAGAATAGGTATGGCAAAAGCGCCTGAACGCACGGAAATTGGTTCTAGTTTCTACAAGGTCCGTATAATAAACGACTCCGGATGTAACTTGTACACTATCCAACATAATATTGTGTTCATTCTGCCAAAGAATACACTTCCACAAGATGTGATGTGCGGACTGAAGAATAGGGTCAGCTACTAAAAGGCGCAAGCCTAACGGACAGTTGTTTTAAAAGCTAGTAACATTTTTTTCGTGCGGGCGGCATAATGCTCATAGCGCGCCCACTCTAGGGTTAAATGTGTAGAATATTACACTTTATTATTTATTTAAGTATCGGCCGTGACTTATAATGTAGGTTGTAGCGAACCTACGACCTACAACTGGTAAGTCACGGCCTCATCAGGCGCTTTAATTTGTGTAAAATTATTTAATAACCACTGCTTTCAAAACGGTGAAAGAAATCATCATGAAGAAACCGACATGTCTTAGAACCAAAACTTCGAAGACATATGACATCTAAAAAGTTTTGGGGAGTCCGTTTCTACGTAGTAAAGTAGTACTCGGGTGGAGTTGAACTAAATCCATCAAGGAAGGAAGGAGGCATCTATCGTGGTGCTCAGGAAGCCGGCGCGTCCAGACTATGCCCGCGCAAAGTCGTATCGCCCCATTGGACTACTTTCCATCCTGGGCAAGATTTTGGAGAAAATCCTGTGCCGGCGAATCCGTTGGCACTTCTTGCCCAAGTCCAATGCGCGGCAATACGGCTTCGTTCCGCAGCGGAGCACGGAGGACGCGCTGTACGACCTGGTGCAGCATGTCAGAGGCATCGTCCACAAGAAGGAGATCGCCCTGATAGTCTCTCTTGACATCAGGGGGGGCGTTTGACAATGCATGGTGGCCTGCTATAAAGTGCAGAATGATTGAGAAGAGGATTCCCGTTAATCTTAGGCGTCTTGTCGAGGATTACTTCAGGGACCGGAGCGTAGTCGTACGCTACGCGGGGAAGACGATGCGAAGCCCCAGACCAAGGGCTGTGTCCAAGGCTCCATCGGTGGGCCTCTCTTCTGGAACATGCTGCTGGACCCTCTGCTGGACAGCCTGGATGCGCTGGGCGCGTACGTGCAGGCGTTCGCGGATGATATCGTGCTGGTGTTCTCTGGGCACACGGCGCTCGGGATCCAGCGGGATGCCAATGCCGCTCTAGCCTGTGTGCACGAGTGGGGTGTCGTGAATAAGCTCCGCTTCTCCGCCGAGAAGACTCTGGCGATGGTCGTCACGCGGAAGCTTAAATATGACACTCCTGTCGTGCAGATGGGTGGCGTTGACATCTCGATGGTGACCGAGCTCAAGATCCTCGGAGTCATCGTCGACAGTAAGTTGACCTTCATATGAAATATGAAATATGCTTGTTGCAAGGCAACTAACCTGTATAGGAAACTGTCGGCGATGGCTCGGGTGGATTGGGGCTTGTGTCCGGAGATCATCAGGACGATATACACCGCAGTCGTCGAACCGACGATCCTGTACGGCACGAGCTCCTGGGCGAAAGCCGCCGAGAAGATCTCTGTGCAAAGAACCTTTGCTACCGTCCAAAGGGGCTTTGCACAGAAGATCGCCAAGTCACATCGTACGGTGTCGCTCAATGCAGCACTCACGCTGTCGGGTCTCCTCCCGCTCGATTTTCGAGTGTTGGAGGTCGCCCGGCTGTTTGAGTGCAAACGGGGACGTCCGATAGAAGAGCTTGAATCCCGCGAACTGGAGGAGCGTAGGGCCTTCACGGAGGCCCCTCACCCCGCCAGTGAGCCAGATGTTGATTACCAGTGTCTGGAGAATATGCTCCCCGAAACTGTGGCCCAGCTACAGCTCCCCGCTCATCTGATTTACACAAACGGTAGTAAATCGGATGAAGGGGTCGGGGCGGCATATTCATACTGGCGGGATGGGTCCGAGATTCGGACCAAGCGAATGAGGTTGGAGCCGATGTGTACCGTCTTTCAGGCGGAGCTGCTCGCGATAGCCAGGGCTACGGACCTGGTTGTCCTGAGAGGCTTCGACTGCGCGGCGGTGCTCAGCGACTCTCAATCCTCGCTCGACTTGATCCGAAACCCGGAAACGCACCACCCCCTTGCTACCCATATTCGTAAGAATATCAGGGAGCAAGAGGGGAGTGGTAAAGTCCTCCGGTTCTTTTGGGTGAAAGCTCA
The DNA here is from genome assembly GCA_037179545.1 of Sesamia inferens. Taxonomy (NCBI): domain Eukaryota; kingdom Metazoa; phylum Arthropoda; class Insecta; order Lepidoptera; family Noctuidae; genus Sesamia; species Sesamia inferens. The sequence goes on from CM073923.1 coordinate 20,579,400, forward strand.
TGTCGGGATCCCCGGCAATGAGCGCGCCGACGAACTGGCTAGGCAGGCGGCGGCCCAGTCCAGGGTCGCCCCGGCGTATGACAGATGTCCAGTCTCATACGTCAAGCGACGTCTGAGGGAGGGCACAGTAGCTGTCTGGAACGGGAGGTACACCGGCGGGGCCACGGCTGGGGTCACGCGAATGTTCTTCCCCGATGTGGTGCGCGCGCGCAAGGTCCTGAAGTGCCTCGACAGGACGTCTAACTGGGCGCAAATTTTGACTGGTCACGGCGGCTTCGCCGCGTACCTGCACCGTTTTAAGCTTAAAGATAGTCCAGCCTGTGTGTGTGACACACAGGCCAGTGAAACAATTCAGCATCTAATATTTGAATGCCCGAGGCACAACCGCGACAGGTACGACCTGGAAATAAGTACAGGCAAAGTATTAAATGAAACAACCATAGCCGACCTAATGGCTGACAAGCACTCCAGGCCGTACCTGGAGCGGTTTTGCCTCAAGGTGGCTAAAATTTGTATTGACAGAAACCGCACAAGGTAGCAGCACAGCCAGCGAGCCGTTGGCAGGAATAATAATAGTGTAAGTAAATTAAGTAGATAAGATAAAAATGTAAATGTGATAAATAAGTAACGATGAAAGAAAAGAAAATATGACAAAAGATATGACGTGGGAAAAAAGAGACCCAAAAGGAAAAGAAAAAATGACATGGCCAATGCCGCAAAAGAATTAACGCGGAAAAAAGGAATTGGCATTATATACAAAAGAGCAAAAAAGAATTCTTGCCACGCAAGAAGGAACAGCAGGCAAAACTATTTAAAAAAAAAAAAAGAACTAAATCCATCCGTATGCAACCCAGCCTAGTTGGGGGGCTGGTGTACTCACTTCGACATGATGATGCATTCGAATTCAGAATAAAACAAAGAGCATAAGAGAATATGAGGCTAACGCGGCGGCGCCAAGGGGTCATCACCAAGAGACCGGCAGCCAAACTCGTACATCGCAACTTACGGACAAGAAAAAGCAAGCAATCTCTTCATTGAGTCCAAAAAAGATTTTTACTAGGCCCGCGTATTATAATGTCCACTCCCTCTCACCGAGAGGTGTCATATGTCCCACAAGTGGTAACATTAGGATAATTATTATGGTTTATTCAAATAAATAAGTACCAAAATAATAAAAAATACAAACAGGACGATTCTCTTTCACCCACGCTCGTACTTTTAATAAAAATTAAGCGAAATTGTGTTAAAACAAAAGAAACTCCCTTTTAATTGCAATAGAAGTCATGTATTTAAGAAGCCTGATTAAAACAAGTATCTGCGCAGACTGAATGGTCCATTAAAACCGTAGTAGATGTTTAAAGGTTAGCGCAGACAAGGCGTCTCGAGCAAAAGCCGAGATGTGAACTCGGTCGTCGCAATGAATACTCCAAGACTCGCACTAGCTTATGCTGTCCCGCTGATAATATACTGATGAATATAACATAAACACAACTCAATTTTGAATAATTTGAAAACTAGCTTAGAAGCTTTGGCGCAGTGTTCTATTTTTTGATTTGGTGTGAAGACGACAGTTAAAAAACGACAACACACACCACTCGAATATACACTGACATACTTGCGACAGTTCGTATAGCTGAAGGAACATACAGCACATGGTAACCGACTTCAAAAAAAAGGATGTTATGAATTCGACCCGTATGTATATAAGCCAAATTTCAAGTGTATATATGTATGTATGTGTTTATGTTTGTGCGCGCATATTTCCGGAACTACAAGTCCGATTTAAGTAATTATTTTTTTGTTGTTTTTTTTTTTTAAGTTGATTATCATGTAAACAGGCATGGTATGGGCATGTGTTACGAAGAAGCGAGGAAAGGTTGTTAGGTGACTTTTGAGTATAAAAGTCATTGGCTATAAGATGATGGGAACCAAAGAGGCGATCGATGGAATCTGAGAATAAAAAAATGTTTAGAAAAGGGGTGAATACCGAGATAACGTTTAATAGAGAAGCATGAAACAATACCGGCCAAGTGCGTGTCGGACTCACGCACAAAGGGTTCCGTACCATTGATTTATGAAATTAAAGGTTTAAGTTGTTTGTATGAAAGATTACGCGGTAATAAGGGATTTACGATTAACGATGTATTAAAAAAAAACGACTTACTAAATCTCGTTCAAAACAATTTTTGTTGGTAGTTTTTATAGTAATGTACATCATATGTTTTTTTTACATTTTTCATTTTCTTATTTTAGAAGTTAGAGGGTGGGGGGCAACTTTTTTCCACTTTGGAAGCGTCCGTCACGCAAACTAATATCATTTTTGAAGACCCCACACGTATGTGTTTTATGAAAAAAAAAATTTGAGTTTCAGTTCTAAGTATGGGGGGGCCCCAATATTTATTATTATTATTTTTATTTTTGCATCAAAATCTTAATGCGGTTCACAGAATACATCTACCTACTAAGTTTCAACAGTATAGCCCGAAACCTATTTTTTTCCGAAACCATAAGTGGTTTCGGAAAAAAATGGCTATGACATACGGACGGATAGACGGACAGGCAGACATGACGAATCTATAAGGGTTCCGTTTTTTGCCATTTGGCTACGGAACCCTAAAAAGACATGTTGCGCCGATCCCAAGTAAATTGGGAGAAGGGCACGAGAATGAAGATATCATGTAAACAAGAACCACTGCTCAAATATCTTGTTGGTCCGCGAGTGCTGTGGCTCCGGCTCGCAAGATTACCAGTCTTCACTGTTGTATGCTAATCAAACAAGCCGAGCAGGATTTAGTTGACGACAGGTGGAGTTCTCATACAGATTATTTCAGTGCGTCTATATTGTTAGGAAATCTATTTTCTTAATCTGAATATACATTAGAATAGAATACTCTTTATTATGTACACCATATAGATTACAGAACTAAATAAAAATATTTTACTAAGGGTGACTCAATGGCTGGTCTTATCGCTAAGAGCGATCTTTTACAGACAACCTTTGGATGGAATTCTAAGGGGAAGGATAAAGAAATAATGTAAGTAGTCTACAGTGTACTATTTACACAGATTATACAATAAATATATACGTTAAGGGTATCATACTAGTTTAAATAAATTTATACATCTAATTAACAAATATGATACAAGAGCGCATAAAATATAATAATATTTTTTTTTTTTTTTTTTTTTAATGGGACAAACCCGCCACACTTTTCCCAACCACTGCAACTCCTGAAAGCCAGAATCAACAGTGGCGACCGCCAGAAAAACGCCGAGCAATGAAGCTCGACGAGTCCCGGAGAAACGATTCAACTGTCTTGGGTCCCGCAACGAAATTAATCAGAAAAGAATAGCGGAGGAGTAAGAAAAAAGATATTTTTTCCACTTCCCTCCATAACAAGCAGGAGACAGAACAGAACTAGGCCAAACGGCACAAAGGGACATTATTGCAACTGGGAGAAGCCCAGATTGCCAAACACCACGGAATAAAATTTGATTAAGTTAATGGGTCCTAAGTAGGTATTAGCTGTTACAATTGATTCCAATAATAGGTATGGCAAAAGCGCCTGAACGCACGGAAATTGGTTCTAGTTTCTACAAGGTCCGTATAATAAACGACTCCGGATGTAACTTGTACAATATAATAATATGTTTAAAGAGAGAGGAAGTGTTTTTTTATCATAGTTTTAAAAGTAAACAGTATTTGAGCACGCCTTACGGACACGGGCAAGTCATTCCATAGCCGAACTGTTGTACAGTAAAGGATTTATCATAGAAACTAATGGAATGCATCGGCATTTCTAATACCAGGTTTTCGGATGACCTCAGATATCTATTATGTGTGTCATTAAGGAAATTGAAACGTTATTTAAGATAAGAGGGGGTTTTAGAATTAAACATAATGCTGCAAAACATAGAGCTGAAATAGTATATGAGAATTCCGGCGAAGACGTATGGGAAGTCACTTAAGCTTTGTAGGAAATTCAGATGTGTGATCATATTGGCGCAGGCCAACTATAAATCTTATGCAAAAGTTTTGAAGTCGCTCAAGTTTATCTAGTTATGCCTAAGTAAGATCTGGACAACAGACATCTGCGTAGTCAAGGATGGGAAGTAGAAGTGATTGTGCAAGCGCAGTTTTAGTGGCAGTAGGAAAAAAGTTCCGCAACCGTCTCAGAGACTTCCCAGATGCAAAAATTTTGCATTTTTCCTGTAGCTGTGGATCCCAGGAAAGATGCTTATCGATCCAAACCCCAAGGTTCTTAACCTTCTCACTGAACGGAATAGCAGTACCATACCAGCATTAGATATGTGCTAGGCTTAGTTTGTGTTGAACATTTGGTCTATTCTGTCCTTAGATATCTTAAAAAGTACAGTGAGTAATGTAACCCATGACTGATTCACTGTTAAACTCATTCTTTCTTGCCAAAATATTTTGTAAAGTTTGCAGAACAGATAAACTTTTTTCGGAGAAATGGAAGTAATCAATTTCTTTTAGTGAAATAAACAAGAGTTTCCTTTCGAATCTTCTAAGGCTACAAAACTTCCTTAACAGCCATTAGACCGCCTCTTACCCCCGGAAATACCGAAAAACTATAAGTTGAGAATAAAACCCCTAACAAAAGGAGCACGTTGGTACGGTCATGAACTGAAATTGTTAACCACAGTTCCAATTTGATTTCATCGCACAAAATGATCGTTTAATTTCTAGCTATTAAAATATTACGAAGTCGGAAGGCTGATTATGACCTAATGAAGATTAAAACCTATATCTGCGTCTCAATAATTATGTTGTATGTAGTTAGCAAAGCCAAGGCCATTGGTTTTGCTAGCCCAGTATTGCATAAATCTGAGATCTGATCTATAAGCTGTCACGCCCTTTATGCCTGAAGGGTTTTATTTATATGTTTAATCCTGTTTTTGTCTACTTACAATATACGTTCTATGATGTGGCGTAGCTGACAATTAATTAAATTTGCAAGTAGTAAATAGTTAAAGCTGATGTTTTGTGCCTCGTAATCTCAACTGCCGTGTAGGCTAGTGGTTAAACACCAGCCATCAAGTATGAGTGTGCGGATTCGATACCAGGTCAGGCAACTACCGATGTAACTTTTCTTAGTTATATGTACCTACTTTCTAAGTATAACTTGGACACCAATGACTGATTAAAGGGTGAAGGAAAACATCTTGAGGAAACCTGGATTTTAAGTCTGAAATCGCCAACCCACATTGAACAAGCGTGATGATTAAGCTCAATCCTTCTCTGTATGAGAGGAGACCTGTCCTCAGCAGTGGGACGATAAAAACGTTGATGATTTTGATGATGAATCTAAACTACGTTTCATGCCTACCATTGTATAGAAGCAAGTATTATTAACTGAGCAAATAGCCTTGCTGCTAGGGAGTTGGTTGCGCCACTTCTTCTTCCTAATGAAAGCACTAGAAAGTGGTGAACGGCAAGCGTGTTTGGGCACTGTTTTTTTTTTTTTGTTATGACGTTTGAAAAGCGGTGGTTCTAAGCTAATTTCAATCAATGACATTCGATTTTGTTATATTCATTCATCTTAATTAAGTGTTTAATTTCAATAAATGACGTTTGATTTTGTTATACTCATTCGTCTTAATTAAGTATTTAATCAGGACAGCGGTGGTGGCCTAGTGCCAACGGCCCTAACTTACTAGCTGTTTGTTGTAATCCAGTCAAGCTCTTTACGCTGTGTAAATAATCATGACCTCTGTTCTCAGAACTATAAAGGTAAACATTATGAGGTAACGGCATGTCCTGGAACCAAATATTTGAAGACATGCGGCTTGAAATTTTTGGTTCCTACCTTCACTGGGCCCGCGCGTGGTAGATTGCAGCACGCTTCCCCTAAAAGAGGGGAGACTTGCTTTCTGGCAGTGGTAATATTTGTACGCTGATTATGCTATGCATTTAATCTAAGTTTATCATATTTTTATAGCAGAAAATGCAGAAGCAATATGCGAATACGCGAGTTAAAATTTTTCAGTGCGCAACTGTACTTTTAGAGGAAACCAAACACTACTCGTACAAGCTTAAACAGTAACTTTCACTTACATTTGTATTTCAGTTCACGTAGTCACGTACAACATATTTCTTCTTAATACTCGCCGTTGGTAGCCACCGGCCATTGCGCGCATTCCCGCTTGTTCTGTGTGTAATCTAAATTGATATTTACACAAAAACAAGGTGTAATACCTTTGTTCGGGCCGCGATGAGAACTAAATTAGAAGTTAATGTTACTTCGCACGTTAAATGGATTCTTCCATGCTTTTATGTAGATCACGTGATTTGTAATGGTGCGCTGAAATGCCTGGATGGCGTGCTGATTTTAAGGTTGATGGCATAAAAACATCGCTAATTTTAGAGCTAAACTAAATGCTGTTCGAGTTGGAAATATGACTGTAGGTTATGCTTTGTAATCATAAAAGGTTCTTTTTTTGTAGGTTGCTACAAAAAACATACATCAGTCAATCATATTTGTATGACAGTCTCCGTGGCGTAGCGGTAGCGAACGCGGCCCTTGAGCAAGGAGCAAATATTTGTATGCATGAATATGAATATTTGCAATGGTTTGGTCGTGCCGCGGAAAGCACGTTAAGCCGTTGGTCCCGGTTGCCATACGAACATCTAGTGGCAGTCGTTACGGGTTGTTGGAGCCCTCAAAAGTCTTAACAATTGGTCTAACTGCAATGCTTAGATATCGCCTTCGGGTTGTGGAGGTCAGACGGCAGTCGCTTCGCGGATAATATCGAAGTTTAGCCAAAATCAGCAGTTGGACTGTAAAGCGGACCTCAGGCTCCAAAGCTGAAAAAGCTTCGGATGCAACTGGGATTAACGCAGAGATGATGATGATGATGAGTGAATCATATTTGTAAAACTAGATCAGCTGGGTAATTGCGTAATACACTATCAGTACAATGGGTTTCATTTTGACAGTTCAACAACATTCACTGCGTTATTTAGGTCGTTGAACAGACAATTTTTTCAAACTATGGATACCAATATGCCTCGATAATTTCGATTGATGATAATAGTCTTACGCAATAAGGGCGGAGGTCAGTTTTCCCTGTCTGACTACTCTGAGGCCGAAATAAATTTAAAGGTCATAATTACTTACTACACGCGTATACCGTGAAAGGGCAAATCGCGCACAGTAGCCAACAAGTAGCATCTAATCCATGATAATATATTTTGTACAGCTTCACGTATTTTTAATACTATTCCGGGGCCCATTTAAATTATTACAGAACTTAAACAATTAAAAAGTATTCATGACCTGTTTGTAAACAACCGCTATTAGTCTATAAAATAAATATAACTTTATTGACACAGAAAACCTCAATAGCAAATGAGTACATTTCATATTGGCATATTTTTGGTAAATAAAGGTTGTACAAATAGTGAAAAACCTTTTCTCCTAAACTAGGGAAACCCTGTGACTTACGAGTCAATGTTCTATAGTAGCTTAGTGAACAATAAATACCTTAATAATTATATTAATCTTTATTGTAATAATTATATTAAGGTCTTTATTGTTCACTAAGCTTAAGCTAAGCTTTAGTGTGTGTGCTAACAAAACCTATAATAGCTAATGTTTATCTGATTTAAACCTATAAATAAACTTAACGTAAAAATGTATTGATTGTATTTTTTCTTTTTTAATAATTATAAACTAGCGCTTAACCGCAATCCCGCCTGATGGTAAGCAGTGATGCGATCGTTGATGTTAAAGCGCGCTAGTTTATTAAGAGCCTATTCACTTAGAAAAACTGAGCGAATAGGAAGGAAGACGACAGTTGAGCGAGGTGATGCACTGTTAAACCCAACAACACGACCAACGATGCTGCGCCAAAGGGAGATTGATCTGAAGACCCTCCACGACCAAACACCCAACACAACAACATTAGGCGCATCGTACCCGGCACACATCGCAATACAACTGATCAGACCCGTCCTCCGTACGGCTTGTATATGTGACTATAAGTGTAACAGATACAATAGAATACTTCCGATCAGACAAATTACTGCTCCAAAACAGTTCTCCTCAGTTATAATGTGCACAGTGACCTACTTATGTGTACCTACTCAAATATATTCCATTTTTTTTCGTCTTTTTTATATTTATTTTGCACCATCTTAAATAATTTGTACCAATAATATAAATTTAATTTCTGCTGATCATAATTAAATTATTTAAGGCCTGTTTTTAGTGCCTGCCAATGATAGTCAGTAAAGATTTATTGATAGAGTTATAACACCAGCCTTTCAAGTATGAGTGTGCGGGTTGGATTCCAGGTCAGGCAAGTACCAATGTAACTTTTCTAAGTTATATGTAATCTAAGTATATCTTACACATCAATGACTGATTACAAGGTGAAGGGAAACTTCTTGAGGAAACTTAGACTTTAAGTCTGAAATCGCCAACCCGCATTGAACAAGCGTGGTGATTACGCTCAATCCTTCTCTGTATGAGAGGAGACCCGTGCCCAGCAGTGGGACGATAAATAACGTTGATGATCATAGAGATCACTGTCTCATTTAAAGTACAAGATAATTTTGGTCAAATCATGTAAAGAAGACCATTTCAATTCATCATTGAAAACAAAGCAAAGGACCACACAGATTGTGTGAACCTGTCTAACAAATGCACAGAAAAGTTATTAACAACTGTGCAACTTGACTAAGAACTTAAGAAGCTGAACGGTTCAACGAACAGGATGCATAAATTACTTAAACTGCCAGACCAATAGTTAAAAGTTTAAACTTAAAACATTTATTCGTACTAAGCTCAGCTATTTATAGACAATGTGGATTGTCAAGGAGGTTTAACGATTTGCCTTGTCTAGCTTTTCCAGAGAAATAAACGGAACAAAGCCGCTCACATACATTACAAGACGGTGTTACATTCTGTGTAATGACACTGTTTACATTTACCTGGGAATTTTGTTCATAATTTTACAAACCTTTGAGAATTTCCCGAATGAAAATCTGAACAACACAGTTTTTAGGTGGTAGTGCAGCTTTAAACAATGCTTTAGTTTTGTACGTGTTTGAAAAGTGTAACGATGTGTTGGCATTCTGTAATCCGCTGGCCAGAGTAGTGCGGCGGGTGGCTTAGTGTGGGACGCACCCTAGCCAGATCAACGGACGACCTAAATAAGGCGGCTGGGATGGATTAGATACGGAAGATGGAGGACAGGAAGCAGTATCAAGCCCTGGCCTATGTCGTTAGAATTTGAAATCACATTAGTGTTAGGCCTATGCCCAGCTGACAGGGCTGCGTATCTCATGCATTTAGTTGTGGCTTCGGAACTGGGCAAAAAAATTCACATTTTCATAATTTTATAATACCTGAGTTTATTTTGGAAGTTACTGAAAGGACGTTATGGTTAGAAATCACTAACCTCTATTGAGCACCATGACGCCACGTGACGATAAATGCCCAACATAACGCAACATAATCATATCATCAATGAACCTACAATTTTCTCACTGCTTGGGCACAGGTCCTACAGGCGCAGAAAAATTATAAGCTGGTATTATAAGGAAATCAAATTTTAACTAATTACTTCTGCGAGCGTAAATAGTATTTTTCTGTTTTGCGTTATATGTAGACAAATACCAATGTTCTGTTTTGTGTCTCTTATAATTTATGTACAATAGGGATGTATCTAAGGTATGAAAATCAAAAAAATAATTAGGCCGTCTTATAGATAATACAAAAAATTAAAACCCGTATTTTTTATTTTATCGCAATTACCAAAAACTGCCGAGATATACCGTATTAAAACTGCGGAGTGGGGGCTCATTACTTCACGCCGTGGTATATTTTGGTACACGGACGTCATGCGACATTTAAAATCAATATATCTTCCGAAGTATTTGAATGAAAGAAAAAATAAAAAATACGTGTTCAATATTTTTTACAAATCTATCTGATGGACATTAAATTATTTTTTAGGATACAACCCAATTGTACAAAGTTTTGCTTAGTTTAATTAATATAAAAATGCTTAAAATAAGATCCTAAGCACTTTTAAACCGAGATTAGCACAAAAGTAAGAAATATTAAAGAGCACGGATTGGTAATAATTAGATAGTTGCCTATTAAAATAATATATCAACACTTATGCATATCAAACCTAACGTTTAAACGCATAAGTCTCTGAAACGGATCGGATTCGTAAAATGATTTCGCATTTGATAGCCTAATTCTTGATGAAGCTTATAGGATATTAAACACGCTATTACCATTAGGAACCGAGCAAAAAGGAAAAATGAAAGAATGATTTCTAAGCGAAAACGAATATCGAGGGCGATGTGATGCGGCAAAGTGGGTTGGAGGAAAAAGAATATTGATACGTATAAAGTTGCGGGCAATAGCTTATAAAGTTCACAAGCATATACGTTGAAAGATAAACTGTAAGAGTTCAAGATTGCATGGCAAAATCAGCACTCCAATTACACACATTTTCCACCTCAACGTGAAGGATTTTGAAACATTTTTCAAGAAAGTAAATCGTTATCAACTGCCTAGCCTTTCCTAACTATACTACGTTGAGGTCTCCTACAAAGGTTTCAATCAAAAATGCTAAAGATGATAGTAGACTCACCATGGTATGTCAATAACGAAAGACTTCACCGAGAGCTTGGCATCTAAAGTGTAAAAGAGGAAATAAGGAAGAGAGTCACAACATATAAAGACAGACTGCAGCAGCACCCTAACATATTGGCACACCACCTTATGGACGATTTACTTCCAAGTGCAAGGAGTCTAAAAAAGAAAGTTCCTCAAGACTTAATTATTTAAAACATCATTTTAGAGGGCTTGTCACTGGTCCTGTACCTCACATACCATACATCAATTCTAAAGCATTATTGAATATCTTCCAGACAGATTGCATTAAGAAATAAAGAAAAGAAAAATAATGTTGAGGTCGGCTTCCAGTCTAGCCGGCTGCAGCTAAATACTCATATTTTAAATGGAGCGAGTACCCAACTGACGTTGGTAAGACTAATTGTCAGAATTAAGATTTCTGAAGAGCCGTAATCACTGTCAAAGATCTACGAATGACAGCCATCACAGTACGTGAAAATGGTCACCCATCTCGGACCAACCGTGGTAAGCGTAACTTGATCGATTGAACCGTAGGTTATCACTTAGTCACACACTCTCCTACGACGCAAATAACGCAATGAGGGTCATTTCATTAGCATTATGAGTATGTTACGCAAATACTACGCCGAATAAATTTTAGCGGAATGCAATTTAGTCTAATACTCCGCTGGTTTATATAGTTTACTAAAGGTAAACCAAACCTCGACTAAACGTAATGCAAAGCCAATTCCCGTAAAAACGTTCAAAAGATAGTCGCAGTCTCATCTCCGCGAAAAACAAATATCAAAAACTTGACAAAATGTAGGGAAATTAGACGTATTTTTGACAGGTTGAGACTGTGAGATCAGACTGTGAAAATTCTGTAAAATTACGATAAGGATGGGAAATCATCGAATGACCTCTTCCGGTCTAGACGGAGCAAAAGGGCCATGTCAGACTTTTACGGAATAAAATTTACCTGTGTTACTTCACATGCCTGTGCGCCAGAGACCACGGTGCGCTAACATCTCTTTGAGGCTCGCGTGGAACACAACGCGCCGTCAACCCGAGCCTGCTCTCTACCGGGCAACGAATTGACGAGAATTGCCCCCCTGTTCAATTTAGTTTACATGCTACTGCATAGTTGTACTTTTCAATTTGGCAACGTTATAATTCGTTTATAACGATGCTAAATTGAAGAGAAGGTACAACTGTAACGTAGCAAGATAACTTAAGTGACATTGACTACACAGGCCCACTCAATCTGTGTCACATCTCTCAATAAATACCATATATTATAATTATTAGTTTGCAAGCAATTGATGCAATTGATTTGACACAATTGGTGCAGTGACTGAACGATCGACTGCTGCGCTGCGTGTCGCGGGTTCGATTCCCGCACGGAACACATATTTGTATGACCTACAATTAGTTGTTCCGGGTCTGGCTGTTTATGTATGTGAGTTTATGTGTTTGTAAAAGCACTCACGATACAGGAGAAATTCCTAGAATGGGGCAACGTTTTAAAAAAAAAAGAAAAAAAATATATTTAACAAATACGTCATCACTCTTAGCTCATTTATTTTTTTGCAAAATAAGTAATTAAACTTAACAATGAGATGGTGTATTCTCATTATTAAGTTATTCAATCGCTTCTTGGCTATCCAAGAAGCGATTGAATAACTACTATTAGTTAGCATTAATTTGATAATTTGCTGACCGTCGAAAAATGAAAAAACATAAAAAAATGCAATGCAAAACATACATAATTTCAGAATTAAAAGGTCTTAAAAAGCGTGTTTTTTTTTTCACCACCCAGTCTTGACCTCTAGTTCACACATAATTTGTTGCTAATAACCTGTATTATGACCCCTTTCAAGGAACACGTCGAATTTCCTATCACCCTAATTTCAGAATTAAATGACTTTAATAGCATTTTTTTTCACCATCCAGTTTTGACCTCTACTTCACACTTAATTTGTTGCTAATAACCTGTATTATGACCCCTTTCAAGGAACACGTCGATTTTCCTATCACCCTAATTTCAGAATCAAATGAATTTAAAAGCATTTTTTTTTTCACCACCCAGTCTTGACCTCTAGTCCACACCTAATTTATTGCTAATAATCTGTATTATGACCCTTTTTAAGGAACACGTCAGTTTTCCTGTTACCCTGTGTAGTGCACAAGTGAGTGCGCAAACAGGTGCACTCTGCGTTCCTTTTTAAGAAACACGTCAGTTTTCCCGTTACCCTGTGTGCTCTTATTGTCCAATAGGAAGGCAATCGGACACGACCCGAGAAAAATCTGGCGCAGAACCAACAAATAGGCTTACGTGTTATCTAAGGCACGGAGTCTTCACACCACCAACTTTCAAATTCCGGGTTATCACTGAGATATTCCTATGGAAAAGCCACTCAACCTTTTGTCGGACTGGGGTATCGAACCTAGGATCCACGATCAGTGGTCGATCTTGTGCCATGAGAATAATAATTTGCCTTCACCAACATTCATCCTAGTCCCTAACATATTTATTAGACAACTCATTAGTGTAAAAACAAATACAACTAAATGAAATTGTTCGTTCTAAATTAGATAAAATAGGCTTAACGTTTGCACAGGGCGAAGCCGTTGATTTCCCGGACCCATTTTTATTTATTTTCTCCCTCAAAACTTTTTAATTAAAAAAGTCGTTCGCTATTTATAAGATTCACAAACACTGTATAAAAAATGTTCCTATTTTCGGCATTTCCAAATTACGTTATAGGGGCTGCAAATAAAATTGCGTTTCGCAGAACGTAAAATTTGTGATTACGTCACAAAAGAAAAAGAATAAATAACCACGCGTGCATAAAAGTGCCGAGATGGGTATTTACACATGAATGTGTACGCATTCGATAACACAAAGCCATTCAGCGTGTATTTCGTGCTTGAAAAATGCAAGGTTGTACCATTTTTCTGATTCTGTGACACTGTATAAATAGCCTTGGGGCGAACATCTCAAATCTCAGAAAGCCGGTGGATGTTCTTTCTATTTGCAAGCCACTATAAAGTCTTACTAAGAAAAATATATTCCAATTTAACAGAGATAGTGCTCTGGGATGACCTCGTTGTGCCAAAAGTTTCCATTAAAAAACGTTAGTCCCGACGGGTTCCCTAAAGAGTCATATAAGACACTTGCGTACAGCCGTCCCCGGGCAATGTAAGCATCTTACTACATATGTACTTACACAAGTAAACAGATTATAATGCATATTCTGAGATTTTGAAGTATTGAACTATTTTTCAACTGAATTACTACAGCATGAAAATATTACTTATCAATCTTATGGCTAATTTTTCATTCAATACCTACATAATTTTTATTCTTAGAATTAAAATGACGTCTGACAGTTTTTCTATAGAAGTTGAGCCAAATTCGATAAAGAATAGAGGTAAATAAACCGTAGCTAGGCAACGAGTAGTTTACGCCTAAAAGACATATTAACAAACTTTTTTTTTTTCTTTTTTGAGAGGAAAGCCAAGATGAGTGTCACGCGCATTTTTCATTGATCTTTTAAAATTATTTATAGTATCGTTTACTAAATAAAAACGTGTGATTTATGTAGTAAAAAATGCATTCAGTGAATAATTCATAAAGAACATTGAAATATCACAGCATTGTGGCCATATCATGGCTTTGCATAAAATCTCCTAGTAGGCGGCTCACGCGGCCGTTTTTTCAACTGTCATTGGCGATATCCGCCATTATTGTGAAATAAAATTTTTAAACAATTTCTATAATTTGTCACATGTGTTATTGGCAAAATTGTGGTATCTATCCACATAGGCCATTGAAGAGTTGAAGTAGTATTCACTCTAAAGAAAAGAAAACAAACTTTTCTACATAGATGATTTTCATAAAAATAATAATCCTACTTCCTACTAATCTAAACAGTTTATTTATGTTTAGATATTTATTATTTGCATAGAACAATTGACCGATTTTAATGAAATATGGCATACATGTAAGCTAATTTCCTAATAGGTTAAATTTATTGATTCATATACAGTATGTTAAGAAAACCCTGTCCGACCCATAAGGATAATAAAGGTTAGGTAAACACATGACCAAATATAAACTTTGTATGGGACGGCCTCCAAGTAGATAGCTAGAAGGATTGACCCCGTTAAGGGGATGGAGGGCAAAGTATTGTGATACAGCCTGGTAGAAGCCAGCAATGGACTGGAATAGGCTGAGTTAATAGGCCTTGTCTGGGTATTGAAATAGGTCCTTCCAGTTTATCGTTACGTATGTACGTCCGAGTAGTCTGAGAGGCCTTACAAATCTCATCTTTTTTAAATACTTACAGATAAATATAAGTGTGATATTTGTGAATCTGAATTCATGAAACCTTACAACTTAAATTAAATTAACTAGTCATTAGAGACTGTTTAACCATGAATATTTGAGGTTTGCACGTCACTTAACATTAATGGTTTTTCGAAATACCAAGTTATTATGTTGTACAAAGCACAGGTCCGTTCGTGTGTGGAGTACTGCAGCCACATTTGGGCTGGTGCTGCTAAGTGTCACCTGGCCACTTTGGATTCAGTGGAGAGGCGTGCGAAGAGGCTGATTGGTGACCCTGATTTAACTCGAGTTGGTCTCCAAAGCCTAGAGCACAGGCGTAGAGTAGCCAGCCTTTCGGTGTTCTATAGGATACATTCTGGGGAGTGTGCGAGGGAATTGCTCGATTTAATTCCCCCATCTCCGTTCCACCATCGGACGACCCGTCGTACGGCGAGTTTCCACCCTTATGTTGTTAACACCTCTACGATCCGGACGAAGCGTTTCGCCTCCTCCTTTATACCGCGTACATCGAGGGACTGGAACAATCTGCCGGCGGCGGTGTTTCCGTCGGACTACAATTTGAGTGTCTTCAAGGCTAGAGTGAATAGGCTCTTAATAAACTAGTGCGCTTTACCATCAACGATTGCGTCACTGCTTACCATCAGGCAGGATTGTGGTCAAGCGCTGGTTTATACTTTAATAAAATAAAAAAAAATAAAAATAGGAATTGTTCATAAATAGTTAGCACAATCAATAAATAACAGGAGATTTGTAAAACGTGAGTCGCGATAACTCTAAATTGGTTTGTTTACCTCTATTCTTTATGCAGCTAGGCGATGGTATAAGTTAAATGTATTTCTCCTAGATAATCATTGTCCATTCCAAGATTGTTAAGCGATTTGTATCAATAGCTTGATAATTTAAAAGAGTGTCCATGGAGTTTCTTGCCCGTTCTTCTACATAGGTACCTACTCTTTGAAATGGGCGACTAGCTTCACCTTACTGACTGACCAACCTTCTGACAATTCAAAAGTGCCTGTAACTGGTTTATTTGAAATAAATGCTTTGATTTTGATTTTTCATAAAGATAAAGAAGGACGTTGGATATACATAGACTGTGGTATTTTAGTCGTGTTACAATGACAATCCACTTCATCTATCCAATCACTAATAACATTAGTAAAAAACAAATAAAAAATGGACTTTTGAATAATTTCAGAAGAAAAATATCTTGCATTATTATGACGCATGACATAGTTTGAAACACCCTATATGCAAGCGAGATTTGCAATCTAAGAGCATTCGGAATGGAGTAGCTTCTTTACCAGAGTTCATTCACCCTAGCTCAAAAATTTATAATATTTATTTATTAAAACTTTATGCAAAATGAAAAACATTGCACAATGGCGGACTTAACGGCTTAGGCATTTTCTACCAGTCTACCTTAAGGTGATATCTGACTGCGTTTGCTTGTTAAAAGTTTTCAATAGTAGTATAAACTGTCCCGAAATCATCATCATCATCATCATTTCAGCCGAAAGACGTCCACTGCTGGACATAGGCCTCCCTCAAGGTTCTCCACGACGACCGGTTCTGCGCCTCCCGCATCCAGCGGTTTCCCGCGACCTTCACCAGGTCGTCGGTCCGCCTTGTCGGGGGCCTACCCACGCTACGTCTTCCGGTGCGTGGTCGCCACTCGAGAACCCGTCGGCCCCATCGGGCATCGGTCCTACGGGCAATGTGTCCAGGCCATTGCCACTTCAGTGTTGCAATTCTTCGGGCTATGTCGGTTACTCTCGTTCTTCTGCGGATCTCCTCATTCCTGATTCGATCGCGCAGTGAAATCCCAAGCATAACCCTCTCCATTGCCCTTTGAGCGACTTTGAGCCTTCTTATAAGGCCCATTGTTAGCGACCACGTCTCAACTCCATAAGTCATCACTGGCAACACACACTGGTCAAGGACTTTTGTCTTGAGACACTGCGGTATTTCGGACGAGAAGATTCTACGTAGCTTCCCGAAAGCAGCCCAGCCGAGTTGGATTCGACGGTTGACCTCTTTCTCGAAGTTGGACCTTCCTAACTGGATAGTTTGTCCCAGGTACACGTAGCTGTCAACAACTTCGAGAACAGAGTCTCCAATCTTTATAGGAGTCGGTACAACATGGGCATTAGACATGACTTTCGTCTTGCCCGCTTGCTCGCTTGGAGGCCCTACTGAGGTCTTCGAGCATTGTACTCAGGTCCTCCGCGGTCTCAGCCATGACTACGATATCATCAGCAAACCGAAGGTGTGTCATGTACTCGCCATTGATGTTGATGCCCAGTCCTTTCCAGTCCAGAACCTTGAAGACATCCTCCAATGCAGCGGTGAACAGTTTCGGGGAGATAACATCTCCCTGTCTGACACCACGCTGCAGAGGTATTGGTTTCGAGGTCTGGTCCTGTATTCGGACTGACATGGTGGCGTTTTCGTACAAACCCTTCAGCGCTTCAATATACCGATAGTCTACTTGGCACCGCTGGAGAGACTGCAGTACAGCCCAGGTCTCGATCGAATCAAAGGCTTTTTCGTAGTCCACAAACGCCAAGCAAAGGGGTAGGTTATACTCCTCGGCCTTCTGTATAACCTGCCGCAGCGTATGTATGTGGTCTACTGTGCTGAAGCCTTTTCGGAAACCGGCTTGTTCGGGCGGCTGGAAGTCGTCAAACCTGCAGGCGAGACGATTTGTGAGGACTCATGAAAACAACTTATAGACATGACTCAGAAGTGGGATGGGTCTGTAGTTCTTCAAAAGGGTGTTGTCACCCTTTTTGAAAAAGAGTACCACCACACTTCTGTGCCATGCATGTGGCGTTTTTCCCTTAACTATGACGGAATTAAATAACTTCTGAAGGGCACTAAGGATCGGTTCACCACCCGCCTTCAGTAGCTCTGCTGTTATTCCGTCATCGCCCGGCGCCTTGTTATTTTTAAGTTGTTTCAGAGCCAATCGAATCTCCTGCAGGCTGACGTCCGGGATATCTTCAGTGAAGTGTCGGGTTAATCTTGCTCTAGGGTCTTCAGCAAGATTTAATGCGGGTCTTGTCGTTGAAGTGTAGAGCTGTCCATAGAAATTCTCGACTTCCCTCAAAAGCTCGGGCCCGGACGTTAAGATCTTGCCGTCGTCAGTCTTCAGCTTGCTTAGCCGGCTATGCCCAATAGTCAGATCCCTAGCGAAAACTTTAGAGCCTCTGTTTCGCTCTATAGCCTCCGTTATACGCTCGGTATTATACCGACGTAGGTCGCGCTTCAGAGACTTTGAGATCTGCTTATTGAGCTGCCGGTATCTGCAAGCATCACTTGACGAACGCAAAATCATCTCACGTCTGTCCTCCATGAGCTCGAGAGTGTAGTCCGAGAGCTTTTTAGTTCTATTTGTACGGCGGGTCTTAAAATACTTAGTCCCGACCGTACGGACAGCTTCTACAAACCCGTCATTGTATTCGTCCACGTCGCCACTTAGGCATTCGAAGCGATTTTGGAGCTCGAGCTGGAAACCTTCGGAGTTGTGGATCTGGATGGGTGCTGGCCGGAGCGTGGACTTCATCAGGCGAGATCTTTCGGACACTATGTTCAGATTCAATGTGCCTCTGACCATACGGTGATCGCTGCCGCATTTGAGCGAGTTGATCACTGAGACATCATTGAATATGTGCCTTTTTGTCGTCAAAATGAAGTCTATCTCATTCTTAGTGACCCCGTCGGGACTGATCCAAGTCCACTTTCGCTGTTCACGCTTTTTGAAGAAGGAGTTCATCATAAAGAGTCCCTCCTTCTCCATGAAGCCAGCCAACATGTGGCCTCGGTGGTTCCGACGCCCAAATCCGAAAATCCGAAATCTTGTCCAAATTTTATTTTAATATCCCTATGAAGTCAAAAAGATTTAATCCGCCTTTGCGTGTGCCATTATCCTCAACAAATTATCGTTAAAATTCATATATAGTGCGTGCAAGCAGAAATTTAAACAAGTTGTGTAAGCAGCATGATATAGATCCATTTTTGAGTAGTGTGTCCTTGGTTAGGAGGTGCTTAAGCCGTAACTTTTTCATTTAATCAATAAAAAAATTATGTTTTTGTTATTAGCGTACTCACTTACCTAGTGTCCATAGGATGCTTTTAATAATCTGTAATTTATAAGTGAGGACTTGTTATTGGCTGTCAGTCCATCTTACTGTTTCTTAACTGATTTGTTCAGCTGTAAGTCCTCCTTGCTTAATGAATAAATAAATAAATGACCAATTTCGATGAAATTCGACACACAGATGGTTTTTAACTGGGAAAAACACAGGATACATTTTACCCCGATATTCCCCCACGGGAAACATACGCGGGTGTAACTGCAGGGCGCAGCTTGTGGTAAGACTTTTTTAATGAAAAGAAAAGGTTTTTGTTTTTTTATTATTAACTAATGTTTAGTAGTCATTCAATGAAGATTATTATTATTTACTAATGTTTGGTAGACAGTCATCAGATGAAAAGGGCTGTGAAATGGGTCACCTGGCCACTTTGGATTCAGTGGAGAGGCGTGCGAAGAGACTGATTGGTGACCCTGATTTAACTCGAGATGATCTCCAAAGCCTAGACACAGACGTAGAGTAGCCAGCCTTTCGGTGTTCTATAGGATATATTTTGGGGAGTATGCGAGGGAATTGCATGATTTAATTCCCCCATCTCCGTTCCACCATCGGACGACCCGTCGTACGGCGAGTTTCCACCCTTATGTTGTTAACAGTACTACGATCCGGACGAAGCGTTTCGCCTCCTCTTTTATACCACGTACATCGAGGGACTGGAACAATTTGCCAGCGGCGGTGTTTCCGTTGGATTACAATTTGAGTGTCTTCAAGGCTAGAGTGAATAGGCTCTTAATAAACTAGTGCGCTTTACATCAACGATTGCGTCACTGCTTACCATCAGGCGGGATTACGGTCAATCGCTAGTTTATAATTTATTTAAAAAAAAGCGCTTAATATTCTAATGAGGTATATATTCGTATTCGTGAGTTTAGTTTGTAGACAAAAGCAGTAGAAGTAACTAAATTTTGATTTATTTGTACAATACAAAAATCGATGATCTAAGTTTCAATTTACAAATCATCATCATCATTTAAGCCGAAAGACGTCCACTGCTGGACATAGGCCTCCCCCAGGGTTCTCCACGACGACCGGTCCTGCGCCTCCCGTATCCAGCGGTTACCCGCGACCTTCGCCAGTAGGCCTAGTATGAATTTTCATTAAGAAACTTGATCGTCGATATCGAGCGCGTTTGATTCAGCGATTGGCCCGCTTCAAGGTCGTAAGAAGTCTCAACCAATGATAGCGCCGAACGCGCTCGATAACGACTATCGAGTTTCGTATTGAAAATTCATACTAAGCCTACTGGTCGTCGCTCCACCTTGTCGGGGGCCTACCCACGCTGCGTCTTCCGGTGCGTGGTCGCCACTCGAGAACCCGTCGGCCCCATCGGGCATCGGTCCTACGGGCAATGTGTCCAGCCCACTGCCACTTTAGTGTTGCAATTCTTCGGGCTATGTCGGTTACTCTCGTTCTTCTGTGGATCTCCTCATTCCTGATTCGATCGCGCAATAAAATCCCAAGCATAGCCATCTCCATTGCCCTTTGAGTGACTTTGAGCCTTCTTATAAGGCCCTTTGTTAGCGACCACGTCTCAATTCCATAAGTCATCACTGGCAAGACATCAAGGAGGTGAGCATGGTCCACTGGTAGGAGGCTGGGGGAGCACTAGAAGCCCAGTGGCAGGAGGCAAGGTATTCAACCTTGTCATCGTCTTCGAAGGCTATGGTATTGTCAGGGCGAACCAGAGGTGGCATGGTGATAACTTCATTGGATTTTATTTTCCTCTGAAGGTGCCAGAAGGCTTGATGGGTGGGCTCTAACTCATCCAGCATCCTACCCCAGCCGGCTTCACGCCACTCCACTATGCGGCTTTTTACAGTTCTCTGTAAATAGCGCATATGGGCTTTGTTGGCCGCGCAGGGGAAGTTGCTGTAGGCACGGACCGCCGCTTTCTTCTCGGTCAGCAGTTCACGCAAGTCAGCAGGGAGTGTCCAGCGACAGTCTTCTGTCACTGTGACCTCCCTACAACAGTTGTTCAGGACTGACTGTACGTGATCCGTGAACGAGTCGATCGCGGCTGTCGTGTCAGCGATAGAGTCGAGGCATGCAGGTATGGAGTCCAACTGGGGGGATGTGGTGGATTTCAGCCGATCGCTTACTTTCCCCCCGTTCCGTTACCCCTTTCGTCTGGGGTGCTTGACCTGGGGCAGCGAGGCCAGCACGGGGAGCCAGTCGGATGATGACTGGGCGATGGTCAGATGATAGCTCTGGTAGTGCTTCTATAGAGTCTAACCGTAGGTTGACGTTCTTCAAAAGCGCTACATCGAAGACGTCTGGGGTGTGGCCGGGGTCATAGGGGAAGTGAGTGGGGGTCATAGGGCCCACGACATCGAAGTTCAATTGAGTGGAGAGGTCAAACAGAAGTCTGCCTCTGGAATTTATCCTGGTGTTATTCCAGGCTGTGTGTTTGGCATTGAGGTCGCCCGCTATTATAATGGAGTCACTCAACCCAAGAAGTAGAGCGATGTCGTCTGCTAGGAGTTGATGATTCTCTACAGAGGAGCTGGGTGGGAGGTAGGCCGACACTATAGTAATAGGTTGGTGACCTGACATGCCGAGTCGGCACATTGAAACTTCGAGTCGAGAGAGGGGTGGGGGGTCCATTGGGATGCAATAAAGAGCCCTTTTAAAATAAATGAGTGTACCGCCTTTGTGACACCGCAGCCTGTCGTTGCGAACTACGCGGTAGTTTGCAATCAGGGGTGTGCGTGCGGTGACTAGGCTTGAGGAAGATCTCTTGAGCGAGGAAGATGTCAATCTGGTGCTCGCAAAGGAAGGTTGAGATCTCAATCTTCTGATCTCTAATGCCGTCAGCATTGAAGTGAGCCAGTTTGAGGGATCGGGGCTTGGCCCGCTGTTTGGCTGTATTATCCATTAATTATAGGCCGCTAGCGGAGGCTGCGGCCGCCAACTTAGGGGCCTAGTTTGAGGAGAATTTCTTCCTCCTCTTTCCCGCCTTGCCGAGATACCTCGGTGTCTATAGGCACCTCGGTTTCGGTGGGGGCGGGCTGGGGAGCGGGGGCTATCTGCCCTATCGCAGATAGTTTATCGCCCTACTTGGCGCGAATTTCGAGGTCCTTTAGCAGGACATCATTGACTAGGGCAAGGAGCGCCTGGTAATGAGGATGGGGACTTGGGACTAAAAATGCAAAGAAAAAATATTGTCTTATACTTTCAGCGGTAATGAAACCATAGCGAGATGTAATTCGACGCCAACGCCATCTATCGAGCGCAGCGGTACTAAAATATTTGACATTGCTTTATAAATCGCGCTATGATTTCGTTTGCTTTTAATTACATGAACACTAATGTCAAATTTTAAAACTAAAAAAAAAATTATTTTTAAGTAACGCAAGTAGCAGTAAGTACTAAAAAGTAACAATTATCTAAATAATAATTCAACAAGCATTAAGAAAAGTTCCTACGTCATGATTCATTTCAATCATAAATTAGATTTAATCTCTTTAAAGTTGATGGCTTAAGCCTAACAAATACTGGCTGGTCTACACAATAATGACGCGATAAAAAATATCTAGAACCGCATCAAATAGCGGCTCTGAAAATAAAACGTAGTTCATTTGAATAGCTGAAATGTATCAAATTCAAAACCTAAATCACACTTAAAAACTGCTGCTGAGTATCATACTTTTAAATATCAGTAAAGTACAAGGAGCTATCTCATTTCTATGTATCATCAATCATACTTTCAAATCATTTGGGGCGGGAGATAAGCACACTTTTTTAGAATAAGACCGTTTTTGAATAGCAAAGATATAGGGCGACTCGTCTGTAGACACCGTGATTAAGATAAGATGGAGTAAAACGTTTTTATTATGTTTTTAAACAAAAGATATTACAGTTAAAGAGTATAATAATGGATAAAAAATGGAAGTAAGCGGCTTTAAGAAAATATATTTTAAAAATTACAGGCTTTTCACGATCGTATTCTTGGCTCATTTGTCTTTTATATGGTCGTTACTGTAATGTTTCCCTCGGGAGGCATACTTCTTAGATGATATTAATAATAACTGAAGTGAATGCTGCCATTTCCCTACAGAATTTTTACTGTAGGTTTGTAATCCTTCCGTGTTTCTGCGACACAGTTATTTGAAAAGCGATTTTATATTGGACTTTTTACACGAGACTTTAAGAAATGTAAAATAGCTTAGAGTTACTCAATAAATTTTAGAAAGTCATAATGCCAGACCGAGAATCTATAATTCAGTTCGAATGTCTCCAGGACGATATATTAGCGCCGTTAGGAAGATGCAATTTACATCTCAGCTCGTTCGTTGGCGTATTTATTGGGAGAACTAAATAGTTGTCGTTCGTTACTCAAAGTAACATATAAATTTTCTACGTTACGTACGTGTATATTGGAAGTAGGTATTTTGTTCTGAGCAAGAGGTTCCCCTTTTCCTCTTAAGATGATGTAATGGTGTAGAGGTTGTAGTTCCCCAACTACAACTATTGCGCCATTACGCCATCTTTATGTACCCCCGTATAAAATATGTTACAGTCACGTGGTAGTATTAGTATATTTGATATAAATATATCACCACGACCAAATGGTCGTGGGGGGTCTCCAGATCAATCTCCCTCTGGCGCAGCATTGTTGATCGTGTTTTCGAGTTTAACATTGCATCACCTCGCTTAGCTGCCGTCTTCCTTTTTATTCACTCAGATTTTTGAGTGAATAGGCTCTTAATAAACTAGCGCGCTTTACCATCTTCGCGACGGGATTGTGATCTAGCACTAGTTTAAAATTATAAAAAAGTCACATGATTAAAAATTATGTTAAGGTGGCTCTTTCTTTTTTTTTTTAATAATTATAAACTAGCACTTGACCGCATTCCCGCCTGATGGTAAGCAGTGATGCGATCGTTGATGGTAAAGCGCGCTAGTTTATTAAGAGCCTATTCACTCAGAAAAACTGAGCGAATAGGAAGGAAGACGGCAGTTGAGCGAGGTGATGCAATGTTAAACCCAACAACACGACCAACGATGCTGCGCCAAAGGGAGATTGATCTGAAGACCCTCCACGACCAAATTCCCAACACAACAACATTAGGCGCATCGTACCCGGCACACATCGCAACACAACTGCTCAGACCCGTCCTCCGAACGGCTTCACCAGACTTCATGCCGGAACACGACAAATTGCTTGGCGGCAAGACTTTGTCTGGTGGGTGGAAACTTCTGCCGGCGGCCGATGTTATGGCCTACCACCGAGTAATTTGCTCTTTGCTCTTGTTGTTGCATGCGGAGGTTCTGGCAACGATTCTCAGGATAAACAAAGAGTTATTAGTTTTTGCTACAGGACTTTCTCATTAACAACCCATAGTGCACCCAAATGGCAACACCCTTACACGGTAGATAATCGTAACAACTGAATTGTGGGATAGCCGAACCGCTATCTAACCCTTCACAGAAGCAGGTGTAGTGTTTTGTAAGTATGTATATTATCAGTAAACGCAAATGGTTTATCTCCTTGTGTACCAGCTTACATGACAGTCTATGTGGAGCTGGCCTTTTAAAGACCAGACGTAATCTTGGTCATAGACAAACTCAGAGCCTCTGAGTTTGTTTTCGGTTGCTCTTCTCAGAGTAATCCAACAGGAATTGCCGATCTCATCTAGTCTGTACAAACCTATTTACAGAAATAAAATCAATAATCTCTATCCATCCACAGCCATTTCGTTTCATTCACTGGTGGGTCTGAGACATCTCCTTTGTCGATTTCTATAAGCTCTTGCCGTGCGTCCGAAGGGATCTGCTATCAACAAATTGTCTAACGTATGTAGGTATTACATTGTAGAAACATTTATTTCATGTTTAACAGCTTTAAGTGTCAAATTTTCAAAATATCCTTTCTACTCTTTCGCCGTAAAAGGAACTCTTGTTTTTTATATATACAAAACTGATATTTACAGCACTATCAACAATTCTGAACTGATTTTTGGTCCCAGAATTCTCTTCAGCTACTTTCAATCTGATAAAAGTTATGGGCTCATTCCGTTGTCCGATGTAGCAGTAAAAGTCATCAGTGGCTTACTAAAGTGACCTAATGTGACTTTCAGCCTATAAATATAAAGCTAGCCAGATAAAGGCCCTTCCCATTTTTTCCAGACTTTTCTAAAGTGGTTCTGGCCTTAATGGGAGCTATTTGTTCTTTATGCCATTAGATACATAGTGGCCTCGAAAAGTTAGTTGAATTTTTTTTCCAATTCAATAATCGACACTAAAAATTCTAATGATCCAAATGAGATTATATTGAGAATATTTTTTTTTTCAAACGCTCTTACCTAAAACAGAAATTCGCAACTGACTTTTGGAATTTACTCGGTGGTAGGCCATAACATCGGCTGCCGGCAGAAGTTACCACCCACCAGACAAGGTCTTGCCGCCAAGCAATTCATCGTGTTCCGGCATGATGTCTGAGCAGTCGTGTTGCGATGTGTGCCGGGTACGATGCACCAAATGTTGTTGTGTCGGGAGTTTGGTCGTGGAGAGTCTCTAGATCAATCTCCCTCTGGCGCAGCATCGTTGGTCGTGTTGGTCTTGGGATAACATGGCATCACTTCGCTCAACTGCCGTCATCCTTCCTATTCCTAAGTTTTTTAAGTGAATAGGCTTAATAAACTAGTACGCTTTACCATCAACGATTACATCACTCCTTGCCATCAGGCGGGATTGCAGTAAAGCACTAGTTTATAATTATATTTAAAAAAAAACTGTACTTCTATAATCATCCCCCTAATTCATAAAAGATGTTTAAAGTTAACTAGTGATTAGCGATTCTTTAACATACATTTTATTTATTTATTTGGACTTCTAACAGAGAAATTAGGTACCTTAAATGCTAGAAAATATAAATAACAGGATATGACCTTGTGCTTCTCCATTTATAAGAAGTCACAGCATGCAAATAATAATTAATATAACAGCATGAATACAAATTGTTAAAGTTGTTTCAAATTAAATTTTAAAACAATGTTATATTAATTTAGATTTTAATGCACATTGCATTAAAATCTAATTTACTGTAACATTGTTAAATTTTACATTAATTAAATTTTAGACGTTTGCACGTTTCGTAAATTTAATCATCGTTTATGAATAAACACACCAGTGTTTAAGGGGTTCAAGATTTTTATCTAAGATGCATGGTTAAAGAATCGCAAATCACTAGTTAACTTTAAACATCGTTTATGAATAAGGGGGATTTTGTAGAAGCACAAAACCGTGATTATCAGTTGATTAGGCTAAATATGTTATTGACAACAACAAACAACATCCATATTTTCAGTACCTACGGCAATTCTGGTAAACAATAAAGATCAAATTCGCCCAACACGTAATCATTTCTCTTTGCATGCTATTAATGGCCGCACTGTATTATTTTAAATGTGAAAGTAACTCTGTCTCTCTCTGACCTTTTTAACTCTTTAACGATCGAACGAATTTCAATTAAATTTGATACAGACCATGACCTGTGGGGTAATTACGTGTTACACATAGAAAAATCAATAATCGACCAATCAATCGCAATCGCATTTTTCAAGGCTAGAGTGAATAGGCTCTTAATAATCCAGCGCGCTTTACCATCAACGATCGCATCACTGCTTACCATCAGGCAGGATTGCGGTCAAGCGCTGGTTTATAATTTATAAAAAAAAAAAAATTGACAGTTCAGCCGCATTCATTGCGCTATTTACTTTATTATGCAGACGATTTTTTCAAATCAAAAGCCATTGTGATTCAAACTTTCAAACTATGACCTGCAATTAGGGTACAATATGACCCGACAGACGTTGTGTAGGTATAGATATCAATACTTCATATAAAAATCTCATTACAAAAAGAAATTCACTTTTTCCCCAATTTGATATTCTTCCAGGAAACCTTACAAGTATTTATTTCCCTAGAAACCTAATTCCAGTTATTATAAACATTTCAAATAACAAATTATCAAATTAGTTCTGCCGATCTCGGTCCCGTGATTTGAATTTATATATCATTATCATCAACCTTTTATCGTCCCACTGCTGGGCACAGGTCTCCTCTCACACAGAGAAGGTTTGATCGTAATCACCACGCTTGCTCAATGCGTCGTGTTCTGGTATGATGTATGATGAAGCCATACGAAGGACGGGTTTGAGCAGTTGTGTTGCGATATGTGCCCGGTAAGATACGCCAAATGTTGTTGTGTCAGGAATTTGGTCGTGGAGGATCTCCAGATCAATCTCCCTCCTATTCGCGTCTATTCAGTCAGTATTTTTTTTGTGAATAGGCTTTTAATAAACTAGCGCGTTTTACCATCAACGATTGCATCACTGCTTACCATAAGGCGAGATTGCGGTCAAGCACTAGTTTATACTTAATTATAAAAAAAAAATTATATATTCATTTCCGATATTAACGCGGGAAAAGCCACTGAAAGGCTGATCTTTTATGGTTGAAATTTGACTGACATACATTACGTTTTAAACAAAATTCAAGTGCCTAAGTTTTTGCGATAAGGCCTCTAATGTTTACAAAAGTGTTGTCGTGTTTAGAAATCTAACGTGAAAAGTGGAAATTCCTATTCTCAGCCAACCGGAGTGCGGAACACAGTCAGCAAGTTTTGTAATAAATTCACGTCACGTCAACCGAACATGATTTTAAATGCAAAATTATACTGTGGTATATAAACAAGTGTCACGCTATTGCAACTTGTTTGATTGCGAATAATTTGTTCGATTTGCGGTCGGTGACGATTTCGGATCGAGTTATTTAGTATCATTTATCGTTTGGCTTTTGTTTCTAGGATCTAATGATGGTGGTATCAGTATCTATGAAAACCAAATGCATGTTGTTGTTATTAAGTGCCTAATATAATTAGAATGCCGCTTTATATAAAACTAGCGGCCGTCCGCGACTATTTTATTTTAACCCCAAAATATACAGCCCACATTTTAATTTTTTGTTATGCTCCGCTCCTATTGGTTGCAGTGTGATGTTATAGCCTAAAACTTTTCTGTATTAGTGGGCTATCCAACGCAAAAAGATTTTTTTCAAATCGGACCAGTAGTTTCTGAGATTAGCGCGTTCAAACAAACAAACTCTTTACTTAGCTTTATATATTAAAAGTATAGATTATAATAGACCACAGGCCGTATTTATTTATTAATTTTACGTTCACCAATGGTTGTTACAGATATTTTACAGATTAAAAATACATACAAATTATTGTTTTAAATCTAATTGCACAACCAATTACAGGCAAACACCACATGCTAAGTGATCTTTGTAATTTTATCAATGTATGCTTATATTCTGAATAGACTGGATTCGAAATAGAAATGAACATGAAAGACGTCTGACAAATGTCGATATTGAGTCAGCGTAAGCGTACAGTTTGCACATGCGAGGGTGTTATGGGTTTACGAGGTGGTCTATATGGTACTCTGAAGTCGAACCTACATACCAATTTTGGGCAGTCAATGGCGTTATTGCATTGCTCGTAGAACCGATGGCCGATGGGGCAGTAAGGTTCTGGAGTAGCGGCCACGTATCGGAAGACGCAGAGTAGGGTGGCCCCCAACAAGGTGGACTGATGACCTGGTGAAGGTCTCGGGAAGCCGATGGATGCGGGCAGCACAAGACCGGTCATCGTGGAAAGCCTTAGGAGAGGCATTTGTCCAGCAGTAGACCTCTATAGGCCTTTTTTTTTTTTTTTTTTTTTAGTGGGACAAAACCCGCCACACTTTTCCCAACCACTGCAACTCCTGAAAGCCAGAATCAACAGTGGCGACCGCCAGAAAAACGCCGAGCAATGAAGCTCGACGAGTCCCGGAGAAACGATTCAACTGTCTTGGGTCCCGCAACAAATTAATCAGAAAAGAATAGCGGAGGAGTAAGAAAAAAGATATTTTTTCCACTTCCCTCCATAACAAGCAGGAGACAGAACAGAACTAGGCCAATCGGCACAAAGGGACATTATTGCAACTGGGAGAAGCCCAGATTGCCAAACACCACGGAATAAAATTTGATTAAGTTAATGGGTCCTAAGTAGGTATTAGCTGTTACAATTGATTCCAATAATACGTATGGCAAAAGCGCCTGAACGCACGGAAATTGGTTCTAGTTTCTACAAGGTCCGTATAATAAACGACTCCGGATGTAACTTGTACACTATCCAACCAAGACCAAGACCTCTATAGGCTGAAGAACAAGAAGAAGAGAATGGCGTTATTGAACAGTTTATATGCGAATCTCAAATCCAAGACTTCCGTTAGAGCTTCCAGAGTACTCATTTTGTAGCAGCCTTATTTAGGTAGGAGAGATGTTTAGATTCCCTTCCTTTTGAGTACCATAGGTATCGGATAACACTTTTTTGGACTCTTTCTATCCGCAGTGAGTGGGTTGCGTAGTGAGTATTACAAAATCTTTTTCTTCTCCTATAGAGGTCCACGGTTGGACAAAGGCCTCCCCCAATCGACGTAGTACAACACGCGCTAAGTTTGAAATGGAGATGGGCAGGATATCTTGCGCGATTGCCCGACAACAGATGGTCAAAAATTGCGACAACATGGCAAGGGCCAGGAGGCAAAAGACCCAAAGGCCGCCCTAGAAACTGTTGGAGCGATGAGATAGTAAAGACCGCAGGGAGAAACTGGCTAAATGTGGCAAAAGACTGAAATAAATGGAGGCACTTGGAGGAGGCTTATACCGAAAGAGGCCATGAATCGTCATGAAATCTAAATTTATATATTTACTAAATTACATAAAATCTAAATTTATATATTTTTATTGTTTTTTTTTTCGAAATACTTTAATTATTATTATGAACTAAGAAATTCATGGTTAAATAAAGGCTTATTATTATTATTATATTATATTAACTCAATTTAATGAGGGTAAACTACTATACTTACTAGACATTAAATTCATTCAAACATACCTACTCAACCATGAAGATCACCACTATCATTCTCCTGCCCTCATCCCGATTTATTTGGAGTCGACCCCACATCTCCTTTTCATCCATTACATCTGTAGGTATTAGGAACGGAATGTATTTATAGCCAATAAACATTTGATTTGATTTGGATAAGAATAAATATCATTAATAGGTTAGGTTACTTATCATCCGTATTCTACTTAGTAAACTAATTCTACATGCATACCTAATAGGCATCAATAGGTAGGTTATTGTAAGTATATAAAAACTTTTACATTAAAATAACTTCTAAATTATGGTACATTTTAAATTACAGTAAAAATAATCCCCCTTATTCATAAACGCTGCTTAAAGTTAACTAGTGATTAGCGATTGTTTAAACACACATTTTAGATATTTGCACGCCACTTAACTTTAATCATCGTTTATGAATAAACCCCTTAAACTCTGTGGCGTTTATTCATAAAGGATAATTAAAGTTAAGTAACGTTAAAAGGTCGAAAATGTATAGTTAAAGAATCGTTAATCACTAGTTAACTTTAAGCAGCGTTTATGAATAAAGGGGATCATCTACATAATTAACAAAACTGTGAAATAACATTATTTATCTGTAGTTGTGTCGCAAAATATATGTTTACTACATAATAGTCGTGGTGGCCTAATGGTTAAAACACCAGCCTCTCAAGTAATATGAGTGTGCGGATTCGATTCCAGGTCAGGCAAGTACCAATGTAACTATTCTATAAGTTCTATGTATTTTCTAAGTATATCTTTGACACTAATGATTGGTTATACCGTTATAAGGTGAAAGAAAACATCTTGAGGAAACCTGGACTTTAGCCCAGCTGTGGGACAGTAAAAAGATTAACAAAAAAAATCCCTAGTTATATAAAATAGTTTCATTTTGCCGTTCAATCATGAACTTCAATGAAATTAAATCAAAATCTTCCAAGCAATCAAATGATTCTGGAACGCTACCAAAACTCCGGAATGATCGAGAACAATTTAAAATCGTTCATAGACCGCGAGTTTCAATTGAATCGCGGTTTTAAACACAAGTAAACTCAGTACGTGACCGTTTCATGTTCCCTTGATTAACGATACTCACTTAACTACGGCTGTTTACGTCACAATCTACGTACATTTAAGTACTCGTAGTCGTTATTGTAAATGGTGGTATATTCGTCATAAAATAAGTTTATTGCCGTTTCGCGTTCATTGTTTCCTACGTTTTTATACAAGTTCTCTGTCCCGTTAATCTTAGTTACGAATACCTCTTGTTTGCCTGTAACATCTGTTTCGGTAATAATTTACGAGGACCGTGACATTAATATTTTTCTGATTGCCGCCGGAATTGGGTTTATTTTTATTTATTTTTTACGACTTTTCTGTGACATTCGTTTGCATAATTGTATGGGAATGTTGGATTTTGAGAATTTTTTTTTTACTCTCATTGTTCTTGTAGTTATAAGAATATCATCGTCTAATGTCAGTCCCAATCTGTCAAGAAATAGGAACACTATTTTTTTTTTATGTTTGACATTAATTGTCGCTGAGATAAATAACATTGTGACTATATTTTATCGTTTATATTTAAGAGAATTGGCATTCTGGTACATATCTACTTTCTTACTTTTATAGGTACCTGTATAAAAGGACAAGATGATTAGATATATATGTGAATTGTGATAAAAGAAAACCCTCCTCTACCTCTCTCTTTAAACATTTTTTTTTTTTAATTTGCTTTTGTATGATGTTTATTAATTAGATGTAGGTATATATTTATTTAAACTAGTAGCACTGCGCGGGTTCGATTCCAAATATTTGTATGCATGAATATTTGCACTGGTCTGGTCGTGCCTCGGAAAGCACGTTAAGCCGTTGGTCCCGGTTGCCATACGAACATCTGGTGGCAGTCGTTACGGGTTGTTGGAGCCCTCAAAAGTCCAACAATTGGTCTAACTGCACTGCTTTGATATCGCCTTCGGGTTGTGGAGGCCAGACGGCAGTCGCTTCACGGAAAATGTCGAAGTTACGCCAAAATCAGCAGATAGACTGGTAAAGCGGACCCCAGACTCCAGAGCTGGAAAAAGGCTTCGGATGCGACTGGGATTAACGCTGAGATGATGATGATGATGATTTATTTAAACTAATATGATACACTTAACGTATATATTTACTGTATCATCATCAACCTTTTTATCGTCCACTGCTGGGCACAGGTCTCCTCTCATACAGAGAAGGATTGATCGTAATCACCACGCTTGCTCAATGCGGGTTGGCGATTTCAGACTTAAAGTCCAGGTTTCCTCAAGATGTTTTCCTCACCTTCAGTCATTGGTGTCCAAGATATACTTAAAAAGTACATATCACGTTAGAAAAGTTGCTTTGGTACTTGCCTGACCTGGAATCAAACCCGCGCGCTCATACTTGAGAGGCTGGTGTTTTAACCACTAGGCCACCACGACTCATTTATTGTAAAATCTATGTAAATAGTACACTGCAGACTATCTACATTATTTCTCTCTCCTTCCCCTTAGTATTCCATCCAAAGGTTGTGTGTAAAAGATCGCTCTTAGCGATAAGCCGGCCCATTATGTCACCCTTTTTAAAATATTTTTATTTATGTTCTGTAATCTATATGATGTACATAATAAAGAGTATTCTATTCTATTCTATTCTATATGTATCTAGTTCTAGTTTAAATGTGTATTTTGTATCGTCTTAAAATTAGCTCAGAAGCATTAATATGAATTAACATCTCAAGATAATAACACTGACAATTTAATGAAGATTTTAACACAAAATCTGCTTACAACTTAATTCAATACATCTGGCATCGTGAACCCATCGCCTTTATAGCCATCAATTAATTAACTCAACATAGAGAAATCGCAACATTGTGGTTTTTGAGGCAATGCCTGATTGCCTATTACATACATACGTAGATGTTATATTACCAGACTAGCGACCCAACCCTATTTCGTTCGAGTGCGATCTGCAGCACCCTAATTGCGCAACTAGCTATTACTATCAATAGGGTAGTTGACTAAAAATACTAATTAGTCCGTCAGTCAGATTTCCAAAAAATACTAGACACGTATTTTTTTCTTTTTTCATATAGACAAAAAATTAAGACGACACAGTGCGTTGAAAACTCGTATGACGTCACTGCACGCTACACTTTTTAGCGAGAAGTGACGTCACCAGCCACCACTCCTGATCTTTGATGCCTTTTATATTTGTCAGTTTTTATTGATTTGATAAAACAAAATATACGTATCCAATATTTTTCTATAATCTGAATGACGGACTAAATGGAATCAATTTTTTTATCCAGGAAACATCCCTATTGGGATCATTTTGAAACATAATGCTAATCTTTTGCTTCATATGTTCTAAAAATGTGTCTGGTTCAGTACAATATAATTCATTTCGTTATTCACGTTGTTGAACGTAAATAACTCATGGCTACTGATTGTGTGTTACGCAATTACCCTGCAGCTTTGCTTCTGATGTGGCGACAAGTCAAAATGTCGAGTTTGTAATCAATAATATAATCAGCCTTTATTATCCTCACTCCTAACACATGGGGCTCATTTCTTTAAGAGTGGGCTGTGGTCTACGACACTGGCCCGGTGTGGGTTGATAGATGCGTTTTGGTACATGTGTGCCCGATGCGGGCAGAAACTAGTTGGTGTGGGTCGTAACGCCTTTTTCAAGAAACGTAATGTAAACAGTTACTTTATCGGCGTAACCAGTTATAAAACAAGTTATTTTTGTAGCTAGTTATTTTATCTCAGCTACTGTGATTGTTTACATAAATATAACCATCAACTATACAGTTACACATGAAACGAAACTAGACGTGGTCCTTATTTCACGTAACTAGTTACAATAACAAAAGACGCGCGCCGCCGCGCCGCCGCGCCGCCGGTGTGATGCACGATGCAACGTGTGTATGAAATAACGCATTTACAAAAATAACTACTTTTATTTTTAAAACCCGACTAACAGTTCCAGAGATTATATTTTATCTTTTCATATTATACCTAATAGTGACCCATGTCCACTGCTGTGGGCGGTAAAAATTTTACTTGTTATCAAAATAGACTACCACGAAAATACCCTTTATTTTTTATTTTATAGTTAATAAAAGACACTGACAGATAACGGAGGTTTCTACTAATATGAGAATTTTCAAAATCGGTTCAATAAATCCAGAGATTACCCCCTAAAAACTCGGATACTACCTCTTTATAACATTAGTGTCAAATAGTAAATAAGTATATTATTAGTAAATAATATACTGTAATCTAACTTTTCTAAAGCTATATGTACTTTCTAAGTATAGCTTGGACACCAATGACTGAAGGTGAACGAAAACATCTTGAGGAAACCTGGACTTAAGTCTGAAATCGCCAACCCGCATTGAGCAAGCGTGGTGATTACGCTCAATCCTTCTCTGTATGGGAAGAGACCTATGCCCAGCAGTGGGACGATAAAAAGGTTGATAATGATGATGATGGTATATACACAAAATGGTGAAAACCTTATAAACATTCAATGCATAGCTAAGAATAAAAAACCAAGCGCCCACACAGACAGTCATAAGAGCGCCTTTATTTTATATCATTTATAGATTACATAAATTTTGGACAAACAGCGGGTTTCGGCGCAGCTGCAGAGTTGAACTAATTTCATCTCAACATGACAAGGGTATTAGTTGGGTCGAGTCGAGACCCTTTTTATAACTCAGGTTACTCCCGCAAAACCTGCCTTTGTAACGAACCTGAATAATTGTCGCGGAAATTAAATGTGAAACCAAAACAATTTACACTTTAATACATAGATGATAATTACTTGTTTTTGGGTGTGAGTTATAAATGCTTGACCGTAATCCCGCCTGATGGTAAGCAGTGATGCAATCGTTGATGGTAAAGCGCGCTAGTTTATTAGGAACCTATTCACTCTAGCGTTTAAGACACTTAAATTGTAGTCTGAAGGAAACGGTGGTAGGCCATAACATCGGCTGCCGGCAGAAGTTACCACCTATGAGACAAAGCCTTGCCGCCAAGCGATCTGTCGTGTTCCGGCATAATGTCTGGTGAAGCCGTACGGAGGACGACGGGTCTGAGCAGTTGTGTTGCGATGTGTGTCGGGTACGATATGCCTAATGTTGTTGTGTTGAGAGTTTGGTCGTGGAGGGTCTTCAGATCAATCTCCCTTTGGCGCAGCATCGTTGGTCGTGTTGTTGGGTTTAACATTGCATCACCTCGCTCAACTGCCGCCTTCCTTCCTATTCACTCAGTTTTTCTAAGTGAATAGGCTCTTAATAAACTAGCGCGCTTTACCATCAACGATCGTATCACTGCTTACTATCAGGCGGGATTACGGTCAAGTGCTAGTTTATAATTATTAAAAAAAAAAAGCGCCACCGCTGGTAAATTATCCCAGCCCCTCAATGTACGCAGTATAAAAAAAGAACAACAACGTAAGGAACTCGCCGTATGACGGGTCGTCCGATGATTGAATGGAGATGGAGGAATTAAGTCATGCAATTTCCTTACACTCTCCAAAATGCATTCTATAGAAAACCGACAGGCTGGCTACTCTTCGCCTGTGCTCCATATTTTGGAAATCGTTTTAAACTAAATCTGGGTCGCCAATTAGCCTCTTCGCATGCCTGTCTAACGAATCCAAAACTGCCAGGTGGTATTTTGCAGCACCAGCCCAAATGTGAAATGTTAAGATCTTGTGCACTGTATTATAAATTAATTATAAACCGTTAGACCTTTTGTACATGGCACGGTTTCTATAAGTTATGGCGTATAAATTTTGTTGTAGATAATACATGTCTGTCAACAAGCTTCCATGGTGATCCTCACTATACTGTCGACCGTGCCTATACACGGCGAAAGAAGCATAGTTTTTCACGCCAAGAAAAATGTGTGTACCAAGGGCTTAAGGTGTCTCACTCAATCATGACATACAAAAAAGTACTTATAAGGAAGGTTGCCTTCTCTTGATCGAGTGTACAAATATTACATACCCATGTATGTATTTATATCAATCCAAGCTTGTGAGCTTGTCGATCTATTTCAGTTACGATCAAGTATAAGAAATTAATGATTCTGAAATTTAGGTACCTACGCATATTAACGTATTCACATAACGGCGTACGCAGCATCAGTCGATAATTACTTATTTATTTGAGTTGAGTAAAAAATTATAAAAAGGAGTCATTCAAAGGGTAACAAAAATTAAACTGATTATTGTCATCAGTAAAAGTGCTCATTCTTCGGTTAAAGAATAGGTGAGTCTTCTGGACACGAAAAGAATTGACAAAGTGCACATAGGCTAACATAAATATATTGTTATTATTATTTTAAGACTGTTAGCTTTTCAGAGAATTTACAGGTTTTTGTTCATTAAGAGAAATATAAATAGTAGTTTAAATTTCAAAAAATACTTCGCGCATCACTGTTGTATCCTAAAAAATAATTTGATTTCCATCAGATAGATTTATAAAAAATATTGAACACGTATTTTTTATTTTTTCTTTCATTCAAATACTTAGGAAAATATATTGATTTGAAATGTCGCATGACGTCACGCTGTGGTACAAAATATAGCACGGCGTGACGTAATTAGCCCACACTCCGTAACTTTAATACGCTATATCTCAGTAGTTTTTGGTAATATCGACAATATAAAAAATACGGGTGTTAATTTTTTTATCATCTATAAGACGGACTAATTATTTCTTTGATTTTCATAGCTTGGATACATTCCTATTATTTCTGTTTCGTAGGTGCGTTTACAAACATTTAAACTTACACACACAAACAGCCAGCATTCATAAACACTGTGTTATCAACTTACACATATAAACATTACAAATAACCTAACATATAAAATAATATGTTGTTTGTTAGCTTTTAAATTATCCAAATACTTGAAAAAGGTTTTTCCACAAAACCTATTTCATGAAACCTTTTTATTATACTCTTCCAAATTTCAGGAAAATCTGAAAATCCCTTTTTCTTTTTTCTTTTTGTTTTTGTGGTTGTGATGTTTATTGTCCCTCAACATGATCTTTTTTGTGTTTGTATTCTTTTGCTGCGTCATGTTTACCACACATACGACGTATTTTGTTCCTTTCCGTGGGATATATTTGGACAGGACGTGATAGTAAACGTAGTCAGCTAATATGATATAGGTAGATAAACCATAGTCAGTATAAATAAAATTAATAAAAAAAAAAAACTGAATTCACTTCAAGGTGTTCTGTTCTTGTAGTAGATTCAAAACAGCTAAAATTTTGGATTTAATATACAATTTAACAATAGTTTGGATCATACCTACATGCAAGAATGTTATCGAAAACGCTGAGCTTCATTTACTCCAAATTGAAAATAATTGAAGTTCGAACATAGTTTATATTACAAATATTCTGACGTAGTTTGGAGCTATTTGTAGTAATGCTTGCTTTTAGATAGCATCAACTATATACATCCACCCATACTATTATTATTGGTAACCCACATACTTTTCACCCAAGGCCAGTGGTACAGGACCCCACTTAAGAATTGTAGGTCGTGAGTTATTCTATTTCATTACGACTACTTTGAAAATGGTGAAGGAAAATATCGTAAAGAAATCGGCACAAATTCGCACTGGGCTAGTGAGGTGGATTATGGCTCACTCTTTTGCACAGAACAGAGATGTGTTTCCTAATAGTGGAGACATAATAAATTTATTATGCTATGCTATACTTTGAATGTTATCATTATGTATATTTCTCAAATCTGTTCAATTATAATTTAGTACCATAAACAGAAAAACTTATTTTTAGAATATTAATAACAGAATCTCTTAATTTGCACTCTTAAACACTCTACCCTTTTGTGCTCACGGAACCTTTTTATAAAAAAGTAATTGAATCCGACACAAAGCTAATCCGTGACAACTGTCACAGTGGAAGCGCACAGCCAGGGATTTAAATAGGCGCTCCTAAATTATGCAATAATTTGTCTCGAATTAAAGGCTTGTAAGTATTCTTGAGTAGTATTCGAGCCTGAGTAAGATTTAAGAGCTTCGTCGTTCGCACAACTGAAAGGGACAGGAGTCGCGCTAAGCTTGGGAATTACCGCCGCTTCTTTGTGCGATTTTGCATTAGAACGACTTCGCCTGACGCTACGTACAAGACTTGCCGTGTGTGAGCATGAATTTATTCAAATTCAAAGCATACCCCTCTCAGTTTCAGTGAAGTTAGCAAGACATCATTAACTCGGTAATAATCGTAATGAAATGTTCTCCGTGACCCAGCTACGTCGAGCGTGGCAGACAATATTGCCAACTTTATTACATTTTAAGGGCTGTAAGTGAGTCTAAATTACTCTGTAGCCACCGAAGAGTATGTTGAAAGAAATAACCAATAGTAATCGATCGAACGATGAGTAATGAAAGAACTGCGAACGTCAGTTTCGCGTTACGGTGAGATTGCGAATACGTAGTTCGATATCCATTATACATATAGATTTTTGTAACAAATACATGTCGTGCTCATAAGAAATTCACCCTTGTCGGTGGCGTTGGGCGGGCCCTCGTGAATTATAACATAGAACGCCAAGTTTTTGCGCCGAGATTAACTGCGTATTACAAGCCGAAAGTATGCCAATGAGCCTGTGTTCTGAAACTTCTTAATTACTTACGAAGGGTTTTTTTGTAGCGGCCGCCCTACCAGGGTAGACACGAATTGTTTTCACATTTCAAAGTGGAAGAGCGACAGGAGAAGTTTACATAGTTAACGTTCACTGCAAAAACTTTAACATGAAAGTTTGTCGAGATGTTTTCTTCGGAGAATGATATTATTATCTCGTTGAAACTTATTTAATCTTGTGCGATCTAACTCATATCAACGGAGGTGCTATTCCGTGTAACTGTAGCCTACATACAGTCACGACTAACTTTGAGTGCGTGTCAGTATTATCAGCGAACGAACGTGATGCTAGTTTCAAAACCTTGGATCTTCTATTGTAAAACTTATGACAGCTAATATTAATGATGAATAAAGTTGCAGCCAACTTTGTGATGAAACTGACTTAGCTTCTACCCGTAGCGTGTCCGCGGGTAGAAGCTAGATCCATACCTATGTTGACTTACAAAGTATACTCATACCAAATTTCAACAAAAGCGGTCCACCTATTTCGTAAATTATCCGAAACAAACAGAAACACATACCAATAAAAAGTAGTTTTTCTTATAGCACCATATAAACTATTATATTCATCTTCATCATTATTAGGTTCCAATCTAACCGGATTTACTTATATACCAGTATTTTTACATATAAACTATTATATTCATTAAGTATAAATCTGTTATTTTGACATTATAAACAGGCACTTATTTTTCCCATTTATATATACAAATTTAAATACAATCGGATATCCGTAAGTAACTTACTTAAGGATATCCGATTTTATTCAAAACCACAGCCACTAAGACTTTAAGTAGGAAAGCTTACAAAACACAAAACTATAAAATCACCATATATAAGTGTAAAAGTAACCAACACAATACAGCATAGAATAAAACAACACGTAAAGTGAATATCGCACTCAACGTTGATATTAAAATAGTTGAATAGTAAATACGTTTAATAAGTAAGATCTCTACAGCTTTGAATCTCTGCTTTGTGAATAACTATAGTACAACTTATAATAAAATGATTTAGAGCATTACCTACAATGAAGTATCTCTGACAAAATACTATTTAATTATATACCATTAGTCAATTATACCGTTATTCATATTACATATAGTTTTTGTCATTGCCATTACAAAAAATATGACTTTCTGTTTTTAAATCATGTGAGAAGGAAAGTCTATCCAATTTCCGCGAATAACCTCCCAAGTATTCATCGAATTTTACTCCTATAATGCATTAATCTTGTTTCTGAAAGAAAAGCTTTCTTCTATATTCGATCCAATCTATACAAATTATAACTCAAATATTTATGTATATATACAAAATATAATTGAAGCTAAATCAGGGTGTATCTGACATCGTAACGCAAACTTCGCGAAAAGTTTAGACCGCATGCCACTAATAAAATTATGATAGTCATTTAGGTCGTTAATGAACGGTTACAGAATTCACAGTGTTTAAAAAAAAGTGTCGGCTCGGCCTTTGAACGTTGCAAGCGTGTCGCCATGCGGGTTTGTAGGTATGATGTTGATCCCTAATGTGAACTCTATTAAATCAACTGATAAGATAGTTTTTCGAGTTTTGTTTTCATTGCGTTTTTTTGTGTAATTAGCAAATTAATTAATTTTTAATTTTAAAATCTTATTGGGTTATAAAATTATAGCTATTATGAACAGTCTAAAGAGAAAAAAACTACATAATTTTATTTTAATCATGAAAAAGCCGACGAAAAATTCCACCACTGAGGGGTTCAGAATCATATACTGGATCCATGGTACTCGTTTGTGCGCCGATGTCAGATACCCCCTTTATAAACTTCTAACGACAAAGGAGGCATATATAATGGAAAAAGAAAGAGATTGAAAATTCTTGGGTGGCCGAAAATCAATAATAAATATCCAGAATTTCAAATAATATAAAGGTCATCACTAAAATGTTAAATATGTACATAGAATGTCAGACTTGACACCGACCTCCATTGTGATGAGAAGCACTTAACAGTAACTTTTACATAATGTGTTTTGTCTGACTTCTGTGTCGAACTAAGTTGATGCGGACGTTGACTCCTGCTATAGTTTCAGTTGCGCACTAAGTTTTATTATAATAAAAGAGTTCATTACACATAAAATAGTAGATTTACTTTACCAAAATTCAGCGTTGTAAACGGAGAATGCTATAAAATTAAATTGGATTAAAATATAATGAATTCTCTCAAAAGTTTAAGATAAGCATTTTGTTTTGAGTGAATGCAATGTGGATCTCTAGAATTTGTAACCATATTTATCATGACTGTACCTTTAAGCTCTCTTTGTTTCGAATTTATGTTTGCTTTCTTTGAGCGCACAGATTGCAAGACGACATCAGGGTCGCATTAATCGTAATCAGATAAAACAGTCTCAGTATAGCAGCGTTTTAGTATCCCAGCTTAAATTGATTGAAGGTGAACGGAGTCGTGTTACAAATCGCATCGCTTATGTCAACCACTTTTCACCTTAAACACTGCAACAGAGATAATGCTTTTAACCGAAACGGTTCATCAGTATTCAGCGGCGAAGCAATTGAAACTGCGGTGGTACTCGGTCTTCCCACTCAATTTTCCTTGTTCCGACGGCTCGAGTTATTTGCATCACAAAAACACAATGTCGAGGGAACGCGAGACCATTAATCACGCGTAGCGGAACTTCAGCACAACGGTGAATAGCTTCAACCACACGCGAATGATTCAGACGTTTTGCTGCCCGATCGAAGGGCGAGTCGACGCCGTCGCGACAGCGGCCTCCCCACTGATTATTGTACCACCATGACGTCATGTATTGCATTCATAGCAAACTGTGCGAGGGTCGACCTCGGAAGGGGATGTCTTGGAACCAAAGTTTCATTTAAACGCCCCCCGCCCCTCTCTTATGATGCTTAAATGACATGATGATAAATGAAATTGCTGCCCAACATTGTGTTGTACGCGTCGACGTCGATGTATAAGCCTGCCTCCCCAGAAAACACAAATTAAACCAAGAACAAGTTAAAACAACACAATTATCACCTTAACAAGCCGAAATTAATACAATCCCCTAAATTAAATTTATTGTGTAATTCGCAACAATGTGCCGGTAGGTACTGTTCAAATTGTCTGTGCCTATACTTTAAAAGTTTTTTAAGTGCCGGAACAAGCCGCCGTTTTAATTGCGCCAACCGGAAAGGGGAGAGATGAATGGAAGGAAACGGCAGCAGCCTTGCCAACCGCCCTACATTATTAAAACTTGCCTCTTACTCCACCGCGCTCCACTCTTGCAACTGCGAGCATAATGAATCGCGCATCTCGAATAGAGTTGAAATAATTTCGTTTATAAAAAAAAACATTGTGAAAATTGGAGAGGCGTTGAGATTTTATTTTTATCATCCGGAATTTTCCAGCTGAAGCACTAGTTCCACGTTTCTAGGTTAGACTGGCAAACTTTTAGGCCA
Organism: Sesamia inferens; assembly: GCA_037179545.1. Taxonomy (NCBI): domain Eukaryota; kingdom Metazoa; phylum Arthropoda; class Insecta; order Lepidoptera; family Noctuidae; genus Sesamia; species Sesamia inferens. The sequence continues at coordinate 20,621,656 of CM073923.1, forward strand.
CTTTTGTTATATGTGACGAGCTCAAACGACCTCGTTAGTCTACACGTGTGTATGTCCTTCCATCACGCACGAGTCTTCCGTGAGCCAGATTACGTTATAGACTACTGAGAAGTACTGTCATATAATGAAATATGAAAGCCACTTGAGAAGTAGCAATAGCATCATAATAACGTTGCTGTAACTTGCAAAAGAGAACTTAGGAGTTGAATCTTCCAGTTATATTAAACTAGCGGCTCCGCTCCTATTGGTCGCAGCGTAATGTTATCTAGCCTAAAGCCTTCCAGGATTAATGGGCTATCCAATACAAAAAGAATTTTTCAAATCGGACCAGTAGTTTCTGAGATTAAGCGCGTTCAAACAAACAAACTCTTCAGCTTTATATATTAGTATAGATAAATCCTGTATAGCTTCTTCATGTACAACTCAGATATTTTAGTGGCCTAGACTTATGATGTGCAAAAAGCGAAAAAATATTACAATATTTTCATCAAAAAACATTGATGTGATAGTGGTGGAGTGATGCGTCACAACGTGATGAGCAAACGGCGTGGCGCGTGCTACTGTCTACAAGTGCGTTTTGTTAGCGCGTTGAATTCATACGTTCCTAGAAAAACAACAATGGACCTGAAAACTAATTGCGTCCTTGATACAACGAGCCCGCTAGCTCAACGTAAACATTGTTTATAAAAGGTGCGAAATAGACGGGTGTCCCCGTATTACCGTGGCCGCCTTATTACATTGTACAAGTACCTTCACAAAGCCTCCGGCGTGCCTTATCTGTGGTACCACAAGAGCCTCATAAGCCCAGGTTGTTACCTCGGAACACATTGTAACACATTATGCGCCGACGCGCCGCCGACCTAACGCCCTCATCCGCACGTAATAAGAATATGTAGTCTTATGAATATTTTGCTCTTTCTTGACAATGTGCGATTAGAGATTACTGTTTTGTGGCTTCCGTGAACGCAACATGAACTGATATTACTGCCGCGCCGCAGATTTAGTTTAGAAAATTATGTCTACCTATTTTATGTTATGATGGGTAAGAGCTTGCTTCCTTGTATTCTAATATCTTTGAATTTTCTACAGATACACACAACACATCACCTTACATGGAAATGAAAATGACAAGTTTGTTTATATAATGGAAATGTTTACAAACGAATTCATTTCAGAATTTGCACGACACAAAATAGATGCGCTTAATTATGGACTTGGGTTGTGCTTAAGTCTCGGACCATTGATATATCGGAGTGTTAAAGCAACGCCACCATGACAGTCTGTGTTCAGGAACAGAGTGCGAAGAAATGAAATGAAATGAAATCGTTTATTAAGCAAGTAGGATCACCGATCACTTTTACACATCATGTTTTTTTATTTTTTTTAACTAGATGAAGCCGGCATTTCCTAACTGACTACCTCTGAGAAGAAATAGCCGAAACAAACTCAGGGATCATCGTCTTTTTTCAAATCAAGACATTAAAAATGAGAATGTTTACAATAATTTACCTTATAATTACGCATATTGCTTAATAACAATGCTTAACAGAGCGAGCAGCTCAGTCCCAAGCATTTTTGTCTTCTAAATAATCTGTGATTTTATAATACCCCTTTTTGCAAAGTTTGGCCTTTATATAGTTTTTAAATCGTATAATGGGTAAGTTTCGAATGTCCATGGGAAGCTTGTTGTAAAAGTGTATACATTGACCCATGAACGAGTTGCCTACTCTGTGGAGACGAGTGTGATGTACAGCAAGAAGACTATTAGGACTATTATATATTATTACTAAGAAGGCTATTCCACTGAAGAGAGGGGTGAGGCAGGGACACATTATATCTCCGAAACTGTTCACCGCTGTACTGGAAGATGCATTCAAGCTCCTGGAATGGAAAGGGCTGAGCATCAATATCAATTGCGTCTATCACTCATCTTCGATTTTAAATCGATTTTGTCACTATAGCGATGTCGCTGGAGGGATTGAGTATCATGCTTGACGACCTCAATGAGATTACCCAACACATGGGCCTTAAAATAAACATGGACAAAACGAAGGACATGTCGAATGTTCATATTGCGCCATCGCCGGTTTCTGTTGGGAGCTCCATCCTTGAAGCTGTGGATTAGTATGTATATCTGGGACAGCTGATCCAGATCGATAGTTTTGACTTCAAGGACGAGGGGTTATGACGAATCCGACACGGCCGGGCAGCGTTCGGGAAGCTCCGTAGTGTCTTCTCCTCCAAAATACCTCAGTACCTAAAGACAAAAGTCTTTGACGAATGTGTGTTACCGGGGATAATATATAGATAAGAAACGTGGTACCTCACTATGGCCCTCATAAGAAAGGTCACCCACAGGCCGCGTCCAACCGGTCTATTTGGAAATCCTTGGGGGAGGCCTATGCCCAGCCGTGGACTTGCTTGTAGCTGCCATAATGATGATAATGAAATAGATGCTCACATAGTTAGACCGTCAGTTTTCAATAAATATACTATTCAATTTTAAACCTACCAAACCAGCTATTTCGGGAATTTGTTAGCACCAGACGTACTCATTTATAATTAAAGTTACGCCGGTCATTTGAGTACAAAAGCGTGTAGCTTCCATTAAACTAATTAGTTGTAAATAAACGTTGACTGCGATACATTTCACTGGTTTTAAATGTCCGCAGAGTCATAATTATAATAATCTTACACCTAGCATTTTTGCCAACCATCTTGGAGTCGGTTTTCAGTCTAAAGGGATGCAGCTGAATGACCGGTATTTACTTCGAACGACCGCCTTAACGTTACAAGTTACTGGGTAATAGGTACGACACCCAGTGGTAAGAATAGTTGTCAGACTTTTGACGACTTAACAACTGATTAACGTGCCTTCTGACGTACAGGTCTTGTTATGTAAAGAATGTCACCCATCCACGAACCAACCGCAGCAAGCCTCACTTAACCTTATCGATCGACCATTGTGGCTGTTATTACTACAAGGTTCTCAATCATAATGATAAAATTTATATCATAAATATTTATTCATCAGGTTCCGAAATGGAACAATTTTCTTTTGAATTAAGATTTTGTTCGTGCTCAGAAAAGGGCAAGGTGAATTTTCCCAATTCAGTCTGTAATTTGCCGATACTTGATGCAAAATTTATCACATTAATATATATCAAAGGCGTAGTATAGTAATTTCAAGTAACTTTAAAACCTTTTCAGTGTATATTGAATTAAGCCTAGATACCAAGGGCGGTTTGTTTCCCGTCCATTTATTGCACGCGTACTTATACCTCAAAAATGGCGCTATGTCATCATAATCACCTGTCCCCTTCATCAACTATGTCGGTCGTAGCTATGGGTTGGTTTAGTTTAATCGAATTCACCTAAATATCGGTACGGTAAGGCGTTAAGAGTAGACTCTAACGGCGCTTTCTCTATGCAAACGTATTCCGTTGTTTTCTTCGTGGATAACGCTTTTGGAGCAATTTTTACAGTTTTAGAACATGTTTATACGCGCTCCTATCATTTGATTTTTTTCCAAAACCTATTTAATAAGAGAAATATGATATTTCAAAATCCCGAAAAATAACCCATTTTTATCGCGATGTTCAGACGGCTATTAGACAGATGTGATAAGTTTTTGACATAATAGAAAATAATAGAAGCATAGGCATAATTTTCCTCTAAATTTTTATATAAAAATAATTACGATCTGTCGTGTTTTCAAAAAGAAAACTGCGGAATAAAAAACGTCTTTTGGTCAACGTTTTTGTAGGTAAAATCTGCCTGATCTGCAAGTGTCCCTTTCGCACTTTACCGGGAAAGGTTGGAAGCGGCGCGATGGTAATAGTTTCTTCAAATACCTATTTTTTAAATTCCTCGGCACTAGAGTCCCTCTTAAGCATCGCTAAAAAACGTTATTTTAAGCGACAATATATGACCGTGACTTACGACAAATATTAATTAAAATTAAGTACTTGTTGTTATTTATTGCACGGTACGTATGTTACCTTAAACATCCGTTTGAAAGCTAAGTAAGTAATCATTAAGTCATAAAAGAGGCTAATGACAGTAAGTTGTTCGGAGCAAAACGACTGAAGAGCTCCGTATTTTTGCTTTCGTGCATTCGTATAAAGCTAGTACAATTAATTATTAAAGTCAGTGCGTATTCGGCCGTCGATCGCGTAACTCAAACCACACCAAAACCATTCAAACCATCTTTTGGATTAAACCAACATAGCTTACTCACTTATAATCATTATCTTTGTCGAAACCATAAAACTATAACCAAAGGAAAGCCGTATCATTTAAACCGAACCAATACCAAACCATAACCATCAACTAAACCAAAACCATCATTCAATCTAGAAAGTTGGTATCGCGCAGATAACCAAACTACAACAATGTCAATAAGTTTATCACTATTCAGAAGACTATTGAAAGGCACTTTTAGCGTCACATCCTAAGGCTATTCATATTGAGTATAAAAGAAAAGCAAGACATATCCTGTATCTTTAAGGCTACGTTTTACAGCGCTTCGAATGCAAAACTAACTTCGCCGCGGTGTGATCCTCAGTAGGTTTGCAGACTACGCATGTTTGCTTATTCCATGCTCCTTTAACGACCCGACAGGGGAGATCACATTGTACATACTAGCGTGCTTCGTATAGACTACGTTAGCGTTATAGTACTTTGTAAGTCAGATCGCAGTGATAATGGGAATATATGTTCTGAATTTTGTAATGCCAATAATAAGTTTGATTAGAAGAAGGCTAGTGGCTACACATTACACACTATTAATAGCAATCAGCTTCATTTTGACAGGACAAAAACATTCATTGCGTTGTTTACGCTATTAAGCAGATATTTTTTTGAACTTATAGAATAAAATACTCTTTATTCTATACACCATATAGATCGCAAAAACATAAATATAATGGATTAGCAATATACTTATTAATTATTAAAATTGAGAGCACTATTACTCTCAACTTGTGTGTCCATGCCCATGTTGTACCGACTCCTATAAAGATTGGAGACTTTGTTGACAGCTACGTGTACCTGGGACAAACTATCCAGTTAAGAAGGTCCAACTTCGAGAAAGAGGTCAATCGTCGAATCCAATTCGGCTGGGCTGCTTTCGGGAAGCTACGTAAAATCTTCTCGTCCGAAATACCGCAGTGTCTCAAGACAAAAGTCTTCGACCAGTGTGTGTTGCCAGTGATGACTTATGGAAGACGTGGTCGCTAACAATGGGCTTATAAGAAGGCTCAAAGTCACTCATAGGGCAATGGAGAGAGCTATGCTTGGGGTTTCACTGCGCGATCGAATCAGGAATGATGAGATCCGCAGAAGAACGAGAGTAGCCGACATAGCCCGAAGAATTGCAACACTAAAGTGGCAGTGGGCTGGACACATTGCCCATAGAACCGATGCCCGATGGGACCGACGGGTTCTCGAGTGGCGACCACGCACCGGAAGACGTAGCGTGGGTAGGCCCCCGACAAGATGGACCGACGACCTGGTGAAGGTCGCGAGAAACCGCTGGATGCGGGAGGCGCAGGACCGGTCGTCGTGGAGAACCTTGGTGTAGGCCTATGCCCAGCAGTGGACGTCTTTCGGCTGGAATGATGATGATGATGATGTGTGTCAATAGGGTGCAGGATGCAAAACCAGTTAAATTTATCAAGGAGAAGGAACCTTTATCGTATACTAGGTTTAACCCCCGATATTTGAATGAAATTTCTTGATTCCCCGACCCACCGCATTAAATCGCATAGAAAGAAAGAAAAGTATTTATTCCGCACAATCACAACGTAGATTACAAGTAAATAAAAATAATAGAAAAGAGAAAAATATAATACGCTCAAAAGCCTCGTACCCAAACATGAAAATTTTAAACAATTTTTTCCTAATGTCATAGCTGCCCGCTAGTACTTTGTTTTCGCTAAGTGTTAGTTAAGACTCCTAAGAGTCCCGGCGTAAAGTTATACAGGTAACCGACTTCGAGAATAAAGCTATCAAATACAAGAATATTTTTTTAAATGGGATTTAGATTATTCCAGAGAGCATCAAATCAAATTTATTAGAGCTCTAAATTATTTTACACTAGTTGGTGATTGGAGCCTCCTGTTAAGCAAATTATGCCTGTGCTAGGAGATTCCGCTTATCCACAGCATTATACAACTTTTTAAAACCTTGTGTATAATCAGCATGCAAGTCTGTGGTGTATATATAACGTTTCAAGCAAATAGCAAGTTCAAGCAAGCAAGTAAACTCAATAGATTTATACAAACTACTATATTATTTATATACAGACAAACGCCTTGCTCAAGGTCCACAAAATATTGGCAGGCCATTGCGCCTTTTTTTTGGGATAGGAAATAATCAAACGACTTTTCCCGTTCTGGGCGGAGCGGAAGGGCGTGTCAGAGTTTTACTGACTAAAACCAACCGAAACCGTGGCCAGGGCTACGGTTTCTTTTTTAAACAACCCGCAACCCTGACTTAAGAGGCATCGGTCTTCGTGGACCCCGTCACTATGTGCTGACATCTCTTTGAGGCGCGCGTAAAACACAATGCACCATCGACTCGGGCCTAGTCCTTACCAGGCGGCGAGCTGCCCAGTGCTCACCGCCCGCAGGCCCACGCCTACGGTGGCTGGGTGTGCGATGTCGTCTTCCGACCAGGGCGTCTCCTGCGGCGGCTAGTGGCGTGAGAACGCTAGGATTCCCGCTGCTTCACACGCTCCGCTTCCTACTTTGCCAGCATCACTGATTCGCAGGTGGTGACAGCCTGTCATGGACTACCGCTCCAGACCATGGCCAGGGTCGGACGCGAGAGATCGCCGTCGATCGCCACTACGAGTACACGGCGGTGCTCTACCCAAGCCGGGCAGACCTCCACCGTATGCTCCACCGTGTCTTCAGAGCGATCCACACAATGGTGACACCCTGCCGTTTTTTCCCGCCTTATACGGAACAGGAACCTCACAAAACAACCGTGTCCGGTGAGGACCTCCGTCAGGCAGAAGGCGAGGGCGCCGTGGTGCCTCTCTAGCCACTCCTCAAAGAAGGGACTTACCGCCGCTATTGTGGCGTGCCCAAGGCCCTTGTGCCTTTAGTTTTATTTTACGCTACCCATGACGAGCGATGAAGCTGAATTTATAACTGTAATGTAATGATAGTGTACTGTTTTAATAAATTGCCAACTACAATAGTATTTTCAAAACAAAAGGTTACTCTATAACCGCATTCATACTTAGTAAGTTATCTAAAATGAAACAGTACAAAATTGTAAGTAAAGAGATTATTTAATGTAAAATGAAATACCCAAAACATTTCACAATGCGATTAAAGTAGACACGGACACTGTCCAAAGCAGAATTTAAAATAATACTGCCCAAATCTTATGACCGCTGCCTTGTCGCAGATATACAGTCAAAAAACTCTGTGGTCGTAATCTGGGGTCCGCAACGAGGGGTTTGAGAGACCCCCGTAATAATCGCTAGCGAAACGTCAATCACACGAGGGTTGAACCAAGGATGAAACTGAAGGGTTGGATTATAAGGGTCCGATTCAGGGAGGGAACAGGATTACTAATATTCAGGGCCACGGATGATGGCTTTAATTTACTTTTATTGAATATTCAATTACAGGTTGATTTTGTAAGCGTATTAAGACTTATGAGAAGAATTATGAACCTTGCATCTTTCGTTGTTTAATTAACTTCACTATAAAAGTAGAAAATATGTATTATTTAATGAACTACTATTTCTTTATTTTCTATTATTAGTTTTTTTGTTGTTGTGAATATTGTGTGCCTTACTGAACCGAGGTCTAAATCACTTTTTCCCTCGTTAAATATCATCACTATCTTTTCTATGCTTCTTTTTATTTTTATTGTTATATATGAAAGGAGTCTTTTTAATCTTATAACTCTAGAGTTTTAAAGAGATCATACCAAAAAATCAACAGGCATATTAATTATTTTTCAATTATAATTTTTTGTTTTCGTTTTCCATGCAAAAAATCGGCAGTAATGAAAAAAATTCTTTACTTTAAAAGGTATTAATGTAGACTAATGTTTATGTAGACTAGTGTAATCATCATCATCATCATCTCAGCGTTAACCCCAGTCACATCCGAAGCTTTTTCAGCTTTGGAGTCTGGGGTCCGCTTTACCAGTCTTAATTGCTGATATTGGCTAAACTTCGATATTTTCCGTGAAGCGACTGCCGTCTAACCTCCACAACCCTAAGGCGATATCTAAGCATTGCAGCTAGCCCAATTGTTAGACTTTTGAGTGCTCCAACAACCCGTAACGACTGCCACTAGATGTTCGTATGGCAACCGGGACCAACGGCTTAACGTGCTTTCCGAGGCACGACCAGACCAGTGCAAATATTCATATTCATGCATACTGCACTGTGCGGGGATCGAACCCGCGCCTCCTTGCGCAACGGCCGCGTTCGCTACCGCTACGCCACGGAGGCTGTCAGTGTAATATGCTATATTTATTGTACTAGATTTCCGTCCGCGGCTTCGCCCGCGTGGAATTCGGTTATATTGCGCTTTTTAGATTTACCTCGGGAATATCAAATTTTTCCGGGATAAAAAGTACCCTATTATTTAATCCGGACTTCTAACTTTACGTCTGCAAAATTACCAAGCAATCAGTTCAGTAGTTACAGCGTGAAAGCGGAACAAACAAACAAACTCACTTTCCGATTTAAAATATTAGTATCTTAGTATAGATATAGATTATGTAAATGGTACACCACAGACTATCCCTACTATCCTCGGTGGTAGGCCATAACATCGGCTGCCGGCAGAAGTTACCACCCACCAGACAAAGTCTTGCCGCCAAGCTATTCGTCGTGTTCCGGCATGATGTCTGGTGATGCCGTACGGAGGACGGGTCTGGTCAGTTGTGTTGCGATGTGTGCCGGGTACGATGCGCCAAATGTTGTTGTATCGGTAGTTTGGTCGTGGAGGGTCTCCAGATCAGTCTCCCTCTAGTTTAAACATTGCATCACCTCGCTCAACTGCCGTCTTCCTTCCTATTCACTCAGTTTTTTGAGTGAAAGGGCTTATTAAACTAGCGCGCTTTACCATCAACGATTGCATCACTGCTTACCATCAGGCGGGATTGCGATCAAGCACTAGTGTATAATTATAAAAAAAAGACTACCTACAGTATTTGCCTCTCCTTCCACTCTAAGCCAGCCCTTGGATGGATTAACATCCAAAGGTTGTCTTTAATAGATCACTCTAGGCGATAACACCACCCATTGTGTTAACATTTGTAATTTTTTTATTTTACTGTCTCTAATTTACATGGAGTAAATAAAAGAGAGTATTATAAACTATTCTATTATCTTATTTTCTTTTTTACATAGAGGATCCTGTACCGTCGTATTAATACGAAACGCAATGCTGGTCTTCAGCAAGATTACGCCAGGTGTAAACACTTTCTGAAGGCTCTTAGAATTAACTAGTTACACTTAAGAGGCGTAAGTCCTGACGATGAAGCATAGTACTATCACTTCGCCGTTAGGGCTTACCCTTTATTAGAGTACCTAATTCTTCTTTCTTTCTTTATTTTTTGGCTTCGCACGGTTTGTGCATTTAGCCAATGTCACGTAATGAAATATTCATGTCGAAAAAGACGGCCGCGTGAACAGTCTTACGAAGGAGGTTTGAGACAAAGCCATGATGTGGCCACTATGCTGCGATATTTCACTGCTCTTTATAGATTATTTACTGAAAGCACTTTTTACTGCGTAAATCAAGCACTTTTATTTAGTAAACAACATTATAAATAATTTTAAAAGTCCAATGAAACACGAGTGTCATACTCAGCTTGACTTTCCCACCAAAACTCGGAGGACCTAATTCATTGCAAAACATTTTCAGTCACTAATATTCCCACTTTTGGGACACAGGTCCCCTCTCACTGAGAGGAAGTGGGCCGTAATCTACCACTCGAGCCCAGTGCCGGTTGGTAGGTGTCACATGTCTCCGAAGTTTAGGCCCCAGGACATGCCAGTTTCCTCACAATGTTAACCTTCACCTTTGAGAGCAGAAGTGATGAATAAATTTACACAAAGCAAAACTCCTGATGGGGTTCGAACCTATGACTTGTAAGTCGTGGCCGATTATTTAAGTATTATCCGTCAATTAGGTGTCAAAATGATATTATTATCATGATTTATGTTAGCTAGTAAATCTGCTATTTAGAAATTACATGATCCCAATTTACCGAGTGGCTATAAACTTATTAATACCTAATTATTATCCACAGCAGGCTAATATACATTCACGGGTTAATACTCAGATAATCCAGCTTATGCACGAGTTACAGACCACAGTATCACGAAACGCCTATGTAGCAATGAAAACATGTTTTCATGAACGTGGGAATGAACGAAGGAAAAACAAGAGTATGATTTTTTGTGTCGAGATTTCCCTCCGGAAAATATTTTCTATTCAACTACCTTAATTAATTAGCGGTGATTGTGTGGAACTGTTGTGATACGGGCTTTAGTGGGCCACAAAACAGACCAGGTTTTGTACAGGTTTTCCTTGACAACGAGGAAAAAAGGCCTCACTTACACGTAAGGTTGTTTTTTCGGCAGGGAACGACTCTTCGAGGGTTAAAAAAAATTGACTTGCTTTTGCCGTACACTATAAAATGTCTTTTTTTTTACCACATTTCTGTTATTTACAGTGACTATGTCGGCTTTTGTTGTAAAATTCCGAAACAAGATTAGATACGTAATTCAGTTTTCAGTTCATGAAATAATATCGTTATGAAGATAATACAATTATAACGCCCATTTACAAAGTTGGCAAAGGCTCGCCAAATCATACTGCGGCATTAATCTCATGTTGAAATCGCAACAAACGTATGAAATACTTACGCTACGATGCAAATGGCCACCGGGTAATTAACCCAACTCATGTGGAAATGTGCATTTATTTTAAAACAAAAAAAAAATGTATTCAATAGAATGGATACCACACAAAAGGGAAAATGATCGTACGAATAATATGAGCTTAAGGGTAAAATGAGTATAATAATTATTCGCTGGCTTTATTTAACAATACTTACCCGAACATAAATGCTAAAATTGTGCATGCGTCAGTAAAACTCCCCGATCCCATTAATTTTGTCTTTCCCGCACATTATGAAGTGCAGTCAAACATCAATCAATTTAATTGAAACATTGTTTGTAGAGAAATTGAGTTAAAACCGCTACCTGAATACGGAACGCTAAAAATAAAATGAATAATTTAGGCCAACGGTCGTTATGTGAATTGCAAATCGAGCGAAAGATTGTATTTACGTGAAATTATTCAAGCAAATCTTTCCTAACGAATTGTTTGCTTGCTTTCAAACTTTACCAATTCCAAAATAGGTATTCGATTTTGGGACATTTTATTCAATAAATTTCGACGGTTACATATTTAAATATTTTACGTAAAAGAATTTAATTTTCAGAAAGAACCTACGATGAAAAATGTCCCCAATTTCTTTATGTCCCACCGACAACGTTCAATGGACGTATTTTATAGCATAACTAGTAATAAAGAACGTACATTATAATTTTATTATTTTAAGATTTAAATAAAATGCCGGTTGAAAAATGTCATCTCCTTAATAACTTTTGCAATAATGCACCTAAGTCTTTTCTGCATGAGGGCGCATTTCTTCTGCATAAGCGTATTTGTCGAAACGTTCAAGTGGGTGAACATATGCGAAGAGTGGTATAGAGGCGCTCGGGGTTAAGTTGTGAATGTATAAGCAGGTCTAGGTAGATAGTAGGATGCTCAGTTAAAGACAAAGGAGTACAACACAAAGCTATTCCAGGCGAGTCGTCTGAATCTCCAGGGGTTTGCGGCTTGCGCTGGCAACGCTGTTTTCGTTGTAACTCGCCTGTTGCTGTGAACGTAAATATTAAGAAAATTCAACTGCAGTATATATGCCAAACACCGCCCATTTAGAAGCACGACACACTACTAAGTCATTGTTTGTATTCCTTTCTCATTTTACATCTCTAACATAATAATATAATGGAATAATTATGAACAACACTCTCGTAACATAACTGACTCTTTTATCTTTTTTTTTACTGCACGAAATATTCCGTAAATGTTGGCCATTTTAAATTCTTTCGTCTCATTTTTCACCGTATTACACTCGGAGTTTCAGATTGTTTTATTATAAACTTTTTTTTAGAATGTGAGAGTTTTTGCATACCTGGCTCTATTTTGTTCCGTATCATGAATTCATGAAACGGTTTTTTTATGTTTTAATTTTAAAAGTGCCTCCTCTCGTAAATTTTTGTGCTTAAAACAGTACCGAGTTTGTCTAATTATGCGCCCGTTTATGCTTTCATTTCATACAAAAACTAATCTAGATAATTTATATTATTTATTCTACGAAATAGTCTTTGTTCGAAGTATAATTAGTGTTTTGTCCAGCAAATGATAATCTGAAAACATAGTGTTGTGAAACCTGAGATACCTACATTATGTCAATATAGAATGTTTGAAAAGAGATTTGATACCGACGTGATGTTGTGATTCCATTCCACGGTTATTGTTTTTCATTATATTCGTTATTGTGACTCGCTGTATTGTTGACATTTCTGTTCATTGTCCAATAGGGACTGAAAGAATAATGTTCCCGTAAACACGAACAAATTTTAATAAACTCGCGATTCAATTTGTTATCTGTCCCTTTACACATTGTTTCACGAAAATCTAATCAGGCCACTGAAAAACACAATGGCTCGCGTTTCGATATCTGTTAATTAAAATCAATCCTTTCTTTAAATCAATTCTGTTGACAGTTAAATGAAAACATGTTTTTGTTAACGTTTTTAATACCTGTGTTGATATTTTTATTGAATTTAAAAATGCAGGAATAAATAAACCATAGGTAGGTTGTTAATTGAATATTTCAACTCGAAATGTTGTTTTAACTCATATTGCTGATTGAATCATGTATTTTGATATCAACGAGTGTTCGAGCGTGATGATAAATACAACAGCATTATAATTACTTAATGTTACTAACAAAACTCTGTTTTGTTACTCGTCGAGATAATCTATACTTTTTTACGTATTTAAATATCGATACAAATGATATTTGGATTTCATTTTTAAACGAAGATTTTATTTAAGTAAGGAGATCTACAATTTTCAAAATGTCTGGAACTAGATTTTTCTCAACTCAGCGTTAAACAAAGATCAAAAACTTGTCAAAAATGTAGGAAAATTAAAATCATTTTTGCCGTAATTATGAGAATATAAGATTAGACTCTGTCAACGTTCTTAAAATCACGAGTATGACCATCAATATTCCCAAAAAATAAAACTATAATTATTTTTATTTTTTGTTTTGTCGTGTTCTGATATTCATACAGGACGAACTTGCGTTTGTTCTATTAAATAAGTATCTTTGTTGACAACTTCTATAAGCTGTCAACATATATACCTATTTTTAAAAACTTTAACTTAACCGCAATCCCGCCTGATGGTAATCAGTGATGCAATCGTTGATGGTAAAGCGCGCTAGTTTATTAAGAGCACTAGCACTCACTTCACTTTAGCCTTGAAGACACTTAAATTGTAGTCCGCCGGGAACACCGCGTCTGGCAAATTGTTCCAATCCCTCGATGTACGCGGTATTAAAGACGAGGCGAAATGCTCCGTCCGGATCTTAGTGGTGTCAACAGTGTAATGGTTGAATACTCGCCGTACGACGTGTCGTCCTATGATGGAATGGAGATAGGGAAATTAAATCATGTAATTTCCTCGCACACTCTCCAAAAAGTTTCAATGTTTCTTGTATGAGACTTCAAAACAGGGTGATTAATTTGCTGTTAACAAAAGAAAACCTAAACTAAACTAACAAGCTTTAAACTTTTAGTGCCATATTATAATTGTTTAGAAAACTTCCAAAAAAATTAGAACATTAATCCACCACAACTAATACTAAAATGAAGGTTAAACGCGAAAGTAAACGATTCCGTTGAATTTATAATAAAACGACAGCTAAATATCCGTACAGGAAATTAAATAGGAATCAGAACAAATCCCATTATAAAGTGTCATCAATCACTAAATCCAACTGGAGTATGAGCCTGCTGTGCGGAAGACACAAATACGTAGGCGTAGTATACCTACATTATTATTAGCCTAGGCTAATGTCGAACATGAACATTTATTCATCGGTGACATATCCTCATTTATCATCATCATTTCAACCGTAAGACGTCCACTGCGGGACATAGGCCTCCCCCAAGTATCTCCACGACGACCGATCCTACGCCTCCCGCATCCAGCGGTTTTCCGCGACCTTCACCAGTAGGCTTAGGGTTTTCATTAAGAAACTCGATCGTCAATATCGAGCACGTTTGACTCAGCGATTGGCCCGCTTCAAGGTCGTAAGAACTCTCAACCAATGAGGGCGCCAAACGCGCTCGATATCGACGAACGAGTTTCGTATTGAAAACTCATACTAGGCCTACAGATCGTCGGTCCACCTTGTCGGGTGCGTCTTCATCAAGTATCGGTCCTACGGGCAATGTGCTCGGCCCAATGTCACTTAAGTATTGCAATTCTTCTGGCTGCGTCAATTACTCTCGTACTTCTGTGGATGTCCTCGCATAGCTGTCGCCATTGCCCTTTGAGTGACCTCATTAATACAACGTGAAAATATTAACCGCACTATTTCTTTTTTATATGTAGAACTATATGGTGTATTGATTTGATTCGGAAAATCAGTTAAGTATCAATGGAGGTCACCAACCTAAATATTCGAAGGCATGTGACGCCAACCAAGCCCCACTACCCAAGTGCATATATATACCTACATATCGTGCAGTTTTATTATTTTTAATGTGGTGCTATCGTGGACGTCAACGTCTATAAAATTATTGGAAATAAGTACTAAAATGTTATATCATTTTTGTGGGCGGAAATTTAAAACCGTTTTCATATATTTCCGTATATTTTACTTCTCCGCGTTATCGTGACACCGTGGCGGGAATATGAACCTCCACGATAATGATTGACACTTCATAGAAATAGTCATTGTATAGAATTATACGAAGAAGTGTTGTATAAGTGATTATAATTTTGTAAATACTTTATACTTGTTGCGGTCGCGAATCATAACTTTTTCAACACTGACACAGACCGCAAAAAAACTTAAAAAAGAAAAATAATTTCCCAGGTTACCCTGGCGCTTACTCAAATTATAAAAGCACACATTGGTTACTAAAGCGACAATGTAAATAGTCTTGATGTAGGTCTGTACCTAGTATAACAACACTGTAGTATAATGACAAGCATAATAAACTAGAAAACAATGAAAGGTGAGAAATCAATTTAATAAAATATTTTCAGAATAAATAAACTGGCCTAGAGGGTGTCACGCTCAGTTTCCGTAGTTTACCGTCCATCGCAATTAGTAACCCTACTTAAGTGTTAAATAAGAGATAAAAAAAAATAGGCTATTTGTTACTTTGAGTTGACATACTAAGTACGGAATCCTTAAAACGGGGCCACAAAAGATTTTGATAACTAAAGAAAGAGTTATTTATATATTCTAACTATTGAATAGCTTATACTCGTCCCGAGCACAAGCTACCGTACCTATGAGCTATTTAACAGTTATAGCTAAGATTTTTGCTGAGTTGGTACCAACTCAGGAAAAACCTTAACAGCTTGAAGTAGCTAAAATACAGCGCCATCTCTCTGGAAATTGGGTTACTAATTAGAAACTAGACGGCAACGTTGAATTTTCGGGGTTAATTTTGAACTACGTGCACCTATTTTAATAATTCTTTTTTATTTGAAAGAAGATACGTTCAACATTTTTTCCACTTATCATTTTACCACACAACATTTTTTCTCACTTTAATATTACAAATTGGTATCAAATATCAGCTTTCTAATGCCAACGGTCACTGAGATTATCCGCGGACGTGTCCGTCCGCAGATAATCTCAGTCGACAGGCAGACCTTGGCGAAACTATAAGAATTCCTAGTTGATTACGGAAACCTAAAAAAACGAAATGAACGTGTGCAGTGATAGTAGAGTATGGAGGTGATGTTCTAATGGGTTGGTGAAGACTGCTAGACTAAGGGAACGTTGCGGGCGGTGAGCAGTGGGCAGCTCGCCGCCCGGTAAGGACCAGGCCCGAGTCGACGGCACGATTCACGCGTGCCTCAAGGAGATGTCATCACATCGTGACGGGGTCCACAAAGACCGATGCATCCTGGATCAGGGTTGCGGGTTGGCTAAAAAAGAAACCATGACCCTGGCCGTCGCACAGGCAAGTGAAGAAACACGGGAGGTTTTTTGTCAGTAAAAGTCTGACACGCCCTTCCGCTCCGCCCAGAGCTGGAGAAGTCATTTCATGATGATTTCTCATTGCAACAGTAGTGCAGTGTGGGCCGATAGAAGTTCGCGTCGATCGATTTGGCGAGGGACCAGAAAGAACTGCTACCGGATGGCTGCGTAGATAACTTGTTGCCAATGTCGGTAATGCGGTCGAAGCGAGCCTTTATAAGCGCCTTTTTGTAGGACTTTGCAG
Organism: Sesamia inferens; assembly: GCA_037179545.1. Lineage (NCBI taxonomy): Eukaryota > Metazoa > Arthropoda > Insecta > Lepidoptera > Noctuidae > Sesamia > Sesamia inferens. The sequence goes on from CM073923.1 coordinate 20,638,262, forward strand.
CACGATTAAAGGCTCTCTTCTTTGAGCTTACATCCGGAGCTCTGCGGTCACGAGCGTCAACCGAGATGAGGGTTCAAAGAGATCTTAAAAGTCTGGAGCACAGACGTAGAGTAGCCAGCCTGTCTATATTCTATAGGACACATTTTGAAAAGTGTACGCGGGAATTGCATGACTTGATTCCTCTATCTCCGTTTCATCATCGGACGACCCGTCAGACGGCGAGTATCTGTCCTTACGTTGTTGACTCGACTACAATCCGGACGAAGCGTTTCGTACATCGAAGGATTGGAACAATTTACCAGCGGCGGCCTTTCCGTCCAGTTAAGCACTAGTTTATAATATAAAAAAAAATAAGAGGGGATCAAAATTTGTGTAAAACTTCATCATTTTTGCCGATGGGTAATCCCATTTGGCGCATGGCTTGTGGCAATAATTGGGAAGTTATGTTTTGCAGTGGAATATTCAATACTTTGGCAATATAATATCATGCAATTTTCTTACTTTAACTTTAATTACAATCTTGTGGTAATAAGCAGTTTAATTCAAATGAATCGCAATGAAAATTATTTTTATAGTCACTGTAATTCCTTATTGCCAATAAATTGGCCTTTATTTGGTGTAGTAACAAAATTCAATTTTGTTGTTTTAACGAAGTTTTTTTTGTCATTGATATTTACCAAAGATGGATCAGTAGCTAAATCATAACAAAAACACAATTCTTTAATAAAGACTGTACATAGACCGTGACAATACATCATATACACACATCAAAAGTGTCTAGGGATCAACATATATTTTTGCAATAACTTTTCTCCTGATTGATATTAATTAAAATTTTCTTTAAGGATTCATCAAATAAAGTGTTTTCGTTTGTCACAGTAACGATAAACCAAGTCACCTTTGCATTAATAAAGAAATTTGCCATTTTCCTAATAAAGGGATATTTGACATTTGAACCACTAACACAAAAGTTCGAAAAAAAGACTGAAATAACAGTTTTCTCTAAAATTTTATTGGGTAACTTAAACAATTAATAATCCGTGTTTCTACCGCGAACACTAACAACACAAGAACATCGGTTTGGCATACTCAAAATGAGTTCATCCAAATCACGCTGTGGAATGGCCGCCCATGTTCGTTGCAACAACAAAAAAAGGTCTTCTTGCGACTGGATACCCTCCATATTCGACAGAGCTCTTCTCTGTAGCATATCCCATGCATGCTCAATCGGGTTCAAGTCTGGCGATTGAGCAGGCCAGGGCAGGACATTGATGTTAGCTGCGGCGAGAGTCTGTCTTACAACTCTTGCGGTGTGCGGTCGTGCATTATCATGCATTAACTGAAATAAGGGACCGATTTGCACTTGTATATGAATCTCAGTTCCACCACTACAAGGATGGACTTCCTGGCAGGATTTTAATCGCTGTTGGCGTCCAGGGGTTCTCCAGTGTCGTATACGTCTTGTATCCGGTCTCATACCAAAACGAGACTCATCAGAAAAGCACACGAAACGCCATTGTTCTTCTGCCCAATTTCTGTGTTCAAGAGCCCATTGATGTCGAATCCTACGATTGTGCATTGCTATAGGTGGTACCCGTAGCGGTCTTCGGGAATGAAGGTTCACTTCATGCAAGCGGTTTCTGACTGTTTGGTCGCTAATTAAGTTCCCTGAAGAGTGATGAAGCCTCACGGCTAACATCATGGCGGTTATTGTTGGAGCTCTTCGAGTTAAGATTTGAATGTATCGGTCTTGTCTCCGTGTGGTGCAGCGATACCGTCCTCCATGGCGCTCAGCCACGGTACCAGTGCTTCGGTAACGTGTCCAAAGTCGACTGATAACACTCTGACTTGTATTCAGAGCTAAAGCCACAGTACGTTGCCGGGAACCAGCTTCTATCATTCCCACGGCTCTGAGCATTTCTTCCCTGCTTAAATGACGTCGCCGCTCCATAATAACGTTGGTTTTAATCAGTAGTAGGGAAACAGTAGCACTAATAATGTCTTCAATGCGTTGTATGTTTTTATAGGGAAAATATTGACAGCTGATTTTCATCTTTTACTCGAATTTGATTCACAGTTCCTGATTCAAATTATGAAATGCACCAAAAAGGATCCATATAAATTTATAAAATCATAAATTTATTACAAAGCCACATCTCAATCTCAAGAAATCCGCATAAAAATGCCTGATCCCTAGACACTTTTGATGTGTGTACTTTTATCGTGAAAATAGCCACTGCATGATTTGGTTAGGTTCAAGTTAGTTTTTTTATGACCACCCAGAACAATTGAGTTGTATCCTAAAAAATAATTTAATGTCCATCGAACGGATTTATAAAAAAATATTGAACACGTATTTTTTATTTTTCCTTCATTCGAATACTTAGGAAGATATATTGATTTGAAATGTCACATGACGTCACGCCGTGGTACAAAATATACCACGGCGTGATGTAATTAGCCCCCACTCCGTAATTTTAATACGCTATATCTCAGAAGGTTTTGGCAATTTCGACAAATTAAAAAATACGGGTCTTAATTTATTTTATTATCTATAAGACGGACTAATTATTTTTTTGATTTTCATAACTTGGATACATCCCTATTATGAGGACAGAAAGGTGGTTAGGTTCACATTAGTTTTTTTTTTATGACCATCCAGAACGACTGAGGGCAGAAAGGTTGTTAGGTTTTTTTTTTATGGCCCCCAGAACGACCGAGACGGCAGAAAGGTGGTAGGTTCAAGTTAGTTTCTTTTTTATGACCACACAGAACGACTGTGATAGGTGGTTCTTCTTCTTCTTCAGCCTATAGATGTCCACAGCTGGACAAAGGCCTCCCCCAAGGCTTTCCACGATGACCGGTCTTATGCTGCCCGCATCCATCGGCTTCCCGCGACCTTCACCAGGTCATCGGTCCACCTTATTGGGGGCCTCCCTACGCTGCGTCTTCCAGTACGTGGCCGCCACTCCAGAATCTTACTGCCCCATCGGCCATCGGTTCTACAAGCAATATGCCCTGCCCACAGCCACTTAAGTTTAGCGACTCGAAGAGCTATGTCGGTGACTTTGGTTCTTCTGTTGATCTCCTCATTTCTGATTCGATCACGCAGAGAAACTCCGAGCATAGCTCTTTCCATTGCCCTTTTTGGTTAGGTTCAAGCTAAAATCAAAGAACTTCGCATTGCTATATCTCCCGTACTTTTCGCTTCCACGGGAGGGAGGAAATTATTCTTTCAATAGCTCTCAATAGCTTCATATGTAGTGGCCAATATGCCGACTATTTGATGACATTTTTAGCAAAATTTTGACGATCAATTACTAAGGGCGGGTTGTTTCACGTTCACTTAATGCATGCGTAAAAGTTAAAAATGGTGCTAACTGTCGTTAAGTCAAAAAATGAGTTGTTTCACAATACGTCAACGTTAACGCACGCAAAAAAATACGATTACGTTAACCGATGGTCTGAGCACTGGTTAGCGTAACTTATGTCAAGTTGTGTTTAGTCCGCCGTGGTGTCAAATGGTGAAAACAACATAAACTCCCGTTTGTATTCGCCAGTTTGGTCTTTAATTGACGATAGTAGTTCATCTGATGATGATACAAGTACCGTAGAAATAAAGAGAAAGGTATCTAAAACACGTATTAATAATTGAAGCCTTTGGGATGATCAGGAATGTTTTGCAAGATACCGAGTATCAAAGGAAGTAGCTATATTGTTAACACGAAGCATTCAACTCTGTGTATTGCAGCCCAAGTTTTTTTATTTTTTAAATTACTGTTGTTGTCTTGTCTGTTTTTTACAGAACAATACATCTTTATATTTTTCAATCAAAGATTGAAAGCGATTTTTTGTGAAGTTAGTAGACCGTTCTCGTATTTTGTCTCAAATAAATAAAATGAAAATAAAATGTATTCATTTTTCGTCAAAGTAATAGCTTTTCTATAGGTACACAGTTTTCTAGTATAAGCGGACTTAATTTATAAAAATGGCACGAAGTTATTTCCCAAAACAATAAACAATAATACCATGAAGGTTAAATAAAATACAGCACAATGACAGTCGCCCATCAGATAAAATTTGACGTGAACGTGAATGTTGTCATACTAGAAAAAATCTCCCATCGATTTTTATTGGGAAAACATCTTGCTTTCTACTGACAACCCCGTTAACCATGACAGCTAGTATTTTACACTTTGAAACAACACTTCTTATTTAACGAACGTTAAACAACTGAAACAACCCGCCCTAAGGGCAGGTTGTGTCAAACGGTTGGTTATGGTTACATACGTACGTCAAAAAGTTACGTTAACGGATGATGTTTAACGTTTGTTAAATAAGAAGTGTTATTTCAAAGCGTAAAATACTAGCTGTCATGGTTAACAGGGTTGCCAGTAGAAAGCAAGATGTTTTCCTAATAAAAATCGATGGGAGATTGTTTCTAGTATGGCAACATTCACGTTCACGTCAAATTTTATCTGGGCGACGGTCATTGTGTTGTATTTTATCTAACCTTCATGGTATTATTGTTTATTGTTTCAGGAAATAACTTCGTGCCATTTTTATAAATTAAGTCCGCTTATACTAGAAAACTGTGTACCTATAGAAAAGCTATTACTTTGACGAAAAATGGATACATTTAATTTTTATTTTCATTTTATTTATTTTCTCAAATAAATAAAATATAAATAATTTTTTTTCAGAGAATGGTCTACTAACTTCACAAAAAATGAGAAAGATCGCTTTCAATCTTTGATTGAAAAATATAAAGATGTGTTGTTCTGTAAAAAAGCAGACAAGACAACAACAGTAATTAAAAAAAAAGGAACTTGGGCTGCAATACACACAGAGTTAAATGCTTCGTGTTAACAATATAGCTACTTCCTTTGATTCTCGGTATCTTTCAACACATTCCTGATCATCCCAAAGGCTTAAATTATTAATTCGTGTTTTAAATACCTTTCTCTTTTTTTCTACGGTACTTGTATCATCATCAGATGAACTACTATTGTCCATTAAAAACCAAACTCGCGAATACAAAAAGGAGTTTATGTTGTTTTCATTATTTGACACCACGGCGGACTAAACACAACTTGACATAAGTTACGTTAACCAGTGCTCAGACCATCGGTTAACGTAATCGTATTTTTTTGCGTGCGTTAACGTTTACGTATTGTGAAAAAACTCATTTTTTGACTTAACGATAGTTAGCACCATTTTTAACTTTTACGCATGCGGTAAGTGAACGTGAAACAACCCGCCCTAAGGAATTAGTTACATTTTAAACGTACTGAATGAACAAGTTAGAAGCTAAATAAATATCGCGTCTTTTATTATGCCTGAAGGTTTTTATTTAGATAACAAATTTTAACTTACATTTTTAATTTCTCCAAATTCTATTCGTTACTCCTTTCCTGGTGGTAGAGCTAAAAAAATGGATGAAATTGTTGTAAAAAGGAAATAACCGGTTGATATGCCAATACCTGAAGGAAGCTTGCTGATAGTGGACGTGTTTCAGCTGTAATTACGATGTTGCTGACTCTTTTCCTATATGCATTTTGCATTGCGTAACAAACGCAGTATCAATCACAACCTAAACAGTTTTGTTGCTAATCCTTAATGCTTCATATATTATGTTCAAAAATTAAGAACATAATTAAAAAAAAAACATTACAAACTAGTGCTTGTCCGCGTTCCGCCTGATGGTAAGGAGTGGTGCAATAGTCGATGTTTATTAAAAGCTCATTCACTCTAACCTTGAAGATACTTAAGTTGTAGTCAGAATAGTTTCAGTCTTTCTACGTACGATGGTACTAACTGTTTGTGTGTAATGCAATTACCACCCTGCTGGGTGATTACATAAACACAGTATCAGGAGCGGAACACGTACCATGTACCGGAAGACGCAGCGTAGCGAGGCCCCTAACAAGGTAGACCGGTGACCGATGGATGCGGGCAGCATAAGACATCGGCATCGGGGCCGCCCCAAGGCTTTCGAAACGATGACCGGTCTTATGTTGCCCGCTTCCATCGGCTTCCCCACCAGGTCATCGGTCCACCTTGTTGGGGGCCTCCCTACGCTACGTCTTCCAGTACGTGGCCGCCACTCCAGATTCTTACTGCCCCATCGGCCATCGGTTCTACGAGCAATGTGCCCTGCCTACAGCCACTTAAGTTTAGCGACTCAAAGAGCTATGTCGGTGACTTTGGTTCTTCTGTTGATCTCCTCATTTCTGATTCGATCACGCAGAGAAACTCCGAGCATAGCTCTTTCCATTGCCCTTTTTCGTTAGGTTCAAGCTAAAATCAAAGAACTTCGCATTGCTATATCTCCCGTACTTTTCGCTTCCACGGAAGGGAGGAAATTATTCTTTCAATAGCTCTCAATAGCTTCATATGTAGTGGCCAATATACCGACTATTTGATGACATTTTTAGCAAAATTTTGACGATCAATTACTAAGGGATTAGTTACATTTTAAACGTACTGAATGAACAAGTTAGAAGCTAAATAAATACATTTTTGATGTCATTTATTAGTATCTTAGAAGTTTACTATTAGAATGCATGCTACAAATTTAGATGCTAAAAATCTAATCTTTATGTTGAGTTGTATTTAGAGCGGTTTACATAGAAGATAAGTAGTGGCTAAGATAGTATTATTTAGATGTTCGTTAATTGTGGCTGACTTAGTAATTTAGAAGGCAACATACATTTTTGGGGGCGTAAAATGATATTAAAAAGAAGCCTGTTTTATTAGCACCCATTTTTTTTGTATATTTTTTATCTTATAACTTTCGACCTATTGAACGGATTTTAATATATTTTCTTTTATTTAAAGCAGGCACTTCTCGTGTAGCCTATGTCCTGTTCATTTTTTTTTATTAATATATATATCTTCTGCCCGTTTCTTAATACAATTGATAGCAAAAGATACATTGAAATTAAATTTAGATAAATTTTTGAACAAAACAATCGGGGCCAACGTCTGTTCTGCCTAGAACCTACCTATATACATACAAAAGGCTAGCTGGTACTAAGCTAAGATTAACCTATAATGTTCATGATTGCGGTTGGTGCTTTTGTATATTCGAACATAATTCTCTAACAAAGGCACCCGAATCAACATAATATTGCTGCTTCTATATCCTATATTTTTTGGGCCCTTATCATCAGCTCAGCGTTTTCCTAATTACATATATTGAAGGCTCCCAATCTATTTAACCAGATGCATGAATACCAGTACCTTACATGATGCGTTTACCTTTCCGACCCCCACCTGCATAACTATCAGTTGGAATAATTTTGAAGCTTATTGCTATTCCATCGCTCCTTATGCTCTAAAATGTATCTTCTCAACAATGTAAATAACGCAATGATTGTTGTTGATCTGTCAAAATGAAAACCATTACTACTGATAAGGTGTTACGCAACTACTCCGCTGATTATCAGACTGTTGGGCTTTTGAAGACCCGTAACATAACTTATGGTTGTATACTAAAAATAAACGGTAGCCAGAGCTGAATTCCCGGTCTGTCGTACCCTAAAAGTGCTGATTGCTCTTCTGATGGCCAACCCTGAATGTGACTTATTTGCGGATGAATAGAATAAGCTTATGCGTGTATGTTTGGTCTTCTGTAATTGTTTGTCTCTATGTTAGTTAATGTAATTGGTTTTGTACCGTTTTAGCTAACTATATATATATGACGTTAAGGCAAGCATTTCCGTAGCTTGGGCAAAATGGCGTGAGGTGACAGGTGTCATTTGTGACCCCAAAATGTCGGTTAAGCTTAAGGGACAGGTCTATAAGACCATCATTAGACCTGTTCTTTTGTAAGGCAATTAGGCGTGGCCTGTGCATGAGCGACACAAACTGGAGCTGAATGAATATGTTGCGGTGGATGTGTGGAGTTACGTGGAAAGATCGCATCAGGAACTCCCGCATCCGTGGCAGTCTTCGTGTCCGTGATATCGCAGACAAACTGCAAGAGGGTCGCCTATGCTGGTACGCTCACGTCTTACGAAAACCGGCATGTTACATGGGTAGCAAATGTCTTGCCATGACGCCTCCGCCGGGCCGGAACAAGCGAGGTGACCAAAGAAGTACTGGCTTGACTTCGTAAAAGATGACATGCGTACCAAAAATCTCACACCACCGGATGCCAGCGATCATGCGAAATGGAGGCGTATTTGTAGGAAAGCGGACCCCGGACTCCAACGCGAAAGCCGCGGATGCAGCCGGGATTATACGCTGAGATGATGATGACGGCGCCTACCTATTACCTAATAAATAGCTGCAATCACAATCTTTTTTTTTACACGAGTCAGTAACCGCATTAGCTGACGCCTATATTCGACCGGCCGACCTCGAAATGCTCGTTTTATTTGGTTTATGTAACAATTAGAGAGGCAAACAGCAGGAAGGGGTTCTGCGTAACGCGTAATGTTAGCCATTTGGGTTCCCGAAATTCAGTTTCACTCCGTACGTTACCCGTCGAGTATCCTTTGTTTAATTTTGCTGATGTTTGGTCAATTAGGAAAAATAAGTTTTGTAACTTTCTATGGAACTGTTCAGGTCATGTTCAGTTCATTGATTACGGTAGTGTTCGTTTCCTGAGTTGTAAGTATTATTAGGCTACCCATCATACACTACTCCAGCAACCTGATTGCGTAACACATTATTGCCATCAGTTGGAATCATTTTGAAGCTTATTGGCTATTGCTATTCCATTGCTCCCTATGTTAGAAAAAGTGTCTGCTCAACAACTTAAATAACGCAATGATTGTTGTTGACCTGTCAACCCCTGCTGATTCGCATTGGGGAATGATGGGCAAACTGAAACCATGATAATTCAAGAATGGATTGTCTATCAGAACTGGTAGGACAACCTACACAACACAAATTAGTGTCTGTGTATGGAAAATGTTATAATAAGACTGTGGAATACAGGTTGTATCTGACATCGTAACGCAAACTTCGCGAGAAGGCTACGCCGCATGCCACTAATAAAATTATGATAGTCATTTATATCGTTAATGAGCGGTTACAGAAATAACAGTGTTTAAAAAAATGTGTCGGCTCGGCCTTTGAACGTTGCAAGCGTGCCGCCGCGCGTGTTTGTGGGTATGACGTTGATCCCTAATCTGAAGTCTATTAAATCAGCTGATGGGATAGTTTTTCGAGTGTTTTTCACATTGCGCTTTTTTGTGTAATTAGCAAATTAATTATTTTTACTTTAAAATCTTATTGGGTTATAAATATGAGCGGTTTAAAGTGAAAAAATGTGCTTACTATTTTTTTAAATCAGGGAAAAGCAGACGAAAAATTCCACCTGTGGGGGTTCAGAATCATGTACTGGATCCACGGTACTCGTTTGTGCGTCGATGTCAGAGACACCCTTTATATGTACGGTTACGTAAGTCAATTTAGGTAAATCACAATTATTTTATATTATCAGAAAATTTTCATTCACTTTTTTATTATTTTCTTGTCGTTTACACGACATGAGTACCTAGTTTAAGTTTTGATTGTGTTGTTCAAATTTAAATTTTGTTCATTAATTCTAATTCGGATTTAAATTAGATTTTATTTCTATTATTAATTCTTCTACAAAATTTTTACTTTTCATTTTAATTTTGGATGCATCTTTTTATATAATATTGTTGCTAATTTATATGGTATCTCTATGGACCCTGGTCATACAGTAAAATTTTATTATTATTATGATAATAAAGATCTTTTTACGAAAGTAATTTCAAATCACATTGATTACAAAACTTCTACAAACTGTTGTATCCAGAAAAAATATATATTCTTGAACAAAATTGCTTCTGTCATCTTTGTACATGTTCTAATCAATAAGGCATAGTTAGCGCTGCACAGAGACGATCGGAAATGTATTGAAATATTCCCTTATGTTTGATTAATGTTGCGCGACGGCAATGGTCTGTTTTATGATGCAAATCGGCGAGTAACACTGTAATTGCACGTCAAAACAGAACTATTATTCGTGATTACGATTTTGGTCTATGGATAAAATTATTCAGTTTAATGGTTGTACCACACCTTTCTGATAGAAAGTCCATTTAAACAGCGTTATTTTTTGTTTATGCGAAACCTGAAACACGTGTCCAACATTTTTAACTAAAGAATCTATGTATAAATTTTTAAAAAGATATCATGAAAAACCACAAAGTTATGAGCTTGTTATCTTTCCTAGTTGTTCCAACAAAAATATGGTCAACACACCGCTGATGTGGACGCAGGCAGGGCCTGTCTGTCGTGCTTAGTACTGTGATCTACCACTGTGTGCCGCGCTCGGTAACTACACTGCAACAATTTCCAAATGTATTTGAGAAAAAATATGACATGGTGTAAAAATGAGTGGAATCGATTCAGTTGCTTATTCTGAACAAACTATATTCAGGTCACGTATAAAGAAAAAATATCGTTGTATATACTATTTATGAAGTGAAAACTTCTACCATACCGTGATCCTTTTTTGTTTATTACTTTTTGTGTATCTGTGTTTTTAATGAGATTCTCAGTTTTCATTATTATCTGTTGGCCATTCACGCGACTTTTTTTTTATGGCGTTTCGATGTAATTTCTATAGAGTAGTATTAAATCGACATTGATTACGAGATGAAAAATATTTGACTATTATCAAGCCTTAGAGCTGATTTTTCAATCATCTTCTATTCTTAAAAAAAAAAAGAAACTTTGACCCACACTAAGAACATCCTATACCGTGGGTGCGTTTAAAACATATAAAGTCACATACACCAACATCTTGTGGTAACTTCATGTGAGGAATAAACATGACAACTTTTTCATACACAAATTGTTAATCATCATTTTCATTCTTCGAATAAAAAAAATTATATGGCGTTGACCACTCCATTCGTAAATATACCTACAATATGTAAAGAAAACCCCGTCCGAGCCAAAAGGATAATAAATGTTAGGTATACACATGATCAAATAAAATATGAAATTTTACATAATCATCATAGTGACAATGCTTATCAATTTTGAAATACTTTTCAAAATTTGGTATTTTTTAAAAAGTGACAACACCATTTGTGAAGGAGCGAATAGCGATGCGATCACGTGTCGGCTGCCCCGCCTCCCTTCACCCGCGCATGTATGCCTAACGTGTTGTCTACCGCACATACAGTATGTTACAAAAACCCTGTCCGACCCGTGAAGGTGTTGTTAGGTATCGTTAGCTGATTCTACTAATGCGTACATAACCTGGCTAAACTAAAAAAAAAAAATACCCCCTTAAAAATAAATAACTTAAATAAAATAAATAGGTAATTTCATGGCAACACAGGCACAGGTCATGACCTCAGTTGACCTCATGCATGTAGGTATTGGTAGTCTAACCACGTTTATCGACTCTAGAAAGAAACAATGATACCTACTTAGGCAGCTCGTGAAAAGAACTTTTTTTTAAGTAGGAAGGTCGTCTGACCCTCCGAATGTATCTTCGAATTTCATTCGATGAGCACAATGGCTGTGGCGGAGATGTTGTTCCATATTTCGTTCACTAAGAACGATACCGGCCTGGCACCGTCCCACGATATTAGCACGGTGTTTCACAACGTTAGTCCACTCCTACCAATCCACTGCTCGCCGAACTGATAGTGGAGGTACTCACGTACAGGTCGGCAAAAATATGGTGGGGCACCGTCATGCTGGAACCACATTGACCAAGAAGTAGTCACATCCGAATCGTTCAACACCTGATCACAACACAACACAATTGCAGTTTTACTAGGTACCTTCCATCAGCAGGTTACATTACGTTAGAAAACTATATGATCACACAATAAACGATACGTCTACACGGACGCGATGTCTACGCGAAACTAATAAATTTAAAATAAAAATGATTTTTATTTCATAAAAATAGGTACTCTAACTGCACGGCGGTGCCCTTTGACTAGAGGTGTGAAAGTATTCAAAATATTTCTCGTATCGATTTTTGGTATCAATTTTGTATTTCAGAATTTCACGCATCGATTCAACATCGCATGGCATTCTTTAGATTTTAGAACTTTCACATAACTTCAATCAGGTGAACTTAAATGCTTTACATTGTTTATAATATTCTCCTAAAATCGTATTTCATAAGACCTTTCTAGTTCCTATTTACTAATAATAGGTACTTGTGTTATAATATTGTTATGAATAATTAATCGATAATCAAAAAAAGTACTTTTACCATTAGGTAATCTGCGTTTTTACAACAAATCATTCGAGCAGGTATACGTTTCGAATAGTAGCGACAAAAACAAAACGTTATTACGCAAAAACTAGTACAGCTCTAATTATTCCTTTGCGCGTCGGCGGCTAGACACACTGACGCCGCCGACAGTTATAAGGTCTAAAATGGTGTTTACACTTTTTTAAATTTCCCGAATTTTGGGGAAGTTACAGTAAATTCGCTGGTAAAAAAGATTATTTCAAAATTCATTAGTATTGTTACTATGATGATTATGCAAAATTTTATATTTTATTTGGTCATTTGTTTACCTAACCCTTATTATCCTTGTGGGTCGGACAGGGTTTTCGTAACATACTGTATATTAAGTTACCTCCTTTTGCGAAATAATATTTTATTTAGGGTTTTTTTTTAAGTTTAGCCCGGCTTTGTAGGCGTTATTAGAATCAGTTAATACTACCTAACAATACCTTCACGGATCGGACAGGGTTTTCTTTACATATTGTATACCTTGAAGTTTTTCAATCATTGAACACACAAAGTAAAAAGCTGCTCGCAGCGGCCATTTTGGTCTAGCATGTTAAAAATCAGAGCTTCGATGAGTATGGATTGGGAATACTGTAAATAATTAAAAACATCAGCATCATCATTTCAGCTAAAAGACGTCCACTGCTGGACATAGGCATTTCCCAAGATTCTCCACGACGACCGGTCCTGCGCTTCCCGCATCCAGCGGTTTTCCGCGACTTTTACCAGGTCATCGGTCCTCCTTGTCGGGGGCCTACCCACGGTGCGTCTTCCGGTGCGTGGTTGCCACTCGAGAGCCCGTCGGCCCCATCCTGCATCGGTCCTACGGACAATGTACTCAGCCCACTGCCACTTTAGTGTTGCAATTCTTCGGGCTATGTCGGTTACTCTCATTCTTCTACGGATCTCCTCATTCCTGAATCGATCGCGCAGTGAAACCCCAAGCATAGCCGTCTCCATTGCCCTTTGAGTGACCTTGAGCCTTCTTATAAGGCCCATTGTTAGTGACCACGTCTCAATTCCAAAGTCATCACTGGCAACACATTAAAACCATAAACTCAAATAATTATTTGAGGTTATAATAAATTTTCAATTACAGGCACTTTTTAACTATCAATGTCCCTTGAAGATTCAAAAGTTCGCGTAATTGGGTGTCAATCTGAAAAATGAAGTCAGTTTCCCCGTTTCATAACATAGTACGTACCTATGTCGAAAAACTGGCATGAAACTTCACGAATACTGTTTTCAATCAGAAAATTGTAACAAATGATTGTGATAAATTTGAGTATAAATGTGAGAACGATGCGTGTGACGTGCACATTACAAACGTCCGTTATGGCATTAATAAAACTGGACAGAAATGACAGCAACGCTCGAACTTTTACATCAGTCAGAAGGTTACTTCAAAGGGTACCCACCCATAGCTAAATATTATGTAGTTTTAGGATCAGGAGAGATTTACATAATAAAAAAGTACAAAAAAACAGAAACAATGATTTATGATTAAAAACTCAATTTTATAACCATAAAAATTACGATAACACAAACAGCCATCAATTTAACACCATTTACAGCGAAATTCAAATAAAATTACTCACTGCAAGTCGCACCGACGACCAATTCAACCACCTTATTGTCTAAGAGCTCAGGAGCAAATGGACCTGTACCTGTCAATCAGACAGTCGTGCTATTTGTAATAGACAGGTATAGAGTAGGTGCGAGCTGCCACAAGTCTTCCAACTTTTTTTTTTAGCTTATAATAGATAACAATAAAATTTAAACAGTTACAATAAAGAGAAAGTCGGATATTTTGGGGTTCGAAAAGTACTGATTCTCAGCCTAATTCCAATAAATGACTTTTGATTTTGAATTACACCAACAGACTCTTAACGTCGGTCTGTAACTGTTAACGATCTTTATTTGAATCTTTACGACGATTAGGCGGCGGCTGTAGCAGGATAATACTGTGTTGAGCAGTTAATGATTTTACGAAGTAACACTTTTAATAACGAAAAGAAAAATGAACCAGATCGGTTCTTTGTCGATAACGACAGAGCTGTTTAGCTTTAATACTAAAACTTTTTAATATTTTACACCAGTAATGATCCTGAGACCACTAATTACCTGAGAATTTTTCAAACTTTTGCCACTTTTAAATTTTAGACTTAGTACCTATAAATGGTGCATTAAAACTTGTATTTAACGACTTAGGTCAACGATACCGGTGGGCTACTATTTTTTATATTTTTAAATGTTTTTATGTAGAAATATTTAAAAAAGTAATTTATATGTACATAAAATCAAATAAAGAAATAATGTAAGTATGTATCTAGTTCTTATTGATATTATTGAAATGAGTTTTTCATTGTACAAAATTATTAGAGTAAACCAGGCAAACGTGTCCCACTATTCGAAGAATCCAAATAAAAATTAATTATTGTTCAGAACATGTTTATTGAAATAATAACTCACCTCTGACTCAATTGGCATAACAAAAACTAAAAAAGTCTTCTAAAATATGATTAAAAATAACTGATATCAACAATTTTGTAAAACTTAGGGTGGGGCACATTACACGGATATATCCGTCTTATGTGCCCCAGCCAGCTATTGTATCCAATTCATTCTCATATCTTGTATCGTGTCTTCTAATTCTCTACTTCGACCTTCAACACCTGAGGATCTGTCTTCGCTATGTGGGTAAAGGTATTTTATATCAAGGACTCTCTTCATTTACCCTCATTTTCTTATTTATTACATACTTTACCGCCTTCTACAAATTTTCTTCCGTCTATTTTCTTGGATCAACAGCTTTAACCCATTTCCTCAAAAAATCATAATATTATTAGAAACAAAGCAAAATAAGAACTCAGGAATAATATTCGTAAGGGATTTTTTTTTTCACATTTTACACAGCATTAGCCGAAAAAAATCGGGGCGCATTAGACGATGTACAGTGTATGTAATGTGCCCCATTTAAAAGATTCTGATTTTCATAACGAGAAAGGGAACGTAATTATAAACAAACAAAAGTTAAATGATGTTAGTTTTCAATAAAAAAAATTAAAAACACGAAATAATATCAAGCAAATACTTTTAATCAACGTGAAAATAGATTTAAAACAAATTCATGTAGTTATAAAACCTTTTAATTACTTTATCTCACTAAAACTACATAAAAATCAGCACAGCGTTGTTTACATCGCGGCCACACTTGAGTTACTAACCAGCTGGGATAGAATAACCACCAAATTTAAAATGCATTACTGAGTTTCGCGAGTGACTAATTATTTCAATGTCTAATTTTTCGTTAACCATTAATTCTTTAAAATTTTATCACTTTAATTTTTACACTCAAAAATCATAGCGTTTGATACAATATGATATCGACACACAACCTGTTAATATGGGTTAAGTGAATAATTCTGGACCCAAATATCTTAAAAATTTTTGTCGGTTATTTCATTACACATCGACGTCCCCGCCATTATGTATTTAAAACTGTTGTTATGTTTGTATAAAGAGGGTGAGTGCTTCCCGACTATACGATACACGTGAAATTTTAAGACCGAAGCCGAGTATACCGTAGTCAGAGTCACTGATCGACTGTAGCCGAGAGTAATGCCAGAAATGATCTAGTCTAAAAAATATAAAAGAATAAAAAAAGTGTTTGTACAAACCTATTTACAGAAAAAAAAACATCATCATTGCTTTGAAAACGGCGAAGGAAAATATCGTAAAGTATCCAGCATTCCTTAACTCAAACGAACTATAGAACCAAAATTCAAAACCATGCCACTAGAACTTTCAGTAAACGCGGAGACCAGCTGTAGCCGAGTATTTCTGAAAGCGTCACCGACCTGAGTGAGACGATTCAATTTTGTTCACTATTCAGACAAAGAACAAAGTGCACGAAGTGTTCACTTCAAAAACAAAGGCGTAAGACAATCAATAACCAAATCTTCCCAAAACAGATAAGACCTTACCATTAATATCGCCCGCTAACAACTTTAGTGGCGCAAATCCAACAAACTTGGCAATCCACAAGAGGCTTGAAGTATCAATCAGAGATTCGAATGAAAACAGAACTTACTTTACCTCAAGGGCAGGTCAAGATTAACTAACTAATAAAGCATTGATTGGGCTAAACCTTTTAATAACTACCCGACTGCGTAGCTGCAAAGATAGGATTAAATTTGTATCGTTGTATGTGCATACATATGTGGAAAATAGGCAGGTCATATTACAATAACATTAGTTGGCTGCTCAAGACAATGTTTGCGTTCTTACTTCAAAATTTGCTTACTAAGGATATGATATGAATTCAAATATTTTTTTATTTTTTAAACCCAGCATTTCATAAACATGTAAGCTATCGCGTCTTTTATTATTCCTGAAGGTTTTTATTTAGATAACAAATTTTAACTTACATTTTTAAATTCCCCAAATTCTATTCGTTACTCCTTTCCTGGTGGTAGAGCTAAAAAAATGGATTAAATTATTGCAAAAGGGAAATAACCGGTTGATATATATATGTCGGAGACAGCGACGGCAGAGCGGTAGGGTCGACAGCATCTTGGTGTGGTGGTACAGGTTTCATTTCGTAGGTGAGTTTTGAATTGTAGCACGACGTGTAGATATACCCTCCAATCTTCATAATCACAATTTGAATAGGCAAACCGACAGTTTCGGTTCGGAGAAGCACCCAGGTCCGCGTCTCGATGCAAAGTAACCGTTCGACGAACCCCACTTTCCAAAGCGACTCTGTCCATGTGACGCCATCACAAAATAACGTCACAAGCGTTCGCCCCTCTACTACGTAAATCAAATCAGTAACTTCTATTAAAATTATATCGACGATCTCCGACATATATATACTTGAAGGAAGCTTGCTGATAGTGGAAGTGTTTCAGCTGTAATTACGATGTTGGTGGCTCTTTTCCTATATGCATTTTGCATTGTGTAACAAACGCAGTATCAATCACAACCTAAATAGTTTTGTTGCTAATCCTTAATGCTTCATATATTATGTTCAAAAATTAAGAACATAATTTAAAAAAAAAAACATTACAAACTAGTGCTTGTCCGCGTTCCGCCTGATGGTAAGGAGTGGTGCAATAGTCGATGTTTGTTAAAAGCTCATTCACTCTAGCCTTGATGATACTTAAGTCGTAGTCAGACGAGAAGCCTCGGCAGACAAATAGTTTCAGTTTTTCAACGTACGATGGTACTAACTGTTAGTGTGTAATGTAATTACCACCCTGCTGGGTGATTACATAAACACAGCGTAGGGAGACCCCAACAAGGTGGACCGGTGACCTGGTGAAGGTCGCGGGAAGCCGATGGAAACGGGCAGCACAAGAGCGGTCATCGTGGAAAGCCTTGGAGGAGCCATCGTGGGAGGCCATTATCCAGCAGTGGACATAATATATATAGACTGAAAAAGAAGAAGAAGTATCAGTAGCAATGGGTTTCATTTTAACAGTTAAACAGCATTCATTGCATTATTTATGTTCTTAAGAAGACACATTTTCGAATACATCGGGCAATGGATTAGCAATAAGCTTCGAAATGATTCCAACTGATAGTAATAGTGTGTTACGAATTACGGTGGTGGTCATCCCATTATTTTCATCTATCTTCTTACTCTGACATAGCCATATTACTTACAAATAGCTGACGCAACACATTTATGTCTTTTAATATAAGTCACAATTTTCCATACAGCTGTATACGACAGCTGAAATTTGATATGGTCAGATGCAAACGACATGTCGTGATAAATAAAGATGAAGGAATATGTAAATAACATTCAAGAAGGTAGAAACTACGTTGTCAAGCATACAGGTCACGTAGTCATGTCTACTTAAAATTGAAGAGCTGTTAGCATTTTGAAGAGACATTTTATGAAAGATGAGAAACAGTCTGTAAATATTAATATACATTAATGCATAATTACCCTATAATTTTCACACTGCTGGGACACAATCATTCCCTTTTTAAAAAAGAGACTGGGCCATATTACATCAAGCAGGACAAGTGTGGGTATGTATGGGTTGTTAGATGTCCCATGCCTTCGAAGTTTTAGTTCTAGGATTTGCCGGAAACTTCACAATGTTTTCCGTCGCCGTTATTAGAACAAAGGTGATGAAATACTCGTATGTAATTTACACAAATGATGTACTTATGTGTCTGTTCTGGTTGGAACCCACGACCAAATATATAATCACTCACTTTGGAAAAAGGTGATATATTTGTCGGTAGAGCACATTACCTACAACATATTAATAATAATATGTTATGAGCCAAAATAAAGCAGAACATATAAGACATCAAAGAAAATCAAATAATAATATATTATGCTCACGACAAGCTTTGATATCTCGGACATATCAAAACAGCACCTGCGGAAAAAATTAAATTATTAAAATATAATGGGTACTAAACGAACGAAGAGATTAGGATGATGGGAAAAAACATGTTCTACTAAATGGCGCAATATTCATGCTTGAGCCTACATGAAAAAAATAATAAAGGATGAGGGGTGAGTATAACAATCATAGCTCTCCCTGATTGCAGCGCGTTGCTCTCAATGCCTGTTATATTAAAGAACCTCGCATGGGAATGATGGGGAGATATACGCAAGTAAAAAATGGAGCACTCCATCGTGCGTGATTCTTGTTTACATAATTTGATTATATTATCATTGAAGAAAAGTAATCAAATAATGTAATTTTTAACTTAAGCTTTACAACTATGAATGTAAATTATATTTGGCTAAGATTTTCATAGTAAACTTGAGAAAATTTATAACTGAAGTTAGTTTAAATCCATTTATTATTTCAAAAACTCAATATTATCTGTTTCCAAAAGCTTGGACGAAATTAAAAACATCGCCTTATAAGTCCCTGCTTCTAGGACACATATCTCTACCTCCTATTTATGAAAGGATGTGAGCCACAATCCATCACGCGAATCGGGTGCGGATTGGTGAATGTCACGTCTTCGAGTTTTTGGGTCTAGGAGATGCCGTGATATTCTCTTTCGCCGTTTTGATTGAACACACAAAGTAAACTGCCTCATACTGCAAGGATTGGATCGTAATGGACGTCTCATGTTCACAAACTCAACTAAATTTAAGTTCAGTGTATGTTTTTCTTTGTATTTCATTAAGAAAAGGACAGAACATAATATGTCACTTTAGACTTCTCAAATTAGTCCGTGCTTGACGCAAATTGAGGTATTTTTGGTTGCCATGTTTTTAATCGCGACTAAGCTGTCTGTAGAATATCTTAATTTGACAGGATTAGACTAAAATGTTACCTTCTATCCTTTCCTTAATGAAATAGAAAGAAAAGATGCATTTAACTAAAAATTAGTGTACAGGTCTCCCAAAGTGGTAATGCGCATAGAAATCTTCGTCACTGTTCGGTAAAGGTCAAGCGCATACAAAAGTGGTTAAGTGCACCACTCTATATACATATCTTCTTCCGAACGCTCGGGAAATACGACCGTTACCGAACAGTGACGAAGATTTCTATGCGCATTATCACTTTGGGAGGCCTGTAGTTTGTGTACAAGAGGATCGCCAATGACACGGACTGTGTACCCTAAATAAAAAAGTGCCTCTCCTGTTTAGGACTCACGCAGCAACTCATAAATTTTGACCACCAAAAAATCACAAACAACCCTGACGTGAAAGGCAAACCTAAAATCCTATATTAATAACGTAGGATTGAAGTAAAAATATATGACCAAATAAACGTTAATTTTACTGGAATCCAGTAAACTTAACGTCTATTTAGCTGTATGTAGTTATGTCCGCAACTATGGACGGGTGGCTGGCTTAATGTGTTTGCCCAAACACAGAAGTCAAGCATCCACTAAGCCCGTCCAGTTGTCGTCTAGCGAATTTTGATTCCGACCCTAGAGACAAACAAAATAATTATATGGTTACATAGTTACGGGTACCACATGAAAATCAAACTGTTTGCATGAAATATGTAAACCTTGTTTTAAGACGTGGTTTAACTGTTGTCTTTGGTTGAGTCTATTGTTTGTAACGCTAAGCTTTATACCAGAGCAATCTTTTAACCATGTTTTGTCATGAGAATTACTACTCTGACCAATCATTAGGAAATGCAGTAATACGGGCTTTGTGATTTGTAATATTATTTAAGAGTAGCATTTGGCTGCGGCCTCGCCCCTGTGATTTTCGATAATTCATTCTCAAAATGCTATTAAACTTGTAGCAGCCATAGCAGGGCACACCTTGAATTACAAGTGTTTATATAACACGGTGCCAAAGATCAACATAGACAGACATACAACCGATCCTTAAATACTATTCCCGTTAGCACTCTTTAGGTACGCATCCCTGATAAAAATTAATACTAAAAGCCTGTATAAATTTTTTCGAGTATCTGTTGCAGGTTGGTCCCTGCAGAACGCTACAGGCCGTTAATTTAAGCAAGAAGTTTTGGGCTGAGGCAGTAAATACCGTGGTATATATACTTAAAGAATCGAAGCCCCACAAAGGCTGTCATGAATAAAGTACCTGAAGAACCTTGGTCAGGTAAAAAAGTAAATTTGAGTCATTTAAAAATCTTCGGATGTTTGGCGTTTGCATTGAAACCGAAGCAGAATAGGCAAAAGGTCGACATGAAGACTGAAGTTTGGATTTTTATTTGCTATTAGTGAGCTTACGAAAGGTTACCGACTGATGAATCTGCAGACGGGCAAGATAATTATTACTAGGGATGTTAAGTTCTTGGAAAACATATTTCCTGGTGATGGTACGAATGTGACGAAGAACGCAGTTGTTCCTTTGTCCATAGAACAGGAACGAACTGAACCTGCGATATTGGACGTGTCTCCTGATATCCAATAGAATAGTGAAGACGATATTCAGAAAGTTGCATTTCCGATTAAAAAATGTTTTGAATGTAAATAACATTTATGTCGTGCATTTGTGCCGGAGCCCCTGAATCAAAAGCGTTTTATATTCTGCATTAAATTGCAGATAAAACCGTCTGGGCGACGTACATTGTGTGCCAACCATAACTTACAACCATACATCTACATAGAGGCAAGGTGTAGAACCAATTGTGAGACAAATCGGCGCCTGCCGCGTCGCTGGCGCCGTCTGGCGCTTCAATGAGACATTATTTGAAAAATCTACTGCTCTTTATGTTGTACTATTTTATTGAAATTTCAATTTTGTTATTCCAGACTTTTTTGACCTAACTTGTTTATTCGATAGTAACATCTGTCGAAAAGCCTTAGAATTTTCATGAATTATTTTTCTCTCTCAAATTTTAGTTAGATAATATGCCTCATAAAATCACACCATTCTTTTTTCCTCTTTTAACCCATTACCAGACAAAAGTCCATATTTTTCCACTTTTATGTGTAGGTACTGTGTATTCTCCATACAAATCAGTTAGAAACGAGTCCAAATCATCACGCCATCGTTTCTGAAGTCTACCTTCGTGACATCGCCCCTACTCAGGCTCCCACTGTGTTACAAATTTAGCCTGTAGTGAAGAAATTAAATATTATTTATTTTTTTGAAAAATTTGGTATAGTGTAGGGACCATATAGAATGAATGTTGCGTGTCAGCGTTTTTGGAAAGCGTGTGTGATGAATGAACTAAGTCGCCAGTTACTGCGCACTGGCCGACTAGATAGACGCGGTAGCTTTTGGGAATTTTGAATAAATAAATATATATGTCAATGATTAAATATTGGTTATTTTAATTGAAGATCTGTGCCAGTAAATCATTGGTAGTGTAGGATCCTCTCACTAAAATAAAAGAGGTATCTATCGAGTAAAGTAAAGCAAATTATATTGCGAACACAGGTTCTCACAAGCCTATCAACAACAACAATTATGTTGTATTATTGTGTGTTTCCATTAATACAAGAGTCATTATTGTAATGTTGCCGTGTTAAACCACTCGAATAAAAAGCGTGTTCCAACCAAAATGATCAAAAAGCACTTCCTAATCACCAAAACGTCATTATCACCCCCTACATCAATTACTTAACAGTATCTCTATTAACCCGTTTTTTATTTCAATTACAATATAACTCAATTTGTCTCATAGCATTTCCCCTAAGTGTAATTGCGTTTCGTAATACGTAATTTGGGAAATTCTCTTCGCTGTGAGCTCCACGATGGTATAATTAGATACGTCGTTAATTAGACGGTAGCTCCACAAGAGCACTCAGGGGCCGCTTTCGTTTACTTTTGTACAAGAACTAGGCACCGACCTTTCTTTACTAACGGCTAAAATTAAATCACTTCACTTGTAGACACTTCAAAAACAGACAATAAAACTCACTATCCAACATGATATCAACTTATTTTACGACCCAATAACAAAGACAAAGACTGTTCAAATACTATTGTTATTACGAAGTTGATATCCTGTGACAACTTGCTCTCAGAAATACGGAAACAATACTCTCCAAATGGTATGATATCAGTCTATTATTTTAAGATTATTAACACAGGTAGGTTAATCATTACCAAGAAAATAAAAGCAGAAAATCTCTGTCAGCTGTCTATCACAAGACGCAAGAAAAATTGCCGATATAATTTTCTCCGAACACATGGCGTCCCTTAGGGAGCATATAGGAGAAAGCTATTCTGTTAATGGAAGTACAATGGAAAAGAAAACTCAATCAAGTGCACGAGTCGCCGTGATTTCTGCGTCTAACTACGAGAGATATATTGTGGGCCGACTCGTCATTAGCCGCGAACCGCCGCATTGCCCACACAGCGAGGAAATTCCACCAAATAGCCTCTGCGTAACTTTTCATATGTAAGCCTGATTTAACGTCCGACATCACTCCCCTAAGCATTTTTTCCACTTGTTTATATCGAAATTAAGGGCTAAATGCCCTGATCTTTGTTAAATGGGCGCGTCGTTTAATTACGTCGTTCACTGCCTAAGGCAGTTTTATTTCTCTTCAGAGAAAAATTTAAATCAATATAGCCAATTTCTGTTCATTTTGTCACTCTTCAGTGAAAATTCAATTAAATCCTTTTCGCTCTCTTTGTATATTTTGGTCGTTCTATTTGAATAAAGGATAATGAGTGGTTGTGTTTCAATATATGACTGTCATTTTAAATATTTCGCCATCGAATAACCATCAGCATTTACCATATCGAATGTTGTAACAGTTCCGCTCATATTATAATGTCGTCGTTACGGCAAGGATGTGTTATATACATATTTATAGGGTCGGTAATGTCTGTACGGTTGTCAGGCGCTGCACGTACCGGCGCGTGCCGGATGAATTGAAAGGGATGCTGCCTACACTCATGACCGCAACATTATAAAGTAAACTGCAATCATTTATGCTAATTGAATGACTTTAGATTAACCCTAAAATGCTAAAAAGGCAAAGTTACAATCTGCCACCATAAATTTAAGGTAACTACTACACAGCAATGCAGTCTGTAAAACCAAATATTTTACTATCCACAGTGATGCTAAATATTCATGAAGTAACTAATGTTAATATCGCATTAAAACGCTATAAGCTGATGAACAAAGAACTCCAGTTAAAATGCAGAAGTTAATCTAAACGAAATGTTTCCGACGATTATTTGTTTTTAGTGTCATTTGGGTAGCTATCTTTATTACCACGGATACAATTCCTCGCGGTCTTGTTACGACGATACTTATCCATAGAACATCGAAAGGGACCCATTCTAATATACTTGCGGAAAAATAAAAAGCAACTTTTGAGTTGTTACAAAACTCGTAATCCTAAAAACGTCTGTTCCTAATTTCTTTTCCGATTTTAAAAGAGCCATCTTTCATTTACGACGACATTTAGAACAAGAAAATTTCAGGCTTCGACACGAAGTTTTGGCAATTTCCGTACTTGGCGTCGCTTTTTTTGTGACCCATACTTTGTCGTTAATCTTGCGAACAAAAAGTCGCCAATGCTCGGCGAGTCGTTACTGGTAACTGTGTGAGACGACAGATTTAAATTATCGGACTAAATGGACTGAAGATATAATATTTTGCTTTTAGAGCAAAAATCAGTTAAAAGCATTGGCATCATCATCTACCTAGCCTTTTCCCAACTATCTTGGGGTTGGCTTCCAGTCTAACTGAGCTCAGCTGAATACCAGTACATATAGCCACTATCTATCTGACTTCCACAACCTAGTTACAAATATGATATCCCTTAGCAAGATTGGTGGACAGACTTTCGGACTTCTAACACCCAGTAGTGATGTCCCCTTACCTGACCCAAGGAGACGCAAAATAACTTTTGGTTGCCGTGGAGTCTCCTGTAAGACGTCTTTTGCAAGTAGACACTATAATGCAATAAGCTGTAAGCTGTACAATATAATAAAAAAGGATCTGCAAATTACAGGACCAACTAAAAATAAAAAAATAAAAAACGAGTGTGCTTATGACCACACGACTGAAGTGAGACTTCTTTCGCTCCATCTGTATGTATATATAAATAAATATAGTAATATTTCGGGTAGACATAGGTGTAACATACATTTTTGTGTGCTCCTGATA
Organism: Sesamia inferens; assembly: GCA_037179545.1. NCBI lineage: Eukaryota > Metazoa > Arthropoda > Insecta > Lepidoptera > Noctuidae > Sesamia > Sesamia inferens. The sequence goes on from CM073923.1 coordinate 20,663,078, forward strand.
AAATAATTTTTAAAATAGTTATTATATTATAATTAATGAATTAAAATAGTTCACTTTATATTAAACCTCCCCATACTCACTATATATTGTAATCAAGACTTCAGCACCTGTACCTGGTTGACTATCACTTCACACACATGGACACTAAATTAGCTGCCAGTTTGGAGGATCTCGAGCAGTTGTTCAGCTCCCGAATGGAAGAATATGAAGCTAAATTGCAGCTGGCCACCACTGCTACCGAGACAGCTTCACCTGACATAGTTTCCATTGCACGTGAGTTCTCCGAGTTTAAGTTGTTCGTCTGTCAGGCACTCTCCACATTAAAAACTCAATTCGAGCTGCTGGCTGCCGGGTTTGATAGACATGAGACGGCTATGAGGAGAAAAGTCTTGCTGTTCCATGGTGTTCCAGAGAAGGATAATGAAAAGTTAATTGATATAGTCCACAACATCTTATCCAACCAACTTAATCTACCAGAGGTGTGTAAGGAAAGGAATATTATCCATGTTTGTCATCGACTTGGATTCTCAAAGCAGAAGGCCCGACCCATACTGGTGCGATTTTTCAAAATGGAGCACCGACAACTTGTGTGGGATAGCAAGAAAGCTCTTAAGGGTACCGGGATCACTATCTCAGAGTTCTTGACGCAAGTTCGACATCGTGTGTTTGCAGCTGCTCGTAAGCATTTCGGTATGCCTAATTGCTGGTCCATGGAAGGAAAGATTGTTATTATTTGCCCAGACAAATCCCGTCGGAAAATCGAAACAGCAGGGGAACTAAGGGATCTGACAACCAAGTTCCCGACTTGTTCTGTCAACACCGCGGATTCTGCACATGCTGAACATTCTGTATCTCCTGGTGCCGCAAACTTGGCTACTCCTGCTAAGAGAACGAGGAAGATGCGCCTGCGCAAGTAGCATATATATTTGTTGATGTTTTATCACTTCATTTTTCTTCCTATTCTATTTGTATTGGTGCTTTGCATGAGTTAGTACAATCTTTGACCGGTAGTTAGTTAAATAAGTAATTTATATTTGTGTCACCGCTTATCACTACACTTTTTATTTTTATTATTGCCGGTATGTAAAATATTAATAACTTTTTTCCGTTTGTCATGGTGACAGATGTATTATTGTCATATGTCATTGTCATGTTTCTGTCCAACTGTCATTGCGTCCCGTTCCATTCAACGTACAGTTCCATGTTTTTGTTACGTTACTATTCCATTTTTGTTCTACCTTTGTAAAATTCCTGCCAATATTCCAGCGAGTGGGGGAGGTTTTTCGCAAAGAAAAATCTTACTTTTATTTTATTTTGTGCTTTTGCTTATATTTTACTAGTAGAGTTATTTTATATATTATTTACTCTTGTTTAGTAATTTAGAATATTTTTATATTTATATTATAGATTGTTATGCTCGATGATGATATAGCTGTTCTTAATGACAGCTTCTTCTCATGCTCTTCTTCGACTAGCTTTGTTAGTGCGGACAGTGATTCTTCCTTACCACAATGTTTGCATGATAAAATCTCTTCTCTTTTTTCCAATGATCCTAAGAATCTTCACATAGCCCACATTAATGCTCAGAGTATTCCTGGTCACTATACTGAACTTCTGGCATCCTTTAGCAGTGCTAATCTGGACGCACTTTTAATATCGGAATCCTTCCTGAAACCTTCGCTACACTCTAATCAATACTCACTGCCCGGCTTTATCTTGATACGCAACGACAGGACCGGCAAAGGTGGAGGAGGTGTTGCTATGTACCTGCGTGCTGATTTACCCTTTAAGGTAGTCAGTTCGTCTCCTTCTAGGTATTCTGAGTCGGCTGAATACTTGTTTGTTGAAGTTATTGTTCATCACACAAAAGTTTTGCTTGCAGTTCTTTATAGTCCCAATCTTCATCTTCATTGATTATTTTAACTCTCCCGATTCCATACTCTGCGATCTTTGCCCTTTGTACGAGCACGTAATTTTGATGGGTGATTTTAATACCTGTCTGATCAAAAATGACACTCGCTCACTAAAACTCCTTTCACTCTTATCTTCTTTTAATCTTCAAGTATTGCCTCTTTCTGCAAGTCACTATTTCCCTAACTGTACACCCTCGTTTCTAGATCTAATGATCGTATCCAGTCCCAGTAATGTTTCTTACCATGGTCAACTTACGGCTACCTTCTCTTATCACGATCTCATTTATCTCTCATATCGTATTCGTGTTCCCAAGCGTAAGGCTCAATTTCTGTATCTCCGCAACTACAAGGGCATAGATATGGAAGCCTTGCGGCGTGATGCAGACGATCTCGACTGGACCCCTATTGTTGAGTTGGATGACATCGACGATAAGGTGAATTGCTTTAATGTAACGGTTCTCAACTTATATGATCAGCATGCTCCTATCCGACGTGTCAAAGTTAGACATAATCCTGCACCTTGGATAACTCTGCAAATTAAAGAGTTTATGGCTCGCAGGGATAAAGCTAAGAGCAGATATAAGCGCAGACCTTCAGAGCTGAATCTCTCTTATTACAAATCTTTGCGTAATCGCTGCAGTCATCTGTGTCAGGATGCTAAGAGACGCTATTTCCACGACCAACTCATTAACCGCAGTTCTTCCGATGTATGGAAATTCTGTAGGCATAGGCAAGTCCCCTGCCAACCAGTGCAAAGATGTGAACCTCAATGATCTTAACAAACATTTCTCCCACCTTCCCTTTTCTCTTGATCCTTCTGTCAAGGCTGCGACACTAGAGAGTCTTGCTAGTCTGCCATTACCACAATATTCTCTCTTCAAACTTAACGATGTTTCTGAGGATGATGTTAAGAAGTCTATAAATGCAATTACTTCTTCGGCAGTCGGTAATGATAAGCTGTGCTCAAGAATGATTACTCCTATCCTTTCTTCATTACTCCCTGTTCTAACTCACATCTTCAATCATTCATTTTCTTCTTGCTCCTTCCCGTCAGTTTGGAAACAGGCTCACATAATACCTTTACCTAAAACTAACAATCCTACTTTATTAACCCACTTTAGGCCTATTTCTATTCTCCCATTCCTCTCTAAAGTTTTTGAGCACGTAGTTCATAGGCAATTATCATATTTCTTGGAGTCAAACTCGATAATATCTCCATTTCAATCCGGTTTTCGCTCGGGTCACAGTACCGTAACCGCGCTTTTGAAGGTGACTGATGACATTCGCTGGGCAATGGAGAATAAATTACTGACTGTCCTTGTATTGCTTGACTTTAGCAGTGCCTTTAACTCAGTGGACTTTGACATTTTACTAGGCATTCTCAATTCTATCAATTTCTCTTCTTCCGCTTTAGCCTGGTTCAGCTCGTATCTCCGGGGACGCTCTCAGTGTGTTCGCCTAGAGGAGTCCTTCTCCGATTGGTGTAATCTCACTGAGGGTGTTCCTCAGGGTAGCATTCTCTCTCCTCTTCTTTTTTCAATTTTCATTAACTCTGTTACTAGAGTAATCTCCTCCAGTTTCCATCTCTACGCAGATGACCTGCAGCTCTATCGACATTCTTCTGCTGACAACACGAGCTCTGCAATTGCCGCAATGAATCATGACCTGGCTAGTGTTAGCGCTTGGGCTAAGTCATTTGGCTTACAAATTAACCCAACAAAATCCCAGGCTATGATCATAGGCAGCAAATTCGTTCGCAATGCAGCCAATATTACATCCCTCCTGCCTTTATATCTTGATGGTGTACGAATTGACTTTACTGAAACTGCCAAACATCTGGGTGTAGTTATAGACTCCAATCTATCGTGGCGTGCTCAGGTCAGTGAGGTCAGTCGAAAGGTACATTTTTCATTGCATTCACTGAAATGCCTTCAGGGTCTTCTGCCCTTGAAGACTAAAATTTCTTTAGCACAAACCCTTATTCAGCCGATTATAAGAGCGTCGATTAAAAGAGCATTACCTTTCCTCTATATTGTGAGAATTTGTTTATTATTTATACATATTTATATATTTTAGTATTATGTATTTATTTAAGTAGTATACTTATTTTAGGTTTATATGTTTAGGTATATTTAATATTATTACTTTAATAGTTATCATATTCATATTTTATTTTCTCCTTGTTCTTACACACTATTGTCTACATTTCTGTTTTACTTCTCCTTTCGCAGGTCTGCTGGAAGAAATTTCTTAAAAAATAAGCAGTACCTTTGTACTCAGTTCTTCATTTTGTTGTATCTATATGTATTTTATTGTGTGTACATAAATAATAAAATAAATAAATATATACGGACAAATCACACAGATTGAGCTAGCCCCAAAGTAAGTTCGAGACTTGTGTTATGGGATACTAACTCAACGATACTATATTTTATAATAGATACATATATAGATAAACATCCAAGACCCAGGCCAATCAGGAAAAGATCGTTTCCCATCATGACCTGGCCGGGGATCGAACCCGGGGCCTCCACGTCGCAGTCAGGCGTGTTGACCGCTGCGCCACGGAGACCGACTAATATATATATATATATATATATATATATGTGTACAATATATATATGTATACACATATACATATATTAATTTTCTATAAATATTTAAATTTATTTCATGGTTTCATTGGTAAATTAATATTTTTGCATAGATCTTCTATTTTTACTGAAAAAAAAAAGAAAAATCTCGTTGTAGACCTTGTAGTACCAAGCTCGCGCCACGGGCGCCTCTGTGCTTATATCCCCCACTTAACTTCCGTTCGCCTTGCCCGATCACTTTTCGTAACGCTTACGTCACGCGTTCGCCAGCTTACTTCCCAAGTCAAGCGTGCGTAAAGAAGTTTCACTTCAAAAACTCGTTGTAGACCTTGTAGTACCAAGCTCGCGCCACGGGCGCCTCTGTGCTTATATCCCCCACTTAACTTCCGTTCGCCTTGCCCGATCACTGACTGGACAAGTGGATTCCCTCGGGGCCAAAAGGTCGGGCTCTTCCTCCTGAATCAGGGGACCCCAAACTCGGGTAGTCCACGACCTCTGGTTCCCGAGATAATCCACGGGGGGGTGGATTCCCTCGGGGCCAAAAGGTCGGGCTCCTCCTCCTGATTCAGGGGACCCCAAACTCGGGTAGTCCACGACCTCTGGTTCCCGAGATAATCCACGGGGAGGTGAGGTAACTAAAGGGGGTCGGGGGGGGAGGTTTCGTGGAGATGGGGGGGGAGGGGGTAGTGGATTCCCTCGGGGCCAAAAGGTCGGGCTCTTCCTCCTGAATCAGGGGACCCCAAACTCGGGTAGTCCACGACCTCTGGTTCCCGAGATAATCCACGGGGGGTGAGGTAATCAATGAGGGGGGTCGGGGGAGGTTTCGTGGGGATATTAAGGAGTGAGGGGGGGGGGGTAGTAAGGGAGGGGGGATACAGGAGGGACTGTGAAGTAGGCGGTACCAAATTTTATGTTAACTGACCCTCTTAATGGTTGTCAGTCAACATAAAATTTAATGTATAGTGTTAAGTGTAAATAAATAAGTGTATCCGTGTCTCAAAATTAAAAAAAAAAAAAAAAATTGCATAGATCTTCTATTTTTACTGAAAAAAAAAACTCGTTGTAGACCTTGTAGTACCAAGCTCGCGCCACGGGCGCCTCTGTGTTTATATCCCCCACTTAACTTCCGTTCGCCTTGCCCGATCAATTTTCGTAACGCTTTCGCCAGCTTACTCCCCAATTCAAGCGTGCGTAAAGAAGTTTCACTTCAAAAAATGAAACCTCTGGTGGCGGATTGGCTACTGCAGCTAGACTACCACAAAACTGAAGATACAACACGTAATCATTTTCAGATACGCATAAAACTACAGATGCATACTCACAGTGCGTAGTGGTAATGAAACCGATCCCAAGATTTACATCGCAGGGCTGCGTACACCCACACACGCACGGACGTTCACCTGTACACACGGACACTCACCCATACATTCGGACACTCACCCATCCACATACACTCACCCATAATTACTGATAAATACATACAAACATACATAGATACATGCGCGCCCTTTAAATGCGACACCTGCCGTAATTATATTACTGTAACCATATACACCCGTCCAGCGACAAATTTTTGACAATATTTCACCTTACCAAACATCAATTAATGTATATTATATGTCATCACTATGACTGAACATTGTTTTCCCAAAATACAAGCTCAATCTTAGTTTGGGAATCAATATCAGCATTTAAATTGTTACCCGTTTTAGCCTGTAAAGTTGTGAATGTATCTGGTTTCAATAAACAATTTTTATTTTTAGTAACGATTGAGAATGGCAGCCAGTGGTTTAACATATTGTTCGAGGCACGGAGGGATCTCGGTATGTGAAGTTGGTCACCCAGCCACAAACCAGTCGCAGCAAAGTAGCCTAACCTGATCGATCGACCCGCACCCTAATTGCATAACATACCATTACTATCAGTTGGAATCTTTTTGAAGCTTATTGCTATTTCTTTGCTCCCTATGTTCGAAAATGTGTTTTCTCAACAACGTACATACATAACGCAATGGATGTTGTAGAACTGTCAAAATGAAACCCATTGCTACTAATAATGTGTTACGCAATCACCCTGCTGTCCGGCTGTTATTACTTATTTACAAGAGCCTTTCAGCTAACAGTACGAGTTGATGTCATTATAGTTCATACAAAATAGTAGTTTATGAAACTGTTACATAATGAGGGATATTATGCACGAGTTTGAGTTGAAAAAACGAGCGAAGCGAGTTTTTTAATAGTATCACACGAGTGTGTAATACCTAATTATGTACAGTTTCATACACTACTTTATCTAATCTCATACATTTTAAGAAAGATTAATAATCATGTGTCCAGCGAAACACAACAACGACTCGCAATGCAAAGAAACGCACCCTGCATCAAAGCGTACGCGCCAAAGCTCGCGCAGGCACAGATAAAAAAATTGAAATAGTGCTATCTATGGTTTGTAATCTGTACGGTAATGAAAAAAAAAATTATTATAACATTATTTTGTTAGAGAAATAATGTTATAATTTAATTTCCTTTCGATAGACTATGGGTAAAGTACGTCAATATAAACTCCTTTTTAGTTTTATATTTTTATTTTTTTGATATGAGAGTAGATAAATATATAATAAAAAGCTAAAATGTGTACTATAATATTACAGAATGAAATGGCTCCAAGGTTCTCTCGTATTTCTCCTTCATTTATCTATGAGTTAAAGTAAAGAAGTGAGCGTCATGTGAAGCCTGATTAACAGTACTGTTTGAAATACTTTTTTCATAAAAGTAGTATCTACTTTAAATATGATACTTACTATGTGTCCTTCGCTATTTAAATATTGAGGGTAATTACGGAACTCACTATTAATAACATTGGGTTTCATTTTGATATGCAACAATTTTCAAACTTTCAGTTGTTGACGTTGTTTAGAGTAGGTACACATTTTTCGAACAATGTAATGAATTAGCAACGTCCTTCAAAATGAATCCCGTACCAACTGATAGTAATACAAAAATAAAAAGGTTTATTTTTGGAACATAAACATATGAATAAATTAAGGGAGAAACGATGATAGCTGCAAAAGTTAAAACTGTGTCGCAGCTATCAACGCCCATTTTAACATTAAGAAAAATTTTGTTCCAGACATAAAGAAAAAATTAAATATAATATAAAATAAAAATAATGGCATGCCGAAGTGTATTTTGTGTTGTTGTGATAGTGTGTTCTGCAATCAGGGTGCTGTATTCAATAAAACTTCAAATTGTTCAACAGTACATTGACTGCAAGTGCGTACACCATGATATATTTCCTTCACTTATTTCATGTACATTCAATAATGTAAAGAGGTATTCACCGGATTTTATATTACGGTTGTAAGGGATCGTTCAGTCTCTCCATTCGAGGTTATATTCGACCCAAATTTGTCCAAATGCGGACACATTTTCAACGTCTCCCAGAACACTTTTCTTTTTATTGGAATGTATATTTCAGAAATTTCATCGGCACACCCGGGGCATTGCCGAAGTTTATTGCAAATGAAAACATGTTGATAGGTTGCATTTCGTAACATGGGCGCTCGTCATGCCATCATAACAGGAAACAGAGTTTTACTGCTATCGGTTCTAATAACATTATTTAAATATGATTTGTTTTAACACTTTATTTAGGCAGTTGCTTAATAAAAATGTCTGCTATATTTTTTATCGCTTTGAAGCACTTCAGCGCCAATGAATTTTTTATCAGCTCGATCGAAAATAGTTACCAGTTATTGAGTGAAAACTTTTAACCACATTAAACTGCTGAAAAAAATGGTGCGCCATAACAAAAAGTGCTGTAAGCTACCATATCGGAAATTACTACTGTATTACATGGAAAATGTAATGTTTCAGTATTTTTATAGACTTATATATTAAGCTGAAACCATTTTTACGGCTTTAACGATCATAAGTACGTGTTTTACGATGGCCCAATGAAACTGAACGTTTACATCATAAAAATAATAGTTTGAATTAAAGTCATCTGTGTAGAAAGCACAATGTAGACATTGATAAAGCTATAAAAATAGTATCTAGGAGTAAGTATAGCTGCATTATATTTATGACCACCTATTGTACATTTTAATGTCATAAAAATATAGTAACAAAGTTTATGGGCACTAGTCTGTAGAGAACGAAGGTAATTGTGAAGGAAACTCTTCTGAAAATTCAGTTACAATATTGAACGACGCAAACACCTCCGTAGGCTACCTGCACCATTGGTCTTACGGACATAACGATAGCTAAAATTTGTATAACCCAATACACATTGCTATTGCTCGTAGAACCGATGGCCGATGGGGCAGTAAGGTTCTGGAGTGGCGGCCACGTACTGGAAGACGCAGCGTAGGGAGGCCCCCAACATGGTGGACCGATGACCTGGTGAAGGTCGCGGGAAGTCGATGGATGCGGGCAGCACAAGACCGGTCAGCGTGGAAAGCCTTGGGGGAGGCCTTTGTCCAGCAGTGGACATCCATAGGCTGAAGAAGAAGAGAAGAAGAAGATACACATTCACTGCGTTTTACAAACGCTGTCTAAATAGGCGTAATATGCCTATATACTTAAGTAAGTATATAGGCATATTAACTCTCTACCAGTTCTCAAATAATAGAATATGTTCCACCACGCGCCATAATAGAAATACAATATATCTATAAACTATCACATAATAGTGCGCGTCATTCTAACTCCGTCCATCATACTCGAGTAGAATACATCAAAGTTTATCGACATGACCCTGTTTACATTCAGCTCGAGCGCGTTACATCAATATTTGCACTCATAACGTAAAAGAAGAGTGACTATTACACGGACAGCTGCTTTTTTTGGTCGCAACATCCCTTCGTTCCATTTAAACGAACGAATTGTGGAGCTCGTAAAGTTTCACGGCACGCCGCCTCCGGCTGTCAGGCGAGGAGCTCGGGCCTCGAGCATCACAAACCATTTACCACGATCAATCACGGCCTGAGCCGCCAACGTCTCCAGCGCCTATATCACTTTACGAAATTGACTGAAATTTTTGCTGAGCACCATTATTGGCACAAGAGACCCCCACTTAAGGAAACTTTTCAGATGTTCCAAAGTTTCAAAAGTAAGCATCAAACAAATTGATGGCTATAAATATTGCAGGATTACACAAACGTTAGACTGTAAAGCAGATATTTGAAGTTTCAAAGAGATTGTACAAAACTACGAACGAATAGGGACACATGCCCACACAATCCATTCGTTACAAATGGTACCCGTGCCGAGCTTTCAAAAGTACTTGCACAACAAGTCAATAAAATCTGTCAAAAAGAAAAATAATTTCTAAGGTACAATGTAAGTTGAGCGTTGTATCCGAACATATTTTTGACTCTGTACTTTAAACTTTAACAGTATTATAACCTTTACTACTGAGGTATTTATGATCCAAATGTGTCTGACTGTGTGTACACAGTACACACTGTATATTATATGCAGCAACTATATCGATCAAAATTAGTTCAGTGAAATTCTGTCATCAATATTCTTTAGGTATGTACTTACCATTTGTCAACTCTGCACTTAAGTCCCGTACCGATTGTTTTTATTAAATTTACTGGGCTTACTCAACTTTAAAGGGAGTTTTGGTTGCAAATCTTGATTGATAGCTAGTACGAGAGAGCCTATCAATTTTCTGCCGAAAGCCGCATTTGCACTTTAATGGGTAGGTACTAGTGGGTAAATAGGGCTTACAAGTCTTTTATTATTAGTAAATATGCAGTCTTAGCGAATATTAAGGTTGAAATATTGACGTTATCATTACACCGTATGTATTTACCTAATTTAGGAGGGTCTTAAGTCTTTATCAGCCAGAGTCTGAGTTAGGGATTTCGATCCGCACACGCGTTGATACAAAAGATTAATTGTTTGTTATCTCCGTTATATTTACTTAATCCGCTTAATTAAGACGGATTATATATGATTTGGCGCGGTGAGCATTGGTTGATAAGCTGCAAATTAAACATAAGCCCGAGGCATGTGTATGACTGTTCTGTTATTCAGTCTAGACTGCTTTCAGCGAATTGAAGATAGACATTATTATGATTTTTTGTAAATATGAATAGAAAGGAGGTTGTTAACACGAACTTTTTATGAAAAGCATTTTTCTTGGTAATGCGCACCATTAATATTATTTAAAATATAACTTAAATATTCATTATTCCGTTGCTGCTTTACGAGGTCGAAGAAAAGCCTCAAGTTAATTCAAAGTTAATTAGGAATTCTGTCGCAAGGCTGAGTAGGTTAATACTAGGCAACTAAACAATGCCATTTGACGTCGTTTGTTCCACGTTGCCGGAGACAGTCAACCCTTCCCTCTCATTAAATATGAACTACATGCGTAGGTGTCTAAGTAACATTGGCAAATTACTAGCGATCTTAAAACGTGGGAGGAATAAGTAAAATCGCACACACACGTCCCCTAATAAACATGGTAATGCGTAGTTAATAGAATGAATGAGTTTACACTACATTTACGCACGTAGATCAAAATCTTAATTACTTCCCTAGGATTCTAGTACTGTGCACTTCTGTAAATACAAATTCACATTACCTAAATCTGTATATACTCTTTCTTTTGCTTTAGTGGATGAGTCGTTGGAGTGCTATGGAAATGAGTAAAAAGGTTTCTACAAACTTTTCTTAAAAGTACGTCAGTCTGGAGTCCAATTTCCGTGATTAGTAACGTTCATGTCTGGTCGCATTTCCATCTCAGCGGCAATCAATGTAAAAATCTTGTCAAAAATGTTTGTAAGTTAAAAGTATTGTGAAAAACTGAGACTGATATTAGAACCCGTATGCTCTTCACAACACGGGAATTGTCCATCAGAAGCCCTAGTCTTCTAGGCAGGGCAGTTAAACACAACACAGTCAATAGGTACACATCTTGAAGTTTTAGGATAAGTAAACAATTAGAACATTATAGCTCTATAGATATCATTGTAGCACACGCATTACCTGATATACATAGTGGCTATCTATGGAAAGGCAGATCTAAAGAAAAAGAAAAGAAGAAAATGTGTTAAAAGAAAAAAAGAAGATAAACATATAGAAATAAACATAAATAAGATAAGCATAAAAAGGATGAACTGTTTAATCTGCACCAATTACATATTTGAGGGCGAATAGCCTTAGCACTCAAAATTGAATTTATATTAGGTTTTTTTTTCTTTTTTTTTTTTGTTTAGTTAGTGACATGGTACCTATATCTTGATCGATGTAGTTAGTTTTATACCAAAATCAAAATGCATTTATACAAATTAGGCGGAGAATCAGTCCTTGTTTAACGCTTAAATTACAAAGGACAGTCTGCCTAAACGCTCTCCCTTCGCCACGTCATAGTGCTTTCGCTAGGATAAAGAAGTGGCTAAATAAACTCCCCAACAGCACAGCTATCTGTTCAGTAAAAAAAAAATTAAAAAAAACAATCAACTTCCAAAAAAAACACTATAAAGTAAAAAATAACTAACTTCGGAAGTCGGTGGCAAAAACGAATATAAATATTCATTGTCATGGTGTCTTTGGTTTTTGTATAAAAGAAACTAGGTATATACTAAAATTTTATTTTACAATTTTTATCATATATTTATCCGGTCAGACTAGAGGCTTGCGATAATATAGTTGGAAAAAGGCCTAAGTGAACGACGTAATTTTGTATACTTTAATTTTTATGCGTAATTTTATTAAACTTTTTTCTAGTCAATTTTCTCTTGGGGAAGCATTTGGATGGTTCACCGGGGTTCAGTCACTGTGATGTACGCTTCCTATTGTTGTAGAGTGTCCACTTTTCATCACAGGTAATGATTCGATTTAAAATCCCTTCATTATTGTGGCAATTCAGTAATGTAACGCAGCTGTCGACGCCCGTTTGTCGGTTTACTTCAATCAATTCATGAAGTACCCACCTTTCGAGCTTTCTTATCTTCCCAATTTGTTTCAAGTGGATTAAAACAGTTTTATCACTAACACCGCAGCCTGCAGCTAACTTGGACGTAGTTTGCGATGCATCCGCTTCCACAATAGTCTTCAATTCTTCATTGTCGACTTTGGTCCCAGGCCGTCCGCGGGGATTGTTCTGTAGGTTGAAATTTCCAGAACGAAAACGTGGGAACCAAAAACGCTTGCTGTGCTTTTTCTAGCGACACCACTGCCATACTCATCATTAATTCTTCGAGCCGTTTCTGCAGCACTGGTGCCACGGCGAAACTCAAATTCGTAAATTTGCGAAATTTTAAATTTTCCATTTTGTAAACTCAATTACTCAGAGAAAAAATAAAAGAAATACGGTTTTCGAGACCCAAATTGATGAGTAAATAGCTGTATAAATTTTGAATATGGAATTCTAAACCAAAGAGGAGATATTTGAGATCAAAGTGGCCAGTACGACAAAAAGCCAATTTAATATGTAAGGACCTAATACTTAGAAATGCACTAGTCGCCCCTATGATTTTTGAAACTTCCCCTTGATTTGCGAACACCACTTGGAAAGTATACCCTTTAATACTAAAAAGAATTTTGCAAATCGGTCCATGCGTGCATGAGTAATCGGTGAACATACATAAAGAAAAAATAAATAAAAGATTACGACGAATTGAGAACTTCCTCCTTTATTGAAGTCGTTTAAAAATGTTCGAGTAATAGCCTGCTACGCGTGTGCGGGTGTTCGAGTAGGGACAATGACCATAGACCTCCAAATGCACTTTTACACATGTTTTTGTAATTAAAAATACTATAAAAACAATGTTCAACATAATTAAAAAAAAAAAGAGTGAGTAACATAAGATTAACGACTTATTATTGTTTCGTGACTGCGCCTTGTATAGCCACGGGCCGGAAAAATAATGATATTGGCCCCGATTTCCGTGTTCAGAAACTAAATTTAATTTAATTTCAGTGCATCTTTCTCTTTTCTATTTCATTAGGAAAAGGGCGGAAGATAAAATATTAATTTAGACCTGTCAAATTAGTCCACTCCTGACGAAAAGGATATAAGATAACACTTTAGTTTAATCCTGTCATATTAAGATGTAGTATCTTAATTTATAGACAGTTTAGACGCAATTATAAACATGGCGACCATAAATACGTCGATTACTTAAGACGTATTTTTGGTCGCAATGTTTGTAATTGCGTCTTAAATAGACGTATTTTTGCCCGTACAATCCGGTCTATGTAGACAGATAGACGATTCCCGGCCTGAAGGCTAACATAACTAGCGTGCTTCGTGAAACTGGGACCCATTTAAGCGAACATGTCGTCCTAAATGGGGCCTTCAGGATACAGCTTCTACATCGAAATCTTGGCGGTCATTTGACTGAAATTATATTACATAAATAATGTCTTATGGATTAGAATATCCTATAAAATATTGATATAATATATATTATGGATCACTTTAATTGGTGGTTTTATTTAATTTAAAAATTCGAGCGCTCGTAGTGAAAACTCTGTTTTTTGTTATGTACGAGAAACATTTTGTACAGGCGTACAAAAGTTATTATATGTTTTGCCCAAACATGCCGTCGGGCAAAACATGTACGGACTTTTGACCTGTATTTAAGGTCGTGAATGCTTGTTTCGTATGTATCAGAACACGTGTCTAACGAATGAAGTATTTCCATCTTTATCAAAGCTTTTCACTGCAGTCTTCTTAATCAGTGTCATAACGTTCTAAACTATTTCTGATTTATGCTCATGGTTTTAGATTTAATACGTTTCCATTAATTGACAGATAATGTTTATTCGTGAAATACAATTGACGCCTGACAAATTCTGTACGGAAGAACTATCCAAAAATAAAAATTGTTTCTGTGCTAAAATTATCTAGCATTATAAAAATCGGCCCTTATTTTTTATATGCATAAAATATGCACATGTTTTTATCACAAAAGTCATTCTGGAAGGATGGGAAATAGGTTGTAAAGTTCACTCATTTTCCATAGATATGTATGTATGTTAGTTGAGCGGTAAACTCTGTTACGAGATGTAGAATTTTCGTGACGTCAGTATAACGTGTTGTTTCCGTGTGGAGGCGTTGCACATTGTATTAGGAAAATTTTGTAATAAAAAGAGAACTACACAGTGAAACATATCTTTGATTTCGTCAATATAATAACGTCAAAATATCGTAAAGGTAGTATCGTTGGTTTCACATTTTCATTTTTATATTTATAATGCGGATGCGGACAGCACAAGACTGGTCATTGTGGAGAGCCTTTGTCCAGCAGTGGACGCTGAAGAAGTAGAAGAAAAAGATTCATAATAACACTACTGGCTATGCAAATATACAGAAACTTAATGACTTTTTCCATTTGAATTATATTACCATCGTTGGTCGTGTTGTTGGGTTTAACATTACATCACCTCGCTCAACTGCCGTCTTCCTTCCTATTCGCTCAGTTTTTCTGAGTGAATAGGCTCTTAATAAACTAGCGCGCTTTACCATAAACGATCGCATCACTGCTTACCATCAGGCGGGATTGCGGTCAAGAAGTAATTATTAAAAAAAAAAATTAATGACAATAATTATTAATAATAAAAAAAAATAAGTAAAAAAATCGTATTATCGAAGCTAGCTCAAAATTAGCTAAGCAAAAATAATTTAATTTATACCATCACCTTTTTTGGCGTGGATGCGAAATCATCAAATGACCTCTCCCGCCTGGGCGTGTCAGACTTTTACTAACTAAAACCCACCCATGTTCCTTTACTTGCCTGTGCACCAGGGCGGTTCTTCTTGTGACCCTTGTGACCCTAACCCAGGCATCGGTTTTCGTGGAGACATACAGGATCCATCAAAAAATTATTTTTTAAATTTGATTTTAAGTAACGAAATACTCAGGTAACAAACATAAAGATTAAATAAAACCTTTTCGCGCACAATGGTCTACTGGAAGGACCAAATGGAAGGACTAAATGCTGAAACTAAGCCTGGGACATAGAACCTTCTCTTTCTTGCAGCTGGCCAAATCAATATAATTTGGATGCACTCTAAGGAGCAAAGTCTCGAAGATCTAGCTAACGTTAGCTTACTAAACTGTGTTCTGTATTCTTTTAACCTTATTCTTTCGCTTTTGTGTCAATGTTCTACATCGAACTGTGAATTTGAACAGTCCGCACATCACATCTTGTGGGAGTGTATTCTTTGGCAGAATGAACGCAATATTATGTTGGATAGTGTACAAGTTACATCCGGAGTCGTTTATTATACGGACGTTGTAGAAACTAGAACCAATTTCCGTGCGTTCAAGCGCTTTTGCCATACCTATAATTGGAATCAATTGTAACAGCACATACCTACTTAGGACCCATTAACTTAATCAAATTTTATTCCGTGGTGCTTGGCAATCTGGGCTTCTCCCAGTTGCAATAATGTCCCTTTGTGCCGATTGGCCTAGTTCTGTTCTATCTCCTGCTTGTTATAGAGGGAAGTGGAAAAAATTTCTTTTTTCTTACTCCTCCGCTATTCTTTTCTGATTAATTTTGTTGCGGAACCCAAGACAGTTGAATCGTTTCTTCATTGCTCGGCGTTTTTCTGGCGGTCTCCACTGTTGATTCTGGCTTTGAGGAGTTGCAGTGGCTGGGAAAATGTGTAGCAGGTTAACGTTAGCTTATTTGTCATTTGGAGATTGAAGCACAATACAACTATTCGGTGAAAACCATTATACATTCAAGTCAGCCTAAACAATAATTTACATTCAGTACTGAAAACCAATTATCGTCGTTGTTCTTAAACGGCGTAATTTGACGGTTGTACCTTGAAGATTAGTAACCGCGGGTAAATAGCCACTAGTGACGGGATGACTTTAAGTAATTTTACGGGAAGAGTGACAGCTGTCGGTGTGTTTTTCTTTAATTTGCAGACAGTACTATTGTGTGTACAGTCTGTGGTATAATGAGTAGCAGAATGTTATGACGGTATCGGTTGTTTAAGTATTCGAAATGCTCCATTTTTCTCGTAATTGCAAATAGAACTGCTGAGTCTGGAGGCAGTGTTATTTGGTTTTCTAATACTTTCTTAGGCTTGTAAGATGACGGTGTGATAAATCTATGTGGATCTGTTGAACCTCCGCCTGATTTCTCCATTCGTCGTGTCGGTTTGATTGCTGTCCCGTCTAACTCTAACTGTAAAAGTGAAGGAAAAGGAACCTGTGTGTGCGCTGACATTTGTGCACTATAATAACTGTCATGCAAAAAGCTAGTTTTCTTCAGCCATAATTTATTTATTTATTTTTTATGATCCAGCAATAATTGTTTTACACTATTGTTCTGCATAAGACAACATATGATTTAAAAACGCAACAGAGTAGTGTAACAATCACTTTTAAGCGAACCCCGCAAACAAAAATGAAACTGTACAAGAATTTACCTAAGAACTAAAACTATTCATAAGGCCATGAATAGTCCTTAAACCATAAGTCTGGATGACTATTCCTAGATGACGAAATGATAACATGAAGAAGATTGATTGAGAAGAGGAGTATGAAAGGGTGCATGTGGTGGTTTTTGACTTCAGGTAAGGTACCTAACTATTCGGAAAAAAAAACATCTGTACTAATTATAAAAATTAAGAGACGGTTTTTTTCAATGTGTTTATCGCTGGAACGACAGGTTGGATTTGTAAGGACCTTATATCATTATGTAGCCCAGATCTTGAGTAGAGTTGAGGTTTTTAACAGAACTCTTAAGAGCCGCAGCAAGCATGGTGAAGTATGAGCACGGGTAGGTATGTGATGCGATAGTGGGTCGGAGGCCGGACGAATTGTATTAAAATGTTTCTGTTATTTCAGTGTACCTACATATTGTGTACGTTCACCAAAGAAGTTATATAACAAGAGACATCGGATATACACACATCAAAAGTGTCTAGGGATCAACATATATTTTTGCAATAACTTTTCTCCTGATTGATATTAATTAAAATTTTCTTTAAGGATTCATCAAATAAAGTGTTTTCGTTTGTCACAGTAACGATAAACCAAGTCACCTTTGCATTAATAAAGAAATTTGCCATTTTCCTAATAAAGGGATATTTGACATTTGAACCACTAACACAAAAGTTCGAAAAAAAGACTGAAATAACAGTTTTCTCTGAAATTTTATTGGGTAACTTAAACAATTAATAATCCGTGTTTCTACCGCGAACACTAACAACACAAGAACATCGGTTTGGCATACTCAAAATGAGTTCATCCAAATCACGCTGTGGAATGGCCGCCCATGTTCGTTGCAACAACAAAAAAAGGTCTTCTTGCGACTGGATACCCTCCATATTCGGCAGAGCTCTTCTCTGTAGCATATCCCATGCATGCTCAATCGGGTTCAAGTCTGGCGACTGAGCAGGCCAGGGCAGGACATTGATGTTAGCTGCGGCGAGAGTCTGTCTTACAACTCTTGGGGTGTGCGGTCGTGCATTATCATGCATTAACGAGACTCATCAGAAAAGCACACGAAACGCCATTGTTCTTCTGCCCAATTTCTGTCTTCAAGAGCCCATTGATATCGAATCCTACGATTGTGCATTGCTATAGGTGGTACCCGTAGCGGTCTTCGGGAATGAAGGTTCACTTCATGCAAGCGGTTTCTGACTGTTTGGTCGCTAATTAAGTTCCCTGAAGAGTGATGAAGCCTCACGGCTAACATCATGGCGGTTATTGTTGGAGCTCTTCGAGTTAAGATTTGAATGTATCGGTCTTGTCTCCGTGTGGTGCAGCGATACCGTCCTCCATGGCGCTCAGCCATGGTACCAGTGCTTCGGTAACGTGTCCAAAGTCGACTAATAACACTCTGACTTGTATTTAGAGCTAAAGCCACAGTACGTTGCCGGGAACCAGCTTCTATCATTCCCACGGCTCTGAGCATTTCTTCCCTGCTTAAATGACGTCGCCGCTCCATAATAACGTTGGTTTTAATCAGTAGTAGGGAAACAGTAGCACTAATAATGTCTTCAATGCGTTGTATGTTTTTATAGGGAAAATAATGACAGCTGATTTTCATCTTTTACTCGAATTTGATTCACAGTTCCTGATTCAAATTATGAAATGCACCAAAAAGGATCCATATAAATTTATAAAATCATAAATTTATTACAAAGCCACATCTCAATCTCAAGAAATCCGCATAAAAATGCTTGATCCCTAGACACTTTTGATGTGTGTAGTTCGCGTTTAGTATGAAACGGAATGATGTTGTTGGTTATGATAAGATCAAGTCTTCGTTTGGCTTAAACATGGTATAGGTCTCCCAAAGTGATAATGCGCATGAAATCTTCGTCACTGTTCGGCAACGGTCGTATTCCCCGAGCTTTCGGAAGAAGATATGTATATAGAGTGGTTAAGTGCATAAAAAGTGGTTAAGTGCACCACTCTATATACATATCTTTTATTTAAATACAATGTCCATATGTTTAACAATACATTATATGTATCAATTGTGTGCAAAAATTATTATCATGTCAAAATAACAGTAAGTTTTAAATATTTCTAATTACAATTTATTGTTACAAAAATCGCTAATGTCAGGGAAATTATGTTCATTCATTCAGTTATTTGTACAGCTTATTTTTAAATGAATTAGCATTCTTAATATATTTTAGTTCGATAGAGATTTTCTTCACACATCGACACACTAGACTGATTTCGGATTATTCTTTTTACTAGTCTGTGTACGAGTGATTGCTACAATGATTTTTACCGTACAACAATCCTTTGTTACCGTTTCGTAAGACGTGACCGTACCAGCGTAGGCGACCCTCTTGCAGTTTGTCTGCTAAGGCACGGACACGAAGACTGCCACAAATGCGGGAGTTCCTGATGCAGTCTTTCCGCGTAACTCCACACATCCACCGCAGCATATTCATTTCCGTGACACGCAGCTCCTGTTTATGTCGCTCAAGCACAGGCCACGCCTCACTGCCTTACAGAAAAACAGGTCTAATGATGGTCTTATAGACCTGTACCTTAAGCTTAACCGGCATTTTGGGGTCACACATGACACCTGTCAACTCACGCCGTTTTGCCCAAGCTGTCTGACAAGACGTCCAATATCACCCTGAACAGAAACGGACTAAGGACGGATCCCTGGTGAGCTTCGACGGTGATGGGGAAGGGTTTAGTGTCGCCAACGGCGGTCCTAACAACGGAATCGGAATTGAGGTACATGTCTCGAATTATGTCAACATAGGCTTCTGGTACCCCTTTGGACCTCAGTGCCCACCAGATCACCCCCCGAGGGACACAGTCGAAGGTCTTCAATATCACGCTGAACAGAAACGGACTAAGGACGGACCCCTGGTGAACTTCGACGGTGATGGGAAAGGGTTTAGTGTCGCCAACAGCGGTCATAACAACGGAATCGGAATTGAGGTACATGTCTCGAATTATGTCAACATAGGCTTCTGGTACCCCTTTGGACCTCAGCGCCCACCAGATCACCCCCCGAGGGACACGGTCGAAGGCCTTCCGCATATCTAGAAAGAGCATATGCAGAGGTGTGTTCTTCGATCTGTATCTCTCCATGGTGATCCTTAGGACGAATATAGGGTCCATGGTTCCATACCCTGGGCGAAACCCATATTGACACTCCAAGACAACACACTCCTAATGGATCCGGGAGTCTAAAATACTCTAAAAGATCGTCATGGTATGGGACATGACCTTTATACCGCGGTAATTACCACACTCCTGTACCGAGCCCTTGCCTTTGAAGATTGGAGTGATGATACTCAGCCTCCATTGGTTCGGGATTTTTCCGTTCAGGAGCACGCGGTTCAGGAAGTTCGTTAGCTTGCCTATACCGCAAGGACCCATTGCCTTCCAGGCCTCAATGGAGACTCCGTCAGCTCCGACAGCTTTCCGATTCGCCATGCGACGAAGAGCAATTTGGACTTCCTCAGGCGTTATCAGGGGCACTAATCCAAGGTTCGGAGGGAGTTCCGGTGTCTGCACCTCTTGGTGCTGCTTATCCAGCAGCTCGTGGAAGTACGAAGTCCAAACACAAGGTAATTACTGTAAATTGTTGAGGAGTTCCCTGACCTTTGTCTTCATCATCAGCTCCCTAATGATATATCTACACAACCCATCTATACGTAAGGTTTTTATCAATAGAAATTAATCAAACACGATCATAACATAGCTGCCGTGAATCGTTGAGGAATTCCCTCGTCTGTCTCTCGGCTCCTTCGTCAGATTTACTGCAGACTTTCATTATAACCCATACGGATGCAAAGTTCTCGCTAATATAAATGAATTGAGTCCAAACACAAAGTAACTACTGTAAATGGTTGATGAGTTCCCTGAACTGGCCTTTGTCTTCATCATCAGCTCTCTAATGACAGACATAATCCATTTAGGTGTAAGGTTCTTATCAATACAAATTATTCAAGCACAAATACTGCTGTGAATCGTTAAGGAGTTACCTCGCCAGTCTCCCGACTCCATAATCAGATCTACTCCAGAATCTTATGAAATTGTAGTTCTTTAAAATACCTAATGAAAAAACGTGCAGATGCACTAGCCGTCTCTACATTTTTTGAAAATTCCCCTTGATTTCCCTGGTCATCAAACTCTGGTGTTCTTATCGTGGGACCACCTTGGGAATGACATTTTCCAACAAAAAAAAAAGAATTATCAAAATCGGTTCATAAACGACGAAGTTATCCGCGAACAAACATAAAAAAAGTATATAATATACGATCGAATTGAGTAACCTCCTTCGTTTTGAAGTCAGTTTAAATTTGATTTGATTTATACGCATGGTTTGTAGGAACGTATATATATTTTTGTATGTGTATTTACTTAGTTTGTAGAAAACGCAGTCATTTATGAAACCAAATATTTGAAAACGGTAATCATTGCTTAATAAACTCTAATACCATATGATTTTCATACAATCGAAATCACTGGAAAGATATAACCATATGCTGAAAGGAGATGTCTAAGACTTATCGTCTGCCAATTACAGTATTTAATGTTGGATCACACATTGTTCTTAACTTTGGTCAAACCAAGATACAAACTAAACAGCTGCCTGCTTAAATTATGAAACACTAAGCACTCAACTAGAGACTAGCGAATGAAGAACTGAAAAATTCCCAATGCAAATTACATTGGGAATTTTTACGTCGAGTCATTTTTGCATAACATTTATAATATCGCTATGATACGTGCATAACACGGAACGCGAACGCTAAGCAGAACCCCAAACTGCTTGTAATTTCAGCACCCTGTAATCCGCCGTCGTACATTTTGAAAGTGTGCGGAACTTTGCCAACTAATAGCAGTTAGTCGCACGTATAATAAGCTAGCATGAAAGAGACCCTAGCCAAGTATTCGGAAGGTAATTTTTGTATAGTTATAGGTAGATAGTACCTATGTACAACACCGCATGTCGCGCGCACTTGTTTCGCCTAAATTATGGGTGGCGCAGACGCGCCGCGACCAAACTGTTTTTGTTTCCAAGATTAACGATGAACAACGGCCCTCGAAAAAACGTGTCACAGAAAACGGATATTGCCCAAAAGTTTTCCGCATAAATTTTCTTTGTTCGGTTTTATAGCGTTTATGTAAATAATGATACAGCCCTTTTATGAGTTTCGTTTTCTTCCCTTGATGTTTATTAACTACTTGTGGGTTCAATCTGCAATAAATAAGATGGGATGCGAAACTGCGGCAATAAAAAGGCACTTTAAATTAGCATGTTATAAAAGGAATTGAATTTAATCTGGCCCCTTTTATGTAGTAAATATATGAGTTGCAGAAGTTTTATTGGATTAGAATTTAATGTGAACAAAGTACTTAGTAATTAATGAAAAAATAGCGAAAATAAGACTCGCACGCGGAGGTTTCCGTACAACAAAAAACACGGTTTTACGTAAAAATTCCGTTTAATTTTTCTATTTATTTTAAACACTAGCTGTTGCCCACAACTCCGTCCGCGTGGACTTCAGTTTTCAGCACGCGGTAGTTCCCGTTTCCGTGGGAATGCCAAGATAAATACCTACATTACTGCAAGGTTTTCCCAAAATCCATTCAGTAGTTTTTGTGTGAGCAACAAACATTCAAACGTCCTCACAAATTTTCGCGTTTATAATATTAGTAGGATTATAAAGATACATAAGGTCTATAGCAACGTTAATTTTACCGGGTTTAAAGGTTAGCAAAGGAAAGAAACATTAAATATCATACTTTTAATTCTTTTGCGTTGGTTGGTGTTTTGGATAAGCTTAGGATGTTATGAAATTAAGAGTTAAAAAGTATTATGCTTGATAAAATATGAGCACATTTAAGTAAGAACGCTTTTATAAACAACATTTTTTGTTTTGCTATCTTTTGACAAAACATAAACATTTTCTGGATTTGATACACATGAGCATGCCACATAGAGTTGCCCATGAGAAAAACATGTTGTTTCTAAACTCCTATAACTTTAAGCATCTGACCTTGGGCTTTGTTAATTGGTTTAGCAAATGCTGCTTTCAGAGGAAACTGTACTCTTTTAAATTGAAATGGCAAATCAGTCGGGGTGATGGGAATTCGGGGAATCAAGACATTTTGTCCTTTTGTCATTCCAGTCATGATTGTAGCCTTTACAATGTTGTGACCCAAATGTGTTATTTGTAGCTCAGTATTGCAGCATTGGGCAAGTGCTCTTGCCCAATGCTTGAAATTGGGAAGTTGTATATATGCTAGTTGCACGGTAAACTATGATTGCGAGATGCAGAATTCGTGTGACGTCAGTATGACGCGGTCGTTTTTTTTGCGTTTTTGTAGGTAGTACCGCTACATGCATAATATTCTCCATCGAGAGGTATTCGACAACATTTCCCTGAACTTAACATAATTTTTTGCTTTATTTTATTTACTATTTCATTAGTCGGCGCCAAAATTGCCCTTTCGAATTGAAATTCTTGGTTCCGGATATACATTACTTAGTAGGTCATCTGAACTATCCACAATTTGGCAGAACTCATGACACAGTGTAATCATACCGTTACTGTCAGTTGGCATACGATCTTCTCCGATTTTTAAAAGAGTAGCTGCATATTGGCTGGCTTGAGAATCGTGGTGCAGTTGTACTCGCATATTTGTTGTGAGACAATACTTTTTCACGTGAACCCATAATGCAGATGCTTTCAAACAGGCGTTTATTTCATCTCCAGGCGTACCCCTAGTAATCACCGGAAGGGTCTGCCTAAAGTCACTAGCTAAAAGTACCACCATCCCTCCCATGATATCTTGCTATTGCCTTTGATATCCCTCATTGTGCATTCTAGTGCTTCAATTGCCCTTTTGTGGGACATCGTACATTCAACCCAAGCTAACAACTTATACAGCTGTAACATTCTTTCGCGTTCACTGCTTTTACTAATGTTGCATACCGGCATTTCCTCGTGAGCTAAGTTCAATGGTAACTTAAGAACTGAGTGCGCTGTTCGTCTTCCGCTAAGTAATGTAGCAGCTATTCCCGAAGAAGCAGCTGCAACAGCAATTCCTTTATCATTCCGGATTTCAGCTAATAATAAATTTAAAATATAGGTTTTACCTGTACCTCCTGGACAAACCACCTCGGCCACTGGCAACATTTTGAATTATTGTGTCAAAAATCGGTTATTGCTCAGAATTTAAATGTGTAAGGGCTTCTGATATTTGTTGCATTAAGAAATCGGTGTCATAATCTAGTTCTCGCATTAAATCACTACTAACTTCCCCAATTCTGAGTGTTTTGCAAAACAACTACCTATTGATTTTTATGATATGTTTGACACACAAAACCAAGTTTCAACCAAGTAGCAACCAACCTACTAACGATGAAGGAACGTATTATTACTTAAAATAACAAACAATACCTACTTAAACGAACAACTCTATTTGAGACAAATGAGTTTCGGAATATTAGAACCGAAACTTTCGTTCGAATTTTCCAACGCCTTAGAACAATCGAATCAACCAAAGACACCAAGAGATTTTTTTACGAACACCAACATTATAGACAAACAATCGAACCAACCAAAGACACATACGAACTTATAGACAACTATAAAAGGACAAATTAGCAGAGAAAAGGTGCAAGGGTCATTATTCCAGAGAAAATCTTAACATTATTTTCTAATCTGGACGACTAAATGACATCCTCTAAAAGGCAAATTTTATCTCTGATAAATGCTCATTATGTTAAAGTTATTTCTTTTTATATCAATTTATTGCTTAGACCTCAATAATAAGCGTAAACGTAACCATACATAATGAACACCATATAGGACGAACACCAATATTATTACAGTACCTACATGTTTTTACTTACTTCAAATGTTTTAGTGTCTAAAATTTAGTCATTGCACGCCGATAGCAAACATACGGCTAATAATAAACAATATTTATGCTAAATTTAAAAGCCGTAGGCCATTCCGAAAATAATTAAAAGAGCTCAGTTGATATTAAATAAGCGCCTGTTAAAATAATGAGAGCAAGATGCACGGCTGCGTTTTCTCCCGTCCTCGCAACATTTTTTGTTACTGCTATGCTCCTATTGGTCATAGCTGAATGTTATATAGCCTATGTCCTTTCTCAGACTCTAGACTATCTGTGTACCAATTTTCATTACAATCGGTTTAGTAGTTTTGGCGTGAAAGCCAGACAGACATACAGATATAGTAAGTAAGTAAAAAATTGATTTGCTAAGATTGTACATTAAATAGGATGTTACAATAATAGAGCGAGCCTTGTACAATCTACCTGATATTAGGCATGCAAACAACAATGATAATAATAAATAGTTCATAGTAAGAATTATCTTACATAAGTTTTAAAATTTACTAAAAATAGTTGATACAAAATAAATTAAAAGCATACCAACAAACAAAAACGAAAAAAAAATCAATGAATCCAGGAAAAAAGGAATAAAATTAAATACGTCTTTACAACTCTGTCAAAGAAAACAATTTAGTCATAAGGTTATGTCAGAGAAAAAAATTAAATCATTAGGTATGTCTAATATGAAAAAAAAAACTAAAATTAACTAATTTGGTATGTTAGTTAATGAAATTAGATACATTAAATTGCACAATTCAATTGTCATCGTCATTTAAATAGTCTACTACAGATTAATAACACTTTCCTATTAGGAAGGCCACTAAATTATTTTTTTTAATCTTAATTGTATCATTTTTTATTACATCCGGCAATTTATTATATATAGTGGGTAGTCTTACATACTTCTAAAATAAATATCACTAGAACCACAAAAAATATAACTCAAAATAAATAGTTAAACAACTAGGTATGATAATGAGGAAAGATAATGTCCGTGTCCGTGAGGCGTGCTCAAACTCTGTCCATTTTTAAAACCATGACAAAAAAGCACTTTCTTTCTCTTTAAACTAGATTATTAATATACTAGTATGATACACTTAACGTACATATTTATGAGATAATCTATGTAAATAGTAAACTGTAGACTACCTACATTATTTCTCTCTCCTTCCCCTTAGTATTTCATCCAAAGGTTGGCTATAAAAGATCGCTCTTAGCGTTAAGACCGCCCATTGTGTCACCTTTGTAAAATCTTTATATTTATGTTTCTGTAATAAGTCGTGGTGGCCAAGTGGTTAAAACACCAGCCTCTCAAGTATGAGTGCGCGGGTTCGATTCCAGGTCAGGCAAGTACTAATGTAACTTTTCTAAAGTTATATGTACTTTATAAGTATATCTTGGACACCAATGACTGGAGGTGAAGGAAAACATCTTGAGGAAACCTGGACTTTAAGTCTGAAATCGCCAACCCGCATTGAGCAAACGTGGTGATTACACTCAATCCTTCTCTGTATGAGAGGAGACTTGTGCCCAGCAGTGGGACAGTAAAAAGGGTGATGATGGTGAATCTATGGTGTGTATAATACAGTGCAACAGTTTACGTTATTATATTAGTTGTTATAATGGCAATAGGAAACATACACTGTGAACATTTCAACTGTAGATAGGAATCCATTATGTGGTTGGAATCCTAAAAAATATACTAGTAATAAATACACTCAAAATACTTGTATTGTTTCACCGCTTTTGCTAACAAAGACTTGATCTAATCGAAACCAGAACAATCTCGAAAAGAAAAACAATCATCCCTTATCTATTCTCGTCTTTAAGTGTCGAGATAAACCAAATCACACGGTGTAAATTGTGAACGGACGCGGTAACTACGTTTAACGGTAACTAAGTGTCGATAAGAAAGCCTAAAAAGGGTGTCTCTGACATCGACGCACAAACAAATACCATGGATCCAGTACATGATTCTGAACCCCCCAGTGGTGGAGTTTTTCGTCGGTTTTTTCCTGATTTAAAAAAATAATATGCAGTTTTTTTCATTTTAAACCGTTCATAATTGCTATACTTTTATAACCCAATAAGAGTTTAAAGGAAAAATGTATTAATAATTACACAAACAAGCGCAATGTGAACAAAACTCGAAAAACTATCCTATCAGCTGATTTAGTAGAGATCACATCGAGGGTCAACGTCATACCCACAAACACGCGCGGCGGCACGCTTGCAACGTTCAAAGGCCGAGCCGACACATTTTTTTATACACTGTGATTTCTGTAACCGCTCATTAACGATATAAATGACTATCATAATTTTATTAGTGGCATGCGGTGTAGCCTTTTTGCGAAGTTTGCGTTACGATGTCAGATACAGCCTGTATGGTAAGTATAGGTTTTCTCCTCCTTTCGTTAGCATCCTACGTTACCTTTCTTTAGGGTAGACCTTCATCTCCGATTTATATATGGTGTATGTATGGTACATAGGGTGTCTACTCCCTAAGTTCGTCAACGAAGATACAAGCTCGCAGTGTAATTGCGTATCACACTACAGTTGCAATGTGTTTCATTTTGACAGTTCAACAACATTCAATGCGTTATTTACGTTGTTGGTCAAACACATTTTCGAATGTAAAGAGCAGTGGATTAGCAATATGCTTCAAAATGATTTAAACTGTAATCAACAAAAATCAGTATGTTACGCGAGTGTTTGAAAGTAGTTGAGCTGCCAAAACAAGTGTCAAATTATTGTCAGATTGGCAAAACACTTCGGCAAATAGACAAAGGTAATATCATATTGTTATTGTCAGATTGGCAAAACACATCGGCAAATGGACAAAGGTAATATCATATTTTTATTGTCAGATTGGCAAAACACATTGGCAAATGGACAAATGTAATATCATATTGTTATTGTCAGATTGGCAAAACACATCGGCAAATGGACAAAGGTAATATCATATTGTTATTGTCAAATTGGCAAAACACATCGGCAAATGGACAAAGGTAATATCATATTGTTATTGTCAGATTGGTAAAACACATCGGCAAATGGACAAAAGTAATATCATATTGTTATTCATTCTTGCTTTATTTATAAATAACTAGCGGCCGCATTTGAACATTTTATTTTAATCCCAAAATATACAGCGTACAATTAAAATTTTTGTTATGCTCCGCTCCAATTGGTCGCAGCGCGATGTTGGATGGGCTGTCCAATAAAAAGATTTTTTCAAATCGGACCAGTAGTTTTTTTTTTTATAATTATAAACTAGTGCTTCACCGCAATCCCGCCTAATGGTAAGCAGTGATACAATCGTTGATGGTAAAGCACGCTAGTTTATTTAGCCTATTCACTAAAAAAACTTAGTGAAGAGGCATTTTTTATGGGACAAAACCCGCCACACTTTTCCCAACCACTGCAACTTCTGAAAGCCAGAATCAACAGTGGCGACCGCCAGAAAAACGCCGAGCAATGAAGCTCGACGAGACCTGGAGAAACGATTCAACTGTCTTGGGTCCCGCAACGAAATTAATCAGAAAAGAATAGCGGAGGAGTAAGAAAAAAGATATTTTTCCACTTCCCTACATAACAAGCAGGAGACAGAACAGAACTAGGCCAATCGGCACAAAGGGACATTATTGCAACTGGGAGAAGCCTAGATTGCCAAACACCACGGAATAAAATTTGATTAAGTTAATGGGTCCTAAGTAGGTATTAGCTGTTACAATTGATTCCAATAATAGGTATGGCAAAAGCGCCTGAACGCACGGAAATTGGTTCTAGTTTCTACAAGGTCCGTATAATAAACGACTCCGGATGTAACTTGTACACTATCCAACATAATATTGCGTTCATTCTGCCAAAGAACACACTCCCACAAGATGTGATGTGCGGACTGTTCAAATTCACAGTTCGATGTAGAACACTGGCACAAAGGCGAAGGAACAAGTTTAAAAGAATACAGTTTACCTTTAAAGTTGCCATGACCTGTGAGAAATTGGGCAACGCAGTGGTCAACCTCCAGCCATGTCTTAGCCAGCCGATCGCCAACGGATGGAAAGAATAGATGGAGGTGCCCTTGATGGAATTATCCCACCTACTTTGCCATTCGGATAAGAGGTCCTCCCAGACTTCATTCTGAGGTTTAAATAATCAAGAAATTTTATTAAAGTCGCGTTGTGTAACAAAATTAGTGTCCATGGCCTCCCCCCTCGCGAAATAGTACATTGAAGCACGTCGTTGTACCTCAAGATCGACTGGAAGTACACCTGCCAGTACCGGTACGGCTTCAGTACTGACCGTTCTATACGCCTTGCATAAAAATATCAATGCCAAACGTTGGCTTTGAAGCAGTTTACGTCGTGCCGCCCCTATACTGGCCCTATCGGCCCAAACAGGTGCACCGTAGCACATACATCCTAAGTAAGTAGCTCCATATATAGTCTTTAAAGTTAGGAATGATAGACCTCAAGTTGCTTTGGATATTCTAGTTAGGGCATAAAAGTTCCTTTTAGCTTTTTCGCCAACAATTTTTATATGTTCGATAAATGAAAAATTCCTTTCTAAGATAGCAAACGGATTGCTGTTTTTTAATGGGAACGCTGTTAAATTTAATAGTAGGCAATGATTTTAGATTACCTTTTAGTAGAAGTTGATAGGTTTTATGTGGCGCAAACGCTAGGCGGTTACGATCACCCCACTGAGATATTAAATTTAGACAAGTATTGGCCAAGTTCACAAGTCCAGCTCGGGTACTTGACTGAATGAGCAGTAGGCCATCGTCCGCGTAACCAGTAAGTGAACAGCCGCAAGGAAGCGGGATCGCGAGGAAGTCATCAAAACCCAAATTCCATAAATAAGGACCGACAACTGAACCCTGAGGACAACCCATGGTTAGTGTTTTAGTACTAGAAAAATGACCGAGCTTAAGTACCGCGGAACCGTTTATAAAGTACGAGTAAACGAGATTATATATGTTTCTATAGCAACCGCGGGTTTTTAATTTTAACAACAGCATAGGCCACCAGGCGTTATCAAAAGCCCCAGAAATATCCAGGAAGATTCCAATTACGTACTTGTTTTCAGATTGGTTAACGGTTCTTCTGACAGAAAGCGCCGCGTCGACTGTAGATTTACCTATGGTGAAGCCATATTGATTACTATGGAATTTTGGACCGTTCGGTAGTAAACGTGGAACGATGAGGC
Source organism: Sesamia inferens (assembly GCA_037179545.1). Classification (NCBI taxonomy): domain Eukaryota; kingdom Metazoa; phylum Arthropoda; class Insecta; order Lepidoptera; family Noctuidae; genus Sesamia; species Sesamia inferens. The sequence continues at coordinate 20,693,146 of CM073923.1, forward strand.
GCTCAAGAAGTTTCCCCAAAGATGGTAGAAGCGTGATAGGACGATATGACTTCGGATCATCCGGTGGTTTAGTGAATAGGCAGTTGAGCGAGGTGATGCAATGTTAAACTCAACAACACGACCAAGGATGCTGCGACACAGGGAGTTTGATCTGGAGATCCTCCACGACCAAACTCCACCAAAACATTTGGCGCATCATAACCGGCACACATCGCAACACAACTGCTCAGACCCGTCCTCCGTACGGCATCACCAGACATCATGCCGGAACATGACGGATCGCTTGGCGGCAAGACTTTATCTGGTGGGTGGTAACTTCTGCCGGCAGCCGATGCCTTCAAACAAACAAACTCTTCAGTTTTATATATTAAAAATATAGATATAATGTCCGTAAATAATACAATTCAACAAATATGGATCTTCTCCTACTTTGATGTACCTACCAGCGTCCCAAATTGTTTCAATCATTTCCTACCAACTACTTCATCAACATTCTGGAATGCAACAACCGAATGGAAGCCTTGTATCGGCAAGGGAATGTATTATTATTTATTTATCAATTAATTTCGAGCAACAAGACACATCATCATTTCAGCCGAAAGACGTCCACTGCTGGACATAGGCCTCCCCCAAGGTTCTCCACGACGACCGGTTCTGCGCCTCCCGCATCCAGCGGTTTCCCGACACATAGTATTAGTAAAAATGTACCTACAAACCATGAAACGAACTAGCGTAGTGTGTACGAAGTGTGGGACGCAAACTACATGGGCGGAGCATTGTGGTTCAGTCTGAAAGAGGCTACATCCAGCAGTACTGCAATAGGATTAGTTGATTGATTGTTTGTTGATGAAATGCGATAAAGAATTGAGAACTTATACGATATAGGAAATGCCCCGAATTCGGCCGAAACTCCGGAATATTGATTTAGGTACCCCTTTATTCATAAACGTTGCTTAAAGTTAAGCAACACATTTTTGACGTTTTAATAGCACTTTACTTTAATCATCGTTTATGAATAAACCCATTAAACACTATGGTGTTTATTCATAAACCATGATTAAAGTTAAGTGATCCCATTTATCTACCTAAAATATTCGATGTATACGACCTAATATGTTCACACAAATAAACTCATTTGCAAAAAAAAAAAAAAAACGGGCACCTAAGCAATGAACCATTTCAAATGTTAATATTGCTTTGTTTGATAATTATCCTCACAATTTGGTAAATCAATAAAAAAATAATAATATTCATCAGTATTTTATCAAATTTTGACACAATTTATGGGAAATAATGCCAAACCTCGCTAGTAGTGCATATGTTCATGAAGTTAAAAATAAAAAAGCTTTTTGTTTGTTTTTCTTTAAAAAAGTAAAAGCAGATAAATGTTTAGTATCGAGTGTGACCCCCTCTAGCTAAAATCACATCTTGAATTCGTCAGTTGTTTGCGGAATACGTTCCCACTCCGCAGTCATCACATTCTTCAGCTCTCTGATGGTCTGCAGAGCCGGTTATACTGATCTCACACGCCGTTTCAGAACGTCTCAGACATGCTCAATGGGATTGAGGTCGGGACTTCCAGCTGGCCAATCCAAATCACAAATGCCGACGGCGCGGTGGGCGCGAGCAATGTCGTCCATAAAAATTGAGTCTACAACGAGTCACCTAGAGCGGCCAATGCGGGTTGTAAATTAGAACTTCCGTTATGTATCGATGCCCAGTTAGTGAGCCATTTTCAATAAAGACTAACTCTGTACGAAGCATTAATTTATTTCTGCCCATAACATAACAGAGCCCCCACCGTAAGGTGTGATTTCTTCGAAACATGCCTATGCAAAGCGTTTTCCTTGTCTTCTTGGCACTCGCCGACGTCGATCTTCACTGAAAAGTGATATCCTGGCTTCATCAGAGAACAAAACCCTATTCCAATCTTCTAGAGTCCATGATTCACAATTTCTAGCGAACCTAAGCCTGTGAACTCGGCGCTCACGGAGTAATTTGGGGCAGCGGGCAGGGCGGTCACTGTGTATATTGGCATCGAGAAGCCTCCTCCTAACCGTCCATAGATTAATATGCACATTTACTTACTTCTTGGGGGTTGTTATTAAGATCCACATACGAAGATTTGCGATTTCTCAATGCGCCACTCATAAGAAAACGATCATACCGTGGTTAGGTACATAGTTTTCTTCCAAAACCAGGCCGTCTCTTAACGGAACCAGTCTCCTGATATCCCTGCCAGGTCCTTTGAACCATCGTTCGACTAACATTTAGCCTCCTAGCCACAAAGCATTGGCTGCAACCCTCTTCAAGCAGCACAATAATTTTACCACTTTATCTACCATTTTTGATACAGTCAAACAGCAATAAATAAAGCTTTGACAGTCTAGAAATTAATCGATAAAAATTGAATAAAAGTTTTGACAGTCGATGTTAACTTCTGGAACTTCGAGCCAAAAATGTAGGATAAAAAGGGGTTTTCTATAAAAAATAAGGGTCAAATGAAAATTTGAATTTAGAACGTACTTTTTTAAATACCACGGCATTTTTAAAACCGACCAGTAACGTGTACAAACGATTGAAACCTTTTTGTATTGTATATTTTTAAAGATGAATGAAAATCAAAACCGAACGTTTTATTTTGCAAATGAGTGTATACAACTTGAAAATTTATTTTTCGAAAACGTATGCTATAAAATTTAATTTGACAACGCAATGTAATCTTCTATTTACATGAAATTAATGTTCATGAAACTACTTTAATAATATCTACTTTTAACATAGAAATTATAAGAATTTTCTTGAAAACATTTTCATCTGAAAATTCATGTCGCAGTATATTTACACATGAAGTTTCTAAAGTTTATTTCTTCCATTTTACTCGTTTTATAAATACTAATTAATTATGTTAGATGTCTGTAGCAAAAACATATTATAAAGTCTGTATGTCTTTTTATTCATCCAAGCTAAGCTAAGATATAATACACAAATCAAAAAAATCTAAGCAACACACACAAATTTCAGTTTTAAAATGTGTTTACTCTTTAAATCCTTACTATTTTCTTATTTACATTATTTTTAATTGCTTTTTTGATATTAAACATTTTTTTTATTAATAATGGTAACGAGTATGTACTTTATCTATGTATGTAGTACAAAGTAAGGCGCCTAATCAGCCAAAATTAAATGGTTGTACAAAAATTGTATAAACCAGTACAAGGTGTGGTCTCCTCTGTTATTGAGAACTTACTGGTATAGATTTTTTTAGGTTTAAATAGTCATTTATTCATTAACAACAATCATTGTATCTGAAATCACATTCAAAAGAACACATAGTAAAAGAGAAAATCAATACGTTAAATTACATTAAAAACACGTTAAACATTACAAAAATTGCATATCCAGAAACACAGGAATTCTGTTACAGATCGTCAACAGCATAAAGACACTTATTCAACAGGAAACGTTTAAGCCGACCCTTGAATGAATTTGAGTAAATAGCGCTTTTCATGTCTAGAGGCAACTTATTAAACAATATAATTGATTGATATTTAGGACTGTGCTTTACAACATTCAAAGAAGGATGTACCTTGTAATGCATAATGTCTTGTCTACGTGTGCATTCTCTACTCTGTCGTTCTTCTGCTGTCTCATATTCATGTATGTATTTGGCCATGTTACATAGAAGCACAAATACATAAATGCTTGGCACTGTAAGTATATTTAGTCTTATAAAATGTTCGCGGCAACTCTCTGTTTGCTGGATATGGACTAATGTGCGAATGGCTCGTTTTTGCAACACAAAAGCTCTTTTGATGTTATAGTCATAACTTTTTCCCCAAAACATTATGCTATACCTGATTTTTGATTCTACCAACGCGAAATAGACCATTTTTAATTGCTTAATGTCAATTTCTGTTCTAAGTGCTCTTAAAGCATAACATGCGGTACATACCGATGCATTTATTGAATTTAATTCCGATTTCCAATTTAGCTGTTCGTCTATATGTATACCTAAGAATTTAACTTCCTTGACGAGGACAATTTTATAGTTATTCAGAGCAACCTCTGGTCCTTATTACGGGCTGTCGTTTTAAATAAAAGTATATTGGTCTTTGCAGTATTGATTAACAATTTGTTCATAGTGAACCATTTGTGAAAAGCACGTAATACTGAATTTACAGTGTCTGTTAATTTATTTATGTCATTTGCTGCCACTATGGCATTTGTGTCATCCGCAAAAATTACTATTTTAATGTCAGGTAAAATTGTATTCATATAATTAATTAAGTCATTAATAAACAATATAAATAGAACAGGTCCTAATATAGATCCTTGGGGTACGCTCGTAGTCATCATTACTGTTACTGATTTATAGATCAGTATCAAATCCATCACACGTACACACATACACGTATCTGGAGCATGTTCGATGCACGCTCGATAGAATTGAGATCTACCGATTGTGCAGGACAAGGCAATACCAGGGTGTTTTCCCTTGCCAGGTACGCCCATGTATGCAAAACTTTAAGCCAATGCGGATTGTCATGCATCAACGTGAAATCGGAGCCAAACGTTTGTGCGATTGGACGGATAATATAAGGCCCTTTTTTGTTTTGGATGGGAAATCTTTAAAAAACGCGTGTCAGACTACTAAATCCACCCGTGTTTCTTCACTTGCCTGTGCGCCAGGGCCATGGTTTCTTTTATAACCAATCCGCAACCCTGAGCCGGTGACATCGGTGTACGTGGACCCCGTCACGATGTGCTGACATCTTTTTGAGCGGCATGTGAAACACAACGCACTATCGACCCGGGCCTGGTCCTGCACTACTGTAAGCTAGCGCCTACGGTTGCCGAGAGTCTGATGTTGTCTCCCAACCAGGGCGTCACATGTGGCAGCTAGAGGCGTGAGGGCGCTGAGATTCCCGTTCCCTCACGCACGCCGCTTCCTCCTTTGCCAGCATCACTGCTTCGCAGGAGGTGACACCTGCCATATAGTCTCGCTCCGGACCATGGCCTGGATCAGGGCCAGACGCGAGACATCACCGCCGATCGCCGTCACGAGGACACGGCAGTGCTTTACCTAAGCCGGGCAAACCTCCACCGTCTGCTCCACCGTATCCTCAGGGCGATCCCTACAGTGGTGACACCCTGGCGTTTCCTTCGGCCTTATACAGAACAGGAACCTCCCGAAACAGCCTTGCCCGATGAGGACCTGCGTCAGGCGGAAGGTGCGGGCGCCATGGCGCCTCTCTAGCCACTCCTCAAAGAGGGGACTTACCGTCTCTATTGTGGTGTACCCAACGGTCATAAGGCCTTAGAACATTCTCAACGTAATTTACAGCGTTCATGTTACCTTTATCATGTTTTGTTTACATTTACAAAAACGAGCTCAATTCGTTTGTTCTTCATAATACCCGCCCATACCATAACTATTGAGCCGTTGAATGGGTGCATTTCCTGAACGGACCTCACTCTTTCAGTATTTTCAGGACGACGGTACACTCTTACCTCTTCTCTTGGGTAATAGACTTGAGTCTGATACTAGAAGGGGACCACGTAAATCGAGAATCATCTAATATATAAAATTCTCGTGTCACGGTGTTCGGATTTAAACTCCTCCGAAACGGCTCGCCCGATTTTGATGAAATTTTTTGTGCTTATCCGGTATCTATGAGAATCGGCCAACATCTATTTTTCATCCCTCTAAATGTTAGGGGTAGTCCACCCCTAAATATTTTTTTTTATTTTTTAGACAAAATTTTTAATTTCTATTTTTTTATGATACAATATACAAAAATACATACAATCCCCAATTTTCACCCTTCTACGATCAACCCTTATTTTTTAATAGCCATTTTAGTAATTTAATCTATTATTTATATGGCAAAACAACGTTTGCCGGTCAGCTAGTAACAAAATAAAATTTTGTCCAATTGTTCCCGGGTCCATGTAATGTGATCCCTACGCCATTTATTGCGAAGAGCGCGGTTGCCGTGGCGTATCGGTGGGCATCTGATTAATCGTCATACTCGTAGGCCGTACTCATGCAGTGGATTTCGCACAGCTTGGCAGCTAACAACAATACCACTTGAATTTTGTAGCCTTAAACCTATCTCTCGGGCAGTTAAAATCGGCTGGCGTCTTGCAGTCTGTTGTAAGTATTGATCTTGCCGTATAGGCGGACACCTTCCTCGACCTGGGTACTACTCAGCAGGGTCTCTCATGTTAGTGTAACGGTGTAGAAGACGGCAAATAACGCTTCTGTCGACACCAAAGTACCGAAATACCTGAGATTCACTTCCAGCTTGCAACATCCCTACAGGTATTTGCATTTCATCTGCGGTCAAATGAGGTCGCCCCATGAGGTAAAAATGTCTCAATATTCACATTTTTCTAAATTGTTTTCAAATTATTGTTTAAATCATAAAATTGACACAGAATACTAAATTTTAAGAAGCAAAGAAAACGCTACAAAATTCGAACAAACGCGTTTGCATTCGCATTCGTTTTTGAATTTTTGAAAAAACGAACAATGGATACTCAATTCTATTTTACAAGCAGCCAGTATATCCTCTAGATCAAAAAAGTTTTCATAGGTATTAGTAACTACCTTACCAACCTACTAATTAAGAAAAGACATAATAATTGAGTAATAATTTGCAAAGACATTAAAATTATTTAATAATTTGAAATAGTTGTGTTGCCTACACATTTTTGATGTGTGTATATCTACATATATGATGATCTATAAGTGCAATTTAATTAGACTTCGAACCCATCCAGCCAGAGGAAAAAACACAGATGGCTCAGACCTCTAGTACGTATGTGACATCCCTACAAAAAAACGGACTACAATCGATACTGCGCCGCATGCTGTATAGCCGTACCGTGCCGCCGCGCAGTTGATGTTTGGGCTAAAGATACTTGAACTTTTTGTCATCGATACGCTGAGAAGATGTTTAATTTACTATATAAGTATATACGAGATTCTCAACGAATGTAGTTGAAGACGAAAATGTAAATATATATTGTCTGTACCTACTAATTAACACATAATCTTTGTAGTTTATATTTAAATTGAATACCTAAATAATAAATAATTTATTATTATTATTATTTAGAAACAAACAATTATAGCACTATTACAGAGCATTCCAATTCAGTGCTATAAGTAAGAATAAATTATACAAAAACAAATTATGAACAAACGGTTACCAATGTAGCCATTGATAACCATTTATTCTTAACTATAAACTCTTTGCATATTTTACTTTACCAAAATATATGTAACTACTCTTTCTTGTAATGTTTTTGTACTTTAGAAAAATAAAAAATTATTATTATTATTATTTTTCTATATGTACTACATATTATTTTACATTTTTAAATATTTATATAAAAAACATTTAAAAAATATAAAAAAACTACATACTATTTAATTTTCGGTCTCCGTGGCGCAGCGGTCAACACGCCTGCCTGCGACGTGGAGGCCCCGGGTTCGATCCCCGGCCAGGTCATGATAGAAAACGATCTTTTCCTGATTGGCCTGGGTCTTGGATGTTTATCTATATATGTATCTATTACTACTACTATAAAATATAGTATCGTTGAGTTAGTATCCCATAACACAAGTCTCGAACTTACTTTGGGGCTAGCTCAATCTGTGTGATTTGTCCGTATATATTTATTTATTTATTTATTGTAATTCAAATGTATAATACACGAACATCAGACATAAACACAACCTAATCTAATCATCAGACAGATTGGAACATCCGTGAACTTTAGTAAACATCCTCAATTTACGGGTCAGCATTATCAAGAAACTTAGCCTTAATACAAGTTAGAGAAGTAACGCTTACATACTATTTCAAAGGGTCCGAAGTTTCAGTATTATTTCAAGTACTTCAAACCACAAGCAAGGTCATGGGATTATAAGCTTCGCATCTGATTAAACACGATTATATTTCCGGTTTAAAATAATCATGGCTTAGTCCTTTAAACCCTGGGGTTCATGGCTAAATAATACAATATCCACAGGGATCGATTAAAGCTTAAGCTACATTTGCCTTGATATGCGGATGGGTGGCTTCCCATTACACTTTGAGACCCTTTCGTACCTCGGAAAACGCCTTAAGCCGTTGGTCTCGGCTGTCAATTTATTTTCTTTTCTAACCGACTTCAAAATGGAGGAGGTTACTCAATTCGACCGTGTATATGCTTTTTTTATATTGTTCGCGCATATCTTCGTCGTTTATGAACTGATTTCGATAATTCTTTTTTTTTTTTTGTTGGAAAGAAGACATTCCCAGGGTGGTCCCATGATAAGAGCATCAGGGTTTGATGGTGGAAGACCAGAGAAATTAAGGGAAACTTTCAAAAATTCTAGGGGTGGCTAGTGCATTTGTAAGTTTATTCATTAGAAATTTTATAGCACTACAATTTAATAAGGTTCTGGAGTAGATCTGATGATGGGGCCGGGAGACAGGAGAAGGAACTCCTCAACGATTCACAGCAGCTACCTTGTGTTTGTGCTTGTTTAGTTTGTATTGATAAGAACCTTACACCTAGTTAGGTTGTGACTGTCATTAAGGGGCTGATGATGAAGACAAAGGTCAGTTCAAAATACTACAAATTGAAAATTGACTAATTTCGGAAGTCGGTGTCAAAAACAAATATACAAAAACCAAAGACACCAACTTCCAAATTAGTTATTTTTCAATTAGGTAGTATTTTTTGGAAGTCGGTTGTTGTTTTTTCGTTTTGTAAAAAAGTTTTTTTTAATAACTATAAACTAGTGCTTGACTGCAATCCCGCCTGATGATAAGCAGTGGTGCAATTGTTGATGGTAAAGCGCACTAGTTTCTTCTTATTCACCCTAACGTAAAATAGTGAATAGGAAGTAAAACGTCAGTTGAGCAAGGTAATGCAATGTTAAACCCAACAACACGACCAACGATGCTGCACCAGATGGAGATTTATCTGGAGACTGCGGGGACGCCCGACGATCAAACTCCCTACACAACAATATTTGGCGCATCGTACCCGTCACACACCGCCACACAACTGCTCATATCCGTCCTCTGTACGGCTTCACCAGACATCATGAACACGATGAATCACTTGGCGGCAAGAGTTTGTCTGGTGGGTGGGAACTTCTACCGGCAACCGACGTTATGGCCTATCACTGAATCTTTAGCGATCGTTACGGTAGCCAAAAACCCAAAAGTCTGAACAACCAGCGTTTCAAAGGAGTAACATGTTTTCCAGTAATAGGATTGTGCAGGTCAGTTAGACAATCGTTGCATATAAATTATTGGTGGCCGACCCATCATGGTTGGATAAAGGCGGCAGATAATGAGTTGTAACGTAAACCTAACACACTATGCACAATTGTACATATTCTAAGTGAGTGTGTCTTTGCTATAAACTACCTCACCTTTATATCTTAACTAACGATCTGCCCTATTTCACTCCGGTGCAGTGCAACCGCGACATGATGTTGAAACAATGAGATTTCTGAGATGGTATATATTATATACATATGTCGCTGCTAACTAGCCTAATCACCCTTTCAGTTAGCTTCCTAGGTAATAAACCTAAATGACGTCAATGCGTGAATATGTAGCATTCTATTAGCATTATTTAATATGCTTATTGGCTGATTCTTGAGTTTATTTCATTGGTATTTCAACATTATACAGGTCGTAATGATCAATTTTGAAAAGTTTTTTTTTTCCATTTTATTTTTTGGTGGCTGCTGTATTAAAGCATAAACTGTAATAAAAGGCAAAATCCGTCAATAATTTATTTCCACGTTATCAGTATAATAAATACTCAAGTAGTAATAGAGTAATAAATGACCAGCAAAAATGTTGAAATGAGCAGATCAGTGCAATTCAGTGATTGTTGAATCTGTAATAAACCACCTGCGAGCCGAATTGGTCACAGAAATTAAGCCAGGCCACCACGACCAAATGAGTTAGGTTAGTACTGTGACCGAGCGAGGCGAATGACCCATGCAGCGCCAGTTTGAGCAGCGTTGGTTGCAGGTCCGCGAGGTCTTGGTGACGGAATGGCGGAACAGGCTATCACGCCCTACCGGCTACCATTCGGTAACCATTCGGTTCCGGCATGATGTCTGGTGAAGCCGTATGGAGGACGGGTCTGAGCAGTTGTGTTGCGATCTGTGCCGGGTACGATGCGCCAAATGTTGTTGTGTTGGGATTTTGGTCATGGAGGGTCTTCAGATCAATCTCCCTCTGGCGCAGCATCGTTGGTCGTGTTGTTGGGTTTAACATTGCATCACCTCGATCAACTGCCGTCTTCCTTCCTAATCGCTCAGTTTTTCTGAGTGAATAGGTTCTTAATAAACTAGCGCGCTTTACCATCAACGATCGCATCACTGCTTACCATCAGGCGGGATTGCGGTCAAGCGCTAGTTTATAATTACTTAAAAAAAAAAATCTAATTTAAAAGTAATTCTCACATAATTCCCTCTTGTTCATTAGTAAAGTAAGTAATAACTTGTAACTATAGAATACGTATTGACCATCGTAAGATTAAATAAAATATTTCTATTTAGAATTCCATTTTATACAGTAGTCTACATGCCTTGTAACACATTTCATGAATATTTTCAGCTCACAATTCTAGCGAGCATTCATTCGTGTTCTCCAAGCTTAAGCAATAGTTTTCTCTCTATTCTTTGAGAATAATGAAAAAAAAAAATGTGAAATGTATATGCCCCTTATCTTTCCGAGCAAGTAAAGCTGACTGAGAAGATCCCATGAACAGCGCCATAATTTTATTGTGTTTACTCCTTGACGCGAATTCCAACTTATTTATGAAAGAAAATATTTATGCTGGTTGGATGTTTTTATGTTTAACTTTTGGTATTTTTGTCACGGCTTAGAAGGGTTATAAATCTCGGTGGGTAAACATATCAGTTTGTGAAATAGTTCGTTGCTTAAGAATGATGTGTGGTTTAGTGCACAGTTAATGTATTGTTGTTTACCCATATTATGTTTTCATGCAAAACATAAGTTCATCATTTTCTCGGTGGTAGACCACAACAACGGCCGCCGGCGTAGTTACCACCCACCAGACAAAGTCATGCCGCCAAGCGATTCGTCGTGTTCCGGCTGTTGTCTGGTGAAGCCGTTTGGAGGGCGGGTCTGAGCAGTTGTGTTGCGATGTGTGCCAGGTACGATGCGCCAACTGTTGTCGTGTCGGGAGTTTGGTCGTGGAGGGTAGCGGGATCCGAAGCACGGTGCTCCGCTGGCCGACCGCAGGTAGTTGGGGGCCCAAGTAGTGTGCCAGCCACATACGAAAGGCTGCCCCGCCAACTGCGAAAAATCCCAGGGTGGCCCCATCGTGCCGGTTGGCGACCGGACGAGAGGACCTGATGCCGATCCCTGGGGAGGTTCGGGCGTCCCCGCAGTCTCCAGATCAATCTCCCTCTGGCCTGGCGTCGTTGGTCGCATTGTTGGGATTAACATTGCATCACCTCACTCAACTGCCGTCTTCCTTCCTATTCACTCAATTTTTTTTTTTAAATGAAAAAGTCTAATACGAAAAGTAGGTGTGTACAGCGGGCGCACGTCCTCTCTTTCAAAATGCACCTCTCTAATATTCGAGGTCTGCACTCCAATCTCATTGCAGTACATCACCACCTTGAGACTGAGAAGCCCCATCTACTTTTCTTGACGGAGACCCAGATCAGATGTCCGTCTGATGAGGCATACCTCAGCTACCCGGGATACGCATTGGAGCACCATTTCCTGCAGCGTGCCGGGGTCTGTGTGTATGTCCGCAATGACATTTGTTGCCGGCGCCTCCGTCACCTCGAAGACCCTCATTTCTCGTTGCTATGGCTGTTGGTTGACACTGGTGTGGACAAAATTGTTTACACTTGTGTCTACCGATCGCACAGCAGTGATCAGGAGACAACTCGATTATTTGACCATCTCAGTGAGGCTGCTGACAATGTGCTGCACCGGTACCCTGACGCACACTTCGTCGCTCTGGGGGACTTCAATGCCTGCCATCAGGACTGGCTTTTCCCGTACCAGAGGACCGACCACGCTGGGAGAGAAGCGCGAAACTTCGCGCTTTCAATGGACCTTTCCCAGCTGGTAAAGCAAGCGACTAGGGTGCCTGATGTAGTTGGTCATACTGCCAATTGTCTGGACCTTCTGCTGACCACTGATCCGGACAGGTGTGTCTGTGTTGTAACAGTTTCCTCACCGTTGGGAACTTCAGACCACTGTCTGGTGAAGTCTGTGTCGACCTTCTCCCCACCAGATCACGACTCTCGTGGTGAACGGCGAATGTGGCGATACAGGTCAGCAGACTGGGATGAGATGCGCCATTTCTTTGCGTCTTATCCTTGGCAGCAGGTCTGCTTCTCTTCTAGCAATCCGTCGAGCTGTGCGGATGCTATAACCGATGTGGTGCGTCAAGCTATGGAATATTTTATTCCCTATAATGACGTGCCCGTCGGTGGCTCGGCTCGCCCATGGTTCAATGCCGATTGTGCCCAAGCCGAACAGCGTAAGCACGCGGCATTTCTCACCTGGGTTGACGCTCGTGACCGCGGAGCTCCGGATCTAAGCTCAAAGAAGAAAGCCTTTAACCATGCTGCCAAGTCCTACAAAAACGCGCTAAAGAAGGCTCGCTTCGACCGTATTACCCATATTGGCAACAAGTTATCTGCGCAGCCTTCCGGTAGCAGATCTTTTTGGTCCCTTGCCAAATCGGTCGAGGTGAACTTCTGTCGGCCCTCACTGCCTCCGCTGGTTAGGCCTGATGGAACACTGGCTCATACGGCGAGAGAGAAAGCAGGTCTCTTTGCATCTCTCTTTACCCATAATTCGCGTCTTGATACTGGCAATGCTACTCCACCTATTTTACCCCACTGCGGTACTTCAATGCCTGAGGTTCGCATTCGGAACAAGGAGGTTCTGAGAGCACTGTGTCGTCTGGACGTGAATAAGGCTAGTGGTCCGGATGGTATACCAGCGATTGTTCTAAAAGCATGTGCGCCCGAGTTGTCTCCTGTATTGACACGCTTGTATCGCCTCTCATTTGGGACTGGTATAGTGCCCAAGTCCTGGAAGCTTGCCAACGTGCAGCCCGTGCCCAAAAAGGGTAGTCGTGCCGATCCTACCAACTATCGGCCGATTTCGATCACCTCCATACTTTGCAAAATTATGGAGCGTGTATAGAACTCGCGCCTCTTGCATCATACCTGGAAGGTAATGATCCCCTCAGTGACCGACAGTACGGGTTTCGCCGCAATCGGTCAACTGGGGACCTACTAGTGTATGCCACTCACTTGTGGGGCGAGGCCCTCGAGAGAAATGGGGAAGCGATTGCTGTCTCCCTTGATGTCTCGAAGGCCTTCGACTGGGTATGGCACGCTGGCCTTTTGAGTAAGCTTCCAGCGTACGGCATTTCCCCTAGCCTGACTGGCTGGGTAAAAGACTTCCTGTCTGAATGGTCCCTCCGCGTTGTTGTCGACGGATGCTCATCTGAGCCCATGTCGACTAATGCCGGTGTTCCTCAGGGGTCTGTTCTCTCTGCAACTCTGTTTCTGCTGCATATTAACGATCTGCTGATGCCCGGTATCTATGGGTATGCAGATGACAGCACAGTTGTGGAGAGATACCTGCCGGATGCTCGGGCTAGTAGGGCATCAATCCGGTCCGAAAGAGAGGCCATGGTAGAGGGAACGAGTGTTGCACTTCAGGCAGTCTCCGAATGGGGCAATGCCAATCTTGTAGTATATTATAGTAACTAGTATATTATAGTAACATTTAGCTTTTAAGTTTACATGTGCATATTCGTTTGCAATATATTACCTTGTTTTAAACGACACACAGCGCCATCTATCACGAACTGGTATGAAGCTAACAATATTTTTGTTTTCCCTCGGGAATATCATTTTTTACAGGATAAATAGGTACCCTATTATTTAAACCGGACTTCTAACTTTAGGTCTGCAAAATATCGAAGCAATCAGTTCAGCAGTTACGGCGTGAAAGCGGAACAAACAAACAAACTCACATTCTGATTTATAATATTAGTAAGGCGGGGGTCCCATACACATAAACTGGGGAGAACTTTTTTCCTGTCTACCCTAACATGTGATATGTTCTTCGATAGGTATTTAAAAATCAATAGGAGTTTACAAAATCATTTTTATCTACTCTCATATCAAAAAATTAAAAATATAAAACTATAAAGGAGTTTATAGTTTATATATAAATATCAAAAAATTAAAAATATAAAACTATAAAGGAGTTTATATTGACGTACTTTACCCATAGTATATCGAAAGGAAATTAAAAAATTAAATTATAACATTATTTCTCTAACAAAATAATGTTACTATAATAAAAAAATTTTTCATTATCGTACAGATTCCCAACCATAGACAGCAATATTTCATTTTTTATATGTGGCTGCGCGCGCTTTGGCGCGTGCGCGGTGATGCAGGGTGCAGAATTTTGGCGCCAAATACGTTTCTTAGTATTGCAAGTCGTTGTTGTGTTTCGCTGGACACATAATTGATTATTATTATTTCTTAAAATGTTAAGTGACAATGAAGAAAATTTGACGCCGCCCGATATTTTAGAGGCTGCGACAGCACTTAGTCTTAATTTACTATTAAAATAATTAAAATTAAGTTAAGAAAATTATACGATAAATGTTATCAAGATTTTTTAACATGGAAAAAATTAATAAAAGTGCTACTTCATATATTTAATACAATGTATGAGATTAGATAAAGTAGTGTATGAAACTGTACATAATTAGGTATTACACACCCGTGTGATACTATTAAAAAACTCACTTCGCTCGTTTTTTAAACTCACACTCGTGCATAATATCCCTCATTATGTAACAGTTTCATAAACTACTATTTCATAATCATAATGTGTCCGGAAATAATCGAACCAAACTTAAAACACGAGTTTAACTTTGGGGCCTTTAAAAAATTAAACAGTATCTCAAAAGTAGTAGTTTATAAAGACTACCTAGGAAAGTTATTAATATTTAGAACTTGCATACAAAATATTTTTTTGTTTATGTGAAACCCGAATGACGTGTACAGTATTTTTAAGTAAAGAATCTATGTACAAAATTTCAAAGAGATTTAATAAAAAACCACAAAGTTATGAGCTTGTTATTCTACTTGGCTGTCCCAACAAAAATATGGTCCACGCTCCGGTCGGGCAGGCGAGCGGTGCATTGATCTCTAGCGTCAGCTGTTGCGCGGGCGATGATCTACCGTAAACTACGTTTCGCGACCAGGAAACACGCTGCAACAATTTGTAAACGTATGTGGGAAAAATATAGCATGGTGTAAAAATTATTTCAATCGATTTAGTTGTTTATTCTGAACTAACTTTACTCAGATTTCGCATAAACAAAAAATAACGTTGTAGAAATTTTTTACAAAATATTAAAATCGGTTTAAGCTATCCAAAATTACCACCGGAAATTCGACATACATAACCCGTCTAAAGTAACCCAAATTCCCCGAGAGATGGCGCTGTACTTTTGGCTAATTCGCAGTATTAAGAATTTTCTGAGTTGATGGGGTCGAAACGATATGAGTTATTAAATTATCGAATTGATCGATTGGTGTCTCGTTGTCATTGAAATTTGTTCATTGTCCATAACGTAAGTACAACACTTTCAGCATTTAGTAACCGATCCGCTGACAATGGCATGCGGCATTTATTTAGACGTAGAAACTTGGAGTTGCTTTGCCTATACCTAGTTATCACTCAATGTAACAACCCTTTTCACTGCTCGTGGTGGGACTTAAATGACAAATTTTTTTCTTTGAATTTTCCATGCGATGATGCGTAGTTGTCTATCGCTCTTTTTTTAGTTATCATCGTATTTCGTGGGCCCGTGAGATTCTGTACTTATTATGTCAACTTAATGTAACAAATAGCCCATTTATTAGCTTTTATTTACGGTGACTTGTTGTGACGGACGGGAAACTACGGAACCCTACACTGATCGTGGGCCGTCACACTCTTGGTCGGTTTTATATGTTATAAACTAGTGCTTGGTTTTAAATGACGAGACAATAAACCATAAACGGTGTGGTTTGAAATGTCAAAAGACCATGATGGTCAACTGTAAGTGATTTGCAGGTGATAAGACTACGCGGGAAAATGACTATACAGAATTAACCAGAGCTCTTCGAGTTGCTAAAATTAAGTGGCAGTGGGTAGGGCACATTGCTCGTAGAGTCAACGGCCTATGGGACAGTAAACTTCTAAAGTAGTGGCCACATAACGGAAGACGCAGCGTAGGGAAGCCCCCAACAAGGTGTACCGATGACATGGTGAAGGAAGCCGATGGATACGGGCAGCACAAGACCGGTCATTATGGAAAGCCTTAGGGGAGGCTTTTGCCCAACAATAGGCCTCTATATGCTGAAGAAGATACAGAATAATGCTCTACAGTTCCAAAATAATAACGTCACTCCTTCTCCCCATGGTTGTAGGCAGAAACTAACTGCAGAACGCTACCGCTTATAAATCCTTACATATCACATTTGCTTCGGTCATATATCAAAATCAACCCTGAACTAATTATTCCGTTAGTAGAATGGCATAGGCAACATAAACACCCTTACGTAAAATAAACAAATTCTACAAGCTTACGAAACACTTTTTTCCTACTTCTATTTTTCCTAATAATATCATGCCGGAGTAACAAGGGGCGCATCACCCCAGGGACGATCACAAAGCCGCTTCCTTCCACTAATTGCGATACTTAATACACATCTGGAACTAAAGGACTTAATTAGTAATCAATATCCTTATACCACGAGGGTATGTGATAGAAAATAATTAATTATAGTTTGCAATTAATTTGCTGGTTACTGTCACAACATTTACCTAGGCCTTGTTAGTCCTTTGCATTAATTTTTATTAGTAGTTTAATTCCTTGCGGTTATAGGCTATCTCGGACATGTTCCTGACGGTTACGAGAGCATATTAAAAGCATAATAAAATATCATGCCAAGTAACTTTATTGGCTGTTTAAATGATGCATTTTGCAGTGTGCTCTGAAATTACATGACTTGATTCCGCCATCACCGTTCCATTAACGGACGACCCATTTGTACGGCAACTCTCCACACTTACTTTGTGGACACCGCTATGATACGGACGAAGTGTTTCGGCGGTAATCTCTCGCGTCCGACCCTGGTCCAGGCCATGGCCACTTTTTTTTTTTTTTGTTTGGGATGGAAATCATCAAATGACTTCTCCCGCTCTGGGCGGAGCGGAAGGGCGTGTCAGACTTTTACTGACTAAACCCACCCGTGTTTCTTCACTTGAATGTTTCTTGTTTAACCAACCCGCAACCCTGATCCAGGAGGCATCGTTCTTCGTAGACCCCGTCACGATGTGCTCTTTGAGGCGCGTGAAACACGACGCGCCGTCGACTCGGGCCTGGTCCTTACCGGTCGGCGAGCTGCCCACTGCTCACCGCCCGCAGGCCAGCGCCTACGGTGGCTGGGAGTTCGGTGTCGTCTCTCGACCAGGGCGTCTCCTGCAGCGGCTAATGGTGTGAGGGCGCAGGTCATCACCTCCTTCTGGGAAGCAGTGATGCTGGCAAAGGAGGAGGCGGATTGCGTGAGGAATGGGGAATCCCAGCGCCCTTGCGCACCGGCAATTGAAGAAACACGGGTGGGTTTTAGTCAGTAAAAGTCTGACGCGCCCTTCCGCTCCACCCAGAGCGGGAGAGGTCATTCGATGATTTCACACCCAAACCAAAAAAAAAAAAGCTATAGGGAATAGGCTCTTAATAAACTAATGCGCTTTACCATCAACGATTGCATCACGGCTTACAATCAGATCGTGGTCAAGCACTAGTTTATAACGTTAAAAAAATATATGTACATATTATTTTCATTACAATGTCATCTACAACGCTACAAGCAAACTACGCTATATGCATCACACTTGACGTCACGTAAATTCTGCATTGCACATGCACGAGTTATTCGCGCGATATACCTATATACAGCACCATTCCCAACATCAACCCTCCGGCAGTAGCCCACCTGGAGATAACATTCGCCTGGTCGGAGGGATTTAAACAGGCATTCTAAACAAAATCGTAAAGGTATGTTTAAAGGCTTCATCTTTTTGACTGACTGATCTCTTGTTAATTTAAATTTTTTATTGTTTATTCAAAATAAATGCTTTGAATTTGCGTTGAGCCCAAAAATTTACCTCTTAGAAATATTAAAACTGAGTATAGATATAGTAGATTTTTTTTAATAATTCTAAACTAGCGCTTGACCGCAATCCCGCCTGATGGTAAGCAGTGATGCGATCGTTGATGGTAAAGCGCGCTAGTTTATTAAGAACCTATTCACTCAG
The DNA here is from genome assembly GCA_037179545.1 of Sesamia inferens. Classification (NCBI taxonomy): domain Eukaryota; kingdom Metazoa; phylum Arthropoda; class Insecta; order Lepidoptera; family Noctuidae; genus Sesamia; species Sesamia inferens. The sequence continues at coordinate 20,711,577 of CM073923.1, forward strand.
ATTGAGCGAATAGGAAGGAAGACGGCAGTTGAGCCAGGTGATGCAAACCCAACAACACGACTAACGATGTTGCGCCAAAGGGAGATTGATCTGAAGACCTTTCACGACCAAACTCCCAATACAACAACATTTGGCGCATCGTACTCGGCACACATCGCAACACAACTGCTCAGACCCATCCTCCGTACGGCTTCACCAGACATCATGCCGGAACACGATAAATCGCTTGGCGGCAAGGCTTTGTCTGGTGGGAATTTGAATCTGATGGAATTCTAGATTTCCATGAAAAGAGCAGTGTTTTAAAATAGATGACTAACAAACTCATTTGTTAGGAATGAGGAGATCCGCAGAAGAACGAGAGTAACCGACATAGCCCGAAGAATTGCAACACTGAAGTGGCAATGGGCTGGACACATTGCCCGTAGGACCGATGCCCGATGGGGCCGACGGGTTCTCGAGTGGCGACCACGCACCGGAAGACGTAGCGTGGGTAGGCCCCCGACAAGGTGGACCGACGACCTGGTGAAGGTCGCGGGAAACCGCTGGATGCGGGAGGCGCAGGACCGGTCGTCGTGGAGAACCTTGGGGGAGGCCTATGTCCAGCAGTGGACGTCTTTCGGCTGAAATGATGATGATGATGATGAAACTCATTTGAAAAGTTGGGTAAAGTGAGCTTAGAGTGAGGTGTCAATTCCTTAGCATTCTTTGGAATAACAGCTGACTCCACGCTCTTTTCAACTAAGTTATCAAGTTGTCGTGAGATGGTAACAGAATCGCCCTACTGAATAGATTCAGCAGTATAATTTTAAGGTCATTCTGATGACTTTAAATTACAGATCAGTGAGAACGGATCGGTTAAAAAAAGATTTGGGTTAAAAGACTTGGTTTACGCCACTTCTTTTTCAAACCTGACTGGTGCTAAAAAAAGCTGCAAAGATACATATGTATGACAGCGAAGACGGCCATTAGTTGATAAATAAATCTTTAGTAGTACATTTAACTTTCTTGGTTTAATCGTAGGTATATAAACATAGTTCTACATATTCCAACATTGTTGAAAGAACGGAATCCGTGGAAAACTTGCATGACTACGCCGACTGAAATACTATGCGAATGTATTTAATCTTGCTTACAATTTTCATTCATAAAGCAATGAAAAGAAATGGGCAATAATCTGTATTTAAGACGTATTACAGGTTATGGTTATACCTCAACATTGAGCCTAGGTTAGCTACAGTTGGCCATGGATTGAATAATGAAGGCAATTCTCCATCAAAGAGCATATATGAATAGTCACATGCATGAAGTACCTGAGTCTGCTGGTCGTTGAATAAGGTAATTAAGCTTTCAGTATTGTCACTGTCCTGTGACAATTGCTATAGGTATGGGCCAATTAGTTTAACATATCCCAAAATGTATCAAAGTGTATTGGTTCATAACATCAATATACTGTATCAATCAATGATAGTCCAATGTATCAAAGTGCACTGATGTCTATTGGAGCAAACAATCGCCCCAGTCTTAATTATGGTCAAACGCGGCTGTTCCTCGTTGCACGAGCTTTACAATAAACCCATATCCTCGGCATTATCATTGTCAAAAGGTCTATCCCATATATTCTACTAAAACATCGAGATTGCTTCCCATAGAATTTTTAATCATTACTATATTAATTTTCGTATCCTTTTGCTTGATGTTTTTTTTTTTGGAAAATCCTACATATTTCCTAAAACAGGTTTGCTACTATGACAATATATAAAACATTTATCAAATAGCTAAATAGTTATTTTAATAGTTAGATTGTATGTTATAATAGTTTTCATCAGGGCAGCAGGAACACAACTCGAAAATATTATTACGGCGTGATAATAGGCTGACAAATAAAAATAGGCTTAAAGGAAGTTAAACGAAGTGAAGTTTAGCGGACCCCAGACTCTAAAACTGAAGAAAAAGCTTTGGATGCGACTAGGATTAAAGCTGAGATGATGATGAAGATCGTGAAGATGAAAATTGGCTTACATGAAACTAACGTTCACCGAAAGGGAATATATTTTCCAAAACACTCTAAAACCACATTCACTACCGTCTATCCTAGATTGCTTGAATGACACCGCTAAAAGTAATACCGCAGCACATTTTATGTTTTTTAATGTTAACTGAAAGTTTTGTTCTGTATGTAAAGTAGGTGCATACTCGTACAAATTAATTAATAAAATCTTCTGTATCACATGTCAACAATCAAACACCAAGACTCAGACAAAACTATCTTATCCAAGTCATCATCATCATCAACCTTTTTATCGTCCCACTGCTGGGCACAGGTCTCCTCTCATACACAGAAGGATTGAGCGTAATCACCACGCTTGCTCAATGCGGGTTGGCGATTTCAGACTTATAAAGTCCAGGTTTCCTCAAGATGTTTTCCTTCACCTTCAGTCATTAGTGTCCAAGATATACTTAGAAAGTACATATAACTTTAGAAAAGTCACATTGGTACTTGCCTGACCTGGAATCGAACCCGCGCACTCATACTTGAGAGGCTGGTGTTTTAACCACTAGGCCACCACGACTTCTTATCCAAGTAATTCGATGTAAACAACTTTTTTTTTATGACGCCTGTAATCACCGAATATATTTTATACAGAGGTATATCAATAGTCCACCCTCATTGTACCCAGTTATGTGTAAATAAGGCCCAAATAATAGGGGCCGATTGCTATCAGCCGGGCAAAAATCCAGTCTCCGGGCATCTCCTTTTATTTCCATATAAATCCGAATAATATTTCCTGGTTGTGAAACAACTGTTTTGGCTCAAGCAATGTTTTGAGGCGATTTGTCTCTGAATGATACTTAAAGCCCGTTTGAATGTCTTTTATGATTTTTTAAAGAGCGCAGTAAAGATTATGAGGATGTTTAAAATCTTTGAAACGTAATAAAGCTTGTTTTAAAGTTGTAATCTTTTTATGTCAGAAACTTTGTGACATTAAAACTGATATAATTAGCATCACACTGTCGCCTAAAACATTTGAATGACAACGCAAAATAAAATGAATTTGTGATTATATTTATGCAAGAGTTGTAATTTTTCATATTCGATTTGGAAAAAATCCAGCATTGGCAAAAAAGATCAAATGTTTCATAAACAGAATCGTTAATAGCTATTTTTATCATATCAAAAAGGTAGTACCAGTATGTAAATACCTATACCGAATATGTACCACGTTACGTACCAGGGCTGCATAAAAAGTTAGAAGTCAGAGCCAAATATAATTTTGTCTGATATTAAGGCATGGTAGTGGTGATTTAATACATTATGTTGCAAAATAAAGATCCCGGCTTATCATATATATTATATAGCAAATGCTATTGTGGCTCTCACTTGTTGCTATTTGCTTTAGCACAAATCCGTCGCGCATTGCAAAATTAATTTAGCAAGCTAGCAAGCAAACCCCTACTTGCTTGCTACTTTGTATAGACAGCATTAACTAAGCCTGGAAAGTATGAAGGAAATTCATTGCTTTTTTACTGTTCCGGTTTATCGTAATAGTTTCATAAACGCAATGCAATATTCTTATAAAGCTTGCTGTCCGTTAACAGTCTTCCCGCTTGCTTTACGTGTGCCCAACCGTTTTGCACTACTATGTATATACCAAATAGCTTGTTGTAAATATAAAACACGAAGAAATGCTCAGGATCGAGCTTATTGGCGTATCATGGAAGAGGCCTATGTCCAGCAGTGGATGAGTAGAGGCTGATGCTGATGATGAAATATAAAGCATATATCATTATAAGGAGCTACCCCGAGAAACGTACCATTCGAACTTAAGTTACAACCGACGCACACAGAGCCATCGTCTTCTGTAGATGGGCCAATCCTCTCGCCACGATAGCAAATATAAGTTCCAATCGGTCCTCCTCAAGGCTTAACAGTCCACTAACAAAACCAGTCTTGTGTGTAATCTCGATCAACATCAAAGGGTTTTCTAAGGATAAAGCAGTAATTCTTTCGAAATTATCTACCAAGATGAATTGTGATAATTAGCGTGTTTAAGAGACCCATCGGAATTCCACCTAAAGCAGACCTTATATTCCTGGACTGTCACGTGTTAGCTGCTGCGAGGCGTAAATATACTGTCTACAAATTGGTCCAGTGATAACAGTATTGAAATTATCACATGAGGCCTTGATAACTGCACTTTAACATATAAACCCGCGCACTCCATTTCAATTCTACTCACCTGATTTCAAGAAACAGTGCATAAAAGTCGTTGGTGACTTTAACAGCCATATCAACAAAGATGGTCAAACAGTCGAAGAGTGGGCAGAAACTAACGATTTGTCAAAACAATCTGCATCGTTAATAGCGAACATTGGAAACGCTGGTACAACAGACCTAATATTTGTCACCAATTAGCAACTAGAGCAAAAAACCAACCGCCGAACTCAAAAAAACAAATGTACATGTTCTGGTGTCTGGTTTTTATATATTCGTTTTTGCCACCGACTTCCGAAATTAGTTATTTTTCACTTTATAGTGATTTTTGGGAAGGCCGTTTTTTGTATAAAGCAACCGATTAATAATTATTATTGAATTTAAAAATTAAATTTGTTATTAATTATACACTTACAAAAATGCCTTCCACAGCTTAAATGAAACAATAGGAGCAGGGCATATTAAAGTTAAACTTAAGTGGCAGTGGGCACATTGCTCGTAGAACTGATGGCCGATGGGGCCGTAAGGTTCTGGAGTGGCGGCCACTGGCGTGGGAGATGCGGGCAGCACAAGACCGGTCATCGTAGAAAGCCTTGGGGGAGGCCTTTGTCCAGCAGTGGACATCTATAGGCTGAAGAAGAAGAAGAAGATATTCCATCATCATCATCATCATCTCAGCGTTAATCCCAGTCGCATTTGCTGCGCGCTGCGCGGGGATCGAACCCGCGCCTCCTAGCGCAGCGGCCGCGTTCGCTACGTCTCAAGAACAGGACATATTATACATTAATATCTCTATGGAGTAGGCCTGCCTTATATTTACATTTGTACAAAATGTAATACCCCATGTCATTCTAAAGAAAGTAGTATACTTCCTCGCCTTCGTCGCGCTAGCGGTGTACTCTCCTTGCGTCTTACATATTTTCAATCAGGCTCACGCATCCTGACGTCAGTTTAACATTCTTTACTCATCTTGGCGTCAGTTACATACTTTACTCATCCTAAAATACAATACAACGCCGTTAAAGACAGCTAACGACAGCTTTTTGAAGTGTTAACTCACTTCAAAAAGCTGTCGTTTTGCCGTCGACACTAAGAAGATGTGATTGCAAGTGATTGTCTTAGAGAAACTTTGAACACTACTAGTGAGTGTGTGGGACAGTTTCCTAAAGCAATAACAACTCGGCCACAATGTCCGGCCGTACCGTTAACTGCAGCATTATCTCGTTGCAGCTCTTTTGAAATATTTGGACATTTTATTTTGCTGCCGTAAGCCCACTGCCCCTGTTTCTTGGAAGATAAAATGATAAAATTGTGTCATTTCCCAGCGACACGATTCGATTTGATAAACACGTCACTTGATGCTCGGAAGCTTGTTTACTTCTGTGTTAAATGAAGTTTTATCTGATTACTTGGCACATGTTTGTCTTCTATGCTTTTAATGTGAACTGGGTAATGTAACAAAATTGCGAACGATGTAGTCTTTATTCTTTATCTGGTTTCCACATTACTTTGTATTATTTACATCATAAAGTAAAAGATTTTATTAAAGAATATAGAACATTAGTACTGTTGAGACAATTAGGTTCGAAAACAGGATTTACTTTCGTGTATTTCATTACCACTGCTCTCAAAAGGATGAAGGAAAATATCGTAAGAAAACCTAGAATCAAAAATTTGAAAACATGTGACAACTTCCAACGCTCATTAATCAGCGCATTTTATCAGCCCTGTATGTAGGAGTGGGAAACATAATGGTTAATTAGAATTATTGATTGACATAATTAGTCAATAACCCGCAATTAAAGATCAAAGAAAAATTACCTACAACAAAATAACGCCAATTTCAATGCTAATTTATGGAAAAAATCAGAAACATTATTAACGTTTTTACCCCATAGTCCGCATAAACAAATAGGCTGAAATATTATATGTATCCTGAAAACCATTTAACATGTAAAAGAATCCAATTATGGCGAATAATGAACCCCGTCCGTAACACGCAGTTCTCTATAGGATTTTAAATTGAGTAAATATGACTTTGTTTAAAAACACACACACTCACTACGAGGCTATTAAAAAGGATTGATACAAAAAGGAAAAAATGATTAGGTATTATCTACATCCGATCACATTGAAATGTAAATATTTGGCTATGGATAATGAGAGAAGGATCCTTTCATCCACAAGAGATTTGAAACTTTTTCTTGGCTTCCGCTTCTGACCAAAGACTACCAACAAACTAAATGGTTGTAATATTACCTACACACATTCAGCCTTTTCTTATAAAGTCGGAAAAATCTTTTACAAATCAGGATCGTACATTTTTCCAATAGGGTAGTTGACTAAAAAAACTAATTAGTCCGTCAGTTAGTTTTCCAAAAAATACTAGACACATATTTCTTTTTTCATATAAACAAAAAATTAAGACGACACAGTGCGTTGAAAACTCGTGTGACGTCACTGCACGCTACACTTTTTAGCGAGCAGTGACGTCACCAACCACCACTCCTGATCTTTGATGCCTTTTACATTTGTAATGTTTTATTGATTTGATAAAACAAAATATACGTATCCAATATTTTTCTACAATCTGAATGATGGACTAAATAGAATCATTTCTTTTACCCAGAAAACATCCCTATTACACAAACTGCAGACTACAATTACCCGGATTAGCAGTATCTTGTTACAAACTTGGTAAACACGTAGAACAACGCAGCTGTTAAAACAAACTTATAATTATTTACCACTTCTTCCTAAGCAATTGTAAGACAAAGGCGGCCACAGTCTGAACACTTTCCATTGTTCTTGCAACAGATAGTTTTCACCTGTAATTTAAGTTTGCGGCGCGGATTATATTGGTTGTGATTGCAGGCACCTAGTTAATTACGGAACAGGGCAACCCCAAGGGAAGCGATCGGATCACGAACGCCTCCCAAGATTTACTGCTTTTGACCTCACTTGATCTGAGTCTCGCCTAACAACTTGTAATTATAACATCGATTACAATCACAGTAACAATTACAAAGTTTAATAAAGCTATAATGTTTGCCGCTTTACGGCTTTCACAATTGATGACCCCCGTTTTAATGGGCACGAAAGTAATACACCCCTAATGTTTGTCATGGCGTTTGTTCGTCGGTAATTTCGGCGACTTTCAAAACTAATTATATATTCGTTCGTCGTCTCCGTCTCGAGTGCCTCCACTGGAAAATTGGAATTTTACACTGTCGTTTCTGTGACAGGATATTAAAATGTGCACAAACATTTAAATTTGAAATTGCAACACCGTATACAGTGTTTTATTGGTATCTATTATTTCTGACCTTGAATCCTTAAAAAAATTATGTAATAGGATTTTCACTCAAAATTGTTAACGTCTTATTCTTTATATCGTCCCACTGCTGGGCACAGGACTCCTCTCATACAGAGAAGGATTAAGCGTAATCACCACGCTTGCTCAATGCGGATTGGCGATTTCAGACTTATAAAGTCCAGGTTTGCTCAAGATGTTTTCCTTCACCGTCAGTCACTGGTGTCCAAGATATACTTAGAAAGTACATATAACTTTAGAACCCGCGCTCTCATACTTGAGAGGCTGGTGTTTTAACCACTAGGCCACCACGACATTTGCGTTTAACGTCTAACGTCTTATTGGTGAATAATAATGTATGAATATTATAGCAAGCTGTTAATACATTTTATTCATTAAAAACATCTTTAAGTACATAACAAACAATATTAACAACAAAGACAAACAATTAGGTACGTGGTTAAAATAGTGAAAAATTTTAATTAAGGTAACTAACTAGTTTAAGGGATAGCTTGTGTCGTTAGACAAAAATGAAAAACTTCCAAGCATCGTTAGTGGTAGTTAAAATATTTCAGTACATTTTATTTGATTCTCACTTCTGGGCGAAACAACTTTGAATTCCATGCCCTGGAACCGGGGGGGCGGATAAAAGAGATGTCATGCCGCATATTGGCTCAGCGGCGTATCTTCCGTTCCTGGAATCATACCCTGCAATAAATACCTATTGGACGTAAATATCAAAGAATACAGTGCCATACGGATTGTGCTAAAATACTGATAACTGCGACGGCCACTTTTTAGTAATGGTACAATAATTCAGTCTCAAAAATCAAGACCACGGTGAATACAAGGATGGTTCGCAATAATTACCTCTGCATATGGCTTTCCTGATACTTAATGACTACTCCAAAATTACAAATTGTGTTTATAGCTTTTGTGTTGATGTACCTACTTCTAAGACATGGTCTCCACATTGTTTTTTTTTTTTTTTAATAATTATAAACTAGTGCTTGACCGCAAATCCCGCCTGATGGTAAGCAGTGATGCAGTCGTTGATGGTAAAGCGTGCTAGTTTATTTAGCCTATTCACTAAAAAAACTTAGTGAATAGTGAATAGTAGATCCGGACTGTCATTTCCATAAATGTCAGCCCAGATCTACTAATAAGACAGTACGGTACCAGGTCCAAAACACGGTATCAAAATCCATATTTAGTCAGTCAGAAGCGTGAAAGTCTGACAATCAGTCTTGCCAGGGTTATCGTATACAGAGTGGTGCTGACAATACGACAATAAATGAAAACACGAACAGTGCTGGTTCATAGGAATAATCCTAAACTATAGAAAAAAATCTAGCATCAAAAATAAAAAAAATAAAAAATTTCAAACAAACTAAATCGCATAAAATTGCAAACGGAATAGAACATCCTTTAAAAATATTGGTTCACTAAACTCCGATCGGCGGCAGCGCGATCCTCTATCGACTTGCTTTTTTCGCGCCATTATTATTAACGTTTGGTACCGTAGGATGCGGCGGTCATTAACCTGTAAGCGCTTCCTTTTCAACACGTACATCATGTAGAAAACGTGAAAAATGAAAAACAATTTCCTGTGACTATACTAATGGACATATTTATATGATTTTTTTTATGGGTAGACTGAGAATGTGTTGAGGTACACGATGTTTAATTTATTGTCGTATTGTCAGCATCACTCTATATAACCCATTAACTGGGCTTTGGAGGTTAGAAGGCAATCGGTTCATGTAAAATACTAATAATCAGCAGCTTCACCCAATTAGACTGCAATCTAAGACCAAAATGGTTTTTAAGCTATTGCATAGCTTCTATCGCGGGCCTTGAGCGCGGGGACCGAATCCAGAAATTCCGTAACGAAAAAACCTCACGCTCCCCATCGTCTAACGTCGTTTCAGTTCGGCAGTCTTCGGCACGGTATGTTTGTGTGCGTGCGACTACATCTTTTGAAAACAATTTATAGATTTTCAAAAAGAGCATGCATATTGCAGGGCGCGAACTCAGTTCTACACACTTGCCATGTTACTGATAGTCGCGATGTGCTAAACTTGCGATTAATTTTCTCTCTGAAATAGGTCTTTTATAGAGATATGTCATAGACGTCATCGACGTTGTCATGGCTACCTTAAAAACTTTTCATATAATTAAGTACTTTTATTCAAATTAATTTAGTAGTGTTTTTATAAAATAGCTTTTTTTTTAACGGAAAAGCTAAGATAAATGTCACGCTAATTTTTCATTGGACTTTTAAATTATTTATAGTGTTGTTTACTAAATAAAAGCGCGTGATTTTATAGAGTAAAAAGTGCTCACGCGGCCGTTTTTTCAATTGTTGCAAGAATTCAAAAGACTGTCTTTAAATAGTGTTCAGACGATTGCTCAAAGTGTATTAGATTTCATTAGTAATAGAAATGGCATTTCAATAATGACTTTCAACTGCCAAAGTCTAAATAGTCATAAATACGATTTACAAGATTCAGTTACGAGACAAACAAATGTGTTACTTCTTACCGAAACTTGCATGACGCATGATAATCCAATTGAAATACCTAATTTTAATTGTATTGTTCAGTTCAAACGAGATACTGTTTCAAAAGGTGGGGTAGCTATTTACCAAAATAAAAATGATATTACTAATATTATGACTCCGAATATTGAAATAAATATTGCACACGTTAGCGATGTTAATGTTAGGCGCTCAGTTGTTGGAGATATTTGTGCAAACTTAGAAATGGCCTACAAATAGTTATGGTAGCAATTTACATTTCTCCGAATCCAAAATTGGACGAGGTAGAGCATTTTATTCATCGCACTTTACTGGAGTACACTGAAGAAGGCTCGAAAATACTTGGTACAAATGGTAATAAATTTCCACTTATCTTGGCTGGCGATTTCAACATTAACTTCGCTGATAAAAAATCAGAGCGGTTGACAACTTTTCTATCAAAAACATTGAATTTGAAAATGAATAATGATCCACAAGAGTCCACAACAAAATATGGGACCACCATTGACGCGGTATTTTCTAGGTATTTAGAGGATATTAAGTCGCAAACTTATGTTTCTTATTTCAGTTATCATAAACCTATAGTTTCAATGATAAATATTCCTGAATAACCAACAGCTACTGTAAGGTAATAAAACCCACATGTATTGTAAAATAATAAAAATATTTTAAATAATATTAACTTTTTATTTATTTAATAAAAGAAAAATTTGTTTTCTTATCGGTCACCACGCTCAAAAAGTGTAACTTGAATTAATATCAAAGAAAAAGAAATACTGCATAAATAAAATAAATAAATAATTATAATTGCATAAATTGATACAAAATGCTATGCAATAGCTTTACCGCGGCAGTCCCCGAGTGCCACACGTCTTTTTTTTTTATAGTTGTGTAAAGGCTACGTAGATGATGAACACTGTAAATAACACGTAGTATAATTTCTCAAACTGCCAAAATGAAGGGTCGCCATTGTAAGTCTGTTACGTAATTATCCTACCGATCCAGAGGAAGACAAAAAAACATTTCATTGTTCACTTACTGCGGGCCACATGGTGGTATAGATCCACATTTCAACATTTGTATAATGTTGTAAATATCACAGACATTCAAATCCTCCTAAAACAATAAAAAAATAACAATTATTTTTTAGCACTTTTTCACTCATCAAGTCATGTCTAATGCTCATGTTGTACCGACTCCTATAAAGATTGGAGACTCTGTTCTCGAAGTTGTTGACAGCTACGTGTACCTGGGACAAACTATCCAGTTAGGAAGGTCCAACTTCGGGAAAGAGGTCAATCGTCGAATCCAACTCGGCTGGGCTGCTTTCGGGATGCTACGTAAAATCTTTTCGTCCGAAATACCGCAGTGTCTCAAGACAAAAGTCTTCGACCAGTGTGTGTTACCGGTGATGACTTATGGAATTGAGACGTGGTCGCTAACAATGGGCCTTATAAGAAGGCTCAAAGTCACTCATAGGGCAATGGAGAGAGCTATGCTTGGGGTTTCATTGCGCGATCGAATCAGGAATGAGGAGATCCGCAGAAGAACGAGAGAAGCCGACATAGCCCGAAGAATTGCAACACTAACTTTAGTGTTGCAATTCTTCGGGCTATGTCGGCTATGTTCGTCGGGTGTGTCCAGCCCACTGCCACTTGGCAGTGGGCTGGACACATTGCCCGTAGGACCCATGCCCGATGGGGCCGATGGGTTCTCGAGTGGCGACACCGGAAGACGTAACGTGGGTAGGCCCCCAACAAGGTGGACCGACGACCTGGTGAAGGTCGCGGGAAACCGCTGGATGCGGGAGGCGCAGGACCGGTCGTCGTGGAGAACCTTGGGGGAGGCCTATGTCCAGCAGTGGACGCCTTTCGGCTGAAATGAAATGACTCCTCCCGCTCTGGGCGGAGCGGAAGGGCGTGTCAGACTTTTACTGACTAAACCCACCCGTGTTTCTTCACTTGCATGTGTGACGGCCAGGGCCACGGTTTCTTGTTTAACCAACCCGCAACCCTGACCCAGGAGGCATCGGTCTTCGTGGACCCTGGTTTCCTTAGCTACTTCGAACCAACTCTCGCTGTACCTGCCCAGGTCACTTGCTAACGCTTTCTGGGTTACCTCGACAGAGGCCATCCATCTTCAGACATCAATTGTGTGGACTTATTAACAATTAAGTTTACACGAGTGTAAACGCTTTTCCAAGAGTTTACTTCTGAATTCGAGATATCACGAGTAATTTCAACAACATCATTTCAGCGAAAATTCACCTACACCTGGACATAGGCATTTCGCAAGTATCGCTAATTCTCTCGTACTTTGATTCGAACAAAAACCGCTATTTCTAGACAAAATTCCTTAGTTGCATTAACGATCCCCATTGTTAAAAGAAGTGGACTTAGGCTGGCCGATGTAGGTATGTAAAAAAAGATTTTGACTGTAGGTACCAAGTTAATGGGGCAGCATGGTGCGGCCCATATACATTGAATCTTAAAATAAAATTTAAAAAAAAACGTTAGAAAGTTATTCTAAAATTTGAATGTTGAATTTGCACCGCGTAACCCAATATAGAAAAATCAACTCATACACACATACATTATCATCATCATCGACCTTTTTATCGTCCCACTGCTGGGCACAGGTCTTCTCTCATACAGAGAAGGATTGAGTGTAATCACCACGCTTGCTCAATGCGGGTTGGCGATTTCAGACTTAAAGTCCAGGTTTTCACAAGATGTTTTCCTTCGCCTTTTTTGATCACTTTCAGTCAATAGTTCCCACTGTTGGGACAGAGGCCTCCTTTCGATGAGAGGGACTGGGCCACAATACACCACGCTGGCCCAATGCGGGTTGGTAAATGTCACATGTCTTCATAGCCCAGTCAAATTAGGGTTTCACCTCGGAATGAAAGATAATAAGCTGCAAATTGGTATGAACCTTTGTTTTGTCATTCTAAATGTTGTCTCAAAAGTCACAATCGTTATCGTGTCCGCGTCTCAAGATATTCAAGGTCAAAGGTCACAAAAATCGGTTTTTCGCGAATATCTGGCTTCCTATCGGTTAAATGAGATTTGCATTTATAATAAAAGTTGTAGGCTATAAAATTCCCTACAACTTTTGTCTAAACTTTTTTTTCATACGACCAACCGTTTTGAAGTTAGAGCGCGAAGAGTGCACATCGTACAGTCATATACGGCCTAATGCAAGGTCAAGCGTGAGTTATGGTTATCAGTACTTTATAAAGTCAATTATTTACTTTTTAGGGTTAGGGAAGGACTTAGAACTTCAAGAATGGGGCTGGATGCTTGAAAATGAAATCCTGGAGCCCATACGAACGTTATTACCTCCAGCACCAGCCGAACTACTAAACGTAATATTTTCCAATTGCAAAAATGGTTGTGGTTCCCGCTGTGGATGCAGAAAATCAGGGCTACAATGTTCTTTAGCTTGCGGCCAGTGCAACGGACAAGCTTGTCTCAACGCTTCACTGTATCCAAGTAATCCCGATGAAGAAAATACATATGATCCCGATATTCTGGAAGGTTTGGAGATGAACATGACAGATAATGAGGATGATGACAATGAATCGAACAATTTTGAGCGACAAGAAGAAGAAGACCACGAAGAAGAAGAATATAATTAGCTTCCATTTCCAATTTCATTACAATTAAAATCAACAAAGATACTTTTGATATTTGAACTCACATTTTGATAAATGTATATTATGCCGTATTTAATAATAAATAAAAATATGTGTAAAATATATACTCTTACTATCATTTTAACTTAAAATAAAACTAAAATATATAATCCAGAATTAATAATATTTTATACTTAAATAGTTAAATATGAATAATTATATATAAATAATCAAGTTACTTACTTTAATTAAATATAAATAATTAATAGTTAGTACATAAATAATGGGCACTGTTTAATAATTATAATTTCCAAGTAAATAATTGACTTTATAACGTACTGATAACCATAACTCACGCTTGACCTTGCATTAGGCCGTATATGACTGTACGATGTGCACTCTTCGCGCTCTAACTTCAAAACTGTTGGTCGTATGAAAAAAAAGTTTAGACAAAAGTTGTAGGGAATTTTATAGCCTACAACTTTTATTATAAATGCAAATCTCATTTAACCGATAGGAAGCCAGATATTCGCGAAAAACCGATTTTTGTGACCTTTGACCTTGAATATCTTGAGACGCGGACACGATAACGATTGTGACTTTTGAGACAACATTTAGAATGACAAAACAAAGGTTCATACCAATTTGCAGCTTATTGTCTTTCATTCCGAGGTTGACCCCTTTTTTTACCTAATTTGACTGGGCTATCAAAATTTTTGACTCTAGGACATGCCGGTTTCCTCACGATGTTCTTTCTCCTTCGCCGTTTTGAGAGCAGTGATGATGAAATAATTTACTCAAAGTTAAGCGCTTGATGGGGTTCGTACCTTCGACCTACAACCTGTAAGTTGCGGCCGATACCACTAGGTTACCACTGCTTCCCACGAATGCATAGAGGCGGCACTGAAGTACCATGAAGTGCCTCTCTACCTCTGCGCCCTCGTGCGGGACTACCTCCGTGAGAGGAAGGTTCTGTACGAGGACGCGGAGGGTCGCGTCCAGTCGTGGACCGTAAATGTAGGAGTACCCCAGGGATCAGTGCTCGGTTCCCTGCTCTGGAACCTGGGGTACAACTGGGTTCTGCGTGGCGCGCTCTTGCCGCGGATGGACGTCGTCTGTTTCGCAGACGACACACTGGTCGCGGCCAGGGCGCGCGAGTGGGAGGAGGCGGTTCACCTTGCGTCGGTCGGCACCTCCTTGGTCGTCCGGCGCATCCGCCTCCTGGGGCTGGAAGTGGCCCTCGAGAAGACGAGGGCCATGACCTTCCACGCCCCGCGACGCAGAACCCCACCGGGGCTTCGTATCCGAGTGGAGGGGGTCCAGGTTCCCGTCGAGGTGCACATCAAGTACCTCGGCCTGATCCTGGATCCCCGCTGGAATTTCGAGGAGCATTTTAGGCTCCTCGCTCCGCTGCTGTGCTCTTTCGCAGCCGCACTCGGACGGCTACTCCCCAACTTGGGGGGGCCGAATTCGGCGTGCCGTCGGCTGTACCAGGGAGTGGTGCGGTCGATGGCACTCTACGGAGCCCCGGTGTGGGCGGAGCGCCTTTCCCGGCGCACAGTGGCCCTGCTGCGGAGGCCGCAGAGGTTCATCGCGACACGGACCGTGCGGGCATACCGCACGGTCAGTCATGGGGCGGCCTGCGTGCTCGCGGGCACGCCCCCGTGGGAGGTCGATGCCCTGGTTCTGTCCCAGGTGCATCGACACCGTGTAGCGGCCCGGGAACGGGGGGAACGACCCGCCTTCGAGGAAGTAAGGCGGGTCCGATTAGCGGCTCAGGGGGAGGCCCTGAGCCGGTGGAGGGAGGCGCTCCGCTCCCCAGCTGCCGGCCACCGGACGATTGGAGCGATTCGTCCGGTGTTGGAGGGATGGGTTGGGCGCCGACATGGCAGCCTTACCTTCCGCTTGGTGCAGGTACTGACCGGACATGGCTGCTTCGGTCACTACCTGCACCGGGTCGCCCGTCGGGAGGAGTCACCGCGGTGTCACCACTGCGACTCCCCCGACGACACGGCCGAGCACACCCTCGTGGAGTGCCCGGCCTGGCGAAACGAGCGCCGCGTCCTCGTTGCGGCGCTCGGAGGCGGACGCCTCTCCCTGTCAACCATGGTGCGAGCTATGGTTGAAAGCGAGAGTGCATGGGAGGCTGCCGCCTCCTTCTGCGAGACCGTCCTCTCGCAGAAAGAGGCTGCGGAGAGGGAGCGGGAAGAGGATGCTCTTGCCGCTCCCCTCCGGCGTAGACGGGTGGGGCGAAGAAGGCGGGGGACGAACCCCCGTCTCCTTTAGCCCCAGGGTGTGACCAGCGCGTGTGGGTAGCTCCTGCACGCGCATTGCACAACGGTCACCACGTCTGGGGATTACTCCGTTACCGGGTAATCCCCCATTGGCGCGGAAACCGGCCTTGAAAAGGCCGGTAAGCCCTGAGAGTGGCACGGAGTCTTGGCCTCCGGGTCGGCCCCGTGGCACTCTCAACACAGGGCCCGACGGTAACCGGGTGGTTTTAGTGGGTATTCCCGGCTTCGGCCGGGCGAGTCCCACACACGCTTGTCGCCTAGCTAGCGACGGGTATGGTGCGTAAAGGCATTTCCACTCGTTAAAAAAAAAAAAAAAGGTTACCACTGCTTAAATTAAAAAAAATCAAATCAACTGAATCGAATTGAATGGCGGGTAATAGAAAAGGCTTATATCCAGCACTGAACTACCATAGGCTGCTGATAATGAAGTCAACATGCATAAACTCAGAGACGGACAACTCCAGATCGCGGAATACGATCTATTCATACTTCTCTTGCTTCGGACTAACTTACATAGTAATCGTCATCAATGGCGACGACAGGGGCGTTTGCGCAAGCGCCCTGGCACTGCACGATGTCCACTCCAAACATCTGGTCTTCAGATAAACCGCCAACAGGGCAGCTAGTGGCATTTTCTACAGCACAAAGAATGATGTCAGATCCTCGCAGCATACACGGCAGGCTCGTGCATACCTTGATGTTGAACTTGCCCCTGTGAACCCTGCAAGTATTGTTACAGAAAGCTTCGATTAGCTAAGTTCTACCAACAGCTTTGCTCGCATTAAAAGTATTAAAAAAAAACCTAACTGACATATTGTTAAAAATATGTTCTTATTCTGTTACTGATTTCTTCACTGATGTTTTATAACGCTTGTATTTTATCCTTATTGATGTGACATTTACAGTTCTTCAAATATAAAAAGTGCAATTTGACACTTCTAACTTACTGAAGAAAAGGGATTGGGTTAAAAAAATCGATTACTACAATATCTGATTTATACGAGATATTGATTTCAATTCTTTGTAATTTCTAATCGATTAAAGTTACAGATTTATTTATTTTATGACTGTAAATGTCTGAGTTTTAGATGAAAGAAATTCTCAAAACCTTTAGTTCCATCCAAACCTAAGCAGCATTGTATTACATACAATGTTAAATATTATAAATTTTGCTTTATACATTATTAATTTTGAGTTTCGTAATTTTAACAGAGATGACCAATATATTAAAATTTAGCGTTCTTTGTTCGATATATAAGTGTTTTGAGGGTGAATAAATGAAAAAACGTAATTAAATAATAAAGGACGCTTTCATTGAAAACGATTGTTATTAGTAAGTTCGTTTATTCGGTCATTTTTAACAATTATTAGCATACAAGTGAATTTGAAGAGTCACAACACTACGGTGTAGACCTTACTACGTGACTTTGACAGGACTTCGAGAAAAATACTATTTATTGTCTACATTGGATATATTGCTTTGTTTAAATTTTTTTAATGTTAATTAAGTGATTAAAAACTGTGCAGTTTGTGATAAAATAAAAATAACTTTAAAATTACGTGGTATTGCGGAAGAAATAAATGCCAATGTTTAAATTACGCATGTACAAAGTTGTGTCGTCCTGAAAAGTATGAAACGTCAAATTGCAGTTCCTATATTTGAAGAACTGTAATTATATTTGACATTAATTGCTTTTTTACTTTAATTTATCTTTTTTTCTGACTAATGAGTATTGTTCTCCTCTGTAACTTCACATTGACAAAATTTAAAGTTTTCATGTCCCATCTTGGACAGAATGTATGGCTCTACTTTAATTTCTGACAACCATATTTGTATACCTGCATTCTGGCAAATAAATAATTTGATTTGATTTGATGGACGTTACAAATTACGCTTCTGGTCATGGTCTACCGGTATTAATATTCGTAATAATATTAATATTAATATTCGTCAAAATCCATTCAATCGTTAAGACGTGAATGAAAGGAACTGATAGACAGACTGACAGAATTACTTTTGCAATAAATATGATATATGCATCAATATGCATATCTCAATAGATACGAGGTTATTTTTTGTTTATGCGAAATCTGAATATAGTTTGTTCAGAATAAGCAACTGAATCGGTTCCAATCATTTTTACATCATGTTATATTTTTGAACAAATACATTTAGATTTTTTAATTTTAAAAATGTCGTGGTGGCCTAGTGGTTAAAACATCAGCCTCTCAAGCATGAGTGCGCGGATTCGATCTTAGGTCAGGCAAGTACCAATGTAACTTTTCTAAAGTTATATGTACTTTCTAAGTATATCTTGGACACCAGTGACTGAAGGTGAAGGAAAACATCTTGAGGAAACCTGGACTTTATAAGTCTGAAATCGCCAACCCGCATTGAGCAAGCGTGGTGATTACGCTCAATCCTTCTCTGTATGAGAGGAGACCTGTGCCCAGCAGTGGGACGATAAAAAGGTTGATGATGATGATGACATTTAGATATTGTTGCAGTACTTGCGCCGCGTGCCACATCTAACGGGAGAGGTCAACGAACCGCACTCGTCCGCCCGTGTGGAGCTTTGACCATATTTTAGTTGGGGCAACCAAGTAGAATAGCAAGCTCATAATTTTGTGGTTTTTCATGATACACATAGATTCTTTACTTAAAAATACTGGACACGTGTTTCGGGATTCGCAAAAACAAAAAATAATGTTGTAGACAAATATGGAATATGTATATAAGAACGAATTTATTTCACCTCATATATTATTCTTTTTTTAAACACTCACCTCTTACACATAGTATAAAATGTGACCCATTCATATACTCTCATTCGCGGCATACTAAGAAGCTCTGCAACCTTGTGCTGGGCTGATATGGGGATCCAGCCAATTTGTCTCTGGACTAAATCCATGACCATAGATATCGCAGACCTTTGCGAGCCTTCAGGGTAATTCATAACAATTGCCTTGATTCTCTACAAAAATAGGCAATTGGTTTATTTAACGTAATAAATAAGGTGAATCGTCTGAAAACAAAAAGCTGTAAAATCAAGTATTGTCACATTTATCAGAAGTTGGAAGCCAAAACCAAGACGTTCAATAAATCTTGTTATAATATTAATAAATATTTTCATTAGGATCAAGGGATTATCCAGTGATAAATACTGTAATTCGTCGCACTGCTATGACGTGCTAAAACCATCATTAAACCGTTGTGAAAAAGGGATAGCGTTATTCATCCTGTATAGCTGCATCTTTGTCAGACACTGAAACCATGATAGTTTTAACATGTCATACTAATCCTTCTGAAGTCTATAGACTTGTGCACACAATCATTGAATAACAAAAGTAAAAACCCGTGAAGAACAGTAATATTTATTGACGATATATTCAAAAGTCAAAAAAAAACATCTCAAAAGCTTGAAAAACATGTCAACATTGTACATTGCTGTCACAGTACTACCAAAAGCTTTTGGCGCTTCTATGACATTGCCAGGAGCCATTTCTGTTAAACAGGTGTATTTTTTTTAATTATATTGAAATTTGAAACAAAACTGAGGTGTTACTTCTCATTTAGGGAGACCGGGGCTGGTTGACCAAATTTCGGCTTAAAGCAATCTATTCTTCTTTCCTTAGAGTATATTAATTTAAAAACGAGTTCAATTAATAGATATACTGTTAAAATTTGGAAAAAGTGGCAACAATAATTTTAATAACTATGATATATGATATATCACTACTGTAAACCAGTATTTGTATAATAGGAAAAACTGGTCAACCTACTCCATGCTTCGGGCAGGTTGACTTTTGACCTGGGGTAAGTTGACCTATGAAGTTGTAACGGCAAAATTACGAGGAAATAGGATAAAAGAGACAAAGATGTAGGTATTACTCATTTCTTTTATTGAAACGAATAGGCTATCATATTTATTTTTTATTTTACGGAGTGTCTAGCAAACTTTCGAAAATTGTATTCTTTCATCCACCCAGAAGAATTAACATCACCCTCTGAGCCCACTGGTCCACCTCTAATGAAGTGTTCTTTATAGTGAACCCGTGGGAAAACGAACGAAAGAATGGAGAAACCTCGTTCAGCGGAAATAATTTTTCCCATGTTCTTGACTCCTCGACGTGCTCTGTTAGGAACATGTACCATTGTCAGTCCAGTTTCATCTACGTTCCATACATCAAGAGGATTCTAACTATGGTGACGACAAACGGTTTTCAAGTTGTCAAAGTATGAGTCAACGTTAGTTTTGCTGATAGATGTGGCTCGAGATAAACTGGTAGCTTGAGGAGCTCTTATAGAAAGTGGGGGATGACGCTTACAAAATGCACCAACCAATCTTCACCAGCAACAAATTTTTGATCCCCTGAGTTAGGTACGACTTCCTATTTTTCAAATTCATACGCAAACTTTCTGGTTTCATAAGGGGTTGATCATCATCATCATCAACCTTTTTATCGTGCCACTACTGGGCACAGGTCTCCTCTCATACAGAGAAAGATTGAGCGTAATCACCACGCTTGCTCATTGCGGGTTGGCGATTTCAGACTTAAAGTCCAGGTTTCCTCAAGATGTTTTCCTTCACCTTCAGTCATTGGTGTCCAAGATATACTTAGAAAGTACAGTATATGGTATAGCAAATTTTTTCACTGTAGAATAGTTTTTTTTATATAAAATAACTTGCTGACATGCTCTATCTAATACATCTTTGGATGCGGTCTCTCTGTTAGTCTTAATTTTGTATGTTCGCATGGTCCTGAAACAAGAAATTTGAGAAGAAATTTCAAAAATATTGACTTTATTTTATCTGTGGAATTTCCATAACATGAAGGAGATGGTTGCCTAGGTGGTCAACCAGCCCCGTTATACATTAGTCTACTAGCCGAACCACTTTTTAATTTTTAATCTTGTGCAATAACCTCAATACTGCGATAAAAACAAATAGAATAGCACATAAAAGAAAGAACATGAATCAAACATTCGTTATAAATAACTTTGACAAACAATAATCATAAATGAGGCATTATTACAAATAATATTACAGCAAAAATAATTACACACATCAAAAGTGTCTAGGGATCAAGCATTTTTATGCGAATTTCTTGAGATTGAGATGTGGCTTTGTAATAAATTTATGATTTTATAAATTTATATGGATCCTTTTTGGTGCATTTCATAATTTGAATCAGGAACTGTGAATCAAATTCGAGTAAAAGATGAAAATCAGCTGTCAATATTTTCCCTATAAAAACATACAACGCATTGAAGACATTATTAGTGCTACTGTTTCCCTACTACTGATTAAAACCAACGTTATTATGGAGCGGCGACGTCATTTAAGCAGGGAAGAAATGCTCAGAGCCGTGGGAATGATAGAAGCTGGTTCCCGGCAACGTACTGTGGCTTTAGCTCTGAATACAAGTCAGAGTGTTATCAGTCGACTTTGGACACGTTACCGAAGCACTGGTACCGTGGCTGAGCGCCATGGAGGACGGTATCACTGTACCACACGGAGACAAGACCGATACATTCAAATCTTAACTCGAAGAGCTCCAACAATAACCGCCATGATGTTAGCCGTGAGGCTTCATCACTCTTCAGGGAACTTAATTAGCGACCAAACAGTCAGAAACCGCTTGCATGAAGTGAACCTTCATTCCCGAAGACCGCTACGGGTACCACCTATAGCAATGCACAATCGTAGGATTCGATATCAATGGGCTCTTGAACACAGAAATTGGGCAGAAGAACAATGGCATTTCGTGTGCTTTTCTGATGAGTCTCGTTTTGGTATGAGACCGGATACAAGACGTATACGACACTGGAGGACCCCTGGACGCCAACAGCGATTAAAATCCTGCCAGGAAGTCCATCCTTATAGTGGTGGAACCATCATGGTATGGGCGGGTATTTGGATCGGAGGAAGAACTGAGTTGATTTGGATCAGAGGCAACCTCAACGCTCATATTTATGCTGAGACGATTGTATCAGACGTCATCGTTCCTCTACAAGTGCAAATCGGTCCCTTATTTCGGTTAATGCATGATAATGCACGACCGCACACCGCAAGAGTTGTAAGACAGACTCTCGCCGCAGCTAACATCAATGTCCTGCCCTGGCCTGCTCAGTCGCCAGACTTGAACCCGATTGAGCATGCATGGGATATGCTACAGAGAAGAGCTCTGCCGAATATGGAGGGTATCCAGTCGCAAGAAGACCTTTTTTTGTTGTTGCAACGAACATGGGCGGCCATTCCACAGCGTGATTTGGATGAACTCATTTTGAGTATACCAAACCGATGTTCTTGTGTTGTTAGTGTTCGCGGTAGAAACACGGATTATTAATTGTTTAAGTTACCCAATAAAATTTTAGAGAAAACTGTTATTTCAGTCTTTTTTTCGAACTTTTGTGTTAGTGGTTCAAATGTCAAATATCCCTTTATTAGGAAAATGGCAAATTTCTTTATTAATGCAAAGGTGACTTGGTTTATCGTTACTGTGACAAACGAAAACACTTTATTTGATGAATCCTTAAAGAAAATTTTAATTAATATCAATCAGGATAAAAGTTATTGCAAAAATATATGTTGATCCCTAGACACTTTTGATGTGTGTACTTACATGAGTTGTTTTTCAACAATATGTTCCTTCTCTTAAATAAAGTGCGTGTGCGACGATGCGTTCCCGGTGACTGAGCGAGGGAGATGACGAACGTTCGTACATCACTGGTTAGCTCAACGCTATTGCATTGGACGAGATTTTGATAGTTAGTCAATCTACCCCTATAGTCAATCATCCCCGGTCTCCCCATGCCAGGGATATTACAAATATCATAATGTAGACATTCGCGAAAGTGAATGCGAATGCTAATTTTGCGAAGGAGAAAATTTATTGATGATTTTAATTTATACAACGTTAGATAGATTTATTTACAGTGTATAATGTATAGATATACACAAACAAATTAATCACAAACTCGAAAATGTGTTAATAAAGTTAATCACAATACCTGCTAATTGACTAATTTATACAATATACCCATAGATTCTAATAAAGTTACACCTATCATAAATTATGATATGTTTTTACAGTCTGGTGATGCTTACATAAGTAGTCTGTAACTAGCTACTATAAAATCTGGTACTAGGATGACTTTTAAATAATATTCACCAAACATTTTTAATTGATAATAATGTACAAGACGCCTAAAGACTGAATAGGAAAATACAGAATATCGCAGCTGGTGCCTTCGAACTCCTAAGACCTGACTCGGTGAACTCGGCACTATTTAATAGACTATCAAAACTTGGAACTTAGCTCGTTTCGCTATCCTACACAAGTTGAATACGCGGGTGTCGCGTAGGGATCCGCTTAATTTCGGAAAGATAAAAATGTGGAAGCATTTCAGTTGGCATTACAAAGAGAAAATCAGAACTTTATTCTAAGAGAAAAAGAGAAAGTGTAAATGTATATATTGAAAGACACAAACATTTCTTTTATGTCGGAGAACAATTTGAGTGTCTTCAAGGCTAGAGTGAATAGGCTCTTAATAAACTAGTGCGCTTTACCATCAAAGACTGCATCACTGATTTCCATCAGGCGGGATTGCGGTCAAGCGCTAGTTTATAATTTTAATAAAAAAAAAACAAAGGTTCAAAACAGCATAACAAACCCTCTCAGTGAGATGGAGTGAGTCGTAATCCACTACGTGGGTCCAATGTCAGTTGGTAGACGTCACGTCTTAAATTTTTTTGTTCTAGGACACGCCGATTTTATATTTATTGGTTTTTATATTATATATTTTTCTGCACCGTATGGTGAGCAGTCGCAACTAAAAAAAATAACACAAAGTACAGCGGCAAAAAAGAGTAGAAATTAAAGTTTTTAGAACTACAATGTTTACTAATGATGGCAACACTAAAGAATTGTCAAACTGACGCTACGTTTTCTTGTATAGGTACGTTTGCGGCTTTTACTAATTTTGTCAAATTCTTAAGTTATTTTCACAAAAAAATATATACTTCCAGCTGTTTTAAAATGAATATAATATATATTCAAAGTAAAGTGCTATGTGATTTAGAGGATGTTTACAAGCGAACATCTGACATGACAGCAAAGAATAACATTTTACGTAGCAAGGCGTAGTATTTTAGTATTTTTGTGCAAAAATGTTAGTAATAGTCAAAGTTATTAAAATTATATTAACAATCACGGACAGGACATCATGAACAAAATCGTACTCCAATACTTGTGTCAACTTGGTTAAAAGTCGCTCAGTCTAGTGTGGTACGCCTGCGTGTCAAGACTTAATTTGTGTCCACAAATAATAAAAATTTTCTAAGGAAATATGCCATGTTGCGCTTTGCGTTACTGTACATCTCGTTGTGATAAAACCACTGGACGTAACTTCGGTTTATTTTCGTATGAATTATTTATATGTCCTCTGTAATTAAAATTTAAAACTGCAATAAACGATTTGATTTGATTTGATTTGAAAAAAGATCTTAAATAGATCTAGAAACTTTTCTATTATTTTAATAAGCGACCTCTATTGTTGAGTAGTTTTACTATTTTCTTGTAGAGATTAAGTAATGTTGTTTATCGAATTAGTTATAGATAATATTTATAAGTTTAAAACATATTGCTATATTTTATTGACATTTAAAATATAGCTAAATAAACTTAAAATATTGCTATATTTCAAGTTGATTTATTATTAACTCTATTTGAACATAATCATGTCATATTAATGAACAAGTACTATTCATTCACCTAGGTTTTTGTTATTTTAGGTTTCCGAAAAAAAATAATGTTGCACGGGAAAAGTGGATACGATTTGTCCAGATAGACCGTAGAGAAGAAAACTGGCTTCCGTCTGCTTCGTTGAAATTATGCTCGAAGCATTTTAAAAGAGAAGATGTCTACTTTGGAAAGACTGGTCGACCAAATTTAAAAAATGGGGATCGGTACCTTGTACTAGAAATGAAATAGTAAGTTATTAATTTCGGTACTTATCCAATTAACCGTACAAATTGGGATAGTATTTACGGTTAAGTGGATAGGTACATAAATTACATAACTTATTTATAATGAAATATAATCATAAAATATGTAGGTAGGTATGTGTAGTACAATGATTACGAGCTACTTTGTGATGTTTGTGGTTCCGTACCTAAAAGGTAAAACGGAACCCTATTCATGAGACGTCGCTGTCCGTCTGTCCGTCTGTCACCAGGCTGTATCTCATGAACCGTAATAGCTAGACAGTTGAAATTTTCAGAGATTATGTATTTCTGTTGCCGCTATAACAACAAATACTTAAAATAAAAAAAATATTTAAGGTTGGCTCCCATACAACAAACGTGTTTTTTTGTCATTTTTTGCTCCATATTAATAACGGAAATAGATAGACGCTTAAAATGTTCACAGAATATTTGGTTATATATTAAAAATAAATAATTAAAATAAAATAAATATTGAAGGTTTGGTTATACATTAAAAATAAATAATTAAAATAAAATAGCTATTGAAGGTGGGCCATACAACAAACGTGATATTTTTGCAGTTTTTAAAGATAATGCTACGGAACTGGTTCGCCAGACCTTGCTCGAGCAGACTACCATGTTTGTACCATTTTGAAGTTTTCTTCCCAGGAGGCAGTTCTGCTTTTACAGTTTGTGCAGTCTAGATCCTCAGAGTTTTATTGCAAAGGCATAAACGACCTTCCTATTAGAAAGCAGCAATGTATACATAGTAATGGTAACTACTATGACTAAATGACTTTGTTAAAAATTTAAAAAATATTTAGATTTTCAGTGCTAATCGGCCAATTTCAAACTTTAACGCCTATTATATTAAAAGAATTATATAAATAAGAAACTTGTAAACATTGAAATTACCCATAATTTTTCTGCTTCCTAATTTTTTGTTTCAAGCTATCAAAATGCGAAAAAACACCGTGGTAGTAACTTCTTGCAATGCCATTTAAAAATATTTGCAAACAAACGTGTAAAAAGAACAATTTTGGTAAAAACGAAATGCTAAGGAAAATTGCAAAACAAAATGCGCTTTATGGACTAAAAGGTCTATTATACCTACTCAAAAATCGCAATAAATAGTGTGTTATAATAATTCGTAACACACACAACACATCTAAAATACCAAAAGACGGTGTCACGGAAAATGAATAGTAGCGAATAAAATTCTAAAACAGTTTTTGAATGTTTGTACTCGTACAAGACAAGTTTCACATAATTAGTTTACTTTTAAATGTTTATTTACCCGATTTAAACTATACTAGGGCATTAAATCGGATCTGGCAACATAGACCACACTGGCCACCTACCGGGCAATAACTGAATATATTTTATATAAACTTTTTTCATTTCTACTATTTTGATGTCTCCAATTGTCGATCTAATTTTGCTATATTGTACTAGATGACAGAACTAAGACATGGAATCACAGTTTTTCTATGCCATTTTGGCACATGCCCTCTCTATTTATCTTAAATGTCTTTGGTAATAGGAATCTCCTTAATATAATTTTATCACATTTTTATAATTTTGAGGTTATACTAGATACTTATAAAGTGACAAACAGCGTATAGGATGAATGAACATTCTGATACTTTCATCGTCATGGATACATTATAATTCTATTATTATTCTTTTTGTCGACAATAATGTACCCTACTAATAATTTTATTTCAAAAGCTTTTATTTATTTTAATTTAAATTATCGATTGCCAGTGTCTGGGGAAAAATCTTGTAAATTGGTTTTGACCAACTTCTCGGTGTTCAATCGACTTGAAATTTGCATACATATATGGCAATTAGATGACAATACAATAAAAACTTGTGTTTAAAGATATTATCACGCATATTTTTTTTACAGGGAAATCTACAGTCAGAAGAATCGTCAAAGAGGGTGCCAAAAACAATGGAAAATTTGCCACACCTGCAAAACCTAAAAAATGATGCCCCAAAAAAGTTTTGGATGATTTTGACATAATTATGCAGTATCAGACAACACATTCATTTTTTTCATACAGTAAAAAAGAAGTGCCTACATTGTCTAAACTACTAGTTTTCTTAAGACCAGAAATTAATTTTGAAGGGAGTAAGGAACATCTCCGAAAACTAGTTAATAATTATTGGATTCAAATACAAAAAGTGTTAGTCCAGACGAAAAGCTTTGCTTGAAAAAGTAATATTGCAGCGAAGAGGGAAGCATACTTAACGAGTCATAATGGAAAATAGGAACCTACCAAAAGAGCTTGAAAAACATGTGTATTTAGATGAAAGCTACATACACTCTTCATATAACTTTAAAAAATGCTGGCAGTCCATAGACACGGCTGGAGTGATCGAAGACTTCTCGAAAGGCAAACGATGGATTATAGTTCACGCCGGAAGTGTAAACGGCTTCGTCCCTAATGCGTTACACAGTGGTAAGACTACCCCTTTACCACTGTGATCTAAACCCTATTGAATTGATTTAGGCACAAGCCAAAGGAAAAGTAGCTTCGAAAAACATTGGTGCGACTGATATCAAGGAGTTGACTGAGGAAGCTTTTCAAAGCATAACTGCACAAGACTGGAAGAGTTGTTGCGATCACATGAAGAAAATTGAGAAAGAGGATTACGAAAAGAGGTAGAATTTTATACAAAACAGAATTGAAGAGATAGTCATACGAGTTGGCGAAGAAGACAGCAGCAGTGATGAGTCGGAAGATGAACCTGAATTAGAAACGGATCATGACATAGTTGATTTAGGGGAAGGTACATCAAGGTCAAACCAATGTGTAACCATTTCTGGAGTAGAATATTTAGACTTTAATATGTTAGATGAAGATGATTAAAAAGCATTCATTAAATTAATTGTTTTTATTTTGCTTCTTTCTTTCTTTCTATCTACGTATGTATCTATGTATGTATAAGCAAGAATGTGTAAAGTTACTAAAAATAAATTCAATTATATTTTCGTATAATAATTCATGCGTCTCTCGTCACTTTTTCAGAACTTACTGCAATCCCCAACCCGCCTGTCAAGCATGGCGATTGTGGCAATTCCTACTTACTATTTCAGGCGAAGCCCTTGCTCAGCAGTATATGGGCTGTGTTTAAGTTAAGTTATAAGTAATTCACACAAAAACATCAATGATCAAAACTAGTTTGTCGTTGTATCTGATATTGCCTGGTTAACGACAGTAGCGCCCTCTTTTTTTGTCTACTCTTGTTTGCCGCACTGTTACTTCCTGTCTCGGAACCTTTTATTTTTTGATGTGGATGGGAAATCATCAAATGGCTTTGTTGTGCTGACACCTCTCTGTGGGGAGCGTAAAACATAACGCGTCGTCGTCTCGGGCCAGGTCCTTACCGGGTGGCGAGCTGCCTACTGCTCGCCGCCTGGTAAGGAGGATCGTGAGGGCGCTGAGATTCCCGCTCCCTCGCGCGCTCCGCCTCCTCCTTTGCCAGTATCACTGCTTCGCAAAAGGAGGTAACGGCTTCCCGTGCACTCTCGCTACGGACCTTTACCTGAACGAAGACCGGACGCAAGAGATCGCTGCCGCTCGCCGCCACAAGGACACGGCGGACGTGCTCTATAAAAGAAATCCTTTACTTTTGTAAGCATACTATTACCACCAAAGAAACCAAAGTTGTCGGAAACTTGACAGCCAATGTTAATTGTCTAAGAAGTTTGCAACGTCTTTGATCGGTGATACAAGACGACGAAAATATTGAATTGAACGCTCGACATGTTTGACGGGAAAATTACTTTTCATAACATCACGTTAATCATCCAATAAATATAATCAACCGATACGATCAGCAAACGAGAAAGTCCCCAGGCATACGTAATTAAAATAATTGGAACGACAAATTCGTCAGTAGATTCCCTCCTCACATATCTATAAAAATGGCGCTTCAAATTTATAAATTACCACTCAACATTAACGTCAAATAACACGTCATGTTAATGGTAGGACCATGATGTCGACACCTCATTATAATTTAATTAAGCATTGATCATTTCAACCTCAGTGATTAATTAAGCATCGTGTTTTTAAGTACCGCGTACCGCGTATCAATTTCACGTCTGCGAATGAAGGGCCTTTGAGTAATCCTTATAATGAATGGGCAAGCGTGAAATAGCGCATAATAAACACGCTAGGCCGTTACTCACGTAACAATATTCAAGACATACAAGGGCTCATCGCTAAGTAGTAACATTCGTATGGGTCGATCGATCAGATTAAGCCACGCTTGCCAACGTTGATTCGTGGATGGGTGACCGTTTTTACAAACCAAGATCCGTGCATCGGAAAACACTTTAAGCCGTTGATCGCGGTTGCAATATTCGTATCTATGATAAACGTTAAAGGTCGTCAGAAGCCCAGCAGGTGGATCGACGACCTAATGAATGTCTCAGGAAACCGCTGGATGCCGGAGGCGGAGGACTGGTCGTCGTGGAGATCCTTGGGGGAGGCCTATGTCCAACAACAGTGGACGTCTTTCAGCTGAAATGGAGATAATGATGATGGTGAAACTCGAAATTTTGACAAGCAGACATGATAAGGGGTATCGTGTATCTTAAGATGATACTAAGGACAGTATTACAGAACCTTACTCAAGACTCAAACATTACTTAAAACTAGTTTCAACCAATGAACTGGCTTGAAACGAGATTTAAGTAAAGCTTAAGTTTTGAGTGAGGTTCTGTAATACGGACCTAAGATTTCATTTCAGCAATAGGTATTTTAGTTCGGAATATCTCGAGTCCGATACTAATGTACACCGAGCATCGACATTACTTAACTAAGGAACGATGTGACTTCGACGACATGCTTCTTCGACTTCGAGTTTTCGGAATGTTTATATTTCATTTCGAACGACTTCGGCATGCTGTACTTTGACGTAATATATCTGAGACACGATGCTACTGTGACATTAGGGAACAAACTTCTGTATAGCTTTTACAGCTCAATCATCATCAATATTTTTTTTTGTTACCTATCAGCCAACATCCTAGCAGGACGTATCGGAGTTCCATAATAGCAAAATAAAATAATAACGTATTACGGTTTGTCGAAATTCGGTTGGTAAATCAATCAAAATATCTATCTACACAGATAGATATTTTGGATGATGGTGTGAACAAATCTGTCAACACTGAATTTTAATTAGAGCTTGCAACAACTGTTACATGTTAGCAATAAACTAAATAATTCACTGATATAATCATTAATAATATGAATAATGAATAACAATTGTTGCGTACACAATATGATGTTTAATTATTAACAGGTCACAGTATTCTAAATCTAACTTCATTTAAATGTTTACTGCCACAAAGGACGTTTTATTAAAAACCTTTTTTCTGCTGATCTCGATGCTTGAATTTTGTTAAAGCGAACTAGTTTATTAAGAGCCTATTCACTCTAGCCTTGAAGACATTCAAATTGTAGTCCGACGGAAACACCGCCGCTGACAAATTGTTCAAGTCCCCTGGCGCGTGCGCTCCATAGAGGCACTGCATACCTAATAATTTTCAAAAAAAAAATATAATAATTTATAATATACTATAGTAAAATAATGTATATACTACAGACTTAAATTTGAAAGACTTTGTTAATCAGTTAGTGATAACACTGCCATCTATTGGGGCTAGTGCAAACTACTAACACACATTACAATGCAGCCCGCAATCTATAGCGGCGTAAGCAGTTATTAAATGTGCCTCTTCCATACGCGTCTGTGAATAAAATTATTTGGTTGTGTGCATAATCTTTGCGTACGTGGGCGTGTAATTTCATTGTGTTTTTAAGGCCGAACAAGCACAGCTTCTAATAATGCGGCGAATTTAAGAAGTTCACAAATATAGCATGATTGATGTTCGGTCAAATACCTTTTTATTTTATCAGCTTATGTGTTGTTTCGTTATTGGTGTATTTGGTTAAACATGTACCTATATTGGTTGTTTTAAGCGGAATTGAATATTCATTTATTTTAGAGTTTTTGGTTTAACTCAAAAGAAGGGTTGTCTTAATAAAAAGTATTATCTTAATTATATCTAGTAGCAGGCTGTGTAGTGTGTATAAATAAATTGTTTTGTTTCTCGTGTAGGTATATTATTTTAAAACGCGGCATTGACAGTTCGTCGTTATAAAAACTTAAAAGACCATA
This sequence comes from Sesamia inferens, assembly GCA_037179545.1. Classification (NCBI taxonomy): domain Eukaryota; kingdom Metazoa; phylum Arthropoda; class Insecta; order Lepidoptera; family Noctuidae; genus Sesamia; species Sesamia inferens. The sequence goes on from CM073923.1 coordinate 20,742,767, forward strand.
AGTTTTTCAACCTACTTGCTTTTGAATTTCAATACTATACTTCATATTGTAATAATTTTCCTGGTATTTACAAATTACCAAAATTTAATAGTTATAATTCCATACGCATATTTATGAAACACACAGGGCCAAAGCAGGCTCACAGATTTGTCTATATTTCCATTGAAAAAGAACTTTTAGCGATTTTAAAACTATCTTATATAGGCATATTTAATTTTTACAGAGTTATTTAAAAAAAGATAGGCGCGTTTGTTTTAATTTATAGATAGTAAAATATATTTTTTAGTTTTTTGAGAAATAAATTACCTATTACTTATTTACAGTTGAGTTAGTAATAACATTTCATTGTATTTTGACAGCCTCCGTGGCGTAGCGGTAGCGAATGCGGCCGCTGCGCAAGGAGGCGCGGGTTCGGTCCTCGCGCAGTGCAAATATTTGTATACATGAATATGAAAAAACATGTCTAACGTAACTAATGTGGTTATATTTACCGACAGCAAAAGTGCTCTTGAGCATCTGGCACGATGCGCCTCTGGACACAGAGGTGTATCGATTGCCTATGATGTGATGAGAAAAATATACTCACTTCTTTTTGAAACTGGTAACATAAACATAGTGATGCAATGGATCCCGTCACATATTGGTTTGAGGGGAAACGAGGAGGCAGATAGGTTAGCGAAAATGGCGGTAATTTCGGGTTTTGAAATTTATATTTTTCCAATTAGTTCAGAAATATTAGGAAAATTTAAGAACTTTTGCTATAATAAATGGAAAGATTACTTTAATGAACAGTCTAAATTAAAAGGAATTTGGTACAAAATTATACAAAATGAGCCTCCTCGTATCCCATGGTTTGCTAGTAATGTCATTGGCCGTAGTACAATAGTAACTGCTCATCGGGTTCGTTCCGGACACATGCCACTGAGAGCTTTTGCGTATCTAATGCAAAAAGTTCGTTCACCTAATTGCGAGGTTTGCAATAAGAGAGAAGATGTGCAGCACCTTTTGATGGAGTGTGTCAGGAACGAGTCTGAGAGAAATAGAATAATTAAAGAATTAGATATAAATAGGTTAGACTTGGGCACATTCAATAATTTTCTTTCCCAGCCTTTGTCCCGTGAGGCTAGAATGATTTATTCTTTAGTCAATATTTAAGTTCATTTTTTGTTTAGATGTAAGCTTTGTTATGTAACTTAAGATTAGTTTATGATGGGACTGACGTGAACTGTGTTCAAAAGTCCCTTAAAATAAAGATTAAAAAAAAAAAAAAAAAAAAAAATGAATATGAATATTTGCACTGGTCTGGTCGTGCCTCGGAAAGCACGTTAAGCCGTTGGTCCCGGTTGCCATATGAACATCTAGTGGCAGTCGTTACGGGTTGTTGGAGCCTACAAAAGTCCAACAATTGGTCTAACTGCAATGCTTTGATATTACCTTCGGGTTGTGGAGGTCAGACGTCAGTCACTTTACGGAAAATGTCGAAGTTTCGCCAAAATCAGCAATTAGACTGGTAAAGCGGACCCCAGACTCCAAAGCTTTGGATGCGACTAGTATTAACCCTGAGATGATGATGATGATTTCATTGTATTCATTTGGGCAAAAAAAAAATACCTAACATCCCACGGATATCATTTATTTGACTTGTTCTTATCATCATTCACATACTTAGATGTTCATTGTAGCCACGCACAAACATCAATTCAATGTTGACATGCGAAAAAGTACGCGACTATGCTAAATTGAAACTACGTCTACGTTACGTCTTTTTAAGTTTTACCATATATAAGCACAGAGATTTGGGTGGTGTATGTATGAATATCCTCAAAAAAATCTCTGTGCATGCCCCTGCAAGTCCCTGGATGTACGCGGTATAAAGGAGGAGGCGAAACGCTTTGTCCGGGTTGTAGTGGTGTTAACAACGTAAGGGTGGAGACTCGCCGTGCGACGGGTCGTCCGTTGGTGGAACGGAGATGGGGGAATATATCATGCAATTCCCTCGCACACACCCCAAAATGCATCCTATAGAACACCGAAAGGCTGGCTACTCTACGCCTGTGCTCTAGGCATTGTAGACCGTCTCGAGTTAAATCAGGGTCACCAATCAGCCTCTTCGCACGCCTCTCCACTGAATCCAAAGCACTTAGCAGCGCCAGCCCAAGTGTGGCTGCAGTACTCCACACACGAACGGACCTGTGCTTTGTACATCATTAGAAGCTGGCCTGGTGTAAAGTACCGCCGGACCTTAGCGACAACGCCAAGTTTCCCGGCAGTAACCTTGGCCTTGGACTCAACGAACCGCCCAAGGTTTAGGTTTGAGGAACTCTCAACTCCCAAAAGCTGAAGGCGATCGGTACACTCCAAGGATACATTTCAAAAGGTAAGAGCCAAGGTGAACCGGGTCCATTTAGCGGTGAAAAGACGCTTGTGTTTTAGCGGCATTTAATGCTACAATATTGGCATTACCCCATTCGGAGACTACCTACATGACCTAATAACCGACATGCGTCAACGGCAGAGAAACCGCAGTCATCAAAGACGGCTGCAGTCGACTATGCTGCGTTCGCGTGAAGTTAGTTATGGTCCGCTCCTATTGATCGCAGCGTGATGGTATATGGGCTATCCAACGCAAAAAGAATTTTTCAAATCGGACCCGTAGTTCCTGAGATTAGCGCGTTCAAACAAACAAACTCTTCAGCTTTATATATTAGTATATATAGATTAGATCACCGCTGCAAATCAGCAGCAGCAGTTAGACTGGTAAAGCGGACCCCAGACTCCAAAGCTGAAAAACTTTGGATGTGACTGGGATTAACGCTGAGATGATGATGATAATAATAATAATTCATTTTATTATAGGCATTGTATGTTCACACATACATACATTTCAACCATAGTAACTACTTGTCATGCATATTAAGCGTTTGGTATTATAATGTATTTAGTTAGTTATGACAAAATTACGAAGTTTACAAATAGCTTAGCTCTCATACATTACAAAAGTTTTAAGAAATTATTATAAAATTAAATTAAATCAAATCAGTACATTCATAGTTGTACGAATAAATTAGTAAACAAAACATCTCCCTAAATTCATATTACCCTATTGAATGACTATTGCAAGAAATCATGACATTTGAGGCCAGTTCGATCTTAAGGATACCATATAACTGTTATAATTATCTGAATCAGTAATACGACATTCTTCTTCGTTATGTCTTGATGGAACGGTCGTGATCACTATGACTGAATTCGAGATGTTGATGTACCTTGCCGCACAATCTCTTTTCATCTATCCCTGTTGGATGACAGTCTTAAACATTCCCTAATCAAGTCCCCAATGCCGACTTGATTAGGTTTATAAATGAATGCTCCATAATGACAACACGACATTACTGATTCAGATAATTATTATAATTTTATAAGCGATGCTTTTGTTACGGTACTGAACCAAATATAAATCAACTTACAACCAGACACTGCTCTGCAAAACACAAAACAACGAAAGTGAATTTGAGTTTCGGTGACGGAACAATATAAACCATAGTTTACCTTCATATTGGCATCAGTAAACTGAAAAGGGGTTTGGGGATTATTACCCTCAGTATCTCTGTGTACCACCAGCAGATCAGAAAAGCGTTGCAGTGATGTAAAGAGTTTTCTACAGCAGATGACCTGTTGAGCAAAGGTAAAAGAAATCTTTCAATATTAAAAATAGTTTCAATTCCAATCTTATAATTTGCATAGTTGAAATCGTTTGCGCTTCGTCTGCTAATTAAGTGATGGAATAATTCACAGAGCCTAATTTCTAAGAGCAATTCATTAAGAAAACTACGTATATAGAGTGATTTTTTATCAAGCTTGATTTAGTGGAATAATGTTCTAGTTGTTGCATACACATAGAGCATTATTGTGATAAGCATTAAGGCAATAATATTTACTTATAATCTACAACGCTGCGGTTGGTAAAAGTCAAAAGTCTTCGAATTTTTTTTTTTTTTTTTTAGGATCTACTAATCTCCACACGATGTTTTTCTTCGCGATATTGAAAATAAAACACTTATATTAAAGTAAAGCGCTTAGGCGACTTCCTACTCGTTACCTCTGACCCACCACTTCTTTGTGCTAAGTCTATTGGTCCTTCAATTGAGAACGTCTTTCATGTACAGAGTATGGATCAAACCTCAAGATCGTAAGAACTGAAGTTATCTATTAAACAATCGTTTACCTGTCGTCCTATTACCCTTTATCTGAATTTTTATTGCTTGTCCAACTTATGTAGGACTTCAAGCTCGGCTGCCAAGGACACAACCATTGGTCATGGTATCTCCCCATTGTAATCTTGAAGATATTCACATATGCTACAGTTATTGTCTCTATTATAGTTAATACTTACATTCGGCAGACTGTTTCTTGAATTTAAAATATTAATATTGAATAATGACATTGTAATAATAAAATTTAAAATATTGTTTTCAATAAATAAGAATCACTGTTAGCATAAATCACTTTATACGACAATTCATGACAACCAACGATTGTGTAAAAAACTTCTTCTGTCAAAGAGTACATTTTGTTTTATTCTATCAAAACCTCTTTTTCTAAAATGAACAATGTTGATGGTAGATCTTACATTGTAATCTTCAATATAATGATAATAATTAATGATAAATAATTAACTAAAACTAAGTTGTAACTAATACTAAAATAACAAAATTATGTCCTAACTTACTCAAAGGTGTTCAAAAACTTAAATATAGCGCCAAGAAATTTATCCGAATCGCTGTCCACTAGTAGTATACCCAAGAGAATTGCGGCATTGCCACATTGTATGGCAATGCATAATTTAAATTTTGCATGTCCCATCTTGGACAGAATGTATGGCTCCACTTTATTTTCTGACAACCATATTTGTATACCTGTATTCTAGCTAATAAATAATTTGATTTGATTTGATTTGATTTTGATTTGAATGCATAGCCTCTGGCCCACATTAATATCCCCCTTGGGCTGGTTTTAAAAAGACCACAGGCCCTCGGATTCCGTGGCTTGATGGTTTTAACCCCAAATGGCTCGAAAATATAATTATCAACAATGTACGCCGTTTAAGATTTTCCGCTGTCGCAGCAGTAGCATCAGCGTAGCACGCCAACATTAGATCGCAAGAGTATCAATATTAGTTGCATCCCTCACTAAAGGAATACTCAGCTTCCATGCAAATATGGAGGCACGAGGACCAGGGAGTAAAGTTCACTCATCTTCCATAGAAAAGGAAGGATCCTCCGACCAGACGGGTGTTATGTCTGGCGGGCACTTGCCCAACGGTTGAAGTTGGGAAGTTGTGTGTATGCTAATTGCACAGTAAACTCTGCTGGCGAGATGTAGAATACGGGTGACGTCAGTATGACGCGTTGTTCCATGTCGCGTTTGTAGGTACCGCTACAGAAATAATGATTTGGCGTCCGGTCAATTGCCATCGTCGAGTGTCATATCATTGGTATTTAATGTAGCTGGAACGAACGACGGTGACAAGAGGTCGCTGAAAGACATCGTTATTGTTTGTGTGCCGCGCTAAGCGACCGGCACTTTGGCTGTAAGACAGGCCGTGGTGTCCAAGGCTGTTGACAACTTCGCCACAGTGACTACGAAGAGGAGAATAACAATGCTTCTGATCGCAGGGAAGCAGCGAGATAGAAATTTTTGTCATCGAACAAAGGATCTATTTTCGACGGCGCGCAGTATATGAATCCTATTTACCAACAGCCAGCAGACGCGTACGCTCCGTAGCAAGATTGGATATATTAAGTAAATTGCTCAGTACTACCCTGCAAAGCGGCCCAAATACATATACATGCACCGTATCTGAGAAAATGGATTATCGGCTAGATCAGATTTTAGGCAAGTGAGTTTCAAGGCAACCAAGACCTCACATCACAATTAATCAGAGTGGAGGCTAGAATTTTCCCGATTAATTTCACAGTGCCGTGCACCGAGAATATTATAGCCGGTAAACTCATGCTAGAAATTTTGCGGAAAATAAACATAAGTAACAATGATTAATTGTTTTTTTAATAATAGAATAGAATTTAAAAGTCTTTATTATGTTCACCGTAGAAATAATAGAACAAGTTGTAGTAGTGTTAGTGATAGTGTAGTTAATAAACAACACATAATAAAATTCATTAAAATTCATGCCATAGAACATTTACAAATTGAAATCGTAGAACACGTAAAGTTCCAAAATCGTTCAGTGAACATGAGATAAGATCGTTTATGTCGGCAATCTTTAGTGTAGTGTGTTATCGAAACACTGAACCAGCATAATAATGTTTAACACACAACTGTTCCACTTCCCCCCTACGTAAATCGCAGAGAAATTTAATAACTATTATCAAAATATACGTAAACGTCCTTGCCATTACACGAAACGATGTCACAAACTAATGTACGAAATATTCTAAGTATTGCCCACTCGCCGCCCAAAATAGTCGGGCAAGTTCGTAACGCCGCAAGAAAACATCGAGGAAAGTGATTCTAACAAACTAAAAGTTGTTACCAGCCACCCAATATTAACGGATATTGGAAAAAGATGGTAAAAGACGGCAGTTGCCGGATCAAGGCTAGTAGGCACTAATATTCCCTGGATGCAATATCGGGGGTCATTGCCATAAAATCGCTCGAGGCGAATATCTTGGGTACGATATTGACCTTATAGCATTTCGCCGAGAAAGCAGATATCTGAGGCAATTTCAACATCGTAAATGATGTTTATCGTGGTAACCCAGTGACCCTACCCCCCACTCCCCCCTACCTATGAACACTTGTCAAATGGCACTGTATAGCTTTCTGCACACGTATCGGTCGCACGTGTAACTAAGCTGTTCTCTTGTATACTGTGTTTACTTGTATTATGTACTGAGGTATAACCGAAGGTATTTATATTTAATGTCACTTTATGTAGGTACAAATTCGTTGAGCATACAATAACTGGTATAATACATAAAACTAGCTTCTACCCGCAGCTTCGCCCGCGTCGATGTCCAAAATTAACCCACGGGAAAGTGCTACCGGTATAAAAAGTATATCCTTCGCCAGGATGCCATCTATTTCTAATGTAATATGCCTATTTGCATTCATTCCTGCGGGACAGAATAATCAATTCATTACTTTTAAGCGCTGTTCTGATTATCTTTCATGATACCAAGATTCATTACTAATCCAGAATTAGCTCACAGACCCAACGCTAAGTCTCGTCGACTTAATGACATCTCAACAGTAGGAACTGTACCCACGCTGGATGGTAATAATTTCACCTTTTAAACACAACACTTTTTAATACAACTTACGATTTAATTGTCAACAATATTTATTATATTATGACAGTTTTTGACAACGCTGTTTATTACGTCACCATGTTAACATCTCTTTCAAATTCTTGATGGATTGTTATTTTTTAACTGGCTAGACGTGCAAGCTGCTGCAAGTTATGCATTTTTTCGTCACTAAAGTTTGTCAAATTTTAACTTAAAGACGTTCTGCGAGACTTCATTATAAATTCCCGCAAAGCTATGGTTACTTCAAGTTGTGTTTCCTTTAAAAAGACGCATTATAGAGACTTAAGTCTCCTAGACCTCCTGCCTGTAAAAATCCTGGTTGCTAATACTCTGTTGCTGCATATCGGCTGGCCATCACAGTCACTTCGTGGTTGTCGCTCGCCATCGGGATCCTGTTGCTGCTACCCTCCACGTTCACTTAGTCTAGCTGTCTTCATCACAAAATACCTCCACATCTACTTCTCAATTAAATCACTCTACTTTTCATTCCTTATCTCACTACTCTCTTATTGTATATTATTTTTAATACAATTTAAAATTTAAGTTAGTTTTCAATACAATTTTTTTTTCTTGCCATTACACGACATATTTCTTTACCAAATTTCATCGAAATCCTTTCGATAGTTTACGCATAAAATCTAACATACAGACGAGCGTTAATATCGATTTTTTTTGCACTTTGCTCGCAACTTCACCCAAGTGAATTTACTCCAAAAACTTCGAAAATGTGTGTTTACAATTTTTATCGTTTACTTATTTCAGGCTAATTTTGAAGTTCATAAAACAAATCAATAATATTTTTGAAATAAAACTTGTTGTCCTCTATTATCACGACAGGCATCGATTTTAAAAAAGTGTTTGGTATGTTTCAACATTTTCTAGTTACTGGAAGCAAGCAGTAAAATCCACCCATTAAATTTTATTACTCCTTCTCACCCCGGTAAGAGAATATTTCGGAAAAACCCTTAAAAACACATACTATTTATTTTTGTTTCAAGTACATCGCCAAGCGGTTAGCTGACTTTTCATGTGACCAGAGGGCTGGTTTATAGCTCAAAAAATCAGCATTGCCATCCAACGTGATAATTCTGCCAGCTTTTTGGGCACTTATCCCACTGACAGCGATGTGGATGAATTTTTTGCTGCCCAATGAGCTACTTTTTGGGACAAAACCCGCCACACTTTTCCCAACCACTGCAACTCCTGAAAGCCAGAATCAACAGTGGCGACCGCCAGAAAAACGCCGAGCAATGAAGCTCGACGAGTCCCGGAGAAACGATTCAACTGTCTTGGGTCCCGCAACGAAATTAATCAGAAAAGAATAGCGGAGGAGTAAGAAAAAAGATATTTTTTCCACTTCCCTCCATAACAAGCAGGAGACAGAACAGAACTAGGCCAAACGGCACAAAGGGACATTATTGCCCAGATTGCCAAACACCACGGAATAAAATTTGATTAAGTTAATGGGTCCTAAGTAGGTATTAGCTGTTACAATTGATTCCAATAATAGGTATGGCAAAAGCGCCTGAACGCACGGAAATTGGTTCTAGTTTCTACAAGGTCCGTATAATAAACGACTCCGGATGTAACTTGTACACTATCCAACATAATATTGCGTTCATTCTGCCAAAGAACACACTCCCACAAGATGTGATGTGCGGACTGTTCAAATTCACAGTTCGATGTAGAACACTGACACAAAGGGGAAGGAACAAGTTTAAAAGAATACAGTTTACTTTTAAAGTTGCCATGACCTGTGAGAAATTGGGCAACGCAGTGGTCAACCTCCAGCCATGTCTTAGCCAGCCGATCGCTAACGGATGGAAAGAATAGATGGAGGCCGGCCCTTGATGGAATTATCCCACCTACTTTGCCATTCGGATAAGAGGTCCTCCCAGACTTCAGTCTGAGGTTTAAATAATCTAGAGATTTTATTAAAGTCGCGTTGTGTAACAAAATTAGTGTCCATGGCCTCCCCCCTCGCGGAGTAGTACATTGAAGCACGTCGCTGTACCTCAAGGTCGACTGGAAGTACACCTGCCAGTACCGGTAAGGCTTCAGTACTGACCGTTCTATACGCCTTGCATAAAAATATCAATGCCAAACGTTGGCTTTGAAGCAGTTTACGTCGTGCCGCCCCTATGCTGGCCCTATCGGCCCAAACAGGTGCACCGTAGCACATACATCCTAAGTAGGTAGCTCCATATATAGTTTTTAAAGTTAGGAATGATAGACCACAAGTTGCTTTGGATATTCTAGTTAGGGCATAAAAGTTCCTTTTAGCTTTTTCACCAACTATTTTTATATGTTCGATAAATGAAAAATTCCTTTCCAAGATCATACCAAGGTAGCATACGGATTGTTGTTTTTTAATGGGAACGTTGTTAAATTTAATAGTAGGCAATGATTTAAGATTACCTTTTAGTAGAAGTTGATAGGTTTTATGTGGCGCAAACGCTAGGCGGTTACGATCACCCCACTGAGATATTAAATTTAGGCAAGTATTGGCCAACTTCTCAAGTCCAGCTCGGGTACTTGACTGAATGAGCAGTAGGCCATCATCCGCGTAACCAGTAAGTGAACAGCCGCAAGGAAGCGGGATCGCGAGGAAGTCATCAAAACCCAAATTCCATAAATAAGGACCGACAACTGAACCCTGAGGACATCCCATGGTTAGTGTTTTAGTACTAGAAAAATGCCCGAGCTTAAGTACCGCGGAACGGTTTATAAAGTAAGAGTAAACGAGATTATATATGTTTCTATAGCAACCGCGGGTTTTTAATTTTAACAACAGCATAGGCCACCAGGCGTTATCAAAAGCCCCAGAAATATCCAGGAAGATCCCAATTACGTACTTGTTTTCAGATTGGTTAACGGTTCTTCTGACAGAAAGCGCCGCGTCGACTGTAGATTTACCTATGGTGAAGCCATATTGATTATTATGGAATTTTGGACCGTTCGGTAGTAAACGTGGAACGATGAGGCGCTCAAGAAGTTTACCCAAAGATGGTAGAAGTGTGATAGGACGATATGACTTCGGATCATCCGGTGGTTTGTCACCACACTTTGGTATTATTCGTATGAAACCGCGTCGCCATTTACGAGGAAAAACGCCTTCAGCAATGCATCGGTTGTATACAGTTAAGATGGCATCACCCGCTGTTTTACACGCTTCTTTAATCATCCTATTAGATATTTTATCTTCACCTGATGATTTGTTGACCGGTAGTTTTCTAACAATCTTATACCTTTAAACGAGCAATTCTTGTATATATATATATAATTGGAATCTCGGAAACGGCTCCTACGATTTTCATGAAATTTTGTGTGCAGGGGGCTTCGGGGGCGATAAGTCGATCTAGCTAGGTTTAATTTTCAGAAAATGTCTTTTTTCCAGGTTTTGCGGCACTGAACAATTGCTAAACTTCTCATAAGAAGCTAAATTTCGCCGCTGTCCTTAATGATACGAATAGCTGAGGGGCTTCGGCCTCTGATTCGGAGCTCTTAGACTTCGGGTTCAAATCCCTGCCGATATAGTGTTTTTTCCTTTTTTTTTTTGGAGTTTTAAAAAAAAGAATAATGGCGTTGTCTAATGTTTTTTATTACATTTTATATAATTGGAAACAGCAACAACGAATTTTCTTTTTCGTTTATTAAATCAATGGAAGAAATTTTGTTTTGCCTAATTTGTGGAGATGCAAGGTCTGGTACCTTGCATCTCCACAAATTAGGCAAAACAAAATTCGGTCGCACAAAAGTGTAGAAGTCGAAACAATTGTGAAAGAAATGATGCTGTATATAAACAACAATATTTTTTGTTGTAAATATTATATATAATAAATACCTGGAAGCACTTTCATTCATGTAATATGATTTAATAATGATGAAGTACCTGGGCGACCGAGCTTTGCTCGGCATCTTTTTTTTGTTATAATTATTATTATTAATTTATTTACATCAGACAATTGTCCATAGTCTTCATAAAAACACATAAGTACACAAAATACATTTAAATTATTTATGAACTATTATAAATATACATATAACATTCCAAAATAAAATTAAATTAAATTAAACTGATAATTAATATAGTACTTTGATTTGATATAGATGACGTTTACATTCATGGTACACGAAGCCAATGTTTGGTTTGAGGTTAGACCCAGAAAATTGCTCTCAAAATATCATGTGTCATTTTTACACGAAATTGCCAAAAAGAACATTAAAAAAAACGCTTACGAACAATTTAGCTCCACGAAGCCGTGACTCATCTCAAGAAGCAGAAGAAAACCTCCATGAAAACAATCTGATTTTCGCTCGTCCCACACGTGTGTGTCAGACTTCGCACAGTGAGGACCCATTTGAAGAAGAACTTGATGAAAATCATCAGGTTTTCGCTCATGCCACACGTGCTGCTAAAGTAAGATCTTAAAATAAATCTTTCAATATTAAAAATAGTTTCAATTCCAATCTTATAATTTGCATAGTTGAAATCGTTTGCGCTTCGTCTGCTAATTAAGTGATGGAATAATTCACAGAGCCTAATTTCTAAGAGCAATTCATTAAGAAAACTACGTATATAGAGTGATTTTTTATCAAGCTTGATTTAGTGGAATAATGTTCTAGTTGTTGCATACACATAGAGCATTATTGTGATAAGCATTAAGGCAATAATATTTACTTATAATCTACAACGCTGCGGTTGGTAAAAGTCAAAAGTCTTCGAATTTTTTTTTTTTTTTTTTAGGATCTACTAATCTCCACACGATGTTTTTCTTCGCGATATTGAAAATAAAACACTTATATTAAAGTAAAGCGCTTAGGCGACTTCCTACTCGTTACCTCTGACCCACCACTTCTTTGTGCTAAGTCTATTGGTCCTTCAATTGAGAACGTCTTTCATGTACAGAGTATGGATCAAACCTCAAGATCGTAAGAACTGAAGTTATCTATTAAACAATCGTTTACCTGTCGTCCTATTACCCTTTATCTGAATTTTTATTGCTTGTCCAACTTATGTAGGACTTCAAGCTCGGCTGCCAAGGACACAACCATTGGTCATGGTATCTCCCCATTGTAATCTTGAAGATATTCACATATGCTACAGTTATTGTCTCTATTATAGTTAATACTTACATTCGGCAGACTGTTTCTTGAATTTAAAATATTAATATTGAATAATGACATTGTAATAATAAAATTTAAAATATTGTTTTCAATAAATAAGAATCACTGTTAGCATAAATCACTTTATACGACAATTCATGACAACCAACGATTGTGTAAAAAACTTCTTCTGTCAAAGAGTACATTTTGTTTTATTCTATCAAAACCTCTTTTTCTAAAATGAACAATGTTGATGGTAGATCTTACATTGTAATCTTCAATATAATGATAATAATTAATGATAAATAATTAACTAAAACTAAGTTGTAACTAATACTAAAATAACAAAATTATGTCCTAACTTACTCAAAGGTGTTCAAAAACTTAAATATAGCGCCAAGAAATTTATCCGAATCGCTGTCCACTAGTAGTATACCCAAGAGAATTGCGGCATTGCCACATTGTATGGCAATGCATAATTTAAATTTTGCATGTCCCATCTTGGACAGAATGTATGGCTCCACTTTATTTTCTGACAACCATATTTGTATACCTGTATTCTAGCTAATAAATAATTTGATTTGATTTGATTTGATTTTGATTTGAATGCATAGCCTCTGGCCCACATTAATATCCCCCTTGGGCTGGTTTTAAAAAGACCACAGGCCCTCGGATTCCGTGGCTTGATGGTTTTAACCCCAAATGGCTCGAAAATATAATTATCAACAATGTACGCCGTTTAAGATTTTCCGCTGTCGCAGCAGTAGCATCAGCGTAGCACGCCAACATTAGATCGCAAGAGTATCAATATTAGTTGCATCCCTCACTAAAGGAATACTCAGCTTCCATGCAAATATGGAGGCACGAGGACCAGGGAGTAAAGTTCACTCATCTTCCATAGAAAAGGAAGGATCCTCCGACCAGACGGGTGTTATGTCTGGCGGGCACTTGCCCAACGGTTGAAGTTGGGAAGTTGTGTGTATGCTAATTGCACAGTAAACTCTGCTGGCGAGATGTAGAATACGGGTGACGTCAGTATGACGCGTTGTTCCATGTCGCGTTTGTAGGTACCGCTACAGAAATAATGATTTGGCGTCCGGTCAATTGCCATCGTCGAGTGTCATATCATTGGTATTTAATGTAGCTGGAACGAACGACGGTGACAAGAGGTCGCTGAAAGACATCGTTATTGTTTGTGTGCCGCGCTAAGCGACCGGCACTTTGGCTGTAAGACAGGCCGTGGTGTCCAAGGCTGTTGACAACTTCGCCACAGTGACTACGAAGAGGAGAATAACAATGCTTCTGATCGCAGGGAAGCAGCGAGATAGAAATTTTTGTCATCGAACAAAGGATCTATTTTCGACGGCGCGCAGTATATGAATCCTATTTACCAACAGCCAGCAGACGCGTACGCTCCGTAGCAAGATTGGATATATTAAGTAAATTGCTCAGTACTACCCTGCAAAGCGGCCCAAATACATATACATGCACCGTATCTGAGAAAATGGATTATCGGCTAGATCAGATTTTAGGCAAGTGAGTTTCAAGGCAACCAAGACCTCACATCACAATTAATCAGAGTGGAGGCTAGAATTTTCCCGATTAATTTCACAGTGCCGTGCACCGAGAATATTATAGCCGGTAAACTCATGCTAGAAATTTTGCGGAAAATAAACATAAGTAACAATGATTAATTGTTTTTTTAATAATAGAATAGAATTTAAAAGTCTTTATTATGTTCACCGTAGAAATAATAGAACAAGTTGTAGTAGTGTTAGTGATAGTGTAGTTAATAAACAACACATAATAAAATTCATTAAAATTCATGCCATAGAACATTTACAAATTGAAATCGTAGAACACGTAAAGTTCCAAAATCGTTCAGTGAACATGAGATAAGATCGTTTATGTCGGCAATCTTTAGTGTAGTGTGTTATCGAAACACTGAACCAGCATAATAATGTTTAACACACAACTGTTCCACTTCCCCCCTACGTAAATCGCAGAGAAATTTAATAACTATTATCAAAATATACGTAAACGTCCTTGCCATTACACGAAACGATGTCACAAACTAATGTACGAAATATTCTAAGTATTGCCCACTCGCCGCCCAAAATAGTCGGGCAAGTTCGTAACGCCGCAAGAAAACATCGAGGAAAGTGATTCTAACAAACTAAAAGTTGTTACCAGCCACCCAATATTAACGGATATTGGAAAAAGATGGTAAAAGACGGCAGTTGCCGGATCAAGGCTAGTAGGCACTAATATTCCCTGGATGCAATATCGGGGGTCATTGCCATAAAATCGCTCGAGGCGAATATCTTGGGTACGATATTGACCTTATAGCATTTCGCCGAGAAAGCAGATATCTGAGGCAATTTCAACATCGTAAATGATGTTTATCGTGGTAACCCAGTGACCCTACCCCCCACTCCCCCCTACCTATGAACACTTGTCAAATGGCACTGTATAGCTTTCTGCACACGTATCGGTCGCACGTGTAACTAAGCTGTTCTCTTGTATACTGTGTTTACTTGTATTATGTACTGAGGTATAACCGAAGGTATTTATATTTAATGTCACTTTATGTAGGTACAAATTCGTTGAGCATACAATAACTGGTATAATACATAAAACTAGCTTCTACCCGCAGCTTCGCCCGCGTCGATGTCCTATGCTGGCCCTATCGGCCCAAACAGGTGCACCGTAGCACATACATCCTAAGTAGGTAGCTCCATATATAGTTTTTAAAGTTAGGAATGATAGACCACAAGTTGCTTTGGATATTCTAGTTAGGGCATAAAAGTTCCTTTTAGCTTTTTCACCAACTATTTTTATATGTTCGATAAATGAAAAATTCCTTTCCAAGATCATACCAAGGTAGCATACGGATTGTTGTTTTTTAATGGGAACGTTGTTAAATTTAATAGTAGGCAATGATTTAAGATTACCTTTTAGTAGAAGTTGATAGGTTTTATGTGGCGCAAACGCTAGGCGGTTACGATCACCCCACTGAGATATTAAATTTAGGCAAGTATTGGCCAACTTCTCAAGTCCAGCTCGGGTACTTGACTGAATGAGCAGTAGGCCATCATCCGCGTAACCAGTAAGTGAACAGCCGCAAGGAAGCGGGATCGCGAGGAAGTCATCAAAACCCAAATTCCATAAATAAGGACCGACAACTGAACCCTGAGGACATCCCATGGTTAGTGTTTTAGTACTAGAAAAATGCCCGAGCTTAAGTACCGCGGAACGGTTTATAAAGTAAGAGTAAACGAGATTATATATGTTTCTATAGCAACCGCGGGTTTTTAATTTTAACAACAGCATAGGCCACCAGGCGTTATCAAAAGCCCCAGAAATATCCAGGAAGATCCCAATTACGTACTTGTTTTCAGATTGGTTAACGGTTCTTCTGACAGAAAGCGCCGCGTCGACTGTAGATTTACCTATGGTGAAGCCATATTGATTATTATGGAATTTTGGACCGTTCGGTAGTAAACGTGGAACGATGAGGCGCTCAAGAAGTTTACCCAAAGATGGTAGAAGTGTGATAGGACGATATGACTTCGGATCATCCGGTGGTTTGTCACCACACTTTGGTATTATTCGTATGAAACCGCGTCGCCATTTACGAGGAAAAACGCCTTCAGCAATGCATCGGTTGTATACAGTTAAGATGGCATCACCCGCTGTTTTACACGCTTCTTTAATCATCCTATTAGATATTTTATCTTCACCTGATGATTTGTTGACCGGTAGTTTTCTAACAATCTTATACCTTTAAACGAGCAATTCTTGTATATATATATATAATTGGAATCTCGGAAACGGCTCCTACGATTTTCATGAAATTTTGTGTGCAGGGGGCTTCGGGGGCGATAAGTCGATCTAGCTAGGTTTAATTTTCAGAAAATGTCTTTTTTCCAGGTTTTGCGGCACTGAACAATTGCTAAACTTCTCATAAGAAGCTAAATTTCGCCGCTGTCCTTAATGATACGAATAGCTGAGGGGCTTCGGCCTCTGATTCGGAGCTCTTAGACTTCGGGTTCAAATCCCTGCCGATATAGTGTTTTTTCCTTTTTTTTTTTGGAGTTTTAAAAAAAAGAATAATGGCGTTGTCTAATGTTTTTTATTACATTTTATATAATTGGAAACAGCAACAACGAATTTTCTTTTTCGTTTATTAAATCAATGGAAGAAATTTTGTTTTGCCTAATTTGTGGAGATGCAAGGTCTGGTACCTTGCATCTCCACAAATTAGGCAAAACAAAATTCGGTCGCACAAAAGTGTAGAAGTCGAAACAATTGTGAAAGAAATGATGCTGTATATAAACAACAATATTTTTTGTTGTAAATATTATATATAATAAATACCTGGAAGCACTTTCATTCATGTAATATGATTTAATAATGATGAAGTACCTGGGCGACCGAGCTTTGCTCGGCATCTTTTTTTTGTTATAATTATTATTATTAATTTATTTACATCAGACAATTGTCCATAGTCTTCATAAAAACACATAAGTACACAAAATACATTTAAATTATTTATGAACTATTATAAATATACATATAACATTCCAAAATAAAATTAAATTAAATTAAACTGATAATTAATATAGTACTTTGATTTGATATAGATGACGTTTACATTCATGGTACACGAAGCCAATGTTTGGTTTGAGGTTAGACCCAGAAAATTGCTCTCAAAATATCATGTGTCATTTTTACACGAAATTGCCAAAAAGAACATTAAAAAAAACGCTTACGAACAATTTAGCTCCACGAAGCCGTGACTCATCTCAAGAAGCAGAAGAAAACCTCCATGAAAACAATCTGATTTTCGCTCGTCCCACACGTGTGTGTCAGACTTCGCACAGTGAGGACCCATTTGAAGAAGAACTTGATGAAAATCATCAGGTTTTCGCTCATGCCACACGTGCTGCTAAAGTAAGATATTTGCAAAACTTGACTAACATTTTAAGAACAGAAAGGTCTTATGATTTAGATGTTTCACGAGAGCGTGCAGCACAACGTGTGGCCGCCGAAAATGATGAGCAACGGGAGCGACGTCTGCAAGATATGCGGCAGCGTGCGTCAGAACGTGAAATGATTATTGTTAATGAAAACCCTCAGCATACCCGCAAAAATAGTATGGAAGAAAGTATTAGGTTAAGACCTTAAACTATGTATTGATGATAATATATGACTGATGTAACTGATTGTTAAACTATAAGTACTTATTTATAATAAAATGTTAAACTAAATTGCACTGGTAATTTTATATTTAAATAACAGTTAATAATATTTTTATTATTATGTCGGTATGATCGAAAAACATTAGTCAATAAATATTATTTAAAAAATTTGCTCGTTATGTATTATTTGTTTTGAAAATATAGAGACATGCGATGTACCTAACAAAAAAATAGATGCCGAGCAAAGCTCGGTCGCCCGGTACTATTTATAAATTCGTCATTAGATGGTACGTCTGACATTGGTGATTCAGGTGGCACAGGAGCCCACGCTCGAATCTGTTGGTGGTAGTCGCTATCGTTAGCCGGTGAATCATCAGGGATAAGTGTATTAATTAGCACTTCTGTTGTTTCCTCTATGCCTGTGGTATGCTTATCATTGACTTTAATGTTTTGAACGTATGCAAGGTCGACCGATCTGTTAGCTTTAAATTCGTGATATAAGGGAGACCACGGACCCTCCCTGTCAAGTTTATCAACGATTTTTCGCAACAAGTTACCCTTAGATTTTTCCACCGATGCTTTGTAGCGTGACTTGGCAACTCTAAAAGCATTTAAAGCGAACGTAAGAAGATCTCCAGTAATCTTTCGGCTCTTGAGTTTATTTAACTGTCTACGCGCTCTGCGATATCTTTTACGCTGTTCAACTAAGTAATCACTCCACCAGTCACATCTACGAATATTGGTCATAGATCCGCGACCAATGGCAATGTCAGCACAGTAGGTAAAGGTTTCTGACATAATGTTAGCACTTTCTTCGGCTGACAGCCCGTCCCGAGTGAATTCTTTGGCGTGACACGCAAAAAGCGAGCCGAAAAATTCCCAGTTCGCGCCTTTACATCTATATCTGAAATTACCGGGAATATGAGACGGACCCTGAATATAACCAGATGAATATAACCAGGAACAAATTCGTACACGATCAGGCGATGATCACTACAAGACGCGTCCGGTAGGACACGCCACCTATCCAAACGTACGTCCGCACTTGAAAGTGTGACGTCAATACAAGATTCGCCCATTTGGCTGCAGAAAGTAGGTGGTGCATCAGGGGTATTATGAATCGATAGGTTCATCTCAGCAATGAAATCCTCAACAGCGCAGCGTCGTTCGGTATCGGTGGCCCGAACCTTGCCATACCACAGAGACGATGACGCGTTGACATCCGCGCCAACGATAACTTTGCAGCCCGCGAGTGACCGCAAGACATGACGGAGATTATGTATATGAGGAGTAACAGGATCTGAATATTGAAAGTAACAGCTTACAACGAATACTTTAAAAGAAGCTGATGATACTTCGGCAACCGCACAGTGTGGCGTCATGAGGTCACGTAAAGACGTTACCGTAAAGTTAGAAGACCGCGCAACATAAATTCCGGCTCGTGCCTTGCAATCCAGTTGCACTACCCTGTGACGTAAATGTGAGTTTTGATATTGTTCTTGAATGAGTACAAGGTCTAAGTTGTAGTCAATAATTAATTTATCTAACGCTGATGTCGCCACCTTATCGTTGTGAAGGTTTAATTGCCCTATGTTTAACCTATCCATCTTAATTAGTAATTAGTATGCAGGATAAGTTGTTCGAGTTTTAATTTATAGGTATATGATGCAATGAGCTAGATTATTCTTATTTTGTTTTTTCTTGCGTAAATATATGTATAGTTTTTTTTTTATATAATTATAAACTAGCGCTTGACCGCATTCCCGCCTGATGGTAAGCAGTGATGCGATCGTTGATGGTAAAGCGCGCTAGATTATTAAGAGCCTATTCACTCAGAAAAACTGAGCGAATATGAAGGAAGACGGCAGTTGAGCGAGGTGATGTAATGTTAAACCCAACAACACGACCAACGATGCTGCGCTAAAGGTAGATTGATCTGAAGACCCTCCACGACCAAACTCCCAACACAATAACATTTGGCGCATCGTACCCGGCACACATCGCAACACAACTGCTCAGAACCGTCCTCCGTACAGCTTCACCAGACATCATGCCGGAACACGACAAATCGCTTGGCGGCAAGACTTTGTCTGGTGTGTGGTAACTTCTGCCGGCGGCAGATGTTATGGCCTACCACCGAGCTTAGTTTTAACTACATTGTAATAATGTGCGTACATAAATATTCGGTAAATATATAAATGAAAAATCTCTAATGATTGATAAAATCAAACTGGTTTCTTATGATTCAATATTTTGTATATTTATTTTATATTGAATTCAATAATTATACGTCGCGTTGCTTGCCAATATCAAGATAAATCTCTTCCGTAATTATGCGCGCCTAGTAACTTCCAAATACGGAGAGATAGGATTAAAAATCCTTCACTCCTTGGTTTGATGACGGTAAAATATTTTTTGCTAGATAAAAAATATTTTCTACCATGGCAAAAAGACGTAAGTTTTTGTAGGCAAAATATTTTCGATAATTGCCATACACTGAGAATAATATGTACTAGGTACACCAACTTTCGTTATTTTTCAAATTTTATGCCGACATTTTCTTCTCGCTTTCGTATAAGTAAGTCATCTAAGTCATCCATCGCACATATTCCCCCTTATTCATAAACACCACAGTGTTTAAGGGGTTTATTCATAAACGATGATTAAAGTTATGTGACGTTAAAAGGTCGAAAATGTATGGTTAAAGAATCGCTAATCACTAGTTAACTTTAAGCAGCGTTTATGAATAAGGGGGATGTACTAACAATGACATTTAAAAAACGGTTGATGATTGAAAATGAATAGTTTAACCATTCAAAATAGGAGTTTCAAACATAAATTAGTGTCACCGCAGACGAATCTGAACAGCGGAGACATTGTGAAAACATTAGTTTAGTTGCAGATACAGGCTGTATGTCTGCTTCTGCAATGTTTAGACTAGGTTAGATTATGTAAGTCGAGCAAATTTTACTATTCGCTTATAAAATTTCCTTTTTTTGGTTTCGCGGTGGAAACAAAAAAGAACTCCCTCAATCGTGGGGGTGACAGGGTACGCTGGACTCTCACCGCCTAAAATCGCCGCTGTGTTTCACTACCTCTAGCCGCGGGTGCGCGATTGTTATAGACATTCACCGCTAACTAGTGCTTGACCGCAATCCCGCCTGCTGATAAGCAGTGATGCAATCGTTGATGGTAAAGCGCGATAGTTTAGTAAGAGCTTATTCACACTCTAGCCTTGAAGACACTCAAATTGTAGTCCGACGGTACGACGTTACGTAGCGGGGTCCA
The DNA here is from genome assembly GCA_037179545.1 of Sesamia inferens. Taxonomy (NCBI): domain Eukaryota; kingdom Metazoa; phylum Arthropoda; class Insecta; order Lepidoptera; family Noctuidae; genus Sesamia; species Sesamia inferens. The sequence continues at coordinate 20,763,696 of CM073923.1, forward strand.
ACTCCCCGTGCGGCCATTCCCAAAACGGTCGCCTTGACTCTTGAATGGCATACGTAAAACACTGCGGTGCCAACTAGGGCCCATCTGTTCAGACGACGAACGCACCCTTCTCGGACATCAGGAGCATGTCTTGTGGAAAGAGAGAAGATGTGGCTTTTTTCTCCCGCTTGGCCACTAACTTTGCAGACATCGTGTCTATTCACCGCCAAAAGGAGCCCGTTCACCTTGGCTCCTACTTTTCGTAATGTGTCCTGGAGTGTACCAACCGCCTCCAGCTTTTGGGAATTGAGATTTCCACGAACCTAAACTTTGCGTGGTTCAATGAGTCCAAAGAAAAGGTATATATAGGTATATATAAAGGTATAGGCATAAGTTCGGCCCTACTTCACACCAGCATAGCTCCTAATGTTGTACAAAGCACAGGACCGTTCGTGTGTGGAGTACTGCAACTACATTTGGGCTGGAGCTGTAAAATACCACCTGGCAAGTTTAGATTTGTTGGAAAGGCGTACGAAGAGGCTAATTGGCGACCCAGATTTGGTTCAAAACAGTCCCCAAAGCCTGGAGCACAGGCGACAGGATGCGTGCATCGGACGACCCATCGTCGTACGGCGAGTATCCACCATTACGCTGTTGACACGACTACAAATCGAGTATAAAATCCTTCCTCCGTGTACATCGAGGGACTGGAACCATTTGTTAGCGGCGGTGTTTCCATCTGAATACAATTTAAGTGTCTTCAAGACTAGAGTGAATAAGCTTTTAATAAACTAGCGCGTTTTACAATCAACGATTGTAAAACGAAGCACGAACGAAGCAAGATATCGCTGCCGCCAATAGGGATGTATCCAAGGTATCAAAATCAAAAAAATAATTAGTCCGTCTTATAGACAATAAAAAAAAATTAAGACCCGTATTTTTTTTATTTTGTCGAAATTACCAAAAACTACAGAGCATATTAAAGTTACGGAGGGGGGGGCTAATTACGTCACGCCGTGGTACAAAATATACCACGGCGTGACGTCATGCGACATTTCAAATCAATATATATTCCTAAGTCTTTGAATAAAATAAAAAATACGTGTTCAATATTTTTTATTTAATCTATCTTATGGACATAAAATTATTTTTTAGGATACAACCCAATTGCCACGATATGATCCCGGCGTAGCCCTGCCCAAGCTGAGAACTCCTCCATCGTGTGCTGCTCCTGGTAGCTAATGCGTACAGAATTTAGTCTGCTTTAGTACAGACGACAGCACACCAAGCTGCTACAATCTGTCAGATTTCCTTATTAGATTTTCAACTTTCTCTCTAAAGTATGAAGGCTTGATCAGGAATATCTGACAGTTTGGGGTAGCTTGACCTGCTGTCGTTCGTACATTTGTGTGTTTAAAGTATTATTAATCCTACCGATATTATAAAGTCGAAAGTTTGTATGGATGACTGGCCTTTTTTGAACCTTATGCAGGTGAAACCACAAGCCGCAGCTAATAGGTAATTAATAAACTAAGAGTCTGATTAAAAATACACTCAAGTAATCACTCAAGTATAAGAAAGTATAACACGAAATGCTTCCCGTTAAATAGAAATATACGTTCAAATTTCCACATAAAATTAATTTTTGTGTTGACTGCGGTGGCGTTCGTTAGATTGAAACGAATTTTCAATCGAGCGCCAAAAATATTCGGCGCCATTTTTTAAACACAACCGGTGACTCGGTGATTCCTTAACACGTCTGCCTAACTTTTGAATTAAGAATATTCAAATGAGCGTTCCCTTAAAAAAGCTTTAGAACATTTTTTTTTCGCGGAATTGCAAATTCGATTTTTGATTTGAAAAATGATCTGTTATTTTGTGAAGAGTTTGGTATCTTTCTACGTACAAAAACAGACAAGTGCGTAACTTTTATAAAGCGTACATCGAAGGACTGGAAGAATTTGGCAATGGCGTTGTTTCCATCGGCCTACAATTTAAGTGTCTTCAAGGCTAGAGAGATTGCAGCACTGCTTACCATCAGGCGGGATTGTGGTCAAGCACTAGTTTATATTTAATAAAAAAAAAAGTATAATAGATTTGTTTTCATTCGGAAGTGCCACACCTCAGGTCTTCCCGTTTCACAAAACGGGAAGACTTGAGGTGTGGCACTTCGGAATGTTTTATTAAAACAAAATTACATAAAGCTCTCCACCACACTTAAAGACGGTCAGACCAAAAGGACAAGTGCCAAAGAAAATTTCTCAAAGTAAAAACAAATAGGACCTTTTTAGATAAAAAGGAAAATGTGCTATTTTCATTTCCAGTAACCACCACAATTCGCTTATAAAATGTACCTTTTTTATCAAGTTAAGTAAAAAGATTCGGTGTGTTTAAGTTATAAAGTAAAGCTTCATTTATATTCAAAGATGACTTGGCAAAACCAGTGTCTACTTTTTAATAGATGTGAAAGTTTTATAAAAGGCTTTTTAGCTTAGGACCAGAAATTAAGTAATATTTTAACCTTTTCTGTTCCATTGAGTTATAAACTTTCGTGTAGTTTTGAAAATTGCCTTATCAAACTAATTTTAAGGACTTAACTACCCGTGTAAAAACATCTAGTTGTCTGTTTAACCTTTTATGAGATTCATTTTGTTTTTTTTTTTTATAATTATAAACTAGTACTTGACCGCAATCCCACCTGATGGTAAAAAGTGATGCAATCTTTGATGGTAAAGCGCGCTATTTGGTTAAGAGCCTATTCACTCATAGAAACTGGTTAAATAGGAAGGAAGACGGCAGTTGAGCGAGGTGATGCAATTTTCAGCCCAACACGACCAACGAAGTTGCGCCAGAGATAGATTGATCTGGAGACCCTCCACGATCAAACTCCCGACACAACATTTGGCGCATCGTACCCGGCACACATCACAACACAACTGCTCAGACCGGTCCTTCCGTACGGCTTCACCAGACATCATCCACCAGGAACACGACATTTTGGATCGGATAGGATCAGACTGAAAAGAATAATTTATCAAAATAAACGTTGCCCCACATTAGGATTTTCTTCTGTGTGAATGCGTTATAAACATTTAAACTCATATGTAAAAACAGTCAAACCCGAAAGTACTACTTGTAGGTCACACAAATATTTGTTCCGCAGCATGCAGCGCAGCTATCAATCGCTTAACCATTGCGTCAACCGTGCCGTAGTATAATGGAAATAGCTTCTACTAATGGCAAACATGAATATTTAAATACTGTCTATTTGAAGCAAGACTCTGGACAAAGTGAGCCTAAAATCAATTTCTTTTATTTAAAAGGCAAAAGGATTTGCATTGCCTGTATTATTGTTAGGAGGATGGAGGCAGAAAGTTAATTATATTAGTAGGTATAGTGTCCTATTTTGGTTTATATTTGGACTTTTTTCATTTTATTCATTAACAGTAACAAATATTACTTATTTTACGTTACGTTATTTCCAGGAATTCAATTTGTAACCAGCGCCCTAATTGCGTTACACTCGATCAATGTTAATCTGATTAATTTTGAAGGATATTGCTAATCTATTACTTCATATATTCGAAAAACGAGTCTTCTCAATAATGTAATTAACGCAATGAATGTTGTTGAACTGTCAAAATGAAGCCAGTAATACTTTACAAATTAAATTATTATGAATAAATAAATGATGATGTTGATAACAATTACATTGTGTTGAACATCAACAAAAAAATGAAAAATGTCGAATTGGAATATAAATAAAACATAATCACAGACAAACATAACAAGTCAATCAATTATACATAAGTATGTCAATAGATATATAAACTAATGTCAGATAAGATTACAAGAGAAATAAAAAATAGTGTCAAATGCGTAGTTACAGTCAAAGCATATTGTTACAGTCACAGTTACAGTAAAGTTAAGGAATTCAGTAGAAAACGTGTTCACTGGTACATTATTTATTTTGTATCATTTGACATGAATTAAACTCAATATCAGACTGGGTACATCTTTCCAACAAGAAGGTTTTTAATTTATTTTTAAATAAATGACTATTATATATTAACAATTTCAAATCGGTTGGTAACCTATTAAACAATTCAACTGCTTGGTATCTGGAGCAATTCCTGACCACGTTAAAATTTGGTGACAACTTGTGTTTAAACTCCTTTCTTCTTGTGCTTTTTCTTACTTTACGTTTCTCTTGTGATTCATACTGATGAATCATCATCATCATCATCATCATTTCAGCCGAAATACGTCTACTGCTGGAGATAGGCCTCCCCCAAGGTTCTCCACGACGACCGGTCCTGCGCCTCCCGCATCCAGCGGTTTCCCGCGACCTTCACCAGGTCGTCCGTCCACCTAGTCGGGGGCCTACCCACGCTACGTCTTCCGGTGCGTGGTCGCCCCTCGAGAACCCGTCGGCCCCATCGGGCATTGGTCCTACGAGCAATGTGTCCAGCCCACTGCCACTTTAGTGTTCTTCGGGCTATGTCGGCTACTCTCGTTCTTCTGCGGATCTCCTCATTCCTGATGAATATACTTAGCAAAGTAACAAAGAATAACTAATATATATATAAACTTGGTACTGTCAAAATATTCAACTTTTTAAAATGCCCTCTACTTGATTCTGTTTGTGGGATCCTTCCTAATGTCCTTATAGCACGTTTCTGTAAGATGAACGCTTTCTGGCAATCATAGTTGTAGCTGTTACCCCAAAGCATGAAACTTTGACTTTAAGTCTGAAATCGCCAACCCGCATTGAGCATGCGTGGTGATTACGCTCAATCCTTCTCTGTATGAGAGGAGACCTGTGCCCAGCAGTGGGACGATAACAAGGTTGATGATGATGATGTTGTTGTTGAACTGTCAAAATGAACCAGTAATACTAATAGTGTGTTACGCAATAACCACACAGTAGTAAATTGATAAAACTCAACGACAAACTCAATGCGAAAAGTAGTTTCCCCAATTCATTCACAAACTCTTCTATTCGCTCTTAAGAAACATAGCATACGTTACCATTCGAATTTTAAAAATGTAGCATTTTTTGGGACGCTATGGAGTCCCACAAGGTACTTTTATACCTTAAAAACACAATATCACTTATAAAAACAAAATTAATACATATATAATTACATAAATATTTATTTTGGTGTATTTATTTACCAAGGTACCGTAAAACCAGTTTTGTTAAAGTAACAAAGTACGGTACCTATACTGAATACTAGTTTGCATGTTTACAGTGCGACATTTCGACCAGAATGCCACGGCTCGAGCCAGGATAATGTCAATCTGTCGGACAGACGTCGCACCCACACGAAGCTACGAAAGCCAAGTTAAGTTACCAGTCGAGCTATTTCGAACACCCTAATAAGAGTTTCAATCCGGCAAATTCAATACTAAGTAGAATACAATAATAGTCTGTTTACGTGTTTACACACACTGATCGATATTAAGGACTCTTTCTTCTGAATCTGGGGTCCGCTATGGTCTACACAGAAGTATTTCTCCTAAAACATGTTCACATTGTCCAATTTTAGATGACACCTTCCCGAAATCTTAAAGTTATGGGCAAAATAAATTAATAATTGAAGCTGTAATTATAGCGCTGAAAGTGAATTTCAAATGAAGCTAGCCCAATTATATAATCACAAGGTACGTAAGCCCCTCGACTTACTACTACCGAAATTCAGGGAGAATTTCCCATTCAGTGGTAACGGATACAAAGTGGCACTTAGCTGTAACTATAACATACAGACACACTTGAGTAACACCAGCTTGATGGCTACTTGTGTAGAGAGCTCCGGAGCTCAAAGTACTAACTTACTGGAAGCATAAATAGTCAGTATTATCTACTATTTTATTACCTTCCTTACCTACGGTACTAATTGTTTGTTGGATTAGTCGACTAACACTCTATATACCTATGAAACGGCAGATTGGTTTTTTGACAGCCTAAAGCGGTTTACGGAAAGTAAAGTTAAATAACTTTGTATCTTTCAAGTCAACTAGTCATCTAAAACAAAACTGGAGTTTTAACATTTGCAATTTTCCTATAAACCATCTTGATAAAAAAAAGATGCCGCCAGCATTTGTCATCACAAAAAAGGCACGAAGAATGTTAAAAGCCAACTGAATAACTGAGTTGAAATGGCATAAAATTCCTATTTGAAGCGGATTCTATTCCAGGAGATGTTTACGACGGCTTAGTGCCACGGCGAATGCGAGTCGGAATATTGGAGATTTAAAAAAAATACAGAAAAGAATCCTTAAGTAGTTTGTAACCTCAAATTCCGAGGAAATTCCATATTTTCGAGAGTGTAAAGGGGAGTTTTTCGCGTTAAAAAAAGCGTTCAAATCCAGGGTGAGATAATTTATGTCAAGGATTAAGCCGACGGAATGAAAGGGAATCTACTAAAAGAGCCTCGACTTCAGAACCTCTTCTGTGAGTGTCAGCTTGCTCTGCATCCACACTTCCTAGGACAAAACTCAAATTATAATAAAACACACACTATACCATCGCCTAGCTCCAAAAAGAATAGAGGTAAACAAACCAATTTAGGGTTATCACAACTCACGTTTTATAAATCTCCTGTTATTTACATGATTATTGACTTTTACATGCTAGCTATTTATTAACAATTCCTATTGCAGCATATTTTAATAGAATCACTAAAATAGCATGCATAATAACTTGGTATTTAAAAAAAACCATTAAAAAGTCGTCATTAATTTTACGTGATAGCCCTACAAAAAAAGAAAGATGGACGAAATCCAGGTATTAAACACATTTTGTGAAATTCAACCAATGAATAAAGTTGAGGCCTTTGTCAATACAATTTTGCGTATTATAACTACTTTCAAATCAACCATATAACACATGCATTGTAATATTTTCAAGTATGGACTAATTATAATATACAAGTATCAAAAAATTTTACCTATTAGGAAATTAGCTTACATGTATTTCATATTTCATTCAAATCGGTTAAGCGTTCTATGCAAATCATAAACATCTAAACATAAATAAATTGTTTAGATTAGTAGGAAGTAGGAATATTACTTTTTTAATTTGGCTCAACTATAGTATCTGAATATCACTGAATACAAGAATAAAAATAAAACTGTAATTTCAGTCAGCTATTTTAATGTGACAAAGCAAAAAAAGTCAAAACAATTCAAAGCAACTTATACTTTCTTAGCAACTGCTATAGTAAAACTCTACGATATTCCGAGCTCTATTCAAATAAAAAAAATCTTGAAACATTATTCGGAGACTGAACTGGTTACGAAACTCTCTTGCAAAATGGGAGTACTGGGGACGCAAAACGGTTCATTCCCTTTGTTTTATGAGACAATTAAGAAGCGAAGGGACGTCGGGGTGGCGCGAAGAGTAAATTTTTGTTCCTTGTAATAAAAGAAGCGAGAGCATTTAAATAGCAGATTGAAAACTCCTAACGATCTATGTTAAGTTCACGACGTAACAAGAATTTTTCGGTAAAAAAAAAAGGTTACGCCGCAGTAATTTACATTTTATTATCTTGTGGTCGGATTTATTTAAAGGTGCCTCTACACTACCCTACCGTCCGACAAGCGTTACGTAACGTTACTCCGTCAGAACTTAGCAGACAGGGTGAAGTTTATTACCCGTATGTTTTATTTACTTTGTACCGTGTGTTTATTCACTTACCTATGTAAGTGACTAAGACTAAAAAGTGGAGGAGTTTCGGAAGCACACTTTATTTTAGTTTTATACTAAACAGCAAATCTATTTTAGTTTTTACAGTTCAATCACAATAAATAATATATTTTTAGTAATAAAGTGAAACCAAAACGTAAAGCCACACTTATTGACAGTCATTTGCATTTGGCTTTCGTTGAAAAAAGTTTAACCGGGGAAGGGGAAGGAAAATCATTCTGCCTCAGTTGGCTGGACAGTGTAGACAAGCCGGGTTTCTTTTGTGTAGGGATAAGACGGGATATTCTTTACAATATTCTGCTTGTTTATAACATTAAAATCTTGATTAATGGTCGTTTTATTCAATTGTTGTTTCAGAGAAAAAATCAGATTTTTGTGTTTTTATAACTGGCGGCCGCCTGCGACTTCGTTCGCGTGGAGTTAATTATGCTCTGCTCCTATTGGTCACAGCGTGATGTTATATAGCCTTCCTGGATTAATTGGCTATCCAATGCAAAAATAATTTTTCAAATTGGACCAGTAGTTCCTGAAATTAGCGCGTTCAAACAAGCAAACAAACAAACTCTTCAGCTTTATATTTTAGTATAGATATAGATTATAAACCAGTACTTGACCGCAATGCAGCTTAATGGCCAGCAGTGATGCAATCGTTGATGGTAAAGCACGCTAGATTATTAAGAGCCTATTCTCTCAAAAAACTTAGTGAATAGGAAGGAAGACGGCAGTTGAGCGAGGTGACGCAATGTTAAACCCAACAACACGACCAACAATGCTGCGCCAGAGGGAGATTGATCTCGAGACCCTCCACGACCAAACTCCCGACACAACAACTTTTGGTGCATATTACCCACCCGTAAAAGTGTATTTAGTTCACCTAGGTGAATTGGCTTAGGTGAATTAAGTAAACGAAGCCGTTTTTCTTCACATAAACAGTATGACCTACATGAAAAACACTCCAATAGCGATGCATCAATATATAAGAATGACAGATAACTTTAGGAAAGATAAATGACGTTCTAATACAAAAGTTACATGACAAATTTCGAACGTTGGCTTCGCCTTGTTTACTCGAATTCTTTAAAGAAAAAACAGCACTTTAACCGCCGCAAAAAATTTACTTTAACAATTTAACAGTGCACTCCAACCGTGTTGTTTTGGACTGAGAACTTTTCCATTAAAACTTTCCAACAGCTCCTTTATGTAGCCATTTAGAAAATGTTGATATTTTATTTCTGTTAAAAATTACTTAAAATAATAAGGTGTGTTAATGAAAAAGAGCAGGCTTCCAAGTTTTTGTAAAATAGCGAAACTCACGTTTACTTATAAAGGTTAAAAGAAAATAAGCCTCACACCGCTTTATTCTTTTTCGTCTAGGAGTTAATTTTATTTTATGTTTATACATAGTTGGCCAGCACCTTTAAAACGTAACACACAATTTCTATCAGTTTCAATAGTTCGAAGGATGTTGCTAATCCATTTATCCGTTTGTTCGAAAATGTGTCTGGTGAACAAGGGAAAGAATGCAATGAATATTGTTGAACTGTCAAAATGGAAACCATTGCTACTGATAGTTAGTAGTAGTAGTGTTACGCAATTACCCTGCAGCTGTCAGTCTTTCGATACTGTTGACCACAGTCAGTACTTTGACTTTAAGCTGGCCTAGCGTAAAAACGTCCAATAGTACCTATTCCATTGGAACTCCTTACTATGTTAGGCAAGCCTATAGTGGTTTTATTTCCATGTGAGGCCAGTACGACCCTATGTCCTCTGGGTATTATACACTTTTGTTTTATATTTTTTTATAGTTTTAGGGACTTTCCACACACAATTATTTAGTAGTAGTAGTCAACTTTCTTAAGGCCATTTTTATACAATAGATTAAATAGAGTATTAAGTATTTATAATTTGAATTATTTTAGCTGTAAGAATGTTGTTTCTAATTATCTACAAGGTTTGTCATATGAGCAGACTGAAGACCTACTTACAGTGCCTATGTAAATAAATTTAGAAATAATCATTACATTAACAGACTAATAATACTATGTAAGCAATAGGATACTAATAATAACACTGTATACTTCCGTTGTGTCCTAGATTTTTACGTACTACTTTTATTGTTAATTTATTGCAAAATAAAAATTTATAATAAGCAGTTATACGCCTGAAGCACAGGTTCTACCTAGTTCAGGCAAATTAAACATCAGTGCTATTTAGAATTAAGCCGCCTGCCTGCGACGTGGAGGCCTCGGGTTCGATCCCCGGCCAGGTCATGATGGAAAACGGTCTTTTCCTGATTGGCCTGGGTCTTGGATGTTTATCTATATATGTATCTATTATAAAAATATAGTATCGTTGAGTTAGTATCCCATAACACAAGTCTCGAACTTACTTTGGGGCTAGCTCAATCTGTGTGATTTGTCGTATTTATTTATTTATTTATTTTAAATAAACAATTTATTTATTTTATTTATTTATTCATAAGAAACAATGATTTTATATGGCTCCCGTAAAACTGCATAGATGCGTACCTACGCATTCTTTACAAAATCGTTATTATATGCACTTTCTAAAACTGTAACTATTTCCTCTACATTGTAACTGTAGAATAGAATAGAATAATCTTTATTATGTACACCCTAAACATTACAGAAGTTAAATATGAAGATTTTAAAAAGGGGTTACACAATGCGCGGTCTTATCGCTAAGAACGATCTTTTACAGTCAACCTTTAATCCTGTTTCATGTAACCATAAGCTTATTAAAACAGTTTCAAGATAGCTAACGGAACCATAAATTAAAGAAAGAAAGTGTGTTCACCGACACGCACTTGGCTGGTTTTGTTTTATTACACAACAACTGAAAACTGCACACTAATTGCGTTACTATTACTATAAATTGTAATAATTTTGATGCCAATTGCTAATCCATTGCTCCATATGTTCGAAAAATTTGTCTACTCTACAAAGTTATTAACGATTGACAGCCTCCGTGGCGTAGCGGTAGCGAATGCAGCCGCTGCGCAAGGAGGCGCGGCTTGGATCCCCGCGCAGTGCAAATTTTTGTATGCATGAATATGAATATTTGTACTGGTCTGGTCGTGCCTCGGGAAGCACGTTAAGCCCTTGGTTCCGGTTGCCATACGAATGGCAGTCGTTACGGGTTGTTGGAGCCCTCAAAAGTCCAACAACTGGTATAACTGCAATGCTTCGATATCGCCTTCGGATTCTGAAGGTCAGACGGCAGTCGCTTCACGAAAAATATCGAAGTTTAGTCAAAATCAGCAGTTAGACTGGTAAAGCGGACCCCAGACTCCAGAGCTGAAAAAGCTTCGGATGCCACTGAGATTAACGCTAAGATGATGATGACACAAGAACTGAAAACTGTACCCTAATTGCGTAACATACTATTACTATAAATTGGAATAATTTGAAAGCCAATTGCTAATCCATTGCTCCATATGTTCGAAAAATTTGTCTACTCAACAACGTAAATAACGCAATGAATTTTGTTAAACTGTCAAAATGAAACCCATTCAAAATCAAAAACAAAAATCATTTATTCAAATTAGGCTGAGAATCAGCACTTTTTGAACGTCAACATTACATAAGACAGTCCCCCAAAACGCCCACCCATCGATTGCTACTGATAGCAAGCAAATTCATGTTCTATTCTCTAAAGTAGCAGAAGTACATTTCTATCCTAACCACCGCTCCGTGAAAACTTAGGTGAAGTGAGTAGCTATAGAGTGAGTAGTCATTCCAGCTTAGACACTTTGTTTTGACAGCTCACTCTAAGCTTATTTCACTTAACTTTTTACGGTAAATTTTTTACAGAAAAATATTTGAGTTAATAGTGCGAGTTCTGTGTGTTTAGTTACTGTACGAGCTTAAATTCTACATGCAGATAGACAAATGGATTGATATTTGCTAGGCAAATCGACACTACGTCTACTTGGCATCCCTTTGCTTTTTACAAAACAAGGATTTTGTTTAGATCTGGTAATTGCGATACACACTAAAAGTTAGTACCATTGTTGTCAGCTTCCATGGCGTAGTAGTAGCGAACGCGGCCGCTGCGCGAGGAGGCGCGGGATCGTTCCCCGCGCAGTGGAAATATTTGTATGCATTAATATGAATATTTGCACTGGTCTGGTCATGCCTTGGAAAGCACGTTAAGCCGTTGGTCCCGGTTGCCAAACGGACATCTAATGGCAGTCGTTACGGGTTGATGGAGTCCTCAAAAGTCCAATAACTGGTCTAACTGCAATGCTTCGATATCGCCTTCGGGTTGTGGAGATTAAGTTTAGATCAGGTTTAAACCACCTAGATAGTTATTGAATTATAAACCTAACCGTTATTAGAAATACAGTTCTATATACAAAAATGACACCTGAGTTCGGTGCTACATAAGTTGTCACTTTTGTATTAAAAACTCTGACTTAATTTCATCAAAGTTCGATATACAAATGCTAACTCAATGTTTACGTCTGGAACTAAAGTTAAATTTCGTTTTGTAATAAGAGAGAATAAGTTCTTCAACAATTGAAAAAGAAAATGTATATCTTTAGTGACAGTTGAGCTGTGATAGCTCTGAAACAACTGTCAAAGATTGACAGTGACAATTTGAATATGTGGACAATTTAAGATGGTATTCAAGTTGCTTTTCTAGTTTACAGTATAACTCCGTTAGCTTTAGCTGTTCGCAACTTCTAATGTAACTAATGTAGCACACATTGAAACATATTCGCATAGTTATTGACACCAATTCCCTTAGTCACCAACTAAACTAAAAAGATCAGTGCATTATTTCTTTCTCTTTCATTAAGAAAAGCACAGAAGATGCATAATAATTTCAGCCCAGTCAAATTAGTCTGCGCCTGATGTAAATTGACGTATTTTCAGTGTCCATGTTTTTTTAACCAAGTATTAATTATTTATGAAGTATCTTACCTTATAAGTCTTATAACTAATGTAATAACACATACAAGGGCATTCGCGGTTAAACTCCATCAGTCTACCTATACAGTTGGAAGGGGCACCTGTGTCACAAGACATACGTTCCACAAGACACCGACACACTTCTAAGTATTTCCATTCCTTTCTATCATTAGCTTTTCTTGACAAGATAGCCTCTACAAGATTCGTAATGTCATCTATCAATCTATTTCCTTGTCGGCCTCTCTCCTTTTGTCATAGCGTGGTTGTAATTTTGTTATATTTTTTTACCTCTGATTCTGTGCGAAATTAATATGTTATATTTCTTTTCTTTAAAATTTTTACCATGGTATGTTATATATAAATATATATACATATTAATAAATGTTGGCTTACACTAGAAATTACTGTCTACAGGACAGTCCTGTATTAAAACATGCGTGCGTTTATGTAATTTGTTGGTTGTTCGTTTCACCAAAAAATCTATCAAACTCAATCATTTTAAGGATATTGCTAATCTATTGCTTCCTATATTCGAGAAAATTGTCTGCTTTACAACGTAAATAACATAATGAATGTTGTTTAACTGTCAAAATAAAAGCCATTGCTACTGATAGTATGTTACGCATTTATCTCTTCTGCACGATTTGATAAATATTACACATAAAGATATGTAAGTCACATATTTTTTCATTAGTGAACAGCTTTTACACGCCCATAACGTGTCACAAATTATATCACAGGAGCTTACCATTAACGTTCTCGTTAAAAGGTTTTTGATAGAACGACATTGTTTTTTGTGACCCTCGTCACGGATAATTTTGTTATCAACTAATTAATTTGTATTTTCACTAGCCATTTTCCCTGCAGCGGGGTGTTCTTTTTACTTCACAACTAGATTGCTTATATCTTTTACGGATACTCAAAGTAAGGCCTCGTCCAAACGGGGCCACGTTCATATCAGCGCATTGTTTCACAAGTATGTCGCCATATTTTTGGGCATAAATTTCGGCAATGCAAGCCATGTGCTGCATAATGCTTTATTGTGATGTTGCAAACTGTATAAATCGCCACTTGCCTGTGTTATGTAGAGCAGTCTTTGAAAGTTTAGTTTCGTATTCTCTTAAACAATTTTCTGGCAGCGAATTTTCCCCCGAGAAACGTTCTAACCGGAATGTATAGAAATAAAGCAACCCTTGTTAATTACAAACTATCTGCGTGCTATTTTTGTTTTTGCGTGCTGCTATTCGTACCTTGTCAGAACACGTCTAACGTGGTCACTAACAATGGGCCTTATAAGAAAGCTCAATGTCACTCAAAGGGCAATGGAGATGGCTATGCTTGGGGTTCACTGCGTGATCATATCAGAAATGAGAAAATCCGCAGAAGAACAAGAGTAACCGACACAGCCCGAAGAATTGCAACACTTAAGTGGCAGTGGACCGGGCATATTGCCCGTAGGACCGATGCTCGATGGGGCAGACGAGTTCTCGAGTGGTGACCACGCACAGGAAGACGCAGCGTGGGTAGGTAATGTCGCGAGAAATCGCTGGATATGGGAGGCGCAGGACCGGTCGTCGCGGAGATCCTTGGGGAAGGCCTTTGTCCAGCAGTGGATGTCTTTCGGCTGAACTTATGCTAATGATTCATACCTAACAAAAACAACCTTTCACATTCTCCTTATCTTACCCCAATTCATTTAACATAATATCTTTATTTCTCTATTAAGTATACGTTATCTCGGTAGTAACATTTCTTAAACTATTACAATAATGTAGTAGATAATATATCAGTTTATATGGTAAACTAATTCACTAATCACCAATTAACCTATACTCAACTCTTAACAATGAAAAATACTTCCAAATAGAAATATTCTAAGCTATTTCTTTTGCATTTTACGGCCACAAGTTGCACTATTTTTTTTTTTGAGTACCTGTATATTCAAAATAAATAAAAATAAAAACTGATTCTGTCCATTGTAATCAACCCTTCAATTTCACTGACTACTACTTGGAATGTGTCCTTTATGAATAACTAGCCGGTACCCTATTATTTAACCCGGACTTCTAACTTAACGTCTGCAAAATTTCAAAGCAATCGGCTCAGTAGTTACAGCGTGAAAGCGGAACAAACTACCAAATTCACTTTCCCGTTTATAATACTAGTAAGGATAAATACGTCCATTAAAATTATTTTTCTAACGACTACGATGCTTTACTATTATTCCTATACCTTAATCAAATAATCTTTTCTTCTATTTTTATAAAATAAGTTGATTTTATTCATCTGATTATTTTGTGTATAGCTACTACATTATTTCCGTCGGCTAAGTATTCCGTAACACAAAATCTAGAATAATAACGTTACGTGTAAGCTGTAAGGACAATTACTATTTGTTTTAACTTATCATATTCTGCACTTTGTTGACTGCTATTTCTGCGTAGGTGCGTAAAAAATGTTCTTTCTAATCACAAGTATTTAATATTCAAGTAGAAGAAAATAATATAATGGAAACAAAGAAATTGTCTAATTTGTAAAATTTCATTTTAGGAAACGAGGCCGAAATCCGACCCAGATATATACAAAAACTGGACTCATCAACGTTTCAACAAAGGAAGTAGGTGGGTAGAAAATTAGCCTTCAGAAAATAACCTTAAGGGTCTAACCCTTATAATCCGTACCCGGAACTTTGATCCCCTCAAAATGGAGTAGACCTACAGAGATTGACATTTACTACGTTATCTGTCCCAACAGACAGCTCGCTTTGAAACTAGGCCTCGCCGAAATATGATCACCATACTGTAAGTCGGCCGCACATCAAAAGTGACGTCACACCGTCAACGCCATAAAATATTGTACTTTGTACAAGTCTTCTTTTGTGCTCAAAGTATTATTACTCTGGTATCTTTCATAAACTCGTTGCTACCTAAGTACTTTGTCTAACAAACTTGACGTACGCTGGTAATTTCAAGAAATGTGATACGAGAGTAGGTATAAAGTAACTTTTTGTACAATACATCCGCGTAATTACCTCTTCGTCATTATTTTATGTTAATAAAGAGGGTGTTAGGGTATGAATTAATTAGTTAACATATAAAAGCGTTCACCGATACGTTATTGTATTTAATTGACGTTTTACAATCAATAAGCAGCGTGAGCGTTATTTTACCATCATGTTTTCAATATCAGTGAAATATAATTCCCATCATTGTCAGTAAACTTTCATAACACTTTATAATATAAAACGTATATACATAGATAAGTTTATCTGTCTGTTCCAATTAATAAATGAGCATAAAGCAATAAGTCCGCCTTTGTACCTTTTCCTTTGTACCAAGCTTAAAAAAAGAGACTTACGAATGACAACGATGAGCAAATACTTCCACATTTTTTCTTTTGTATTTATTTTTATGATTAGTCTTGTAGTTCAAATACTAACTTGTTTAATTAATCAATTCAGAATATTTTGAATTCTCGTAAATTTAATTTATTTAAGCACACAAAAGTACAGAGGCGGTTTTAATGCCATAGACAATTTTTACTATACAACCCTTGGCTGATGCAAAGACAAACAGTGATAGTTGCAATTATGAATATTAATATCCTTGGAGTGTACCGACCGCCTTCAGGTTTTGGGAGTTGAGATTTCCTCGAACCTAAACTTTATTGTATTTAATTGACGTTTTACAATCAATAAGCAGCGTGAGCGGTATTTTACCATCATGTTTTCAATATCAGGGAAATATAATTCCAATCATTATCAATAAACTTTCATAACACTTTATAATATAAAACGTATATACATAGATAAGTTTATTTGTTTGTTCTAATTAATAAATGAGCATAAAGCAATAAGTCCGCCTTTGTACCTCTGCCTTTGTACCAAGCTTAAAAAAAGAGATTTACGTATGACAGCGATGAGCAAATATTTCCACATTTTTTCTTTTGTATTTATTTTTATGATTAGTCTTGTAGTGCAAAAACTAACTTGTTTAATTAATCAATTCATAATATTTTGAATTCTCGTAAATTTAATTTATTTAAGCACACAAAAGTACAGAGGCGGTTTTAATGCCATAGACAATTTTTACTACACAACCCTTGGCTGATGCATAGACAAACAGTGATAGTTGCAATTATGAATATTAATATCCTTGGAGTGTACCGACCGCCTTCAGGTTTTGGGAGTTGAGATTTCCTCGAACCTAAACTTTGGGCGGTTCATTGAGTTCAAGGCCTAGGTGGCTGCCAAAAAACTTGACGTTATCGCAAAGGTCCTTAAGGGCGGTACTTCACACCAGGGCAGCTTCTAATGTTGTACAAAGCACAGCACCGTTCGTGTGTAAAGTACTGTAGCCACATTTGAGCTGGTGCTGCTAAGTGTCACCTGGCCACTTTGGATTCAGTGGAGAGGCGAGCAAAGAGGCTGATTGGTGACCCTGACTTAACTCGAGACGGTCTCCAAAGCCTAGAGCACAGTCGTAGAGTAGCCAGCCTTTCGGTGTTCTATAGAATGCATTTTGGGGAGTGTGCGAAGGAATTGCATGATTTAATTCCCCATCTCCGTTCCACCATCGGACGACCCGTCGTACGGCGAGTTCCCACCCTTATGTTGTTAATACCACTACGATCCGGACGAAGCGTTTCGCCTCCTCCTTTATACCGCGTACATCGAGGGACTTGAACAGTTTGCCAGCGGCGGTGTTTCCGCGAACTACAATTTGAGTGTCTTCAAGGCTAGAGTGAATAGGCTCTTAATAAAGTAGCGCGGTTTACCATCAACGACTGCGTCACTGCTTACCATCAGGCGGGATTGCGGTCAAGCGCTAGTTTATAATTTAATAAAAAAAATTCGCTCCATCCAATTAAATAGTCTTCAGGCTGGCTATTCTGTACAAATCTCTCCATGAAAACCAAGTGGAAGTGGTATATAGTTAGCTGCATTAGTCCACCTGATGGTGAGGATTAACATTATTGACAGGTCACTTTTAAAACTCACTCCACTTAAATTTTCACTGTGATATTGCTACAGAATAGATCGTTTGATGCTAGGTACAGTACGGCGGACGAATCATGGAATCTCTGACCTTAGCGGAGAAGGTTGCGCAATAGCATTTTATAGAATCATACGAAGGCTGAAATTCATACAAAGAGCGATGGAAAGTGCTATGCTCGGAGTTTGTCTGCGCGATCGAATCCAAAATGAGGAGATCAGCAGAAGAACCAAAATCACCAACATAGCTCTTCGAGTCGCCAAATTTAAGTGGCAGTGGGCAGGGCACATTGCTCGTAGAACCAATGGCCGATGAGCAGTAAGGTTCTGGAGTGACGGTCACGTACCGGAAGACGCAGCGTAGGGAGGCCCGCTACAAGGTGGACCGATGATCTGGTGTAGGTCGCAGGAAGCCAATAGATGCGGGCAGCACAAGACCGGTCGTTGTGGAAAGCCTTGGGGGATTCTTTTGTGCAGCAGTGGACCTCTGTAGTGTGTCTCTCCCTTCTCAGCGAAGGCGAAGAAGAAATAGTAATACAAGGCGAGTGTGAGTGAGAAAACATGCGTGACAGTTCGGAAAGCCTATGTTTAGACCCCAACGATTCATCAGCCGTATTGTACCGACACTTTCCACAGCTCTACACTAAAGTAATCACGATTCGCTCTTTACGGAATAAATTGACCGTTTACAAAACTGCATTTAAGAAAAAAAACATGTTGAATAATGTCTCCATATTGACAAAAAATCCATTATCACTCTGAGTTCCATCAACTAAGCGGCAAGCTATTCTTTTTCTATAAAACGAAAAATCTTTATCTATAACTCGTTTTTTATTTGCTCACCTCTCCACTTAATAGGCTCGGGGCTTGGCGCTCTATTTTACTACTTAAACAAACATTTGTTTTCCACATACAGCCGGCAGCAAAAATCGGGTTGACTATTGTTTTCATATAGGCAACAATTGGTGTCCGTATCGCGTTTTGAGTGACTTCAGTGGGTATTAAATAAAGAATAGCCTAAAATATTATTAGAGACAAAACAACACGGAAACAATAATACATAATTTAATATGTTTTTGTTAAAACAATGCTTTACTCGAAAACAACTAATCCTGCATATTTATGCAGGATAAGTCTATTAGTTTAAAAATGAACAGACAGCTGTGCTGCTGGGGAGTTTGTTCCGCCACTTCTTCTTCCCAGCGAAAGCACTAGGAAGTGTCGATGGGTGGGCGTTTTTGGGGGACTGTCTTATGTAATATTGACGTTCAAAAAGTGCTGATTCTCAGCCTAATTTGAATAAATGACTTTTGATTTTGATTTTGAGTGCTCCAATTTGGCCTACTTCGGGCAGTTCAGATTTTACTGAGTTAATATGGTCTGGACGGGTGTGAGTTATAGAATATTTGGAATCTATACCTCTTTCTTTAGTTATCACCGTCCTTTCTGGGCCCGTGTTAAGGATTCCGTACTTAGTATGTCAACTCAATGTAAAACGTCGCGAACGTATACAAGTAAACGTGGGAGGCCATAACATCGGCCGCCGGCAGAAGTTACGATTTGTCGTGTTCTGGCATGATGTCTGGTGAAGCCGTACGGAGTACGGGTCTGAGCAATTGTGTTGCGATGTGTGCCGGGTACGATGCGCCTAATGTTATTGTGTTGGGAGTTTGGTCGTGGAGGGTCTTCAGATCAATCTCCCTTTGGCGCAGCATCGTTGGTCGTGTTGTTGGGTTTAACATTGCATCACCTCGCTCAACTGCCGTCTTCCTTCCTATTCGCTCAGTTTTTCTGAGTGAATAGGCTCTTAATAAACTAGCGCGCTTTACCATCAATGATCGCATCACTGCTTACCGTCATTTTTTTTAATAATTATAAAAAAAAAAACGTTCGTTCGTTAATCGTGCCGGACGCAGGTCACGACATTTCCGTGACCCTAGTAGGAATCTACATATTTTAGATAATAGCGCAATATTTTTTTATGCTCTCAACATAAATTAGGATTCATGTAGATTGTCAAAGATTATAATGGATTGGATATTATGGGATGACGAAAATCCGATACTATTATCTGCTTTCATGAATTCACTTACTTACAAAATAATATATTATATTAGATTCGTTTTGTGAATACTGAAGCATTTTTTTCACGTTATATAGATGAATTTGATTCTGCTTAAAGATGATTTAGTAGAATTAATGTTATCATAAGGTCGATATTTCTTTGCACCACTTTACTTTGAAACAACAACAACAAAACAATCTTAAGTCTAATAAATAATGTTTACTCATAAACTTGAACTTGCTAGCAGACATATTGAGAGCTAGTTAAAATAAATTATTAAACAAAAAAAATTGCCCAATTTATTGGGACTGAACGATAGTAGTGAAAACTGAAATCATTAAAAAGCACAAAATTTACAAAAAAAAAAAAGATGTTTGAAATCCGGGTATTAAACACATTTTGTGGAATTCAACCAATAAATAAAGTTGAGGCATTTGTCAAAACAATTTTGCGTATTTTATTTACATTTAAATCAACTGCATAACACATGCATTGTAATACTTTCAAGTTTAGATTAAGTATACCTAACACTCAAAAAATGTAACCTATTAGAAAATTAGCTTACATATGTGTTATACTCGTATTTCATTCAAATCGGTTAATCGTTCTTTGTAAATCATAAATATCTAAACATAAACTGTTTATATTAGTAGGAAGTAGGATTATTACTTGTATGAAAATCATCTATGTAGAAAAGGTTGTTAACATCTCTCTTTTTGGCGTAAACTACTCGTTGCCTAGCAACAGTTTGTTTGTTTGTGAAAGAGGCGCGCTAGCGATGCGCCGTCTTATATATTCCGTTAGATATTGTAATTTATTATTTTGATGTTAAGCTACTAGTATATTAGTTGTGGTTTTATACATCTGGATTGAGAATTTCAAAGCAAATTTGAATATGTGGCGTATTTGAATGGCTGCCATTCAGGCCATGTGTGGATATCAGTTATTGAATAGAACGGTCCGATGTAAGACTTGATAATATATTTTCGGTTGAATGGAGGAATTAATGTTTGTGCTACAAACAGTTGGTAATTCTTCTATTCATCGGAATAAAGATTACAATCAGTATAGCGACTGTTACCATCTCACCGTGAAATTTTATAAGAAGCGAGCATGGAGTGAGGATTCTAACTAATGCAAAAGTTTGACACTATTGTCAGCTCAGTGTTGCTTCACAGCCAAGCTTGTTTTGACAAACAAACAAATTGTTTGTTTGTTTGAATGCGCTAATCTCAGAAGCTACTGGGGCGATTTGAAAAAAACTTTTTGCGTTGGAAAGCCCCAGGAAGTTTGTTCTGGGTGGGAAATCATCATATGACCTCTGCCACTCTGGGCGGAGCGGAAGTACGTATCAGACTTTTACTGACTAAAACCCACCCGTGTTCCTCCACTTGGATGTGCGCCAAGGCCACGGTCCCTATTTTAACCAACCCGCAACCCTGACCCAACAGGCATCGCTCTTTGTGGACCCCGGCACGATGTGCTGACACCTCTTTGATTCGCACGCGATACATAACGCGCCGTCGACCCGAGCTTGGTCCTTACCGAGTGGCGAACTGCCCGCTGCTTGCTGCCCGCAAGTCCGCGCCTACGGTGGCCGGGAGTCCTATGTTGTCTCCCAACCAGAGCGTCTCCTGCGCGGCGGCTAGAGGAGTGGCTGGGATTCCCGCTCCCTCACGCGCTCCACCTTGTCATTTGCCAGCATCACTGCTTCGCAAAAGGAGGTGAAGGCCTCTGGGATGGGGAAGGGATCAGGGCCAGAAGCGACAGATCGCCGTCGATCCCCGCCACGAGGACACGGCAGTGCTCTACCCAAGCCGACCAGACCTCCACCGTATGCTCCACCGTGTCCTCAGAGCGATCCCCACAGTGGTGATACCCAGGCGTTTCCTCCAGCCTTAACAAAATTGTCCTTGACGTCACTTAATTTTATAACGTTTTATAAGGTACTACAATTTTATAATAAATACGCAACAAAATCCACACGTGCGCATGATACGCAAGACGCTGCCAGAGCGCTGGCCGGCGGGCGAAGGGACTTGCTTGTTGGCCGCCCCCTGCCGCTGCCTCACCACCACCAGTGCGTTCCCGTAGGAGAGCGTTAAAAATTATTGAAAATGCACCCCTTAAGGGGTTAAAACGGAGGCGAGCAGTGGGCAGCTCATCGCGTGGTAAAGACCAGGCACGGATAGACGGCGGTTGCGTGTGTTTCACGCGCGCCTCAAAGAGATGTGAGCACATCGAGACGGGGTTCACGAAGACCGATGCCTCCTGGGTCAGGGTTGCGGGTTTGTTAAAAAAGAAACCCTGCCCCTGGCGCATAGGCAAGTGAAGAAACACGGGTGGGTTTTAGCCAATAAGGCTGACACGTCCTTCCGCTCCGCCCAGAGCGGGTGGTCATTTGATGATTGCAAATCCAGAACAAAAAGGGGGGTAAAACGGGCGTGCAAAAGTTGGTGTGAAATTTTGCCGTTTTTGAAGTTATGCTATGCCCGACAGAGTCTATAATTGATTGTATTGTTATACACTTACCACCTACCTACCGAGCTATTCAGCTGCTTCTGTAAAAATATCACGAAAAATAAAATCTCACCTTTTCGCGGTAATGTTATTATAAAATCGCAATGCAATCGATCAATCTCAATCAATCAGCGAAAAATCAGCATCGTTGGTCGTGATGTTGGGTTTAACATTGCATCACCTCGCTTAACTGCCGTCTTCCTTCCTATTCACTCAGTTTTTAAGTAAATAGGCTCCTAATAAACTAGTGCACTTTACCATCAATAATTGCATCACTGCTTACCAGACGTCAAGCACTAGTACACAATTATAAAAAAAAGACTTGTTGCACTCGGGGACTGCCGCGGTAAAGCCTTTTCCTTTTTTTTTCTCTTTGATATTAATTCAAGTTATTTCCTTTTTGTAATTTATTTATTTATTACCAGTAACGCCTAAACTATATATAATGTTTTGTGTTCGATTTTGATAAAGAGATAAAAGCTATGCAATAGCTTAAAAATGTGGGCATTTTCGTCATCAGCACGCCCATAAACCCTTGCCCACGTCAAAATATCATAAAATTGGTGTCGGCTATCTTGCATTTCAAAAATGACCTCATTTTCGTGATCTGCACCCCCGAAACCCTTGTCACAACACCCATGTCGAAATATCATTAAATTGTTGTCGGCCGCGTCGTAACGAACTATTTTGTATTTTATGATTCCAAGAAAACCTATTTCAGAGTGAAAATTTCTCGTAAGTTTAGCACATCGCAACAATCATGAACTTGTCAAATGTGTAGAACTGAGTTCGTGCCCTGCAATATACATGCTCTTTTTGAAATCTATAATTTTTTATCAAAAAATGTAGTTGCACGTACTCAAACACACCGTGCCGAAGACTGCCGAACTGAAATGACTTTAGACGATACACGACTTTCAACACCACACCGCTGTGCCGCTCGGAGTGGAAGGTGTGTTAGGTTATTTTCGTTACGGAAATTCTCGATTCGGTCTCCACGCTCAAGGCCCGCGATAAAAGCGATGAAAGAAATACAACTGTGAAATGTTTGTTTTAAAGCGAGTTTTGAGTGAGCCAATAATGTCAATCAAAGTAGTTGAAATAACAGCTCACTTTTCCTAAGTTTTCAAGATGAGATGGTAACAGAATCGCGCTGCTGTAAATCAAATCAAAAGATGGGCAAGTATCTCCTCGTAGAAGGTTCTCATGTTTCCTAAAAAACTCACAATACAAATCTTACAAATCAGTTACATGTGAATTACATCATCCGAGGAAGTACCAAAATCGGGAAATGCGAAAATAAATCCATTACCGTTTCTTTTGACTTCGGCGTAATCTATTAACGGAACAGATAAAAGGGAAAAAGGACCAAGAAAGTGTGTTCGCCAATCGTAAATAACAGCTCATGTGGGCA
The DNA here is from genome assembly GCA_037179545.1 of Sesamia inferens. NCBI lineage: Eukaryota > Metazoa > Arthropoda > Insecta > Lepidoptera > Noctuidae > Sesamia > Sesamia inferens. The sequence goes on from CM073923.1 coordinate 20,787,315, forward strand.
ATACCGAGCTACGTCTTACATATAGACACCATTTGGCCTCACTGATTCATGCTACATTAGAAATGCCTATAAAATACGCAGTGAACACCTTGTATACCATTACTGGCTAATAACTGGAAAATGTACAGGACTCTGACTCTGCTCTTAGGAATAAAGTTAATAATTGTCGGACTTTTTTTATAAATTTTTCTTTGTAAAAAGCTTAACGACTCATGTAAAATATTTAAATGGACGATATGAATATTCTAGAAAATTGCCACTTTTATTAAATGGGTCGTCCGTTTTATAAAAAGCCAATATCGTGGTGGCCTAGTGGTTAAAACACCAGCCTCTCAAGTATGAGTGCGCGGGTTCGATTCTAGGTCAGGCAAGTACCAATGTAACTTTTCTAAGGTTACTTTGTACTTTCTAAGTATATCTTGGACACCAATGACTGAAGGTGAAGGAAAACATCTTGAGGAAACCTGGACTTTAAGTCTGAAATCTCAATCCTTCTCTGTATGAGAGGAGACCTGTGCCCAGCAGTGGGACGATAAAAAAAAGGTCGCAGGCCGACCCATGTGTCACCTTTTTTGGAGTGACACCCACCCAGTCTCTAAAAAATACCTAAATTGCTAGCACAATTTTTATTTTTCAGGGATTTCTCCGCCAACACTAGCTCAGCTATATTTATAAACAGGGAATTCCCGCAAAAGGGCCTGATGCTGTCGTGTGAGATTCCCCGTCCCATTCCCCGTCCCCTCGCGATTGTGAACAATGTTGTGTTTGGTTGTCATGAAAAAAAAAGCATAAAAAGAAAAGTAGGTGTACACAGCGGACACACGTCCTCTCATTTAAAGTCCACCTCTATCTGTAAAAGACCGCTCTTAACAATAAGACTGCCCATTGTTACTCTTTGTAAAATCTTTATATTTATGTTCTGTAATCCATATGGTGTACATAATTAAGAGTAAGTATTCTATTCTATTCTCTTCAACATTCGAGTTCTGCACTCCAATCTCGATGCAGTCCATCACTACCTAGAGACTGATAAGCCCCACCTACTTTTATTGACAGAGACCCAGATTAGATCTCCGTCAGATGCAGCATAACTTAGCTACCCGGGATACTTTTGGAGCATCATTTCTTCCAGCGTCTGTGTGTATGTTCCGGGGTCTGTGTGTATGTCCGTAACGACATCTGTTGTCGGTGTCTCCGTCATCTGGAAGACCCTAACTTTTCATCCCTATGGCTGTTGGTTGATACTGGTGTGGACAAAATTGTGAGAGTCGACCACGCTGAGAGAGAAGGGCGAAACTTTGCGCTATCAATGGGCCTTTCCCAGCTGGTAGGATAAGCGACTAGGGTGCCTGATGTAGTTGGTCATACCGCCAATTGTCTGGACCTTCTGCTAACCACTGATCTGGACAGATGTGTTGTAACAGTTCCCTCACCGTTAGGAACTTCAGACCACTTTTTGGTGAAGTCTGTATCATCCTTCTCCCCAATAGATTGCGACTCACGTGGTGAACGGCGAATATTGCGATACAAGTTAGCAGATTGGGATGAGAAGCAGTCTCTCTTGATGTCTCGAAAGCTTTCGACAGGGTATGGCACGCTGGAGAGATACAAGCCGGTTGCTCGAGCTAGTAAGGAATCAATCCTGTCCGAAAGAGAGGCTGTGGTAGGTGCACTAGAGGCTGTCTCTGATTGGGCCAAGGCACCTTGGCTCCTACTTTTCGGAATGTATACTTGGATTGCACCGACCGCCTTCAGCTTTTGGGAGTTGAGATTTTCTCCAACCATAACTTTGGGCGGTTCATTCGGTCCAGCCACGGTGGATGCCAGGAAACTTGGCGTTATCGCAAAAGTCCGGCGGCACTTCACACCGGGACAGCTTCTAATGTAATACAAAGCACAGGTCCTTTCATGTGTGGAGTATTGCAGCCACATTTGGGCTGGCGCTGCAGAATGCCGCCTGGCTACTTTGGATACAGTCTAGAGGCGTGCGAAGAGGCTAATTGGCGACCCAGATTTAGCTCAAAACGGTCTTCAAAGCCTGGAGTACAGGCGAAAAGTAACTAGCCTATCGGTGTTCTATAGGATGCATTTTGGAGTGCGCGAGGGATTTGCATGATTTATCCCCTTCTTTGTTCCATCATGGGAAGACCCGTTGGGTTGTACGACGAGTTTCCATCCTTACTTTGTTGACACCACTACGATCCGGACGAAGCATTTCGCCTCGTCTTTTATACCGCGTAAATCGAGAGACTGGAACAATTTGCCACCAGCGGTGTTTTCCTCGGACTACAATATAACCCCCTTATTCATAAATGCTGCTTAAACTGTTGCGTTAACTAGTGATTAGCAATTCTTTAACCATACATTTTTAACCCTTTAACGTCACTTAACTTTAATCATCGTTTTTGAATAAACCCTTTAAACACTGTGTTGTTTATTCATAAAGGATGATTTAATTAGGTAGTGTTTATGAATAAGGGGGAAAGTGTCTTCAAGGCTAGAGTGAACAGGCTCCTAATAAACTAACGCGCTTTACCATCAACGTTTGCATCACTGCTTACGAGAGGGAGAGAGAGAGACGAGAAGGCTCGCTTCGACCGCATTAGCCATATTGGTAACAAGTTATCTGCGCAGCCATCCGGTAGCAGATCTTTTTGATCCCTTGCCAAATCGGTTGAGGCGAACTTCCGTCGGCCCACACTGCCTTCGTTGATTAGGCCTGATGGAACACTGACTCATACGGTGAGAGAGAAAGCAGGTCTCTTTTCATCTCTCTTTGCCGATAATTCGCGTCTTGATACTGGCAGTGCTACTCTGTCTCGAAGGCCTTCGACCAGGTATGGCACACTGGCCTTTTGAGTAAGCTTACAGCGTACGGCATTTCCCCTGTCCTGACTGGCTGGGTAAATTACTTCCTGACTGAAGGATCCCTCCGAGTTGTTGCCGACAGATGCTCATCTGAGCCCATGTCGACTAATGCTGGTGTTCCTCAGGGGTCTGTTCTCTCTGCAACTCTGTTCTTGCTGCATATTAACGATCTGCTGATGCCCGGTATCTATGGGAATGCAGATGAGAGCACAGTTGTGGAGAGATACCTGTCGAATGCTTGGGCTAGTAGGGAATCAATCCGAGTAAGAGGTCCGAAAAAGAGGCTATGGTAGAGCGAATTTAATTTAACTCGAGATGGTCTCCAAAGCCTAGATCACAGGCGTAGAGTAGCCTGCCTTTCGGTGTTCTATAGGATGCATTTTGGGGAGTGTGCGAGGGAATTGTGTTCAATATATATACAACGCCATCTAGCGGCGAAGAGAGCAAGCACCGAGCGCCTTGAACATCGTGCGATCTTCTGCAGCTGGCAGCACCGTTGCAACCAACTTCACTCTCTCAACGTTTTTCTCGCCAATGGTCGTATTAACAAATTATTATTGTAATTTCTTTAAAATATACGTTTATATTAGAAGAAATCAATAAACCACTCATTGAAGACATCCTTGCCCTCATCACATAGGGACACACATAAGGAACAGTCTAACATATTGATCCATCGAGCCACATACGAAGAACCATTCGGCCACGTGGAGCGTCATAAGAAAAGGCATTGGAGAAGAGGATTGGCCAGGATTGTCAGCAAGTCGCATCCGGTCAGGTCACAAAACCCATCCTCTCCCTCTCCGTGTCCAACAATTTGCGTTAATATCGTTATTTTTACGTTTTAGTCGTTTGCGGTGCTGCGCCGGGGTGCTGCTTCGTGGGGAAACTGTAAGTACTCTTGCTTTCTACAGCCCTCCAAAATGAGTGATGATGAGTGCTTTCACATAGCCTCGGTTCAGGATCCCGTAAAAATTAGAGAAAGATCAAAATCTCCTCATGTAGGTATTAGCACAATGTCAAATAAACGTCTCGCTGATTTGAAAAAGCAACGGGGTACGCTGAAATGCAGGCTCACTTTATTTGAAAAGTATATTTCAAAGTTAGACAAATTAACGTTAAATTTTAAAAGTAAAACCGAATTAGATTTACGAATACAGTCAACTTGCACTATTTTAGAATGTTTTAATGATATTCAAGGTGAAATTGAACAATTAGTTGATGATTCCGATTTAGCTTCTCAATTAGAATACCGCGAATTATTCGAACAGCAGTACTTTTTCATCATGGCTGACGCGAAGTGCTTAGTGACTAACATTAGTGAACATAGCCAATCTATTTCTCATCAAATAAGTAATCCTGTGTCTATAAAGTTGCCAGTAATACAACTACCTGCCTTTGATGGTTCGTTTGATCGGTGGTTGGAGTATAGGAACTCTTATCTGACGATGATACACGTGCGGGAAGATCTCAATGACATACAAAAGTTCCACTATTTAAAATCGTCTCTTAGTGGTTCTGCCTCTCATGTAATTAGTGCATTGGAATTCACCGCTCCAAACTACTCACACGCATGGAATTTATTAGAAAATAGGTTTCACAACAATCGGCTATTAATACAAAATCATGTAAAAGCATTATTTACTGTTCAGCCTCTTCAAAGTGAATCATATGTACAAATTAGAAAGTTAATGGATTCAACGTTACGTAATTTACGAGCACTTAAATCATTAAACGAGCCAACAGATGCTTGGGACACTTTAATCATTTATCTCATTGCCTCAAAACTCGACCAGTCTACGGAACGCGAGTGGGAAACTCATAAAGGTACCCTAGTTTCTAAAAGTGACTCAAATAACATAAAGTTAGATGATCTTTTAGAATTTCTAAAAAACCGCGCGGATATGTTGGAAATGATAAAGTCGAATAATAATAAAAATGTTTTTTTGTCTAAGCACAATAATAACGACTCACTAAAGTCAAATTCCAATCAAAACAAAAGATTTAATAAGTCCAACAACATAAACTCGCAATCTGTTACACATTCGTACGTCGGTAACTCAAGTTCTACTCATTATAAACATAACTCGGATAAGAAACAAAAACATGTTTGTGTTGACTGCGGCGGTGATCATCAATTGTATTCATGTCCGAAATTTTTAAATTTGTCCGTGCAAGATAGATATACAATCGTGAAAAATAAAAAGCTTTGTCAAAATTGTATTCGTACTGATGGTCACACACCAAGCGAATGTTCTTATGGTCCATGTAAATTATGCAAAGGGTACCATAATACGTTACTTCATAATAATAATATTTCTAGCGAAAGAGTGGGTAGGGTCGCATCTACGTCTATTTCGCATCCGTTGCCGAGGGTAATCGAATTAGCTGATACGCAAGTACATTCCGAGCGCAGTGTAATGACGTGCAGTGCCGAGGTACAACCGGTTTTGCTATCGACGGCACTCATAGATATTCATGATAAAAGTAATAATTATCACACAGTTAAAGCACTTCTTGACAACGGCAGTCAGAATTGTTTTATCACAGAATCGTTATGTAATCGTTTACAATTACCTATAATACAGTCCACAATACATATTTCGGGAGTCGGACAAACCGTTTCAAAAAGTTCACACTCCTGCAAAATAAACATTCGTTCTAAAGTTAATGATTTTAATACAAACATTCAATGTTGGGTTCTTCCGTGTATCACATCGAAGTTACCTTCGTTAGACGTTCAATGTCAATGTATTGAGATACCTAAACATATATCGCTCGCGGACCCTACGTTTAGGGTTCCGTCGGACATCGATGTTCTTTTAGGAGCGGATATATTTTGGGATTTATTAAATAATAATAAAATTAAGCTTAGTAGTGGTCCATATCTGTACGATTCTAAAATAGGATGGATCATCTCTGGCCCGATTTGTAACCATCATTCACTTAAACCTAAAAGAGTTCAATGTAATTTCGCTCAAATTGATACTCAATTGCGAAAATTCTGGGAGTTGGAAGAATTGTTTGACTTACCGAATACCATGTCGAAAGATGATAGTTATTGCGAAAAATTATTTACAGAGACTACAAAACGTGATGAACACGGTAGATTCTCAGTTCGCATTCCATTAAAGGAATCTCCCGCGTCGTTAGGTGATTCATACACAATGGCTAAGAACCGTTTTTTATCTCTCGAAAGAAAATTAGATCGTTTACCTAACTATAAAAAACTATATAGTGAATTTATTCGCGAATACGAGGCACTTGGTCACATGACCCTAGTTGCATCAAAAGATATTTCTAACGTATTAAGTAAACTGCATTACATCTTACCTCATCACGGTGTTTACCGAGAGGATAGTGTAACTACAAAATTACGCGTTGTGTTCGATGCGAGCGCGAGTACGTCGAACAACAAATCGTTAAATAATATACAGCATACAGGTCCGCCATTACAAAATGATATTTTTACCATTTTACTTAGATTTAGGCAGTATAGATACGTAGCGTGCGCGGACATTCAAAAAATGTACCGTCAGATTTTAATTCAAGAAGATCAACGTAACTTACAACTAATATTATGGCGGGAAAGTCGAGACTTACCTTTGCAATCGTATGTTTTAAATACAGTGACGTACGGCACTGCGTCGGCTCCTTTTCTTAGCATGAGATGCTTAAAACAATTGGCATTGGAAGCTAATGATGATCTAGTTGCTAGGACGATTAATGACGATTTCTACGTCGACGATTTGATCACAGGGGGCAATGACCTTGACTCATTAATGAAGTTATGTAATAAAATCTCTGCGTTATTAAAAAGGGGTTGTTTTCCGTTACATAAATGGACGTTTAGTCATGACGTGTCTCCTGATTATTGTAAAGACCTAAACATCGGAGAAAATCACTTGTCTAAAACGCTAGGTTTAGGTTGGTATACAAAAAGTGATGAACTTTATTTTACAACTAAATTTACCCCTAGTGACAAAGTAGTTACGAAACGTACAATGCTATCTACCATCGCTCAAGTGTATGATCCTTTAGGTTTGTTAGCGCCCGCAGTAATTATAGCTAAATTATTGTTACAAAACTTATGGTTAAATAAATTAGATTGGGACGACGAAGTTCCCAAAACCATTGCGACTACATGGGATAAGTTTCTTGCTGATTTACAACATTTACAAGATATAAAAATACCTCGTTACGTAATTTGTGAAAATTATAAAGAACTCCACATATTTACCGACGCGTCTAAAAATGTCTACGGAGCGTGCGCATACGTTAGATCGTGTCATAATAATTGTAATAGTACAATACCTGTTTCAGTGCGATTATTGTGTGCTAAAAGTAAATTAGCGCCGATTAAAGCAGTTAGCATTCCTAGGCTTGAGCTATGCGGAGCTCTACTCGGTGCAAAACTATATGAAAAAATAAAGAAGTCCTTACGTTTAACATTCGACAGAGTTTACTTTTGGACCGACTCAACCATCGTGCAAGGGTGGTTGCGTATGTCACCGCATCTCCTCAAAACGTTTGTACAAAATCGCGTCGTACAAATTAATGAATTAACGTGTGATACAATTTGGCGACATGTTAAGGGTACCGAGAACCCTGCGGACATTATAACGCGAGGTGCTACGCTAGACACTTTAAAGTACGATAATAGTAATAAGTGGTGGTGTGGCCCTTCGTTTTTACAAGAGTCCAGTCTCATGTGGCCACAAATTAATAATAAAGAACAGCTGTTATCCGTTGATTTACCCGAAACTAAACCTGATACTATTAATTTACATTCCATTCAATTAACTTCATTATTTAATTTTGAACGCTATTCGTCATTTATTCGTTTGAAAAGAGTTTGTGCATACCTACTGCGGTTTATAGATAATGTGCAAGCGGCGACTCGCGGCGGCACGCGTATTCGTAAAACCGGTCCGTTATCAGTAGATGAGCTGCAGCGATCGCTCGATACGTTGACGCGTTTTGTTCAACAAGAATCGTTTAATGCGCATTATCATAAATTAAAAAATGGTATACCGTTAAATACTAATTACAATAACAAAAGTAAGTTGTTCTTTAATAAAATATCAGGTTTAAACATATTCTTAGACAAGTTTAATATAATTCGTATAGGCGGTAGGTTATCTAACGCTGTTGAATTTAATTATGACAAAAAACATCCCGTATTATTAAGTGACAAACATCGTTTTTCAAGGTTGTTGTGTGAACATGAACACAAGCGACTACTTCATGCTGGACCTCAACTTCTAGTATATTCCATGCGTGAAAGATGGTGGATTTTAGGAGCTCGCAACTTAGCCAGACAAGTAGTACACAATTGTGTCATATGCAAACGCATGAGAGGTAAAACATTGACCCCTCTGATGGGTAACTTACCTTCGGAAAGGTTAGAACCTAGTTTTCCATTCATGCAATGTGGCGTAGACTATGTGGGACCACTGCTCATATTGGACCGCAAAGGCAGGGGTGCTAAACTTATTAAAGCATATATTTGTTTATTTGTATGTTTTACGACTAGAGCCATACATTTAGAATTGGTAGGCAGTTTGAGCACGCAGGATTATATCCTAGCTTTAAAACGTTTCATAGCACATCGTGGACAACCATATCAAATCTTTTCAGACAACGGAAAAAACTTCGTTGGTGCTGAAAAAGAGTTATCAGTAATTTTAAATAGTAGCAATGAAATTTTAGATTTTCTTAATAATAATCAAATTCGTTTGACATTTATACCACCTTATAGTCCTCATTTTGGTGGGTTGTGGGAGGCAGGAGTCAAGTCCTGCAAGTATCATTTACGGCGGGTACTGGGCAATGCCAGACTAACACGTGAGGAGTTTGAAACGGTATTAACGCAAATTGAAGCCGTTTTAAACTCCCGCCCTTTGTCCCCTCTGTCCTCAGATTCGAACGATTTCCTCCCACTCACTGCCGCACATTTCCTGATCGGTCGACCACTGACTGCGCCCATCTGCGAAAGCCTAACGACGATCGAGCCTTCGAGACTGAGCCGCTACGACCGTGTGGAGCAGCTCAGACAACATTTTTGGCAACGGTGGTCAAAGGAATACGTGTCAGAGCTCCAGCAGCGCACCAAGTGGAAGATCAGCAATGAAGACATATCTCCAGACACGTTAGTCCTTATCAAAGAGGACCATTCTCCACCACTGAAATGGAAGCTGGGTCGAGTAAAGCAAGTGTTCCCAGGAGCTGATGGAGTATCCCGTGTTGCTGACATCCGTACGGCGCACGGCATCATTCGGCGATCGTTCTCAAAGATCTGCCCGTTATTCACACCATGATCAAAAAAGCTTCAGCGACGAGTACTGTGTTGGAAGAATCATCCTGGTACTTCCAAGGTGGCCGGCATGTTCAATATATATACAACGCCATCTAGCGGCGAAGAGAGCAAGCACCGAGCGCCTTGAACATCGTGCGATCTTCTGCAGCTGGCAGCACCGTTGCAACCAACTTCACTCTCTCAACGTTTTTCTCGCCAATGGTCGTATTAACAAATTATTATTGTAATTTCTTTAAAATATACGTTTATATTAGAAGAAATCAATAAACCACTCATTGAAGACATCCTTGCCCTCATCACATAGGGACACACATAAGGAACAGTCTAACAAATTGCATGATTTAATTCCCCATCTCCGATCCACCATCGGACGACCCGTCGTACGGCGAGTTCTCACCCTTATGTTAACACCACTACGATCCGGACGAAGCGTTTTGCCTCCGCCTTTATACCGCGTACATCGAGGGACTGGAACAATTTGCCAGCGGAGCTGTTTCCGTCGGACTACAATTTGAGTATCTTGAAGTCTAGATAGAGTGAACAGGCTCTTAATAAACTAGTGCGCTTCACAATCGATTGCGTCACTGCTTACCACTGATTCAATAGTACTAAATAAAAATATGGTATCAAAAATTTTCTATCACATATATTTTAGTTCCAATGAAAATTTTAAACAAAGTTTATTTTATACCATTATATTTTAACATCGGAAAAAAAGTTTATAAACGGTGAGTGCAGTTTTGTACAGTGGCAGTGAGTTCTGCAATTAAAATGAGCGTAATAAATTATTTTTTATTATCGGACTCTTATTAGTGTTACATATTAAAATAATTGTCGAGATTTATTCTTTCTGAATATGTATAAATACTTTGTATCCAATGTCTGATAAGTTGTCTTTACGAGTGTTAAAGTGAACGATAAAATGATTGCTCATTGTGTGCCGGATTTTCGTCAAAATTTTGTTTGATAGAATATCTTAAAATATGACAAAATAACCCCTGTAGGAAATATAGTTCATATTTAGTCATTAAATAGGCTTCTGCTAAAAAATAAGAAGAAAATAACGATGATTTTACGAGCGCACGGCGCGGCTTGATACCTACCTATCGCGCGCTCGGACGTACAACGCGTTCCCAGCTGTCACATCGGGACGTTGAAGTGGTTAATCATATATTTATTTATTATCATAATTTTGCATATAGACCATGAAAAAACATCAAAACGTATATCACAATATGTTTTTACTTATTAATAGTTTTTTACTTTGTGGTTTTCTTTCTTTTCATATTTTGAAGCGCAGTTTCGCGCCGAACAAACCAGCCAAAATCTGCATGCATTCCTTCTAACCATTTTCCGTTGTAGCGCCTCTCTGTGTACATAAATAATATCTTGATGAAACCTCCTCACACCATGTTCATCTGATACTGCTCCAAGGTAACGTAGAAAGAAGTCCAAGAGAGAGTCCAAAAAATGAATTTTGAAAGACGTGTTACACTCTAGGTCTTTATACGAAGAAATAAGTTCTGTGACAGTATCCCGGTAGTTTTCACTTTGTTTCCTAGAAAATTAAGGCACACTTCGACTAAAGCAGTTCAAGCCCTTTTTTCGGGTACGTTCAGTTTTATTGTAAAATTTGTATCCTTCATGTGCTCGCGTATTTGGGGACGCACAAAAATTCCTCCTTTTAATTTTGTATCCCTGATTCGGGGGAATTTTGTGTTTAGATACTGAAAGCCTTCACAATCCTTATTCATTGCTTTAAGAAAATTCTTTATAAGACCCAGCTTTATATGTAGTGGAGGAAGAATTTTTTTTTTTTCATTTGGAACTAAAGTTCTTCATTAACGTTCTTGAAACCAGGCATCATAATCGCCACAGGCAAGTGAAGAAACACGGGTGGGTTTTAGTCAATAAAAGTCTGAGACTCCCTTCCGCTCCGCCCAGAGCGGGAAGTCATTTGATGATTGATAGGTTCTTCTTGGCCACCTTTTCACTTAATTTTGCACTATAACTGAGATTATTATGTCATTTTCACCACACGTTTCAATATTGTTCGAAATTTACCAAAATATTTCGTGTAAATCCAAAACAATCACTATACAACTTTATAACGTACTGAGCGCCACAAAGTCACAACGACAACTGCGCAGGCACATGTATTCGTATAAAAATGACTCAGTCGGCATCGTTCTCTCTCTTTCTATCAGTACGAGTCGTTTTTTTGTGCGTCACCACTAACTCAACTAAATGAAGTTGCGCTAACGCACGAACAACAGTCATCATCATCATCAACCTTTTTATCGTCCCACTGCTGGGCACAGGTCTCCTCTCATACAGAGAAGGTTTGAGCGTAATCACCACGCTTGCTCAATGCACGAACAACAGTAAAAATATAGAAATGTATGCTATTAAAAAGGTTTTTTTTCAAATATACCGGGTGCGGCAATTGAACTGTCCGTATGCGAAAATGAAATATTTTTGTTAATTTTCAATATTTATTTATACAATTATAGAATGTAATAATAGAAGGTTCAAAGTTTTATTATGGCTTATTCCGGTGAAACACAGCCACCTTTAGCCTGCACTATAAGCTTGAGTCTCTATCTGAAAGAAGCGCACGCTACTCGAACGACATCATCACTTAAACAGTTCCATTCTCGCGTAAGGGGAGCTTTGATCCTTTTCACCGACGTGTGTTTTTTAGCACAAGCCTTGACCTGTAAAACACCCTAAATACAAAAGTCCAGCGGATTCAAGTCGGACGATGATAACGGCCACATATCTCGGTCGGCCACATATTTTGCGTTCCAATCGCTCTGTGCGATGGTGCCGAGTCTTACTGGAAAGTCCAACGCTCAGAACCAAATGTGTAGCGTGCCCACGGTAACAGCCCTGGTGTTAAGACTTTGCCTCGATAGATTTGTTGGTTTATTTTCACTTGGTTGCGACCCATTGGCTGAAAAATGAGTGGAGAACCACTTTTTTCGGACACCACCGCACACAAGACGTCCCTTCAATCAAACACGGACATTTTGTCTATGAAGAAACTGCTCAACGCAGAAAGTTTTCTCATCTGAAAACACCAAATTAAGAAGCTCGCCAGAGTCGAGCAAGCGAAGCAACTCCTTCGATCAATGTAATCGTTTGCTACGTTGCAAAGCTGTATGTTCTTAAAAAATGTTTTTTTTTTTTCATTGGTTTGACTTTAAGCTTTTCTTTCAATATGCGACGAACGCTGCGGTCGCTCACCTTGAGATACTGTGCGAGCTGATATGCTGAGCATGCTGGATTTCTGTGTAATCGATAACGCACCTTTTCGACAATTGCTGGCGCCGTTGCAGTACAAAGTCGTCCGCCACCGTGGCGTTTCTTAACGCTACCAGTCTCATTACATCGTTGAATAGTGCGATGAACAAATTTCTCGTTCAACTGCAGATTTGACAGCGATCGCTTCGTAATGAAGACCAATTACTGAATTACGTTTTAAATCCATTGTTAAAAACATTGTTAAAAAATACACACTGATCATATTTTTGTTTAAAGGAGTTTTTCGTTGCAAACCAGTGATACTTTTATGGCCTACAATACGGATGTTTCCTGGGTAAAAATTGATTATATTTAGTCCGTCATTGAGATTATAGAAAAATATTGGATACGTATATTTTGTTTTATCAAATCAATAAAAATTGACAAATATAAAAGGCATCAAAGATCAGGAGTGGTTGCTGGTGACGTCACTGCTTGCTAAAAGTGTACCGTGCTGTGACGTCACACGAGTTTTCAACGCACTGTGTCGTCTTCATTTTTTATTTATATGAAATAAGAAAAAATACGTGTCCAGTGTTTTTTGGAAATCTGACTGACGGACTAATTAGATTTTTTAGTCAACTTCCCTATTAGTTGTTCTGGATTCTAGCTGTTTGTGTATGTGATTTTATATCTTGTAAAGGCACCCACGATACAGGAAAAAATCCTAGTGTAGCGTTTAAAAAAAATGTAATTTAACATCTAATCATTGATTTCCCTACTTCCTATTATCGTACCAATCTATATCTATACTAATATATAAAGCTGGAGAGTATGTTTGTTTGAACGTGCTAATCTCAGAAACTACAGGTCCGATTTTAAAAAAATATTTTTGCGTTGGATAGCCCATTAATCCAGGAAGACTTTAGGCTATATAACATCACGCTGCTACAAATGGGAGTGGGGCATTTAAAAAAAACATATCGAAACCTACGCAGGTTGAACCGCGTGGCGCAGCTAGTTTTATAATATATGCAGCTTCACTTAACAATCACACAGCTAGTATTTAATAGAGTTCACATCAGGGGTCAACGTCATACCTACAAACACGCGCGGCGGCATGCTTGCAACGTTCAAAGGCCGAGCCGACACTTTTTTTTTTAAACACTGTGATTTCAGTTACCGCTCATTAACGACATAAATTACTATCATAATTTTGTTAGTGGCATGCGGTATAGCCTTTTTGCGAAGTTTGCGTTACGATGTCAGATACAGCCTGTATAATCACAATTAATGTATGTCATAGTTTTTATTCGGACATTCCTACAGAATCAAAACATATTCGGGTGGAACCACGGGGCACGGCTAGTATTTACATAATTTAAAAGCTACCAGTCTCATAACATGTGGTGCTAATAATGTATGAAGGGGAAATATACAAAGGGCATTAAAAATCCATTTGCAACGTCGTCACCAATAATAGGGACATGGTATGGTACGGTGATACCGGATGGTACCGGGCTTAGAATATTCCCATCCCATATCCTCCCGTGGGCGTCGTAAAAGACGACTAAGGGAACTCTCACCAGGGAAGCGGTCAGCAGCGCTTCTCCTGTGGAATATCAAATTACTGCGATCCCCAACCCGCCTGCCAACTGTATTCTTTTAAACTTGTTCCTTCCCCTTTGTGTCAGTGTTCTACATTGAACTGTGAATTTGAACAGTCCGCACATCACATCTTGTGGGAGTGTGTTCTTTGGCAGAATGAACGCAATATTATGTTGAATAGTGTACAAGTTACATCCGGAGTCGTTTATTATACGGACCTTGTAGAAACTAGAACCAATTTCCGTGCGTTCAGGCGCTTTTGCCATACCTATTATTGGATTCAATTGTAACAGCTAATACCTACTTAGGACCCATTAACTTAATCAAATTTTATTCCGTGGTGTTTAGCAATCTGGGCTTCTCCCAGTTCCAATAATGTACCTTTGTGCCGATTGGCCTAGTTCTGTTCTGTCTCCTGCTTGTTATGGAGGGAAGTGGAAAAAATATCTTTTTTCTTACTCCTCAGCTATTCTCTTCTGATTAATTTCGTTGCGGGACCCAAGACAGTTGAATCGTTTCTCCGGGACTCGTCGAGCTTCATTGCTCGGCGTTTTTCTGGCGGTCTCCACTGTTGATTCTGGCTCTCAGGAGTTGCAGTGGGTGGGAAAAGTGTGGCGGATTTTGTCCCAAATAAAAAAAAAAACCCCGCCTGCCAAGCGTGGGGATTATGGCAACACCAATTTTTGTAAAGCATTGGGGGAGACCTTTGTCCAGTAGTGGAGCTCTATAAGCTGAAGACGAAGATAATGGTAGCGGTTAATGGCCTAGCTGTACCCCGCGGTTTAATTTGCTTAGTTCCGATTCCGAGGAATGTCCGAATAAAGACTACTCTATATGTTAATCTTAGGTATAAACCAACTGTGTGCCAACTTTCAGCAGAGTTCGTTTTGTAGTTTTTGCATGAAAGATTATCAGAAAGAAGAAACGTTTATTTGCGGTAAAAGCAAAAATATACAAAAGTTTGTAAAAACACAAATAATCCTTACCAATAGTATAACTCAGAAAGTAAATTTGTTTGTTTGTTCCGCTTTCACGCCGTAACTACTGCACCAATTGCTTTGAAATTTTGCAGACGTAAAGTTAGAAGTTTGGATTAAATAATAGGGTACTTTTATCGCGGAAAAATTTGATATTCCCGAGGGAAATCTAAACAGCGCGATATAAGAAAATTCCACGCAGGCGGATAGCTAGTAAGATATAGTTGAGAGAACATGCATTACATCGGCGGTTTAATCTGCATTAGTTCCGATTCCGAGGAATAGCCGAATAAAGACTGCTCTATATGTTAATCTTAGGTATAAACCAACTGTGTGCCAACTTTCAGCAGAGTTCGTTTTATAGTTTTTGCATTAAAGATTATCAGAAAGAAGAAACGTTTATTTGCGGTAAAAGCAAAAATATACAAAAGTTTGTAAAAACACAAATAATCCTTACCAATAGTATAACTCGGAAAGTAAGTTTGTTTGTTTGTTCCGCTTTCACGCCGTAACTACTGAACCAATTGCTTTGAAATTTTGCAGACGTAAAGTTAGAAGTTTGGATTAAATAATAGGGTACTTTTATCGGAAAAATTTGATATTCCCGAGGGAAATCTAAAAAGCGCGATATAAGAAAATTCCACGCAGGCGGATAGCTAGTAAGATATAGTTGAGAGAACATGCATTACATCGGCGGTTTAATCTGCATTAGTTCCGATTCCGAGGAATATCCGAATAAAGACTGCTCTATATGTTAATCTTAGGTATAAACCAACTGTGTGCCAACTTTCAGCAGAGTTCGTTTTGTAGTTTTTGCATGAAAGATTAACAGAAAGAAGAAACGTTTATTTGCGGTAAAAGCAAAAATATACAAAAGTTTGTAAAAACACAAATAATTATTACCAATAGTATAACTCGGAAAGTAAGTTTGTTTGTTTGTTCCGCTTTCACGCCGTAACTACTGCACCAATTGCTTTGAAATTTTGCAGACGTAAAGTTAGAAGTTCGGATTAAATAATAGGGTACTTTTATCGCGGAAAAATTTGATATTCCCGAGGGAAATCTAAAAAGCGCGATATAAGAAAATTCCACGCAGGCGGATAGCTAGTAAGATATAGTTGAGAGAACATGCATTACATCGGCGGTTTAATCTGCATTAGTTCCGATTCTGAGGAATATCCGAATAAAGACTGCTCTATATGTTAATCTTAGGTATAAAGCAACTGTGTGCCAACTTTCAGCAGAGTTCGTTTTATAGTTTTTGCATGAAAGATTATCAGACAGAAGAAACGTTTATTTGCGGTAAAAGCAAAAATATACAAAAGTTTGTAAAAACACAAATAATCCTTACCAATAGTATAACTCGGAAAGTAAGTTTGTTTGTTTGTTCCGCTTTCACGCCGTAACTACTGCACCAATTGCTTTGAAATTTTGCAGACGTAAAGTTAGAAGTTCGGATTAAATAATAGAGTACTTTTATCGCGGAAAAATTTGATATTCCCGAGGGAAATCTAAAAAGCGCGATATAAGAAAATTCCACGTAGGCGGATAGCTAGTAAGATATAGTTGAGAGAACATGCATTACATCGGCGGTTTAATCTGCATCAGTTCCGATTCCGAGGAATATCCGAATAAAGACTGCTCTATATGTTAATCTTAGGTATAAACCAACTGTGTGCCAACTTTCAGCAGAGTTCGTTTTGTAGTTTTTGCATGAAAGATTAACAGAAAGAAGAAACGTTTATTTGCGGTAAAAGCAAAAATATACAAAAGCTTGTAAAAACACAAATAATCATTACCAATAGTATAACTCGGAAAGTAAGTTTGTTTGTTTGTTCCGCTTTCACGCCGTAACTACTGAACCAATTGCTTTGAAATTTTGCAGACGTAAAGTTAGAAGTTCGGATTAAATAATAGGCTTAATAGGTAACTTTTTATCGCGGAAAAAAATTGATATTCCCGAGGAAAATCTAAAAAGCGCAATATAAGAAAATTTCACGCAGGCGGATAGCTAGTAAGATATAGTTGAGAGAACGTGCATCATATCCACGCAAAACGGCAGGCACACAGCATTATGCTACAACCCTATATAATAAACATATGTTTATAATCTTAGTAGGATAAACATTTCAACCACATTAATTCCGTTAACCAGGCTGTGTCTAAGTTCTGCCACACTTTCCTTTTGAACTTTGAATGGTTTCGAAGCCCCAAGATTTCGGTAACCACTTAGGATTGTGGGCAAATATCTTACGGTGAACCAGTTTAACTATAAGTTATGTTTGTAACTTCGTGGCAATCTCTGATAATGTTGTTTTTATCGTGTTAAATAAATGGTAATTTATGAAGTTTTAAAGTAAAAATTCTTGCTAAAATACTCGTCTAAGTAGCTCTCTTCAGAAAGTTTGAATAAAGCTACTACAAACATACTAATCACTACATAGTAGAAAACAAAATCACTTTCTCTGTCCCTATGTCGCTATGTACGCTTCAATCTTTAAAACTGCGCAACGGATTTTGATACGGTTTTTTTTTAGTAGATAGAGTGATTAAGGAAATGCTGTTATTTTTGAGGTTTCTAATGTAATGTAAATAATTACATTTTTTCGGCTTCGGTCCATACAATGCAAACGCAGGCTGAATCATACGAGATTTATCAAAATAATGTACTAAGTATTTGTAAATATTGAAAAGGTCTACAGAAAACTCCGCGATGGTACCTATATGTCTATCTCTTATGGATATCCCACAATAATTTTTTTGTCATTTACTTTTACCACCAATAATGGCTAATTTTCGAAGCGATTTTAACCAATACAGCATTAATTCGTATCTAATTAAATACCCAAAATGCATTGTTCATTCAATATATGGCCCTTCACAACAAGTGATTGAAATGAATATTTTTGAAGATCCATTTCTTTTTTTTTAAATAACTATAAACTAGCGCTTGACCGCAATCCCGCCTGATGGTAAGCAGTGATGCGATCGTTGATGGTAAAGCTCGCTAGTTTATTAAACCAATTCACTTAAAAAAACTGAGTGAATAGGAAGGAAGACGGCAGTTGAGCGAGGTGGTGCAATGTTATTGGCGCGGAAACCGGCCCTACAGGGGAGGGCCGGCAAGCCCTGAGGGTGTCACGGAGTACTTGGCCTTCGGGTCGGCCCCGTGACACTCTCAACACAGGGCCCGACGGTAACCGGGTGGTTTTAGTGGGTATTCCCGGCTACGGCCGGGCGAGTCCCACACACGCTCGTCGCCTAGCTAGCGACGGGTATGGTGCGTAAAGGCATTTCCACTCGAGAAAAAAAAAAAAAAAAAAAAAAAGGTGGTGCAATGTTAAGCCCAACAACACGACCAACGATGCTGCGCCAGAGGGAGATTGATCTGGAGATCCTCCACGACCAAACTCCCGACACAACAACATTTGGCGCATCATAACCGGCACACAGCGCAACACAACTGCTCAGACCCGTCCTCCGTACAGCTTCACCAGGCATCATGCTGGAACACGACGAATCGCTTGGCGGCAAGACTTTATCTGGTGAGTGGTAACTTCTGCCGGCAGCCGATGTTATTGCCTACCGCCGAGAACTTTTTCGTTTAATCGCATGTGGCGTTTGTAGATACCACTACACTCTAGTAAACTGTCAAAAATCTACGAACACAACGAAAACATCCTTACTAATATTAAAAATAGGAAAGTGAGTTTGTTTGTTTGTTCCGCTTTCACGCCGTAACTACTGCACCAATTGCTTTGAAATTTTGCAGACGTAAAGTTAGAAGTTCGGATTAAATAATAGAGTACTTTTATCGCGGAAAAATTTGATATTCCCGAGGGAAATCTAAAAAGCGCGATATAAGAAAATTCCACGTAGGCGGATAGCTAGTAAGATATAGTTGAGAGAACATGCATTACATCGGCGGTTTAATCTGCATCAGTTCCGATTCCGAGGAATATCCGAATAAAGACTGCTCTATATGTTAATCTTAGGTATAAACCAACTGTGTGCCAACTTTCAGCAGAGTTCGTTTTGTAGTTTTTGCATGAAAGATTAACAGAAAGAAGAAACGTTTATTTGCGGTAAAAGCAAAAATATACAAAAGCTTGTAAAAACACAAATAATCATTACCAATAGTATAACTCGGAAAGTAAGTTTGTTTGTTTGTTCCGCTTTCACGCCGTAACTACTGAACCAATTGCTTTGAAATTTTGCAGACGTAAAGTTAGAAGTTCGGATTAAATAATAGGCTTAATAGGTAACTTTTTATCGCGGAAAAAAATTGATATTCCCGAGGAAAATCTAAAAAGCGCAATATAAGAAAATTTCACGCAGGCGGATAGCTAGTAAGATATAGTTGAGAGAACGTGCATCATATCCACGCAAAACGGCAGGCACACAGCATTATGCTACAACCCTATATAATAAACATATGTTTATAATCTTAGTAGGATAAACATTTCAACCACATTAATTCCGTTAACCAGGCTGTGTCTAAGTTCTGCCACACTTTCCTTTTGAACTTTGAATGGTTTCGAAGCCCCAAGATTTCGGTAACCACTTAGGATTGTGGGCAAATATCTTACGGTGAACCAGTTTAACTATAAGTTATGTTTGTAACTTCGTGGCAATCTCTGATAATGTTGTTTTTATCGTGTTAAATAAATGGTAATTTATGAAGTTTTAAAGTAAAAATTCTTGCTAAAATACTCGTCTAAGTAGCTCTCTTCAGAAAGTTTGAATAAAGCTACTACAAACATACTAATCACTACATAGTAGAAAACAAAATCACTTTCTCTGTCCCTATGTCGCTATGTACGCTTCAATCTTTAAAACTGCGCAACGGATTTTGATACGGTTTTTTTTTAGTAGATAGAGTGATTAAGGAAATGCTGTTATTTTTGAGGTTTCTAATGTAATGTAAATAATTATATTTTTTCGGCTTCGGTCCATACAATGCAAACGCAGGCTGAATCATACGAGATTTATCAAAATAATGTACTAAGTATTTGTAAATATTGAAAAGGTCTACAGAAAACTCCGCGATGGTACCTATATGTCTATCTCTTATGGATATCCCACAATAATTTTTTTGTCATTTACTTTTACCACCAATAATGGCTAATTTTCGAAGCGATTTTAACCAATACAGCATTAATTCGTATCTAATTAAATACCCAAAATGCATTGTTCATTCAATATATGGCCCTTCACAACAAGTGATTGAAATGAATATTTTTGAAGATCCATTTCTTTTTTTTTTAAATAACTATAAACTAGCGCTTGACCGCAATCCCGCCTGATGGTAAGCAGTGATGCGATCGTTGATGGTAAAGCTCGCTAGTTTATTAAACCAATTCACTTAAAAAAACTGAGTGAATAGGAAGGAAGACGGCAGTTGAGCGAGGTGGTGCAATGTTATTGGCGCGGAAACCGGCCCTACAGGGGAGGGCCGGCAAGCCCTGAGGGTGTCACGGAGTACTTGGCCTTCGGGTCGGCCCCGTGACACTCTCAACACAGGGCCCGACGGTAACCGGGTGGTTTTAGTGGGTATTCCCGGCTACGGCCGGGCGAGTCCCACACACGCTCGTCGCCTAGCTAGCGACGGGTATGGTGCGTAAAGGCATTTCCACTCGAGAAAAAAAAAAAAAAAAAAAAAAGGTGGTGCAATGTTAAGCCCAACAACACGACCAACGATGCTGCGCCAGAGGGAGATTGATCTGGAGATCCTCCACGACCAAACTCCCGACACAACAACATTTGGCGCATCATAACCGGCACACAGCGCAACACAACTGCTCAGACCCGTCCTCCGTACAGCTTCACCAGGCATCATGCTGGAACACGACGAATCGCTTGGCGGCAAGACTTTATCTGGTGAGTGGTAACTTCTGCCGGCAGCCGATGTTATTGCCTACCGCCGAGAACTTTTTCGTTTAATCGCATGTGGCGTTTGTAGATACCACTACACTCTAGTAAACTGTCAAAAATCTACGAACACAACGAAAACATCCTTACTAATATTAAAAATAGGAAAGTGAGTTTGTTTGTTTGTTCCGTTTTCACGCCGTAACTACTAAACCGATTGCTTTGAAATTTTGCAGCCGTAAAGTTAGAAATCTGGATTAAATAATAGGGTACTTTTTATCCTGGTAAAATTTGATATTCCCGAGGGAAATCTAAAAAGCGTGATAAAACCGAACTCCACGCGGGCGGAAAGCTAGTAATAAATAATTTAAACCCAAACTTAGAGCTACTTACTTTGTCAGTTAAAATTAAGGAACATTTTTAGAAGTAGAGTTCAAGACGTCTAGATATTAACTAGGTACACGTCTCAGCTGCCACGAAGCGACGCTCCAAATCTTCCGGGTGTGACAAAATAAAAATAAAATACAATCGGCAGGAAGAAAATATATCGGCTTAACTTTTCGGATCGCTGAGTGAGATAAGCTATTGACGTGGCGTAACACGTTAGTTTATTTTCTTTTTCATTGTTAGATACGTTGATAATTGGATCAAAATCATAATGTAATGTACTTCAGAACAGTTTTGTAATCTTCTTTCATCATCAATCTTTTTTTTTTCGTGGTCGTGGTGACCTAGTCGTTAAAACATCAGCCTCTCAAATATGAGTACGCGAGTCCGATTCCAGGTCAGGCAAGTACCAATGTAACTTTTCTAAAGTTATATGTACTTTCTAAGTATATCTTGCACACCAATGACTGAAGGTGAATGAAAACATCTTGAGGAAACCTGGATTTTAAGTCTGAAATCGCCAACACGCATTGAGCAAACGTGGTAATTACGCTCAATCCTCTGTATGAGAGGAGACCTGTGCCCAGCAGTGGGACGGTAAAATACCAGATTACGTAAAAACTATCTACTAAATGCGTAATAAAAGAAATATGAAAATCTTTATCTTTTTTATCCTTTACTGTACAAGCAGTTCGGCTGTGGAATGACTTGCCCGTGTCCATAAGGCGTGCTCAAACTCTGTCCACTTTTAAAACTATGATAAGAAAGCACTTGATGTCTGGTGAAGCCGTACGGAGGACGGGACTGACCAGTTGTGTTGCGATATGTGCCGGGTACGATGCGCCTAATGTTGTTGTTGGGAGTTTGGTCGTGGAGGGTCTTCAGATCAATCTCCCTTTGGCGCAGCATCGTTGGTCGTGTTGTTGGGTATTACATTGCATCACCTCGCTCAACTGCCGTCTTCCTTCCTATTCGCTCAGTTTTTCTAAGTGAATAAGCTCTTAATAAACTAGCGCTCTTTACCATCAACGATCGCATCACTGCTTATCATCAGGCGGGATTGCGGTCAAGCGCTAGTTTATAATTATTAAAAAAAAAAAAAAACTTCCTCTCTCTTTAAAGATGTAATTATATTTTATCTGCTCTTGTATAATGTTTATTAATTAGATGTATATATTTAGTTAAAGTAGTATGATACATTTAACTTACATATTTATTGTATACTCTATGTAAATAGTACACTGTAGACTACCTACACTATTTCTCTCTCCTTCCCCTTAGTGTTCCATCCAAAGGTTGTGTGTAAAAGATCGCTCTTAGCTATAAGACCGCCCATTGTGTCACCCTTTGTAAAATCTTTATATTTATATTCTGTAATCTATATGGTGTACATAATAAAGAGTATTATATTCTATTAAAACTGCCTTATCTTATTTACGGCTTCCTACATACATTATAATACGGTAAGGGTGCAGGGTATAAGTCATTTTCCCTATTGTTGTCAAAAGAGGTACTGCCCAGCTGTTGGTGTCAGACTGAAATGAAATCGTTTATTAAGCAAGTAGGATCACTGATCACTTTTACACGTAATTTTTTTTTTTTAACTAGTTGGAGCCGGCATTTTCTAACTGACTACCTCTGAGAAGAAATAGCCGAAACAAACTCAGGGATCATCGTCTTTTTTCAAGTCCAAACATTAAAAATGAATAATCAATAGCTTGACCTGCTGTCGTCCGTACTACATAATTGGCGTAATATTTATAAAATAATATGTTTTTACTTTCAGTTTTTTTTTTTTTAATGTTTTTATACACTGAGACACTCTGACATACAGAAACATTGCACACGTTATACTAAGAGACATTATTATGTCAAAAGAGCAGCGTTAAATACTATTTAAAATTTAATTATTTTGTATGACGATACAAAACGACGAACGAGAGTAACCGACATAGCCCAAAGAATTGCAACACTAAAGTGGCAGTGGGCTAGACACATTGCCCGTAGGACCGATGCCCGATGGGGCCGACGGGTTCTCGAGTGGCGACCACGCACCGGAAGACGTAGCGTGGGTAGGTCGCGGGAAACCGCTGGATGCGGGAGGTGCAGGACCGGTCGTCGTGGAGAACCTTAGGGGAGGCCTATGTCCAGCAGTGGACGTCTTTCGGCTGAAATGATGATGATGATGATGTATGACGATTCGAACTCTGATTTTTATTAAAATATTCCTCCACTCCTGCTATAAAATAGAGAAAAACTGAATTTGCTTTGAGTTGATATTGACTTTTACATATATTTTTCTTTTTCATGCGAATGTATATATTGTTTTTAATAATTATAAACTAGTGCTTGACCACAATCCCGCCTGATGGAAAGCAGTGATGCAATCGTTAATGGTAAAGCGTACTAGTTTCTTAAGCCTATTCACTTAAAAAAAAAACTTAGGAATAGGAAGCATGACGGCAGTTGAGAGAGGTGATGCCATGTTAAACCCAAGACCAATAAGACCAACGATGCTGCGCCAGAGGGAGATTGATCCGGAGACTCTCCACGAACTCCCGACACAACAAATGTGGCGCATCGTACCCGGTACACATCGCAACACAACTGTTCCGACCCGTCCTCTACACGGGTTCACCAGACATCATGACGGAACACGACGAATCGCTTGGCGGCAAGACCTTGTCTGGTGGGTGGTAACTTCTGCCGGCAGCCGATGCTATGGCCTACCACCGAGCTTATATACAAATGAAAAATAAATATGTAATTGACACAATTGATAAACATCTAACAAGAGCAAATAAAATATAATGATAATTAATGTTTAATGAGACTGTAGTAAGACCGTTTAAATGAGTCTTCGCCCACGGGGTACAGGGACGCGGGGCTATGACGAAAACGGGGGGCGAGGGAGGTGCGGGCGGCATGCGCTTTCCCGTGTTCGTTCATTCCGTTCGAGAAGAGAAAAAGCCGACTATGGTTTCTACTAAATTAGCTATGCAAGACTGGTTACGACGTCATGATGTGCCTTTTGATGACAAACTTAGAAAGGATGACTTTTACAAATTAATAAAAAGACATTTCACAGAAGATATTTAAAAAATCGATGAGTTACTAAAAAGAAACGGCCATGAAGTATTACATTTGCCTCCATATCACCCAGATCTGAACCCGATTGAACTCAATCGGGTTCAGATCGGGTTCAGACTAACTAGTCTGGGGTGATATTAAAGGACGATTAGCATTACAAAGCGTCGACTCTAATTTGGATCAGAAAAAAAATATCTTAGAGAGGTTATTTGCTGAATATTCCGTAGAGAAACGGGAGCACTGTGTAAACCACGTAATTAAAATTTAGGACGAATACAGCAAACATGACAATATTGTAGATGGTGTTGTTGATTTTATTATAAATGTGGAGGAAGATGCTGATGATTCTGATGATGGTAGCCTCGAAAGTGAAGAATCGAGTTCTAGTGATGTTGATATGGAAATAAGTGATTGATTTATAATATATTTTTTATAGTGCATTACATAACATTTTATTTTGTTATTGTCAAAAATAATACTTTTATTTTGTAATAACATAAAGCTAAGGAATCTTATTATTTGTTTAAAGTAATTCTGGCACTATTAGGTAGCCAAATTAAACAACATTACTGTATTTTATGATTTGATTGCTTTTTCTTCCTTTTATTCCTGAGAAAGCTTTTCACATTCGTACTGAGGTAATATAAAACAATAATTAATATTATTTATTAAATGCGGAAATAACTCTGTTTGTCTATCTATCAGTCTGTCGCACTTTCACACTAAAACTTCTGTATCGGTTAAAATGAAAAAGGACATAGGCAAATTTTTGCCTGCAAAAGTCGCGGGAAACTAGCTAGTAAATAATAAACACAAATCTTTAGTCGTCAATTAACTACATAATAAAAAACACACTTTCATCGTTAACTAATATGACGTCACATATCTTAAGACTTAACCAATATGAATTTCATCTCTTGTGTATCACACTAAGTGGGCCTACCGTCCGCACCTCCATCGGCCCCGTTTTCGTCATACCCCCGCGTCCCTGTACCGCGTGGGCGAAGACTCATTTAAACGGTCTTACTATAGCGGTGGCATAGGCCGCGACTTATATATTGTAGGTCGTAGGTTCAAACCCCGTCAGGCACTTTACTTAGTGCAAATTATTACATAACTCTCTCAAAACGGTGAAGGTAAACATCATGAATAAAATTTCATGTTCTAGAGACAAGACTTCGAAGACATGTGACTTCTACCAACACACACTGGGCCCGCGTGGTAGATAGCATACTTTAAGAACTAAGACCGAATAAGCGTATTTTACGTTTATATTTTTATCTTTTCAGCCCTACGATTTTTTCTAAATCTGTTTTTTAAACAAATATAAACAAATTCAAAACAACTTATGTAAAAATCTACAGCTCTCTATGTAAGCGCTTTATATGAAAACTAGCTAATGGCCAAACGTTCGCGCAGCGGAAACTTGAATTTCTCCGAAGTTCATGCATGCACTAATTTTATTCATACATACACAATTACACACAAATTTTTGGACACGTCTCTTTTCTTCTAAAGTCTATTGATTAAAAAAAGTTCTGCCAGGACAACGTTCACCCAGCGTAATCAGTTTTTGGTGAATATCTCCACAATGGCTGCGTGCACAATTTTTTTTACCATACACAATTATACGATGTCATACACTAAATATCTGCATAATTAAAATCTTTAAATTTAACAGCATTCCGCTACGCGAACGCACACAGAGTACTCAACCTTTCGGTGTTCTACAGCATGCATTTTGAGCCTTAGAGTGTGCGCGGGAATTGCATGATTTAATCCACGCATCTCCGTTCATCATCAGACGATCCGTCGCACGGCGAGTTTCCACCCTTTCGTTGTCAACACCACTACGATCTGGACGAAGCGTTTTGCCTCCTCTTTTATACCGCGTACATCTGGTGACTGGAGCAATTTGCCAGCGGCGGTGTCTTCAAGGTTAGATTGAAGAGACTCTTAATAAACTAGCTCGCTTTACCAACAACAATTGCCTCACCACTTACCATCAGGCGGGGTTGCGATCAAGCACTAGCTTATAACTTATAAAATAATCTTTATAAAATCTTCATATTTATATGTTCCGTAATTTATATGGCATAGAATAGAATAGAATACTCTTTATTATGTACACCATATGGATTACAGAACATAAATAAAAATATTTTACAAAGGGTGACACAATGGGCGGTCTTATCGCTAAGAGCGATCTTTTACAGACAACCTATACATACTTAATAAAGCGTACTCTAGTCTAATATGCAACTACATCTAAGCAAGTGGAACACCGCATCAGTGAAAGAGTTTTCAATATATGCTCTTTCCCATTCGAGGAGCACTTTAAGCCGCCGTTTGATTGAACGGGTCGTTAGGACGTGTCAAAAGCCTGCAGCATTAATAACTACGACCAAAAAAATGTTGAAAGTGTTAGGCAATCGGTCACAGAGGAAAAAGTATTTTTAATTTCGTTCCGAGAGGTTTATTGACTGCAGCTGATCTACTCTGTAAAAATGTCACCGTGAATGGTTAGGTCATGAATGAACAGGTCATTCTAAGGCGATTAAACATACAGCACTGCGTACCGCCGCGAAGGGCGGCGATGGTAAAGCGGATTTCGTAGCGGTGCTCCGCGCGGTAAGGCAGATTACGCGCCTATCCGCGCGGATGGATTCTAGCCAGTGTTTGTTCACAGACACTGGCTAGAATCTTCGGATATTCGTCCTGCACCCACATGTCCGCGCGACTATGCAGCGCCCTGTGTGTGAGGCGCTGCTCCACTGCGCGGACGGCAGCGCGGAGGGTCGGTAGCGGTGAGAGTACCGCTCGACCGTGCTGTCGCGGTGCCATGTGTTAATCGCCTTAGCTCGCTTCACCATTAGTGTCTATTTCTAACGACAGTTGGAATGACAGTTCTCTCCACCCCCACCGCATTTGTGTTTTCACAGAGAGATACTTACAGATTCGTACCAAAGCTCTATATACATAATCAGCCTATAATTTCCCCACTGAGAGGAGACCGGTGTCCCAACACCGGTCTCCTCTCGGTGAATGGGAGTCGGCTGTAATCCAGTGCGAGTTGGTACTCACAGACAGCTCACACTATTTAATGTCGTTTAATGTAAAAGAAAAAAAGAAAGTTTATTTAAACAAACAAATTTTAGTTTCCTTTTTATATTTACTATAAAAAAAAACAGTCGGTTTTTTTATTGGAAATGGTTATAAGTCTTTTCATGAGTGGTCATAATAAAAATTAAATTAATTCCATCTCTATTGGTAGATGAGGACATCGTCCAATCAATTTTTTGCATGGTTATAGTTAAAATCTCCATTCATCATAAGGCTTATTATAAATGTAAAAGGATCCTTTAGTATGGTAAAATTTCAATAAACTCTTAAAGAAATTAAACTCAAAGAATATTAGCGTAACTATTTTCAATGTTTCCTGCAACAGCGCAAAATTTATTGGAAGAAGAGGAACATTGGAATATTTAATTCGATAAAAGGAATTCTAAGTGGCTTGGCGACTGTAGCGCGAGGTCAAATTAATAGCGTCATACTCTCTAGTGCCTGAAATTGTAAGAAGGCCTTGCACAAACTGTTGTTCACAGTGAAGTTGAAAATATCTTCATACTTCGTTAACGATGGAATTTATTAAGCATGGTGGCTGGCAACTTGAAATTCGAACTTCCTTTAAGCAATTAAAATACCACCTATAAGTACTATGTATATTAGCGATTTAAATACCAGCTAGCTTCAAAATTACTAAAGTTTAAGGCGAAGACTCTTCCTATAATAATAAACCCAATTATGATGATCGGTCAAAAGTGGGAGAGGGACCCAAAGAAAGAAAATGCATTAAACAACAAACAACAAACATAAAATCAGAAAAGAACAAGTTAAGATGAAGAAGCTATCAGTCAGCAGGATTCGTTTCTGTTTTATAATTTATTCGTGGGATTACCACCAACGTCAGCCAAGCCTGATGTTTGAATTATAAAAAAACATTTTTAACAAAAAAAACAACCGACTTCCAAAAAACACTACAAAGTGAAAAATAACTAATTTCGGAAGTCGGTGTCATTGGTTTTTGTATATTAGTTTTTGACATTAGTTCCGACTTCCAAAATTAGTTATTTTTCACTTTGTAGCGTTTTTTGGAAGTCGGTTGTTTTTTTTTTTTGTAAAAAAAGTTTTTATTTTACACTTTTTAGTTGTGAAAAGTACTGTTCATCTGCATCCGGTCAGACTGGATGCTGATGCTAAAATACTTAATGAAAAATCTTACAAACGCACTGGTTGCCCCTACGATTTTTGAAAGACACCCTTGATTTCTCTGGTCTTCCGCCATCAAACCCTGCCAAATGTCTTTATCATGGGACCACCTTGGGAATGTCTTCTTTCCAACAGAAAAAGAATTATCAAAATCGGTTCATAAACGACGAAGTTACCTGCGAACAAACATAAAAAAGCATATATACGGTCGAATTGAGTAGGAGGTTACTCAATTCGACCGTATATATGCTTTTTTATGAAGTCGGTTAAAAATGTTAATGTTATTCCGAAGGCCGATTCTCGTAATTTACCTCGTTCAAAATCCAGTCTCAGTCTCTTCTTGCCTTTCAAGGTGAGATTCAACCTCAACTCCTTATCAATGGCCTCTGTGGCAGATATACTACAATTTTGCCAATAACACGTGTAACAAATTATAAAAATTCATTGAAAATTTTATTTCACAGTTGAACAAAATGGCCGCGTGAACCGTCTATGAGGAAGGTTTGAGGCAAAGTCATGATGTGGCCACTATGCTGCGATATTTCAATGTTCTTTATGAATTATCTACTGAATGCACTTTTTACTGCAAAAATCACGCGCTTTTATTTAGCAAATGACACTATGAATAATTTTAAAAGTCCAATGAAAAATGCGAGTGACATCTCATTTCAGGGACAAATAAATGTCAGAAACTTGTGAAAATGTAGAGAAATTAGAAATATTATTTGGCAGATTGAGACAGATCAGACTGTGAACCAACCCACACTGGGCCAGCGTGGTAGATACCATCCCTTCTCACGGAGAGGAGGCCTGATCATGTATGTTATGCAGGCTGTGGACGTTCCCCTCTGGTAGAAGTAATTAGAAGACCCATGTTGACTTTCTAATTACCAACGAAAATAGATATTGCACTGCAATGTAAAAGAAAACGACCCACCCAACTGTTTTCGAATTCCTTTTTTTTTTTTCTTTATTTTAATAATTATAAATTAATGCTTGATCGCAATCCCGCCTGAAAGAGCGCTAGTTGAATAAGTCCACTCACTCAAAAAACTGGAAAAACCAAGAATAGGAAGGAAAACGGCAGTTGAGCGAGGTGATGCAGTGTTTAACCCAGAGGGAGATTAATCTGGAGACTCTCCACAAACAAACTCCCGACACAACATTTGGCGCATCGTACCCGGCACACATCGCAACACAATTGCTCAGACCCGTCCTCCGTACGGCTTCACCAGACATCATGCCGGAACGCGACGAATCGCTTGGCGGTAAGACTTTGTCTGGCGGGTGGTAACTTCTGCCGGCAGCCGATGTTATGGCCTACCACCGAGAACAACTTCTTTTCTCCCTTCATTCCTTTATTTCTAAATGCACTTTCAAATTCACACACACAGTCCCCTAGAAGCATTCTAACCCATCTATTTCCTTAACTCTAAAAGTGTCACGTTCGATATAAACACGTTTATTTTTCTCGTTTACAAATCCAGTAATGGTGCAAGTCGCTTAGCCAACATGGCTGCAACGGCACTCCATTAACGACGCATTATCTCCCTCTGTTGCAAGCACTCCTCACTTTAAAATATCTCTCATACCTAATATTAGAACGCTTTTACCGTACGACGTTTTCTACTCGATTATAATGTTGTTTAGAATGCGGCGGACGTTTTTATTTCTGAAGATTTTCTTTCTATTTTCTAACACATTTTGCCGTAATGGATTTTTTAATAAAAGAAACGGCTGTTTTCTCTTTGGGACCTGTAGCGCCAAATTTGTTATATCCTAATGTACTTAAGTCACAGATACTTGTATGCATTCTGTGATATCAATTGGCCACCTATTATGGTTAGGAAATATATAACTTTGGACGAGAAAATATAGACAAACCAAAGCTAAGACAAAATCGAATCGTACGAAATCCCTTAAAAATATTTTGAATTCTGAAAAAAAAACTTTGAAGTTATCTTCTTTTTTGCGTGTTATTGGCAACCTAAAGGTCAATTCACACGTACCACAACCACACCACAGCCACAGCCGCACCACAACAACTCCACGTGGTTGGGCGTATATTTTGTATTGAAAATGAATATTACAATTTACACGTACCGCATTTTGCCGTTGTTATCGACCACCTGTGTAATATGACCACATCGCAACCACATCGCGACGGCAACGCCACCACCGGCGGCGGCACCGCGGCCACATCGCCACGACATGACGTCATCAACAGCCCGCGCCTATATTCATATTTTTAATTACACTAAACACAGTTCATTGAAATTTACACGATAAGATTTTGACAGAATAGCTCAGCTAAACAAATTATCCTTGCTTCAACCAACCCGGGATCAACAAGTCACAAGACTTTTCAGCCCAGAATTTGGCTACATGTTTGGCGCCATCCCTAGCGCCCGTCAGATCCTGGAACGTGCAAACATGACGTATGATGTTAGAAATATTAGAAGTAATGTTATTCTAGGTTTGTTAAACAATAATGATTTACTTTGCCTTGAACAATAAATTGTAATTTTATTTCATACTTTGCCAGGGCAAAAGCGTCTCGCATACGTAGCTTTGAAACTAAATGAAATCTAGCATTGCATTGCTAATTCATTGCTTCATGTAATCTGAAAATGTGTCTGCTTAGAAAAAATTTCATTCCTATTGTTAGTGTATTATAATATTACTCTACAGGACAACCTGACTAATATGTAAGAAAGAAAGAAAAAACACAAAAAAATAAGAAATAGTTGAGTGACCATGCATCACACCCACGTAAAACGACTGTCGCTCAGCATTATGCTGCGACCCTATGCAAAACAGAGCCCAGCGCTGGTTTTCAGCGACAGCCGGCGCCGACGTAAACACGTCACCCGGTGCAGCAAGCAATTATAAGTGACACCGAAACGGTAGTACAATAAAAATAAAAATGTCATAATAACAAAAACAAAACAAAAGTTTTGCTGATAGATGCATTTTCTACCTTTTATTCTAATAAATAATCTCAAAAAATGTTCTAACCCTACATAAAACACACAAACCTACGTCAGCTTCTCGTAAACACTCGATAAAAATAATGAAATAATTTATTATATGGACCCCAGGATTCGTCCTAAAAGGACATTTTACTGCCTCACAGTCAGTGTGTGAGCACAATTCTCACGTAAGCGAAAGTACTGTAGGAAAAAACCTTAGCTTCCTCTGACGTATTAAATACGTAATGAAACAGCTTTGCGACAGTATGGAGAAACCAAAACAACCAAAGATTTAAATCGCTAGATTTGTCTTAGCCTAATACCACCTTCCTTTTTCTAGTGAAAGGGGGTCACTAGTAATAAAAGTGAGTTCACATTCGGTTAAATTGCGTTTCCATAACAATCAAGTGAAGTCACTACGTCATTGTGGAACAAATTTCAAAACGAAACAGAATCACGACTTTTAACGCAGCTCGCTGCAAGGAGAATCTAAGGATTTAAATCTTTGGTTAACCAGTATAACTTGACCTCTCTGCTACACCGACCTACACATGTAACGACTAGAGGAGACATAATAGCCGCCTTAAAACTGCGAACATAAATTTTAAAAGTTTTCCAATTTGAATTTAACTAACAACTTGAAATTTTCTTTGGAGCATACTAAAAAGTTTTAGTATTTTAACTAAGCAGCTTTGGGACTACAGTAAAAAAACGACAATTATTAACAGGAGAAATTTACTGAGCAGAACGTACGTTTAAAAGTTTAACTCTCTCTTTTTTTTTAGAATAAAGAAGGCCAGCACAAGGCTGACTTAGTGCTTGCCGTTGGGTAACTTACATAGTTTGCAATTCGTTTTTTTTTTTTTATAAACTAGCGCTTGACCGCAATCCCGCCTGATGATAAGCAGTGACGCAATCGATGAAGATAAAGCGCACTAGTTTATTAAGAGCCTATTCACTCTAGCCTTGAAGACGCTATCGCCGCTGGCAAATTATTCCAGTCCCTCGATATACGCGGTATGAAAGAGGAGGCGAAACGCTTCATCCGAATCGTAGTGGTGTTAACGACGTAAGGGTGGAGACTCGCCGTGCGACGGGTCGTCAGATGGTGGAACGGAGATGGGGGAACTAAATCATGCAATTCCTTCGCACACTCACCAAAATGAATCCTATAGAATACCGAAAGGCTGGCTACTCTGCGCCTGAGCTTTGGAGACCGTTTTGAATTAAATCTGGGTCGCCAATCAGCCTCTTCGCACGCCTCTCCACCGAATCCAAAGTGGCCAGGTAACATTTTGCAGCACCAGCCCAATTGTGGCTGCAGTACTCCAAACACGAATGACCTGTGCTTTGTTCAGCATTAGAAGCTGCCCTAGTGTGAAGTACCGCCGGACCTTTGCGATAACACCTAGCTTCCTGGTAGCCACCTTGGCCTTGGACTCAATGAACCGCTTAAAGTTTAGGTTCGAGAAAATCTCAACTCCCAAAAGCTGAAGCCGGTCGGTAGACCCCAAGGATTTATTTCAAAAATCAGGAGCTAAGGTGAACAGGCTCCTTTTGGCGGTGAAAAGAAACGCCTGTGTTTTGACGGCATTTAATGCTACAAGATTGGCATGACCCCATTCGAAGACTGCCTGTAGTGTAAAATTGCTGAGGACACAGTGGAGCATATGGTGGAGGTCTGCCCGGCTTGGCTAGAGCACCGCTGTGTCCTCATGGCGGCGATCGGCGGCAATCTCTCGCGTCTGGCCCTGATCCAGGCCATGGTCCGGAGCGAGAGTGCATGGTAGGCCATCACCTCCTTCTGCGAAGCAGTGATGCTAGCAAAGGAGGAGGCGGAGTGCGAGCGGAAGCGTGAATATCATCGGGAACAGCATCGAGCTCTCGGCCACCGTAGGCGCGAGCTTGCGGGCGCTGAGCTGCCCACTGCTCGCCGCCCGCAAGCCCGTGCCTACGGTGGCCAAGACCAGACTCAAGTTAACGGCGCATTGTGTTTCACGAGCGCCTCAAAGAGATGTCAGCATATCGTGACGGGCCCATGAAGATCGATGCCTCCTGGGTGAGGGTTGCTGGTTGGTTAAAAAAGAAACTATGGTCCTGGCGCACAGTCAAATGAAGGAACACGGGTGGGTTTTAGTCAGTAAAAGTCTGACACGCCCTTCCGCACCGCTCAGACTTGATGATTTCCCATCAACAACAAAAAAAAGGTATCATGTTACCCAGTAACTGGGGTGTGATGGTCAGATATGCAGTAGTTGCGTGTAAAATACATATACATGTTAATCTATATATATCCGGTTTGACCAAAAATCAAAATCTAAAGTCATTAATTTAAGGTGGCTTAGAATCAGCTCTTGTTGAACGTCAATATTACATAAGACATTCCCCCAAAACGCCCACCAATCGACACTTCCTAGTGCTTTCGCTGGGAAGAAGAAGTGGCGGAACAAACTCTCCAGCAGCACAGCTGTCTGTTCATTTAAAAAAAACACATGACTTTATACAATATATATATATATATATATATACAAATATACATATATACAAATTATAGTTTCCCGAAACCTATATACTTGTTCCATATTCTTTATCTATTTTCAGAAAATCCCACTACACATTAAATATATGACAAGCTCCTAGAAGCAGGTTGAAATCCGTAAATAATGACAAGTCATTCGTCGATCATATACGAGTAGTGTTGCGAGAGTGACCCATATCACCCGAGTGACATTTATAACATGAAAATAAGAGGCTGTTACTCATGTATCATTTTTGGATCCCTTTGAACAAATTTGGAGAAGCGTATGTAGCCGGGATTTAGCTTTTGAAGATTTTACTCAGAGGGACATTTCATTATTTCTGTTATAATCAGGGTATTTAGAAATTAGGTTGTTCCCTTTGTTTTGTGTTCAGATTAGTATCAAAACATAATTCAATTATTTAATTTACCGTTTAATGCACACATATACAACATGTTATGTAATTAACGCACACTCTCGAACACCGCAATTAGAATATTATGTTATAATCTTAATACATACTCGTACAATGAATTTTTATTTTAACATGTATCGGGTGCGGCGATTGAACTGCTCGTCTCAATCGAACTGTTTTAAAATTCAAAATACTGAATCAAATGCATTCAAAATTTTACAGGGTGGTCTTTGACATGTTTACTATCATCATTTGAAGTGATTCTGTTGTGAGAGAAACACATTCAAATTTAGAACAATGGATTAAAAACGTAATACAATAATTGCATAATACATTTGGAGGGAAAATCGAACATCGCAATACGTTGAACGAGAAATTTGTTCATCGCACTTTTCAACGTTATAATGAGACTGGTAGCGTTAAGAAAAGCTACGGTAGCGGATGACGTTGTACCGCAACGGCGCCAGC
Source organism: Sesamia inferens (assembly GCA_037179545.1). Classification (NCBI taxonomy): domain Eukaryota; kingdom Metazoa; phylum Arthropoda; class Insecta; order Lepidoptera; family Noctuidae; genus Sesamia; species Sesamia inferens. The sequence goes on from CM073923.1 coordinate 20,822,324, forward strand.
AATTGTCGAAAAGGTGCGTCATCGATTACACAGAAATCCATCACGCTCAGCAAATCAGCTCGCACAGGATCTCAAGGAGCGACCGTAGCGTTTGTCGCATATTGAAAGAAAAGCTTATAGTCAAACCAATGAAAAGAAAAAAAAACTTTCTCAGGAACTTACTGGTTTGCAACGTAGCGAACAGTTACATCGATCGAAAAAGCTGCTTCGCTTGCTCGACTCTGGCGAGCTTCTCAATTTGGTGTTTTCAGATGAGAAAACTTTCTGCGTTGACCAGTTTCTTAATAGACAAAATGACCGTGTTTCGTTTAAGGGACGTGTCAGCGACCATTCAGATGAATTGCGAGTCTCTCGACGTCAAGGAGCCGATGGAATGGGTCGCAACCAAGTCAAAATAAATCAACAAATCTATCGAGACAAAGTCTTATTACCAGGGCTATTACCGTGGGCACGCTAAACGCGACTTTCCAGCAAAACTCGGCACCATCACACAGAGCAATTCTAAGGCAAAATTGGTTAAAAGTGAACGTTCCGATGCTGATCGACCGAGATATATGGCTGTTGTCATCGCCCGACTTGAACTCGCTGGACTTTTGTATTTGGGGTTTTACAAGTCAAGGCTTGTGCTAATTACAAAACGTCGGTGGAAGCGCTCAAAGCTACCCTTACGCGAGAATGGAACTGTTTAAGTGATGATGTCGTTCGAACAGCGTGCGCTTCTTACAAAATGAGACTCAAGCTTACATTGCAGGCTAAATGCGGCTGTATTCCATCGGAATAAGCCATAATAAAACTTTGCATCTTCCATTTTCACATTCTAAAATTGTATTAATAAATATTGAAAATTAACAAAAATATTTCTTTTTCGCATACGGACAGTTCAATTGCCGCACCCGGTATATGAGTTGTTATTTAATAAATTAGTTACACCAATTCTTGGAGAACGGAAACCTTAACGATCTTGCAATAAGGCTTTTTTATTTTGTATTGAATAATTAAATTTGTTGGAATACAAGTAAAACTGCGACTTTAAAAGTATGTACAAAGAACAGGGTTAATATGACAATAATCACCGTAGTTTTAATTATTTTTGGGATATAAAATTACCTATATTAAAAATTATATAGACCGATTCAGTAAACGATTCTGAACAAACTATTTTCAGGAAGTGTGTTAATTAATTTACATGTTGTATAAACAGACAAGAAAAAAACAAACAGAAAAAAAATAGAGGTGAAGCTTATTGCATAGGAAATCTCTTCCAGAATACCTGCAATAGGACAATAAATACAGGAATGTAGACAACGTGTGGAAAAGTAAAAGACAAAAATAAAAAATGAAATCACAACAAAAACCAAGTATATGCGAAGACATACATTGACGTAAGTATGACGCATCACTTATGTTGCATGTACATACATCACAGCAAAGATAAGTATGTTTAATGAAGTAAGACGAAAGTTCTAAAATAAATGTCACTAGAACCACAAACATAAATTTATAACTCAAATATGATATGCTACAACATTTATTGTTACTAGTTTTATTATGTTTCTCACTGAATAACTACGAAATATGTACTTATAACTAATCTTTTTCCAAATTGTATATTTAGTGATTAATATTTTAATGTGTCTAGTATCTGAAAAAGCATGGTTAATGTAACTTTCATTTTTATATTTTATCTTGCAAAAATAACTGTAATCTTTTACAGACGAAAGCACATCAAACTAGTACAACCTATCAGATTCCTAATTAGATTTTCAAATTGATCTTTACACTATTAAAGCTTAAGGTTAGTAGCTAGCCGCCCGGTAAGGACCAAGCCAGAGTCGATGTCGCGTTGTGTTTCACGGGCGTCTCAAAGAGATGTCAGCACATCGTGACGGGGTCCACGAAGACCGATGCAACGTGGGTCAGGGTTGCGGGATGGTTAAAAAAGAAACCGTGGCCCTGGCCGTCGTACAGGCAAGTTAAAAAACACGGGTGAGTTTTAGTCAGTAAAAGTCTGACAATGAAAGTCATCCTGAGCAAATAGCTAACAAGGCATAGAATGTGTTCGTAACCCCAGGATGGGTAATTTTTTCACATCAACTGATTCATTCAAACGCAAAGCCTTCGTTTCCCTATGTTGCCTACACTGCCATGCAATCTACCCCTAGGTATTAAAATAGTAATTATTAGCTATCTCGTCGACCCACCGTCCGAAGTTTTTAATTTTCCGGGATGAAAACTACCTATTCGATATCAGATATCCACAAATCCGTCAAACTTCTCTAAAACTGTGGGTATACAAACAGATGAAAAAAGAAACTGTTGGCATCTATGAAAATTTGTACATTATATATTTGTATGAAAGTTTTACACTTTAACAAAAAGTTAAGCTTTGTTTTATAGGTCTTATAACAAATGCACCGTCGATCCATTTAAGAGTCAGCGAATGTATGTAGAATGTTTTATGCTATAACAAATACTGTAGTAGGAAAAAATCTAGGATCTAGACTATACTTATTTATTTAATTTAATATTTATGTACACACAATAAAATACATAAAGATACGACAAAACTAAGATCTGAGTACAAAGGTGCTGCTTATTTCTTAAGAAATTTCTTCCAGCAGACCTGCGAAAGGAGAAGTAAAACAGAAATCTAGACAATAGTATGTAAGAACAAGGAGGAAATAAAATATGAATATGATAACTATTAAAGTAATAATATTAAATATACCTAAACATGTAAACCTAAAATAATTATATAAGCCAAACCAATAAAACCAAAAAGAAGTATGCTACTTAAATAAATACATAATACTAAAATATATAAACATGTATAAATAATAAACAAATGTTCATATTCATATTTAAGGAAAGAAACGAAGCCTGTTAATCTATACTAATATATAAAGCTGAAGAATTTGTTTGTTTGTTTGTTTGAACGCGCTAATCTCAATAACTACGGGACCGATTTGGAAAATTATTTTTGTGTTAGATAGCCCATTAATTCAGGAAGGCTTTAGGCTATATAACATCACGCTATGACAAATAGGAACGGAGCAGATCTAACTCCACATGAACGAAGTCGCTTTGCGGCCGCTAGCAATTTATAATATCTGAAAATTAGAATATACTGTGAAGCAACAATACAAAATTTATTGAGCTGCCTATCAATTCTAAAACAATCTCACCGTGAAAAGCCAGGTGTAGTTAACCCCGCGCGCACGTGACTGGAAAGACACCGGGGTGGTTTTTAGTCAGTAGGAGTCTGACAGACCCCGTCGGCCACCCGAGGGTGGCGGACATCCATTGAGGATTTTCCACACCGGTACAAAAAGAAAGGTTAAGTTAGCTTAGCTTAATGACCTGGTGGCGGACTGGCGGCAGAGGCTTCTGCGCCCTACCGCCGGCCTCGCTACCGTCGAGGCGATCCGGCCAGTACTCAACGACTGGCTCGGGAGAAGGCACGGTTCCCTGTCGTTCAGGGTGACGCAGGTACTGTCTGCGCACGGTTGCTTCGGCAAATACCTGCGTCGCTTAGGTAGGGAGCCGGACGCTCGGTGCCACCACTGCATCCAATGCGGGGAGGACACGGCGCAGCACACGCTCTCCGAGTGTGTAGCTTGGGAGGAGCAGCGCCGTGTCCTCACAAATGAAGTAGGAGGCGACCTGACGCTGCCGGCAGTAGTGCGGAGGATGGTCGGTAGCGCAGAGTCGTGGAACGCAGTGGTGTCCTTCTGCGAGGACGTGTCGGAACGGGAGATCACAGCTCCCTTCCCGGGTCGCAGAAGACGCATCGGGCGCCGAAGAAGGGCGGATAACGCCCTCTTCCGCCCCCCATGAATGGGTCCAGGGGCGAGGGACATGGGGAAGTCCCCGCTCCCTATTCGATGGACCCTGAGGCGGAGGCGCGCGCGATTGCCGGCGCGCGCCTCGGAGGCGATGCATGAGGTAGTTTAACACCCCACTACCCCGTGCATGAGACAAGGCCCGGCAAACCGGGCCAGCACGAGGGTGTGGGGCCGTGGAAGAATTTAGACTCCCGCGGCCCCACGCGCACTCGTGATAGAAGAGACACCGGGGTGGTTTTAGTCAGTAAAAGTCTGACAGACTCCGTCGCCCATCCCAGGGCGGCGGGGCCTGTCGGCGGCGGACATCCTATAAGGATTTCCACCCCGCAAAAAAAAAGAACAATGACAGCTCACTCCACTCCAACTTTCCACGGTCAGTTGGTTACAGAATCACACTGCAAAATCAGAATATTAATTTGTAAAACAAATGTATTTACAAAGATTTGAGTTCCATAAATTTGGAGTGACTGTGAGTTAAAGAACGAGAGTAACCCACATAACACGAAGAATTGCAACACTTAAGTGGCAGTGGGCCGGGCGCTTTGCCCGTCGGACGAATGCCCGATGGGGCCGACAGGTTCTCTAGTGGCGACCACGCACCGGAAGACGCTGCTTGGGTAGGCCCTCGACAAGGTGGACCGACGACCTGGTAAAGTTCGCAGGAAACTGCTGGATGCGGGATGCGCAGAACTGGTCGTCGTGGAGATCCTTGGGAGAGGCCTATGTCCAGCACTGAACGTCTTTCGGCTGAAACGATGTGAGTTAAAGTTTTAATTTAAGCAACAAAAATAATTAATTGACATTAAAGTTAGTCGCAATGTCTTTTCTAAGTTATATGTACTTTCCATGTCTTTTCTAAGTTTTATGTACTATCCAAGTATATCTTAGACACCAATGACTGATTATGGTGAAGGAAAACATTCTAAGGAAGCCGGGACTTCAAGTCTGAAATCGCCAACCCGCATTCAGCATGCGGGGTGATTACGCTGAATCCTTCTGTGTATGAGAGGAGGTCTGTGCCCAGCAGTGGGACGATAAGAAAAAAAAAGGTTGATTACGATGATGAACTATTTAAAGAAACAGTAGGAATTATAGAAACATAAAATACCGGTGTTCAAATGCCAGAAAGGATGAAACCTGGATAGTTAGAAAATGGTGAAATAAAATCTACGAGCAACTTTTAACGAGCATAGGTGTTCACGCAGGTGTTCAAGTTCTTACCAAACCTATATTTCTTCCTCGACAACACAATGTATATTGTTGTACTGTCAAAATACAACCCACTGATAGCGTTTTACGGAAATACCTTGCTTCCCAATTAGTAATTTTAAATAAAAAATCGTATGACAATAAATAAGACCTCCAATAGAATATCAGTAACAAAAATCTATACTAATATACATATAAAGCTGGAGAATTTGTTTGCTTGAACACGCTAATCTCAGGAACTACTGGTCCGATTTAAAAAATTCATTTTGCGTTGGATTGCTCATTCATCCAGGAAGCCTTTTTCTATATAACATCACGCTGCGATGAATAGGAGCAGGGCATTTCAAAATTTTAAATGTATGCTGTGTGTGTTTATCTAGAAATGTAATAATAAATCTATAAAAATCGACTCTTTTGGGGTTAAAATACAATGTCCAACTAACTAACTCCACGCAAACAAAGTCGCGGGCAGCCGCTATCATTAATAAATCCGCTTAAAAAAGGTTCCTTAATGTGAACTTAATGCAAAACTAAGCTTTAGGGGAGGCCTTTGTCCAACAGTGGGCCTCTATAGACTGAAAAAGAAGCAGAAGAAACCCTCAACTAAAAAAAATCGTCTCTATCTTAATCTTGAAGTCTCTGTATTTCTAGGCGCTCACTTAGTCATTTAGTCGCTCGGCTAGAACTTTAATAACTTAAATAGATTAATCACCACCCACATTTAGTAAGCTCGTTCTGGATTCCATTATTAATCAATATTCGCCCTTGGTTTAGTTAATTTATCGCTTGCTCAAGTTCATACCGCTCAAGTTATTAACATCGTGTCTCATCATTAGTTACTAAGATTCTTTTTTCGTTCGTTTTATAGTTTTCTTTTACAAATGTCTTAGGTCAATTATATGCTATTTTTGCTGTGAAAGAGTACACTTATTATAGGAAATTATTTACACTCAATCGATGGCCGTAAGCCGCCTAGGCCGTAGTAAGGTTCTGGAGTGGCGGCCACGTACCGGAAGACGCAGCGTAGGGAGGCCCCGAACAAGGTGGACTGATGACCTGGTGAAGGTCTCGGGAAGCGGAAAAGGGCCTTGGGGAGGCCTTTGTCCAACAGTGAACCTCTATAGGCTGAAGAAGAAGAAGAAGCACACTCAATAAACAATAAAACAAAATAAAGGAACAATAATAATAATAAAAAATAATAGAAAAAACACATTTTATTTATTAAATATCTTAATTATCCCGAATTAGTATTAATATAAGACTGAATAAATAAAATATAAATAAAAATATATATAAATACGGACAAATCACACAGATTGAGCTAGCCCCAAAGTAAGTTCGAGACTTGTGTTATGGGATACTAACTCAACGATACTATATTTTATAATAGATACATATAGAGATAAACATCCAAGACCCAAGCCAATCAGGAAAAGATCGTTTACTCGGTACTCTTTATTATGTACACCATATAAACTATAGAACATAAATATAAAGATTTTACAAAGGATGACATAATGGGCGTTCTTATCGCTAAGAGCGATCTTATAGATTATATATAGCGGTTTTTTTTGTACTGAACCATAAAGTAAGTTGCTGTCCAAACTTATATTCTATTAGCTTATTGAAATACTTGTGAAAATGTTTAGAAAAAATTCGTTGAGTGGAAATTTAATTTCAGCCATAGTCTTACAAAGGCAGTCTTCTATATTCAAAGTTCATAAAGTTATTTCATTTCACTACCTCAGAGATAAAAGTTTAGCATATCGGTACCTAATATCTATGTACATAAGTAAAGAAATATTAAATTCTTTTTTTGAGATCAAAACTTTTTTTTTCATATAGAAAGCAAATTTAAACATTATAAAAACTATTTTGTTATATTTACGCAAAAAATACTAGGCCAAACAGATAGTAATCTGGATATAAAAAAATGTAACCAAATCGTTTAACCCCAGCAGTGAACTTTATTGAAAAATATATCGCCTTACACGACTTGTCAAGTGACGCAAAATACCCATAATATTGTTAAATATTCCTACATCGTATACCATCCCCGCTTCGAAAGCAATATTTCACCGTATTTGACTAAAAACCCTTGATGGGTACGCGGTATGACTTCGATTTTTACTTAAATGTAATAAGTATTCAGGAGGTGTAGCTAGAAGTAAGCTTCGCAGCTCGCAGCATCGTACGAGGCTATGTGAGGCTATGTCAAATTCATGAGCATTTTCTGTACAAGCTTCTTACAAAAAATATCAGGTAGAGAAAGTATCTTCGTCATATCAAGTCGACTCGGCTAGTGATACCGTCGCCGCGTCGCCAAAATATCAAGTTATAGAACGTGTGCCAAATTTTCATTTACTAAGGTATCTGTTATGTTTACTAATATAGCTCTTTTTTTAGGAGGTAGTTTTAGATTACGAAAATATTCAAGGAATAATGGTCAACATTTTCCCTTTTTTTTTAAGAGCAGTGATGGTCAAGTAGTATCGTCCACGTCCACGTTCGTGGGCCAGATAGACAGGCGTTTTACTTACTATAAATTATTTCTTCACCATCGCTCTCAAAAAGGTGAAGGAACATATTTTACATCTCTCATATTCGGTAAGAAGGCCCTTATTACCCTCAAATGGGGCTTGTAAGTGACCAATTAGCGCTCTAGGGTAATAATGTAGCTAGAAAACTCTTCAGTCTTTCAAAAAGTTCTCGCACATCTAACCATCATACTGGCAATAGACATCATGCATTCAGCCCCCTGACAAATGAGGTCGCTTCGCTATTCAGCCTTTTCTTCGTATGAGTATAATAGTCATCAATTTTAAATATCGAACGGCGAAGCTCAATTTCATTTTTGAAAAAATAACTGAAACAAAAAGATGAAAAAAGGCGGGAATAGAAAACTTTTACTTTCAATATTGTTTGTTTTTGGAATTTCTTTATAATTACGTGCTAATTAGGGAGAAAATACATGAGTTCTGCAAGTGATGATGATATAAGCTGCACTACTAAACTGATGGAATGGCGGCAAAGATTCTAACAGGAATGAACGCGTCGCGTCGGTTCGTTAGGTAAAAGATCCACTGACTATAAATGACCAAGTTATGGTATTGTCTCTTACCTTGTGCAAAGTTGTCAGTGATCTCGCGAGAATGTCTTCTCTTACAATATTATGAGTGATTTCGCGATAAGTCGCGACACCTTACAGCCTTTGGCTATTTCTCTATTAAGAAAAGTCATGTCACATCAACCAAACCGCGGCGGGACCGCGCGGTTGATAAAAAAAACCCTAAAAAACACAAAAATTATTTATGGATTACATTTTACATGAAAATAAATAAAAAAAAACAACACACGATCCACATGAAGATGCATCTAATTCGCAATACCACAACACACATTACAAATAAGATAAACTTATTTTTGTGTGTTCCGAAAAAACGATAAAGCCGAAGGGTCGACTACAAATCATGGTTGTTCAGGGCATAGGGACAGAATGACGGCAATGTTTGCTAAAGCCTCGATGGGGACACTTTTGCACAACAAAGCAATCTCCGGGGATGAACTCATCGACACTGACACGGGATCAAATATTCAAAGCACCATTGAGATTATTGATGCTATATTTTGGTGGTTTATTTTTATTATTATTATTGAATTTAGTAAATCTACGCGATTTGAAGATTAAAACAATTTTTGTTCTTCAACTGCTGTTGTATGACTGTCACCCTCTTCAGAGAAAGTTGACTTTAATAAACTTCCGCAACATTTATAGCCAAAATTAATTAGTTTTTGTCAAGTTTTTATTATATCAGGTCACTCAGAAAGTATTGCGACAAAATGTTTTTTTTTTATGTATGAGAAGCTGGCCAGTTATAATTTATTTAAAAAATGTGATTATTTATAACTAATAATAGGTACGTTACAAATTGAAAATTTCCCTCCACGTTTTTTGCGAGCTAATTTTTCTCTCGGTGGTAGGCCATACGAGTAACATCGGCCGCCGGCAGAAGTTACCAACCACCAGACAAAGTCTTGCCGCCAAGCGATTTGTCGTGTTCCGGCATGATGTCTGGTGAAGCCGTATGGAGGACGGGTCTGAGCAGTTGTGTTGCGATGTGTGCCGGGTACGATGCGCCAAATGTTGTTGTGTTGGGAGTTTGGTCGTGGAAGTTCTTCGGATCAATCTCCCTTTGGTGCAGCATCGTTGGTAGTATTGTTGGGTTTAACATTGCATCACCTCGCTCAACTGCCGTCTTCCTTCCTATTCGCTCAGTTTTTCTGAGTGAATAGGCTGTTAATAAACTAGCGCGCTTTACCATCAACGATCGCATCACTGCTTACCATCAGGCGGGATTGCGGTCAAGAGCTAGTTTATAATTATAAAAAAAAAAAAAAAAAATATCGTGTCTCTTTGAAAAATGGAATTGCGTCGAGACCATTTTCTATGGCTTTTTACGATTTCAAATGTCTCCTGAAACAAGACCAATCGTACGATAGACTTCAGACTTCAAATGGCATTCATGGATGAAGGCCCTTCTAAGGCAACCGTGCATAGGTGGTATAATGAATTTAAGCGCGGTCGACTAACTTTGCGGGATGAAAAAAGTGGTCGCCCTTTGACGGCTGTTACAGAAGAAAACGTTAAAATTACATACCAAGAAATTCAGCATAAACTGCAGATTGGAACAGAAAGCCTTCACGAGATTGTACAAGTACATCTTCGAAGGATAGTTTCACGCTGGGTGCCGCACAATTTAACCTAATGTTGCAAAAAAACCGTTTTTTTTTTCTAATGTGAAAAAAAAACCTGAAAAAGAAATGTTTTTTTTTTCTGGACCATTAATTTTTCAAGAGCATGAAATCTGAAACTAGCTTTACGTTTCTTTTTTACTTTTATCATTTACCCTTTGCAATCCAGTTTTGTCATTAACAGCTGCGTTCTATTTTGCAGAAATGAATTTGAAAAGACGCAGTTGTTTGTCACAATTATTCTGCTGCAAGCGAGATACTTCATTAAATTTTCAACTGAATTTCTCTGAAAGAAGTATTTTATTGCGGTGTTTACAAATGTATCTTTCGAAGTGGGATTTATTGCTTAAAATTACAATCCTCTTATAAAGTTTTTGAAATACTTAGGAAGTTTTTACAATAGGGTAGTTGACTAAAAAAACGAATTAATCCGTCAGTCAGATTTCCCAAAATTACTAGACACGTATTTTTTCTTTATTCATATACTTAAACAAAAAATGAAGACGACACAGTGAGTTGAAACCTGGTGTTACGTCACTGCACGCTACACTTTTTAGCGAGCAATGACGTCACCAGCCACCACTTTGATTTGATAAAACAAAATATACGTATCCAATATTTTTCTATAATCTGAATGACGGACTAAATAGAATCATTTTTTTTTTAACCAGGAAATATCCCTATTATTATGATTTCCCTGTTTAATAAAAATATCATATAATAACAAGTTTGGTCATGATATTTTTGGACAATATTATCCCGATTAAATGTAACCTAACAGTGATACAGTGAAATAAAACGTTTATTCACAGCGAAGGAAACAATAGCCACGACTTTGTGCATTTATCAAAAAAAAAAAAACGAACAAAAATATATAGTTTGTACAAACTCTCAGCAAGCCATGTATGTACTTATACATGAAACCCTCGAAAACTATAACTACATAAGCCAGCGTCAATCTCAACCAAACTTTATTATATCTAAATCTCCTGGACAGATAACCACGGTACCCTTGAGGACAATAGCGCTCGTATGTACCAATAAGCCGACGAAATTGTTCCCAACAATTTATATGTAATCGTTAAGAAACTAAATCAAGAGTCACAGAGGACGTGTGAAATTAATTACGTAGCAATAAAGTAGGATTCAGAGGCCGTAATAAAGTTAAGACATCCAATGAGGGTGGCTTACGGAACTGTCGTGCAAGAAATTTTAATTCTCTGTTAAACCAACTGACAGCGGGTATACAGTTTTCAGTTATGCTGAAGGGAAAGGTATCGATAAGAAAATACAAAAGACTGAACCCCCCAACTAGACGGGAGTAGGGTCTGGCATACACTTGCCCAACGCTTGAAGTCGGGAAGTTGTAGGTATACAAAGTTATTTTTTGTTTATGTGAAACCTGAATATAGTTTGTTCAAAATAAGCAACTGAATCGATTCCAAACATTTTTACACCATGTTATATTTTTTCACAAATACATTCAAACAATATTACAGTATGGTTACTGAGCGCGCTACGCAGCTTACACGTGCGCATGCCAGCGCTCAGCTGACGCCACAAGTTAATGTATTCGACTCGCCCGTACAAACGGAGCGCGGACCATATTTTTTTTTTTTTTTTTTGGGACAACTAAGTAGGATAACAAGCTCATAACTTTATGGTTTTTCATGATATCTTTTTTAAATTTTGTACATAGATTCTTTACTTAAAAATACTGGACACGTGTTTCGGGTTTCTCATAAAGAAAAAAATAATGTTGTGTTTGCTAGTTGCATGGTAAACTCTGCTTGTAAGATGTAGATGTGGATATTTGTGTGACGTCAGTATGATGCGGTGATACCTCTAAAGTGTTTATTGTAATGTTTAAAAAGTAGATATGAAAGGAAATGATACTCAAAACGAAAAGAATGAAGCTTATAAATTAGAATTCGATTTTGTAATTCCAGAATAACAAAACTCATTTTATGTTAAACTTGACAAAAAAAAAAAAAAAAAAAAAGAACAAAGAAAGCTTACGGTACCTAGTATGTTTAATATTGAATAATGAAGAAACAGGCGCAAAATCAAATAATTATTATTCCTTAATTACCCTTTAAGTATTCAGTAGCGTCGGGTCGTAATATTATTTACCACTTCATTATTTAAATTCATGTTAAAATCATAGGCCGAGTAAAAATGTACCACGGTGGAAAAAATACTTTCTTTTCTGCAAAATATTAATCCAATTTTTTTTCCAGGAACTTTTGAATTGTCAGAGAACAGTCCGTCATAGAAACGAATCTAAGTAGTTGCCTATACCAAGGAGAAGCATATATGTCCGCGAGAAATCGCTGTACGGCGGACAGAGCTCCGGCGGGATCTCATGGCGACATGGAGAGTGCGATTGTCGCAACTTAGTGCTGGGCACGCCACAATAGCGGCGGTACGGGCCTTGGGTAGAGCACCGCCTGGTCCTCTTAGTGGCGATCTCTCGCGTCCGACCCTGGTCCAGGCCATGATCCGGAGCGAGAGTGCATGCCAGGCAGTCACCTCCTCCTGCGAAGCAGCGATGCTGGTAAAGGAGGAGGCGGAGCGCTTGAGCAGCGGGATTCCCAGCGTCCTCACGTCACTAGCCGCCTGGTCGAGAGCCGACATCGAACTCCCGGTCACCGTAGGCACGGGCTTGCGGGCAGTCAGCTGTGGGCAGCTCGCCGCCTAGTAAGGACCAGGCCAGGACTCGAGGGCGCGTTGCGTTTTACGCGCGTCTCGTAGAGATGTCAGCACATCGTGACATCTGAGGAGGGTCTTCGTGAGGGGTCCACGAAGACCGATGCCTCCTGGGTCAGGGTTGCGGGTTGGTTAAAAAAGAAACCATGGCTCTGGCCGTCGCACAGCCAAGTGAAGAAACACGGGTGGGTTTTAGTCAGTAAAAGTGTGACACGCCCGGCCGCTCCGTCCAGAACGAGGAGAGGTCATTTGATGATTTCCCATGCCACCAAAAAAAAGCACATATGTAAAATAATGAGCAAGAAAATCCATGAATATTTTTTTTAAATGTTTCAAAGAAAAATTTATTTGGATTTTTTTCAAAGCATAACTAAGGCCCATGGAAGCAGATCTAAAGCAACAGTTTACTAACTTTATCCGTCGTAAGTAGGTTTATCCTGTTCTCTATTGGTTCAGAGGCCCCTCGTGCGGAAAATTACATCCTCTCTCTCTAAAAGATAGATACCATTATTTTATAGATTAATAAAAGTTTAGGAAGACTTCAAAGGCCTAGTTTGTGATTTAGAGTTAAGTAAACAGTAAATGTAATAAGCTAAGAATTTCGTCGAATTTTGATGATTGGCTTAGATTTCAACGAGCTAATGATGAGAGATCATTATGCTGAGATAAGAACCTTTTGGCCTCGCAACTTTCTGATATTTTGTTGCTATTTTTATGTAAAACTATCTTTTAATTGTTTTTAAGTTAGTTAAATTGGCTTGTATCCTAAAAAATAATTTAATGTCCATCAGATAGATTTATAAAAAATATTGAACACGTATTTTTTATTTTTTCTTTCATTGAAATACTTAAGATATATTGATTTGAAATGTCGCATGACGTCACGCCGTGGTACAAAATATAGCACGGGGTAACGTAATTAGCCCCCACTCCATAACTTTAATACGCTATATCTCAGTAGTTTTTGGTAATTACGACAAAATAAAAAATACGGGTCTTATTTTTTTTTATTATCTATAAGACGGACTAATTATTTTTTTGATTTTCATACCTTGGATACATCCCTATTGTAAGATCTTCCTGCACGAGTCACAATAACAACTTTTTCTTTATTTCTAGTTATAAAAACTGAAGTAGTAACCCTCTAAAAGCATTGACGATAAATTCACCTGTATAAGGTGCATTCATCGTCAGTGGCATACATAGTTTCTGGAAAGTGTGATCCCACGCATAACCCAAACAGATATTACTAAAGTGATTTTACAATACCTTTACTAAAATATGATACAGATATTCATTCCCACCTTCTTTCTTATATTTTCGCGATAGAAGATAGAACCATTGGACACGGCCCCACAGAATCAATCTCATCAATTTGTTGTTTCGTCTTGATAAATAGAACACACACTGAAATGTATTTCATATGTTAAGAGCACATGCCATCTCGCTGCCGCGTTTTGTTTTAGAAAATAAAGAATTGTAAACTTTTTACTTTAGATATTAAAAACGAAATCTTGAGCCGTGTTTTATGTATGCTCGTTTGGTGAGCTGCAAACTTGCGAGGCATCGCATATTTTATTCAGAACTTTTGTTTTTTTTTTTAAGAGTTGTAAATTAACTAATAACTCGCCTTTGGCATCTTTGTTGGTGTTGTTATTATGTTTGGCAATATTTCAAAGTTGTCAAATTGTCAAAGAGGTAATTTTCGTAATATTTCTCAGTGTTTAATCTACACACACCTCCCCTTTTCGAGAGGAAGTGGACTATAATCTACTACCTAGGTTCAATGCGTATTGGTGTGCGGATGGTAGATACCACACATTTTTAACTAGCAGTCGCTCGCAACTTCGTTCGTTATTAAGTGATGGTGTTTAAGGCTGGTACCAAATCATTCGCTAGTGTGCCTCCTCGTATCTTTGCGGTGCCACCTTAAACAGTGTATCTAGTTTCAAATATCTGGGCCACTGGGTCTCTGAGGATCTGAGTGATGATTGTGATTTGGAGAGGGAACGCAGGGCGCTGTCTGTGCGCTGTAACATGCTGGCCCGCAGGTTTGCACGGTGTACCGAACAAGTCAAGGTGACTTTATTTATTTTGGCCTTCTGCCAGTCCTTCTACACTTGCAGCCTGTGGACTAAGTACACGCACCGCTCTGCGAGTCCAATATAATAATGCGTTCAGAATACTGTTCGGACTACGGCGCTGCTGCAGCGCTTCAGCAATGTTTGCTGAGAAAAGAGTGGATGGTTTCCATGCCATCATGCGAAAGCGCTGTGCATCTCTCATGAAACGAATGCGGGCCAGCCCCAACAGCCTTCTTGAGTGTTTTCGTGGACCGCTGGGACTCGCCGATGTGGCGGCACTGGATGCGACTACACACTACGGGAGGTCGCATCCTGGGCTTGGCATAACTTGGCACTTCTGTGCGGTTCCATTTGATTGTATTGTATTTCTATTTTGTGTACTAACAATAGATTTATAAGGTTTTATTTGCATTTAAATTTTTGTATGACTAACATTATATGGACTACGTCTGAAATAAATTATTATTATTATTATTAAAATTTTTGGATATGCTCCGCTAGTATTGGTCTCTACGTGATGTTATATAGCCTTAAGCCTTCCTGGATTAATGGGTATCCAACGCAAAAAGATTTTTTCAAATCGAACCAGTAGTTCCTGAGATTAGTGCGTTCAAACAAACAAACAAACTCTTCAGCTTTATATATTACTATAGATGTTTGGGTTTTAGGAGCTTCCAGTTTCCTCATGATTCACTTTCACCATATCAGAGAGAGAGCAGGGACTGCGACTGGCCTTCGCCGAGAACAGAGGCTTGCAGTCGGCCCCAACGCCTGGTGAAAAACTCTAATAATACCATGAAAATGGTGGCCTAGTGGTTAAAAAGACCAGCCTCTCAAGTATGAGTGCGCGGGTTCGATTCCAGGTCAGGCAAGTACCAATGTAACTTTTCTAAAGTTATATGTACTTTCTAAGTACCTATATCTTGGACACCAATAACTAAAGGTGAAGGAAAATATCTTGAGGAAACCTGGACTTTAACCCTTTACCAGGCCTCGGACGAATCCTGCAGTAATAATATTTTTTTCGTAGATTTAGATGAGTAAAAACATTTGGTATGAAATTTTATCAATAATATTTAATAAATTAGCTGAAAACCTGAAAAAAACCATGTGGGAAAACATAATCCCATTGCCTGTCTAGACGACGACATAATTATTATCTATATATAAAATAAAAAACGATAGTCATTTAGATAGAATTTTTATTATTAATTGTTCATACTAGAAAAAAAAACAAAGAAAGAAAGCCACAAAAACCAAAATCCGGAAATTCTCAAAGATTATTGAGAATTTCTGGATTTTGATTTTTTTTGGCACATAGTGGACAAGCTAGAGGATGGTGCAGGCAATCGAATACAAAGAGGCATTGCTTCATCAACAGTTTTGGGACATAATCTAAATATGGGTCTTCATCTTCATCATTTTCTTCATCCTCAGATGAAAACATTTAATTTAGCATACTTTCGAGTTGTTGATCGTTTAGTACCTGAATAACAAAAATACACTAAAGTAGACTGACAAATTATGACGAGAAAAGTTTACCACCCACATTTTATACTTCGATAAATCACCGTGAATAAATCCTAAGTAAAACCCGTGGCAAAAACATAGTATAAAATAATGATTTTGATTCACCGGGCAATGGACATAATAACACCCACAATAATTAGGCATTCACAGGCTTTGGGTATACGGTTCCCCACATGTATTATTTCGTTATAACACGATATTTTTGAAGTTTTTACTAAGACACAAATCACTAGAAAAACTTAAATTCTCGAACATATCAAAAAATTGTACGACTTACCTTTCTCCGATTCGCCATAATGTTTAAAATTACGGTGCACTAGTCACAAAAATTTACGTTTAACGGCCGGCCACAGAGCAAATGGCTGCAAAAGTGACATTTGTGTTCCGTCACACTTTTTTTTTGTGTTACAATAATTAATATTTCTTATGTCAGCCTTTTTGACAGATTGTGGAAGATTCTTTACCAAAACCTGGTAATAACTTAAGAAAATACTATGTGGGAAATTCTCAATCCATAGCCTGGTTAAGGGTTAAGTCTGAAATCGCCAACCCGCATTGGGCAAGCGTGGTAATTACGCTCAATCCTTCTCTGTATGAGAGGAGACCTGTGCCCAGCAGTGGGACGATTAAAAGGTCGATGATGATGGTCACAATTGTACGTTTGACAAAGGATGAGAACTGTATGATTTTAATTTTCTACCTCGTCTGTCCACTTCTAAATAATATTACAAAAATCCCCCTAATAGAGCAAGCGCCCACGACGGCCAGACCTTCGTGATTTTATAAAAGCTGTAAGTTTCTATGTGTATGTCTCCAACACAGGTAAGAACGACCCGGGATTATAGAGTTTCGATTGTGGTTACTTGGGCCGATAAAAGGTAGTAAAGGTGTATAAAATAGTACCTTAAATTCCTTAAAGTATAAAGTTCAATTTTTTTTTATATTTTCTTCAGGATATCTTTAGACATCACGTTAAACATCGCCGGACATTTTTGACAGTTGCTACCCCTTGCCAGACACCCCTAAACTGTACTAAATTAAAATTAAACTTTCGTTATAGTATAAAAGCTGAATTGTATATATGTTACTTGGACCGGGCATCATACAAATCAGAGGATGTGTATGTTGCCCGGTACTGGCACTGCTCTTGCAGAGGCAAGGACCAGCATTTTGATAGCCGAGTCGAGGAACGAAGATTACAAAAGTCTAATACTAACCATTGCCAAAACATATAAATAAAACCGTTGTCTAACTGAGAACCCGCGAAACCACACTTTAATATAAATTAAAACAAATATAGCATGAAAAACAAAAATCATAGTAACAGATGCCACTGGATTCACAATAATAAGAAACCAGCAGTCTACAGCAACAAAATACTCTAACACAGACTTGCGTATCGCCACTTGGAACGCCCAAGGAGCTAAAGTAAAACCGGCAACATAAGATTTCATTTAGGGGCATTAATGTGGCCTGCATACAAGAAAAAGAATAAAGTCTGGAACGTACAGCTCCACCCATGACGAATGGTAATACCCATTGCAATGGCCACTATGGAACTACTGGACAAACCCACCGGAAATTGGCAATCTTAATTAAAAATTACACCTATCCTATTTTATTTTTTATTTATGGCAACCGAAGCCGATGTCGACTATTCTGCCAATGGCAAAAGTGGATTGAAGACGCAAGAGTGTACCTACGTAAACAATATTATTAATAAAAACAAAAAAATACGGTGTTACATTTGACCCATTTATATCTTGTGAGGTTATTAGAGGGAAGAAACAAACAAAAAGATAAAAGAATCTGACACCTAAATTGAAGTGGTCAAGAAGAAAAGAGATACAGAGACGATGTCAACTACTCTTAAATTTGACAGGGGAAATGACAAGCCTGCTCCTTTGCATTAGTCAACTCTCACATCAATAGGCATATATCTATAACAAACCAGATCTTTCACAGGCTTATAAAACATGATCAAAAAACAAAGCTAAGAAATGTTTCCCACCAGGCGGGAACGCGATCAATTACTTGATTAAAAATTTTAATAAAAAAAGTAATAAAACAAAATTATAACAAGATATGATTTAGAAAATATTATAAACCAAGAAAAGGCGCTCAGGCGCTTTTGCCATGCCTATTATTGGAATCAATTGTAACAGCACATACCTACTTAGGACCCATTAACTTAATCAAATTTTATTCCGTGGTGCTTGGCAATCTGGGCTTCTCCCAGTTGCAATAATGTCCCTTTGTGCCGATTGGCCTAGTTCTGTTCTGTCTCCTGCTTGTTATGGAGGGAAGTGGAAAATATCTTTTTTCTTACTCCTCCGCTATTCTTTTCTGATTAATTTCGTTGCGGGGCCCAAGACAGTTGAATCGTTTCTCCGGGACTCGTCGAGCTTCATTGCTTGGTGTTTTTCTGGCGGTCTCCACTGTTGATTCTGGCTTTCAGGAGTTGCAGTGGGTGGGAAAAAGTGTAGCGGGTTTTGTCCCCAAAAAAAAACCAAGAAAAAGAAAATGCATGATATCCTAGATGGAAAAAAGTAACTTAACTCATCAAGAACCATAGGATGGGCTATTTTTTAGATGTTTACAAGCTCCACGCATCACATGTTCTGAAAAATTCAAGAAGGTCAACACACCTACAGAATATACTTCGGCTTCGGATATTTTAGGACATGAATTTTTGGATAGTTAGGGCAGAATACGGAAATAAGATCAAGCTTACGGCTAATCAGATTAACAAAAAAACCTGAAACGGATAGCAGCGAAAACTCCGAGGATGACATTAAAAAACAACCGACTTCCAAAAAACACTACAAAGGTACTCGGTACGGTAAACTCGGTATCTTTGGTTTTTGTATAAACGTTTTTGAAACCAACTCCTGAAATTAGTTATTTTTCACTTTGTAGTGTTTTTTGGAAGTCGGTTAATTTATTTTATTATTTATGTAGACACAATAAAATACACAATGATAAGACTGTTCAGCTGCATCCGGTCAGATTGGACGCTGACGACACTTGGGAAAAGATCTGTAAGCAAACGACATAATTTTGTTTACTTTAATTTTTACCCGTAATTTTGGTTTAAAAACAAACTACTGAACCGATTTCTATAAAATTCCTATGGGACCAAAATGAAAGTATGAGCAATATTAGACATGACGCGATTACATAACTTAAATTCAGTCTCTTAATTTTAATTGATTGTTGCATAAGCATGGCATTTGACAGCCTTCGTGGCGTAGCGGTAGCGAACGCGGCTGCTGCGCAAGGAGACGCGGATTCGATCCCCGCACTATGCATATATTTATTTGCATGAATATGAATATTTGCACTGTACTGGTCGTGCCTCGGGAAACTCGTTAAGCCGTTAGTCCCGGTTGCCATACGAACACCTAATGACAGTCGTTACGGGTTGTTGGAGCCCTCAAAGTCTACATTTGGGTTGGTACTGCAAAATGTCACCTGGCTGCTTTGGATTCAGTGGAGAGGCGTACGAAAAGGCTGATTGGCGACCCAGATTTAACTCAAAACGGTCTCCAAAGCCTGGAGCACAGGCGTGGAGTAGCCAGCCTTTCAGTGTTCTATAGGATGCATTTTGATGAGTGTGCGAGGGAATTGCATGATTTAATTCCCCTATCTCCCTTCCACCATCGGACGACCCGTCGTATGGCAAGTTTCCACCCTTATGTTGTTAACGCCACTACGATTCGAACGAGGCGTTTCGCCTCGTCTTTTATACCGCGTACATCGAGGGACTGGAAAAATTTGCCAGCGACGGTGTTTCCGTCGGAATACAATTTGAGTGTCTTCAAAGCTAGAGTGGGTTAATAGGCTCTTAATAAACTAGCACGCTTTACCATCAACGATTGCATCGCTGCTTACCATCAGGCGGGATTGCCGTCAAGCACTAGTTTTTCAAAAATATTTTAAAAAATCCTACAAACAAAAAAAAATAACTTTTCAAATCGGTCCAGGCGTCTTAGAATAATCGGTACGTAAACATACATAAAAATAATAATAAAAGATTCCACTGAACTGAGAATCCCTTCTTTTTTTGTTGATTGCCAGCAGACTGGATTGTCTTTACATCAAACAATGCTGCGGCAGACATATTGCTGCCGTGTGAGATTTTTGTTTGTTTTTTTTTTCAATTAAGTATTATGTATTATAGTATTTTAGTTTATAAGTTTGTGTTTTGTTTATAAGTTTCGTTTGTTGTTAACTATGGGTATTTTCCGAAATAAATTATTTGATTTGATTTTTGAAGTCGGTTATAAACGGCAAACGGAAACGGCAATGACACGCAAAAGAACCGATATATCAGCATAACCCCGCTAAAACAATTACCGCTGACGCTCGATGTCGTGGTGGCCTAATGGTTAAAACACCAGCCTCTCAAGTACGAGTGTGCGGGTTCGATTCCAGGTCAGGCAAGTACCAATGTAATTTTTCTAAAGTTATATATACTTTCTAAGTATATCTAGAACACCAACGACTGAAGGTGAAGGAAAACATCTTGAGGAAACCTGGACTTTAAAAGTCTGAAATCGCCAACTCGCATTAAGCTAGCGTGGTGATTACACTCAACCCATCTCTGTATCAATGGAGAGCGCTATGCTCAATGGAGAGGGCTATGCTTGGGATTTCACTGCGCGATCGAATCAGGAATGAGGAGATCCGCAGAAGAACGAGAGTAACCGACATAGCCCGAAGAATTGCAACACTAAAGTGGCAGTGGGCTGGACATATTGCCCGTAGGACCGATGCCCGATGGGGCCGACGGGTTCTCGAGTGGCGACCACGCACCGGAAGACGTAGCGTGGGTAGGCCCCCGACAAGGTGGACCGACGACCTGGTGAAGGTCGCGGGATACCGCTGGATGCGGGAGGCGCAGGACCGGTCGTCGTGGAGAACCTTGGGGGAGGCCTATGTCCAGCAGTGGACGTCTTTCGGCTGAAATGATGATGATGATGATGATCTCTGTATGAGAGGAGACCTGTGCCTAGTAGTTTGACGATAAAAGGTATAAGATGATGAATCCATGGACAATAATTACCATTCTCTCCACTAGACCAATGTTTACTCTAGGATGCATATTCGGTATGGCCCTAAAGCTTTTCCCATCCAAAGGGCACGTCTTCTCAGTGAAAACCGCGCCACTCGATTTTCTCCGTGATATGCAATGGTATTTGTAGCACTACTAACATGAGGAGGAGCTGCAGCTTATTATTTACATAAAGTCAAGTTCCTGCTTGGGGTCAAACCCATAACCAGTTTGGGTCGTTACCCAGTGTCTACATCAGCCCTTTCATAACAATTTATCTACAATATTCCTCTAAATTATAATCACGGATATTCTGATGTTGCGAAATAGGTACTTACGTGTTGATAAAATAACAATGTAGCCAATGCAAATAGCTCAGAAGGATGGTAAACCGCACTGGTAATAGACTATTCATTAATGCGGTTGGAATCTCCCGTCATCGTACGACATTCATTGCTCATAAGCAACATAGGAGCTCATAAAAGGGATCAGAAGATTTACTGGATCGCAGAGCAAAAGAAATATTTTCTTTACGCTCGCACGGAGCGCAAAATTTCTCGGAAGTTTATATGAAAGTGCACGCACGAAAGGATTTTGCGAAGTACCTACTCACAAAAACTATCTCTTGTGTCTTGCTCGTCGCCAGATTCGTACACTTTTTATAAATATACGAAGCTTTGATAATGGTTATACACTTTAACCTCAGCGAGCACAGAAAAACCAAAGCTTTCATATCTACCGTATCTGATTTCTTATTGAAAACTTCTCAAGAAACTGGGTAAAGTGATTCAATTTCTAAAATTTAAAATCTTCTTCGAAATAGGAAATGTGCAGGAATGACGACGCGACGTATCGTTGAATGTCAAAACTTGTCTCAATGTAAGTGAGACTTGTGCGCTCGTTTAAAATTCTTGGAGATGACATTTATACCTATGCATCACACTTTTATGCACGAACGTCATCCCGAGGGAAACATCAAAGAACACCTCGCTGAGCCGTGTCTAATGCAATGTGGAGAAAATGATGGAAAAAGTTATATAACATAATATGTCTAATCCTATATCAAGCTAAGAGACATATATTTTTGCCTGCAAAACATGAAAATGAAAACCTAAACAAATTGTTGAAGATAACTTCACCGAGGCATGCTAGCGGTAAAATTTTATCAAAAATGTATTTTGTAATAAAGTGCCTCTACTTTCACTGGCATTCCATCTACAAAGGTATTCCTTTTCTATGTAATTTTTAATAAATATTTATTCAGCATTACTTCCAATATGTGAGGTATTTCCACACCCAGACGAGGTGGAGTTCACGGCATCACGCGGATTATAAATTAGATTTCATTTCTACGCGTTCTGAGTTCAGATTTTCGTATATTTATAAGACGCTAGGTAAACGTAATACTACCTTATAGCCAACGCAAGAAAATTTTTAGCATACATTTCTGGAATACCTGAGACTCGTAAAAATATTAAAATGATATGGATTTATTAAAATTCAACAAATCTCATTTCAGCCATCTGTGAGGATAGATAATTCTTCATAAATAAAATGCGGTGAGAAAACCTTCAGTAGAATTGATGTAAGTATTTGGGACAGGTTTTAATTTAGGTGGGTACTACATACTTGTTTACACTCCTACACAAACCCTGTTCTCCTTCTTATCTTATTTCTCATTTTCAATATTTATGCTCTGTGCATAATAGGAATCTTCGTTCTTCCAATAATTGTCTTCTACGATATCCTTCTCACCGCTCTAGTTTTCTTATGTCTTCATTTCTTGTCCAGGCGGTTTTCCTTTGGAATGATCTTCTTCAGCATATCAGGACGTTGACCAGTCGGTACACTTTTAAAATTAAAGCTCGGGAGTACTTACGCAAGAAATTGGCAGATTCATCAAACATATAATTTATTCTTTTTCTCTATCTATATTTTTTAATCTCTCTCTACTGTTTATATTTTGTATGTATTTATTATGATATTTATTTTTGTGTTTCTCTTTTAACTTCTCTTTCATATCTTTGCACCTATCATGTTTTGTCTCTGCATCACCTTAAGGTAGACTGGTAGAAAATGCCTAAGGCATTAAGTCCGCCATTGTACAATGTTTTTCTTTGTGCATAAAGTTTTAATAAATAAATACTTTATTTATAACATGTGCTGTGGTATATGTCCTTCTTTTATTATTAAGGAATAATCTATTTCTAAAAACTATAACCACTACGTTGATAGTTTTATTTCCCTACAATATCGCGCATAATTTAAAAATTCACAATAATTGATACATCTTCCCAAATCCAACGCGGAACTGTTAGTACGTATATAATATTATTCGGTGAAAAATATTCACAATAGTAAAAAATTTCACGCTCCATACAAAATTCAGTACTACTAAATAGGTAGCCGTCGCCAAAATTAATCACAGTTAAAAACGAGACTGTCAGTACGATGTGAAGCCCCGTAAACAGCTGTTAACTGTGCCGTGAATTGAATTATCACAACATCCCCAACATCCGCTCGAAACGCTTTTTTCAATTTCCGCGTTTGACTTCTGCTGTCGATTCGGAGACATTTTACGAAATAAATCAACCGGCTTGATGATTTGTATTCTAATCGTTAATCTACCTATGTAATTTAGGAATGTGTTCACAAAATAGGGCTATGAAATTTGGTGGCATACCTAAATGCTCGCATCTTGATTAGACTTTTTAATTTACACTAGCATAGCCAACATTTTGAAAAAAAGCCCAAATGAAGGGAAATGAGTATCGAACTGACAGTCTCCATAAAAAATGTTCAATCTCCATACGATGCTTTATTATACTTCGATTCGATTTTATTACAAATCTTATAAAATGCCAAGCCAATGTTACTCTGCCAAAATTTGGCTATTCTAACTTTGAAATGGGAATGTTCAAATTCAGCCTAATTCACCGTCTTCAGATCTCTGTTTAATCTGTCAAATTCATTTCCGATAATTTTATTCAGCCCTTGTAATAATTTAGCTGAAGCCATATTTGACTTTTTTTGCTTGTTTAACCAAATGTCATCTTCATGTCGCAACTAGTCTTTAAGAATTCAAAGATTATTAGAAAACTTCTAAGACGGAGCCACCACTACGAATCTGATGAACCTTTTCGCCTCTCACAGAGACTGGAATAATTTGCCAGGGGCGGTGTTTCCGTCGAACTACAATTTAAGTGTCTTCAAGGCTAGAGTGAATAGGCTCTTAATAAACTAACGCGCATTACCATCAACGATTGCATCACTGCTTACCATCTAGTATACAATTTATTTAAAAAAATATTAGATAAATGAAATAAATAAATAAATATACGGACAAATCACACAGATTGAGCTAGCCCCAAAGTAAGTTCGAGACTTGTGTTATGGGATACTAACTCAACGATACTATATTTATAATAGATACATATATAGATAAACATCCAAGACCCAGATCAATCAGGAAAAGATCGTTTTCCATCATGACCTGGCCGGGGATCGAACCCGGGGCCTCCGCGTCGCAGGGAGGCGTATTGACCGCTGCGCCACGGAGGCCGAATTATATTTTTAATAGAATAAAAATGGTTTTATTCTATTACGTATAGAATAAAACTTTTTTTTTCGAACTATTCTTCATGCAATACAGTAGATTATTACAATTTATAATGCAAACCTTTATCTAAACCATTCTCACTTTTCCAAAGAGGCTGAGTCCAAGCTTCTAGATTATGGAAGCTTCAATCAAAATTATTATATGACACGCGCCCGTTTTGCTTTTAACGAGATTCGTTTACTGCTGGAGCCTTACACTGATACCGTGCATCATTTTGCGAATGTTAATATTTAATTGAAGTAAAGTGGGTTTGGTTATCATGTGACTAAAGTCAATGCTGCCAGTCTTCTGAACACGCTTCCCGATGACAGCGATGTCAACGCCTACCTAAGTGTTCATTTGTTTTTATGTTACTTGCATAGTTAATTAGTCATTTAATTTTGTACCTAGCATAAATAGTAATACGTACCAAAAAATATGTCTTAAAAATATGTATTGTTGTTGTCGTCATAACGGTTGAAAACAATAACCTATTTTCAGTTATAGACAGATCGTTACTGATGATAGCAATAATAATCATAATAGCAATATAATAATGAGGGTTTTTTTTTTCATATCTCGGGATCCTGGCATCCCAGTCCTTTGGTAGGCGTAAGCCGAAAACAACTCGCGAAAGCCTCTTTGGAAATTTTAATGATATGTGGCACCAACCGAGTCGCTAAACATAAATAGCAGTACGCAGGGCACATTGCTCGTAGAACCGATGGGGCAGTAAGGTTCTGGAGTGGTGGCCACGTACTGGAAGACGCAGCGTAGGGAGGCCCCCAACAAGGTGGACCGATGACCTGGTGAAGGTCGCGGGAAGCCGACGGATGCGGGCAGCACAAGACCGGTCATCGTGGAAAGCCTTGGGGGAGGCCTTTGTCCAGCAGTAGACATCTATAGGCTGAAGAAGTAGAGGCACCCAAGGATAATGCCCGGTTGGAGGATTATTGCAGAATATGGAACAGATGATGGAACTTAAAAAATATGTTGGACTATGGGTTTGATTACTAAAGCTACTTTTGAACAACTACGGCTCCTACCTGATCAATGTTTTATATAAACTACACGTATAAATTTATAGTTATATATATATTGGTGGCACACCACTGGCTGGTTAAAACACCAGCCTCTCAAGTATGAGTGCGCGGGTTCGATTCCAGGTCAGGCAAGTATTAATGTAACTTTCCTAAAGTTATATTTACTTTCTAAGTATATTTTGGACACCAATGACTGAAGGTGAAGGAAAACATCTTGAGGAAACCTGGACTTTAAGTCTGAAATCGCCAACCCGCATTGAGCAAGCGTGGTGATTACGCTCAATCCTTCTCTGTATGAGAGGAGACCTGTGCCCAGCAGTGGGACGATAAAAAGGTTGATAATGATGAAGGAACACGTATAAATGGCGGGGGGTTACTTGCACACTCAATAATGGGCCCCTGAAACGGTCGCTAGCACATGGTGTCGTAGCAACAAGGGAGGAAACGTGTCCTTTTTTTTTTGTTTTTTTTTCCTAAGGTGGAAAAATCCTCATGGAATTATCCTCCGCTCGGGGACACGGAGGGATGTCCGGGACTCTTAAAAACCACCTATGCGTCACCTGCCTTTCCGTCCTGAGTTCTTGTAAGTATATATAATATATTAATTTAAATCGGTACTGAAATAGATTATTGGAAAGTTAAAACAAGAAATAGTTAAGTTTTTCTACCCCCTTTATGTCAAAACTTGGAGATTACCTACTAAGCCCTCACTTTAGACAATTTCGGTGGACGTTTAAGTACTTTCCTATACACCTTCCGGTACTTACATATCTATAATATTACCCAGATTTACCCGTCATGAACGATATCGGTGATCAGCACTCAATGCACTCGATATTGGCGTGATTCTGTTGTTCAGAAACTAAACTAATTTTAAGTTATGTGCATCTTTTTCTTTCCATTTCGATAAGAAAAGGATAGAATATAACATTTTAATTTAAACCGTTCAAATTCAGATATTCCATAGACAGTTTAGACGCGATTATAAACATAACGACTAAAAATACGCCAGTTTACGTCAGAAGCGCACTAATTTGACAGGTCTAAACTGACATTTTATCCTCTGTCCTTTTCTTAACGAAATGGAAAGAAAAAGAAGCACATAACTTAAAATTAGTTTAATTTGTGAACAGAATCGGCGCCATTGTCGACGATTACCTTGTTCAAAAACTAAATTTAAGTTCAGTCCATATTTTTCTGTCTATTTTATTAAGTAAAGGCCGAAGATAAAACATTAGTTTAGTCCTGTCAAACGAATCCATAGACAGTTTAGAAGCTATTAAAACATGGCTACTAAAAATACGTCAGGCGCGAACTAATTTGATAAACCAAAATTTTATCTTATTCGGAAATCAGGCGCCTTAAGAGACTAAGCTTACTTACAGCTAAAAAGACTAGTACGCTTAAAACAAAAATAAAAAAAACGTGTGGCACTCGGGTACTGCCGCGGTAAAGCTATTGCATAGCATTTTGTATCAATTTATGCAATTATAATTATTTATTTATTTTATTTATGCAGTATTTTTTTTCTTTGATATTAATTCAAGTTACACTTTTTGAGCGTGGTGACCGGTAAGAAAACAAATTTTTCTTTTATTAAATAAATAAAAAGTTAATATTATTTAAAATATTTTTATTATTTTACAATACATGTGGGTTTTATTACCTTACAGTAGCTGTTGGTTATTCAGGAATATTTATCATTGAAACTATAGGTTTATGATAACTGAAATAAGAAACATAAGTTTGCGACTTAATATCCTCTAAATACCTAGAAAATACCGCGTCAATGGTGGTCCCATATTTTGTTGTGGACTTTTGTGCATCATTATTCATTTTCAAATTCAATGTTTTTGATAGAAAAGTTGTCCACCGCTCTGATTTTTTATCAGCGAAGTTAATGTTGAAATCGCCAGCCAAGATAAGTGGAAATTTATTACCATTTGTTTCAAGTATTTTCGAGCCACTCGAGTTACTCCAGTAAAGTGCGATGAATAAAATGCTCTACCTCGTCCAATTTTGGATTCGGAGAAATGTAAATTGCTACCATAACTATTTGTAGGCCATTTCTAAGTTTGCATAAGCACGCACAAATATCTCCAACAACTGAGCGCCTAACATTAACATCGCTAACGTGTGCAATATTTATTTCAATATTCGGAGTCATAATATTAGTAATATCATTTTTATTTTGGTAAATAGCTACCCCACCTTTTGAAACAGTATCTCGTTTGAACTGAACAATACAATTAAAATTAGGTATTTCAATTGGATTATCATGCGTCATGCAAGTTTCGGTAAGAAGTAACACATTTGTTTGTCTCGTAACTGAATCTTGTAAATCGTATTTATGACTATTTAGACTGGCAGTTGAAAGTCATTATTGAAATACCATTTCTATTACTAATGAAATCTAATACACTTTGAGCAATCGTCTGAACACTATTTAAAGACAGTCTTTTGAATTCTTGCAACAATTGAAAAAACGGTCGCGTGAGCACTTTTTACTCTATAAAATCACGCGCTTTTATATTTAGTAAACAACACTATAAATAATTTAAAAGTCCAATGAAAAATTAGCATGATATTCATCTTAGCTTTTCCGTTAAAAAAAAAGCTATTTTATAAAAACACTACTAAATTAATTTGAATAAAAGTACTTAATAATTAATTATAAGAAAAGTTTTTAAGGTAGCCATGACAACGTCGATGACGTCTATGACATATCTCTATAGAAGACCTATTTCAGAGAGGAAATTAATCGCAAGTTTAGCACATCGCGACTATCAGTAACATGGCAAGTGTGTAGGACTCAGTTCGCGCCCTGCAATATGCATGCTCTTTTTGAAAATCTATAAATTGTTTTCAAAAGATGTAGTCGCACGCACACAAACATACCGTGCCGAAGACTGCCGAACTGAAACGACGTTAGACGATGGGGAGCGTGAGGTTTTTTCGTTACGGAATTTCTGGATTCGGTCCCCGCGCTCAAGGCCCGCGATAGAAGCTATGCAATAGCTTAAAAATACTTATCTGGCCAATTATATACCTACTGAAGTATGAGCACCCCTGTTTGCAAAACTATTCATTAATCAATGAGTAGAGCCGACCTTCAAACATCCAATTTCAATAACACTAAGCGAAACCTATTAAAATCATACTTAGGTATTCTATACTGTCTTATTTTTAATGCTCAGCCCAGCAACGAAAGTTCAAAGTCCAACAGTGCAATAAACAATAAGATTTAGTCATTCATTACCTGTTTCCTAATGTTAGTGAAAAGTGAGAAAACGGGTAAAAGTCAGCGTTTCCGAACTGGATGAGACTAAAGGATATTACACGGATGAGATAAGCGAAAACACTCTGTAAATGGAAAAGTAACGGGTCAGTAAGCCCGTGATTTTTTTTCTTGTTTTGTAACGTGATAAATGGCCATGAACACAGTAGTCTCGGGTACCCGGGTAAGGTACCTAGACTTGGCTTGGCGGGAACGAATGCCAATGACGCGGGAAATTGGCCTAACTTTTTCCTCATCTCTTTAGAAATGTTTAGTTCAGTATCTACACGTATCAGTCTATTGATAGGGGATCAATCTTTTGCGCCAATTATGTGCGTGTGGAAATCCTTGCGGGAATTATATTTATATTCTGCCAGTATCTACAAATTTTTTGTATATACAATATATTATGTAAATAAACCCCTGCCCGATCCGTGAAGGCATTGTTAGGTATCAATAACTGATTCTACTAATGGATACAAAGCCGGGCTAAACTTAAAAAAAATCCCCCTAAAAGAATAAATTGTATTTCGCAAAAAGAGGTAACTTAATACATGTGCGGTAGGCAACCTTTCCGCGGGCAACGGGGGGCAGGGCACGCGGCACGTGGTCACATCGCTTATAATAATACAGTACAAATAGTGTTGTCACTTTTTTAAAAAATAACAAATTTTGGGAAAGTTGGAGTTAATTCGCGGGAAAAAAAAATAATTTCAAAATTCATTAGTATTGTTACTATGGTGATTATGTAAAATTTCATATTTTTATGTATGTACCTATACTATCTACCAATTCGAAAGAAACCGTTGTCTCTTGATATAGGTAAACCATAGTACCCTCGGAGACTAGATTAATAAATTCAAAGCCAGGAATCAAATCCTTGTTAGGGACAAGAGGGATGCCGTGGCTATTTCGGATTTGGGTAGATAGTTAGACCTACGGGTACGTATTATTTTTTATTTATATTAAAACACCGCCATCTAGACTAATCGTAAGTAAACTTCTTACTACTTCGCACCATGAGGTTTTAATGAATTTTCAATTAAGCAACAGATGGCGCTGTTGTAAAATTTTTAAAATAGTAAAATATTTTGTTACCAATTTATCGAATATTGCAAGTACAGCGAGAATGTATAATAATTTATAATAAACCGCCTAACATTAATTTTAGAAGACATGCAAAGTCTTATCTGGGGATCCCAGGTAAAACTTTACATCAAATATCTTTACGCGTGGATAGATGTCGCGCATACCAGTTTATATAGTTACAAATCACCCTGCTCAGTTTCAGTTCACCAAGTACAGTAGTTGTAATAAATGTACTACAGGTGTCAGTATCTATTCAATTTGGTAGCCATGTGTGACGATGAAAAGCAAACATAAACTTAAAGGGGTGAAAACTTCGATCGATAATACCCAGCTCTTCCATAAGTTGAGTTCTTGCTAAAATTAATATAGGTAGGTACACCTAACTTAACTCTATTAAGACCTTACACTTTTTGGTAGGTAGGTACCTAAAAATACCTTACCCACCTATGTATGTTAATAAGTACATAACACACATAAATTCAGTCTATTCAGGGATTTATTACTCACACAGCTACATCTCAGATTCTTATTTTAAGAACCATTAACTAAACTAATTTTAAGTTAAGTGCATATTTTTCTTTAGTTTTCATTAAGAAAAGGATAGAAGATAACATTTTAGTTTAATCCTGTCAAATTAAGATACATCATAGACAGTATAGACGCGATTAAACATGGGGACCAAAAATATATCAATTTATGTCAAGCGCGGACTAATTTGACAAGTCTAAACTAACATATTATGTTCTATGTGGTTCTATCCTTTTCTTTATGAATTAAAAATAAAAAGATGCACTGAACTTAAGGGAGATGTTTCATTTTAAGCCACCACTAAGTACTCTGTATAGATAAAAAGGAAAAAAAATAAAAGATTTTCATAAAAAATACCACTAAATTAATTTGAATAAAAATACAAGTATATAGGTATAATCAATCATTCACGTTTTTTGTGAGATAACCCTTTATTAAGGTAGAAATGACAGTGGTTATGACGTTTGATTGGCGACTTTGACAGTTCTATTTTCCCGTTGTGTTCGTGTCGAGTGTTGATTTGAGTTGATTGTGTTTATTTAATGGGCCGTATGTTCGGATTTCATGTCTTGTTTTTTTCGCAGTCATGTGGTAGATAATATAGATACGATTGCCTTAGATACATGACACATCAATCAAATGTCACTGTCAAAATCTTCTTTCGCTTATTGCTGACCACCATATTTATTAGTAGTTGTGTTGCACTCCTTGGCCGAGTAAAATTGAATCTGTATAAAAACTAAGCCAAAATGTAGGAAATTAACATTAAAAACAGTTAACTATAACGTAACTATACCTAGCATTAAGTTTACAATGTGCTGGCCCAGGCTCCATACATTTCTGAAACATCTCCTTTAGTTTAGTTTGTGAACAAGAAAATCGGGATCATTAACAGCCTCTTTTATCGGGGAAATTCTTCATGAACTTCCTCCATCGTACGGGTGACAGAACGGTACCTAAGTCGGAATCTTACCGGCTAAAACCTCCGCGTCATTTCACCTCTACCTATGGCAGGTGGCAAGTGTACAGAGGTCGTATGTTGGTGCCTCGTAAACACTAGTACCGTACGTCAGTTACAAACAAAAGCGCCGAATGTCATACAGGGTGTATCTGACATCGTAACGCAAACTTCGCGAAAAGGCTAGACCATATGCCACTAATAAAATTATTATAGTCATTTATGTCGTTAATGAACGGTTACAGAAATAACAGTGTTTAAAACAAAGTGTCGGCTTGACTTTTGAACGTTGCAAGCGTGCCGTCGTGCGGATTTGTAGGTATGACGTTGATCCCTGATGTGAACTCTATTAAATCAGCTGATAAGATAGGTTTTCGAGTATCGTTCACATTGCGCTTTTTTGTGTAATTAGCGAATTAACTAATTTTTACTTTAAAATCTTATTGGGTTATAAAAGTATAGCAAAAATGAACGGTCTAATGTAAAAAAAAACTGCATATATTTTTTTAAATCATGAAATAGTCGACGAAACATTCCACAACTGGAGGGTTCAGAATCATGTACTGGATCCATGGTACTCGTTTGAGCGTCGATGTCAGATACAGCCTTTACAAGATTATAACAAACACCTTATTTGTTTGGATATTTATGATTTGCATAGAACGCTTAACCGATTTGAATGAAATATGACACATGTAAGCTAAATTCCTAATAGGTTAAATTTTTTGATACATATATATTATACTTAATCCATACATGACAGTATTACAATGCATGCATTAGGCAGTTGATTTGAAAGTAATTAAAATACGCAAAATTGTATTGACAAACGCCTCAACTTTATGCGTTTGTTGAATTCCACAAAATGTGTTTAATACTTTTTTTTTTTTTTTGACGCTGTTTGAATGGGTTTACGCACCATACCCCGAAGGGCGTGTGTGGGACTCGCCCAGCCGAAGCCGGGAATACCCACTAAACCCGAACAGCGGCACACCGACATCGCCTTAGTGGCGGGGTCATGGGAAATACCAGAGCCTGCCTACCAATCCCCCGCCGGCGATTCCCGCCAGGGGGCGGGCCCACAGTGGGCCCTCCATAGGGAGGGGCCCGGCTGGGTACGTCTTCTTGTGCGAGAAGACGCAGCAGCCAAGGGTTTTTTAGAAAGGTGTCCTTCCTCTTAGCCCCGCTCGTTTGCCCGGAAGCAAACGGGGCCCCCAGCTCCTCCCAATGAGGAGACCGGGTTGCCCGACGGTGACCCGGAGTTCGGGTCACGTCAGCCACCTGGAGTGGTGGCCGACCCGCCGCACGTGTGACCGCCGAAACGGTCCCCACTTCTGATTTTAGTCCGCGCCGGTAAACCGGTAACCCCCATATCTGGGGGCCGTTCCCCTATCCGCCACCTGGGGACGCGTCCGATGGCAGGCCAGAAACTGCACACGGAACGTGTGTTTAATACCTGGATTTCATCATCCACGTGAGTTGTGATAACCCTAAATTGGATTGTTTACCTCTTTTCTTTGTGGAGCTTGGCGAGAATAAAGGTACATACGCCAGAAGTTCAAGCTATTCGAAACTGCCTAATTTTTCCAATCAACCTTGAACCTTAATGTTTTAGGGATAAAGTATGGACTAAGAAATCTATTAAAGAAATGTGACAGATTGTATTGTTGTGTGCTGCCGTCTATACATGGGTGTCATGCCATAATGAGCGATCTTATTGCTAAAAAGACAACCTTTGGAAACTTAGTTTGCCTTTAGTTAAAATCTTCTATCATATAGTATTCTCCTGTCACAGTGATTGTTTTCGAAGTCCTCCAAAACGGCCGAACCGATTTTAATGAAATTTCTTCTACATAATCATATTAAAGGTTATTTGTTTATTATTATCGTTTAGCAAAGTCAAACGACAATACTGAACAAGTAAACCTAAAAATATGAATAATTGCCATATAATTTTATCTGAGGAATAATTTTAAATTTTTGACAGTTGTTCCAGAAAAAATCTGTCAAACGTCAAATTTATACCACAAATAATAATTACTTCCTCTTCTTCGTCTCCTTCAGCCTTTAGAGGTCCACTGCTGGACAAAGACCAGGGGCGTAGCTACCGCCGTATCTGCCGTATCAATTATACGGGGCCCCGGGCCACGGGGGCCCCCAACTCGCGTAAGCAAAAATTAATAAAAACCTCCCAACTTCTTTTTTTATTTCACAAATGACAAAAGTAAAAAAAAAAAACAATTTCTCTTTTTCCCGCGTAATGGCCTCTGCACACTGCGCGCGACGAGCGACGGGCAACGAGCGATATCCAAAGAGAGCTCTGCTTTTCCGAACGGTTCCGAAGGAAGCGAATTTCTCATTGGATACCGCTCGTCGCGCGCAGTGTGCAGAGGCTAAAGGTCAACAGTAAAAAGCAGCAGCAGTTTTGTGAATTCCCTGAAAGTGATTAGAAAAATACTATAATTAGGTACAGTAATTTTCCAGCAATAAAAATTTTGGAAAAAGTGACACAGATAATTATGATGAATAAATATTTCTATTTATTTTTATGCATTTTTTTTCTTTTGTGACAAATCTTTACCCTTCCTAAGGGCCCCCAAACAAAATTTTATACGGGGCCCCGCTAACGCACGCTACGCTTCTGACAAAGACGTCCCCCAATGCTTTCCATTGCTTTGGGCGGGTTTGCCATAATCCCCACGCTTAGCAGGCCGATTGGGGAACGTTGATTCGTGTTTCACAGTCCACAGGAGAAGTGCTGCTGCCCGCTTCAATGGTGAGAGTTTCCTTAGTTGGCTCTTACGACACCCACGGGAAGATATGGGTTGGTACTATTCTAAGCCCGAAAGCTATCTATCGAAAATTCAGCCCCGAATTGAAGACTGTCTAGATTACTTTTTAATAAAAAGTGACGGGAAATGCGTCCTATTCGCAGTACCGCAGCTCCAGATGCCAACATCCCTATACGGCTACTGTCATACATCTCGCGTTCATGAGCTAGTTTTTACTCGTCACAGCTGTTTCCTTTGCCGTAGTTATAGTTAATAAAGTACCAAACCATGTACTTAAGTGGTATAAGTAAGTATACATCCGCTTCGGTGTCAATGTTTTAGGGTTTCTTTTAAATTTTAATAGTGTTCAATGAGTAGGAAGTTTAGTGTTGTAGGTATCTTCCAACTTCCTTTCGAAATTAGTTCTGTGTATGATTAACAGCCCAGCTGAACGGAGAGGCTAAAGTATACAGTGGCTCCTTTTTTGTGGATGAGATATCATCAAATGAATCAAAATCATGATATAAAATAATCAAAATTTGATAATATTCCCGCTCTTGGCAGAGCGGATGGGCGTGTCAGACTTTTATTTATAAAACCCACCCATGTTCCTTCCCTTACCTGTTATTTTTATGCGAATAAGCTCTTAAACTAACGCGCTTTACCATCAACGATTACATCACTGCTTACCACCATGCGGGATTTCGGTCAAGCACTAGCTTATAATCATAAAAAAAAGAATAACATACAATAGGCGGCCTTATTGCATTCTGCGATATCTTACAAGGTACCCTGAATTTAACTATCTATTCCAGGTTGATGAGATGCGCAGACATAAAAAATGGGGTGGATAGCAGTGCAAAATAGTATATTATAATAGATGCATATACATTCTGAATACACATATAAATAAACATTCTTGTATATCTTGTGACGTACGTGAAGAACTTGTAAACTATGTCGTCTTTCTGCCAGAGAAGTTCTCGTCGGAAAAACTTCAACTGGCTTCAAGGGATATCCACATATCTCCTTGACTATTATTACCTCTCAGCCAAATATACTTTTTTTTAATAATTAC
Source organism: Sesamia inferens (assembly GCA_037179545.1). Lineage (NCBI taxonomy): Eukaryota > Metazoa > Arthropoda > Insecta > Lepidoptera > Noctuidae > Sesamia > Sesamia inferens. The sequence continues at coordinate 20,857,851 of CM073923.1, forward strand.
AAACTAGTGCTTGACTGCAATCCCGCCTGATGGTAAGCAGTGATGCAATCGTTGATGGTAAAGCGCACTAGTTTATTAAGCCTATTCACTTAAAAAACTTAGGAATAGGAAGGGTGACGGCAGTAGAGCAAGGTGATGCAATATTTTGTTAAACCCAAGACCAACACGACCAACGATGCTGCGCCAGAGGGAGATTCATCTGGAGACTCTCCACGATCAAACTCCCGACACAACAACATTTAGCGCATCGTACCCGGCACACATCGCAACACAACCACTCAGACCCGTCCTCCGTACGGCTTCACCAGACATCATGCCGGAACACGACGAATCGCTTGGCGGCAAGACCCCATCCGGTGAGTGGTAACTTCTGCCGGCAGCCGATGTTATGGCCAACAAACTGCAGGAGGGTCGCCTACGCTGGTATGGCCACGTCTTACGCTAATGTTACGTGGGTAACAAATGTCTTGCCATGGCGCCTCCGCCGGGCCGGCACAAGCGGGGTAGACAAAAGAAATGCTGGCTTGACGTTGTAAGAGATGAAATGCGTGCCAACAAGCTCTTACCACAGGATGCTATAGATCGCGCGAAATGGAGAAGAATGTGCAGGAAAGCGGACCCCGGACTCCAACGCGAAAGCAGCGGATGCAACCGAGATAAACGCTGAGATGATGATGATAATGACTCAAATATTGCCATGATCACCATGCTTGAGAGACTGAATGTGTGTACCCCACAGTGCTAGCGAACTTTTATTATTGAGATAAAGTATCTCTATGTTAGACGGTCCCATTTCTAGACGTTCACTACACCCAAGGGAACAATAGGGGTGGTTAATCTTTCACTAGGAACTATGCACTTAATTTTCCATCCACTTTAACAAAAGGATTGCCTCGTTGATCTGGCGTTCTTAAGTTTTACTGCTAAACATACGATCCTGGGTTCGACTTCATAACAAGGTAAAGTGTTTTTGGGCATTTCCAACTGGAATTTCTCAGTTGTAACTCGGGGACTGCTTCTTTGCTTGCGAAATATATACTACAGGTACATCTCTGCCTACCTTTTCGAGAAATATAGGCGTGATGTTGTGTGCTCAAAAAAGAAGTGATTGGGGATAGCGTTCATTCGAGATAGTGTTCATTCGGGATAGTGTTCATTCGGGATAGTGTTCATTCGGGATAGTGTTCATTTCGGAATAGAGTGATTCCGAATACTCTTTATTCAGGATAATGTTCATTCGGGATAGTGTTCATTCCGGATGACGTTCGTTCGGGATAGTGTTAATTTGGGAAAGAGTATTATCGGGACAGTGTTACTTCTGAATTGCGTTCATTCGGGATACAGCAATTCAGAATAGTGCTCATTCGGAATAGCGGGTTTTGGGATAAAGTAATTCGGGTTAGAGTGAATGAGGATATCCTTCATTCCGGATAAAATTATTAAGAATTACGAAATTCGCCCTAATGTATAAGAGACGTTCTTTTACTATACTGTCCTCATTATGCAAACGAGACTCAAACAAAGAGCACTAGAGGTGTTGATGAATGCGGAAAGACATGCGGAAGACGGAAATTAAGAATTCGCTTAATGACAACTCTTGATTAACTTTAATATAACTTGCATTAATTCTGTTCACAGATTATAAAGGGAAAAACATTAATTCTGAGTGTTGTGGGAAAAGACAAGGACGGAATATTTTTACTAGGGTACTTATGTACGCAGGTCGTGTTGGTTCAGTACCGTAAGTGTCGAGCAAGATGTTGCCTTGCAAAAAGGTTTTCGTTTTATATCCAAACTAACTGTTCGCCCCCTACTTCGTACAGTTTTTACAACTTGGCAAAATATTGAGAGTTCTTTATTATATTTTACTTTAATAAAAGTGACTAGACTGGCCAGCGGCTAAGCACCGAATGGTGTTCGGTTTTTTTTTTCACAGGAATGTAGTCACTACGAGCATAAAAAATCTTGAGATAAATATGAAATAGTTTCCCAATTCGTTCAGCAGTCAATCCAATATTGACTACTAAACAAAACATGTTATCATATAGGTACTACAGGACTAAAATAATACTCATCTTTTGCCCTTTTCTTGAAATGAAATGGAAATGTTGAAATAGAAAGGAAAAGATGCACTAATTTTAAATTTAGTTTAATTTGTGAACAATGCTATCGAGGCATTTGTCAGTTACAGCAATCCAATAGAGCCTTATTTAGAGGACAATAAGGATCGCTATACCAGACGCTATACCAATGATGCAATCATCATCATCATCGTCATTTCAGCCGAAAGACGTCCACTGCTGAACATAGGCCTCCCCCAAGGTTCTCCACGACGACCAGTTCTGCGTCTCCCGCATCCAGCGGTTACCCGCGACCTTCACCAGGTCGTCGGTCCACCTTGTCGGGGGCCTACCCACGCTACGTCTTCCGGTGCGTGGTCGCCACTCGAGGACCCGTCGGCCCCATCAGGCATCGGTCCTACGGGCAATGTGTCCAGCCCACTGCCACTTTAGCGTTGCAATTCATCGGGCTATGTCGATTACTCTCGTTCTTCTGCGGATCTCCTCATTCCTGATTCGATCGCGCAGTGAAACCCCAAGCATAGCCCTCTCCATTGCCCTTTGAGTGACATTGAGCCTTCTTATAAGGCCTATTGTTAGCGACCACGTCTCAACTCCATAAGTCATCACTGGCCACACAACGGTCGAAGACTTTTGTCTTGAGATGATGCAATACCAGAGATAAAATAACTGTATATTTATGACATGACATAGATGACATAGATTTTTGTATGTAGATATAGATATTATTTCAATTTTATATATATTTTATTTACTTTTTTTTCTACTCGTATGCAATTTCCGTTGCTCTGTATATAGAGTTATGCAAGGTGCGCCTTATAACATGCATTTAAAGCATTATACAGACTCTAACCTTTAAAACATGTTCAAAATCGCGTTAATTAGGTATAAAATGTGTATAAAACCTCTTTGGTTTAATGGCCGCTACTGCTGAGCATGAATGGGTTTAATTTTAAATTCCCAGATCAGGCAAATTAATATTGAGTATTCTATCCGGAATTTCTCAGTACCAGCCCACTGTCTGGCTTTGAGTCTGACTGTTGAAGTCAATTGTCCTCGCCTTTTATTACATGGAACCAACGGCACGGTTGTCGTAGTGGTTAAGCCATTGACTGCCATTGCGCCATTTGCGTGTCACGGGTTCGATCCCCGCACTGAACAAATATTTGTATGACCGGACAAGTATTTGTTCCGAGTCTGGCTACTTATGTATGCGAGTTTATGTTTGTTAAAGCACCCACGATACAGGAGAAATTCCTAGTATGGGGCACCGGCTTTTTAGGCTTCCGTAGCCAAATGGCAAAAAACGGAACCCTTATAGATTCGTCATGTCTGTCTGACCGTCTGTCCATCCGTATGTCACAGCCATTTTTTTCCGAACCTATAAGAGCTATACTATTGAAACTTGGTAGGTAGATGTATTCTGTGAACCGCATTAAGATTTTGATGCAAAAATAAAAAAATAATAATAAATATTGGGGCTCCCCATACTTAGAACTGAATCTCAAAATTTTTTTTTCATCAAACACATACATACATACGTGTGGGGTATCTATGGAAAGGTCTTCAAAAATGATATCGAGGTTTCTAAAATATTTATTTTCTAAACCGAATAGATTGCGTGACAGACGCCTCCAAAGTGGAAAAAAGTTGCCCCCCCCCCCCTCTAACTTCTAAAATAAGAAGATTAAAAATCTAAAAAAAACATATCATGTACATTACTATAAAAACTACCAACGAAAATTGTTTTGAACGAGAACTAGTAAGTAGTTTTTTTTTAATACCTCGTAAATCGTAAACCGCTCATTACCGCGTAATCTTTCATACAAATAACTTTTACTTTAATTTCATAAATCAATGGTACGGAACCCTTTGTGCGTGAGTCCGACACGCACTTGGCCGGTTTTAAAAATAAATGAATGGTCAAACGTAGATAAAAAATAAATAGAGAAATATAAGCGTGATGTTGTATTATTTATACAACTTTATTTTTTAACAGTATTTTTAAGTAAAGAATCTATGTACAAAATTTTAAAAAGATATATTAAAAGTCACTAAATTATGAGCTTGTTATCTTACTAGGTTGTCCCAACAAAAATATGGTCAACACAACTCTCGCCTGCTACGGCCTCTCACACTGTGCGTCTAGTACTATGATCTACCGTCAACTGTGTTGCGCGCTCGGTAACCACACTGTAACAATTTCTAAATGTATTTGGGAAAAATATAACATGTTGTAAAAATGATTGCAATCAATTCAGTTGCTTAGTCTGAACAAACTAAATTCAGGTTTCGTATATAGATTTGTACATTGTATAATAGTTTATTTTATACCACAAAAAAACCACAACAAAAAGGTATGTTACGTATATTAGTGTAAATCGCACAAAATTAAGAGAATGCAATCAAGGTGAGCCTGTTCACAAATTGCCTTCAAATTAAAATAAAAGTCTCCAATGACCTTCGCATGAGCTATTAAAAGAAAATTTCGCCTGGAAGTTTTATTAGATAGTGCAATTTCGTGTTTTGGGATCGTTTCATGACAATATTGTCATTGATGTCACCTTGAACTTAGCAGGAAAAAAGAACAATGGAGTCAGAAGGGACACTTAGATACTTATGGATCGATAAACGAGTCAGAACAATGGTTTTAGCGTAGAAGGCGACAAGCGACATCCGCACACTAACCGCCTTATTCATAAACGCTGCTTAAAGTTAACTAGTGATTAGCGATTCTTTCACCATACATTTCTGACCTTCTAACGTCACTTAACTTAAATCATCCTTTATGAATAAACACTATAGTGTTTAATTACTATTTTTTTTTTAAATTTATAAACTAGTACTTGACTGCAATCCTGGCTGATTGTAAGCAGTGATGCAATCGATGATGATAAAGCGCGCTAGTTTATTAAACTTATTCACTTAAAAAACTTAGTGAATAGGAGGGAAGACGGCAGTTGAACGAGGTTGTGCAATGTTAAACCCAACAATAAGACCAACGATACTACGCTAGAGGGAGATTGGTCTGGAGACCCTCCACGAGCAAACTCCCGACACAACAACATTTGGCCTATCGGACCCGGCACACATCGCAACACAACTGCTCAGACCCATCCTCTGTGCGGCTTCACCAGACATCATGCCTTAACACGACGAATCGCTTGGCGGCAAATCTTTGTGTGGTGGGTGGTAACTTCTGCCGGCAGCCGATATTATGGCCTACCACCGAATCATTGAATCATTTTGAAGCATTTTGCTAAGCCATTGCTTCATATTATGTATGAAAAGAGTGTTTTGCTCAACAACGTAAAAACACAATATACATGTGTTGATCTGTCAAAATGAAACCCATTGCTATAACTGACAGTGGGTTACGTAATTGCCTTGCCGATGGTGTATAGAAAACAATGCGAAACTATATAGATGAATGTACGACATAATTTATGCATTATATTTAGTGCTTTTGATGTAAAAACCTGAAATTGTGAGCAACCTACGCAAATTGTGTTTATATGCATCCCTTCGTGAAAATTATATTTGGTTTTGGGTTTTTTTTAATTCTGAATTATAAAATTTAAAGTCGTGTCGTGTCGAACTCGTGGTGGCCTAGTGGTTAAAACACCAGCCTCTCAAGTATGAGTGTGCGGGTTCGATTCCAGGTCAGGCAAGTACCAATGTAACTTTTCTAAAGTTATTTGTACTTTCTAAGTATATCTTGGACACCAATGACTGAAGGTGAAGGAAAAGCATCTTGTGGAAACCTGGACTTCATAAGTCTGAAATCGCCAAACCGCATTGAGCTAGCGTGGTGATTACGCTCAATCCTTCTCTGTATGAGAGGAGACCTGTGCTCAGCAGTGGGACGATAAAAGGTTGGTGATGATGATAAAATTTAGAAGAGCAGTTTAGAAAATTTGTTTTTAATTTTAATTTATTTTTTAATATTTAGGTTCATCACCATGTACTATTGCAAAGTGAAGTATCATTATTAACAAAGATAAGTAATTGTTAAGATAAATAATAAATATGTTACGTTAATTTAATTAAGTTTAAAATTTAACGTAACCCCACACTAGGAATTTCTCCTGTATTGTAAGTGCGTATAGAAACATATAAACTAACATACACAAACAGCCATACCCGTCAAAACTTCTTGCAGGTCATGCAATTATTTGTTCCGTATGGGAATCGAACCAGTAGTCAAGCGGTTAATCATTGCGCCAACCGTGCCGTACTTACTATCGCAAGAGACACAGCTCATCCATTCTATAAAAGTCTCAATTAAAGTCGAGAAAAGTAAAGAAAGCTTGAAGTGAGTTATATCAATAGTGTCAAATCCTAGCTTCTGTCACATTCGAATGACAGCTCATGTCAAGTAGCGAGATTTTTGCAAAAGACGATCAGGCTGATCTAAGAATTACTTCTTCTTCAGCCTATAGATGTCCACTGCTGGACAAAGCCCTCCCCCAAGGTTTTCCACGCTGACCGGTCTTGCGCTGCCCGCATCCATCGGCTTCCCGCGACCTTCACCAGGTCATCGGTCCACCTTGTTGGGGGCCGCCCAACGCTGCGTCTTCCAGTACGTGGCCGCCACTCCAGAACCTTACTGCCCCATCGGCCATCAGTTCTACGAGCAATGTGCCCTGCCCACTGCCACTTAAGTTTAGAGACTCGTAAAGCTATATCGGTGACTTTGGTTCTTCTGCGGATCTCCTCATTTCTGATTCGATCACGCAGAGAAATTCCGAGCATAGGTCTTTCCATTGCCCTTTGTGTGACTCTGAGCCTTCGTATGAGGCCCATTGTGAGCGACAACTTTTCAGTTCCGTAAGTCATCACTGGCAACACACATTGGTCAAAGACTTTAGTCTAGACGACGAGAAGATGAATGAATTACTTACACAATATGTAAAGAAAACCCCGTCCGATCGGGAAGGATAATAAAGGTTAAGTAATCACATGACCAAATAAAGTTTGAAACTTTACATAATCATCATAATAACCATAATAATTAATTTTGAAATAATTTTTTTTTCCGCGAATTAACTTCAAATTCAAATTTATTTGGTAAATTTTTAAAAAGTGACAACACCATTTTCCTTATATGAATCTTCTTCTTCTTCAGCCTATGGATGTCCACTGCTGGACAAAGGCCTCCCCCAAGGCTTTCCACGCTGACCGGTCTTGCGCTGCCCGCATCCATCGGCTTCCCGCGACCTTCACCAGGTCATCGGTCCACCTTGTTGGGGGCCTCCCTACGCTGCGTTTTCCAGTACTTATATGAATGAATGTATAATACTCCTTGAAACAAAATACCGCCAGATTTTGTTTGACTACGTGCCCCATCCCCCGTCGCCCGCGCATGTATTGCCATCACCATTGTCACCTTTTGCAAAATAATGTTTTTTGTTTCAAGGATTATTTTTTCAAGATTAGCGAGTCTTTGTAGGCATTAGTAGAATCAGTTATCGATACCTAACAATATCTTGACACATCGGACAGGGTTTTCTTTACATATTGTTGATATTGTAAGTATACCTAATAGACTAAAAACGGAAAATACAATGGCGTCGATTCTCTAGTACACAAACTAAACTAATTTTAAGTGCAACTTTTTCTTTCTATTTCATTAAGAAAAGGGTAGTAATAACATTTAAATTTACTCCTGTCAAATTAAGATATTCCATAGACTGTATAGAAGCGACGTTAACGACGTTTTTTTGACCTCCGTGGCGCAGCGGTCAACACGCCTGCCTGCGATGTGGAGGCCCCGGGTTCGATCCCCGGCCAGGTGATGATTGAAAACAATCTTTTCCCGATTGGCCTGGGTCTTGGATGTTTATCTATATATGTAAGTACCTATATATTATAAATATAGTATCGTTGAGTTAGTATCCCATAACACAAGTCTCGAACTTACTTTGGGGCTAGCTTAATCTATGTGGTTTGTCCGTATATATTTATTATTTTATTATTTCTTAAGTGATTATAAACATGGCGACCAAAAATACGTGAATTTACGTCCGGCGCAGATTACTTTGACAGGTCTAAACTAAAATTTTATCTTTTGTCCTTTTCTTAATTAAATAGATAGAAAAAAGATGCATTCAATTTAAATTCAGATTACTTCATAAACAAGGAAATGGGGGCCAATATCTAACGGACTTAATTTGCTACTACCTATTCAAATATCTCAACCTTACAGCACTTAATTACTCACCGTTCACATAGAGAACTAAGCTTCCTTAACCCAGTATCAAAACAAAGAGGGGACGCAGTAGTTATTTACTATAGAAAGTTCCCGCAATAAACTGTAGATAACAAGCAAAGTTATCTGAGCCTGCACTGCAACCTCAATAGCTTGGTCGTGCACTTTTGTCTGCAGATAAAGGGCGCTGGCTGTCACGTCCCCAGTTCGTCCGCACTCTTTTTTATAGGTTTATTATTGTTTCATATTTTATTATTTATTAAACTCAGGCGGGGACCCCCCATCACAATTGGGCCCGCTGAGGAACTACATTTGCCTTAAAACTATGAGTCCGTTACTTAAGTTATTCTATATTATTACTAGGGTTACATATATATATATTATTATTTTTTATGATTTTTTTTTTTATTTTTTATTTATTTATTTTTTTTTTTTACAATTCTTATTTACTTTTGTTTATTTTATTGTCTAATGTTATTACATTCACTTATTTACTATTGTTTATTCTAACACTATGATTGTTTTATTATCTATACCTATAGCTTATTTATAGTACATACTTAGCCTACGCCTCACCTCGACACCCATACAGTCCCAGGGGGGTACACGGGTGCCGAGGCAAGGCGCTACATTATTACATTATGGTTATCTATATTCTAATTACATGATCTTTAATTATTACATCTAGTTCCTAACTGTTGAGGTTTCATATACAAAGTCTGGCTGTAAAAAGTATATTTTTATATATTTGAAATATGAAGCAGAGCGTGTCAAGTTGTTGACAAGAAAATCATATATGTCGAATATTATTCTGCGGCTCTCTTGTAATGTTGTCTATCTCCATGATTATATCTGTTAATATCTGAACTATTTGTGTTTCCTTCTAACGCGAATAACACTGTGCACTCTATCTCGGCTCTTAACCCCCGAGAATGGTTATGGGCCCAGAGAAGAAGGGAATTTGAGTTCACGTAAAACATTACTAAAACTAAGTAAGTACCTACGAATAAATAATGTTTTCACAAACCCGTATTGAACCACTAAGCAAAGAGAATTATGACAGCTGGAAAATTCAAGCCCAAGCTATTTTAATAAAGAATGACGGGTGGAAATATGTTTGTGGTAAGGAAACTAAGCCAACTGGCGATATTGAGATTTTGAAATGGGAAGCCGAGGATGCTAGGGCCAAGGCTGATATAATACTAGCGATAAACGCATCCGAATTGCGACATATAAGAGGTTGCACCACGTCTAGAGAGGTATGGCTGAAACTGGAATCAATTTACGCCTCGCGTGGACCTGCCAAGAAGGCGACACTGTTAAAAAGGCTACTATTGCACCAGATGAGCGAATCGGGAGACATTCGTGATGAGATGGGCACGTTTTTCGATGCGGTTGATAAACTGGAGGATGTGGACGTAAAAATAAATGAGGATCTATTGTCAATTATCTTGTTATATAGTTTGCCAGCAAGTTTTTCAAGTTTTCGTTGTGCTATTGAAACAAGAGACGATTTACCGAAGCCCGATATTCTAAAAGTTAAGATAATGGAGGAATACGAATCAAGAAATGCTAACCGAATACAAGACAGCGCTATGTACACCCAAAAGAATAAAAAACTTGTTAAACCGAGTACAAGTAACGGATCAAATGAAGGGAAGTATGGTTTTAATATGCCTGCTACCAAACATGCATTGAAACAATCAAAGCAGGAATCTGGAATTGAAAGGAGAGTTTCACTAAACTGTTATCGATGTCATCGTGCTGGGCATAAAGCTTCTGAATGTCGAACAGAACTACAACATTTCAGTTATAATGTTGATATTGATGAGGAACTAACTTCTTTTAATGTTTCAGATCTTGGCAATAACATTGCTGATAGTCTAAACCAGCAATGGGTACTGGATTCTGGGTGCACGTCCCACTTATGCAAGGATGTACAAAAGTTTTATGGTAACCTAGAAGAAACTAGAGGTAAACTAAAATTGGCTACTAACATGGGCGCTGAGGTCCGAGGTAAAGGTGTAGTTAGACTGTCGGCATTAGGTGATAATTCTATAGGGACAGTAGAGTTTAAAGATACTCTTTATGTTCCGGATTTAAGAACAAATCTGATTTCAGTGGCCAAAATTACTGATAATGGTTACGATGTCAAATTTACGCGTGATTTTGCGTGGGTTCTTGATAAAAGTAATAAAGTCAGGTTAACAGCATACCGTCGCGGTAATTTATATTGCGTTGAAGAATATGAAGCTGCCAATGCTGTAACTGATCGGAATTTAAATATGCTTACTTGGCATAAACGTTTAGGGCATCTGAACGGAAAAGATGTTGTCAAACTTTTGGAAAAGGTGGGCGAGCCTGTGAACCCGAACGACTTTAGTTTGGTGCGTGACTGTCAAGTATGTGCTAGAGGTAAAATGATTGCTTTACCGTTTAGTGAGTCAAATGGACCCTGCAATGAGAAATTGCGGATTGTTTATTCGGATATCGTAGGTCCAATGAGATGTGAATCATGGACCGGTGGTAAGTATTTCATAACTTTTATAGATGATAGTACTCGTTGGTGCGAAATTTATATGCTGAAATCTAAAAATAAAGCTCTCGAAGCATTTAAACTATACAAGAGTTATGCTGAAAACATTACAGGATCGAAAATCAAGTACTTTCAATCCGATAATGGCGGTGAGTACTGTAATGCTGATTTTGAAGATTTTCTTCGAAAAGAAGGTATCACGAGGAGATTAACTGTAGCTCGGACTCCACAGCAAAATGGAATTGCTGAAAGGATGAACCGAACTCTAGTTGAGATGGCTAGATGTATGCTATTGGAGTGTGATCTACCTATGAGTTTTTGGGCTGAAGCTGTTGACACAGCATGCTATATAAGGAATCGTTGTCCTACTAGAAGTTTAGGTGGAGAGATACCTTATGAAAAATGGTTCAACAAATCAGTAAAGATACATTATCTACGCAAGTTTGGTGCCAAAGTATCTATACTAAATAAAGATTCAAACAAGGATAAGTTCGCTGCTCGTGGAATACCAGGAATATTTGTAGGGTACCCCAGAACATCCAAAGGTTTTAGGGTGTGGATACCAGAACAGAGGAAGTTCATGATTTCTAGAGATATAAAATTCTACGAAACTGAAGAAATTGGAAATAAAATGCTTCATAATAGTAAGGGCATTATCAATGATACTGAAAATATGGATGACAATGAGAAGAAATTCATCGATATCAGTTTTCACCGGGAACCTGAGCGGACTATGGAACCGGAGCGGACTATGGAACCGGAGCGGACTATGGAACCGGAGCGGACTATGGAACCGGAGCGGACTATGGAAACTGAGCGGACTTTGGAACCGGAACGGTTTATGGAACCGGAACGCATGATGGAACCGACACTGGTACTGGAACCGGAACCGGAAGGAGAAAATTTCTTGAGAACGCGTTGTGCTCAGTCAAGAGGAGTAGTAATATCTAGAGGTCCTGGAAGACCCAGAGTGCTACATACAGGCCGAGTAGGTCGTCCCAGAAAAATTTATCAATCGGTGGAAATGGAGCATCCGGATAATACTGTGGAAGAGCCAATACAAGAAGAACCAGAACAGTCAATAGAAACTGAAGCTGGAGAAGAAACTTTTAGCGACTGTATTGATTTTGCCGGTTCTGCTGAAATATCGCTGGAAGAGGCCCTTAAAGGGGAAGAACGATCAGCTTGGATAGAAGCTATTTTATCGGAAATAAGGAGTCTGCTACAGAAAGGAACTTGGGAGATCGTCAAAAGGCCACCAGACAAAAATATTGTAGGGTGTCGATACGTTTTGACAACTAAGACAAACGTGGATAAGTCAACAAAGAAAAAGGCAAGACTTGTAGCTCAAGGATTTAGTCAAAGATTCGGGGTTGACTATGATAAAACGTTTGCGCCCGTGGCAAGACTCGATAGCGTTAGACTACTGATGGCTCTAGCTGTAGAAATAAATCTGGAGGTTCATCAGCTGGACATCAATACAGCCTACTTATATGGATACTTAGACGAAAAAATTTATATGCGGATACCCAAATTGCTGAAAGAATCTTTAATGAAGCTGACATACACAGAAGGTGAGAATCCTTGTGTAGTTAAACGAGCTGAAGAAATGCTTAAAAGCTTGAACGCTGGCGGCGACGCATGTTTGCTAAAAAAATCCTTATATGGATTGAAGCAAGCGGGTCGGCAATGGAATATTAGACTTGAGAAGAAGCTAAAGGAAATGAGATTAACGCAAAGTTTAAACGAACCCTGTTTATATTTCAGAAACCAAGGAAAAGATCATTTACTTGTTTTAGTCTTCACGGACGATATCCTAGTGGCGTCTGAAAAAGGAGATCGCATAGCTCGTTTTAAAAATGAACTGAGAAAAGAGTTCGAATTAAAAGATTATGGTCAAGCAAAATACTTTTTAGGGATTGACATCCGACGGACTGTCAACGAAATAAGGTTGTCACAAGAGAATTATGTAAAAGAATTACTTGAAAAATATAATATGTTGGATGCGAATACAATAAAAACGCCAATGGAGACCAGTAGCAAAAATAATAAGGCGGGATCTATACAATCAAATAAAGAGGAGAAAAAGTGGCCATATCGTGAGTTGATTGGTTCTTTAATGTACTTGAGTGTAGCAACAAGACCAGACATAGTACATCCTGTAAATAAATTAGCGCAATTTTCTAAGAATCCAGAGAAAGAACACTGGATAGCGGCCAAACGTATCTTACGTTACTTAAAAGAAACTGTGAATTATGGACTGGTGTATACAAAAGCTGGTAATTGCGTGAAGGGATACTGTGATGCAGATTGGGGAGGTTGTCAAATAGATAGACGGTCATTTTCGGGATACGTTTTTATTCTAGGTGGAGCTGGTATTTCATGGATGTCACGCAAACAGCGTACTGTTGCAACATCCAGTTGTGAGGCAGAGTATGTAAGTCTTGCAGAAGCTATAAAGGAAGGATTGTATCTTCAAAGTCTGCTGCTGGAATTGGGACTTGAAAGGTATGCTTCTGTATCCCTTAATGCCGATAGTAGATCTGCGATTTTCCTTGCACAGGATCCAGTGTTCCATGCTAGGAGCAAACATATCGACATCAAGTATCATTTTATTCGGGGTGTCCTAAGAGATAATACTGGCATAAGTTTGGGACATGTACCCACTACTGATATGATAGCGGATGTAATGACAAAACCGCTACCTTGTCTTAAGCATTATAAATGTATTGATGCTATAGGTCTTAAACCTTGTTAAGATTTCTTATATGATGTGTGGATATATGTTTGTTTGATTAATTAAGTTCTGTGCGTTTTTAATTTTGATTTTATTTGATGTTTATAAAAGACTTTGTATTTGAGGAGGCGTGTTGAGGTTTCATATACAAAGTCTGGCTGTAAAAAGTATATTTTTATATATTTGAAATATGAAGCAGAGCGTGTCAAGTTGTTGACAAGAAAATCATATATGTCGAATATTATTCTGCGGCTCTCTTGTAATGTTGTCTATCTCCATGATTATATCTGTTAATATCTGAACTATTTGTGTTTCCTTCTAACGCGAATAACACTGTGCACTCTATCTCGGCTCTTAACCCCCGAGACTAACGTCTACCCGTGCCCTCCCAGGGGGATACACGGGTGCCGAGGCGCGGTGCTGTACTATTATTAATGCAGTTCTTCTTATTTTTATTGTTATCTTTTACACATCTCTGATATTCTATTGTTAGTGTTTTGGGCGCGCCCGCGGACGGCCCGAACATGACCATACCCAGGCCGCCGCGGGCGCGCCCATTACAGTTCTTATCTTCTATCTATCATCTGGTAATTGAGTATTCCACACAATCACAAATTTTGTAATTTAGATGTTTGAAGTATTTTAGCTATTGTCATCCTTTTCTTTGCCACGGTTTTCCCCGCTGAGGGCCCTCACCGCCCCCATCAGGCCGCCCACGACTGCCACGTCACTGTGATGCATGGCCATCTTTAGATTATAATCGATGACCATTTTGGCGGACGCATCCATTGCTTTTCGGGCAAAGCGCCCTATGGCGTCGTCGGTGTCGTCCGAGTAGTAGACACAGGTTAACCTGTGTCTTGACACCGCGACGACCGCGTGGGGAACGCTTTCGTGTAAGCGGAGCCGCTGGGTTTTGGTGTTAACTATGACGACGCTGTCGTAGGTCAGTCCCTGGGCCTCGGGGGCTCTCGGGGACAAAGTTATGCCTCGAGGGGGTGAGGTATGGAAGGGGGGGGAAGGTTTCGTGGGGAGGTTAGAGGGGGTGAGGGGGGGGTTTCGTGGGGAGGCTAGGGGGGGTAAGTGGGGGGGGGGGTATACTGAGGGGTGGGGGTGGGTTGAGGTGGAGGGGATATCCCGAGAGTTGTGGCTTGGTCTCGAAGAGACTAAGAGATAGAGCCCAATCTCGGGTGGACTAGGGTGGGGGGTTGAGGAGTTCCCTCAGGACTCACCGCAGCACTGAAGATGGAAGGTGCTTGAAGATGTGGTGAAGTCTCGAAGTGGCTCGGCGTACTCCTCGGCCGGCTCCGGAGTCTCCACGTCGGGCTGGGATGACGGCTGTAAACACGTGGTCTTGTCTTGGGGGTTATGTGCACGCGGTCTCTGAGGTTAGGACCACGTGCTTTTGGTGTTACTTTTTAAACCCTTATAACTTTGTTGTTTGTAGACCGATTTCCTTGGTGTTTACGCCGCCGGATCCGCCGTGGTGTGTTCTCGCCGGGTAGATGGAGGAGACGCTTTAGGTTGCGCGGGAGAGGTGTTATTAGTCCGCAAAGTTGAAGTTGAATATCTCTGGAACCACTTGCACTAGAGACTTGCCCACACTTACACAGATGAAATAGAGGTTCCCCAACCTGGTGTTACACTTTCCGCCTTATTACTCAACGCGGTATATTTTCTATGAATTTTTTCCGCGGAGTTGATGTTGATATGACGGTGTTTGACCGGTTACTAGATCATAGTACTAGGCGCGTGAGACAGATCAAAGCACCGACGAGCGTTGCGTTGACCATATTTTTGTTAGGACAACCACTTAACATAACAAGCCCATAACTTTGTGGTTTTTCATTACATCTTTTTAAAATTTTGTACATAGTTTTTTTACTTAAAAATATTGGACACGTGTTGTGGATTTCACAAATACAAAAATAAAACATTGTAATAACTTGACAGATAACTAAAGTTAAAAAATTCTTCAACATAATTTCTAACAAGAGACTGATATCGACAGAAAAATACGGTCAGAATATAAATGAACTTCTTGCGCTTTATCGCTTCGCGTCGCTTTAGTAGCTAACATAGGACGTCGTCTACCAGATTAGTATCTATACATATACAATGCCTAACGGGATTTGTCACTAGAGCAATGCAATTGAGGAGTTCTTGAATTAACAAGCTAGCTACAGTTGCTTCGTTCACAGAATCGGGCTTAGTCTTACTGATTGACGTTTGCGATCCATGTTACGGTTCTAAGAAAGTGTGTTTTATTGTTAATGGTAATGGCGCCGATTCTGTTAACAAACTAAACTAATTTTAAGTTATGTGCATCTCTTTTTTCCATTTCGTTAAGAAAAGGACAGAAGATAAAAAGTGAAAAAACCAGCAGATTTGGTTTTCATAACCCACTATTTTTTACGCTAAAGTTAATTCATAATTCTTATAGTTCTAGCCACGAAATCCCTATCATTCTGTATGTAAAAAAGTAATTGCCTGTGTCTAAAAATATCAAACTAACTTACGTTTAATTTAGCCACGTCGCCGTCATAAAGTTATAATTAAATTCTCCGTCAGGTATTTTCTATTAAAGTTAAGCGACCTGTTAGTAGCTGATCACAATCGTGGGCTTCAAAAAATTCGCATCGCAGACGTTAGCGTGCCTTATCATAGTTATCATGTATCAAACTCCTCCAGTCTTGCATGAAAGATATTTTAATTGGAATCTACTTCAAGACGTGTTGAGCAAACCATGGAGAAGGACTTAAATGGATTACGCACAATGCTTTCAATTCATGATAATAGAATCTATGTTAACAGTGAGATTAGCTTTCAACGGCATAATACACAATCACCTATATACCTAAGTATAGGTTAAGCGAATTGCAATATCCTGAATAGCGGTTTTGTTACAATATACTGAAAATCTCGTTATGAAATAGAAAAAAAAAATCTTTTTAATATAAATTATAAACAGGCGGGATTGCGGTCAAGCTAGTGCTTGACCGCAATCCCGCCTGTTTATAATTTATATCTTTGGATGCTAAGCAGTGATGTAATCGTTTATGGTAAAGCGCGCTAGTTTATTAAGAGCCTAATTCACAGAATGCAAAATTATAAACAATAGAATACAAGGATAGATTGGCGATTGGGCTCGCCACAATAGCGGCGGTAAGTCCCCTCTTTGAGGAGTGGCTAGAGAGGCGCCACGGCGCCCTCACCTTCCGCCTGACGCAGATCCTCACCGCACACGGTTGTTTCGGGAGGTTCCTGTTCCGTATCAGGCGGGAGGAAACGCCAGGGTGTCACCATTGTGTGGATCGCTCTGAAGACACGGTGGAGCATACGGTGGAGGTCTGCCCGGCTTGGGTAGAGCACCGCCGTGTCCTGGTAGTGGCGATCGGCGGCGATCTCTCGCGTCCGACCCTGATCCAGGCCATGGTCCGGAGCGAGAGTGCATGTCAGGCCGTCACTTCCTTCTGCGAAGCAGTGATGCTGGCAAAGGAGGAGGCGGAGCGCGTGAGGCAACGGGAATCCCAGCGCCCTCACGCCACAGCCGCCGCAGTAGACGCCCTAGTCGGGAGACGACACCTAACTCCCAGCCACCGTGGGCGCGGGCCTGCGGGCGGTGAGCAGTGGGCAGCTCGCCGCCCGATAAGGACCAGGCCCGAGTCGACTGCGCGTCATATTTTACGCGCACCTCAAAGAGATGGCAGCACATCGTGACGGGGTTCACGAAGACCGATGCCTCCTGGGTCAGGGTTGCGGGTTGGTTAAACAAGAAACCGTGGCCCTGGCCGTCGCACAGGTAAGTGAAGAAAAACGGGTAGATTTTAGTCAGTAAAAGTCTGACACGCCCTTCCGCTCCGCCCAGAGCGGGAGAAGTCATTTGATGATTTCCCATTCCAACAAAAAAAAAAGGATAGATTGGCGATTACCACGGCCAATACGTCGACATCGATCGATTCCAATAGGACCGTTTGTCTCAATATTGTCACTCCGTTTGCTAGTCCCTCCATTAAGTGAATGCATGCTTAAAGTAAAAAATGAGAAGTGAGTGCCATGGAGGCGATGCCATACATTATTAACACAACGGTCAGTCGTCGATGTCGTAAATGAAACTATAAATCGTAGTTGCACTTTTTTTATTGAGCTCATAAATCAATATAGATATATACGTAGGCGGTAGGGTACTTAAGTACAAAGTAAAATAAAAAAAAATAGAATACATATAAGGTTTAAAATATGGATATGTCAGGCTTAATCTCGCGAGGTGACGTATATTTGATTGATGCATTCTACGTTTCAATTACAATATTTACCATCATTTAAGTGCAACGGCTGCAACCTACGAGTGCGTTGTCGGTTCGAACCTTTTCGAAAAGCTTTTTGTGCTGGAAAACAGTGGGAGAGCAATAGTGGAACCATAAATTCGCAGACATGTGACGCCAACTCACTTTAGGCCCGCGTGGTGAATTACGGCCCACATCCTCCCATAACGAGGTGGCCCGTGTTCTAATAGTGGGAACATTATAGACTTTTTTGTAAGGCGTACCTACATCTTTCTAATGGGACGCCCACATTTCGACTTCATCTAATAGGGAATGTTTCCTGGGTTAAAAAAAATGATTCTATTAAGTCCCTCATTCAGATTATAGAAAAATATTGGTTCCGTATATTTTGTTTTATCAAATCAATAAAAATTGACAAATATAAAAGGCATCAAATATCAGAAGTGGTGGCTGGTGACGTCAGTGCTCGCTAAAAAGTGTAGCGTGCAGTGGCGTCACACGAGTTTTCAACGCACTGTGTCGTCTTAATTTTTTGTTTATATGAAAAAGAAAAAATACCTACGTGTGTAGTATTTTTTGGAAATCTGACTGAAGGACTAATTAGTTATTTTTAGTCAATTACCCTATTATTCTATTTAATTTAATAAAAAAATCAGACGTGGCTACAATAATAACAGCCGCACAGGTCGATTAATCAGGTTATGCTAAGCTTGTCGCGGCTGGTCTGTGGACCATCTTTACATACCAAGACCTCGGAAAGCACTTTAAGCTATCATTTGGAGATCTTTGACCGTTGTCACGGGTAATTAGAAATCATCATTCATCATCATCATCATCGTCAACGTATCAACCAGATAATTATGGCTGGGTATTGAAAGATGACAAATACCACTTCAAATGGTTTGAAGGGGACCAACTACCAAGTTATGTTAGTGATTCGCGCAGCGGTCACCACGCCTGACTGCGAGGTGGAGGCCCCGGGTTCGATCCCCGGCCAGGTCATGATGGGAAACGATCTTTTCCTGATTGGCCTGGGTCTTGGATGTTTATCTATATATGTATCTATTATAAAATATAGTATCGTTGAGTTAGTATCCCATAACACAAGTCTCGAACTTACTTTGGGGCTAGCTCAATCTGTATGATTTGGCCGTAAAAAAAAAAAAAAAAAAATTAATTAGGTATGTCCTTTATTTCGAACTTATGATCATCATCATCAGCCTCTACTCGTCCACTTCTGGACATAGGCCTCTTCCATGGCACGCCAACAAGCTCGATTCTGAGCGGTTCTACGCCAGCCACCTTTTTGATGTCGTCGCTCCTTCTCGCCCAAGGACGTCCTACGCTACGTTTGCCGAGACGCGGTCTCCACACGAGGACTCGTTTACCCCAACGGTTATCGGCCCTGCGGCATATGTGACCAGCCCATTGCCACTTCAGCTTGCACCTCTCAGCTATGTCGGTGACTTTAACTGGGTTGTGGAGGTCAGGGGCCTTAGTCTGCTATTACAATAAATAAATAAATATGGACAAATCACACAGATTGAGCTAGCCCCAAAGTAAGTTCGAGACTTGTGTTATGGGATACTAACTCAACGATAATATATTTATAATAGATACATATATAGAAAAACATCCAAACATCAAAATAGTGTAAAAATGGTCGTTCAGTGATCTCATAAAGATCGATTTTGACAAGTTTCGTAATTTTCCAACAAAATGGTGCTATTATGACTTTCCAGTGGTCAATCACTGACACTGTACTCCACTTTAATAATTCAATATTAACTTCTAGAAAATCTTAGAAATTAACGGGTTTTATCATAATGGCAATACTGCAATTTTATTCTATCACCATTCCATTACGAGACGACTGACCAAATAGATAGGTCAGTATGAATTTAGCAGACTACGAACGTTTAAGCACAATGACAATGGAATTATGTTGGAATGACAAATTTATAAAAATAGCAGACTACGGCCCCAGATAGGCAGTCGCTCCATTAAATTACTGTTATTCCATTGAATCCGGTTAGACTGGAAGCTGATCCCAACATAGTTGGAGGAAATGCTGCTGGCAGATGATAAACTTAATCAAGAAATCCGATCCTTTTAACAGCATAATAATCACAATAATCAATTCGTAAAACATAAAACTTTGCGTAATTAATTAGTACTATGTATAAGTATATTATGTTGAATCAAGGAATTATTAATCATTGTGTGAAATTATAAGATACAACTTTATTATGTATTTAATATCGTGTTACATGAATGATAAATACCAAGAACTTATCCGTGGTTTAATATCAAAGAAAGAGGCACGAAAGCAAAGGCAAAGAAGTCACACTTCAGACAAAGCTAAAATAAATCAGTAAGCTTAGGTAACCTCCTATTAGATTAACTTTTTACTGGTGAGTAGATGATTCAGTGGGTAGTTTTAATTAAATCATTGGCCTATTATTGGTATTTTTCTTCCAATTTCATTAGGTAGTCGATAAAATGTTAGTTTAGATCTGTCTCCTGAGGTATTTTTAGTCGCCATGTTTACAATCGCTTCTAAACTGTCTATGGAGTATCTTAATTTAACAGGATTAAACTAAACGATATCTTTTATCCTTTTCTTGATGAAATAGACAAAAAGAGATGCACTTAACTTTAAATTAGTTTAGTTTGTGAACATAGGAATCAGCGCTATTGACTGAACTTCCCTAAACTCTTATAGCTTACTAATTTATAAGCGATTTTTACTAGATATTTTACTAGTTATACAGAGATTCTCCATCGCATTCTCCTTTAATACAAGCAATTATTTGGCAAATGAAAGCAAATGGGCGCTGTCCAAAAATTATACTCGGTCACACCAACGAAATCCCTCGGTGGTAGGCCATAACACCGGCCGCCGGCAGAAGTTACCACCCACCAGACAAAGCCTTGCCGCCAAGCGATTTGTCGTATTCCGGCATGATGTCTGGTGAAGCCGTACGGAGGATGGGTCTGAGTAGTTGTGTTGCGATGTATGCCGGTTGGGAGTTTGGTCGTGGAGGGTCTTCAAATCAAACTCCCTTTGGCGCAGCATCGTTGGTCGTGTTGTTGGGTTTAACATTGCATCACCTCGCTCAACTGCCGTCTTCCTTCCTATTCGTTCAATCTGAGTGAATAGGTTCTTAATAAACTAGCGCGCTTTACCATCAACGATCGCATCACTGCTTACCATCAGGCGCGATTGCGGTCAAGCGCTAGTTTATAATTATTAAAAAATAGAAATGATAAATGAAAATTAACCCTCGAAACCTCACTAAAAAGTAGAATAATCTTAAAAATAATAGCCGTCACCTCTAAGTTCACAAATAAGAACTATACATTAGGTATGATAAGAAGCTTATTAGACACGAAAACTCACAACTGATACTCAATTCGTGCATGACTTATTTCGATGCTGATAATAGATGATTTCTATTCTAACACATACAATTCAGCTGAGTATGGACTTATGATATCACACCTTACCAAAATGTAATCTAATACCATAGGCGTTCATTATAAAATTTGCATGTCATAAAGGATATTCGCAATATTGCTTACGAGCACGTTATTAATTTTGTTACAATACTCGTTGACCTTAGGCTAATAGCGCATGGGACAGCAAAACTACGCAACAACCTGATTCAGGTGAAAAACTAGAAGCATCACCATAGTACCAATATAAACAGATAATAATTTGTATTTATGGTGGTTATTAGAAGTGAAAGGATGATAGAAAAAGTTATGATATCCCAAAATTTAAGCTGACAGGGAAAAGGTAGGTATATTTTCTTGAAGATGTCTGAAAATGGAAAGCATTCAAATATTATTAATTGCCTATTCATACTTCCTCCGTTTCCCTGCATTGTCGTCAGTCAGCTGTCTTAGGTAGGCCGTAGCCGGCGCGATGCCTTGATCAAGGTTGTTGCGCACACGCCGCATACCGCGAATCAAGATCACTATCGCCGTCTCTGTCTACCGTCGCCGGCGCAGCACTGAGAAATACTCCGGCCACAGGAATTTAACATACTTATACGTACTTACATAGTAGTTTTGTTATATCATCACAACATTAGTGCCTATTCATTAGATGTCTGCGGCATGTCGGCTTACCGTTATGGAGAAAGAGTTATCAAAATGTGAGGTTGCGTGCATGTTCCCAGGGGAACACTGTAGTCACTTACTCGCAGACAGTGCATGTTCCATGGAGGTATTCTTATCTTCTGCTTCTTCGTTTCGTTCTTGACAGAACGGCTGTGTTCACTATGACTGAATTCGGGACGTTGATGTAGCTCGCCGCTCGATCTCTATCCATCTATCCCTGTTTAACGACTGCCTGTAACATTCATTTACAGGTCCCACCACTGCGACTTGATTTGGTCGGTACACCTCATTGGTGACATTCCACAAGGTCTGTTCCCTGCTACTCTGCAATATTTCTATGCAATTCTTTTTGCGCCTTGACACGTGACCGAAAAACCCAAGTATACGGGACTGTACTAATTCTGAAAGACGCTGTTTGATGCCGAGTGCTTGGAGTATAGAAACGTTCGTTCTAAACTCGGACTATGATACCCCTAGCATTCTTCTCTAAGATCACATTTCTAGAACGTCTATCTCTTTCTTTTCCAGTGCTCGTAACGTTCACGTTTCAGCTGCGTTGAGAAATGTGAGAAATATTAATGCTCGGACGAGCCCGATCTTAGTGACTATATGTCGCGATTCCTCCATATTTTCTTGAGCTTCTCCATTGCCCCTCTTGTCATGGCCATGTGCCGTTAGATTACCTTCTTATCTGGTTCTGCATTTTTCAAGAATGTTACTGGTAACATTATTCATTTCACCAGTACTAGTACCTACGGGTCTAAGAAAAACTATCGCTGTTTTCCACACTTTCCTAAATGATATGTTATTAAATTAGTTTCTCTTTTATATCGTTACACTTGTGTTGAAAGGCCTTTACTTACTTAAACTTTCATATTTATTTACAACATATAATTTTCCAGTAAATATGTTATTTATTGGTCATGGCACTTGGTTATCTGGCTCAATATTCAATTACACGGCATGATGCATGTGTGATAGATATCATATTCCAGCACTGAAATACATCTAGTTGTTAGTCATGGTGAGAAAGAAAGCATGAAACCAAATGGTAGGTACCTGCGTAAAAGGGAATGAAGAACAAGTATTCGAACATTAGTTCCACATGCGACAAATAAAATGTAGGATACAGTTTTCTATTCATAATGGTAGAAAAATTAGGACATATGTCAACGAGTCCCTTTAGGAAGGGTTTCACAAGTGTGTATGCATCTAAGGGGTCGTACCGCATATGTCACGCAAGCAAGCTGGCGTTTAACGGCTCCAAAACGTCTGTTGAGCAGCGATGCGTGACGGCCACGATACGGGTGCCGGGACCGCGGCCGCTCCCCTGCGGTAACACGCTATTACATCGTTTTCAACCTGTGCCTCGTTATTACACCCACGATGTTCATATTAATGAAATTCCCCATGAGGTTGCTTGTTTATTAAACTTTCAATGATTTCCCATCCCTCCCAATCCTATTCTTTTATGGAACATCTCGAAATGTGTAAACAGAACACAGTTTTGTTTGCCTGTACTCAGTACCTTTGCCTTTTACCTAAGTATCAGAGTAGGTAGTTTCAATACAAATTTATGTATCGCTCACAGACAGTTCCTTCTCTAACTACAGTATCGCTTGCGCTACGTACGGCAATAATGTATTGGATTTAAAGATTGCAATATCGTAGTGAAGTGGTAATACATGTCTACCTGCAACATCCAATGACCCCTTTAATAAAACCTAGAACAGCAAATACACTTTATGTTAATTTTCCATTACAATATTTGCATAAAAAGTTGGTAGACAGAACTTAAGAATTGCGTTGTAAAATAAACAAACTGAAAGAAAATAAAAGAGCAAAAACGAAACTGGAACAAACACGATAGGATCTCAGTATTTCAAGGAACAATTACAAAAAAAAACAGCAAAAATAAATGTTCATTACTGTATAAATGTTTCTAGACTCAAGAAACTAAAAGAAAAACCTAATAAAGTAACCGCAAAAACGAAAGAAATGGTTGAAGGTCAAAAGAAAACTAGGAACAAAAAGTTTGTGACCTTCGACATTGAAACGTAATCCGTGTCTATATTTGCAGATGCTAACTACGTGATCAATGTGAATGTTTTCCATGCAGAGTGTGATTACATACCAACCCAATAACATTAAGGTACATTACATAACCAGGCGGGCGCGTAATGGCTCGTAAGTGGCGGGTTACTGGCAACACGCTCCGCCGCCGGTCCAACACAACATCATTTTACAATGTAGCCAATCGTAACGGACATCCAAATTCCTGTTACACGGGTCAAGAAGCCAACCGATTAAGATACCCCAGATAAAACTACACGAGGAGATAAAGTTTGACCTCCGAAAATTGATCAGATTGCACTTCGCCCGGAGAAAAATCAGAGACACGCCCCCGAAAATTATATACCACAAAGCCGACATACGGCCTTAAATATTTAGACTCGTATTTTAAGTATTGGTCGCATTTTGTACAGGCGACAGCACTACAATCTGTCAGATTTCCTTATCAGATTTTCAACTTTATCTATAAAGCATTAAGGCTCAAGGTTGATTGGGAAAGTTTGACAGTTTCGGGAAGGTTGACCTGCTATCGTCCGTACAACACTGCTCATGAAGGGTCGATAAATTTCCTGTAGCTAAGAATTATTGCGAAATTAATATCGCGTAATTAAATTGCACAGTCATTCAAAATAAGTGACTGTTAAGGTATCAGAGCCAACAATTGTTAAGAATTGAATGTAACAATGTCTGATTCTGCCTACAATCCTTCATTTGTAACTGGAGTTTCATTAATGGGGATGATGAAGGTCCTTTCTTATAAAAGGAGTATCATTCCTTAGAACCTATTCCTGGAAACATGTCGTTATTTATGTACGGACGACAACAGGTCAAGCCATCCGAAACTGTCAAATATTCACAATCAACCTCGAGCCTTAATGCTTTAGAGATAAAGTTGAAAATCTAATAAAGAAATCTGTCAGATTGTCGTAGCTTGATGTGCTGTCATCTGTATCTTAGTACTTTCTCAACCACTAAAATTACCATGCTTATTTTGTAATCACCAACAAGTTAGGTAGGTATTGCAAATCTGCGAACATATGCAGTCACTCCTACAAATAGTTATGTAACAATATTTTTGTACCACTTATATTGTGACAACAGTACACCTAAATTAAGTCATATTAAAGATTTATAACTGTCTTAGGACATAAATACAGTTGTGTCCGCGACTTCCTAAGCCTCGGGAAACAAAATTTATTTTTGCGCCAAACCCAATGTATTTTTTACAATAAAGTAATGTGTAAATTATTCAATATAACAATCAGCTGATGGTCAGTGATAGTCCGATTACAATTGATGCAGCCGTTTCTTAGATTAGTCGACTAACTTGACATTTTCTGTCAAGTGACAAAAGCTATCCTAATTTATAAACATGAACGCTAATAGAGATAGATAGATGAATGTTCGTTAATTTTTCACGCAAAAACTAATGAAACGATTTGGATGATATTTGGCACACATGTGGTATATAACAAGAAATAACTCA
Source organism: Sesamia inferens (assembly GCA_037179545.1). NCBI lineage: Eukaryota > Metazoa > Arthropoda > Insecta > Lepidoptera > Noctuidae > Sesamia > Sesamia inferens. Next base: position 20,883,389 of record CM073923.1, read on the forward strand.
TAGAATTTTTTATTCCGATATTCCCATGAGATCAAAATGTATGCGAGTGAAACGCGGGTAGTTTTACTTATCAAAGTAGGGGGTAGTCTTACTTTGCGTTTCACCCGCATAATTTTTTATCGAAATAAATAAAATTTAAGAGTTTTGGTGGGAAAGTCAAGCTGAGTGTCACGCTCATTTTTCATTGGAGTTTTAAATTATTTATAGTGTTGTTTACTAATTAAAAGTGCGTCATTTATGTAGTAAAAAGTGCATTCAGTAAATAATTCTTAAAGAACATTGAGATATCGCAGCATAGTGGCCTCATCATGACTTTGCCTCAAACCTCCCTCATAGACGGTTCACGCGGTCGTCTTTTTCGATATGAATGAAAATTCATTACGACACCTTGGCTAAATGCACAAACCGAACCCAAAGAAGAAAGGTAGGTAGGCCATAACATCGGTCGCCGGCAGAAGTTACCACCCACCAGACAACGCCTTGCCGCCAAGCGATTTGTCGTGTTCCGGCATGATGTCTGGTGAAGCTGTACGGAGGACGGGTCTGAGCAGTTGTGTTGCGATGTGTGCCGGGTACGATGCGCCTAATGTTGTTGTGTTGGGAGTTTGGTCGTGGAGGGTCTTCAGATCAATCTCCCTTTGGCGCAGCATCGTTGGTAGTGTTGTTGGGTTTAACATTGCATCACCTCGCTCAACTGCCGTCTTCCTTCCTATTCGCTCAGTTTTTCTGAGTGAATAGGCTCTTAATAAACTAGCGCGCTTTACCATCAACGATCGCAGCACTGCTTACCATCAGGCGGAATTGCGGTCAAGCGTTAGTTTATAATAATTAATAAAAAAAAAAAATAGTTCCTAACAATCCCAACACGTGACATTGGCTAAATCCACAAACCATGCGAAGCCAAAGAAAAAAAATGAAAATGTCTATTTGTAATGGAAAAATACCAAATGACACTTTTATTTAATTTTATTTATTTGGTATACACAGATGTCAACAAAGACTTTTGAGTTACGAGGCCGAAACCCTACAGAGTCGCTGTCGCGTTGTTGCAGCACCGTGTATATTGACTCAAGTGGGGTTTCTGTATGTTCTGTCGTTAGTAGTGGCTTAGAAGCTTTGGCGTCATGAATGTCTATAAGCTACTACGTTGACATAGGTGTGACAGAACCCTTGCCGAACGCTGTCCTGGTAACAGTTTTCGAAAGATTAAATATTGACTGTCATATCCTTATCAAATTTTCATCATAATTTTATTTGTGTTCGGATTTTTTTTTTTTTTTTTATAAATTATAAACCAGCGCTTGACCGCAATCCCGCCTGATGGGCAGTGATGCGATCGTTGATGGTAAAGCGCGCTAGTTTATTAAGAGCCTATTCACTCTAGCCTTGAAGACACTCAAATTGTAATTTGACGGAAACACCGACGCCGGCAAATTGTTCCAGTCCCTCGATGTACGCGGCATAAAGGAGGAAGCAAAACGCTTCGTCCGGATCGCAGTGGTGTCAACAACGTAAGGGTGGAAACTCGCCGTACGACGGGTCGTCCGATGATGGAACGGAGATGGGGGAATTAAGTCATGCAATTCCCTTGCACACTCACCAGAATGCATCCTATAGAAGACCGAAAGGCTGGCTACTCTACGCCTGTGCTCCAGGCTTTGGAGACCGTTTCGAGTTAAGTCTGGGTCGCCAATCAGCCTCTTCGCACGCCTCTCCACCGAATCCAAAGCGGCAAGGTGACACTTCGCAGCACCAGCCCAAATGTGGCTGCAGTACTCCACACACGAGCGGGCCTGTGCTTTGTATAAAATTAGAAGCTGCCCAGGTGTGAAGTACCGCCGGACTTTCGCGATGACGCCTAGTTTTCTGGCAGCCACCCCGGCCTTGGACTCAATGAACCGCCCAAAGTTAAGGCTCGAGGAAATCTCAACTCCCAAAAGCTGAAGGCGGTCGGTACACTCCAAGGATACATTCTGAAAAGTAGGAGCCAAGGTAAACTGGCTCCTTTTGGCGGTGAAAAGACACGCCTGTGTTTTGGCGGCATTGAATGCTACAAGATTGGCATTGCCCCATTCGGAGACTGCCTGCAGTGCAGCACTCACACGCTCTACCATGGCCTCTCTTTCGGACCGGATAGTTTCCTTACTAGCCCGAGCTTCCGGCAGGTATCTCTCCACAACTGTGCTGTCATCTGCATACCCATAGATACCGGGCATCAGCAGATCGTTAATATGCAGCAGGAACAGAGTTGCAGAGAGAACAGACCCCTGAGGAACACCGGCATTGGTCGACATGGGCTCAGATGAACATCCGTCGACAACAACTCGGAGGGACCGTTCAGTCAGGAAGTCTTTTACCCAGCCAGTCAGGCCAGGCAGTTTTATACTCGATAAAATTTTATGGGTATACTTTCAATCGGTAATATTCATATTTTAGAACGTACTTGTATATGGTAATTATAAGAATTGACAAGGTCATGGTATATCTATGTACAATAACCTTTATATCTGCAGGCTTTTATTTAGGTAAAGTGTTTAGTTACTTAGATTTTCATTTTGGCATATAGTACTTAAATACATAGTACAAAGTCATTTTTTTTTAACAGACACATGTGCTGCTGGGTAGTTTGTTCTATCACTTCTTCTTCCCAGCACAAGCACTAGGAAGTGGCGTTTTGAGAGGCTATCTTATTTAATATTGACGTTCAAAAACTGCTGATTTTCAGCCTAATTTGAATAAATTTTGCATAAAAAGTTGGTAGACAGAACAAAGAGTACCTACCTAGATTAATATGATTATTTATATTATCGCCAACTATTTTAGACATTACCTAGCAATTCAGGTACATTTTCTACATTCCAATAAGTTGACTTACCTACTCTTCACCATACAAGAGTACTTCCTAATATAATATGACAATAGTTTTACACCTCCCAAAAGCTTTTTAAGAATCAGCTGACGAAATAAGCACTACGTAGGTAGAAACTTGTATTAAATTCAGTAAGTGTGTAAGCGAAACCTAGACTATCTAATATCGTTTATAAGTAGCACAAAGCCATTAATCAGAAAACTACATACTGTTAGCAAACTAGACGGCCTATTTTCTAGGTCCATATTCGCCTGTTCACAAAGTTTTGATTCGCCATTACAAAACCGTTATACAACATGATAACTGCTCCAAAGTTGAAACACCATCAATTTCGCACACAGAAGCGTAAACTGATCTAATTATATTATGTTTGGGAGGCTTTGTCTTCTTACGTAATATCTTTAGCCTTAAGAGGCTACATGAGATTGCGTAAAGGCTTCTACGATACATCACTTTCTCCTCGTAGATATCTGACTTTTATTTAGGTCGGCTTGACTCATGACTCGGCTTATGTATTCTGATAGCAGACGACTAAGCAATCCACTTTAAAAAGGTCATGCAGTAAAAGATACCTACGGTTGTGGGATAAGAACACGTGTTGCTCTAAAAGTCTTCTATCATTTTGCCTTTTGTGACCGGCACGGCGGCACAAGCTGAAAGGAAAATGGGAATCCGAGAATATATCATTCCTTTTTAGAAGAAACAAAACATCTATCATGATTCGCCTTATTAAATACCAACGGCAATAAGTATAGGTGTTGATATTAGGCGAATTTCCAATACATCTCAATAAGTCGAAATTTATATAAAAAAATCATACTTATAACTTTACGTAATGTTAACTGAGCATAAATCTAATATCAAAGTTCGTAAAGTTATAAAACACAACAGATTTATGTTTAAAGACATAATAAATACGGTGATTATGATTTATATGATAAACGTGTTAAATCCACGTAACAGCATCACGGAAACACGAACGGTATTCTTTTTATTTTTTTCGTTGCTCGTCCGATCTGAAAGCACAATACAAAATTAATGACTGTTTTACGTGTTGTCGTAAACCACGGAACCCTCAAATAAAAATTCCTCGCACAACGAAACAAAAAGTAATGCTTAGGGAGGAAAAGTTCTACTATATGTACAAAAACACTTCTCCTACGTATCACTTCTTTGTTTATGTTTTGGCTTTACAGCCCCCACTTGGGCCCAAACTGAAAACAAAATCTATAATGTTAATTAAAATTATAAGGATTTTTCATTTTGGATTTGTGAAAATATTTTGATATTTGATAGTCCCATTCTCGAGGAAAGCTGCCTATTTAAGACCCGCTGTGATCCTCAGGAGCCGAGTAAAAAGAATGAAAATCAGAAGATGCTATAAAATATATTAAATCCACTACAAATCATTGGAATTGATAAGGTTTACTAACTTAGGCTTTTTTATTAGGCTTCAATTAATCCTTCGATTTCTAAAGAGTCCAATATAAAAGTTACTTTAAATGGGCACTAAGCTAATCAAAAAATAGCCACTGTAGCAAAATAATATACTGGCGGAGTAAATAGAATTGGTGCTGTTATTTCTTGGAACCAGATCACGCTACGTAAGGGTTTAAATGGAAAATCACTAGTCTGTCTGGAATGTCTAGTTATAGCAAAGGTGCAAATGTGGACACCTTCGTCTCATATACTGGTGGCGCCACCTACACTCGTTTAGAGCCATTAAACATATCGAGTTTATTACTAACACACATATATTATATGTTATCTGAGTTATGGCGTTAGAGCCCAGAATATGGCTATTAACAAAGCAGTATTGCGCAATAAAACTCGTATTTGTCATAGCAAAATCAATTACCATCAACATGATAATTGAGCCGTTTTATATTTTGAGTTTATTGTGGGACTAATATTTACAATCCAATCAAGAATATTTCCGGAACAAATTCATTTAATCTGTCATCGAAAATAAATAAATTCTCAAGTTTTAGACAACCATCGTATAAGGTGCAGGAAGTCATGCTTAGATTTATAAAAGATTTTATATTTATAAGAGAATTCATTGAAGAAATTCCTCTTAAAAATGAATGGGAAAATTGATTCCGTCATCTTACGTGAACGACACCTTAAAATTTAATGGTTAATTAGAGTTACATGATTTTTCAAAGTTACCTTAATCCTCCTTTATCATCAAGTCTGTGTTTGATCTAACTATTTTCTATTCAAATATATTGGTTTTAAATAAAGGAAACACCGGAGTATCCGTAAAAATACGTGTAGTCTGGTAACACTATGCCATTGAATGACGCTGTTTCGATTCCCGCGGTCGAGTGGTCGAGCTAATACGATACCATTTGCATCGAGTCATCTATTCGAATTGCTTGATTGAGACAGTTCGTAGAGTAATTAAATCGATTTCGATTCGTTTGGGTGCATCACTGATTCTGTAAACATGGTTGGCATGAATAGAAATGGTATCTTAACATTAATTTTAATTTCACTCGCAAATTACTTTAGAATTGCTGGAACTGGTTGTTACTATTAACAGTCAAACTCAATAATACTTATCTTAGAATTAGATTTTATGAATACGGGGCTCAATAACTTCAGCTATTCATATGTGTAAAGCAAATAATAACTTCTCGTATCCATGAAAAGGGAATTGCCCTGAATTGTAACAGCTCAGTGTAGATTAATAAGGGTTGTGCCTAATTAAAGCCTACAAAATGATGGTCCTTCCACGGAAATTAATTTTGATCTGCCGTTAAATATAGCCCGTACTATTATTGATATACATATGTATATATCAATGCGTTGACTAATTGCGTATTAAACCCTAGTGAGTCGCTCAGATAGCATCCGCGTTTTTGTTGCATCGCCATTCATGGAACAGAATATTGCCTATTGTCCTTAGTGAGACGCAGCAGAGGTTAAGCGTTCTTTCTTGCGCTCTTTGATGAGTTCCTTTGTAAAGAATCAACCAGTTCCCTCGAAGTCAAATAAAAAGTATACGCATTCACAGTAACTATGTAATACTTCATGTTTCCCAAACTATTAAGTTCGCCACAATAACGTGTTTGCGAAATAAAATCGTGAGTAACTTTCCTTTATTTTTATGAAATATCTTAGCAATGGCTAAAACTTGAGGCTTTCGTATTTATTTGATTTCGTAATCATAATACAGTATGATTTATTGTAATGTTTTGTCCAGTTGTTTGATCGGTTTCTTAGAATCAATCGGCGAACAAAAATAACATCGCCGAGGAACGTTGGACAGTCTTTTGTTTATTTTTCTCAAACCAACCACAACAATAGGCAGTATAAGCTGAAAGCACAAAGTGGCACTAACAGTAAAGCTCCATCACTCATTTAGGTGTCATGAATGGGGAAATATCCATTAAGATATTCTTTTTATGGCTTTCATAGCTGGCGTCGTCGTGGGCATCACAACTCCAGCCATATTGGATTTCACAGTGAGGAATTTCCAGGGATTTTTAAATTATTTTCCGCTGGTACGTTACTGTTGCTGCTTTAATGCGCTTTTATGCTTCATTCAGCGTTCATTAAACAGAAATATGAACTAGTGAGATGAAAAACGTTCGCAGAATTTTGTATAAGTTTTAGTGTTATACAAAAGTGACTTGGTCTATTATGTCTGCCATATATTGGCAATTTTGCCTTAGGTGCGTTATTTTTGTGACACCTACTAATTGAAATTGTCGACTTTTGTAAAAGATTTATTAACACAATTCAGAGGCATTGACAATCATTTAATAAATTAACGACGATAACCAGACTATTAAAGTCAAATGGACATCTTTACGCAGGCGTAAAAATATTTTGGCTATGATGCCTAAATTAGGACTATATAAATATTCAATGTTACAAACGTATATTTAAATAACGATCTGTCACGAATTTTGAATATGTAACAAAATTACTATAGACGTTTTCTATTCTTCTTATAAATTGTCTTCGGGCTTCGAATGATACTCAGACATGATTAGAAAAATAAAATTGCAGATTAACACGTGCAAACTTGCACAGTAAACTCGTTGAAATAAGATTATTTGCGTCATCGATGCACATGCGAAGATAGCATGCAATCATCTCGCGCGAATCCTTCTAGTTATAGGATACGTTTTACAAAAAAACAAGTCATGTGTCCTGCTCGTTTCGCCGTTGAATAAACTCTCCATACATTTGTATCCCTTATTGCCTGATGTATGTACAGCCCATCAACCTATTACAATCTGTCAGATTTCTGTGTTAGATTTTCAACTTTATCTCTAAAACATTAAATATCAAGATTGATTGGTAATATTTGTTAGTTTCGGATAGCTTGACCTGCTGTCGTCGGCACTTAAAATACACCATTCAAGTATTCACTTCTTTAAAAATATTCTGCTCAGTATGTGACATGGCGGTGGCGCGCCTGCTGCGAATTTCTAATTTTGTACAGATTTCAGACAAAAAGAAACAAGTTTGTATAGAACTGTAATAAAGGGCCAAAATACAAAATATTTGTCAAAGTAAAGAAATTATTTAATAGATTTTTCAGAAATAAGGAATCAGGAAAAGAGGAAAGAATATATAATATTATAATTTCAACAAATTATGAATTAGGTATTTTCTGGAGCAGCCCGGAAGCGGAAAGAGGACGGAAACCGAGTTCTGTTGCGAGAGAAACCAATTTTGGTTTATTTACAATTTATGTTTATAATCCTCTTCGGTAAGTCATCATCATCTCAGCGTTAATCCCAGTCGCGTCCGTAGCTTTTCAGCTTTGGAGCCTAGGGTCCGCTTTATCAGTCTAACTGCTGATTTTGGCTAAACTTCGATATTTTCCGGGAAGCGACTGCCGTCTGACCTCTACAACCCGAAGACGATATCTAAGCATTGCAGTTAGACCAATTGTTAGATTTTTGAGGGCTCCAACAACGCGTAACGACTACCACTAGATGTTTGTATGGCAACCGGGACCAACGGCTTAACGTGCTTTCCGAGGCACGACCAGACCAGTGCAAATATTCATATTCATGTATACAAATATTTGCACTGTGCGGGCATCGAACCCGCGTCTCCTTGTGCAACGGCCGCGATCGCTACCGCTACGCCAGAGAGGCTAATCCTCTTCGGTAAATATCTAATTAAATGTAAGCAACAAAATATTGAAAGAAATGGTCCCTAGACATATCAAAAGAAAACATCACTGCCACCAATAATATTCCTGCAGGAAAACAATGTTTGTAAAAGAACTTATCGATAAAGATTTCTCAGCAGCTTTTAACACTCAATCAAAATGCAAACGCGGAGGTTATTATCATTGCCCGCCATTATCAAGCCCCATCAATCAAACTTTTAAGTAGGTTTGGGCAGATAAAGCAGAAGCTCCGAATCTCCGATGACCGCCCTTCCGAGCTTGGAGTTCGTGAGCCGAACTTCCACGATGTCCTCAGCGAAGCCCCGAAGCCATACGAACCACGGCACGAACAAGCGGAGCCGCAACGAATATCAGTCGGAAACAAAATATCGTCGTATAAGTACGTCTCAGTCGCTCGCGCGCTCGCGAACCTAAGTTATTCTCTTCGTCACACACTTGTGACTGTAAGTGGAGTGAAACTTATGAAAATCTGAAGAAATTGTTATAAAACATAGCGATTTAGTGTTACTTTACAGAAGGAGTTGTTCAATGGATTTTTCTGACACGTTACGGTGGACGTTCGCGCCACGAAATTTGTTTTTGTTTGCGCGGTTTGAGGCGGTGCACTAATTGCTCTTGCGGAGGTAAGCAAGATTTTTTGTTGTAATTGTTAATGGATAGCTGGACTTCGTTTCATTTGTTGTTGGCTTTTATATAATTATTTTGGAATAATTGTTCGGAGCAAGAACAGGTTTACTTAATACGAAGTTAACAACAAGGACTGAAGGCAAATAAACTCGTATACCGCCAACGGCAACTTCTTCTTTGTAATCATCGCTATTAAAAACCTGATGCATTTTATCCTGTTTCATTTTTATTCTACATCTAAAGGCGTATTCTTCTTTCGAATCAGTCAGTCATTATACACTTATTACATTTGATCACAAATCATTCATCCCATGTTCCAGGGACTATAAAAAGCTACCTTTTGCGTGTTTATATCTATCGGGCCGGCTCATCCGCCGACTGAAACCAGTTCTCGGCCAGATGATAGTTTGTTATTATTTTTTTCCCCGAGCGGGTATCTCAGTGATCCGGTATCGAGAGACCAACTACCATCTTACTCCATGCGCCATCGTACACACAATAAGAATAATATGAATTTGGTATGTCGCTAATGAGCATCTTCGTAAAATATTTTACATCGAATGTACGCAGCTTATCATATACGAAAATGGAATGAAGAGGGCTTGTGACGTCTTTTAAGGCTCAAAGTATTTTGATAATATTCGCTCCAAGTAAAGCCAAGTTCGAGATAGAAATGTTTATTTTGATAATAAACCTAATTTAAGTTAAGAGAGATTCTTTTTGATATTTCAAGAAACTAACAAATTTGTATGAATATTAATTTTAGCTTATTTACCTTAACTTCTGCAACGGAATCCAGCATTTGGTTATAATTGCGTGTTCCTCTGCTTTAATAAACACGAACATTCCAAAGCGGTAACAGATTATCATTAGACTGTTACTAGATCTGTTAACAATGTTATAAAAATCAAAATTATATAAAACCAGCATAGTATGTTTATACTATGGTGATTTTATATAATTTTGATTCATAACAGTCAAAATCCTGACGGTCTACCTGGCTGACATTAAAATACATTCACACACAATACATCATTAAAAATACTGACATTAAAATACAGCCTTAAATGAAAGTCTTAACAAAATTTGGAGGCTGTATTATTTGTGAAGTGTTCACTAAACAATGAATAATTTTTTAAAAATTCCATCCCTATGAGGGTGAAATTGTCGAATTTTGTTTGTATGGAAAATGTATACCTTGAATTAATAATACTGAAACTAGTCACGAATACTTACCTAAATAAATTAAAATCTTTACAGAAATTATCCTTTAGATACTTAAAGGACATAGAGGATGCAATTAATATGAAAAATCTTATTTCATTGATCTGGAAACGTGAAGCACAGGTTACTAAAACAATATTATTCCTTTAATTTATAAACTTGAAGCTTTTCTGAATAATTTTTAAGATTTTTAATTAATATTTTCCAAAACTACCTACCTTTTTTCCGACACCCATGCGGGCGAAGCTATGGTCAGAAGTTAGTTAATAATATGTACCGTTTTGTTTTCTTTAGTCGTGTTTCGTGTTGTTGTCGTGTTGGTCTTTTGAATGTCCTCTATGTCATTTAATTTTATCCCCAATCTGGCTGCTGTACATTCCTAAATATAACTAAGTGTATGTTGTAGCAAATTTATAAAATATATAAAATACAACTGATGGTAGAGTATATGCACAGCAAAATAAAATTAGGTTTGTATCGTCGGCGTCAGGAGAAGTTATGAGATAGAATATTAAAATTCCCCAGCTCAGCTTAATATATTCATATAAGCCTCGAATATATATTTTATTGGTGCATCTTCTAGTTAAACCGATTCCTGGTTTCATCCGACATCGTGAATTAATTATCTAGCGTCAAGACGATCGGTCCTCTCACATTCATTAAAACTCTGTCTTCGCTTCACTGATTGGTTTTACTTAACAAATCTGCTCACGCTTTACTTGTGTAAGTTTGAATAGGGAAATAAGGTTAGATTAAATAGGGTCGTAATTCCGTAGCTGTTAATCAATGTCGTTGGTTACCAGTTGTTAAATTACTGTAAAACAACAAACATAACACGTTTTAGTGTTATAAGGTTCGTTAATCTAGTCGTCTTTTCAAGGCAGCTTAAGCCGCCCTGTTCTTATGCATCTACACCTTTCGCCTCAAATTTATTACCTCTTTTGCTAACGGTGGCACTGCTAACGACATTAGAATTTCTGATATCAACCACAGTTATTTACTCCGTAATTTATTTACCTAGAGATATATATTATTTAATTATTAAACAGTTAGTAATCTTATGTTTATTTATAGCTGTTGCGGCCGGAATGCAATGTTTACTTCGATACTAATCTAAAAATCAATAATTGATTCAAGAAAATGAACTTGCAATAAGAAGGTTATCAACTCATAATTGCTTCGGACACCGCTGTGTGCGAAACATTGTTTGACTTTAATTGTATATGAAAATAGTTATAACACACTGATACTGTGTCTTGGTGGTAGGCCATAACATAGGCTGCCGGCAGAAGTTACCACCCACCAAACAAGGTCTTGACGCCAAGTGATTCCTCGTGTTCCGGCATGATGTCTGGTGAGGACGGGTCTGAGCAGTTGTGTTGCGATGTGTGCCGGGTACGATGCGCCTAACGTTGTTAAAAATGTGTGTCGGGAGTTTGGTCGTGGAGAGTCTCCAGATCAATCTCCCTCTGGCGCAGCATCGTTGGTCGTGTTGGTCTTGGGTTTAACATGTCATCACCTCACTCAACTGCCGTCATCCTACTCCTAAGTTTTTTAAGTGAATAGGCTTAATGAACTAGTGCGCTTTGCCATCAACGATTGCAACACTGCTTGCCATCGGGCGGGGTTGCGGTCAAGCACTAGTTTATAATAATTAAAAAAAAAACAGCACAACGGTGCTGTGTCCTATGCCTTGTGACAACCGCTTAAGCTTTATTTTAATTGCCTCAAAATCATTAATGTGCTCGACTAAATTACGAAATTTATGGCCTGGCCTACTTTAAATACCTACGTAAATGTATCAAATGCAATTTCAGTGAGCAGTTGCACTACGTTTAAGTATGATTTAAGATCGTTAAGTTTAATCGTTGTTTTTGTATTAATAATTGCCACCGTTTCTAATAAACGTTTGTATTTCAGTACAAGTTTACAACCGTATCTAATAGCCTAACATACTTTCAATCAGAATCTGAATTATCAACAACATAATTATCGCAATGATTATTGTCGAATTTTCAAAATGAAAGCCATTACTGGTGAATGATGTGGGTTTCGCAATTACTCAATGTATTCAATGCCGAATCTATAGCACTTCATTATAACAGATTATCATCGTCCATTCAATAGCCTTTGTTATATCAAATACACCTGTTCAATAGAATTCGTATCGCTCATTCTTACGAGATCACAAATGTCTATAGCAAAATGGATAAACCTCGAAAACGGGAAAGAATCAATGAGCCTCGATAATGGATTGAAAGATATCCCTAAAGCAGTGACATTATTTACGAGATAGATCTTCGGTAAGCTCTTTCCAAATGACTCTAATTTGTTTAGTTTAATTGTATTGGTAGTTCGTTATTGTAACTTTTACTCAGTTTGCGAGCAGTTGCACTTCTAGGTTACTAGATATTCACTACATATTGATTTGAACTAGAAGATTTTCTTAGTGATCGATTGGCCTTACGCTGAACTTTTAGACTCGTCGCCAACTTTTAATGCAACAATGGTTGATGGTTGAACCATTTTTTGCAGTAGAATTAATAGACACAACAACTTATACTGCAATAGATATGTCTTCTCCCAACTTATTTAAATATTCTCATGTCGTAGTATGATGATTAAAACTGAGATATAGTTATATCCCTAGAGATATACCGCAATAAAGTTATATGAAAGCGTTGATAACCTGTCTTACTAGAAATATTCCTATGTTACACTATATAGGACGTATTAGTAATATAACTCTCTAAAGTAATTTTACTATATATACAATATGTAAAGAAAACCCTGTCCGATCGGTGAAGGTATTGTTAAGTATCGATAACTGATTCTACTAATGGATACAAAGCCGGGATAAACTTAAAAAAAATCCCCCTAAAAAAATAAATATTATTTCGCAAAAAGAGGTAACTTAATACATTTGAGGTAAACAACCCTTCCGCGGGCGGTGGGCGGCAGGGCACGCGGCACGTGGTCGCATCGCTATTCGCTCATAATAATACCGGTGTTGTCACTTTTTAAAAATTACCCCATTTCGGGGAAGTTGGAATTAATTCGCGGGAAAAAACGATTATGTCAAAATTCATTAGTATTGTTTCTATGATGATTACGTAAAATTTTATATTATATTTGGTCAAGTGTTTACCTAACCTTTATTATCCTTACGGGTCGGGGAGGGTTTTCTTTACATATTGTATATATCCCTAGGTATATAACTACATACACGAGTATATATGTATATATCACTTGCTTGGGCTTGAGCCATCATACAGCGACACTTACAGATTGAGATGAAGTTTCCTTTTAATTGGAAAATCTTAGAAATTCCCAATAACAGAAGTAAATCATTTCGATTTCTTATTAAAACACAACTTATCACATCCTGTCAACCACTGAGTCAGGACGAGGAACCTAATCATAAGTTACGCTGACCTATCTGCAGACGTCATTGATAACGCAGGGTAAATGTCCTGGAGACATCCGGCGGAGACAATTTCTGCTTATGTAGACCATGTATGCAAGCCATAAGATAACAACTTTATGAATAATAGTAAAATTCCACAATTACCTACCGCATCATTAACTTCCCACGAATTCTAACTGTATGACGTAGCTTTAAAGATCAGAGTTAAATGCGAATTTTGGATAACGAGTGTTATGTAATCCGGGCATCGTGAAGAAAATTTTGTAATGATAGTTCGGGCTTGGTGCTTAAAAGTTCAAGCAAACGTTTCTCCTTTAGAGAAGTTTGCACTTAATGTACTGTGTTATAATCATATAAACACCCATTCCATCTGTGATTCTCATGAATGCGTATGTGTCTTGTAATTCTCTCATATCCCTCTTTTATTCTCTTGTACCTATAGTCTTCCTTGTTTGCTATCACGGCTTTCATAACTTCATACAAACGTGTATGATCTCTCATGCGTGGTCGGTCCTCTTCATTTGAAGAATCAAAAACATGAAGTCATTATTTTTACGGTTTAGTAGAAAGACAGTCAATTTCATATTCAGATAATATCTTTTCCCAAAGGAAAGTTAACTTAGCTTCAATAAAAAAAAAAAACTTCCCCTAAATTATTCATCCGCATCATTTGCCAGGTAAGGTGTACCTTCCCCTCGACAAAATTCAGCGATTTAGTCGAAGACCGTTAAAACATCTGCATAGCAAAGTTAAGGGCAAAACAAAAACATCTAATCATGTTTCCGTTAATATGACTTGGAAAAACGAACTCCATTTGAACAGGAAGCACTAGAAATAATATTTACGATGACTCAATTAGTAGCAAATAATTATTCATTGAGGATTTTGTGTTAATAGAATAGAATAGAAATAAAAATATATACATATATAATGTATAGTTTGTGTTAATTAGTTGCCTATATTATATATATTTGAATAATCAAATCTATATTACGATAGTAACAACTTTTTTTATTATAATTCATTGGTACATCATAGCATAATAATGGTTGTTAGTGATAACAGTTACACAAGAGGTATTATAGCTAATGATGTAAGAAACTGAACTCTGAATATTGGGATTGGGACATCATATATTTACATTTTGAACGCACCCAGAATATTTCAATATACTTAGAGACGTTATATGATTACTGATTAGTAATATACCGTACGCAGTAGGAAGCTTTTGTGTAGGTACAAATCTCCAAGATACCGCTAAAATTAAAAGCCCTATATCATCCAACAGATGTTTCATTCGCAATCAGAAATAGATGCCAATCAATAGTGACCAGGTAACGGAAATAATATTTAAAAGCAATGGAAACATCCAGAACTGGCTGACCTGACGCGGGGGTGGTTCAAATATAAATAGTGTGCCAATTCCACCGGTCGGCTTTGTCGACACAGTTGCAGTACATTGCCACGTCCAAATAAATTGTTCACGAAATAATGCTACGTTGAATGAACGCCAAATTGTAGAAATTGTGGTGTTCGATATCGGAAGTCTTGAAAGCCTTGGACATAATATGTGTGTGGGTGGAAGAGATCAACATATAATTTAATGGATGGACAAAATTATGTGAAATTGTGTGTCTGCTATAAAATTTGGATGGCGTAGCTTTATTTACTATGTAGTTGCCCATCACTATTGAAAATATTATTTTTACAACAGACACTGTTATTTTCGGAAACAATTCTGTGTCGAGAAATTATTCCTTTGTGGGGTGTTAACCGCACAATAAAATGCACAGTAACGCGTTCATAAACTTTTTCCTGTATCCACGTTGGAAGTCGGTAACCTCTGTAGGTCTATTGTGATAATAACCTTTTAATAACCGTTTCTTTTATGAATGTCACATACAAAATTCAATGCTAAGAAATCAGCACAAATTCCTATCGCGTCGGTTGGTTGCAAGAATCATCAAAATAATGAGTAAACATTTTTGTTGTGTAACTAGCAGTGTGTTGTGTTTTCAATTTCGGCTACTTACTTATTATTATTTTTTTTGCAGTAATGAGCTTGTGTTCGGAACAAAGTAATGACTCTATTGCTATAAGGATACTGTGAAATCACGTACAATACAGTCATCGCGATACTAGTAAAACAGGTGGGACGTGCAACAGTGGTCGTTAGCATACTGTACCGGCGTGATATTCGGCAAGACCGGAATTCTGTCGTGTCAAATTTATGCTGGTTGCGACACATCGCAGCTCCACAGTACGCAACCGTGGCGAAATGTCGCCCTCTTTTATTCTAACACTTCATTAATCTTTGTCTCCTCTAATATACATACCACTTTGTCCCCACAACTTTTCACCGTCAACTTCTCAGCGAACGTCCGATCTCACGCTAATATTATTTTCCCATTCAATGGACATAATCTTCTCCTTATTGCTTTTCAATCTTCGACGGTGGTCTCATTTCCTTTCGTCAATAAAGAATAATGTAATGGTTTACCGAGATAAATTAATCCTTGTCAATGTAAGTTAACACTAAAGGATTTAATGATAGAGTACGTTTTACTTTGCCTTGAATGTTACCACGAACGCGTTGACTGAAGGAGCAGTGAACTTTGCGGAGTGTCGAGGCTCTTCCACACCTGAGGTTCACTCGCAGAGCCATTAGTTCCGACAATTTAAAGCTTTAAGATAGATATCACGTGCTTATCACACATTTGGTGGCTAGGGAAACTTAATGACGAGACTATTACTCCAACGAAGAGGATGGGAACGTTTAATACTCTTTCTAATGAAGCTATTACGACAGAGCTAATGACGCAATCTTTTTGACTTCTCAGAGTCATGGCCAACAAAATATAGGCACTTACCTACTTGTTGAGTTATTTGTATACATATCTTAAAACGCTTCCAGCAAGTCATCCAAGCAATAAAGCTGAAAAATTACGTTGTAATTGGTTTTCGATGAGAAAACGAATTATAACAGGGCACGAGTACTTCAACTGGATGAGTGGCGTAATAATGAGTTCCAGTTTATAATTTGGAATGAATATTACCACGACCTAAAATGGTATTAATTGTGTCGGTAATTTATTTAATAACGAAGTCTAAATGTGTTTTCTCACACGAAACTTCGCCTTCAGAAATTCGGTTTAATTGTTGTTCTATTTGAACAATTTTAATAGATGTCGGGAACGCGTACAGTTGCGTGTGCCTGTAATTTATTTCTGGTAAGCGAGTGGACTTTTACGGCGAAGTGAGTGACTATTTTAAGTGTTCCCGTCATGTCAAGCCGCCGCATGCATCGATATCGCCATAGTCGTGACGCAACGGAAAGACGCTTCACTTCAGGCGCTGGATAATTAACAAATTAGTTCTCCTATTGAATTAATTCAAACCAAGATTTATCTACGAAATCCATCTCAATTCTCAAACGAATGATACTCTGAAATATTAGCTCCAGTCATTGATCAAAGAATTAAAGTTGCTGTGATGTTTTAACTTTTTAAGTCTGTGTGTATGTATGTAGGTACTCGTGATAAATCTACCTATCATTAATAATCGTGATACACGACTACAAGTTTTTGTAACGAATAACCATGACAAAAACGCAAAAAACAAAGCTTTATAGCATTTATATATTAATAGCGATATACAAACAAGGTGATTTCGTCTTTGCTCCGATGAGTGTTGTACCGCATAGCTTACAAGAACCAGCTATTCGAATGTAGTGCAATAATGCCCTATTAACGGTAAAATAATTCTAGGGTATTGTTGGGCCAATACTAGGTGACTTATTGTCTGTAATAATGGAGCAAGCAGGTGGTAGAAGTTTGCCTTTAAATGTACTGCCGACGGAACATAAGCCTATTATGGAGCCGGCACGACTTGTGAGAATGGTTTTGTGTAAACCATCTTTATAATGTGAATGAGAATATAAAATATTGTTGAGTCGGAAGTTATATTGGGTACATTATATTTGTACAGGTGATGTAATGACATATGTTATTTTCTTGTGTTATCGACAGTTCGATACAGTGAAGAACTGAAGACAATAGGTACTTATGATCATTGTAATTCGTAGATAATCTCTCAGGTTATTTTAGTTTAACCTGAGAAGCAAAATGAATATCCTTGACGGCAACTGATAACGCAGGTGTAGCTTTCCGAATTCCAAGGGATGAAAGCTTGGACAAACGTGGATTGTCTGTTTTAACATTATACAAATGGTGCTCCATTTGTACAAAGTTAAAACAAACATGCTTCGAAAAAGAAAATAATTTAACACTAAATACTCACAAAAAAAAATCTATTGCCACCTTTAATTAAAATTTGGTCCAAACCATTGTTCCAATAGCTGACAATACCCAAAAGGACAAACACAATGCCCGTTACACTTAACACAAAAGACAAAAACAGCTCCACAATTCTTTTTTTATATTAAAATGATTCCTCTCAGCCATGTTTAGTGTAATTGTGAGGTTCCTCACAATAAATAGTCGTCATTAGGACCGAAGGCAAGGGTCGATTATGTCACCGCTTCCAGACCAACGTGCGAATGCTCCAAGGGCCTCTGTAACACCACTTACACCTTTGGAAACTACTGGTTTTTCCACACTAATTACTCGATTCTCGGTCTAGCACATAGGTTCTGGCTTTTAAAATTTTAAACATTGTTCTCCTAACGTCAGGTTTTGCCGTTTAGAATTGTGTTACAAAAACAGCTTTCATCATTTAACCCTTGTTTTTAAAAGCTCAGTATTATTCCATTTTTCATCATGTCAACATCTGTAATTTTCTGTTGTTATTTTTGTCAAACAATATAACATGAAGTTTTCAGAAGCCAGAGCGAAATTTATGAATGGAATTGTATAACGAAATGTGAAATTTTTAATCCAAAACGCAAAACATATGCTATTCTTCAATCGTTCGACGCACCCTAGACTGTTTAGATACACTACCCACCTAACTGACTGGATAATGATCAACCTTTTTGCCCCGTAGCATGAGTAATTCAGATACAACACGAGAGAGGAATTGATGTTTGTGTCATCATGGTGATTTTACTATAATACGGAGAAAGCTCACAGCAGTAAAGTGCAGTATAATGCAACTCATAGTCCACTTAAGTGAAGACTTGAAATGCAAGAGAGGTGTCCGAAGAAATGAGAATTTTTTATTGCGTTATGCAAAGTAGGCAAGACTGTTATTTATAGTGAGGTTTAAATTGCAAAACTTAAATGAAATATTTTGTCGAGTTGAATTCTTTCTGCTGTAGAACTTATATAAGATGGAAGGGACATCAACGCGAAAACTGACCAACACATGATAATAAACTCCTTAGCTTAGAACTTTTAAGCCGAATATAAAAAAAAAACTGCTGTTTCAGAGGCAAATTATTTTTTTAATAACCGACCAACAATCTCAACCATTGCATCCAAAGCACCATAGAAGACCACAGGGGAGTTGAGATGTCCGGTACCCTGGAAGAGTCTGGTCTGCAGGTACTCAACAGAGGTGATACTCCTACTTTCGACACCGTGAGAGGTAACAGGAAGTACACCAGTTTCGTAGACATAACAGCCTGTTCGGAAGATCTGCTGGAATTGGTAGAGAACTGGAGGGTAGACCAGGAGATGACGAGCTCGGACCACAACGCCATCCTACTCGAAATAAATCTCCGCACGAGTAGAGGCCTCAGAGTTCAGAGAACCACGAGGCTATACAACACCAAGAAGGCAAAATGGGACCTCTTCAACAGGAAACTCAGGGAAATTAATTTGCTTAATGAATTCAACGTGCAGTCAATAGAAAACATAAATAGTAAATCAGAATTAGAAATAATTGTAAATAAATTCACCACTGCCATTACAGAAGCATGCAAAGTCAGCATGCCCACCAAGAAGAGTACAGAGGTACTCGAGGTCCCATGGTGGAATGATGAGCTCGCAAGGCTGAAGAAAGTTGCCACTACCTTCAGGCACAAAATTAGAAACGCGGCACCGTACCGCAAAGAAATAGTGGTAACTGAGTACCTGAAAAAGAAAGAAGAATATGAGTGCCAAGCCAAGAAAGCCCAAATAGAAAGTTGGAAGGAGTTCTGTAAAAGACAGGACAGAGAAGGGGTATGGGACGGAATATACCGCATCATCCGTAGGACCACCAGGAGACAAGAAGACTTGACCCTAACCAAAGAGGGTGCATTCCTTAACCCAAGAGAGTCGGCTGCCTTACTTGCGGAGACATTCTACCCACAAGACCTGGAGGAAACTGACGATGAAGACCATCGCCGCGCTAGAGAAGCGGCAAAGCGGGTAAATGACTGGCGGCATGATGAAATTCATGACCCACCGTTTACACTGCTGGAGCTGAAGACCGCGGTGGGCAGTTTCAATCCCAAGAAGGCCCCGGGAGTTGATGGCTTCACAGCAGATATCTGCAGCAGGGCTATCTACCAGGACCTGGACGCGATCCTTGCCCTATTCAATAAGTGCCTAGAGACAGGTCACTTTCCGGACATCTGGAAGCAGGCAACCGTGGTAGTCCTGAGAAAACCGGGCAAGGATGACTACACGAACCCTAAATCTTACAGGCCTATTGGCCTGTTGCCGGTTTTGGGGAAGGTCCTGGAGAAGATGACAGTAGCAAGGATTAAATGGCACATCATACCGAGGATCAGTACTCGCCAGTTTGGTTTCATGCCCCAGAAGAGCACCGAGGACGCCCTCTATACTCTAATACACCGAATCGAGGGTCTGATAAAGCAGAAAAAGCTAGTTACCCTAGTGTCATTGGATATAGAGGGGGCCTTCGATAGCGCATGGTGGCCGAAAATCCGAAACCGTCTGGCTGAGGAAAAGTGTCCGGTTAATATCAGGAGGCTACTGGATAGCTATCTGGACTGCAGAAAAGTCAGTGTAAGGTACGCTGGGGAAGAATGCACGAGGAGCACCAACAAAGGTTGTGTGCAGGGGTCAATCGGTGGTCCCGTCCTATGGGACCTTCTACTGGATCCTCTGCTGCGAGAACTGGAGGTGATGGGGGTGTATGTGCAGGCTTTCGCGGATGACGTCGTTATGGTTTTTGACGGAGACACTGGACTTGACGTCTCGAGGCAGGCGAACGTGGCACTCGCTTATGTTCGGCAGTGGGGTGTCAGAAATAAGTTAAAGTTTGCGCCACATAAAACCTGCGCAATGGTGTTAACTAGAAAACTTAAGTATGACGCCCCGCAGCTGAGCATGGGAGGGGTCGGCGTTGGCATGTCGCGGGAAGTCAAGATTCTAGGACTGACAATTGACGACAGACTGACATTTAAGACGCATGTAGCGTTACAGTGCCGGAAAGCCCTGAATATCTACAAACAGCTATCCAGGGCTGCCAAGGTAGACTGGGGGCTGCACACCGACGTAATCCGCTCAATCTATACGGCCGCTGTAGAGCCGATTATAATGTACGCGTCTGCTGTGTGGGCACCCGCGGCTAAGAAGGTCGGGGTACGTAAGTTGCTCAACACGGTCCAGAGAGGTTTCGCTCAGAAGCTCTGCAAATCTTACCGAACGGTTTCTCTACACTCCGCTCTGGTCTTAGTGGGGATACTTCCTCTCGACCTCAGGGTACAAGAAGCAGCCGCATTGTACGAGGCAAAGAAAGGGTCGCCCCCGCTGGAGCTGTGTGATAGGGAGATGAAGCGTCCGGTGGGGTTTGCAGAAACTCCTCACCCGGCAGAGCATATGGCTTTAGAATTCACCCAACTGATAGACCAAAGCCTTGTGGACAGGTGTAATGTGCAGCAGGTGCGAATCTTCACCGACGGCAGTAAGATTGATGGGAAGGTCGGAGCCGCGCTATCCTTGTGGAATAGCGAGGCCGAAGTCCGGAACATCAAGCTTTGTCTGTCCGCGTACTGCACTGTCTATCAGGCGGAGCTTCTGGCCATATGTAAAGCCACGAGCGTCATTCTCAAGGGTAAGGAGTTGACCTATGGTCTATACAGCGACTCGAGAGCCGCTTTGGAGACGGTCGTTAACCATGGGTCACTCCACCCACTGGCCGTGGAGACGAGGGAGAACCTGCGGAAAGCCTTGGCCCTGGGCAAGGCTGTGTCATTGTACTGGGTCAAGGCCCATGCGGGACTCCCGGGGAACGAGCGTGCTGACAATTTGGCTAAAGAGGCGGCTCTGACATCGAGAAGGAAGCCTGACTACGACCAGTATCCCATATCGTACGTGAAGCGGCTTATACGTCAGTCATCATTGGATGAATGGAACAGTCGGTATATAGCCGGGGACACTGCGTCGGTCACTAAGATGTTCCTTCCCGATGTCAGAGTGGCTCACCGCTGTGTAACCAGGGTCAAGCCCGAGGGGAAGCTCACCCAGATACTGACGGGGCATGGTGGATTCTCCCAGTACTTAAACCGATTTAAGTTAAAGGAGAGTCCATCATGCATCTGTGAGCCAGACGCCGTGGAAGATGTCGTGCACATTCTTGTCGACTGCCCGGTTCATGCAGTGCAGAGGTTCAACTTGGAACAGACTTTAAAGATAAAAATAGGTAGGCAAAATTTGTCCGATTTACTTACAAGTAATAATAGCCAAAACCAATTTATAGATTACTGCACAACTATATGTAAATTAGTAAATAATAGAAATAAGTAGACATATAAGTTTGTTAAACTGTATATTTGACAATATATAAACGTTAGCAAAATATTGTTATTAGATAAATAATTAAGTACAGAATAAGTGTGTAGAAATAAGTAATAGTAAGTAAGATTGTGGTAAGTAGGATAAATGAAGTAGAAAAAGTTGAAATAGTTAGATTAAGAAGTACATAATATTACATTGTAAATAAATAGATCAGTATTGAAGAAGTAATAAATAGAAGTAAGAAAAGAAAAGGATAACTATCATGCAGTACTAGTATATAAGATGTTAGTATATATGCATGTTAAATATAAATAAAGATAAAGATCGGGCTAGCCGAAAAAGAATAAAATAAATAAAGTTAGGAGATCCATCCTCTCATCCCTTCCCGTAGTAATATAATCCTGGAAGGAAATCCGGGTTTCCCTAGTAGCATAGCTCATAATGCCCTGTGATGGCGGGTGCATCCAATCCCTCCATCCTTTAAAAAAAAAAAATTAAAAAAAACCATTGCATCCAAGCGAACTCCGACCTCTGACCTCTTTTAATAAAGTTGAATTTATGGAAACGTGATTTGACAAACATCTAGCCTCTGTTATCCTCAATATCCTAGTAATCCTACGCCTGCTAATAATAATTTAAATACGAAAGTTTGTGAGAATGGATTGATGGATGTTACTCTTCACTCAAAAACTACTGAACTATTTTGCATGAAATTTGGCACACAGATGACTTATATTCAGAATTATAATGTACAGGTCTCCCAAAGTAATAATGCGCATAGAAATCTTCGTCATTGTTCGGCGACGGTCGTATTCGTATATAAGATATGTATATAGAGTGGTGCACTTAACCACTTTTTATGCACTTATGACTCTATATACATATCTTCTTCCGAACGCTCGGGGAATAGAACCGTTGCCGAACAGTGACGAAGATTTCTATGCGCATTATCACTTTGGGAGACCTGTAGGATAGTTTTACATGTATATTCCTACGAGATCGCAACTTATGCGAGTAAAGCCGCGAGGCGCAGCTAATACTTTTTATACATTATATGCACTTATAAACTAGAAAATAAGTACAATACAGACATGCAATGTGCTATTAGTAGTTATTTCCGTATTAATCTTCGTAGCAGAAATATAAGAAAGAACATGCAACATTTTCCCGCGGCACTTATCATTGAAGGGAAAATCCATGCTTTAGCTTCGGGCACCTGGTGTTTTTACGAGCTTCGTCTGTAATTGCTCACATTATCGCTTACCTGGGCTTATTAGTTTTTCTCTCTCTCTCTCGTTATGTTAATGTTAAGTTACTCGTTAATGTTGAGTTATGTGAATGTTAATTATGTGTTAAAATCAAACTATATTCCTTACTTCTAGTTATAAAGTGTGTTTCTCAGAGCTTTGATTCTTTATTTATTTATTCTTTTGCATAACGTGAGAAAAAATTGTCTGTTCTATAACGTAAATAAGTAATACAATGAATATTATTGAATTGTCATTTTTACAATTAGTGTATTACGAATTTGCCCCGTTAGCTATCATCATCATCAACCTTTTTATCGTCCTACTGCTGGGCACAGGTCTCCTCTCATACAGAGAAGGATTTTAAACAGTGTTAAGTATCCATCAACACTTAAATTTCAAATCGGTGTAATAATGGCAAAATTACATCAATGTACGAACGACAGCAGGTCAAGCTAGCCGAAACTGACAAAATGCCCAATCCATCTTAAGCCTTAATACTTTAAAGATAAAGTTTAAAATCTAATAAAGAAATCTGACAGATTGTAGTAGCTTGATGTGCTGTCATCTGTACATAAGTGACAACTCTTCTAAATAACTATTCCAGCAGTATTAATAACATACCAGTACCTGCCTTCAAACAAACGTACGATTAACACAACAATAACATTCTTCAGTCCATAAAGCATTATTTCATTTGAATATAATATCGCCGGTGTCCTGCGCACAAAGGCAACGAGCCTTGATGTGTCAAGGACCGAACTACTCGTAGCCGCGATGGTTGTCTGTGGTTTCTTCATACTACATTAGTTGTAATTATCTGTAAGTTAAATGGACTCTATGATTGCAAAAACTAATTAAACTACAACCCTAAATGGTCATGTTTTGTGGAAATATGTTACAATAAATTATTAATATTGCTCTAGATGTCCAAGATTAGTAATTTAGCGACAGTTTGTAGTAAAATATGTGATATTATTACGGGCTTGTAGTTCAAAAGTTCCTTAACGTAAGTTGTTCCAAATGCGTGATGTATATCAGGCACGCAATTGATTCAGGCCGCACACAGCGCTTTATTCGAAGTCAATACGTCGCGTAGCCCGTAACGATCGCAAACGCAGATGGCTCATGTCAAATTTCGACTTTATTTTAAATGGTAGGTAAGGCATGTCCATAAGTATATATCGATATATACAATATGTTAAGAAAACCCTGTCCGATCCGTAAAGGTATTGTTAGGTATCAATAACTGATTCTACTAATGGATACAAAACCGGGCTAAACTTAAAAAAAAATCCCCCTAAAAAAATTAATATTATTTCACAAAAAGAGGTAATTTAATACATGTGCGTTAAGCACCCTTCCACGGGCGGCGGGCGGCAGGGCACGCGGCACGTGGTCGCATCGCTATTCGCTCATAATAATACCGGTGTTGTCACTTTTTTTAAAATTACCAAATTTCGGAGAAATTGGAATTAATTCGCGGGAAAAAAAGATTATTTCAAAATTCATTTGTATTGGTACTACTTATGATGATTACGTAAAATTTTATATTATATTTGGTCATGTGTTTACCTAACCTTTTTTATCCTTATGGGTCGGACAGGGTTTTCTTAACATATTGTATACTAATGGACATGCCTTAGAGATGAGAATTCCGGCACTCCGAAAGAAAGAGACGAAACGAAATTTCGTCTATCTTTATCTCTCTCAAAATCATTAATCATCTATGAGGAAAGAGATAGATAGTGCTAGACCGAAGCATAGGCCATCTCTCTCACTCTTTTCAAACCAAAAAAATACTGCAGATTATACGCGTCCTTTAATATAAGTCTATGGTAGTAAATATCTGAAGAGTGACCAGTAGTCTTGAAAAAATATACTTAAAAAATGTTTGAGATTGTGGCGTAAACTGAACTTTCTTATGTAAGAAATAAAGTTATTTTTCTATAAACTTATCTTTATTAACATGTTTGGCAAAAAAGTCGCAATTGCAAATTACGAATATTGGCATAGTTCAGCCGCAAATATGTAAACGTCCCATCGGTAAATAAACGAAATAAAGTAAACTTTAAAAATATTCAACGGCGGAGATGATCTTCCATAAAGATTAAATCTTTAGAAATACATTTCGTGCATTATTATAAACAAATACTTTAACTTTGTAGCTCGTTGTAGACATAGATGCCAGCAGGTCAAGCTAGCCGAAACTGTACAATTTTCCCAATAAAACTTGAGCCTTTATGCGTTAGCGATAAAGTTGAAAATCTGTTAGATAAATGTGACAGATCGTAGTAGCTTGATGTACTGGCGTCTGTACCTTCTCGGTTCAGGGTCACCATAAAGTCACGGTTTCGCTTTTATAGCTTACGATCACGAAAACTCCAACAATACAGCAGTGTGCAGTAAAAAGTGTCTATTTTCGACTAGACAAACGGCTGCCCTCGTAAACATGTCTCAGTTATTACGACAAGCCAAAAGTTGTTTTAGAATAATATTTCACGCTTATGGCGTTGTGTGGCTACAAACATGGATGAGAATGGTTATGGAGAGGTTCGTTGACGCTCCAAAGTGCGTTTAAGCGCGTAACAGGTGTCAAAACAGAAGCAGGTGGCCACCAACTCGTAGACGAGCGTTAAACATTTTGACCACGATTAAACACGTTGGTCGTTGGGTAATAATTCTAAAAATGTTTCATAGGAGTTACCTGTCTACTACGTAATTGAAACGGTATAATGTTAGACAAGAGTTAATTTGTAACACAATATTACTACCAGTTTTGAAGTATCATCATCATTATCATCAACCTTTTTATCGACCCACTACTAGGCACAGGTCTCCTCTCATAGAGAGAAGGATTGAGCGTAATCACCACGCTTGCTCAGTGCGGGTTGGTGATTTCAGACTTAAAGTCCAGGTTTCTTCAACATGTTTTCCTTCACCTTCAGTCATTGGTGTCCAAGATATACTTAGAAAGTACAGGTAACCCGCGCACTCATACTTGAGAGGCTGGTGTTTTAACCACCAACAACGTTAATAAACCAGTGAATTTTGTTCAACTGTCAAAATGAAACCTACTGCTACTCATGGTGGGTTAGGAATGATAAAAATGCCTGCTGGATTGTTTCTCAGAACTAATGAAATAGCAATAAAAGAAGGAAAAGTCATTTGAAGAAGTGCAAAAAAAAACAATTTACATTGCAAATGAACATTGTCGTAAAGACAGGAAAAGTTTTCAAGCCATATGCAATATGTACTTACTACCGAAGCAAGTTCACTGACTCCCTTGTAGATATATGAAAGGTTACTATAAGAAACGTTGCACATTTTCACAAACACGCATTAAAATCATTAAAAAGAACTCCCATACTTGTAAACATAACCGTTTACAAAATCTGCACCTGCTGAAAACTAGAGTGGGTACTTACGGAAACGTTTTAACTACTGTTTATACAATGTACTACTTCGTAAGTAATAATTAACACGATTACGAAATTTTACTAAAATAGATGTAGAAGTGTATAAAGTACAGAAGGGAGTAAGCTCGATCGATATACAGGTAATCGGATTTGCCGGCCGTCCCCCTGACAGTCCAGGAAGTGACCCCACTCAACGGAAGACTGCACTCAATAAGCCTTTATTTTCCCTTTATATTTGTCCCATATTTTCTCTGGGGGGAAATGAACTTGCCGTCTAACGCGCTTGCCATATATGATAATTGTTTTTTTTTCCTACGATTTTTTTTTATGGCAATTAATTAAATGACCTGTCAATTCGGAATGTAGGTTTTATATTATGAAACGGCCAGACCGTTGAGTTTTGAACTTTGACATCGATTTTAAGTATTGCTGTTAACCATTGGGTAATGTTTTCCGATATATTGATAAATTCTTATTTAATTAACCTGAAGTTTTTACAAGCAAAGTGTTTTTATCGTCACATGTTGTCCAGGCGCAATAAAATGTGGACATTACATAAAAACAAAGCCTTTGTCAGCTTCTTTGTCAACTTCCACCAAAATACTTTAAAAATGTCAAATACAAAAAAAAAAAACTGTGAGAAAACACATTGTTTCTTATAGAACCGGTCCTAAATATGTTATGTGTTAATTTTTTACTAAAACAACGAAATCTTTTACGGCAAGCTTCGAGGTTGAAGTTAGTAATATTTGCCATCATTATATTCTCACGAAACGAAACTGGACACGGTTGAAATTGAATGACATTACTCTGCTAACCAGAATACAATCCACTCAATAACCAGAATAATTTGGTTGTTCACAGTGGCGCTGCATGCAAGGGTGAAAAACATTCATGTCAAAATCTGTGCATTTCAAATTAGTTCCATGTTTTGCCGGGTGCCAAGTTAAATTGGTTTTGATGAGCGTGGACTGATGAGTTAGCGACACATTGTGACACATTGTCTTAATGTTTTCGTGACTATTTAATGGAAATCTGTAAACAAAACTTTGTAATGCAAATGGTACACTGGAACTGGTTGCGTCATTGCTGGGAATAGGCAATGTTGTCTTTGTATTTAGCACCAGGTTTACTTTTAGATCTCTGTGCTGATACTGTACCTAGTACCCATAGATACTGAAAAAGACTTTGAGCGTAAGCGTTCAGATAGCCAGATAATGAGGCTGAAAACTGGGGCTCTAGTCTGCTATGACAATAGTGTCAGAATGGTCGATCAGTGATCTCACAATGATCGATTTTGACAAGTTTCATAATCTACTACCTAAATGGCGGCATTATGACTTTCCAGTCGTCAATCACTGACATTTTTTCCATATTAAAAAAAATTTCAAATTGGGTACGTAGTAGTTGATAGAAAATCATTTCTACTAACGAGTTTTATAATAATTGCAATAAATTCCATTACGTAACGAGACTACTGACCGATAATTATGAATTTAACAGATTAGGAATTTTTAGCACAATAAGACCCCTGATCATAATATTAGAAAGGAAGAAATTTGTACCGCACCATTTTATTTTTTTAAGGTTCATTTGAACTTTGAACTATAAGAAACTTGTCTGGTTTAGGCTAGGGAAAGTTTAAATATCCGAAGATCCTATGTTGCGACCTGTTTCTGTAGCCAGTGTCGTACGTCTTCGTTCTTCTGCTAATCACTATTTTTCTCTTTGTAGTTATTCCTAAAACACCTATAACTGTTAGGAATCCTCGGTCATTAATCACACTTAAAGATTAAAATAATTGGAGTCTCCAATGTGTCCAAGTGTCCAAGTGACATCTCAAATTGTTTAATGTTAGTAGGTAATTGAATGCTTAATATGAAAATAAATCAGTTTTCATTTTTATAAAAAGTGAACGGCTTCTTTCGTGTAATTTAATTACTTTAAGTAGATTTAGCAAAATAATGGCGCCAAAGAAGGACAAAAAGAAAAATATGAAAAGTCTTTTGTGTATATTAGGAACATCATGTAGCTTACCTACTATCATGTATCATTTTTCAAATCACACGCGAAAAAATCCCATTTCTATTTATTGACAGCCCGTCTACGAGAAAATTCACGGCTCCTCAATGTCACCTGGATATTATAATCTCATTCTTGGATCAAATTTGTTCACGTGCGAGAAATCCCGCCTGACAACGTACGAGCGTATCTCAACTCAGACTACGTTTACTTCACTAACGTAAAATTTATCCTCTGTTACCCCTGCGCGAACGTTATCCATGTCAACCTTTTTTCTCGGTTTAAGTTTAGGCAATTATAGTGAGACAGCAATGTACGGTTGGTCTATCGATACTGTTTAGATGAGCAGTGATACGTTCGAGGCGCTGCGACCGCGCGGTGTCGTCGAAATAACTTTAGTTCCGTGGAGAGTTCCTATCGAAGTGAACGTTTCGTTCGTGTGAGAAAACTGTGACATTGCACACTTATAGTTCTGTTAAAGTTAAAAATAAAGTGTTATTGCGGATTAATATAAGTTCAGCGTTTCAGTGTCCACGTGACTTTCAACTTTTGTGTTGCAAAACTTGTTAAGTGTTGAACGATTTTTGTCCAACTTTAAGACACGAGGTATGTAAGACTTGGATTAACTTAGGATTTTATTATTACATACAGCTATTTATTTTTTATTACTTTTACAACTTTAAATTGTTACGGACAGTCATGCTTCTACCTAAATATACATACAGCATGGTAATTTACCCACATTCATATATTGTCAGTATTATTATACACCTAGTTATTTGTTTTTCGACCTACTGAATACTAATAACAAAGTAGACAACTGCTTCAGTCAAAAATCAGATATCCTACACCCTAATATAAACAAATGAATTGATTAAATACGTTTTAATAATATAATTTACATCAATCTTTTCTAAAGTTATATTTACTTTCTAAGTATATCTTGGACACTGAAGGTGAAAGAAAACATCTTGAGGAAACCTGGACTTGAGTCTGAAATCGCTAACCCGCATTAAGCAAGTGTGGTGATTACGCTCAATCCTTCTCTGTATGAGAGGAGACCTGTGCCCAGCAGTGGGACGATAAAAAGGTTGATGATAACATAAATCTGAGGGGTGAATTTTCGTAATTTTAAAAACATTCACAGTCTGATCTGTCTCAATCTGTCAAATCATATTTCAAATTTACCTACATTTTGACAAGTTTCTGACATTTGTTTGTCACTGAAATAAGACTAAGGTCCGTATTACAGAACCTCATTCAAAACTCAAGCTTTACTCAAATCTTGTTTGAAGCTATTTGATTGGTTGAAACTAGTTTTAAGTAATGCTTAAATCTTGAGTAAGACTCTGTAATACGGTCATTGAGACTAGATTTTGAACGTTTCAAATTACGGGACTTGGACTTTTTTTCTGTGTAAAGAGTCTCAACGTATGTACCCTGATTTCTCAATTAAATTTAATATCACCTAAGTTAGCGTTAAATAACGATCGATGCAGTCATTATGCTAATAACTTACGGTTAATACATGATTAATTAACATGATTTAATAATCATGTTATGATTACTTTTTATTTACCCCCTTACTTGGAATCTAGATATATCTCTGCATTTGATAATAATGGGTTCACTTTGAAAGCTGTCATTCGTAGATCTTTGACAGTTTTGACATTTAGTCAGAAGCTCAAAAAGTTTCAACAACCAATTTTACTAGGGTGTATCGTCTTACCCAATAAATGGTTAGTGGAGGTCAGATAGCCAGTCGCTAAATGTAAAATACTGGTATTTAACTGCATCCGGTCAGACTAGAAACTGACCTCGACGTAGTAAGGCTAGGCGAATTGACCCTTGTTATGATATAACAAGGATGAGCCCAAACTCTGGTACATTTTTTTTTGGCCTATCTAAGAACAATGTTTACATTACAACTTAAGGACAATACAAGCATAGTGTACAATATGATGTGATAGACACAGCATCGAATAATAAAATTATGACACAATAAAAAGTTACAAACAGTGCAAAATTAACTTTTTTGTTTCTCATACTCGAAAAGTAGTGTTGTTTTGATTTGGGTGGAAAATGCTGCTTCCCACTCTACAGAGGGAAAAAATCATACAAACTACTTGCGATCTAAAGGCCGGAATGAACTTTAGAAATAGAACTACTATCAGCTTTGAAGAGTTTTATGTAAAAAAAACGAATTTAAAAATGCTGCGGCCATGTGAGTTCCTAAACAGCCAGTGTGAACTTAGCGCAAACTTCTTTGAGCGAAATAAGTCGCAACAATTACGCCGTGAGTTCCATATTTAAAATTTTAAAAGTCGACATAAATTGGCGGCATACTAATCTGTTATGTATCTGTGAAAAATTTCAAAAAAATAGTTTAAATAAAACTATACATATGTTTAACACGGGCAAAAGAATCAATTCCTACTCGAACTATAGCCGAAATACCTCGGACATTGATACTACCAGGATAACAATCTACTATTACGGCAATAAATGGGACGTTACGCAAAGAAAAGGAAAAGTCAGATATGTTGTTATTTTACACATTAGTATATCTAAATGGAAGTAAAAAAAATACTTACCTTGTGTGGGTATGACATGCACATCTACCTACTTCTTCAAAGAATTCAGGATTGGTATTATGTTATTCATAGTACCTACTTAGACTGTAATTTGAACCATCGTGTCAAATCAAGTTTGTAGAACACTATGATATTATGAGCTCCATTGCGTGAGTCATTATAATTTGATAATTAATCAGCGATTATGTGTATCTGTTTTGCATATAAATACGTGTTTTATTACATGACAAGCTGATCTTCGTGTCGAGTTAAAACCGCACTGCTGAGTTTTTGCGCAAGACATCAACATCACTATGCTTACGTTTTTGTGTTTATTTATTACTTAATTACTACTGAGGTAGGTCCCCAGGGAAGACGCTAACACAGTGAGGCTTAAGGGACCACCATTTACAGCCTGCCTAGGTATGTGCCAATTCCGGAATTGGTATTTAAAAACCGGGTCCACTAATAGAACAGGACTGCGGATGGTGATTACCGGGGTGGTTCTTATCATCATGATCATCAAACTTTTTATCTTCCCACTGCTGGGCACAGGTCTCCTTACATACAGAGAAGGATTGAGCGTAATCACCACGCTTGCTCAATGCGGGTTGGCGATCAACACGACCAACGATGCTGCGCTAGAGGGAGACTGATCTGGAGACCCTCCACGACCAAACGCCCCACACAACAATATTTGACGCATCGTACCCGGCCCTCATCGCAGCACAACTGCTCACACCCGTCCTCTGAGTCCAGGTTTCCTGAAGATGTTTTCCTTCACCTTATAATCAGTGATTGGTCTAAGGTAATGAATGTACTTTCTAAGTATATCTTGGGGTGGTTTTAGTGAGGGTAAAATCCAACTCTATTTGACCTCACTCCCCAGAACTCGAGTGCCTTTTGAAAATTTCTCAACGACAACGAAAAAAGAAAAAAGAAACATACCTAGGTATTAAAAACTTATCTATTAATTATGCAGTCAGGTGGCGCTCGGGTATTTCCAAGCTGAGTAGGTACGCAGGTACTAGATGGTTGTAATTCGGCAAAGTAGTTTTTTTTTCTATCATTACAGTAGAAATATAAAATACACATATCCATGATCTTCACAATACCTTAGACATTTTATTTAAATCTAGCAATTCATCGTATGTTCTCTTTTAATATTTTTGTCTATTAACTAAATGCCACAAAGGAAACTTGTTACGAAAACAATGACTTGGACAATACCTATGTCTTGATTTCAGGGGAAAA
The DNA here is from genome assembly GCA_037179545.1 of Sesamia inferens. Taxonomy (NCBI): domain Eukaryota; kingdom Metazoa; phylum Arthropoda; class Insecta; order Lepidoptera; family Noctuidae; genus Sesamia; species Sesamia inferens. The sequence goes on from CM073923.1 coordinate 20,915,866, forward strand.
CCTTCAAAAGGTACCAGATCTCCAGGGAGTGAGGTCAGGTTGTGTGGGATTTTGAACTCACTAACACTACCCCTTTGATCACCATCAGCACATGGAAGTGGTTTCGGTTTATCTTAAAAGACCAAATCCGAAACTCCCCCTGCGCAACGCATGTAAGGCGCATCGTTAGGGAGACTGCAGCACGTGACCATTGTGCACCTTTGTCCCTGGGATCACTATGTGGGCAGGCAGAGACACTAGCGCTCGCGAACCCAAAGACCCTAACCTACCTTGATTGGGAAGCATATTTCGCCTTATTAAGCATCAAAGCGGCTGCCTCCCCGACGACTTCGAGACCTTAGATTTTTTTTGAAGTGAAACTTCTTTAGGCACGCTTGACTTGGGGAGTAAACTCGCGAAAGCGTTACGAAAAATATTACAAAAATGATCGGGCAAGGCGAACGGAAAGCAAAGTATAGTCCTATTTCGTCTGTAATACAACGAAGCAGTTGGCACATGTAAATATTGCATGACATGCCGTGTATAAAGTTGTGGGTTCGCATCTCGCCGAAGATAATGTATATTTTTTGGATCTTTTTAAGATTTGTTAACAATTGAGTCGAGTATGAAGTTGTGAGTTCGCATCTCGCCGTAGGCAATATATATTTTTTGGATCTTTTTAAGATTTGTTAACAATTGATTACCTAAGAGCACAAATAATTTATAAATTTCGTTCTGTTCTGGCTTTTATATTGTTTTATATATTTTTGCTGAACATTTCTGATATAATTGAAAGTATAGAAGAAGATATCGTCACAATACGATAATTGGACACAAAGTACAAATTGCTTTCGAGCCTCATAAGCTCAATTATTAAGCTAAGTACCTTGATTGATTAAGAACTATGAATTTCTTCGAGAACATGACGCTGCGAACACCCCCCGACTCCCCTCATTGATTACCTCACCCCCCCGAGGATTATCTCGGGAACCAGAGGTCGTGGACTACCCGAGTTTGGGATCCCCTGAATCAGGAGGAGGAGCCCGACCTTTTGGCCCCGAGGGAATCCACTCCACCCTCTCCCCTTCCCCCCTCTCCCCCTCCCCCTACCCCCCGCAACCCCACGAAATCTAACCCCCCCCAACACCCCCCCCCCCCGCTTTAGTTACCTCACCCCCCCGTGGATTATCTCGGGAACCAGAGGTCGTGGACTACCCGAGTTTGGGGTCCCCTGAATCAGGAGGAGGAGCCCGACCTTTTGGCCCTGAGGGAATCCACTGCCCGCTCTCCCCCTCCCCCCTCCCTCCCCCGCAACCCCACAAACCCTATCCCCCCCCGACCCCCTTTAGTTACCTCACCCCCCCCGTGGATTATCTCGGGAACCAGAGGTCGTGGACTACCCGAGTTTGGGGTCCCCTGATTCAGGAGGTAGAGCCCGACCTTTTGGCCCCGAGGGAATCCACTTTTCTTTTTTTTTTAAATTGGAGGTCTATGCAAAAATATTAATTTATAAATGAAAGCATGAAATAAATTTAAATATTTATAGAAAATTAATATATGTAAATGTGTATACATGTATATATTGTACACACATATATATATATATATATATATATATATATATATATATACAGATGGTGCGAAAGAAGTTTCACTTCAGTCGTGTGGTCATAAGCACACTCGTTTTATTAAAGTTACCCATATACTATGTATGAAGCTTCAGTCATTATAGCTAATGACACATTACACTCGTTGACCACTAACATTTATAATGATTCCTACTTCAAAACGTTATCCAAAAGATTACAAGTACTTATACCTACCAGTAAACTCGTGGAAGTCGATGACAAATCGGCAGTAATCAGGTAATTTTTAATCAATAGTCACGTTAATGGAATTTATTTAAACGGATTTAAGCATTGGTTCATTCATATTTCAAAACGGAACCTCTGGCTATGGTACCAAAGTCCGGGTAACGTTTCGTAAACTGTTTTATCTAAATGATGTAAAATCTTTGTATTACGTAACTTGGTTTTGTCTGCAAAATATACAAGCAAGCATAAAATATTGGCAGTTTTATTAAAACAGGCTCTCTAAAAATTCTCAAGAATGTTACGCAGTAGATAAGGCCTAAGTTAAAATATCTCAAATTTAGATTTAAAAGCCATACTTACTGCATTACATACACATTTTTGTGCTAACCTCTGTACCTTCATTAGTAAGCAGTTTTCACCTTATTAGTCGCCAAGATATTATTAAAACGGGTTTAGGTATTGGTTCATTCATATTTTAAAACGAAACCTCTGGCTATGGGACCAAAGTCCGGATAACGTTTCGTAAACTCTTTTATCTAAATGATGTAAAAATTTTGTCTTTGTAGCTATTGAAATAGGTTTACTTAATATCTTCTCTCAAATCTGGTCTTAATATCTAGTCTTACAGACGAATAATACTTTAGATTGATTTTTATTTAAAAATAACACTTTTACTATGATAGCTTAAATACCTATGAGCGTACCCCAAAAACACTTTAAATCTGATCTATATTATTGATAACTACGGTCGTATTAAAAAGAAGTCGACCAGACGTTGACCAGTTTACAAAAATGTTTCATCTTAAACCGATTTCCCTTCAGCTAGAGATAATATAATACCGTAAGGAAGAAAAGTGTTGATAACAAAAATAAAATAAGATACAATACATTTCGCTTACACGTACGTTGCAAAGTATCTCAAGAAACCCGGAGTATCGCTGAGACGACCGAAAAGTCATTGACGGAATGGCAACCTTGTAAAAGCCTTTTCACACCTTTAGAGAGAAACCTTTCATCTTTCACAGCTCTATATCTGCCTCAGGGGTTAACCCCTGAGACTTCTGAACTACGTTACTATTGACCCACGAAGAATAATAAAACAATTTCGAATCTGGCAACTGTGAAAGATCACCCCAAATCACAATGCTATCATTTGTTCTATATTACTTCTAGAACTCCAGCTTTCGTGTAAAATATTTTTTAGCGGAGTAATAGAAACTTTTTACATAAACATCTAGTACGCGTTTGAGGTCGAGCGGCTTTACCACTTCACTTAGAATATTTCCGTCATTAGTCCATTGTTGTGAACTGGGACAAACGATTATTTTGTCACCTTGTGTCTTTGTAGCTATTAAAATAGGTTTAATATCTTCTCTGATATTTACGACCTCGCTCTGTGGTGTGACGGTCGGTCGGGAAACGCATGATTTACGTCGTGTGGTTATGGAACTATGAACATTCTCGGCATCCTAAAGGACGTCACAGGAACTTAATATTACACGTGTATGGATTTACGATGACTTTCTCACTTAGAACACAAGCAGAAGTCACTGCCGTTGCGTTTGAATAAAGCCGTCGATTCCCGTAAGTCGGTCTTTGATCGGCTCGTGAAGGAAAACATCGACACTGCAACACATACTAAACATAATCTGAGAAAAACAAATAAATTAAGAATGTACGAAGGCTGTATCCTTTGATTGCGTCATAGCTACGGCTAGGAACTATGTAGGTATTTGCTCGAAGATGCAAAAAGTTCAATAAATCATTACAACCCGTCTAACGTTTATCACTTTCATCAATAAATGATAACCTCCAATGAATTATAGATAACATTTCTTATTATAATTTTTAATGGCAACTATTACATTGCTTACAATATTTCTCTTTCTTCAGTTCTTTCTTTTTGACATTATTTGCTTCTACTTTATCATTGACGAAGACCTTACACTGATTGATAACATTCTTCAAATCTTACGTCTCCCTTTTCAAGTTATGTTTAACATATACAATATAATTTAATAACTAGTTTCTTCATTATACCTATACTATCTATTATACATCGGTATTTTTTCTCTATACGAAACCTGAATATAGTTTGTTCAGAATAAGCAACTAAATCGATTCCAATCATTTTTACACCGTGTTATATTTTTCCCAAATACATTTGGAAATCAGTGCACAGTGGTTACCGAACGGTTACGATAGATCATAGACCATGCGCACGCGTCACCGCAGTTGCCAGAGGTCAACGCACCGCGCTCGCCCGCTCGATCGGAGCTTTTACCATATTTTTGTTGGGATAACCAAGTAGAATAGTAAGCTCATAATTTTATGGTTATTTATTATATCATTTTGAACTTTTGTACTTTTTTTTTAATAATTATAAACTAGCGCTTGACCGCAATCCCGCCTGATGGTAAGCAGTAATGCGATCGTTGATGGTAAAGCGCGCTAGTTTATTAAGAGCCTATTCACTCAGAAAAACTGAGCGAATAGGAAGGAAGACGGCAGTTGAGCGAGGTGATGCAATGCTAAACCCAACAACATGACCAACGATTCTGCGCCAAAGGGAGATTGATCTGAAGACCCTCCACGACCAAACTCCAAACACAACAACATTAGGCGCATCGTACCCGGCACACATCGCAACACAACTGCTCAGACCCGTCCTCCGTACGGCTTCACCAGACATTATGCCGGAACACGACAAATCGCTTGGCGGCAAGGCTTTGTCTGGTGGGTGGTAACTTCTTGGCTTAAAAATACTGGTAGCATGTTTCGGGTTTCGTATAAATAAATAATGTTGTATACTTAGATCATACTCTCCCCTCACTTGCCATCAATAGAAATATCAAAGAAATTTAATCCGAGATAATTACGCGTCTCTCACTTTCACAACATTGTCACGATAAACTACATACTTATATCGGCCGCAGCTTGCCATAATCTAATCGCATTTGAGATACTATACTATCTGCACACAACATTCATCTCGAGTTACGAAAATGACTGCAAGATACACGGCCGGTAATCGATACATCGTCACGTTTAAATCAAGTTTATCGATACTATCGTTAACATTCACCTAGTTTATCTAACTCTGAATGAAAGTTTAATTAACTGAAGCCCTAGATGTAACCTATTTTTCTACTTTCATTTGTCCAATCGATTATACCTTATCGTTTTAATGTTAGGTATTGTGTTCTCGAACAGCTTAGTGAGAAGAACAAAAGAGAATCTTGTTTTCTCTGAACATGTATAATTGATCGATAGCTTTCATATTTTTTTCATGGGAAGATGTTTTGCTTTATAAATATTTTTTGATCGCGATACAAGAGGGTTCACAATTATAACCTGTTAATTAACTTTTAAATACTTCCTATTAACGTAGAAAGCATTGTATACAATGAAATAGTGCGTATCTACATCGATGTTTTTCTTGATAGCAAGTTTATTGTTCAATTGTTTAGAAGCTCGGTATATTTTAATTATTGATTTATTGCATACAAGTTGATTTAAAATAAGGTATTTATTACTTTAGATGTAGGAACCTAGTTACTAGGAAGTGGAAAATTTGCACTTTATGAGATAATTTATTGTAAGTAATTAATTGCATAATTTTTGTACTAACTTTTGCATCCAGTTTTGCCCTCCTGAAAGTCGGGAATTATCCTACGGATACGTGCCTACTACCGGGACAAAAAGCATCTTATGTGTTAATCCGGGTTACAAATTATCTGTGTGTCAAATTTTATCCAAACCCTAATTCCCCTTACTGCGTAACACGGTTTTAATACCAAACATTTTGAAGATACCTATTTACTATTCCATTGCGTCATTTGTTCGAAAAACTAATCTGCTCAACAACGTAAATAATAAATAATACCGTAAATAATTAATATTATCGAAATGTCTAACTGAAATCCATTGCTACTGATAGTGATTTCAATAATTACACCCGCGCCGCCGTTCTGACGTTTATACCTGATTAAGAAGCAACTAAACTTACTAATCATCAATTATTTTTTTTCATCAGAATACTGGGTGTTTGAGATACTTATAAACAATATGTCGGATACGAGCGAAGATCTTCCCTCCATCCTTAATCCTAATATTAAGCCCGATCACTAGGAAACGACGTTCTAATTTTGTTCACGTAATCTGTTATTAAGGCCCATATTATCTGGAATACCAATAGGAATGTTACCTGGGTTAAAAAAAAAATGATTCCATTTAGTTGTAGTAGTTAGTAGTTTACGCATGTGCTCATTAGTCTATGTATGTGTGTTCCTTTCAAGCACTATTTCTCGGTGGTAGGCCATAACACCGGCCGCCGGCAGAAGTTACCACCCACCAGACAAAGCCTTGCCGCCAAGCGATTTGTCGTGTTCCGGCATGATGTCTGGTGAAGCCGTACGGAGGACGGGTCTGAGCAGTTGTGTTGCGATGTGTGCCGGGTACGATGCGCCAAATGTTGTTGTGTTGGGAGTTTGGTCGTGGAGGGTCTTCAGATTAATCTCCCTTTGACGCAGCATCGTTGGTCGTGTTGTTGGGTTTAACATTGCATCAAGTTGATAACGAGTAGTTATTAACGTATATGGATGTTTCTCTGCTATTTGGAAATTCGTCCATACATGATACAGTGGTGTCCCAAGCATATTTTATGAAATATTGAGAATATTTGTTAATTAAATGAAGGGCAATAGCATACTAAATATATATCTTTAAAAAGCTCACACATTTTCCCTTTTGTTTTTTAGTTATGGACGATTTTATGCAAAACCCTGACAGGGGACTGTTGTAACTATCCAGGGGAATGTTTTAAGGACAAAAACGAGTATTTTGGTTTATTAAAGTAATCAAAGTGTTTATTTTTCTTTATCGTTTTTAAAATATGTAATTTTTAGGAATAAATCAACAGTATTAAAACAAGTTTTACTTATGATAGTGACTTTTCTTAGAGCTAATAACATTTGTGTTAAACTTAATAAAATCAACTTCTTAGTTTAACGGTTTTTAAGACTAATGGTATACTTAACTCTAAAGTCAGTCTTTATAATAATAAAAAATTAAAATATAAACAAAGAAAAATTACTACAACTAATCATTTATCACAACCAATATTTTAGGTTAACATAATACTTTGAAACAATTGTACTTTTGAACACACTAAGATTATATTAAACTTAAAAACTTATATTAATTGTAAACCTTAACATTGCAGTTCAGGAAAAAAAGCTTTAAATTAACTTATTTCTCAAAGACCGATACAAATATTGGAAAATAATAAAATAATCTTCTCCCTTTTTGACTTAGATCTGGATTTGGTAACTTCTCCAAAATTTGGTCAAAACTGACATCAGAAATATCATTTTCGTCCATTTTAAACTTGTGGCCCTTATTATCACAAATTTTCATAAAAGTTACCGTTACTTCGCCTTCCTCATTATCTACTCGATTAATAACAGCAGCATAACGATATTCGGTATTTCTGACGTTAAGCTTGACTAAAACATAATCACCACTCTTGTATTGCTGTTGGCTGACTGTACTGGGCCCGGCAGTATTCTCAAAATCAGTGTCGAAATTGTCACACGGTCGCAAAATTTCATTTTCTGTAATAATGTTAGTATCTGGCGAGTTATCCGCTAGCTTGGTTTCGCCTTCGAATTCCGAGTCTGTGTAAACGTCCTCAACACGAAGTTTCCTCACTTGGTAGTTCATAACGCCTAGACTAAAATGCTGACACTCTTCTTCACAAGAACAGCTTAAACTTTTCATTATAAGTTTCTCGGCACCTTGTGGTAATCCCAAAGGGCATCGTAATATTTCACCCTTAATTTGATGTATTTTGGGGGTACCCTTGAAACTTTCAAATTCTTGGCGTCTTGCTGAATATCATTAGTAATATTATTAATTGCATCAGAGTCAATCGTAAACATTGTAATTGCAGGACATCTTTGCTGCACAGAATCAATAAAAGATTCCAAACTGTCAATGTCACCTCCTGTAGCAACTATGGCATCTGCAGTTCTTTTGCACGTAACTTGAGTCCTCCATAATTTATATTTTTTTACTATTGCACCAGATACAACTTTCCCGAAAATGTCTTTCTCTTTTTGCGTTTTTAAACCTGCATAGTTTTCTTTTAATTGTTTATTCAATACTTCCCCGAAAAGTGCTCTTTTAACAACATCTTTGCGTGTTGCTGGAGTATCACACATTCTTATTAGTTTTGTGTTAGTTGTCTCATAATTTTTGCTGTTATTTCTAACTTTAGCATTTTTCTTTCTTGTTGTAACTAATGCAGTTTCTGATGTTCTTAAAGGTACCGGAAGTTCTTCCATTCGATCCCCTGCATCTGGTGTATTTTCCCTCAAAAAAGTATTGGTTATGTCTTTCATCGCTTTTTTCTTTGCACGATATTAAAACAATGCTCTTTCCAAGTCTTTTTTATAGCCTTATGCTCACGACGACTCATATCCTTAACTAATTTTCTCGCGCCATTTTCTTTTTTCTTTTGATATTTCCGCCTTTCTTTTTCTTTCATTTCTTCTTTTTTTTGGGGGTCATTTTTAAGCCGTTGATATCTCAAACGTTCAGCTGTATGTTTTTGTTTCTCTCTTGTTTTGGGTGACTTCTTTTTCAGTGTCATGTTTAGATAATACCTACGAAAGAGACAATAATGTTAATGATCATAGATGCGCAGTTTGGCATATCATTCTTCACAAAACCTAAGCAAACAACAGTCCCCTGTAGTATGAACAGTCCCCTGTGCAATGAGATGACAGGGGACTGTTGGCCAGGGGACTGTAATTTTTTCATAAATATTTAATAAAACAAAATCATTTAAACATATCAGATTAACGAAACAGATGTGGCTCCATACTAGATAATTAATTATTTTGAACCAGTTGTCATTATTAAAACTGTTACAAAAGTAAAAAAAAGGCTTACCAGTGGACTGTTTCCTCTAACGGACGAGACGCGTGGATCACTAGCAGATGCAGTCGTCACACTAAAAAAAATGGCGGCTGCCCTCTTAGCTCTACAACCGAACGAACTTCACACCGATTGAATTTCATTTCACAATCTAAATGTTTCGCGCCAAAACAAAATTTGACTTTAGCGCGGTTTTCAAATTTTAACAGGGGACTGTTTTAATAATTTGAGGACAGCATTCGCACATAGATATTTTGAATAAATTATATTGTAAAAAATATCAATTGTGAAGTATAAAGATACTTAAATGTTATTTTTATGTATTTGGATATTTTTTATTCAATTATCAATTCCAAACAAATTAATATTTGTAACAAGACTTGTAATTCTGGAAAAGGGACGTACCAGGGGACTGTGTTTTGGGGTGTTTGGGGTTAATTTATTCAAATATAACATTATTAAATTACTAAATAATCTGTGGCGTACCAAGAATGCATAATACTATATCATTATTGATACAAAAAGCTGAGAAATATTAAGATTTATTACATAAAATTAGCTTGGGACAGCGATTTTCCATTTAGTGGAGAAATGCCCATATAGTGTGGTGCACGTTTGTTATGATTTGAATTTAGAAACACACGGAACCGAAAATTTAGTATAATTTTTTTTAGTTGAAAACCTTCCGATATCATTTGATATCATGTAAAGATGTCGTGCCCTTGGTATGTATATACCCTTTATGTTACACGTTGTATATCAACTTGGAATAGGGATGTTTCCTGGGTAAAAAAAAAATTCTATTTAGTCCGTCATTCAGATTATAGAAAAATATTAAATACGTATATTTTGTTTTATCAAATCAATAAAAATTGACAAATATAAAAGGCATAAAAGATCAGGAGTGGTGGCTGATGACGTCACTGTTCGCTAAAAAGTGTAGCGTGCAGTGACGTCACACGAGTTTTCAACGCACTGTGTCGTCTTCATTTTTTGTTTATACGAAAAAAGAAAAATACGTATCTAGTATGTTTTGGTAATTGACTGACGGACTAATTAGTTTTTTTTAATGAACTACCCTATTGAGCCGTTGTCTATCTCAGTTTGCGCATTTTTGTGAAAGGCCAAGCCTACATAACCTTGAGCAGGGTTAGGTCTTTAGATGATTTATTATTTATTATTTTGGACCACCGCAAGCTACTTAATAATCCGCATGATTCCAACTTGCGCAATGAAATGACGAGATTGCAAAATTCACCGTCATATAACGACAACACAGACTGACATAATCCCCCTTATTCATAAACGCTGCTTAAAGTTAACTAGTGATTAGCGATTGTTTAAACATACATTTTAGACGTTTGCACGTCTCTTAAATTTAATCATCGTTTAACCCCTAGTTAACTTTTAGCAGCGTTTATGAATAAGGGAGAATATGTAGGTATGTCTCACAGCCTAAAGAGCCACATGTACCTATATACTTAAACTTGATATTTTGTATAATTAAGTATATTCATTATCTTAGAAGTATCTTAAAGTAACTTAGACACTTGGGACCGTTGGAGTGTGAGACGTTCTAGATTTTAATGGGTCCCGACTGTCTAAGTTACTATAGACTTATTTTTTTATATAATTACCTTGTTAGTTATTCTTCATAGTTCCAGATTACAGTACTTGTTTTTGTCTTTTCAGTTTTATTTTTATTAGGTAGGTACTTCGTTCGGTTATTTTTTTACGCAATCGGGTTTTTTAGTTTATTTATTTTATTTGGGTAAGTTATTCCTCCAGAATAAGTTACTAAAATATTAAATAACTGTATAAAATTCGTAATAGAAATAATGACTTGCTTAGTATGTTTGGTAAGAAATTCTACTTAATGTGTGCACAGGTGTATTAGGAAAAGTTACGGCTTTAAAACGAGTTGGTATTTATTTCAAATGCTGCCTTTTTAAGACACAGAATCTTTTATTACAAACATTTTAATTTTAATAAGGATTTTAATGAACTTTAAATATAAAAAAGTATAAATATCCAATCTATTTATTAATTGGATTTTGTGACAACTATTACTGTTCCCATTAAAATGTGTAAGTACTGTTTGATTAAAATTCAAAATAAAAAATAAGAATTTATGCTAAGCCCACAAAATCAAATCAAATCAACATTTGCATTTTATTGAAGTCGTAGAATACCGAACCACAGGGAAAATAAAAGTCCTATATAAGAATAAGACCACAGTTGAAAACTCATTTATTTTTATAGAGCCGCAAAAACATAGTTTAGCAAGAAATTAATTCAACATCTCATTGCTTTCGTATTTTATTTAAATAAGTACTAGTCACGCTCCGCGGTTTTACCCGGATAAGTTTCGATCCCTTGGGAATATCTTAAAGTATCTTATGTTCTATGCCAGGTCATGATCTACCGATGGACCAAGTGCCTTTCATTCAAATCTGTTCAGCCGTTTTAGCGTGAAAGCGTAACAAACTGCGCAGTTGGCGCGGTGGTTAAGCAATTGGCTGCTGTTTTGTGTCGCGGGTTCGATCCCCGCACTAGGTAAGCATTAGGTCTGGATTTATATGACCTATACAAAATATTATTTCTTTTTCTTAGTAGAGAAAAAAGCGATGTGTTCGTTGCCTAACGATTATATAGACCAATTTTCTATAACGCTGTTATTGATAACTAATTAATCGTTATTATATAAGGTACAGTTCACATCCCTTTTCCTAAAGTTTCAGGAGGCTCATATAAGAGGCATAAATAATCCAATTAAATAACGAAACCTGGTAAGTAATGAATATTTATAACTTCTGCTTTTCTGTGCTGTTTGGGGACAATCCTTATGGAAAATCGAATTTATCCCGTCATATAAATATAGGTAGTAAGGCAGACACTATTACGTATTTAATTTCATCATCACTGCTCTCAAAACGGTAAAGTAAAACCTCATGAGGGTAACGGTATATTAGTCTCACCACCAACCCGCACTGGATAGGCGTGATGGATTATGGCCAATTCCCTCTCATTGTGAGGAAGCCTTTGGGAGTACCAACAGAAGGAACACTATGGGCTAGATATGCTACCAATAAACTTGCTATAAATATAACACCAATCCAATCATCGTCACCATCTCAGCGTAAATCCCAGTCGCATCCGACGCTTTTTCAGCTTTGGAGTCTGGGGTCCGCTTTACCAGTCTAACTGCTGATTTTGGCTAAACTTCGATATTTTCCGTGAAGCGACTGCCGTCTGACCTCCACCACAACCCGACGGCGATATTGAAGCATTGCAGTTAGACCAATTGTTGGACTTTTGAGGGCTCCAACAACCTGTAACGACTGCCATTAGATATTCGTATAGCAACCGAGACCAGCGGCTTAACGTGCTTTCCGAGGCACGACCAGACCTGTGCAAATATTTATATTCGTGCATATAAATGCGCGGGGATAACACCAATCCAATAACGGTCATAAATACGGAACTAGAAGGTTGCCTACTAATTAAAAACATTACGTCCGAAGTGATAATCCTACCTTTCCTATGCTGCAGGCCCCAAAGTCTATATTAATTCAGTTTTATAAGATAACTGTCTGAACTCTAAAGTCTAAACTAATCTCCTGTGATAAAACAGTTGGTACTAAAGCTGTTATCTGCATTTTATTAGTGTTACCTGTTACTGGATACAGCGGAAAGTGCACTGAACTTGGTTCTCTGTTTATTCATACCTCATTTGTTCCGTGTTGTGAATGTGAGATTGTAGTGTTGAATATTAGTTCATCGGGTTTATTGAACGTATGTGGTAACACGCTGCGATACAACAGCATTATGTAGGCGGATACTATCTTCAATTCAGTAACCCTATTGTCTCTTGACATTTTCATTTGACTTCATCATCATTATCGGGAGTCTTGTACAGACGACAGCACTTCAAGCTACTACAATCTCTCAAATTTCTTTATTAGATTTTCTACTTATCCCTAAAGCATTAAGGCTCAAGCCTGATTGGAAATATTTGACACTTTTGCTTAGCTTGACCTGCTGTCGTCCGTACCACACCTCCTTCCTTTCATCCCACCCTGATATGGTGTGCGGTCTTAGTCGTGGGTGCAGGTCTTCTCTGCGATCTTCTGTAGTTGGACATCACACCTACTTAGTCAATTAATTTGACTTGTGTTATCGTAATTTTAATCGAAAGATCTCCCCCAACCCTAGATCCAAAACAACCAAACTTGCTGTGACATTCTGCACCTATGTATTACATATTTCTATATATATTTGAACATAGAAAGTATGTTATAATCTAAGTTATAAGCAACAGCCTTTAATTACGAAATTTACGTGAGAATATCGGACGGATGACTACAGAATACCGAGTTTCTTTATTGAATAAGTAGGTACTTGCTGCAGTGAATTAACATAATTATCTGTATCTAATTTAAACATTTATTTTAACTTGTCACTTATAATAATTATTGCAGTCTAATTAGTGTAAATTGCTTATAGCACTTAGTAGACATATTGTACGATTAGATTACACATGATCGTAATTATATGTATTTATACTATTATTTATTATGGATGTGAAGACTATTAAGTAGGTTGTTTTATTTATTTTTATTTTCTCTATTCTGTCAGTTTTTGTCGTGGTCTACCAGATTTATTTAATTTATGTGGCCTATCCAAGTGTCCTTTCTTTGGTAATAAGGTATTGTTCGTCGAATCGTTGAGCACTGAGTGTTGAGTTTTGAGTTGAGCTGCGCGATTACTAACAAATGTGTGAACTGACTGGACGGGTCAACTCAACCTGTATGGTTCTTTCCTCAAAAGACCATCTCAGATATCGATTCGACATTGTCTTTATATATTCTAACCAAGATTATGTCTGGACTTTAAAAGAGACTGTTGACGATGACCTTTCTTCTCAAAGTAGTCAGATATCAAACTCCAAAAAATCTAGTAAGAGAAAAATAACTTGTGTTTGTACAAACCTACTTACAAATAATTAAACATTTGTCATTTATAATTAGTGGAAAACGTGAGCCTGCGTGTGTCTGGTGTTTCAACTCAATACCTCTTATGTCGGAAAAGCTTAACTGGGCAAAGGCGTTGCAGTTTCTAAAGGTCCCACGTGTACTTACCAAACCATTTCGCGTTCAAGCTGCAGGTCTGCAGTGTCCGATCTCCTAAGAGAGTAGTCGATTCGAAATCCAATGCAAAAGCAATTATATTTGGTGCAGAAAGGTTGTCGCAATCTACATGAGTAATAAATATTTTATAGAACACAAAATTACATTCGGAACTCTTTTCTAAATTATTCACTTCTCTTGACTTTACACTATCCATGCTATCTTTTACAGTGATATACTTTTAATTGTTAGTTACACAATTATTATTAGGTGTTAGCCTTGCTTAGAATTCGAACTGAACCCAAAAATATGGTTGAAACCGAAGATGTGGCTGTTGACACCACTACGATCCGGACGAAGCCTTAAGTCTTTTATACCGCGTACATCGAGGGACTGGAACAATTTATCGGCGGCGCGCGGCCGTGTTTCCGTCTGACTACAATTTAGGTGTCTTCGAGGCTAGAGTGAATAGGCTCTTAATAAACCAGCGAGCTTTACCATCAACGATTGCATCACTGCATACCATCAGGCGGAATTGCGGTTAAGAAAAAATATTATAATGAGGTGCAATTATGTGTAAATGTTTTTAAAGAATTTTATACATGAAAGTACAGATCCTGATAGAAAGCGATAGTACCTACTTTGAGCTTTAGAATATATTTTATGGACAAAGTCGCAGATAAACAGTAGTTTTAAACAAAAAGTAAGCCAGATACTAATAGATATGCTTTCTACTCTCACCAGATTCGGTTCAATTACTCGAATGAAGAAAATCAACTAGTGCGCTTTTACAATCAATGATTGCATCACTGCTTACGCTGCGAAGAAAAGGCGGGATCACAGTCAAGAACTGGTTTGTAACATTTAAAAAAAAACTGTTTGTGTATAGATATTTGGCAGCTAGTAATCCTAACCTGCCCGGACTAAGCAACAGACCAACCTTAACTCAATTAAGCTTGGTTTGGCTATTCAAACGCTACGCTGAATTACAAAACGCTAGTTGATCGCTAGCTTATATCCAAGATTAGATCAACTAGCAGTAAGCAATTTGTGTATATGTACTTAAATAAAACAAGATACAACGAGATAATGTTGAAATATATTTTAGTAATGTAGATAAGATAAAAATATTTATTACTTTACTGTCTCCTCCAAAAGTGAACTTCAAAGCTTCTATAATAATGAATGACATTAGATAATAGAATATTATGTAACACAGAAAGAAAACCTCCGAAATAAATTAAGATCTCTCTTGTAAGATAAAAGATATTGTAAGTATCAATTGTGAAAATATTCCCACAACGCGTAAAACGAAAATGTAAATAGGCTCTCGTTGTACAAGTTTTGGCGTACATTAAGCTCGGTAAGCGTGTGTATTATTTAACTATTCAACAGAGCTGAAAGCCGCCTTACTGGTGTACCTCAAACAAATTTCATTTCATTACTAACACTTTACTCCTTTATCTTGTAAATCTCCAAGTTTGCCGTCAAGTTTCACCATTTTTGAGACAAAGAGCCTTGTGAATATTTCATGTTTTCGTTCCAAGTGATATTATTCCTCGGGAGTCAAAGCATTATTTTCTAAACAAAAACTTCACATAGTGAGCGTGTGATGAATATTCATTAGTATTTGCAGCTACTTATTCTCCGAGAATCATAATTACTAATACTCTTCGTTAGAATTCAAGTAAATAAGTTAGTTTACGCTATGACCCCACGAAATACCTGTGTTGACTTTTAGTTATTAGTTCGTATGTGTTCATTCAACACAAACGGTACAGAGAGGAAATTAAATACCGTAAATTCCCGGGCCGTGTCCAAGTCCTCAGTACGCCACAAACAAACTTGTAATTAAATTGAACCCAGTTGTGATGCTTTTCTTTATTATGTCAACAACAACGACTAATTAGAATTACGCAATGCCATGCTAACAAAGAGAGCTCAGACTAACGTGAAACATTAAATTATAACAAAAGACTATTCATACAGCCGAGGAGTTTTTGTATAAGTAATATAACAGCGAATATTTTTTTTAAAAAAAGTATCTATGTTCCTGCGATCGACAAAAACGGGGTTTCTGCACGTCATAAAAGGGAAAATAACATGTAAAATGGTTTCCCTTCCCTGAGTCCATTTCAGTGTAAACGTAAACCGTGGAAGTGTTGTTTATTTGTTCATTATTCCAAGCTAAAATGGACCTGAGTTTTGCCTTTATTGATTTCAGAGTCGTGAGGTTTTATTTTAGTAAACCGTGTGCATTTAACAAAGTTGAAACACAGTTATAGGAAGTCGTATTCAAAGCATGCCGTATATTTCCCCGCTCGCTCCAACTTTATTGACTGGCAGAGTGCAGTTCATTGAAGTAAAGCCACAATGTGCGTCCCGACACTCAATAGAATTGCCTCGCGATGTAGGAGTAAGAAAAGGCCTGTTCCGCCGCGTGAAAGCCTAAGCCGGTTCAGTTCTAAAGAGTGCAGCCAACTGCGCCGACGTAAAATAACCCATGTGTGGGGGTTGCCATTGAAAAATATACGCTCTTCTCTTTTATAAAGTGGGGAAGGAACCTCTTCAAGATTGGAACGATTGCGGCTTTGTTGAAATTCTTTATGGTGGCATTTTATGAGGGTGTGTACACCTTTGTCATTGATATGTTTTCCTAAATTTATTACATCAATAATAAATAAAATATAGGGACTTCCTTACAGGCTATGAAGTCACAACGATTTTAGGAGAATGGTCTTTTTGTACGTTGTGTATCTCTAACAACTTTATTTTCCCTACAAAAAATTTAATACCCATTTTTTTACGGAACGTTAAGGAAAATCGTGTTGAAGGATTTCAACATCCAAACAAATCGTTGTACATTTCCTTATCATTTTAAAAACCCCATATTTTTGTCAGAACCGTCCTTGTACTGCATAGCAGATGTATACGTAAAAGTTAAGAATACGCTATTTCCATTGGGGTAGTGACCGGACCTATCCTTTAATGCGTCAGTGCTAATCTTAGCGATCTCCAACACGTCGGAATGACACACCTTGACCTCCAACTGACTCACAATATAACAATCATTAGAACAGTAATTACCAGATGATTAAGTAGAATTACGAACGCTGTTTTAATTACATTCCATGTTTTTTACCATTGTTAATTTAATTCAATTAGTATTTCAAGTCATGGTGGCCTAGTGGTTAAAATATCAGCCTCTAAAATATGAGTGCGCGGGTTCGATTCCAGGTCAGGCAAGTACCAATGTAACTTTACTAAAGTTATAATATGTACTTTCTAAGTATATCTTGGACACCAATGACTGAAGATGAAGGAAAACATCTTGAGGAAACCTGGACTTTAAGTCTGAAATCGCCAACCCGCATTGAGCAAGCGTGGTGATTACGCTCAATCCTTCTCCGTATGAGAGGAGACCTGTGCCCAGCAATGAGACGATAAAAAAAGGTTGCTGATGATGAGTATTTCAATACAGTCGTATTGTTTTGAAAAGTTTTGCATCATATTTTTTGTATAATTGAAAACTACACGCTTTCTTTACGATATCAAGAACAGTCAGCCATAAATTCTGGTTTTTACTATGGTTTGATATTATTTTAGTATAAGCATCCTTCTTCTTATAGCATGAAACCCCATCTACCCATCACGGTTATAACAACAAATTAACTGAGACTAACCGTACTAAGATTGGTTGATAGATATAATATCAAAACTCGTTATGATCCTGTTTGTCTCCGTCTCACCTTTAAGCGTGTAAACTAATAAATGTTTAGCAAAAATATGCTCGTATGTGACACCAAAAATACGTTTACATGTTTGAGTAAACATTTAGCATTGATTTTCATGCGACTTGGACTTCTCGGCATAACGGGGCTTAGCCAGGTACGACCTGCATTCTCTTTACACTGTCTAGTTGTGTTATAACTTGAGTTTATAATGTTTATAAAAGGTAGTACCTTTATGTTACAGATTTCGTAAGACATATCATGTGTATAGTTTTACTTAGATGACAATCCCGTTATTAAAATATAAAAAATGTCACAATCTTATCTCAGAGATGATTAATGTCAATCACTTGTCAAAAATGTGAGAAAATTAGTGGTATTTTTGGCAGGTTCATACTGAGATCAAACTGCGAACGTTAATTATTAAGTGTAGGGGAGAGTTTTGGCGGAAAAGTCAAGCTGAGTGTCACGCTCGTTTATCATTGGACTTTTAAAATTATTTATAGAGTTGTTTATTAAATAAAAGTGCGTGATTTATGTAGTAAAAAGTGCATTTAGTAAATACTTCATAAAGAACAGTGAAATATCGCAGCACAGTGGCCACAACATGACTTTGCCCCAAACCTCACTCGTAAGACGGATCACGCGGCCGTCTTTTTCGACATGAATAATTCATAATTACGTGACATTGGCTAAATGCACAAACCGTGCGAAGCCAAAAAATAAGATTAAATAAATAAAGTGTAGGGAAATTGCCCCTGTTTATTTTCGGTCTAACATTGAACCTCGCTCGTTATTAAATAATTAATTTGGTTTGCCCCAATTTTTGATGTAATACTTCTATAGCACCGTTGTGATTAGGAAAAAAGTAAAATACACGGACACGAAGTACTTTGTAACACTATGTACCTAATCTTATATTCGTTGCATTATCTTGAAACAAAATTTTTTGAAGGTTTCACTTCTAGCACGTATGTGTTGCACACAATGCTTTTTTTATTATATTTAAGGCTTTATATACTCTATATTTAATGAAAAACATATGAACATCAATTATCGTGTTCGTAAAAACGGTGTAGGTACATAGACAGTACCTACTTCGTTTGAAGTCAGGCGTTTTTTTTTTATGTAGATACCGAACCTTTTCAATATTTATCTAAAGTATCAACATGGTGTGCCCTTGTAAAAATATGGGTCAAATGATATCAGGGCTTATCAATAAAATCGGTGACACATCGCCCTCCATAATGCGATAGGAGACACATTCATTTTCTGATGTAATAGATAAAATTGTTTGGGCTAACGAGAGATTTATTTCCATTGCTATGTTATCTTGTGTTAATAGAAATATCTATGCCTTATCTGTAGCGGGTTCGGAGAAAGAATAACTGAGCAAGATGGCTATGGTTTTTGTAGTTCTACGAATAAAGAAGTATGTTAAAGCACAGTTAAGATTTATCCATATATTTTTCTGAGCATTACTGTAGGTAATATTGGAAACCCTTCTTCGAGACGAGAAGTCTAAAGTAAATATGTATAACAAAAATACATATCAAATAAACCGAAGTAAATAAATAAATACATAATCCGAACTCCAACTTTGATCAACATTTCAATCCAATTCTTGTGAGTTCTTTTGAGAAGTCTGTCACTCCGGAATCCTTACATCCGTAAAGGAACGTTTGTATTCTAATACTGGCTTGGTGATCGCGACCTCAATATTGATCAGTACGTGATACACGTCTCTCATAAGGAGTTTTCACTCGAAACCTTTCGATTGCCATCGGTACAACACCCTGTATCGATAGTTTACTTTGAATGTAAACTACCATTAGCCTGACGTGTTGATGAAAGTTTAACATTAGGTATTACAATGCGCACATGTCTAGAAACAATTATGAGCTCTTCACAGGGAAAATTTCTTTTGATTTAACTCTCGATTTGAATAATGGTGACACTGAATTAAAATAGCTTTTTAGCACCGTGGGACCTAAGCCCGCATTTAAGCGACGCTTTTCTGTGACTTTAGTAATACATTTTTTATGTACTATCATCATCATAGTCTTCAACCTTTTTATCGACCCACTGCTGGGCACAGGTCTCCTCTCATACAGAGAAGGATTGAGCCAAATCACAATGGGGGTTGGCGATTTTTGGACTAAAGGTCCAGGTTTCCTCAAGATGTTATGTAAACTATTTGATAATTAGCAACTTAACTGAGTAACACACTGCGAAGTATATTGCTAGTCTATTACTCAATACGTTCGAAAAATGATTAATAACGTAAATGACGAAATTAATACTGTTGAACTGACAAAATGAATCCCAATGCTACTGATAGTTTGTTACGCAACCATGCACGGTGTTGTACGGAATGTAATTGGATTTCGAATGAAAACTATAAAATAATCTATACTATACGTGCGATTTAAGTAGAACATTTATTCGCCATGCAATTAATAACGGACTTCTAAGTCACACATTTAGTAAGTAATACATATACTATTGAAATTTTCTAGATCAAACTAAATTTCAAGAGCATTAACTACAGAATTGTCACGAAGTTTCCGACTGAAATTATACCTACTGATCTTTTTACATTTTCGCACGACCTTAAGGTTGAGTCACAAAAACATTGTCATTATGTTCATACAGCCTACTTTGTAAACCTACTTTATATCTGCACTTAAAACCGAAAAGAGGTTTAATATCTCAGCGGTCAAAATAAAAGTCAGGAACTAATTGTAAGCGGAATGAGGCATTAGAAATCGGCATTATCTAACAACGGAGAACTAGTCATCAATGATTTATATTATTTATCTTACAACCAACTGCGCACTGCGGTCTAACCCGAATAAGTTTCGATTCCGTCCGTGGCAAGATCGAAAAAAACTTCTCCTACATGTTAAATGTTAATCCAGCAGGATAATTATGTAACACATTATCAGTAGTAACGGGTTTCAGTTTGACAGTTTATCAAAATTAATTGCGTTATTTGCGTTGTTGTACAAATACACTTTTCGAATATATGGATTAATGGATAAGAAATATACTTCGAAATTATTAAAATTTATAGTAAAAGTATGTTACGCACTTAAGGTGCTAGTTATAAAGTATTTGTGTGCCAAATTTCATCCAAATCCTATTTTTTTGAGCAAAGCAAATCTTGTTTTTTTTTTGTCGGTGGTAGGCCATAATACCGGCTGCCGGTAAGAGTTACCTTACCACCCACAAGACAAAGTCTTGCCGCCAAGCAATTCGTCGTGTTCCGGCATTATGCCTGGTAACGCCGTACGGAGGACGGAGCTGAGCAGTTGTGTTGTTGTGCCGGGTACGATGCGCCAAATGTTTTTGTGTCGGGAATTTGGTCGTCTCCAGATCAATCTCCCTCTGCCACAGCATCGTTGGTTGTGTTTAACATTGCATCGCCTCGCTCTACTGCCGTTTTCCTTCTTATTCACTCAGTTTTTCTAAGTAAATGGGCTCTTAATAAACTAGCGCGCTTTACCATCACGATTGCATCACTGTTTACCATCAGGCGGGATTGCGGTCAATCACTAGTTTATTATATTTATAATTATAAAAAGAGCAGTTTTTTCGTAAAGGAGTTAAATTGTTAAATTCAATTCAAAACTTTTCAAAATAACTGTAGGGTTACAGCAGAAATTAAGTATCAATAATACTGAAAATAGGTAAAACTGGTAGAACAAAATTTCATATTTAATCAATTTACACGCAACATGGAGCACGTCTTCGCTACTGAAACTTTATTAATTTCTCTTTACAAGTTGCTGCGAAAAATTTCTTTGACAGTCGAGTTCCTTGATTTTGCGCCAGGGTAAAGATGTCCTTTCATTATGGCGGCAAAATCTTGGCTCAACATCATGGCGGCCATCCAACGATCCTCTAATTAGGATCTCACTTACAATCGGACGGGACTAGCATTGAAACCGATACCAATAGTATTTTGTGACGTAAGTGCTTTGCTGGTGGAAAAGGATTTGAATTGCACTCTGATTTAATTAGTTTCTTGCTCCTGGCACTTAACACTCTCATCATTTCTATTTACGATGTTTTGAATAGAAAAGTTATTTACTCTACAAGCTCTTTTATCTTTGTCTCACTAGGAATTTCTCCTGTATTGTGGATGCGTTTACAAACTTATAAAAGTCACATACACAAATAGCCAGACCCGGAACAACTACAAAGAACCCGCGCCACGCAGCGCAGCAGTCGATCGCTCAGCCACTGCGTCAATCGTATCGTGTTCATAACCATGATTAACATAGAATACCAACTTTTATCCCGAAATTTGTGGGGGAGAAACCGTAGTTAGCTGAGTGCATGATTCTAAAATTAAGTTAAGACTATTTGGGACATATTCTAGGTTCAGAAGTCAAGTCATTCTAGGTTACTGACCCAAGTTTTTCAATGAGGTTAAATAATCTGGGACGGATTATGATAGGATGTATAACTCAAACTCGGTCTTTTATTTCTGATCATAGGTTAACAAAGATTGTGCTTAATATTAATAATTACATATATTTAACTGTGAAACAAAATCTAACTAGCCTTTTCCCAACTGGGTAATTATCGGCTGCCAGTCTAACTGTACACAGCTGAATATAAATATTTCATACGGAGTAACTGTCCATCTGATCCCTAAGTACTTAATTGTATACCCCTTCGATAAGACTAATAGGGTATTTGACTAAAAAAAACTAATTAGTCCGTCAGTCAGATTTCCAAAAAATACTAGACAAGTATTTTTTCTTTTTTCATATAAACAAAAAAAGAAGACGACACAGTGCGTTGAAAACTCGTGTGACGTCACTGCACGCTACACTTTTTAGCGACCAGTGACGTCACCAGCCAGCACTCCTAATCTTTGATGCTTTTTATATTTTTATTGTTTTGATAAAACAAATAATACGTGTCTAGTATTTTTTGGAAATCTGACTGACGGACTAATTAGTTTTTTTTAGTCAAATACCCTATTGTCAAATTTTTGGCCCATTACGAGTGTTAAAGATATACGACGAATGCCAGATGGCACAAGGGCTTAACGCGTACTTTCGCAACCACGGATAATTTTTGGTATGGTATGTAAACCCCCATTCACGGACCGACCTTAAAAGATGACAGTTATGATTTAGCCATGAGTCCCTCTCTTGAAAAAAGCAATGATAGAATAAACAGGACTTTCCATTAGCCTACTATATATTAATAATAGTCTATCATTTCCAAACAATAATAACCTATTCATTTTTCACCCATGAAACATACTGTCTGAACTTCGAGTGTTGCTCTTTTGTAAAACACTTGATATCATGCCAAATATGGATATGAATGGACTCATATCCGTCCACATTCAATGTATTGTTATTTCCATATAGATGAAATTGTGTCCTAATGCTCATCCGTTGCGAAACAAAAGGGGAAGAATGGAGGAGCCGGCGCAATGGATAAGAAAGATACTGCTCCGGACAGGATTGTCATCCGTCTGGATTTATCCGGCTTTTTACCTCCTGGTCGGGAACTTGCCCGAACTTGTCATTTATGCGGACTTTTCGCGATAAGCGAATTTTTGTATTAAAATAAAAAAAGCATGGAGTTAATTCATAAACGACAAAAATGTATGGTTAATCAGTCGCAAATCCTTAGTTAATTTTGAGCAACGTTTAAGAATAAAGGGGAGAATGTACATCACGATTTTTGTGAACTCACTCAAAATTAAAGTTCTATGTACAAATATAACTCGTTTCTAAATGCTCTAGTTACCAAAATAGGAACTCCATTAGTAGTCATTTATAGTATGTTTCTGTGAATAGGATCTAGGTCGGTTTGTTGAATCTTTAGTTAACGTTACCTGATTACGTGACTTCCTTAAGATTAGTTGTTAGGATACGGTTACAAGGAAAATGTGCCGATTTTGTATTGTCAGTGTTTGTTTTGTTTCGTCTCGGAAGTGAAGTCAATTTGGTTAAGCCAAAAAAAAAATCAGTTAGAATCATTTCGAAGCATATTGCTAAACCATTGCTCCATGTGTTCGGAAATGTGCCTGCTCAACAACGAAAATAATGCAATGAATGTTGTTGAACTGCCACAATGAAACCCATTGCCACTGATATTACATTGATACTGAATTACCCTGCAGTTTGGATGGATTTATTAGCTGGTTCTCATCGTGGACGATAGATCTCACTTGTGGGTGTTTGTAATTTTCAGGGGGCAAGGAAACCCAAAGGAAATTATGTATATCCTATCTTTAGTAGGTAAGTGAAAAAATAGGGGCTCTACAAAAAACTACTACCTACTCTCTTTTCTCGGTGGTAGGCCACATCGGCTGCCGGCAGAAGTTACCACCCACCAGACAAAGTCTTGCCGCCAAGCGATTCGTCGTGTTCCGGCATGATGTCTGGTGAAGCCGTACGGAGGACGGATCTGAGCAGTTGTGTTGCGATGTGTGCCGGGTACGATGAACCAAGTGTTGTTGTGTCGGGAGTTTGGTCGTGGAGGGTCTCCACATCAATTTCCCTCTGGCGCAGCATCGTTGGTCGTGTTGTTGGGTTTAACATTGTACCACCTCGCTCAACTGCAGTCTTCATTCCTATTCACTAAGTTTTTTAAGTGAATTGGTTTAATAAACTAGTGCGCTTTACCATCAACGATTGCATCACTGCTTAACATCAGGCGGGATTGCAGTCAATTGCTAGTTTATAATTATTAAAAAAAAAAAAAACTAACTGAACGGGGTGCCAAAAAGTTGGGAACCAAGATCTAGAAAAAAGTAACGCTGTGGTCGATGAGCATTTTAAGTTCAAGTCAACCTGCCTAGATTTTTTCATAACTAGCTTAGTGTCTCTGCTGCTGCTGTGCTCTGTGTGACAAGTATTTACATGGAACAATTGCCTATCTTTTTATAACTTTGAACCCCGCACTAGGATTGTTCCTGTATCGTGGGTGCGTTTAAACATTTAAAACTCACAACCAGATCCAGATCAACTATTTGTAGGCTATACAACAAAATATTTGTTCCGTACGGGAATCGAACCCGCGACACGCAGAAGTTGATCGCTTAGCCACTGCACCAACCGTGTCGTCATTGCCTATCTGACCGCCACAACCTAGATACTGGGCAACACTGGTAAGACTGGTTGCCAACTTAGGTTTGTAAGTACCAGTAACAACTGTCAAAGAAAAGTCTACGGCTGGGGCTATCGACTTAATGTTTTTTTCTAGGCTCTATATTAAATGGATGTTCACCCGGAATCGACGGCGTCTAGAGTAGCTTAACTTAAAATTGATCCCAGCAAGTGTATTGTAAGCTGAAATAAATAAGAGCTGCTTTTGAAAATATTCTTCGGGTTTCTTATACAATATATAAAGAAAACCTCGTCCGACCCAAAAGGATAATAAATTTTAGGTATACACATGACCAAATAAAATATGAAATTTTACGTAATGATCATAGTAACAATACTAATGAATTTTGAAATAATCTTTTTTTTTCCGCGAATTAATTCAAACTTCCCCAAAATTTGGTAATTTTAAAAAAGTGACAACACCATTTGTGACGGAGCGAATAGCGATGCGACCACGTGCCGCCTGCCCTGCCCCCCTTCACCCGTGCATGTATGCCTAACGTGTTGCCTACCGCACATGCGTTAAGTTACCTCGCGTTTTCGAAGTAATATTTATTTTTTTAGGGGGATTTTTTTTAAGTTTAGCCCGGCTTTGTAGGCATTATTATAATCAGTTAACGATGCCTTACAATACCTTCACGGATCGGGTAGGGTTTTCTTTATATATTGTATAGTCAGCTTACCTCCTGTAATAGAGGCGTTTTACATAGAACACGAGGTAGAGCCACACTTTATTTATACAAATTAAATAAGAGTGTAATGTGGAATGGGTCATGACACATGATCCACCACGCCGGCAGGACGCATGCAGGACGAGTTGGTGGATGTCACTTGCCCTCGCGGTTTCCTTCACTGTTATCCTTCACTATTTTGAGAGCAGTGGGATCTAAACCACGATCTAAGCAATTGGCGATTTCTGACTTAAAGTCCAGGTTTCCTCAAGATGTTTTCTTTCACCTTGTAATCAGTCAAGATATACTTATAACTTAAAAGTTACATTGCTACTTGCCTGACCTGGAATCGAACCCGCACGCTCATACTTGAGAAGCTGGTGTTTTGACCACTAGGCCACCACGACTATTATGCAATATATTTATTTACATATTGCTACACAGCATTTTGGGCGGTGAACCTGACAGACTGTTCCGATCATCATCTTTCCGTTATTTCTTTTCAGTTTTATAGTTCCCGACATCCGCTAAAACAGTACCTTATGGAATATGCTCATATAAAGTCGGTTCAGTCTCAACACCACACACTGATTATTTCCATGACAGTCATATGGAACACAGTCTATCAATAAGTGATTTAAATTTTCCACAACTCAACACAATTAGGCGAGTTAGTTTTTTTTTTTTTTTTGTTATCTACGCAAACTTATTAATAATACATGGCATTTGTCCAAATCTGACTGTTTACAACAGCAGATTTTCTACTTAAATTACTATTTGTAAACCAGAGTAGACGGAAATCTGACAAAAAAGACTACCAAATCACAGAATAAATAGTACCTACAAACACAAAGTTAAGACAAGAAGACGTTAACATATTAACCTAAACTACCAAGTAACGTCAGTATTTATTTTCGTATAATTCACTATACACAATTCTTTTTGTTTCTCTTGTCTTCGCTCGAGCTCGCTAACTGTCGGGGAAATAGTATTCGCTATTCGCTTACTTCGACGAAAAAGTTGTTGATACGCCATTTTTCGAGGAAATTGCTTTTTGTGTAACTTAGGAATTCGTTCAGCGTGAATTACGTGAAAAACTGCCACTGGAAATCTTTGCTAGCAATGTTCCTTTTCTGGGAAAAAAATAACTGGAAAACTAATTTGAAAATTACTTTTGTTCTCAAAAATTTTAATGCCCTAATTGTATTATGAGATTTCAAAAGGAAGGAAATAATTCAGGCTTTTAAAATAGCAGCAATGGGCTCCGTAACCTATTTTGACGGAAACCTAGGTATGTAGCTTAATCTTGAAGATTTCTGTTCGTCCGACATTTTGAATGCCCTAATTATATGACATTTAAAAAAGGAAGGAAATAATTCAGGCTTTTTAAATCGCAGCAATGGGCTCCGTAACCTATTTTGACGGAAACCTAGGTATGTAGCTTAATCTTAAAGATTTCTGTTCGTCCGACATTTTGAATGCCCTAATTATATGACATTTAAAACAGGAAGGAAATAATTCAGGCTTTTTAAATCACAGCGAGGGGCAACGTAACGTTACTTAGAAATTCAAATACCTCCGCAGACGATAGAAAATGATTACAACACGAAAAAGCAGTCTAAACAAAATTAAGGCCATTATCGTTTATATTAATTAAGCATATAAGAAAAAATGTGCCTCGGAATATCCTACTTAATTTATGCTGAACATTAAATAGATGTTAACTTCCCAGAAATGTGTTAACGTACATTTCGACGCATTTATTACAAACTGAGGCGACGTAACGTCTTTTATAGTTAAGTCAAAAGACATAATACGGTTTTATATCATTAATCTCTCATTAATGTACTTCATTTCCCAGGATTTCGTGTTAAGTGTTCAGATATAAGAATTTCGTATCCTAACTTTACAATTTTTTTATAGCCGCTTAAAGACTTTGTAAAACGTTGGTCGTTAAAAATGTTCTGCTACAAGAACGATCGAGTTCTGTAAGTAGTAAAACGTCGAATTTTAAAATAATCCTCAATAAAGCGTCCGTTTTACGATTTTCTTTTAAAGAATGTCAATTTAAAAGAAACGAACGTACTGATTGCATTTTGCCAAAAGGCATTGGTACACAGGCGAGTGTCGAAGGCGTCAAATGAAAGCGATTTTTCGAACGTGCGTATAGGATTGGCGTACCTGCCTATTGGTGCGGATAAGACTCCGCCAATAACAAAATAACAATTCCCAATGTTCTTTTTACTGTGGTGTTGTGGCGCTTTCGATTTTTCTGCCAAAAATTACTGTATTGTCAAATGTTCAAAAAAAATATTTATTAAAAAATATTTCATGGAAATAAAATAAAATATATCGATCTGTTTTATCGAAATTTTTTATCTGTCGCGTTTTGCAACATTTTTAGGGTAAACTATCGTGTTTTATGTATAATTTCAGCAATACAATCTATTGTAATTATTCAATTGAATTCCCTAGTATACAGATACCTCAAAATATTCTACTGAGCTATGCATTTATTTTATTAATACAATTAAATGAATTGCAAAATTACTATTATTTTGCAAATCGTTCGATTCTATATTAAGCGCATCACTATTTGGAATCTTATTGGTTGCCGCCATGCGGTATTTTCATTTGACTAAAATATTACATCACGCCGCGCCTTATACCATGGTAACGTCATGCTTGCATGCTTATATTATGGGCGAGTAAATGCGGGCTGCCCACGCGCCGTTCAAGATGACAGTCAATACTCATAAACTCAAACACTTACAATGTGTAAAGGTAATAAACACGTAGGCATAACAGCAAGTGCTTACAAACCATTGCTGGAAATAATAATACAAGAGTAAATTCAACTTGACCTAGAATAGGGATGATTCCTGGGTAAAAAAAATGATTCTATTTAGTCCGTCATTCAGATTATAGAAAAATATTGGATGCGTATATTTTGTTTTATCAAATCAATAAAAATTGACAAATATAAAAGGCATCAAAGATCAAGAGTGGTGGCTGGTGAGTAAAAATACTAGACACTTATTTTTTCTTTTTTCAAATAAACAAAAAATGAAGACGACACAGTGCGTTGAAAACTCGTGTGACGTCACTGCACACTACACTTTTTAGCGAGCAGTGACGTCACACGAGTTTTCAACGCACTGTGTCGTCTTCATTTTTTGTTTATTTGAAAAAAGAAAAAATAAGTGTCTAGTATTTTTTGGAAATCTGACTAACGGATTATTAGTTTGTTTTAATCAACTACCCTATTCAGACGTCAGACTGGCAAACAAACTGATAAAATCAGTTCTAAAAAAACCACCGACGATGAAAGATTTTGATAAGAATTAAAATAAATATATTATAGATACGGATCCAAAACAAAATTAATTTGAGATCGACACAGCGGTACGATTATGTAACCATCTCACTTTGTGATAAGATGCTTGAAGTGAGCTGTCATTCCAGCTAATCACCGTGAATAATTACTTGAAATAGGTACGCTTGGACTAAGATGTCATTACTGTCAATCAGTAGCAGGACTCGTTCTACCGTTACAGTGATAGTGACCCCGATTCTCTTCTTTGTTCACTAAACTAAATTTAAGTTAAGTACATCTTTTTCTTTCTATTTCATTAAGAAAAGGACAGAAGATAAAATGTTAGTTTAGACCGGTGAAATAAGTCCGCGCCTGACGTAAATTGATGAATTTTTGGTCGCCATATTTATATTCGCTTCTAAACTGTCGTTTGTGTTTTAATTTGGCTGGATTAAACTATTATCTTATCTTCTATCCTTTTCTTAATGAAATAGAAAGAAAAAGACACACTTAACATTTGTGAATCGGCGCCAGTGAGTTGATTAGGCCTTTATTTTCAGAGTAGGCAGATTGAAAACGCTGATATCATATAGCTTAAGTACTAGCTTTCCGAATATATTTTTTTTTTTCAATAAAAGGTAGCCTATGTTCTCTCTCAGGGTCTAAAGATTGTGCCAAATTTCATCAAAATCGGTCGAGAGGTTTAAGCGGGAAAGCATAACAGACAGACAGATAGATAGAGTTACTTTCGCATTTCGCAAATTCATAATTTCATTTTACTTCTCAGTATTAGAATGTATCCTATTTTATTATCACTACAAAAGAGTAATCTGGTTTGAGTAACATTAATGATTGAAAATGGGTTATTAAATGCGCATAAACTAAGAAAACAAGAACCACGTTCAGTTTATGATAAGATCTAAGATAAAAACACAATGGTAAACTGTTAATATTTTCAGTTCTTGTAGCGTATAATACAAGGTGTCTCAAAAGAAAGTTCACATTTAAATCTTTTTTTAAAAGAAAAGTCTTAGCTTTATTGAAAAAATGTTTATTTTATATTGAAGTACACTGTTTGGGAATTTATTTTTTAAAAATAACATCGTCCAAATGTAAACCGTTGCGCTCTCGGCATTCATTTAGTCGGGCACTAAAATTGCCTATGACAGCTCGGCAGGTAGTCTCCGTGATGGCTGCCATTTCATGACGGATATTTTCTTTTAATTGTGCCAGGGAAGTCGGTTTATTAGCGTAAACTTTTGATTTGACATAACCCCACAGGAAAAAATCCATAGGCGTTAAATCGGGACTCCGTGGAGGCCAATTTATGTCACCTCGCCTGGAGATTAATTTGTTCGGAAAATTTTCTCGAACTCGAGGCAGAGATCTGTTGGACGTGTGTGAAGTTGCTCCATCCTGCTGGAACCATGTTCTTTGGTTGTAACTAGGAAAGTTTTGCAGTTGGGGTACGAAAAACTCGTCTAACATCTCCACATAACGCTCTGAATTCACTGTGAGTGTGCGTCCCCTTCCATCTTCAAAAAAGTAAGGGCCGATAATTCCTCGCGCCGACATCGCTGCCCATACGGTGACTTTGGGTGAATGTAGCGGTTTCTGATGTTTTTGTTTTGGGTTGGTTGCACTCCAGTAACGACAATTTTGCTTGTTTACATGCCCATTCAGGTGAAAATGGGCTTCATCGGAAAACAAGATGTTGGTGAACGTTGGAAAGCGCTCAATCATCTGATTTACAAAGGCAAGCCTCTGACCAGCATCTTGAGGCTTCAGTTCTTGCACTAACTGAATTTTGTACGGGTGCAGCTTTAAATCTTTGTGTAAAATGCGGCATAATGAAGATCTGTGCACATTTAAAGCAACAGCACGCTTCCGAATCGAGAGGTTTGGATCATCTCGAATAGACTGAGTAACACTGTCCACGTTTTCGGCTGTTCTTGATGTTCTTGGTCGCCCAGATTTTGGTTTCTCCAGAGTTGACCCAGTCTCTTCAAACTTCTCAACCCATTTTGCAATGAGACGAGTGCTAGGCGCATCATTTAAGTGACGAATATGTCGAATACTGCAGAATTTTCTACGCGCTACAGTCGCCGAATTACCGTTTTTGTAAAACTCACGTACGCACAACGCACGGTCCGCACCAGAGAAACGCTCCATAGCGACTAAATTCCCAAGAGCCAGACTACCGACTGACATACCCCCCGCGCCCCTCAGAATAGTTGCTTTCGCGTAATAAGATAAGCAAATGTGAACTTACTTTTGAGACACCTTGTAGTAAAAAAGAAATATCTGAACACATTCGTAACGCACGAACGAATCCTGAAGGTGTCCTCGAGAGTCGGGACGTGTCGTACTTAGAAGTTCTAATGATATCTTTTCTTGAATTGTTGTCACGTTCAGGCCTGTTTAAAAATCCTGGGACTCAAGAAACTCGAGAAAACTTCAATTTATTTTGAGGTAGCGACGATGTTTTAAATTTTCGAATGTAAAGTGTAAAGGGTGTATCTGACATCGACGCACAAACGAGTACCATGTATCCAGTACATGATTCTGAGCCCAGTGGTGGAATTTTTCGTCGGTTTTTTCCTGATTAAAAAAAAGTAATATGTAATTTTTCTCACTTTAAACCATTCATAATTGCTATACTTTTATAACCCAATAAGATTTTAAATTAAAAAATAATTAATTCGCTAATTACACAAAAAAGCGCAATGTGAACATGACTCGAAAAACTATCCTATCAGCAGATTTAATAGAGTTCACATCAGGGGTCAACGTCATACCCACAAACACGCGCGGCGGCACGCTTGCAACGTTCAAAGACCGAGCCGACACATTTTTTAAACACTGTGAATTCTGTACCCGTTCATTAACGACATAAATGACTATCATAATTTTATTAGTGGCATACGGTATAGCCTTCTCGCGAAGTTTGCGTTGCGATGTCAGATACATCCTGTATATTTTCTATAAAACCTAACTACGGTTATCATACTAGAACTCGTTTAACAGGAATGGATAAAGATTGAAATTGTGCATTTGTTCAGGAAAAAATACTCGAAGTTTTGAAATCGCGAAGGGGAGAGCGAGTCATTCGCCATCGATTGACTAAAATTTAATTTCCAGGTAGTTGCTGAAAACTCCCGGCATGGTAACTGAATCAAGGTTCCATCCCATCCATATTTGCACTTCCTATGGACTATTCAATCTAGTTTGACTTTTCTAGGTTTGTTTACTTAAACGAGTTAGCCTGAGCATAGTCATCATTATCATCTCAGCGTTAATCCCAATCGCATCCAAAGCTTTTTAGCTTTCTGCGGTCCGCTTTCCCAGTCTAACTGCTGATTTTGACTAAACTTCGATATTTTCCGTGAAGCGACTGCCCCCTGCGAAGTCGTGGTGGCCTAGTGGTTAAAACACCAGCCTCTCAAGTATGAGTGTGCGGGTTCGATTCCAGGTCAGGCAAGTACCAATGTAACTTTTCAAAAGTTATATGTACTTTCTAGTATATCTTGGACACCCATGACTGAAGGTGAAGGAAAACATCTTGAGGAAACCTGGTGATTACGCTCAGTCCTTCTCTGTATGAGAGGAGACCTGTGCCCGGCATTAGGACGATGGAGGGTTGATGGTGATTGCCCCCTGACCTCCACAACCCGAAGGCGATATCGAAGCATTGCAGTTAGGCCAATTCTTGGACTTTTGAGGGCTCCAACAACCCGTAACGACTGCCACTTGATGTTCGAACCCGAGCCTCCTAACGCAGCGGCCGCGTTTGCTACCGCTACGCCACGGAGGCTGTCAAACCTGTTAGCGTAAGCATAGTATATTATGTAGGTAAATGGTATTTTATCAGCTTATCTCTCAATTTCAAGTTCAAGTTTACCAACATTTGTCGTTACACTTAAATTACGTGACATTTCTTTCGCGTGGTTGGCAAACAGTGACGTCATCCTCGTGTTTAAGTTCGTAAACCAAAATGTCATCGTCGCTTACATCACCTCCACTACGAAGGTTTACAGTACATAAACCATTGATGAATCATGTACACTTTACGACTGTTTGTGTGTAAATACGTGCTCTTCGTGTGAACTAGGTATATCCTCTATATCTTTCCTACACATGAATTTAACGCGAGTTCGTGTTTTTTTTCCGAACATTTGATTGTACTTCATGTACCTTTACTGTAATCCCGGAGTTAGTTAATGAGATTTGTGTTGCGGTATAAAAGAAAGAGCAAAAAGAAAAACTACATCTGCCAAGTTTAGTTTCGAATAAATACTTTGGCATTGATAGTATTGTCCTGCGTTTCCCTTTACGGATCATGTGCGTGACATGATCTGTACCTATGATTTTCTGATAATGTAGTAGGTATATAAAACTGCTTAAATCAGTGTTTCCTTTTTATAGCTTATTTATGTAATCAGGTAATTTAATCTAAGGAAATATAACCATGTGTCGAGCTACAGGTCTGAACTGAAATGGATGCCCATTCGTCAGAGAAGAAATTTGCGCGCCTTGACCACGCTTTTCTCCCTTCTTAAATCACCCACTCCTCCATCTTATCTTGTGACTCACTTCCAGTATTTATGTTCTTCTCACACTAAGAATCTGCGTTCTTCTAACAATCTCCTCTTACTCTGTCCTTCACATACGTCTGACTTTGTTCATTCTTCATTTCATATTCAATCCATTCTTCTGTGGAATGCGCTTCTTCTTGATATCAGGATGGCCGCCACTCGGTTTGCATTTAAGCGGGAATTGCAGAGTTATTTTCGGAACAATTAGGGTAGAGTTATTGCTACACCTCTCTCCCAAATTTTAGCTTTGTATGTATATATTTTGGTAATAGTATATATGTATATTTAGCTTATTTAAGTTTTTTTTTAATAGTGTGAAGAGGTTTTTTTTTTCTTTAAATTTTTTTTTTGTCAAATGAAAGCATCTACCATCTTATCTCTTCACCACCTGTGGTTGACTGGTAGAGAATGCCTAAGGCATTAAGTCCGCCCTTGTATATTTCATGTGCGAAAGCTTAAATAAATAAATAAATAAATAAAATAATTTACATAGCCAGTGACTGCTGATTGTTTTCATTATTGACATATTATTACAGTTTTTGTTATACTCGTAATCAAGTGCAATGATATCTGAATACTTACCACTACCTGTTTGCTGTGGCACTACTTATTTTCACATCAAAAGTCTTATTGGACTTGCAATGGAATATAAATCTTGCTTGCGTAACCTTATTCCAATGTTAGATGGGAAAGTACCCCGGCGTACCATTCCGTAATACTTATAATAGTGAGTATCGTATGGATTCCATTGTTCTTCAACCAATGTAATGATTACACCGGAATCTTCATGTTACTTTTTAGGGTTCCGTAGCCAAATGGCAAAATACGGAATCCTTATAGATTCGTCATGTCTGTCTGTCCGTCTGTCCGTCCGTATGTCACAGCCATTTTTTTCCGAAACTATAAAAGGTATACTGTTGAATCTTGGTAGGTAGATGTATTCTGTGAACCGCGTTAAGATTTTGAAGCAAAAATAAAAAAAAATATTGGGGGCTCCCCATACTTAGAATTGAAACACATTTTTTTTTTTATCAAACACATACGTGTGGGGTATCTATGGATAGGTCTTCAAAAATGGTTGATCTTTTTGCGTGACAGACGCTTCCAAAGTGGAAAAAAGTTGCCCCCCCCCCCCCCCCTCTAACTTCTAAAATAAGAAAACGAAAAATCTAAAAAAATATGATGTATTAAAACATGATTACTATAAAAACTACCAACGAAAATTGTTTTGAACGAGATCTAGTAAGTAGTTTTTTTTTAATACATCGTAATCGTAAACCGCTTATACGCTTAATGGTACGGAACCCTTTGTGCGTGAGTCTGACACGCACTTGGCCGGTTTGTCACTTTTTAACTGTTATTTTAGAATTCATTTTGATCCATGGTAACAATAAAAACTTTACTATTTTAGTAATGAAAGTTTAAGATGCTTCAAGTATATTTTCTATCACATTAGATGTTGATTTAGGAATTTTAAGTTTTAAATTCAGTGAACAATGTTTTTTAAGGGACTGAGTATCTAAAGGATTAGCTCCAAGATCAATTTGTTCTCTATTAATTAAAACTAGTTATAAGCGAATTTGCTAAGATCGAACCTTTCAAGTTAGATAAAGTATCTTTTAAGAAAGATTTATTTTAGAATCATCTCTGGCATTACTTTTTTCTACAGTTTAAATATATTCAGTTTTTTCTTTTATCTTTTACGACGGACTGGAACAATTTGCCAGTGGCGGTATTTCAGTCGGACTACAATAAATAGGTGTCGTTAAGGCTAGAGAGAATAGGCTCTTAATAAATTAGCGCGCTTTACCATCAACGATTGCTTACTATCAGGCGGGATTGCGGTCAAGCACTAGTCTATAAAATAAAATAAAAAATAACTGATGACTTAGTGGAGACATGAGGAACAGGGAGTAAAGTTTACTCATCCTCCATAGAAAAGGGAGGATCCTCCGACCAGACGGGTGTCATGTCTGGCGGGCACTTGCCCAACGGTTGAAATTGGGAAGTTGTATACAACGTGTAACATAAAGGGTATATACATACCAAGGGCATGGCATCTTTACATGATATCAAATGATATCGGAAGGTTTTCAACTCAAAATAAAATACTCAAAAAATTTATACTAAATTTTCGGTTCCGTGTGTTTCTTAAATTCAAATCATAAAAAACGTGCACCACACTACATACGTTAATAACTACTCGTTACACGTCACATTACTTGGCAAAATCACGATAAATGTCTTCAAAAATTCTGTGCGCCTAGTATGGTAATAGCCTATCACAGGCGGTGCTTTTTCTCGTAACTTCTTAACATAAAGAGATAGGATTAAAAACCCTTCCAGTATCGATTGATATCATGTAAAGATGCCATGCCCTTGATATGTATATACCCTTTATGTTACACGTTGTATATGCTAGTTGCACGGTAAACTTTGATTGCGAGATGTAGAATTCGTATGACGTCAGTATGACGCGTTGTCCATTTTGTGGCGTTTGTAGGTACCGCTACAACTTTTTTAACTTTTGCCGAGTTGGTGGTTACTAGAACTTCAAATTTACGACAGCTTTTTTTGAGCAGCCTTTTTTCTTGATGCTATCCTCAGATTTTGTTTCATCTAAACAGTGTAACATTTTTCTATAGCAAGGAGAAAAGGGTGTTACTTACTATGTAAGTACCTATATTTCATAAGACTTTATGACTCCATTAGAGCATAAAATAAACCGCTTACGCGATCACAGTCGTGACAATTATGTAAATTCTAACCGCGTTGCCGATACTGTCGTATCCATTATGTGATACAAATAATTCTTCAGAACGTATCAGTAATGCGTCGGTATTCTCCTCGGCTTCCTTGCTTACTTCCTGCATAATTTGTAAGGGGAAACGTTGCAAAGACGACCACAGGGAATAACATATGTGGTTCTATCAATTTGAATTTTTACTTTGAACTAAAATGACGTATTGCAGAATTATGATCATTCGATTTTATAAAGGCTGTATCTGACATCGACGCACAAACGAGTACCATGGATCCAGTACATGATTCTGAACCCCCCAGTGGTGGAATTTCTCGTCGGTTTTTTCATGATTAAAAAAATATATATATGTCGTTTTTTCACTTTAGACCGTTCATAATTGCTATACTTTTATAACCCAATAAGATTTTAAAGTAAAAATTAAATAATTCGCTAATTACACAAAAAAGCGCAATGAAAACAAAACTCGAAAAACTATCTTTTCAGCTAATTTAATAGAGTTCACATCAGGGATCAACATCATACCTACAAACCCGCACGGCGGCACGCTTGCAACGTTCAAAGGGCGAGCCGACACTTTTTTTTAAACACTGTGATTTCTGTAACCGTTCATTAACGACATAAAAGACTACCATAATTTTATTAGTGGCATGCGGTCTAGCCTTTTCGCGAAGTTTGCGTTACGATGTCAGATACACCCTGTATTGTCTTCATCATTATGGTTTTAAAAAGTAAAAATGTTTTTGTATAAACTAATAACTACAAAAGTATTTTATAAAAATTAAGGACGTTAATTAATAGAGAATAATAAGAGTATCCCGACTGTCTGAAAGCTAAGCAAAATAATTAACCTACAAATAAATTAAGGTATAAAGCTTTATGATTATTCCACTTTATGTATTTCTACGACGTACATAATTGACGCTGTCGCGACCTACTTCCAGCTAATTATATCAATATTAAATCATTACCTACTCGTTTATCTCGCTACGCTCAGGATCAGAAGGTTATCCGTAAATAGTGCTACTTTTACCTAATAAATCAAACATTGACATACATAAAAAGTATTAATTAAATTGTAATTTAATTTACATTAATTGATCGGCATTGAGGAAAGTTGACAATCGGCTAAAGTGAGTTTCAAGAATCGATTACTGCATAAAACAAATCGATTTGTTACACAACATTTATACTGCCACAGCTGCCACTAGCAAGGTTAGGTTACGTGATTATTAAATCGAGTTTAGTTTCGATTCTTACGATATCGATATTATTTTGTTGATGGATGCCGTGTCGCGGCGACGTAACAAATCGGTAACTGTGTTATGACTGCGCTGATGGATATGTGAGATATTGTAATAATCTGTGAATATTCGAACGCGTAATGTGATGCTGACGAGTTGTGATCTATTCGTGTTTGAGCGATCATTAGTTTCAATTGTCATACTGTGGGATTTGACAAAAGGGTTGTTCTAAATTTAAACTTGTGTGTTGTACGGATGGTGGAGGTTGGTAAAAAAGGGGTGCTAATGCTAAAAGCCTCGTATCCTTGTTCCCAAAAAAACAATATTTAACTCATAAATAAAGGGTTGCTTGTTTTCATGATGCCCCAGCTGAATATGATTCTACCGCGCTGAATTGTTTTGTGTGTGAATGAAAATGTCATACGATTACGTATGACTTGGATGCGTGTTTCTATTTACAATATTACAGTACAGGTTACTAACCTGCTTAAGCAATGCACGACCTTCTGCTTCTACTGCTTTTAACTGGTATTTTGCAAAGAATTTCTTTCAGTTTAAAAAAAATAAAAATAAAGACGATTAGGATAGGCGCCAACGATTCACCAGTGAGCGACATAACGCCAAGCGACAAACATTTCACATGTTTTTGAATGGATTTATCGCACAGGTGCGGCCGGTGGCAGCCACAAGCGACAGAAATACGTTACAAGAGGCCACAGCCATCGGTTGTTGTAGCCGGTGGCTATTGTGCACTTTCCCTAAGATAAAGCAGATACATCAATACCTACTCCTTATTAAAATCAAGCTAATTTGCTGGTAAACACGTCAGACCAGACGATGTGGTCACACCTAAATACCTATCTTCATTATTTAACCATCAGTGACAACTTGAACTAACCTTCGTATATTAATTAATATTCGATTTTTTTACATCTGCGCAAGCCTTCACTCATAGGACGTACAGACTACAGACATCAGGCTACTACAATCCGTCAAATTTCCTTTACAGATTTCAAACTTTGTTGCTATATTATTAGTTTCAAGTTTCATTGGAAAAAAATTACAGTTTCGATTAGCTTGATGTGCTAGCACTTGTACCAACACACAGTTCAATAGAAAAGTAATCGTAATTACAGAGTTTAATTTTAACAAAACCAGTAAAACAAATTTATATGAAGCAGATACCTGCTAGAAGTTAAATCGCCTAATTAAAATAACATGTTGCATATCAAGCCCGCAAAAAATGGTCACACCTAAATCTTCATTCTTCAACCATCGGTGACAAGTTGAAGTAACCTTCATAAATTAATTAATATTCGATTTTTTTACACTTACGCAAGCCTTCACTCATAGGAGGTACATGCAGAAATATGTGCTATGTGCAAATAGTGTCGTAAAAGGAGATGGACAAGTTAAGAAACCTG
Organism: Sesamia inferens; assembly: GCA_037179545.1. Lineage (NCBI taxonomy): Eukaryota > Metazoa > Arthropoda > Insecta > Lepidoptera > Noctuidae > Sesamia > Sesamia inferens. Next base: position 20,954,617 of record CM073923.1, read on the forward strand.
TCGAGACTTAATGACTTTGAAAGTGGTCAATGGTTACACCGACATATTATGTACTGTGAGCCCTGATTGCAACATCGCCAGGTTGTCAAGTGACCAGTTGATAAAGACTGCTTATTACTCACCGTATGTTTCGGTGACTTTTGCCCTACGGTAAAGTCACCTTTGGCTGATACACACTTGCCGTCAACTGGGACGGATTAAGTAGAAATTTTTCTTCGATTTTATCTTTTAGTTATTTAAATCAAAATCGGCACTTTTGGAACATTAAAATTACATAAAACAGTCTCCGAAAACTCTCTTTATAACTTCTTAGTTCGTTCTCTGGGAAGAAAAGACGCAAAAACTCCACAACAACGCTGTTGATAGTGTAAATTTTCTTCTATAGAATTGTATAGAAGAAAACTTTCCTCTTTAAAAGAAACAACAAAGCGGGTCTTTTACTTAGTTATGTTTCTTTTTTAGCTTGACACTTGTAACAATTAATGGGTCATTCTTTTCCAATTTGAAACATTAACTGATTGGGTTCATTTGTTATTTCATTATTTTGTTCCCAAGTCCGTAATTTGCTTCCCTACAGTCCCTAGCTAATCCTACAATTAAGGAACCTAAAGCACTTTGTTTCATTCTAGACAAGGACCTATAATAAGCCCAATTACGTAACACAACCAATTCCCATGGTCGCTTCGTACCTACTGAAAAAATATCCAGATAAATTACGTTTCTTCATTAAAGTGCCTGTGTTAGCATAATTTATTACTTATTTTTTTACGTTCAAAATATTTTGACTAACAAAGTATTTTCGATAAAATGTACTAATTTCTTCAGTTAAGGTTAAGTACTCAAATTCCATGGTCAAAATTGTGCAGTAGTCGTAGGCGTTATCTGCTACTTCTGTCGTGGGTAATAGGTTAAATTTTTAGTTTATTAGTCTTCATGAACCTTTATATGTTTACTAGCAGTTCGAGTTAGTTTGGTAACATGAATATTCCAACTAACAAAGCTAAATAAGCTTATTCTTGGAGTTGATTCATGTTAAAAGTAGATACAGCGGTGAGAATCAAAGAGATAACTTCTCGCTCACTGTTTTGCTGAAGACTCTCTATTTTGGTATCCTATCATTCCCGAAATATCTGGATTACCTAGTCTAATTTTAATATTCCTTGTTTCAGTGTCCAGAATGGTGTGACAGCCGAAAATGCGGTGGTTCAAGAAGGGCGAGCCGCCGCGGCTTCTTGCCGTAACGCCTGACGAACCGAGGCCCGCACGTCGGTCACGAATCGGTGAGTTGGCAAAGAAAAAGAAAAGAAGTGAGAAAGAAAAAGTATTTATTGTGACTTGTACAGGAAGGTGATAAAATTAAAGTAATTTACAGGCAATTAAAAACAAATTGTATAAGTACAGAAAAAAAAGTAACAAAAAATCAGAAAGTCCAATACGAAGCCAAAAGACTCCCTATCTCAGCATAATGCTTCGGCAACATGTAATTTCCTTTGGGACCGTCATTTATATTGGGAGTTTCTTGAAATAGAATGTTGACGTGATTGAATTCTAAATTAGTCTTTATGTTGGTTGGATAAGACGATTTTTTTACCGACCAGGCGATTTTTTTATTTGGTGGGTGTTTGTTCGGGCGGGCCCCTAACTTTGTTAAACTTTCAAATTATTTAGAACAGTTAGGTATTTAGGTCCGAGGCTGTAAATGTTTACTTAATTAATAATTTACTTTAATTTATTCCCGGAAAAGTTGAATTTTCATTCTGGTTTCTAGCATGTATTTCTTTTGCCCATTATCATCATCGTGTCAGCCACAGGAAGTCTCCTGCAGGACATAGGCCTTCCTCAAGGATTTCCAAACAGACCGTTTGTACGCCGCACGCGGCCTGCATCCAGCGCTTCCCTGCGATTTTGGTCAGGTCATCCGACCGCCTAGTCGGCGGGTGTCCGACGCTGCGCTTGCCAGTATGTGATCGCCATTCAAGAGCCTTCCTGCCCCATCGACCATCGGCTCTACGTGCTATGTGCCCCGCTCACTGCCACTTCTAAGAGCTAATTGGTTGGGCTATGTCAACGACTTTCGTTCTTCTACCAATCTTCTCATTCCTGATTCGATCACGTAAAGAAATACCAAGCTATAACCCTCTCTATAGCTCTCTGTGCGACTTGAGCTTTCTTATGAGACCCATAATGAGGGACCATGTTTCTGATTCATATGTCATCACTGGTAACACACGTTGGTTGGATGGTTAAAGACTTTTGCCTTTAGACACTGAGGTATTTTGAACGAGAAGACGGGAGAGACTACGGCGGGTCCTTTTGACCGCTGATCTTTTAATAGTCAAGATGGCAATATTTTGGAAGCAGTTGTGGCCCCGTGATCCAATGACAAGATGTAGATAGTGAACTAGAACTTAGACAGGCTACTTCATCACGGTTATCAAAACGGTGAATGTAGACATCGTGTGGAAACCTAGAACCGTCGATTCGAAGACATGTGATCCTCCCATTATAATAACCACTTTCTCTCATAAAGATAAGGTAAGGTATCCCAGCACTAAGAACATTCATAATAGGGTGCAAGGGAATTGCATGATTTAATTCCCCCATCTCCGTTCCATCATCGGACGACCCGTCGTACGGCGAGTTTCCACCCTTACGTTGTTGACACCACTGCGATCCGGACGAAGCGTTTTGCTTCCTCCTTTATACCGCGTACATCGAAGGACTGGAACAATTTGCCGGCGTCGGTGTTTCCGTCACATTACAATTTGAGTGTCTTCAAGGCTAGAGTGAATAGGCTCTTAATAAACTAGCGCGCTTTACCATCAACGATCGCATCACTGCTTACCATCAGGCGGGATTGCGGTCAAGCGCTGGTTTATAATTCATAAAAAAAAAAACTTGACTAAAAAAAACTAATTAGTCCGTCAGTCAGATTTCCAAAAAATACTAGACACGTATTTTTTTCTTTTTTTTCATATAAACAAAAAATTAATTAGACGACACAGTGCGTTGAAAACTCGTGTGACGTCACTGCACTGCAGCCACCACTTCTGATCTTTGATGTATTTTATATTTGTCAATGTTTATTGATTTGATAAAACAAAATATACGTATCCAATATTTTTTTATAATCTAAATGACGGACTAAATAGAATATTTTTTTTTTCCCAGGAAACATCCCTATTATTAGTCAATAAAATTCCCACTGCGGAAATACAGGCTTCCTCTCTATGAGCCTATGAGAGGAAGCAAGTCATAACCCACTTCGCGTCATCGCGAGCCCAGTGAGGATTGGTGGAATATCATAGACTTACTATGTAGCTGCGTCTCGCGGTTTAGCCCGCGTAACATTCGATCGCGGGGTAGTTTTAGGGGTCATTAACGGATTTGGATGTTTAGATACTTTTTATAAGTATCTTTGATTTCTTCCAAATTCGTTCAATGAAAGAGTATCAAATATTCATTTTATTATTTATAATCAAACTCTGTTATAACAACTTGAATAACCCCTTCGATGTCGTTTTAACAGTTTTTTTTTTTTATAATTATAAACTAGCGCTTGACCGCAATCCCGCCTGATGGTAAACAGTGATACGATCGTTGATGGTAAAGCGCGCTAGTTTATTAAGAGCCTATTCACTCAGGAAAACTGAGCGAATAGGAAGGAAGACGGCAGTTGAGCGAGGTGATGCAATGTTAAACCCAACAACACGGCCAACGATGCTGCGCCAAAGGGAGATTGATCTGAAGACCCTCCACGACCAAACTCCCAACACAACAACATTAGGCGCATCTTACACGGCACACATCGCAACACAACTGCTCAGACCCGTCCTCCGTACGGCTTCACCAGACATCATGCCGGAACACGACAAATCGATTGGCGGCAAGGCTTTGTCTGGTGGGTGGTAACTTCTGCCGGCGGCGGCCGATGTTATGGCCTACCACTGAGAAAATTTGGTTGTAAAAACCAATTTGCGTAACAGCCGATGACGTTGTTATTAAATAAGTACCTAAGACATAAATGTACTTATGTTATTGAATGTTTACGTAATTAAAACTCATGTATAAAATAAAACATTTTATTTATTTGACATGAAGAAGAAATATTATCCTCTTCATCATCGTCCGATCCTTCATCTGAGGATTTTGTCAAGAGGTGTTTGAAAAAAGACTTGCAGGTTTCAACCACCTCTCACAGCAGTTCTCAATAGTTTTTGGCGAAACCTTTTCCCATGCTTTTGATATCTTTAAAATGACATCATATAAAAAATGATTGATACATCTATCATTTTAGAACTACAAAACCGACTTGAGTACAAGATCACAACGACAAGTAGGTAGTGTTCCATCACAAAGTCTTTTGCACAGCTGTAGGTAATCCATCCAAACAACTTATCGCAGTTATAATAAAAATACATATACGACAATATTCTTAAAAGCAAAAATGTTTGACAAATGACGGTCGCTAAAGCGTCGTCTGTGGAGGCCATGATGATAAAAACTGAAAGATCGCGCAGTTTACTTGAAAGTGTGTAGACTGTATGGACCTACGATTACAGATAAAACTGAAGGTGTGTAGTGAACCCTAGTAGAACCCTACAAGATTTATCAAAATAATGTACTAAATATTGTACAAATTCAAAAGGTCTACAAAAAAGTCCGCGATGGTATATGCCTATCTCTTATGGATATCCCACAATATTCTTTTTTTTATTTACTTTTTACGACAAATACCGGCTAATTTTCGAAGCGATTTTAACCAATACAGCATTAATCCTTATCCAATTTAATACCTTAAATACATTATTGATTTAATATAGATATTAAAAATTGCGGGGTGTCGCGTTTGCGGAGGTACAAGGTGTGGCGTTCGCGGCGGTTTTTTATACAACGTTCACAGTGTTTCTGAAGTATTTAGTATCAGCATTGTACCCGTGCGAAGCCGGGGCGGGTCGCTAGTAAATAATAAAATAAATAACTAAATTCGCATATTAACACATTTGGGATTATGTAAAATTTATGTTTGAACTGTCAATACTTCCTTAAGAACTCAAATAAGAATTTACGACTTCGCCTTTTCTCTTCAAACATTACGAAAGAGATGTTTTAATATCGGAAATACAAATAAATGTGGTCAAGGTCAGTGGCGTTATGTAAATCCGCAGTATTTTCTACTATGTTTCTACGACTGTTTCAGTATTTCTATGATGTCACTGTCAACAATAAAGATATCGAAGCCAAGGACATGTACCTAACTCAGTCAAACCCAGTCAGTACCCTAATTGCGTAACGAACTATTAGATAGATTTTTGGAAGCCTATTACTAATTCATTGCTCCCTATCTCGAAACCTAACGTAAATAACGCAATGAATATTGATGAAATGTCAAAATGAAACCCATATGATGACGATGTGTTACATAACTACCATACATGTACGTACGGGCGTGATTTTCCCACGGCGATTTTCTTTCGCACATTGGATTTTCATCGCAGTGCTTAACACTGACAGTTGAAAATCCAACAGTACGCTTTATTACGCGTTGGGGTGTGGTATTGGATTCTTAATGCTGGGCCCAACACCGAGAGAAGAAAATCCAATGCCCGATAATATCCCATCGTAATATTTTTACTACGCTTACATAACACATTTTAATCGAAGATAAAAAAACTGTAGAACGAGTATCTAAAAAGAAACGAAATAGAACGTAACGTAACTTCTAAAAGATAACTTATTGTTTCGACCCCATGTGATATGGCACAAAGGTAGGGTAGACAGATGATAATGATTACTAAAGAGTTTAAGCACATAAGTATAGGGAGCACATAAGTACATACCTACATTTTTATCTACACTAATTATGTTAACTATAGACCACCGGATACATAAATAGGATTCGGTAGGTAGTTATTATCTGACCCGACAAACGTTGTTTTGCCATAAGTATAAATAATTAAAAATCATCTATTGTTATACTTGTGCCAAGCTCGATAAAGAATACAGGTAAATAAACCAATTTAGAGTTATCACAACTCACGTTTTACAAATCTCCTATTACGTTCATGATTAACGACTTTTACATTATTTATTAACAATTCCTATTGCGAGATATTTCTACAGTATGTTAAGAAAACCCTGTCCGACCCATAAGGATAATAAAGTTTAGGTAAACACATGACCAAATATAATATAAGATTTTACGTAATCATCATACAAATGAATTTTGAAATAATCTTTTTTTCCCGCGAATTAATTCCAACTTCCCCGAAATTTGGTAATTTTAAAAAAAGTGACAACACGGGTTTTATTATGAGCGAATAGCGATGCGACCACGTGCCGGGTGCCCTGCCGCTCGCCACCCGCGGAATGGTGGTTAATGCACATTTATTAAGCTACCTCTTTTTGCGAAATAATATTTACTTTTTTAGGGGGATTTTTTCTTAAGTTTAGCCCGGTGTTGTATGCATTACTAGAATCAGTTATCGATACCTAAGAACACCTTCACCGGTGTTCACAGTGTGAACAGGGTTTTCTTAACATACTGTATTCAATCACTAAAATAACATGCATAAGTATTAACTTGCTATTTCGAAAAACCATTAAAAAGTCGACATTAATTTTACTTGATAACCCTACAAAAAATGAAACATGGATAAAATCCAAGTATTAAACACATTTTGTAGAATTCAAACTATAAATCTTCCTTTTAGGTATAAACAAGTCGTTGCCTAGCAACGGTTTGTTTACCTCTATTCTTTATGAATTTGGCCCAAGTATAGTTAGGTATATCAATAGTTTATGACCTAGTCTCAGACTTAACGAATATAAACAAAAAATCCTTTAAAAATCGTTCGAGGCGTTTCGGAGGGGTTTGGTTATAAACTTTTATGACGTGAGAGTTTTATACAACTAAATTTATGCGTCCATGTCCGATAGTTTTTGGATCCTCTGTCCAGTGTCTTTGTCTTTACCCACTGCCACCAATAATATTATTTTATAACATTTCGTTTATAAACATGGTCCCATTAGGGCTAAGATCTATAAAGGCAAGGTAAATTGTAAGAAGCTAATAGAATCAATCGATTTAAAACGTGGCCCACGAAGCCCCATAAAAGCGCATATAAAAGGGTGTTTTTAAAAGTGTATGAAGCGCTCCCACTCCTATAGTTGTCTTGCATTGTGTGGGCTAATTTTATTGCCCTATTTAGTTCCAGTGCCCACCCACTATATCTAAAATCTTTGTCCTACAAATTATCTTATATCCTCTTGACCGAGTGAGAGTAATTTAATGTTGCTATCAGCGACTACATTCGTCTGCATGCCAAAACACAATTGTTGGATATCATCCCACCAGACAAAGTCTTGCCGCCAAGCGAATCGTTGTGTTCCGGCATGATGTCTGGTGAAGCCGTACGGAGGAAGGGTCTGAGCACTCGTGTTGCGATGTGTGTGCATGGTACGATGCGCCAGATGTAGTGTCGGGAGTTTAGTCGTGGAGAGTCTCCAGATCAATCTCCCTTTGGCGCAGCATCGTTGGTCGTCTTGTTGGGTTTAACATTGCATCACCTCGCTCTACTGCCGGCTTCCTTCCTATTCGCTCAGTTTTTTTGAGTGAATAGGCTCTTAATAAACTAGCGCGCTTTACCATCAACGATTGCATTACTGCTTACTATCAGGCATTGCGGTCAAGCGCTATTTTATAATTATATAAAAAAGATTCGGCTCAGCGCCAAGATCTTTTCAAATCGAATGCTAAAACTAAAAAAGTGTGTGTGTTTCTGCATTGTAATTCTGTAGCCCCTCAACGACCAAACTCCCAACACAACAACATTAAGCGCATCGTACCCGGCACACATCGCAACACAACTGCTCAGACCCGACCTCCGTACGGCTTCACCAGAGATCATGCCGGAACTCGACAAATGGCTTGGCGGCAAGGCTTTGTCAGGAAAATCGGGATAAAAAATCCCATGTATCCCATGCCTTAATCTAGCGGGAAAAATACGTAAAAACTATCTATTAGCAGCAACACCTTTCATTGTGACAGTTCAATAATATTCATTGCGTCTTTACCTTGTTTAGCATACTTTTTCAAACATAATGAAGAAATGCATTAGCAATATCAACCATACCAAGCCACTGGCGCGGATTATTTTGTTCACTAATTTTCAATTATGTGCATCTTTTTCTTATTATTAGAAAAGGATAGAAGATAACATATTAGTTTAATCCTGTCAAATTAAGATACCAGTTTAGACGCGATTATAAATATGGCGACCAAAAATACGTCAATTTGCGTCAGGAGCGGACTAATTTGACAGGTCTAAACTAACATTTTATCTTTAGTCCTTTTCTTAATGAAATATAAAGAAAAAGATGTACTGAACTTAAATTTAGTTTAGCTTGTGAACAAGAAAATTGGGGCCAGTGTGTTACAGAATTAGGTTGCTTAATGCCTTTCTTAAGTGGGTAACAATAAGTCATACACAATACGCCACTGAACTGAAAATGAGGGCATCAGATGCATTAATATAACAACATTTAGTCTTGAAAATAGATTGATGACGCAATAGTATCAGCGCACAGGCCACTAAACTCTACACAACATGGTTTCTCCAAACCATAAGTATTATGAATGAACTTTTCCTCCTAAGCATCGTCCTCAAGCGATTTCTCAATAAACACTTGAATGTTTATTATTTATTTATAACTAATGGCATAACTAAATTCTGTCACGGCCTCCGTAGCGTAGCGGTAGAGAACGCGGCCGCTGCGCAAAAAGGTGCGGGTTCGATCCCCGCGCAGTGCATATATTTGTATGCATGAATATGAATATTTCCACTGGTATGGTCTTGCCTCGGAAAGCACTTTAAGCACATTAAACATATTAAGTTGGTCCCGGTTGCCAAGCGAACATCTAATGGCAGTCGTTACGGGTTGTTGGAGCCCTCAAAACTCCAACAATTGGTCTAACTGCAATACTACGATATCGCCTTCGGGTTGTGGATGTCAAACGGCAGTCGTTTCACGGAAAATATCGAAGTTGAGCCAAAATCAGCAGTTAGACTGGTAAAGCGGACCAAAGACTCCAAAGCTGAAAAAATGCTTCGGATGCCACTGGGATTAACGCTAAGCTGATGATGACAATGAGTTAACCACAGAAATCTTAATAATAAGAAATATAATTAAGCATGGGCGTACCCAGCTTCTGGCCTATGGGTAAGTCAGGCCTAAGGGGGGCAAGTCAGATGTTTAATCGAATCGTCAAATAAAATAAATGCTCGCAACCTATACTCGCAACGTAGGGAGTTGCCAGCATAGATTGCGAGCGATTAGCATTTATTTAATTTATCGTTCGCAACCTATGCTCGCAACTCCCTGCCGCAGATTACCGATGAGCGCTTAGGGATTGACACTACTATCAACACATTCTAAGCTCACTTCATCTAAGTTTTCATTGCAAGATTTTTACAGAATCGATAATTCGATTCACAATAGTAGCGTAATTAATAATAGATTACTAATAAGGCATTTTTTTCAAATTATGTGCACAGTGTCACAGCATGCACCTAGTATTTAAGAACAGCACAATTTTGTCATTATCAAAGGTGTTATTCCTTACGTAATCACGCATAGGCATCATGGTTATGCAAAGAAATGGAGAAAATAGGAAGTGTCTACTTGACACTTGAATAAATGCGAGAAATGTTGGAATTTCATCTTAATAGGAATGTTGACTTTACCTTTAGAGAAACTTAACTATATAATGACGTCATTAGGACACTAGATGGTATTTACAGGCCCACATTACTGACGCAATCACTACGTAATTGTCACATCTGGTTGTCTCCTTGTCATAAGATACTTTAACTCGGCACTGGAAAGCCAGATATTCTATCTAAGGGAAAGGGAGCGTAACTTTCCCTAGAGCCTTCTCGATAACATGAATATATATTACAGTTCACTTGAAAGTTGGAACTATTACTTGTAATATACAAGTTTGGTCCGTAAGCGTCCAGTGATTAGCGGCCACAAACCTAGTTGCAGAGACTTTCGGATTTAGTTTCTGTGATATATTAAATCATACGTTTTTTCTTTCCAGATTTATCTCCAGTGCGCTACCCTAATCGCAAAAGTAGCAGCAGTTCGGTGGAAACTAATTTCTACAATCTTAGCGATCAAATAATAATTGTTGAAAAATCTCCACATCGTTGCCATCGTGGCGAGACTCCAGTTAGTCGGCGCATATCGCTGCAAAACGGCCTCGCTTCACCGCAGGAAAGTTATAACACTTCGCGCAAAAACCGCGGAGGCTCGCTGGAGAAAGAGTACATGGTGTGCCGAGAAAGGCGAAACCCGTTGCTCGATAAAGTAAAGAACACTAAATTATCTTGCTTCAAATCGAACGGTCCACTGCGGCACGGAGATGACGCCGCGTCCACGTCAGGAAGTGATTGCAGTGGATTCGGACACGTAGAGGACGTCACTAATTGTCGCTTTACTAACAATTACGCTGACAGCCATATCGAATTCGAAAATCATAACCCTTGGGTTAAAATGGCCAATTATGACGACGATGTCTTTTTCGTCAAAAGTATCACTAGTCCTGTTGAGTGCCAATGGAGGGAAGGCAAATCTTTTACAAACAGAGGCACTCGATGTTATAGTTCCGGCTCAGAGTGTGATCGATATCATGCAATACCCAAAGCCGGTGCAAAGCTTTCTAAATCAAGTGATCAAATCTTCAACGATGACTATGAAGCATACGACGACGCACCCATCGCACTTAACCCTCAAAAAAAGACTGATAAACTTAAGACTAAGGAAGGAAAGGATTCTGTTGGCCCCAGTTCCTGTCTATCGGCGAAATTAAGAGCAATGTCGGATAGATACCTTAAGTCATCAACAAACAAATTTCTCTCAAAGCTTTACAAACAAACAGGCGAAAATGACGAGGAGGTAAATGCCAGTAACGATAATATTTTAAAATCAACCAGTGTAGTCACTAAAAGTCGTAAGAAACGAGGAGGTGTTAAAGCTAAATTACGCAGTTTCTCGTATGGTGCTTTACCCGGGTTAGAAGAATTCCAAAAAGGTCATTCGGTTTTCCATGATGATGTTTACCAAATATCATGTGATGATGAAAATGTTTTAATTCAAGACTGCGAGGATGCCGACTCAGGAATCCTTGTCAACGAATCTGCAGCCTCATCTATTTTCGATAGTGACAGGATATCGTCACGTTGTGAAAGTTCCGCTTCTCATGCAAACACTCTTCTTCCATGTCATGGTAGGAGTATATCCGGTGATCAAAGCTACATAAAAGCTAGGACATCGGGTAGAATGAGTAGAGAAAGGAAAGAATGTCCCAGACCTAGACCTAGACATACCCAAAGAGCTTTATCACTTGATCGTAAAGAAATTCTTAGACGCATGCCGAAAAAGGAAAATGAATACGAGGAACCTCAATATCTACAGTTAACCGAAAAACAGAGGATGCGACAGAGGGATGCAAGTCAAGATTGTGGTATTCCACCGATTCCTCCATGTAGGAAACCAACTAGGGGAAGCAAGTCAGACAAAACACAGAATGAATTTAAAGTTGTCAGGATAATGCGGAACAATCCTTCGGATGAACTCGGTATATTTATTGCCAAAACAAAACTATCTGATGAAGGTCACGTGGGATACCTGGTCGCACACGTTGTTCCCGGAGGATTAGCGGAAAAGTGAGTCAAGTTGTTAACCTTAATTACTCATAACATAAAATATGTTTATTTCCATTCACATTTATTTATTTTTCACAGGGAAGGCACGCTACGCATAGGCGATGAGTTGCTCAATGTGAACGGTCGTAGACTTCGTGATCTCACCATGTCTGAAGCCAAAGAAGCTCTCAAATCTGGTGCCGCAGAAATTGACATCGTGATTTGTAGGCAACGAGAAAAACGGGAAGATGCCAGACAAAGAGAACCATCCCAAAGAAGCGTTATACTGATGAGAGAAAGCTCGGTGGACTACGAAAACGCAATTATTTTAGGAAAGGAAAAACGTTCTGACAAATGTGACGTCAAAATAGACCGACGTCGGTCGCAGGATGAGTCGACGTGTAATCACACTGCGCTATCAGCTGCGGACGAGCCGGCTGACAGCGCGGCGGCGGCGCACTCACACTTCCTCAAGGGTCAGAACGCGAGCTACAGCAGCATGAACAACAAGTTGCTGCGCCGGCAAGTCGTGAGCTACGGCGGTGCCAACAAAGATGCGCTCACTCTCAGTTGCGCCGGTGACATCGTCAACGTGGATACGCCGGATGGTGTTGAAAGGACAAAATGTAAAAACGACAGTGAAAGTGAAACACAAACGCCGAACGCGGCAAACTTTTGTACGTTACCCCGAAGGCCAAGAGCACCAACGCATACCTACCACACTATCACGTTCGAGAAGGGACACGGGAAGAAACCTCTCGGCTTCACCATTGTGGGAGGACGCGACTCACCACGGGGTCCACTAGGCATCTTTATCAAAAGCATCCTACCACAAGGACAGGCGATTGATGATGGAAGACTAAAAGCAGGTAGGCTGAGTGAATAAATTTCAGTGTAATAAGACTTCCGTGATATATATTGATAAACAGTAGTGAACGTAAATATTGATAAACAATAGTTAACGAACTGCGATAATTGTATAGCAGGAATGCAATATGATAAGAATAGGAAGCCGCGTTGTAGTTGTTCGTCGAAGTGGCTTATTAACAAAGTGCAAAATATCAACTAGCCAGGCTATTGTAACCCGAACAACAGCAAACATGATACCAGTGTTTATGTTAGTAATGATTTATGATACTCCTACAATATTGACACCGAGTCAAGTGTTATCAGAGCAATCCTTTGAATAATGTTTTAAACTTTGACCTTTAAACCAACATGCGACATATTTAAAAACTAATTAGATACAGAGAAAACAAATTGGTTTCAATGTCATATTAATTTCAATAGTACAGCACCAGCAATAGATGCAATGCTATAAATAAAGCATTTTAAATGACAATAAAAGTCAGTAGTTGTGAAGTAAATATCGGTAGACTTATGTGTTTTTAGTCACAGTAATAATAATAAGTACCATGATTTATATTTATACTTTATAAGCACTTTGTCAAAGTTATAGTCTTGGACATGCACGTAAACAAAGAAAATTCCTAATTCCTCCTAAACATCATATTTCAGTCCTTGTTTACCTACAACCTTGTAGCTACTGCCAGCGCTTTTCTTCAACTTTTTTTTAATGTCGTAAGCCTAGAAGCAATCTATCTGAACATATTATTCCGATCCAATCGTTAACACATTCACTGTTTATGAAGCCAACACGTTAGTGAAATAATCACCATAAACGATTGAATGCTCCTGGACTCAGTAAAGGGGCCTCTTCCTCTACTGTGACCACCACCTAACTTCACATTGTGGAATGCTTCTTCTTCTGCAATCTTTCTGATTAGGTACTTACACCCCATATAATCATTTCAGGTGACGAGGTGCTAGCTGTGAACGGGCACGCATGCCATGAACTCGCACACGTAGAAGCGCTTGCGCTATTCAAGTCAGTGCGCAGTGGACCTATTGAACTTAGGGTGTGCAGGCGAGTCAAAAACCCACAGTGAGTATTGTTTACCTACTATGTAGTTGTTATTGTGACCACAATTTTATTATTCATGTATGGAATTGTTTTGGATTTTCCGTAATAGAAACGCACAAAGAACAACTAAAAACGAGCGGTTTGTTTGACAGAGCTCTCACCATTGGTGTGATAAATAATTTTTTTTACAACCATGGAAGTGGAACCTACAATCTTTTATACGTTACTTGAGCTAGAAATTTTTTGATAGCTAGTCGCTTCCTCGTCATTGGAGGAACAGGTGCCTAAAGTAGTTTATGCCATTTAGATTGTATTATACATCCTGTATTTGGAGAACTTGGTTCTTATTTGTCAATAGCAGGATGTGTATTATATAGTCTAGTTATTAGATAATCTAGTTACTAGATTGTTAGGAGGAAGTGCCTATCGAGTTTGCAACTGATCTAGACTCAACTGCGAAACTAGAAGAAAACCTTAAAAACGCGTTACAGTAGTAGCAATCCAAAAAGCATCTTGAAGTCGAATTAATGGCAGGCTTCTTAGGATATGATTGAGCGCATTTCTTTCTCAATCGAGTTTTCTGAACCAAAATATCACATCTAAATAAACTCCTGTTTAGAGTTGCTACGTTGCTAAGTATCGGTAAACTCTATACCCGAAATTCCTGTCATACATGCCGTTGAACAGTTTGTACTGATTGATGTTTTCATTTCTTTTTCCAGATCAACCAAAGCTAAATCGTGCACAGACCTACTCAATGACGACGAGTGAAGTCAGAAAACACGTCTCTTGTCGAAGACTATAAACTGTACATAGCATAAACGCATGAATATCTAGGTACTTTTATTTTGCATGCTGTACTTCCTTCATTAATATATACTTTCTGCATGAGAGCACTGTTAGTTCCAAAAATATTCTTATTAAAAATATGATAGGTAAACTCGCTATCAAATAGCTATAAAGCAAATCATGTTTAAAGTGGTTAGGAAACTGTTTTTATTACACTCCATGTTAAAAACCGCATGTCTAATTACATTCGAAAATTTCTTGAGATGCAAACTGCTTTATCATGAAATCGATATGTCATGGGGCTCACAAGCGTCTCTTTATATTACTTGAATCTTAAATATCTATCTTTGAATGTGCCATTTAATAGTAGTTGCACATTAAACGCTTTCACTTAGGTTAACAAAAACTTACTATCTGTTTTAAATAAATTCTGTACCTGACTTTATTTCTCCATTTTTTCATTAATGTTACAACGCTCAAACCTAGTGGATACCTAAACTGAGAAATCCAAAGATAAGAATTAGGTACTTCAGCATCAATAGATTTTTCCTACCTACGTTAGATAAGAAAATCATGTAGATACTCTAGATATAGCTCTAGAAAACTAAATGTAAACTTTTGCGGCAGACATTCTTTAGTTTTTAAAAAATCCAATGACACTCTTTGGTCAATACATAGTGTTAGACTTAAAATAAAATTAAGTAAAAATTGTCTATGAATTTATAATTACGTGCAATCCGTGCAATAAAATTATATCAATTATTTTAAAAGTAGAATTGTGCACTCTTGCAATTATGATCTGTCTACTGTGATAGTTTTTTTTTTTTTTTATTGAAATTATTTTTATTTGGATATACTGTAGTAAATAGACACAAGCAGCTTCTAAAAACCTTCCATAACAGCAGCAGTAGGTACATGTAGTCACCTGCATCCAGTAGATACCTTATAATAAATATCTAATACAAACTTGTTATAAGAGAATCTTATGTAATTATTTCACGTTTTTCATTAAATAATGTTTGTCGAAAACTTTTATGGAATCTAATATCTTTAAGAAATATTTAATAATGATTATCTTGTCTGTTAACATTTATATTGTCTGAATGACCCGTTGAAATGATATTTTCAATTAGCACAAGACATTTTCCAGTGATTCTATTTATATTAAAGTATTTGACTGTTGGTATTATCACTCGTAGTAAAAATCGGGTACCTATTGATTGTTGTTTAGGATATTATCTGCGGTAATAATAGAGTAAATCTAAATTGAAAAATAACATTGGCAACTAAGTATTTTTTTACAAGTTATGATTATTGACTGTTTACCGTAGGAACATCTTTGGCGTTTCAAGATCTCTTAACTTCAAGGAAAGTGAGTGATTAAAAGGTAATTACTATGGCATTTGCTGGGCACCGCCTTCACCAAATTATTACAATCTTACAATGAAACTATTTCTTATCTAGCCTAGGCCTATTTTTCTATTATTTTGGTTCAGTTTTTGCCCAGCATCAGATGCGCTCAAAGTACCTATCTAGAATAATTTTCTCAGTACGACAATGTAATTTAAAGTAGTGTTCAATCAACTCTGGTACCTGGGCATCAAACTTTATGGCGGCTCTGTGGTGTAATTGTGCAACACACTATTAGGAGCTATGGCTTTCATTTGACGGTTCAACAACATCCATTGCGTTATTTACGTTGCTGAGCAGACACATTTTTCGAACATATGCAAAGGATTAGCCATATCCTTCAAATGATTCAAATTGTGTTAATTAGGGTGCGATGCGTGTCACTTCACTTGGTCTTCAGAGATGCAATAAAGTTTGCTGCGTGCTGTAACTACGAAAACCAACTTTAGGTACTGCCACGACATAAGACGCTGTCAAATCAAATTGTTAGCTTGAAGTACCTACGGGTAACAATGCTTACGCACTTCTACGGTGTTATTTTTCAATTATAATTTACAATTTTTTCTTGAAAGGAAATTTATATATTTTCGATGCTCGCTCGCGTTTTAACGAGTGATAAATCAATCTGTCTCTTAGCTCACGCAATTATTATAATTTAGTAGGTGTCATTTTCTAATCGTTCGAAAAGGCTTATTATTTTATTATAGATAGGAACATATCATCAATGTATAATTATAATACTTAATTGATTGTTTAAATATAATAATCATAAATATAGTTGTTTATGTTTTATTTCTTATTCCCTTAATGAAAAATTGTTTTATTTGGGCATAAAATAGCCCCATATAAAATTTTTTTAGGGCCTGACGCATGTACAGTTAACAATTCCTAATTCCTGAGAGTGCTACACAGTTGTTCCGGTCGGCATTCATTGGTACAAATGGACGATGAATTGGGATACATATCCGAAGCGCAACAGTCGAGATTTTTGAATCAACCGTATTGATTTCGCGACCTAGACATGTCGATAAGCACCTTTCACCAAAGGTAGGTTTAAAGAACACCATATCTAAAGGTACGAACGAGTGAAAAACAAAGCCCTATCTCTGCTACCGCGTGGTTGCAATATGGCAATTTAATGGATGTTGATGTCAAGCGGAGATTGTCCATAGTCACAAGCCGAAGAGACGATTGTATAAAGAATAAGCCAAAATAATATTTTTGTTGAAGTACGTACCGTACGTGTTGTAGTGGTTAAAACACCAGCCTCTCAAGTATGAGTGCGGGGGTTCGATTCCAGGTCAGGCAAGTACCAATGTAACTTTTCTAAAGTTATATGTACTTTCTAAGTATATCTTGGACACCAATGACTGAAGGTCAAGGAAAACATCTTGAGGAAACCTGGACATTTAAGTCTGAAATCGCCAACCCGCATTAAGCAAGCGTGATTACGCTCAATCCTTCTCTGTATGAGAGGAGACCTGTGCCCAGCAGTGGGACGATAAAAAGGTTGATAATGATGATGATGATGATCTATGCATACCCTCAACAAAATCTCTGTACACGCCCCTGGGTCTAGGGTTGTTACTAGTAGGATTTTATTGAAAATATAATTTAATCTGCATTTATTGTCTGTTTTTCATAGTAAGTATAATATGTCTATAAAGTCGTGAAAATAAATCAGAGCGCTGCGGTCGTGCATATAGCAACTCATTTTGATACTAGCACATTATTTTGTACTAGAAGTGGTTTTAATGAAAACACAAATCTAAGGTCTCTGGCGTTTAAATAAAATGAGTAAAACAAAAAATATGACACATATTTATTATTATATTTTTAACATGTTTTTACCAATGAAAAGTATTCCAAAACATAATAATTGCTTTCATCATCTGATTCCAAATATTCTTCGTTAAAAAGTATTTTCATTGTCAGCTGCGTCACTAACAACGTCACCGCTACTGCTGTCATCAGCCTGCTACCTTCGCTTAGGCGAATAACTGAATCACTCTCACACTCTCACATTTTCCTGAAATTTTTATCAGAAGATGGATAATACTAATTTTAATTCCGAACATGATATAATTCATTTTTAAAATCAGTGGTAAATTAAAGCACCTAAAGTATCAACATTTGCAAATCATACACAAACATATTTGCAATCTAATGAATCTAACCTATAAATGCGCAATGTAAACAATCCTCATTTAAGTCTTAAAATCGTTTACTTACTTAGTAAATTTTTAACTTCTAGTAGATAAAAACAAACAGTAACATGATTACATACTTGTTTTAGCAACTGTTCAAGCATAAATATCATCCATATTTGATAAAATTTGCTCAGCTTGGTGTACTGACAAACATTGATGATATTCTTTAAAAATATTTTCCCGAGCTCCACTCCGGTTTGTTTTTCTCAAATTTAACACATTTCTTCGATATTTTGTTTAAATAGAATTGAAAATTAATACAAATTTCAATAAATAACAAGTCAGAAAACAAATCGATGACATTCGATGTACTTATATTTACTAAGATTTAGTGTTGCCCTACTTTTAAAATTGTTAGTTGTTGTCCAAGGCCAGGGTGGCTGCCAGAAAACTTGGCGTCATCGCAAAGGTCCGGCGCATACTGGGTCGGATTGCCAATTTACGATGCCAATAATATAATTTTACGATGTCCGGAAACTTAACAAAAATACCTTGTTTAGTGTCTCCGATAAACGAACAATAGAATAACAAAACAATAGCGTCCTCAAAAGCAACACAAAAGACTGTGCGAGCGCACTTTGTATCCCTTTTTCTCGTACGATAAATAAGGGCCAGTTGCGCCCAAAAAATTGCTAAGTAACCACGTTTATTTTGTGCTGCTGTGCTTGATAATTTTGAGTTTTTTAATATGGAGAGTAAAGCACCAGGTACGTACTTCTAATTCTCATTGTTTATTTGTCAATTCTTTTATAAATCGAGCAGTAATATGATTTTTAGTGGAAGACTAATTTTTAACTAAAATATTTTATTTTCACTAGAGTTTGCATATTTTTATAAAAAGTTCCGCATAGTTCCGTTACATTTTATACTTCCTTTTAATCTACAATCTATGTAGATTAAAAGCAGCCAAAAATCCCGTCCCCGTGGCTGCCCCTCAGTTAAATCGAGCTGTTTATTTGCAGGTAGTCGCGTTGAGCCGGTATCTCATCAGAGGAAGTTGTATAGAAATGAGTTATTTATATTGTTAAGAGATGAACGTTTCTTCGGTTTTTCGTCATCTAATTGTAATGAACGATTATTACAAAATATAATGGACAGGTATAGCATAGTGGACCCGTCTGAGACTTTGATAAAACAATTAAAAGAAGTCGTAAAAGTGTTTGTGACAATTTTTTAAGTTAATGGCGTGAATGTAAATATATGTTCGATCGTTTTAACGATAAGTACGCCAATTGGCTCAGTGAAGAATTCAAACTCCCCGAAATGCAGTCTATAACACAACCGACTTCTTATTCAAAGAGAGGTAGGCCTAAAAAGTTGTTTGAGAAAACTTCAGTCTCTTGTCTCGCGTTATACGCCTGAAAAACTTAGTTTAGCGACTGAAACCAGTCTGATAAAAGCTGGTAAAAGAAAAGCAGCCCAAGTTCTTACACTTGCAACAATTTCATCTCCAAAAAGTTTTAAAAAAATGGAAACGGCTCACTCGTCTTCTGTAAAAAACACTGTAAACAGGTTTCTAGAATCACAGGTGTGAATAAAGAATTTATCGAAAGATTTGCAAATATTTTGTGTGTCGTTTCTTCTGGACATTACTAAACGAAGAGAAATTTAGGACTTATTGTATCACCACAGCTGAAATGGCGGTAAATCTATATGGATGGTACAAAATGAGTGCAAGTGTACATAAAATATTAATTCACGGTGCTGAAATCATCAAGTCTATGACTTTGCCCGTAGGTCTATTGTCAGAAGATGTAATAGAAACATCTCATAAAAGTTACATGAGTTTGCGACAATATCACTCCCGAAAAATGTCCAGAATATATACAAATTCGGATATTCTCCACTGGATGTTTATATCTTCGGATCCTGTCGTAACTAGCCACAGAGAAAAACCCAAGAGACAAGCAGAGAAATTTAATGACGTTGTTATAGGAATGTTGCGCATGCCTACATTTCTATTTAGCGAAGATGTTCAAGAAAAAGACAGCGAAGACTCCGATGATGATCTGGATGATCACAATATTAGTGTGTAGCATATAACGTAATTCAGGGACATAATATATAGGGGTTTAGAACTTAAAATAAAGCTTTTGATCTGATTTTTTTTTTTTACTTTATCTCGCTGTGCCTTCCAATAGTTATTATGAAACATTGTTACTAACTTTTAATGTAAAAAAAACTTATCCTTTATTTTTGGCATCGTAAATTGGCAATCCGGCCCAGTGTGCGGCGGTACTTAACACCAGGGCAGCTTCTAATATTGTACAAAGCACAGGTCCGCTCGTGTGTGGAGTACTGCAGCCACATTTGGGCTGGTGCTGCGAAATGTCACCTGCCTACTTTAGATTCAGTGGAGAGGCGTGCGAAAAGGCTGATTGGCGACCCAGATTTAACTCGAAACGGTCTCCAAAGCCTGGAACACAGGCGTAGAATAGCCAGCCTTTCGGTCTTCTATAGGATGCATTCTGGTGAGTGTGCAAGGGAATTGCATGATTTAATTCCCCCATCTCAGTTCCACCATCGGATGACCCGTCGTACGGCGACTTTCCCCCATTACTTTGTTGACACCACTACGATCCGGACGAAGCGTTTCGCTTATTCTTTTATACCGCGTACACCGAGGGACTGGAACAATTTGCCGGCGGCGGTGTTTCCTTCACACTACAATTTGAGTGTCTTCAAGGCTAGAGTGAATAGGCTCTTATGCCCCGTCTACACGCACCTGCGAGCATGCCTGTGCAAACCAGTTTGCGCAGGTAAGCGCGTGTGTGTGGACGGCAAGATGGTAGCGCGCGGACTGTTGGTACCACTACGATCCGGACGAAGCGTTTCGCTTCGTCTTTTATACCGTGTACATCGAAGGACCCCAAAGGTTTCCGTCTGACTACAATTGAAGTGTCTTCAAGGCTAGAGTGAATATGCTCTTAATAAACTAGCGCGTTTTACCATCAACGATTGCATCACTACTTACCATCAAGCGGGATTACGGTTAAGGACTAGATTATAAAAGATACAAAAATAAAGTTACACATTGTATTCAGAGTAAACCGTATTGCGCGATCCAGTTTTTACGAAGTACGGACAACAGTAGGTCAACCTACCCGAAACTGTCAAAAATTCCCAATGAATCTTGAGCCTTAATGCATTATAGATAAACTCGAAAATGTATTTAGTAGCTTGATGTGTCTGTACAATAATGGTTAAATTCATGAATACCAATTTTAATAAAAATCCAGTAATAAATACAGAAGTTCAAGGACTAAGTATGGAGCCTCTAAGATAATTCCAAAATAAATACCAACATTTAGGCATGACAGTCGTTTAATATTTTATTTCAATGTAAAATACATATAAATGTCGTAATCAACGAAGATTCTTTCATTAATAACTAGTAGAACCAACGAGAGAAGCCACTTTTTTGATACCAGAACTTATTCAATCTGCCTAAGCTAATCTTTTAACCTAATCTAACCTAACATTTTTCCCAATATTGAGATCGGCTTCTAAACTAAGTGGGTGTAGCTGAACAAACAAATATAATAAACATACAGTATGTTAAGAAAACCCTGTCCGACCTGTGAAGGTGTTGTTAGGTATCGATAACTGATTCTACTAATGCATACAAAACCGGGCTAAACTTTAAAAAAAAAATCCCCCTAAAAAAATAAGTATTATTTCACAAAAAGAGGTAACTTAATAAACGCGCGTTAACCACCCTTCGCCTGCCGCCCGCGGGGGCCGGGCGGCAGGGCACGCGGCACGTGGTCGCATCGCTATTCGCTCATAATACCAGTGTTGTCACTTTTTAAAAATTACCAAATTTCGGGGAAATTGGAATTCATTCGCGGGAAAAAAGATTATTTCAAAATTCATTTGTATTGGTACTATGATGAATACGTAAAATTTTATATCATATTTGGTCATGTGTTTACCTAACCTTTATTATCCTTATGGGTCGGACAGGGTTTTCTTAACATACTGTATAACCTGCGCCCTAATCGGCGAACACATTTTTGTCAAATGATTCCGACTAGTTGGGATCGTTTGGACCGAACGGACCAATGGGCGGTCGGAACGATGCCAACTGATCCCAACTAGTCGCAATCATTTGATAAAAATGTGTTCGCCGATTAGGGGCAGGTTACATAAAAAAATAGACCGACGATTCCCGAGCTAGATTAGAGTGCCTGTATTTCAGCAGCCAATAGAACTAATACAAATACATTTCATAAAACCTAAGCTTTGTTGAATATAAAATAGTTATTATGGCCAACTCATTCGGACGCAGGCATCGCTCTGATTATGACAATTTGAAGCTTAGATTTCAACTGACTGCCACAGTATCTCCAATTTTAATTAGCCCCATACTGTTAGGCAAATCCTATTTATATGCAAACATAACACATAATCAGCCTATAATCTTCCTGCTGTTGGGACACAGGCCTCCTCTCGGTAAGAGGGGTGGGCCGTAATCCACCATGCTGGCCCAGTGCGGGTTGGTTCAGTCTGATCTGTCTCAATATACCAAATAATATTTCTAATTTCTCTACATTTTCAGAAGTTTCTGACATTTATTTGTCCCTGAAATGAGACTGAGACTGGGTTTTTGAGGGGAAAGTTAAGATGAGTGTCACTCGCATTTTTCATTGGACTTTTAAAATTATTTATAGTGTCGTTTACTAAATAAAAGCGCGTGATTTATGTAGTAAAAATTGCATTCAGTAAATAATTCATAAAGAACATTTAAATATCGCAGCATAGTGGCTACATCATGACTTTGCCTCAAACCTTCCTCACAGACGGTTCACGCGGCCGTCTTTTTGGTGGTTGGTAGATGTCACATGTCTTCGATATTTTTTGGCTCCGGTTTCCTTGCAGTGTTTTCCTTCACCGTTTTGACAGCAGTGGTGATGAAATAATTTACACAACCCTAATGGTATTTTAATGCAATTTTTTTCAAATGCTATAAAAATTACCCTTCCTTGTTAACTGTGGTCTGGTAACTCATCTTTCTGACTTCTTCATCTTTCTTTTGTGGCTTCCCTTGTTGATTTTACACATTATTCGTAAACTACCTGTTCAACTTTTGTATCAAAATAAATCTGCCCTACTTTAGAATCATAAAGCTCATAATCACCTAAGTCGTGTTGTCCAAAATACTTTGCTATAATACAAATGAAAATATTCAGAGGTGTTGCTAGTTCTTTTACATTTTCATCATCCAGATTTAAACAGGCTCTGAAAATGAAAAAATAAAGGAATTAATTTTCGAGAGATAACAGGACTTTAGACAAATTAAACCACCCGAGTTTGTCTAATGTGATTTGGTGGAGGTACAGTGGTCTGCCTAACTGGTACAGTAGTGGGCCAAACTTACAACTCAATGGGTCTTTAATGGCAAGCCACATTGTAACAGGCCCAGGTAGACGAGCTGGACTCCTTCAACAAGAGGCCTTTGGCCTGTAGTGGAACATCACTGTCTAATAATATAATTAATCATCAGTTGTTTTTGAAGTAGTATGTATGTTCTGTTTCAAAACTATAGAAGATAGAAGTGCAAACAAACCCTGTTCTGGTAAAATTCAATAAGTTAAAGGAAATACTTCTTAGCTCAAACAAATTTTTCTCGGTGGTAGGCCATAACATCGACCGCCGGCAGAAGCTACCACCCACCAGACAAAACCTTGCCGCCAAGAGACTTGGTCGTGTTCCGGCATGATGTCTGGTGAAGCCGTACGGAGGACGGGTCTGAGCAGTTGTGTTGCGATGTGTGCCGGGTACGATGCGCCTAATGTTGTTGTGTTTGGAGTTTGCTCTTGGAGGGTCTTCAGATCAATCTCCCTTTGGCGCAGCATCGTTGGTCGTGTTGTTGGGTTTAACATTGCATCACCTCGCTCAACTGCCGTCTTCCTTCCTATTCGCTCAGTTTTTCTGAGTGAATAGGCTCTTAATAAACTAGCGCGCTTTACCATCAACGATCGCATCACTGCTTACCATCAGGCGGGATTGCGGTCAAGCGCTAGTTTATAATTATTAAAAAAAAAAATCTGTTATCATAAAATTTTATATAACCAATTTTTACTACAACCAGAGGCCCAGAAAGTTGGGTATTTGAAGAGATTACCTTATTTCTGCACATCTTCTGCAAAGATTTCTTAATATAAAGCTATCATCGGATAGTGGTGGATATCTCGTCACAGTGAGAAGTGAATGCAGCCATAATGCTGAAATAGACAATTGAATTACTATTGCTTTTTGCAAATAATAGAAATGGTTCTGGTAAAAACAGTGCAAGCTAATAATATCAAGTTTTACTAAGTAAATGAAGCCAATTGCAATTTTAATGTTAGGACTAGATGCAAAGTTTCATGCAGAAACATCCTTAATGTCAAAATAACAGTTTTTTCTTTTATTCTTGGCTATCTATTTGTTCCAGTGATCGAACTTTCACTGACATAGCTGTTCTTATAAAGAGTAACATAGGCTAAAGCCTCCTAAGCCATAAAATTTCTGACACACACATGGGCAAAACTGCAGGCAGATAAAATGTATTATTGTATGAAAGAAACAAACTTCCCACACCCTTTGTAAAATCTTCATTTATGTTCTGCAAAATATGTTGTACATAATAAACAGTATTCCAATATTTCTCCATTACATATCTAACATAACAATACCATCTATTACTAGTGAGGGCTAGCCACCTCACTAAGTGTAATACCTATCTTACAGAACCAGCCAACCAAACCGCACCTTCCACAAGCTATAATGCCGTTATCTCTCATTTGGTCGATTTATGTTTATTGATACTATTATAACCAGAAAATACTATCTTTTTATCTATCCAGAATCATTCTATTAATTATGGATTCAGAAAAACAAAATACTTTTAACTACACTAAAATGAAGGTAAGCAGCATTACTGAACTAAACTACACTTACTAAGGGCTTATATATTAATAATGATAATGACCCCACCACCATTCTGTGTTGATGTTGGGGTAGCTAGCTAGCTTGAACTCTACACCTTTGCTGTAGTCTTATTCCTCACCTCTGGCTTGCCTTAATTGGCTGGCTGGAGTGAAATATGATGAAGGACAGAGCTCCCATCTCATTTTTCCCTTTATTGGCTGACTTGAGTGGAGATTTCCAAGAACAAGTATTCAAGTAAGATGCTGGTAGGGATTGATCATACTTCCAGGATGTCCTGGTAGCTGTGGAATACACTCAGGTCATAGAGACAAGAGAGAAACCGTAACTGTTTCATATTTCTTGGTAACTGGTCTATTTGAGCCACCCAAACCCATAGTTCAACTTTTTCATTTTACCACATTCTACAAAATTGCCAAAACAACCGGAGGTTATCCTTGAGTGCATTTGTATATGATAAAGGGATAGTTATCGGTTGATGCCCCATATCAATACAATTTCCTAAAGGGTTTTATGAGATAGCTTTGGCCCCTCATACATGTATATCTAAGATTCATCCATTTGATGAATTATGTAGTGTTGTGAGGGTACCTTTGCAAGAATGTGCATGGTAAGTGTGTGAAAATTTAATTTATATTGAGTATGAATCATTATAAAAAAAAAATAGCAAAAGTATTCAATTAAAATATAAAAAATCAATAGATTTTTTATATTTTTTCAGGTATGTACCTGGGTGGGTACCTTTATAGCTACTAGCACTTCTAAGTATATAAACAAAAACATTTTAAACAATCAATTAAAAATAGATGGTAAGTATATTCAAACATGCATTTAAATTTTTTATACTTACATTTTAACTAGATTTTTTAGTATCAATTGCATAACTAAATTCTGATACCTCTATTTCACATAGTAGTTATAGTTATGAAATGGCATCAATTTCTTATTTTCCTGATTTTTTTAACCATTATTCCAAATATGATTGTGTTGTATAACAGCATTATATGTAGCTTGTGGATGGTGCTAATATTATTTATCATCATCATCCGATCTTTTAATAAATATGTTGGAGTCAGCGTCCAGTCTTACTGGATTATATAGTTATTCTACCAATATTATTGAACTATAGTAAAAGCAGTTATACCTGTTCTTCGATCAATAGACTCTCCTGGTTTCACTTTTTGCAGCTGTGAAAGAATTGTGGCCAAACCTGTTTCAACAACTTTATGTGACAATCCCACCACATGAGACAAGGTAGGTTCAGTACTCTCAAACACATTTTCCCATAGTATTTGTCCATTCTTCCTAAAACCCTTGTATTTATCATGTAAGGTTAAAGGAAATTGCTCTTTTTTTCGTGCAGACATGCGTATTACGTACATGTGAAGGTCCGAAAATTCTGCTATTTGTACATTTTGCCATTCTAGAGTTGGTTTAATCTTGTCTATCCCAGAAGAGCCAATACTTTCAGGATTTTTAGCTTCAGACTGTAAAAAGATATTGATAAACATATTTGGCGATGCTAGAAAAAAAATTGAATCAAGTAGTTTAAATATGAAAATTTGAATTGTGTTACCTTAGTAATATTGGCGTTGCACTTTTCATTAAATTTGGATAATACATCTAAATTACACCTAGTTACTGTAGCACATTTGGCACGTTCCTTCATTACTTTTAATAGATACTCCTCGCCATTAGTCGGTATTTCCCTTTCTATAACATTAAGGCTGATTTGAAAACATTGTGATCCTATGTACTCCTGGTCATTGTCATCATTTCTTTTCTTTTTGAACACGATTTTTTGGTCTGTCATTATTATTTATATTCACGGAGTAACTATTTTACAATGGAAAAAATATATCTTTATGTGTACAGTAGAAACTCGATTATCCGGCCCTCAGTTATACGGATTCGCGATTATCCGGACTACCAACCACGACCAATATACGAAATACCTCCAAGTCGAATTTATGCAAGCATGAACGTGTCAGAACTGGCATTAATCCCACCCGCGCACCCCGCGCCCCGCAGAGTGCGCTCCCCACGCGTTTAGTTACTTATTGTTTTAGTTAGCAATTGTTACTGGGCTCGGACACGCGTGTCACGTGTCAAAAATGTCAAAGCGTAAGAGAGTCGTTCTATCGCTTAAAGACAAAATAAATATTATTGATTCATTAAAAAAAGGAGAAACTGGTCGTAAGTTAGCTGATAAGTATGGTGTAGGTACGAAAATCTAGACGTGGAAAATGATGCAGGACCATCTCATGATGAAGCACTTCATGCCCTGGAAATAGCTCTGAAGTGGTTTGAAAAACAAACAGAGAGTGATACTGTAAGTTTACTGCAGCTGAAACGAATTCGTGACATAGCAGCAATGAAGAGAAAAAGTGGCTTACGTCAAATGACAATTACCAAATATTTTAAACCAAATTAAACTTATGTATGTATGTATTACATATTTTATTTTATGATTACCAAACGCAAATTACCAAATACAATTTTGAAAAATGTATCTTTTAACACTTTCTTAATAAACATTGATTTTCGTTAATACTTATGTATTTGTTGTTTTTGAATAACACTATTGTACATATGTACTACATATGTATACATAAAGCCCGCTTTTCTTCATACATTCGATTATCCGGATTTTCGATTATCCGGATGCCTAACGACAACAATTAGTCCGGTTAATCGAGTTTCTACTGTAATTAAGTTCTCTAAAGGCCTCCAATCCAAAGAGGATAACCACAGAGCAAGTAATCACGTTAAATGGATAAATGGATATTGTGATGGATATCAACAAAGATAACAAATAACAACAATTTAAGTACCTAGCAGTGTTGCCAACCTCAAAAGACTAAAAAAAGCTTCTCGCTTAAAAAAAGCAATAGAAAACAGTACTTAAAGAAAAAAAGACAGATTTCATCATTTTGCACATATAATTTAATAATAAGCAATTTTCTTAGATAGGTACCACATTTTCTGTCGCAATTACACGCAGAACAAAAGAAATAAGTCTCACCTTTAGTGTTTTTTTTAACCAGCATTTGAAACTTTCGTCTTTTAACCACAAATCTACGAATTTCTGTTCATATTTCACATTTTTATTCTTAGGAGGACTTTTCTTAGTCGATGAATTACTCATTTTATTATTTATTTATTTAATCATACACTTACTACCATTACAGGTTGCTTAACTTAATGCGGCAGAATTTTATTGAACTTTTAGAATTGACGCCGCAATTTTAAGAAACGAACGAATTTTAAAAAGAAGGTGTTGTGGCTATAAAACAATACGTAACACAGTAGGCATGTGGCTCTCACTCATAAATTAGGATTTCCCCATGCATAAACATATAATTGTCAAATACTTATAATGTGGATGACCACATGCGACCGAGTCGGGATTCGAAGGAATTCCCCCACTAAAGAAGATACTGCCATTTAGAGTCATTGCGTTTCATTAAGTAGCGGTTTGTCATTACGTTTTATAACGTAATATCAAAAAATGATTGCATAGTAGTGTAATAGGTGGCGTTGAGCGGTAGTTGAAAAACAGTAGAAAATAGGAATGAAACAGAAAACATGGACATCAGTGTGAAAACAGCAAATCTACTGTTAAAACAGTAGGGTTGGTAACACTGGTACCTAGTACCACTACTTAAGTTGGCTTAAAGGTCCAGTAACCGAGCCAGAAATAAATTTAAAAAAAAACCACTACTTAAGCAAAGAGCAAAGAGTAGGGATGAAAAAAAGCGCGGAAAGCGCGGGAAACTTCGAACTTAGCGGACGCGTTTTTTTATTAACCGAAGTTGGAAATTTTCAAATTGTGTAATATAGGATCAGTCACAGTAGTTTTTTAGTTTTATATTCTTTTATTTATAGTTTTTACTTAGTTTTAGTGATTATTTCACCGGTAGTGGTAAGCTTATATAATTTTATATTAGTTTCTAAGTATGAACGACCCGCCCGACCCGGGGGAACTAGTTCCCCCGGCAGGCGTTTTCATCACAGTTCAATCTAATGAATCGGGTATGGATACAGATGTTTCTTCCTCGGCTCGAAACTTAAAAAGGTCACGTTTACATCTCTGCAAGCATTGCAATAAACGTCGCCGCACCCGCAAAAATCATGGGTCGGACTCCACGGGTTGTAACTGCAATGATTCTAAAGTTGTTGAATTAGTTCCAGTACCTAATACCAAAACTATGCCTACTCAGCCTATAGCAATTACTGACATCCCCGCTCCTTCTATGGTACCTGCCCCTCAGATTGGCAGAACAAGCTACGAACAATCGGATAGCGCGCCATTTTTGATTCATGTTCAAAAGAACTTTACAGCACCTAATGACGGTACGACACTGCACCCCATCACATTTGGTAAGTTTTTAAAACAAAACGCCTTCAAAAACATAATTAATGGGAGCGTTAAAAGAATTGGTCGTAATAAAATTGCACTTTCTTTTTCCAATCATCTAGACGCAAATTCTTTTATTGTCCATGAAAGCCTAAAAACACACAATTATAAAGCCTTTATCCCTACCTTTAATATAACACGAATGGGATTAGTACGTGGTGTTCCTGCAGAATGGTCTCCTGAGGAAGTAATCGATAACATATCAGTACCAATAGGTTGTGGACCAATATTAAAAATCAGACGTTTAAATTTCAAAAGCAATGTTGACGGAACAGCTGTCTGGAAACCATCCCAGTCCATAGTAGTTACCTTTGATGGACAGGTTTTGCCCAAGAGAATATTTATGTGTTATAATGCGTTACCTGTGGAGTTATATATATTCCCTACAATTCAATGCTTTAACTGTTGTAGGTTTGGTCACACTAAAATTCAGTGCAGGTCCACACCTCGCTGTTATAAATGTGGTCATGAACACTCTGGGGACAGTTGTGATAAAGATCTAGAAACTGCATCTTGTTGTCTGTGCTCTGGATTTCACTTTGCGATTGATAAATCTTGCCCAGAATTCTCTAGACAAAAATCAATCAAAACATACATGGCCAAAAATTCAGTTTCCTATGCTGAAGCAGCTAAACTACATCCCTCGGTAAGTAAATCTTATGCAGATGTACTTTTATCCTCTCCATCGCGAACATCTTCAGATACGTCACAGACATCCCCTAATGCTAATCTTTCTCATAGTTACAAAAAGACTGTTTTCCTAAAACCACGAATGCCTCCAAAACATGAACATGGGTATAATAAAAATGCACATAATACTATTATTAGAGATTTTGCCATACCTCAGCCTTTAAATGGCTGTGCTTTGACTAACAATAATAACAATGAAATAAAAGACACAAATTTTTCCATTAATGATCTTCTTTCAGCTTTACATAATCTTCTCTCCCAGTTCAACATAACACCGTCCAACGCTGCCCAATCATACAATGTATCTCAATCTAGTCATAATGGACCAATCCAATATAATCCAGTGGAACTGCCGCAGTCTAATAAACAAAAAAAGTGATGTCATTCATTTATTAAACAAATATGATCCATTTGTCTTTGCTTTAGCAGAGACTTGGCTCAAACCATTTCATATTTTTAAAATTAATGGTTATTTAACCATTAGAAAGGATAGATCTGATGGGTATGGTGGAGTAGCTATACTTATCAAGAATTCTATCCCTTTTACTTCTATTACATTACCACCTCACAGTGAGGAAATTTCGATTTTAGCTATTCAATTGTATCATATTTGTATTGTTTCTATCTACATTCCTCACCCTTCTTCTTCTATTCTTCAAGAGGTCAATAATCTATTTTCTTTGCTACCAAAACCATTTTTGGTTTTAGGGGACTTTAACTGCCATCACCCATCATGGGGTTGTTCAACATCTAACAGTTATGGGGATGAATTACTAGATATTATAGACTTACACAACTTATGTATCTTAAATTCAGGAGAAGCCACACGTCGGTGTGCACCCAATCAAAACCAAAGCGCAATTGACCTTTCCATTTGTTCTCCTAGTTTAGCCTCTTTATTAACTTGGCACACTCTTACCTCTACTTATGGTAGTGACCATTTTCCAGTAGTTATTGAATACCCTCTTTCCAAGTCAAAACCACAACAACAGAAATCAAATTTAAAACATAAATTACCAAATGGAAATAGTAATGACTGGGATAAATTTAGAGCCACTGTTGACAGTAAGGTTTGCTCCTTGCCTCTCCTTACTGATAGTAATGAAAATACCTGTGCAGAAGCTTTAGCGCACATATTAATTGAAGCAGCAGATGAAGTTTTCCCTGTTAAAAACAAAAATTTTAGTACAATCCCTTCACCTCCGTGGTGGGACTCAGAGTGCACAGAATTGTTAAAGAAACGGAAAGAGGCTGAACACAATTATAACTTGGATATGTCTGATAATAATTTTGTAATTGTTACTAATATTATTAATGAAACTAGTAAACTTTTCAAGAAGAAAAAGTTTGAATCATGGCGTAACTTTTGCACATCAATTTCACCGAATACTCATCCTACGATCGTCTGGCATAATATTCGTAGATTTAGGTCTATTTATAAAGACCCTGCTCCTATTCCCGATTCTTTAGCCAGTGATTTCCTAAATATATTGGCCCCTCCTTGGGTGCCTGAGGTTATTGAACCTAACCTGCCTCTTGCACCTAACATCCATAATACTTCTGCAACGCTCGGTTTGCCATTTACGCTCAATGAATTAAGGGGTGTTATTTGTAAAACTAAGGACTCCGCGCCGGGCATTGACGGCATCCCATATTCCTTTTTTGCTCATCTAAATGACGACGTCCTCAATTATTATTTAAATATTGTTAATTCTGTTTTGTACACTGGACATATCCCTGATGAATGGAAACGTCAAATGGTGTTGGCATTCCTTAAACCAAATAAAATTCCATCTGATGCTTCTTCATATCGTCCTATAGTTTTATCTTCTATTTTAATGAAATTAGCAGAACATTTAATAAAAAATCGCCTAGAATGGTATGTTGAAAGTAAGGGCCTTTTAGCAGAATCCCAATATGGATTTAGAAAGGGCAGAAGCACCACTGACTGCTTAAGCATTTTAACATCGGACATTCGGTCATCCTTTTCTAGTAACCATTCCACAGTAGCAGTTTTTCTGGATATAAATGCAGCTTATGATAATGTAGTATTATCAATTTTACAAAATAAACTAAACGCCTTACAGGTTCCATCAACTTTGTCGAATTTTATTATTAAAATTCTGACTGCACGCTCTGTCAACATTCTAATAGAAGATCATGAGGTATCTCGCCTTATATGGAGAGGTCTCCCACAGGGTTCAGTGCTCAGTCCCCTTCTATATAACATTTATACTTTTGATATGGACTCGTCCTTAAACAATCATGTAAATGTTCTTCAATACGCCGACGATTTGTTATTATATTCATCAAGTCACTCTGTTGATCAAGCTTGCTCTTATATAAATTCTGCTTTATCTATTCTTGAGTCTTGGTTGCACTTAAATGGCTTGGATATATCCACGTCTAAAAGTGCAGTAGTTTTATTCACTCGAAAAAAAAATATTCCTTTTGTAAATTTGTTGTATAAAGGAATACCTATTCCGGTAAAAGATAAATTCAGATATCTAGGTGTAATATTAGACTGTAAATTAAGCAGTGTTCCACATTGCGATTACATTGTTAACAAGTGTGAAAAGCACTTAAACATGCTTCGTTGCCTCTCTGGTGTGTGGTGGGGTGCTCATCCCTTTTCATTAAAACTAATCTACAATGCTATTATCAGAAGTACTCTGGATTATGGATTATTTGTTCTGGAACCTGGTAGTATAATGGCTTTTAAAAAATTGGGTCGTATCCAGTCAAAAGCTTTACGTATTATTACAGGTGCTATGAAGTCGAGTCCTATTAATGCACTCCAAGTTGAATGTGGGGAAGCACCCCTATATCTAAGAAGACAATTCTTATCAGACAAATACTTATTCCGTATTCTTCAGCTCTCAACTCATCCTCTCATTCCCAAACTGGACTCGCTAATGTTGCAGATGGAATATTCTGATTACTGGTCTCATAAACGTGCTCCATGTTTACTAGTTAGCTATAAAAAGTTTCTATCACTTTCTTCACCTGTTCATCGTTCCAATAAACTCCCCATATTCTGCAGTAGTTATGAAAGTTTTCAGTTCAGTCCCATCATAACTTACGATTGTATAAATAAATCGGATCCCAATTACTGTTCAAAATTTAATTATTTTTTGTCTGAACACTCAGAATACCACCACATTTTTACTGATGCTGCCAAACGTGCTCCAACAGGTTGTGTTGGGGTAGGTGTTTACCATTCCCCCGGCCAGTACTCGACGACTGGCTCGGGAGGAGGCACGGCTCCCTGTCGTTCAGGGTGACGCAGGTACTGTCGGGGCACGGCTGCTTCGGCAAGTACCTGCGTCGCTTAGGCAGAGAGCCCGACGCTCGGTGCCACCACTGCGTCCAATGCGGGGAGGACACGGCGCAGCACACGCTCTCCGAGTGTGTAGCATGGGAGGAGCAGCGCCGTGTCCTCACAAATGAAGTAGGAGGCGACCTGACGCTGCCGGCAGTAGTGCGGAGGATGGTCGGCAGCTCAGAGTCGTGGGACGCGGTGGTGTCCTTCTGCGAGGACGTGATGTCGCAGAAGGAAGCTGCGGAACGGGAGAGGGAGATATCAACTCCCTTCCCGGGCCGCAGAAGACGCACCGGGCGCCGAGGAAGGGCGGATAACGCCCTCTTCCGCCCCCCATGAATGGGTCCAGGGGCGAGGGACATGGGGAAGTCCCCGCCCCCCCTATTGATGGACCCCGAGGCGAAGGCGCGCGCGAGTGTCGGCGCGCGCCTTTGAGGTGATGCACGGGGTAGTTTAACATCCCACTACCCCGTGCAGGAGAGGAGGCCCGGACAGACCGGGCTAGCACGAGGGTGGGGCCGTGGAAGAATTTAGACTCCCGCGGCCCCACGCGCGCTCGTGATAGAAGACACACCGGGGTGGTTTTAGTCAGTAAAAGTCTGACATACCCCGTCGCCCACCCCAGGGCGGCGGGCATCCTATGAGGATTTCCACCCCGGCAAAAAAAAAAAAAAAAAAAAAAGGTGTTTACCATTCCCAATTTAAGATCACACAAAAAATAAAACTACCTCCGGAGACTTCCGTTTTTACAGGGGAATGTTTCGGAATTTTAAAAGCCTTAGAATACATTCGTGTTTTAAAACTAAAAAAAGCAATTATTTTTACTGACTCTCGAAGCGCTCTTCTAGCCATTAATAAATCCCCTTACGAAGACAAGTCGCAGACCTCTATTATTTTGTCTATAAGAGAATTTGCGTTTAGAATGACCACTGGGGGCATCTCGCTACAGTTTGCATGGATTCCGGCCCATGCTGGAATCCAAGGCAATGAAGTGGCCGATGCTCTAGCTAGTGATGCGGTGCATTGTGGGGACTTAGTCCCATATAAAATTTTTAATTATGACCTTTTAACTCTGCCTAAGGGTTTTCTCCGGGACACCTGGAAGGTAGCCTGGGATACCAGTAGCAGATTGAAAGGACATTACTTTTCTCTTGTCCAACCCGAGATTCCGGAAAAACCATGGTTTGGCAGGGCAAAATTTGGCAAAATGGAGACCTCTATTCTAATACGAATGAGACTGGGCCATGTTTGTTCCCCATCCCATCTTTTCAAATTTCACATTATTGACGATCCCATTTGCTCTTGTGGCACAGATGTAGGCGACCTTAACCATATCTTTTTCTCCTGTCCCTTGTATGACCGTTCTTCCTTCTTCTGTAACCTGTTATCCCTTGATATTCCTTTTCCTACTTCAATACTATCTTTACTTTGTACAAATAGTTTTCCTGTATATAAATGTATAGTCTCATTCATCACCTTAAATAATATAAAGTTGTAAATATTTGCCATTGTAAACTTCACATCATTCTTACATAAAAAAAAAAAAAACTGATCCTATATCTCCGTCCTATCCAAAATTCCGTAAAATTTTAAATCCGTTTCCCTACCTTTAGTACCTAACAATCCCAACACACTTGACATTGGCTGAATGCACAAACCGTGCGAAGCCAAAGAAGAAAAGAAAAAAAAAAAGCGCGGGAAACCTTGAACGTGGCGGGCGAGTTTTTTCTGCTTCTTTAAGTTTTTATTGGTAAAAAGTGTAAATAATAGTATCATTTAGGTGGTTGTATATATATAATTAATTTTACATATATAGTTTAGTAGTTCTATATTGCTGATTTA
Source organism: Sesamia inferens (assembly GCA_037179545.1). Taxonomy (NCBI): domain Eukaryota; kingdom Metazoa; phylum Arthropoda; class Insecta; order Lepidoptera; family Noctuidae; genus Sesamia; species Sesamia inferens. Next base: position 20,989,868 of record CM073923.1, read on the forward strand.
GGTAAGTTTTTTTTCTTTTTCTCTTCATGATGGACGACGACCCAGACGACCCTGGTGGAGGCTCGCCTCCGGAAGTTTCGCTTGTAGTCACGGTTCCACATTCAGAAATGGATACAGAGGGCTCCCTTCTAGATACAGATGCTTCCGAGACCAAAAGCAATAATAAGAGAAAACGTATTTCCTCTCGTAAAATATGCAGGCACTGTAATAAAAAACGCAGGCGCCATAAATCTTCTGAAACAATATGTGAAAATGACTGTCAATGTGCTTCTAAGAATGCTCAATCCGAATTTATACCCCCTAATTCAACTACCACTTCACAACCACAAACCTCCCAACAACCCAATGCTCATAAGCAATCATCTGACCCAAGCACATTGGTAGGTAGAAAACTATATGAGGCGAATGATGCAGCTCCTTACACAATCCACATCCAAAAGATACAAACAAGTCCAAATGATAATGTTTTTATTCACCCAGTCTCTTTTGGTCGTTTTTTAAAAAAGAATTGCATTAAAAATATAGTAAATGGTAGTCTGAAAAAAGTAGGCAGAAACAGGGTTTTAATCTCATTTACCAATTTCACAGATGCAAATTCTTTTCTAGAAAATAAAACATTGGAACAATACAACTATAAGGCCTTTATACCCTCCTCATCAGTCACCCGGATGGGTGTGGTTAGAGGAGTCCCTAAGGATTGGTCTGAGGAGGATATACTGAATAACATATCTGTGCCTATTGGATGTGGAAAAATTTTAAAAGTACGACGCATCAATAGAAAACATATTGTGGATGGTAAACCAAACTACATTCCTGTTGAAACTGTTGTAATAACATTTGACGGCCAGGTGTTACCCAAAAGAATATTCTTATGTTACAACTCTCTTCCTGTTGAGCTTTATATCTTCCCAACAGTCCAGTGTTTCAACTGCTGTCGATATGGACACATCAAATCACAGTGCCGCTCAGCTCCACTGTGTTTTAAATGCGGTAATAACCATACTGGGGACAGTTGCAATGTAGATGAGGATGAGGCTATATGCTTTCTTTGTTCCGGATCCCACTTTGCCACAAATAGGAAATGCCCAGAGTTTAGTCGCCAAAAAGCCATTAAGGAAACTATGGCTAACAATTGCATTTCATATGCAGAAGCAGTTAAGTTGCATCCTCCTGTTAACAAAGCATATTCAGAAGTTTTAACTTCTGTTGCAGTTCCTTCACCACCTTTAAGGCAAACATTTGACTCCTCCTCCAAAGGTACTAGAAACAAACAAACAAGTTCATATAAAAAAACTGTATTTTTTAATAAACCCAATAATTCTCCTAAACATAGTACAGGATATGACAAATATACTCATTCTGCCCTAACAAAAGATTATGATATTCCTTTACCATCCATTGGCACAAATATTGACAGTAATAATTCTATAAATAATAAGTCAACTAGAGATTTAATTATCATTTTAATTAATTTGCTAACAAAGAATATGTCTGAACCGTCCAACGCTGCTATACAAAGTATTAGTCAACTTTTTAATAATATCAATAATGGATCAGCTGTCAACAATCCTTCAGTGGAATTGTCGCAGTGTTAACTCTAAAAAAAGCGATTTACTACATCTTATTAATGTATATAAACCTGTTGTTGTAGCATTGCAAGAAACCTGGTTGAAGCCAGGTTATTTATGTTTAAGAGAAGATAGAACAGATGGCTATGCTGGTGTTGCTCTGTTAATTCATGACAATACCTTTTCACCACATTCCCATTGCAAATCATAGTGTTGATTTTTCTATAATAGCTGTATCTATCAATAAAATATGTTTTGTATCTGTTTATGTTCCCCACCCTTCATCATCATTATACAACGAAATAGAAACCATAGTAGCAAAATTACCTAAACCATTTTTAATTATGGGTGACTTCAACGCTCAGCACCAGGCTTGGGGTAGCTCCAACTCTAGTTATTACGGGTCAAGGATATTAGACATTTTGGATTCTAATAACCTCCGTATCTTGAATACAGGTCTTGCAACACGTCTCACTAAACCTAATGAAGGGATCAGTGCCCCAGACCTCACGATAGCCAGTCCTAGTCTTGCGCCTACAGTGACCTGGAATACCCTGCCTTCGACTTTTGATAGCGACCATTATCCCGTAATAATAACTATGACAAAATTTATCAAATCTCTATCCAGACGCCCACCAAGATTAGCATACAAAATTAAAACTACTAATGACAGTATTGACAGTGACAGATGGAGAACGTTTAGTGAGCGAGTTGAGCAGAGACTATCCAACCTTCCTGAAAATGCATTAAATTCATCGACAATTCGGGCTGATTCTTTTGCATCACTCTTGTTGGACGCTGCTAATGAAACATTCCCAACTAAACGATGTAATAATAACATTCCGTCGCCCCCATGGTGGGACAATGAATGTTCTTTAGCAGTGCGCCAACGGAAAGAGGCTGAAGTAAAATATAAACAGTGTACAACATTAGAAAATTTTAATAACCTCACATTAATTATGAACAATACTCGTAAATTATTTAAAAGGAAGAAATGGGATGGTTGGCGTCGTTTCTGCACTTCGCTATCGCCTGACGTTTCTCCGTCATTAATATGGCAAAATATACGTCGATTCAGATCAGCATTTAAGGAAACAATACCTCACTATCTAGATGAATCCGTTGCAGATAAATTTTTAGACAAGATAGCTCCTCCTTTTGTTCCACAAATGTCCATCATTTCATCTCATCTCCCTTTCCAATCTCCCGTAGATGATGTAACGGGCCTTGACAGTCCTTTTACCCTTAAAGAATTGAAAGGTATTTTATCCTACGTAAAAGATTCTGCTCCAGGTCATGATGGTATTCCTTACTCATTCCTTGCAAATTTAAGCGACTCAAGTCTAATTTACTTTTTAAACATAATCAACTCCACAATAAGTTCTGGTATAATCCCTTCCTCATGGAAAATATACGAAGTCTTCCCCATTCTAAAACCAAATAAACCACCGTTAGATCCTAACTCTTACAGACCGATAGCCCTTGCCACTGTGTTTTCAAAACTAGCTGAACATTTAGTTAAAAACCGTTTAGAATGGTATGTAGAAAGTAAAGGTTTACTATCTCTGAGTCAGTATGGATTTAGGAAAGGAAAAAGTACCATGGACAGTCTAGGGATTTTCATTACAGATGCGAGATTGGCTTTTTCAAATAATGAATCCATGCTTGCTGTTTTCCTAGATATTTCTTCTGCATACGACAATGTTGATTTAAATGTTTTGAATACTAAACTTTATAAACTAAAAGTACCTCCCATATTCTGCAATTTCATTCTTAATCTTCTCTCAGGCAGACAATTACAAGTTGACATAGGTGAATCCGAAATGAAAACAAGATTAACCTGGAAAGGACTGCCTCAGGGTTCGGTGTTGAGCCCACTTCTTTATAATATATATACCTCTGATTTAGAATTCCATATTTCTGGTAAAGCCAATATTTTACAGTATGCAGACGATCTAGTTCTTTATGTATCAGGACGCTCTGTTGAAAAACTAAGTTCCTCTCTAAACGTCGCTCTAAAATTTCTTAAATCATGGTTGGACAATAATTCTTTATGTCTTAGTGTTAACAAAAGTAGCGCTGTTTTATTTTCTAGAATGCGTTTTCCTCCTCCATATTCAGTTGTGTATGATAATCAACAAATACCTGAAAATAGCGAAGTAAAATTTTTGGGTATCCTTCTAGACGGTAAACTTACAGGTTTACCACACTGTTATTATGTATTGGCTAGATGTGAACGTTTATTAAATATTATGCGCTGTCTTTCTGGAGTTTGGTGGGGTTCCCATCCATTCGTGTTAAAATTATTGTATAACGCTATTATTAGAAGTATCTTAGACTATGGGACATATTTCTTAGAACCTTGTAGTGCTGTAGGTCTGACAAAGTTAGACTCAATTCAATCAAAAGCCTTGCGTATTATAACTGGTGCCATGAGGTCTAGCCCAATTAACGCACTCCAAGTGGAATCTTTGGACCCTCCTTTAAAACTTCGTAGACAGTACTTATGTGATAAATTCATTCTCAGAACTCTTCAATTTTCCAACCACCCACTTTATCAAAAACTTTTGTATCTTTAAAAAAAAATGAATGTTCGTCTTATTGGTCTAATAAATCTCTTCCATGCTCTATTATAAGTTTCCGTAAATTTACTTCACTTCAAGCTCCCACACACCGCTCTCAGTATCTTCCAATTTTTTCTGTCTGTTACGAAGCTCTTATTTTTTCCCCTCAAATAAACTATAACTTTATATCGCTAAAGAATGATCGTTATGCTAACTCTAACTTAAACTTCATAGTCGAAAGAGACTTTGCTGATAGGCATTACATTTACTGTGATGCTTCCAAGCACCCAGTTTCAGGCACGATTGGGGTAGCTGTATATCATGAACAATATAACATTCATCAAAAAATAAAATTACCTTCTGAAACATCAGTTTTTTCTGGAGAATGTTTTGGAATTTTAAAGTCCCTAGAATACGTACTTCTTGCGAAACTCAGCAAGTCTATTATTTTCACTGACTCGAAGTGTGCTTTACAAGCACTGCAAAAGTTTCCTTGGTCAGGTTCAAATCATCCCTATGTTATAGAGTCCAGACAGCTCCTACTAAATTGCAAATTTAAAAATCTTGATGTTTTTTTGGTGTGGATACCTGGCCATCACAATATTCGCGGCAATGAGATAGCAGACAAATTTGCTAAAGACGCTGTAAATGATGGTGATAAGTTTCCATATAATAATGTTGTATCTGACCTTCACTCTCTTCCTAAAGATCATCTGTATGAAGCCTGGGAAAATTTATGGAATATTTCAAGTAGTCGTAAAGGTCAATATTATAAACGTATACAACAAAGAATACCTCTCAAAGTCTGGTTTTCCAAATTAAAACTTTCCAAGCTTGCAACCTCCAGTTTGATACGAATGCGCTTGGGTCATGTTTGCACAGCCTCTCACCTTGCTAGACTTGGGATTATTCACAATAATTTATGTTGTTGTGGTTGTGAGGAAGATTTGAATCATATATTTTTTGCATGCCCCAACCGAGACTCTTATTCATTCATTAACTCCCTTAATGAACTCTCTGTCCCTCTTCCTACATCAATCCCTACATTGTTAAGCTCTTTAAAGGAGACGGGCGAAATTGGGCCTGAACTGTACACAAATGAATTATATGTCAATAATTTTCATTTATTTTTTTGTTTTCAATCATTTATTACTAATTCTATTTTCCGCGTAATAAAAATGATAATATTTAATGAAATAATACTGACTTTCTTTACTTTCACTTTTCAACAATGTTACCAGATGAAATGCGAATCGTTAATAAGTTATAATCGATAAATCAAATTATTACAAAGATAAAAATAAAATTAAAAATGAATCAGTACATTTCTACAGATTCGGTTTAGAAAATCTTTTAATATGAGGTCTTAATTATATTATGTATTATTTACTTATTTAAAAAACATCTTAAAACAAATTGATCAACGGATCGATTTGATAGTCGATCAATTATACTTTTTATTATACAGGCAACGAAGTAAAACTTCTGTCAATGTAACATCAACGTCAAACGAAACTTACTCGTTATTGTATTTATGGTTTTATTTTCGTAAATTCGTGTGCTTTTATACTTATTTTCAATGTATCAACTGCGGTATATCGCAGGATCCTCCTGTTGGGTTACGACAAATAGAAGAGGAAAGCATTCTTTCAATTATAGAGCACAGTCAGTTAGAGATATGTGTTGAACCTCAAGTGTAAGTACATAGTTTATTTCATTAAAACTTCTTGTTGTGATATTTTTAAGTCCCTTCCAGCAAAGATACCTATATATTGGTATATTATTGAAATAAGTTTCAATAATAATATACCTGAATCACTCTAATGCCTTTGATTTATTTGAATTCCAAGTAAGATTTACAATTTGATTATTAATTACGGAAGATAGTTCTTTTTATAAACTTACTTTAACAATTCAGCAATTTAATGAAACAATAGTAACATTAAATAACCATATTTTATTAAAGCATTAATTTACTATTATCCTAGTATTGCCATGATGTCAGTAAGAATCTACATAGATGCAATTCTGAAAGATGTCACTGTAATTATTATTTATGGAAACTGTAAATAACAAACTAATATTGTTGTAGGTCAATAGATCTCATCACATAGCCAAGGATGCAGAGATTTAGTTGTGAATAGCTTCTGCACAGATGAGCAACTTTAATCTCCAATGACTGGACATCGCCAAGTGTGTGTCAAATGTGGATGTTCAGTGTAGCGGACAAGATCTCATTTATTGCACACTGACACCGAACATGAAAGAAGACTTCAGATTCTTCAGAAGTAGTCATTTCTGAATGGATATTGTCTCAGACCGTAAGCTTTCCTTAGGTTTACTTACTTGTTTTGTATTTTATACTACCACAGGGTAATTAATCTTGGGTCAGGGTTGCGGGTTGGTTAAAAAAGAAACCATGACCCTGGCTGTCGCACAGGCAAGTGAAGAAACACGGGTGGGCTGAAAGTCTGACACGGCCTTCCACTCCGCCCGGAGTGGGAGAAGTCATTTGATGATTTCCCATTACACAAAAAAAAAAGGATAATTATTCTATGTATACTACTATATTTATTTAATTTTTCGCACTAATCACTGAAATAGCAGTCAGCTTTAGAGAATCATTTTTTATAATAGTGTCACATGCATGAGAAAAAATTATATGGAAAAGGAACAAAGGTTACTGTCATATTCTTAGACCAAAAGTTAGTGTGTAGTGTAAGTTAGTGTAATAAAACACAAATAATTATATTGCAGCCTTTATTTCACGAAGGTGTAGATTAGAGGAGATTTGCGTTATTCAAGGCTGTTCCTATAGTCATGTATGTATTACTTTTTTGAAAAAGACTCATGATATATTTTTTTCCAGATTTTAACCCATTACTTCCCAAGCATTGAAAATATTGGATTTTTTTGATGAAATCTTGTATTAGGGCTCTTAATATGTTAAGAAAAAATAATATGGCAAAAAAATAAATTAAAAAAAAACGGTTTCGCTGACTCAGCATGTCCTATAAATAGGACAGTGGGAACATATGGTCAGGAAAAAGTAAAGATAAGAATTATATGGAAATCAGCTTTATTTAAAAATAGGACCAGTAACAGTATCAGAAATAATGTAATAAAAGCTTATTTTGTATGATAAGGTATGAAACAATCACTGCAGAGTGTTTTTTCACATTTAGAACAAAATGTTAAAGGCTTTTTTTTACAGCCTTGTCCTTGGCAACGTCTTTGTTTGTCCCTCTTGGTCATATAGTGACCATAGTTGTCAAATCTTATAGGTTGTAAAAGAACTTCTGAAGTACCTGATGTAAGCTTATTTACTTTGCCTTCCGATTTTTTCATCCAAGAAAAACATACCCTTCTTCTGAAATCAAGCAGAGGTATGGTCTCATCTTTATTTACCTGGTTATAAATAATCCATGCATTGACTAGAGTCATGTCCAAAACACGGATTACTAGAGGCCAATACCATTTTTTACCTCTAAAGCGGATTGGATACTTAGAAATAAGCCAATCATGTTTATCCACTCCTCCCATGTTTTTATTATAATTATGAATAAGCTTTGGCTGATTCACAGCAACTTTGACCTTTTCTACCTTTGAGTACCTATTAGTTTTTACAAAAGGTTCAACAGTATCAAAATTAGTTAAGAGACATACTACATCGTTATCATGCCATTTCACGCATAATATTTCATTATTTTTATCGAAACGATGATCGGAATAACCACGTTCTTGCTTCTTCATTTCTTGTTTGGTCATGATTGGACATTTCTTAGTCCTATTGTCTCTGACTGTCCCTGTAGCTCTGAACCCTTCAGATTTCAAGTCAATCAACAATTGCATACTGCTGAAGAAGTTATCGAAGTAGACTACATGTGCACTAGGATCAGTACATACTGTAAGCAACTTTTTTACCACTCTTGAACCCAAGCCATCACCAGTATTACAAGATATTTGAGGATCCTTTCCTGTATAAAGCGAAAAGTTATAACAATATCCGCTTACTCCACACAGTGCCCAAAGCTTGTATCCAAATCTTACTGGTTTACCTTTTATAAACTGTTTGATACCATGGTGACCAAAGTATTTGACGATCATTTCATCAACAGCTAAGTTGGATTCAAAAACACCAAACTTTTGGAATGATTTATTAGCTTTATCGATAAATGGGCGAATTTTGAAAGCTTTGTCACTATTATCAATTCTTGAATTGTCATTGAAATGTAAATATGATTTAATTTTATCAAAACGATTCCGAGACATCGCTCGTTCAACAAATGGAATGTGTACATCATCATCTCTGCACCAATATAGTTTGCTTTGAGGCAAGTGGAGATACGAAGAGAAAAACAAAATTCCTATGAATACTTTTAGCTCATTCACGGTAAGATTGAAGTTCAAATCATTTTTATAATTTTTGGCATAGGTTACTGTTTCATGCACTATATATTCTAGAATCTGGTCACATAACAAGTGTTCGAATATTTCTACCGCAGATTTTCCTTCCAATTCCGTAATCATATTTTCTAAACATTGTTTAGCAGTATTAGATTCCGGCTGAATTTCAGAATATACAGGTTCACACTTACGCCAAATGACTGTCTTGTTGGTCCGAGATGTGGTTTGAGTAGGAAGATCTTCCTCGACGTTATCAATTGTACATGAAAATTCCACTTGACCAGCCACATCTGACACTGGCAGAACTCCCATATCGTCGTCATTACCTTCTTCTATATCAGTCATTTCATCCACTTCATCCGGGGGCAATATCGCAACTTCCAAGTCATTGAACTCCTCGTCACTACAATCTTCAATATCTTGAAGATACTCGGTGATTTCAGACACCATCAATGCTTTTTTATATTTTCTTCTCACTGCATCCATGATCTATAAACAATAATTATACATATATAGTAAGTATAAAAATTATATTATATATATATATATAAATATATATATACATATACCATCCCAAACTAAACAAATATATCGTTAACCACTTGATAAGAAACAAAATCTAATATTTTTGCTTACCTCCTTTGCTTTCCTCAATCTTATAAAAAAATCACAATTTTTTATATTACGAGATGTGTTGTGCTTGACGAAGACTTATCGACTAAAGTAAAGTTTACGAAACACTTGCAAGAAACAAAACAATACACACGTTTGAACTTATAGCGAGCGTAACAGGATCGAACACGCTTTCACGGCTACTTGTAAAGACATGTTCCCAGTGTCATATTTATAGTACGCCTTTTTTTGAATTAGTATCACAAGCTTCCAAATAATATTTTGTTTTAGTTTTTAATTATAATAGATTCAGTAGAGATCTAAAAATCTATTTGATGGACTTTGAAGCTGATAACTTTTTATTTTCGGTTTTTTATAATCAAATCATAATACTCTTTTTAAGCTGACGAATTTCCTCAATTTAAAAATATGTATATTATAAATACGATAACTTTTTTAAGAGGGAAAAAAATATATTTTATTGGGAAAATAGTGTGAAAATACGAATTTCATCAAAACCAATAAAAATAATAACCCTAACATAGAAAAAAAAATGTTGAATATAGTGTCCTAAAAATAGGACAGTGGGGAGGAATGGGTTAAGAGCTCCAGCTCTCATATGTCATCGTTGCTGGGTGAGAGCTGATAGAAATGCTCATCATTTAATGACTGGACCATCTGGATCTTCAGCATCAGTAGATGTATCAAGTGAACATGATGAATCAACTTCACAGTCTAATATCGATGTAGCTAACAAACGAATATATAAAAACCAAAGACATCATGATCGTGAACATATGCATTCCTTTTTGCCACCGACTTTCAAAATTCGTTTATCTCACTTTGTAGTGCTTTTTTTTTTTTTGAAGTTGGTTGTTATGTTTGTATAAAATACCCTCTGCTTTGCTAGACTTGCCTTACAATGCATTTAAAGCGCAAATCAAATCCAAGCTTTGTTTAAAGGCATATTATTCTGTAAATGACATCTTTCTCCAGAATTTCAGTAAGCTAATTCTGGAGAAATATACGATACATACAAGTTCATATAATTTTCTTTTTCACAATGCATAAATATGTGAGCTGTCACACCCTTTATACCTGGGGCTTATATTTAAGTAATTAGTTTTTACTTATTTACATTTCCATTCTAATGATATTTTATTTTTTATTTTTGCTTTGCTGGTATTTTGGCGTGGCTAGCTGGCATATGATAAATAATTTCATTGTTGTTGTGTTTTCTGGTCTTCATTACTGTACCTACATAGTATTGTATAAAGTCTTGTTTTAATTAAAATGAACGGACAGCTGTGCCGCTGGAGAGTTTGTTCCACCACTTCTTCTTCCCAGCGAAAGCACTAGGAAGTGTTGATGGGTGGGCGTTTTGGGGGACTGTCTTATGTAATAACTATGTTCAAAAAGTGCTGATTCTCAGCCTATTTTGAATAATTGATTTTTGATTTTGATTCTTTTTTTTTGTTCACCCCGCATACCCGCGCCTATGGTGGCCGGGAGTTCGATATTGTCTACCGACCAGGGCTTCTTCTGCTTCGGCTAGAGGCGTGAGGACGCTGAGAGACCCGCTCCCTCACGAGCTTCGCTTCCTTTTCCAGCATTAATTGTATATTAATACGATTAATAAATCAATATAAGAGAAATGCGATTTTTATTTCCGTTTACTCTTTTCTTTAATTAGATTGTAAATGGTTTTCCTAATTCTTTTTTAACCTCCTTCTTTGTAACATTTAATATGCAGTTACGCGCCGCCGGCCCTTTGGAAACCAAACTCACGATGTGTTAATGTAATAAAAATACATTCTGATAAAATCTAGTCTACATAAAAGTCGGAATAATTACTTAAATATGCCATATGAGCGCTGACAGCTTCTAAGAAAACTTATAAAAAAGCAAATGAGGTTAGTTTTGTGCAAGCTAATAATACCCTATTTCGGTTTTCTCCCATACTGCCATTATAAATAAAGTTTTATTTTTTAAACAGTAATAATATTGAAATGATTTAATGCAATAATCGTTGCTGTACATTCAGGCCCAACTTTCTATGAACTTTCGCCCGTCTCCTTTTCAACAATTTGTCCCGCGAGCGTAGTAGTAACAGGCATCCGATGCGAGTTGAGTGAATTAGTGAGCGAGACAACGGCCGTTACGTGGACGACGTGATATGAAGCGTGTTTTGCATTGCGAGTCTCAGTCAACTATTGTTTGTTAAGCACTAGGCATTGTTCTAGCATTGTTATAGCTCTTCAACATCAAAAAAACTGCCATAGTACAAATTTCCAACGGAAATGGAGAAGCATTGCTGTATCGAGTAGCTTTTCGTGTGGCTAAAGCAGCAAGCCTCACAATATTGCCGAAAATTTGATTTTACCAGCTGCTCTAATATGGCAGAAATTATGTTTGGTAAACAAGAGATCGAAAAACGGATCTTAAATCCGTTCTTAAATGCATGAGGAAAATAACTCCCCGGAAAACGCAAAAACTCGCATCAACACGCACTGCGGCTAGTATTGCATGCGCCCCTACTACACATATACACACTATGGAACACAAAAAAACCGCGCGTTTTCAAACCGAGGTAAAAACGTAACAAGTTGCGTTTTTTAAATCAATCACTGAACAAAGTCACTAATGCGTGCGCTTGTATAGAAAGCTATGTGTCTATATTTTTTGCGGGTTCAGACCTGCGGATAAACGCGGGCGTTTAATCGCAGTGCGTCCTAAGCCTTAATCCGTTGTTCGTGGCTGTCATTCGTAAAAGTTTAACAGCCGTTACGGGTCCTCAGAAACCCAAAAATCATGACAACCAGTTTTACACAGAGGTTCGTATTAGCCTGTAACTGGGTTATAGAGATCAGATAGGCAGTTTCTCCATGTAAACTACTGCTATCCTCTGAATCCGGTTAGATCCGAAGCCGACCCCAACATAGTTGAGAAAAAGGTAGGCAGATGATAGTATCCATAAAATTACTCTTTTTGTTTATTATGAATGTTCAAAAGACTACTGTAACTGTAAAGAAAATTCCGTCCGACCCATAAGGATAATAAAGGTTAGGTAAACACATGACCAAATAAAATATGACATTATATATATATTAAAATAATCTTTTTTTTCGCGAATTAATTCAAACTTCCCCAAAATTGTTTTTTTTTTTTTTAAGTGACAATACCATTTTTGACGGTATTATTGTGACCGAATAGGGATGCGACCGCGTGCAGCTTGCCTCAATCGCCCGCACATGTATTAAGTTACCTCATTTTGCAAAATAATATTTATTTTTAAGGGTATTTATGAAGAATCTGTTATAGATACCTAACAATATCTTCACAGATCGGACAGGGTTTTCCTTAAATATTGTATATGTACCTAATCCGTTTGGCTCACGTGCCCAGATATAAATTGTATACGATGCACAGGGCAGTCTTTCCACTATCTAATCGAATTTGACATTGTAAATGGGTCTGGGTCGCCTGAAATAAATGGGTAACTATTATAAGCTTCTGGATTAATAAGAATCACCCGCCAGGCGTGCATGAGAACAGCCGCGAGAGCATGGCGGGCGTACTGGGCGCGGCGGGCGTGGTATCTGGCGCGGCGGCGGCGGCACTGCGCGGAGAGTACTCGGAGGTCACGGTGGTGCCGGTCGCCACGGCAGGCGCCTGCAACCCGCCCTGCACCACCATCTTCCCGTTCCTCGTCCTGCTGTTCTTCATGACCTTCGTCGTTGCCGTTACACAGATGCCCTTGCTTATGATTGTGCTGAGGTTTGTTGATTCTTATTTCCTTTTTTGACTTGCAGCTTGTGGTCTTCTTAAATATTGCTACAAGGATCTTTGCGGTCAACAATGGGGATAAATAACATGTTTTATTTTTATAGATCGGTGAGCGAAGAAGAGCGTTCATTTGCACTCGGAATGCAATTTGTGATATTCCGTTTGTTCGGATACATTCCTGCGCCGATTGTGTTCGGGAACCTTATCGACTCGACGTGTTTGTTGTGGAAGCAATCCTGCAGCGGAGAGAAAGGAGGCCGCTGTCTTCTATACGACATCGAACAGTTCAGATACAGGTAAGCTTATCTACTTAAATAAGTCACATTATATATTAGGTCTTTCTGGAATTTGTGATAAAAAATTGTGCCCTCAATATACAGTTAAAATAAAGGTCAATATTTTGTTATCCATATAACTGCGATAAGGAAATCACATAACAATGTCTTGTTATCTTAATTTAAATCTGCCCTATAATATTATTATTTGAATTTCTTCTTGTTTGTACAGATACGTGGGCCTGTGCGGCGGTATCAAGATAGTCGCGCTCGGCATATTCATGGCAGATTGGTGGCTGGTCCGGCGTCGGCGACACCTCGAGACTGCGCCACCGCTTGACCCGCACAAGGACATCGCCGGCTCCATCATCAGTCTCGACAAACGTACGTCTAACTTTTATATTGTTCTTCAAAATATAATGCGGCTAAACATTACTTATAAAGAATTTGTTACAGTTTTCGAGGAACTTCCATCTGCGGACAACGCAAGTGGCTTCCGCTCGGGAGTGACTTCAGGTGTGAGTTCGGCGACCACGACCCCGCTAGAGCCGCCGGGAGGAACGGGCGACGCACACGACACGCGCGTGCGCCTTCAGCGCACCGAGTCGCAGTACTCGCAGGACTCACAGACGCGCCCCTTCGGAAAGAACTCGCGGGTGCTGGTCGCATCGCGTCACCTGCGCAACGACTCTAAGACCATCCAGCTGGAGCCGCGAGCGCGCCAGCACTCGCTCGACGAGCCCGAGCGCAACCGCGCCGTACGGAGCGACTCGCGCGAATCCCGCGACTCGCGGCGTGATGCCTTCCCGCGCTCGGCTTCGCGCGACCTGCCTCGCGAGGCCCACTCACGCAGCGGCTCACGCGACTTCAAGGTGCACTCGCGCTCCAACTCGCGTGAGCTCAGCTTGGAGCAGCTGAAGCACCTGGCGCTCAAGAGCATGGAGAGCCTGGACCTCACGGCCCTTCCGCTGACGCGAGCCGCGGACGAAGAAAGTAAGCGCCTTATTGACGGCGGCGTGCTACGGCACCGCAGGACCAGCTCCAAGGACTGCAAGCTACCGGAGACTAAGCACAAGCGCACCTCCTCACATCACCTCACGATGGAACCCAACGAGTTAAGCTTACAGATGCATAAGGGTCGAAGTGTGGATCATCTGGCGTCGACTCGATTGGACCCTTGTGTGTGAGAGATAGGGGCGAATAGGTACAGTTTAGTGTCTGAACAGAATCTCAGCTGAGTGATACGATCGAGTGTAAAATATTGCTTTTACTGGTGTGCACAACAGTGATAAACATAATGAACCTGTGTAAGTTAAAAATTAACTACACTTATTCTAAATTTAGCAATTAGAAAACCAATTATGAGTGATTTCAAATCATATCTTAACTGTAGTTTCAAAGCTTTGATAAAATTATTAATAGAAAAAAAACTGTTGCTTCTGCAGCTAAGTTACTAGTGTTCTAGTTATAACTTAATTGAAGCTGCAAGCTACTACATACAACATGTAGGATCAATGTAATGTTTTAATGAACCAAGTAGTGTGATATGATAACTGACTGTTGTTTTAACATTAAAATACTCGCATCACTCCTATTCTTACTTTAGTTTTTATATAATGTAATTAGTTAAATTAAAAATGTTAACTTTTTCTATTTTAAAGATGCATAATTAACTTAACTATAAAAATGAAAAACTATTTTTGTTGTACTTAAATTTCAAGATCATTGATATGAATTCAATGTGTTGTGTATACTTTGATCACTCTTAATATTGCTTTGTAAAAAAAAGATGCTCATTATTTTGTTGTTCTTACAGTAGTGCAAATAATTTACAGACTGTTAACCTTCGCCATTGTTAGAAATATAGTAAATAGAGACCACTAGAGAAAAACAGGATAAATATGGACATTACATGGAAAAAAAAAATTACAAAGGCGAGCAATCAAGAAAATAAAAAAATATTGCCACATATTTTGAAATGCACTCAGTTTACTACATCTTTATATCTGCACAAGGCATTCTATTAATTTCTATAGTAGTGCTCATATGCTTGCCTATCATTATCTTCTAATTTATAATAAATCTGTCTACAGTATGTTACTGGTAACATTCCTCTTACTGTTATTGTACACTAAAAATTAATAAAACAAGCACAAATCACCAAAATTTCTATAGGTATGTTATACCTATGTATAAAAATATTAGTTATGATCTCAATTGATAGGAATGAATTCTGCAACCGAATGTGAAAAATTGACAGCAATATTTTTTAATGCATCTTTAATTTTGTAAATATTTATTTCTTGTAATTTTATTATGTATTGTGATCCTACTTTACAAAGTTTAGTGCAATTAATGGATCTATGCATGCCACTCAAGGTCCAAAAACTTTCGAACCATGCTGATTCTGAGTTTTAATCTTTTATAATTGTATATTTTGGACAGCTAATATTTAGCATATAATATTAATTTAGTAAAACTGTAACATTTGTAACTGCCTTAGTTGATTAAAGTCAAAAGTAAACTAAAAACCCTTATAATGATCATACTTGTAATGTGTTTGAAGTGAAAAGACTTATTTATTTAAAATACTATTTTTGAGGTGTAAAAAATGTCAATTGATGGGCTGCTGGATTAAGAACTCAATTATTAACTATATCATTTAAATATATATAAATGAACATATTGTATTTTAAAAGCAATATATTTATCTCAGATAATGAAATAAAGAGACAGGAATGTCGACTGTGTAAATTTTTGTCACATATTGTTAAGAGAGGTTAATAGTTTGATATGAAAGAGTGTTTTAATGAAAAATGCCTTATTACTACAATAGATTGTAAGACTTGATATTGATACTGACTTAGATGTATTTGAATAAGTTGTTATGTCAATCACCCAGACAAGTTTGATGATAGCAACTCCTAAACTAATTTGTTGCATTTAGTGATTAATAAAATTGCATACTTATTTTAAAAACATATTTTATTTTTCCCCATTTGAATAAACAAATAATTTAATAAACATCATCTTGAATCTACTACATAGTAATTCAATCACTGAACTGCTTTTTCGGCAGTAATTTCTTCAAGAAATTCACCTGTGTACAATTTAAGTTTTAGTAAAACCTAGAAAGGAAAATCTACTCTGGGATTCAGTTTTCCAAAACTGTAACTGTACCAAAGAGGTTTTTTTTTTTTTTTTTTTTTTTTTTTATTTGGCTCGCACGGTTTGTGCATTTGCCACTACAAGTATAAAGGTAGGGAAACCAAATAAATTCATTGAAATGCGTAGGAACGGATTACGGAATTTTGGAACAAAGGATAATATGATCAGGTTTGGTGGTAATATAATAAATAAATAAAGATATACCAAACATATATATTAAATAGAAATTAAAATTGGGAGTTGGGAAATAAAAAAAACTTGTACTTTATTATTATTTTATAGTTATAAAGGTAGATATTAAATTATAAATATCAAAATTTAAAGAGCTTAACAATGTAGGGATTGATGTAGGAAGAGGGACAGAGAGTTCATTAAGGGAGTTAATGAATGAAGAAGTGTCACGGTTGGGGCATGCAAAAAATATATGATTCAAATCTTCCTCACAACCACAACAACATAAATTATTGTGAATAATCCCAAGTCTAGCAAGGTGAGAGGCTGTGCAAACATGACCCAAGCGCATTCGTATCAAACTGGAGGTTGCAAGCTTGGAAAGTTTTAATTTGGAAAACCATACTTTGAGAGGTATTCTTTGTTGTATACGTTTATAATATTGACCTTTACGACTACTTGAAATATTCCATAAATTTTCCCAGGCTTCATACAGATGATCTTTAGGAAGAGAGTGAAGGTCAGATACAACATTATTATATGGAAACTTATCACCATCATTTACAGCGTCTTTAGCAAATTTGTCTGCTATCTCATTGCCGCGAATATTGTGATGGCCAGGTATCCACACCAAAAAAACATCAAGATTTTTAAATTTGCAATTTAGTAGGAGCTGTCTGGACTCTATAACATAGGGATGATTTGAACCTGACCAAGGAAACTTTTGCAGTGCTTGTAAAGCACACTTCGAGTCAGTGAAAATAATAGACTTGCTGAGTTTCGCAAGAAGTACGTATTCTAGGGACTTTAAAATTCCAAAACATTCTCCAGAAAAAACTGATGTTTCAGAAGGTAATTTTATTTTTTGATGAATGTTATATTGTTCATGATATACAGCTACCCCAATCGTGCCTGAAACTGGGTGCTTGGAAGCATCACAGTAAATGTAATGCCTATCAGCAAAGTCTCTTTCGACTATGAAGTTTAAGTTAGAGTTAGCATAACGATCATTCTTTAGCGATATAAAGTTATAGTTTATTTGAGGGGAAAAAATAAGAGCTTCGTAACAGACAGAAAAAATTGGAAGATACTGAGAGCGGTGTGTGGGAGCTTGAAGTGAAGTAAATTTACGGAAACTTATAATAGAGCATGGAAGAGATTTATTAGACCAATAAGACGAACATTCATTTTTTTTTAAAGATACAAAAGTTTTTGATAAAGTGGGTGGTTGGAAAATTGAAGAGTTCTGAGAATGAATTTATCACATAAGTACTGTCTACGAAGTTTTAAAGGAGGGTCCAAAGATTCCACTTGGAGTGCGTTAATTGGGCTAGACCTCATGGCACCAGTTATAATACGCAAGGCTTTTGATTGAATTGAGTCTAACTTTGTCAGACCTACAGCACTACAAGGTTCTAAGAAATATGTCCCATAGTCTAAGATACTTCTAATAATAGCGTTATACAATAATTTTAACACGAATGGATGGGAACCCCACCAAACTCCAGAAAGACAGCGCATAATATTTAATAAACGTTCACATCTAGCCAATACATAATAACAGTGTGGTAAACCTGTAAGTTTACCGTCTAGAAGGATACCCAAAAATTTTACTTCGCTATTTTCAGGTATTTGTTGATTATCATACACAACTGAATATGGAGGAGGAAAACGCATTCTAGAAAATAAAACAGCGCTACTTTTGTTAACACTAAGACATAAAGAATTATTGTCCAACCATGATTTAAGAAATTTTAGAGCGACGTTTAGAGAGGAACTTAGTTTTTCAACAGAGCGTCCTGATACATAAAGAACTAGATCGTCTGCATACTGTAAAATATTGGCTTTACCAGAAATATGGAATTCTAAATCAGAGGTATATATATTATAAAGAAGTGGGCTCAACACCGAACCCTGAGGCAGTCCTTTCCAGGTTAATCTTGTTTTCATTTCGGATTCACCTATGTCAACTTGTAATTGTCTGCCTGAGAGAAGATTAAGAATGAAATTGCAGAATATGGGAGGTACTTTTAGTTTATAAAGTTTAGTATTCAAAACATTTAAATCAACATTGTCGTATGCAGAAGAAATATCTAGGAAAACAGCAAGCATGGATTCATTATTTGAAAAAGCCAATCTCGCATCTGTAATGAAAATCCCTAGACTGTCCATGGTACTTTTTCCTTTCCTAAATCCATACTGACTCAGAGATAGTAAACCTTTACTTTCTACATACCATTCTAAACGGTTTTTAACTAAATGTTCAGCTAGTTTTGAAAACACAGTGGCAAGGGCTATCGGTCTGTAAGAGTTAGGATCTAACGGTGGTTTATTTGGTTTTAGAATGGGGAAGACTTCGTATATTTTCCATGAGGAAGGGATTATACCAGAACTTATTGTGGAGTTGATTATGTTTAAAAAGTAAATTAGACTTGAGTCGCTTAAATTTGCAAGGAATGAGTAAGGAATACCATCATGACCTGGAGCAGAATCTTTTACGTAGGATAAAATACCTTTCAATTCTTTAAGGGTAAAAGGACTGTCAAGGCCCGTTACATCATCTACGGGAGATTGGAAAGGGAGATGAGATGAAATGATGGACATTTGTGGAACAAAAGGAGGAGCTATCTTGTCTAAAAATTTATCTGCAACGGATTCATCTAGATAGTGAGGTATTGTTTCCTTAAATGCTGATCTGAATCGACGTATATTTTGCCATATTAATGACGGAGAAACGTCAGGCGATAGCGAAGTGCAGAAACGACGCCAACCATCCCATTTCTTCCTTTTAAATAATTTACGAGTATTGTTCATAATTAATGTGAGGTTATTAAAATTTTCTAATGTTGTACACTGTTTATATTTTACTTCAGCCTCTTTCCGTTGGCGCACTGCTAAAGAACATTCATTGTCCCACCATGGGGGCGACGGAATGTTATTATTACATCGTTTAGTTGGGAATGTTTCATTAGCAGCGTCCAACAAGAGTGATGCAAAAGAATCAGCCCGAATTGTCGATGAATTTAATGCATTTTCAGGAAGGTTGGATAGTCTCTGCTCAACTCGCTCACTAAACGTTCTCCATCTGTCACTGTCAATACTGTCATTAGTAGTTTTAATTTTGTATGCTAATCTTGGTGGGCGTCTGGATAGAGATTTGATAAATTTTGTCATAGTTATTATTACGGGATAATGGTCGCTATCAAAAGTCGAAGGCAGGGTATTCCAGGTCACTGTAGGCGCAAGACTAGGACTGGCTATCGTGAGGTCTGGGGCACTGATCCCTTCATTAGGTTTAGTGAGACGTGTTGCAAGACCTGTATTCAAGATACAGAGGTTATTAGAATCCAAAATGTCTAATATCCTTGACCCGTAATAACTAGAGTTGGAGCTACCCCAAGCCTGGTGCTGAGCGTTGAAGTCACCCATAATTAAAAATGGTTTAGGTAATTTTGCTACTATGGTTTCTATTTCGTTGTATAATGATGATGAAGGGTGGGGAACATAAACAGATACAAAACATATTTTATTGATAGATACAGCTATTATAGAAAAATCAACACTATGATTTGCAATGGGAATGTGGTGAAAAGGTATTGTCATGAATTAACAGAGCAACACCAGCATAGCCATCTGTTCTATCTTCTCTTAAACATAAATAACCTGGCTTCAACCAGGTTTCTTGCAATGCTACAACAACAGGTTTATATACATTAATAAGATGTAGTAAATCGCTTTTTTTAGAGTTAACACTGCGACAATTCCACTGAAGGATTGTTGACAGCTGATCCATTATTGATATTATTAAAAAGTTGACTAATACTTTGTATAGCAGCGTTGGACGGTTCAGACATATTCTTTGTTAGCAAATTAATTAAAATGATAATTAAATCTCTAGTTGACTTATTATTTATAGAATTATTACTGTCAATATTTGTGCCAATGGATGGTAAAGGAATATCATAATCTTTTGTTAGGGCAGAATGAGTATATTTGTCATATCCTGTACTATGTTTAGGAGAATTATTGGGTTTATTAAAAAATACAGTTTTTTTATATGAACTTGTTTGTTTGTTTCTAGTACCTTTGGAGGAGGAGTCAAATGTTTGCCTTAAAGGTGGTGAAGGAACTGCAACAGAAGTTAAAACTTCTGAATATGCTTTGTTAACAGGAGGATGCAACTTAACTGCTTCTGCATATGAAATGCAATTGTTAGCCATAGTTTCCTTAATGGCTTTTTGGCGACTAAACTCTGGGCATTTCCTATTTGTGGCAAAGTGGGATCCGGAACAAAGAAAGCATATAGCCTCATCCTCATCTACATTGCAACTGTCCCCAGTATGGTTATTACCGCATTTAAAACACCGTGGAGCTGAGCGGCACTGTGATTTGATGTGTCCATATCGACAGCAGTTGAAACACTGGACTGTTGGGAAGATATAAAGCTCAACAGGAAGAGAGTTGTAACATAAGAATATTCTTTTGGGTAACACCTGGCCGTCAAATGTTATTACAACAGTTTCAACAGGAATGTAGTTTGGTTTACCATCCACAATATGTTTTCTATTGATGCGTCGTACTTTTAAAATTTTTCCACATCCAATAGGCACAGATATGTTATTCAGTATATCCTCCTCAGACCAATCCTTAGGGACTCCTCTAACCACACCCATCCGGGTGACTGATGAGGAGGGTATAAAGGCCTTATAGCTGTTGTATTGTTCCAATGTTTTATTTTCTAGAAAAGAATTTGCATCTGTGAAATTGGTAAATGAGATTAAAACCCTGTTTCTGCCTATTTTTTTCAGACTACCATTTACTATATTTTTAATGCAATTCTTTTTTAGAAAATGACCAAAAGAGACTGGGTGAATAAAAACATTATCATTTGGACTTGTTTGTATCTTTTGGATGTGGATTGTGTAAGGAGCTGCATCATTCGCCTCATATAGTTTTCTACCTACCAATGTGCTTGGGTC
Organism: Sesamia inferens; assembly: GCA_037179545.1. NCBI lineage: Eukaryota > Metazoa > Arthropoda > Insecta > Lepidoptera > Noctuidae > Sesamia > Sesamia inferens. The sequence goes on from CM073923.1 coordinate 21,011,398, forward strand.
AGATGATTGTTTATGAGCATTGGGTTGTTGGGAGGATTGTGGTTGTGAAGTGATAGTTGAATTAGGGGGTATAAATTCGGATTGAGCATTCTTAGAAGCACATTGACAGTCATTTTCACATATTGTTTCAGAAGATTTATGGCGCCTGCGTTTTTTATTACAGTGCCTGCATATTTTACGAGAGGAAATACGTTTTCTCTTATTATTGCTTTTGGTCTCGGAAGCATCTGTATCTAGAAGGGAGCCCTCTGTATCCATTTCTGAATGTGGAACCGTGACTACAAGCGAAACTTCCGGAGGCGAGCCTCCACCAGGGTCGTCTGGGTCGTCGTCCATCATGAAGAGAAAAAGAAAAAAAACTTACCTAAATCAGCAATATAGAACTACTAAACTATATATGTAAAATTAAAATTAATTATATATACAACCACCTAAATGATACTATTATTTACACTTTTTACCAATAAAAACTTAAAGAAGCAGAAAAAACTCGCCCGCCACGTTCAAGGTTTCCCGCGCTTTTTTTCTACCAAAGAGTTTCTTTCTTTCTTTTATAGCTTCGCACGGTTTGTGCATTTAGCCAATGTCACGTAATGAATTGTTCTTGTCGAAAAAGACAGCGTGATCCGTCTTACGATGGAGGTTTGAGACAAAGTCATGATGTGGCCACTATGCTGCGATATTTCACTGTTCTTTATGAATTATTTACTGATTGCACTTTTTACTACATAAATCACGCACTTTTATTTAGTAAACAACACTATAAATAATTTTAAAAGTCCAATGAAAAATGAGCGTGACACTCAGCTTGACTTTCCCGCCAAAACAACCTACCAAAGAGTTACAGATTTGAGATTATATGCGGCAAAGTTTTTTTTTTTTGGTTCACTTCCGTCTTCTTTCCGTACCTACTTCTGAACGGAAAAGGCAAAGGCATAGTAAGCCATACAGCCTGGACTTGAGTAAGTTTATATCCTAACATAAACTAACCTGTCTCCTTTCGTTTCCCGCGTGAAGCCGACTAGGAGAAAAGAGTAAGAGAGATGGCCTTTGCTTTCGGTCTAGCACTATCTCTTTCCTCGTAGATGATTGTGATTTTGAAAGATAAAGATAGACGAAACTTCGTTTCCTCTCTTTCTTTCTTTCCGACGAGGCAACGGTGTCTCAAACTAGCGTTTGTTAAATAATATAGAAAATAATTGCTTACCGTAATACTATTTTCGACACACGCAAGTTTTTACATCTGAGATACCGATGTCGGCAGGCTATTCATCTAAACAAAAATAATAAACAAGCTCAATGTGTCTGTGGACAATTCACAAAGCCTGCGATACAAAAAAAAAAATGAGATGTCATTTTGATTTCAAAATAATTTGATTGAAAAAGCGCGGGAATCGTTGAATTTGGCGGACGCGGTTTTTGTGGAAAAAATAATTTTAATTGTTAAATAGTCTATTTTCGTATTGGTTTGGATCATTTCATGAGTATTTTTAGTTTTTAGTTATGTAAATATTGTAGTTTTGTGTATATAAGTCCAGTTACATATATTTTTCTGTGTATATTGTGTATATAGTTTTGCCGCCTAAATTGGTAAGTCCTTAAAATTTTATTTATATGGATCCTCCTCAGGATCCAGGGGGCACGGCCCCCGACATTGGTTATGTCGTAACTATACAAAACAATAACATGGATTGTGATAACCCCAATGCATCTATCAATGAAAGTAGTTTTGATACTGATAGTTCTCTGTCCTTGGGAAATTCCAAACGTAAAAGAATCAGTGCACATCGTATTTGTAAACATTGCAATAAGAAAAGACGAAAGCATGGCAGTAATAAAAAGACAAGAGATTCTGATTGCCAATGTCGTTCCTCTGTTGATGATAAAGTGCTTGTTGAACTTACCCAACCTTCATCTTCTAGCTCTGATAACAAAACGTCTAGATTGACAAGCAATCAGGAGGATGAAAATTTATCTGTTCCTAAAAATGTTCCAACTACTGTTGCTCGACTTTTATATGAAAATACCGATACTGCTCCTTATGTGGTACATGTACAAAGAAAACAGCAATCCCCTAATGACAATATTACGTTGCATCCAATTTCTTTCGGCCACTTTTTAAAGAAAAATAATATCCATTCTATTGTAAATGGAAGTTTAAAACGTATAGGACGTAATAGACTTTGCATATCATTTATGACATACCATGAGGCTAATATATTCTTGACAAATAGTAATATTAACAAAGATTACAAAGTTTTTATACCAGCATTTAGTGTAACCCGGCTAGGAGTAGTTCGTGGTATTCCTGCTGAGTGGTCTGACGAAGAAATAAAAGAAAACATTAATGTTCCCATTGGTGTCGGTGCAATTCTTAAAGTAAGACGTATTAAGAAGAAAATTACTGTTGAAGGCAAGTATGAATTCAAGCCAACTGAGACTGTAGTTTTGACCTTCGATGGCCAAGTTTTGCCAAAACGCATATTTGTTTGCTACACATCTTTATTGGTAGATCTATACATTTACCCTACTATTCAATGCTACAATTGTTGCCGTTACGGCCATGTGAAGGTACAATGTAGGTCCAAACCTAGATGTTATAAATGTGGACAAGAGCACTCTGGGGATAGCTGTTCAGTTACTGAGGATGATTTATTATGTTGTCTATGCAAGGGCTTTCACCTTGCCACTAGTAAATCTTGTTTGGAATATGAAAGGCAAAAAGCTATTAAAGAAACTATGGCAAAAAGCTGTATTTCATATGCAGAAGCATTTAAGTTACACCCACCTATTTCAAAGATTTCATATGCTGATGCTTTGGCATCTACACCAAATGTGCCTACAAATACTTTTTCTTCAACTCATAATTCTACTTCTCAAAGTCAAACTTTGACTTCATATAAAAAGACAGTATTTCTAAAACCGAGATCTCCTCCTAGATTGACTAAAGGATATAATAAAGACAGTCATAATGATATTATTAAGGATTATAATATGCCCCCTCCGGCTAATGGGTGTGCTTTACAAACTCCCAAAAACTCTTCAAATAATTCAGTTGCTGAAATAATTGTTGTTCTTATTAACTTATTGTCTCAATCTAATATAATTACACCGTCCATCGCTGCTTCATTATCTGGAATATTATCAGAAATCCCCAAATCTTCCAACAATGGACAACAACAGCTTGCCCAAAGTCTTACAGTGGAACTGTCGTAGTGTAGTTCCGAAAAAAAGTGATTTAATACATCTGATTAATAAATATGAGCCTTTTGTTGCTGCTTTACAATAAACTTGGCTTAACCCATTCCTCCCCACTGTCCTATTTTTAGGACACTATATTCAACATTTTTTTTTTCTATGTTAGGGTTATTATTTTTATTGGTTTTGATGAAATTCGTATTTTCACACTATTTTCCCAATAAAATATATTTTTTTCGCTCTTAAAAAAGTTATCGTATTTATAATATACATATTTTTAAATTGAGGAAATTCGTCAGCTTAAAAAGAGTATTATGATTTGATTATAAAAAACCGAAAATAAAAAGTTATCAGCTTCAAAGTCCATCAAATAGATTTTTAGATCTCTACTGAATCTATTATAATTAAAAACTAAAACAAAATATTATTTGGAAGCTTGTGATACTAATTCAAAAAAAGGCGTACTATAAATATGACACTGGGAACATGTCTTTACAAGTAGCCGTGAAAGCGTGTTCGATCCTGTTACGCTCGCTATAAGTTCAAACGTGTCTATTGTTTTGTTTCTTGCAAGTGTTTCGTAAACTTTACTTTAGTCGATAAGTCTTCGTCAAGCACAACACATCTCGTAATATAAAAAATTGTGATTTTTTTATAAGATTGAGGAAAGCAAAGGAGGTAAGCAAAAATATTAGATTTTGTTTCTTATCAAGTGGTTAACGATATATTTGTTTAGTTTGGGATGGTATATGTATATATATATTTATATATATATAATATAATTTTTATACTTACTATATATGTATAATTATTGTTTATAGATCATGGATGCAGTGAGAAGAAAATATGAAAATATAAAAAAGCATTGATGGTGTCTGAAATCACCGAGTATCTTCAAGATATTGAAGATTGTAGTGACGAGGAGTTCAATGACTTGGAAGTTGCGATATTGCCCCCGGATGAAGTGGATGAAATGACTGATATAGAAGAAGGTAATGACGACGATATGGGAGTTCTGCCAGTGTCAGATGTGGCTGGTCAAGTGGAATTTTCATGTACAATTGATAACGTCGAGGAAGATCTTCCTACTCAAACCACATCTCGGACCAACAAGACAGTCATTTGGCGTAAGTGTGAACCTGTATATTCTGAAATTCAGCCGGAATCTAATACTGCTAAACAATGTTTAGAAAATATGATTACGGAATTGGAAGGAAAATCTGCGGTAGAAATATTCGAACACTTGTTATGTGACCAGATTCTAGAATATATAGTGCATGAAACAGTAACCTATGCCAAAAATTATAAAAATGATTTGAACTTCAATCTTACCGTGAATGAGCTAAAAGTATTCATAGGAATTTTGTTTTTCTCTTCGTATCTCCACTTGCCTCAAAGCAAACTATATTGGTGCAGAGATGATGATGTACACATTCCATTTGTTGAACGAGCGATGTCTCGGAATCGTTTTGATAAAATTAAATCATATTTACATTTCAATGACAATTCAAGAATTGATAATAGTGACAAAGCTTTCAAAATTCGCCCATTTATCGATAAAGCTAATAAATCATTCCAAAAGTTTGGTGTTTTTGAATCCAACTTAGCTGTTGATGAAATGATCGTCAAATACTTTGGTCACCATGGTATCAAACAGTTTATAAAAGGTAAACCAGTAAGATTTGGATACAAGCTTTGGGCACTGTGTGGAGTAAGCGGATATTGTTATAACTTTTCGCTTTATACAGGAAAGGATCCTCAAATATCTTGTAATACTGGTGATGGCTTGGGTTCAAGAGCGGTAAAAAAGTTGCTTACAGTATGTACTGATCCTAGTGCACATGTAGTCTACTTCGATAACTTCTTCAGCAGTATGCAATTGTTGATTGACTTGAAATCTGAAGGGTTCAGAGCTACAGGGACAGTCAGAGACAATAGGACTAAGAAATGTCCAATCATGACCAAACAAGAAATGAAGAAGCAAGAACGTGGTTATTCCGATCATCGTTTCGATAAAAATAATGAAATATTATGCGTGAAATGGCATGATAACAATGTAGTATGTCTCTTAACTAATTTTGATACTGTTGAACCTTTTGTAAAAACTAATAGGTACTCAAAGGTAGAAAAGGCCAAAGTTGCTGTGAATCAGCCAAAGCTTATTCATAATTATAATAAAAACATGGGAGGAGTGGATAAACATGATTGGCTTATTTCTAAGTATCCAATCCGCTTTAGAGGTAAAAAATGGTATTGGCCTCTAGTAATCCGTGTTTTGGACATGACTCTAGTCAATGCATGGATTATTTATAACCAGGTAAATAAAGATGAGACCATACCTCTGCTTGATTTCAGAAGAAGGGTATGTTTTTCTTGGATGAAAAAATCGGAAGGCAAAGTAAATAAGCTTACATCAGGTACTTCAGAAGTTCTTTTACAACCTATAAGATTTGACAACTATGGTCACTATATGACCAAGAGGGACAAACAAAGACGTTGCCAAGGACAAGGCTGTAAAAAAAAGCCTTTAATATTTTGTTCTAAATGTGAAAAAACACTCTGCAGTGATTGTTTCATACCTTATCATACAAAATAAGCTTTTATTACATTATTTCTGATACTGTTACTGGTCCTATTTTTAAATAAAGCTGATTTCCATATAATTCTTATCTTTACTTTTTCCTGACCATATGTTCCCACTGTCCTATTTATAGGACATGCTGAGTCAGCGAAACCGTTTTTTTTTAATTTATTTTTTTGCCATATTATTTTTTCTTAACATATTAAGAGCCCTAATACAAGATTTCATCAAAAAAATCCAATATTTTCAATGCTTGGGAAGTAATGGGTTAAGCCTACAAGTTTATTTAAAATTTCAGGTTATAAATGTTTACGAGAAGATCGCGTTGACGGGTATGGCGGTGTTGCTATACTTGTTAAAAATTCTACTAATTTTGAACATTTTCCAATACAATCACATTCCAATAATATTTCGATTATTGCTGCGATTATACAGAATGTATGTTTTGTTTCATTATATGTACCCCATCCTTCTACTTCTGTTTTCGTTGAAATTGCTGATATATTGTCAAGGTTACCCAAACCGTATATTATTTTAGGAGATCTTAACTGCCAACATACATCTTGGGGTAGTGGTGTTGATAATGTATTTGGAGGCACATTAAGTGAAATAATTGACGACCATGAGCTATGTGTACTTAATTCTGGTGTACCAACAAGACGCACAGCTCCTGGGGAGAATGCTAATGCCCCCGATCTATCAATTTGTACAGCTAATCTCGTGGCATTTATTTTATATTGGAATACATTACCGTCGTCGTATGGTAGTGACCACTTCCCAATACTACTTTCTTTCCCTGTTAAATTCAATCCTCCTTTAAAACGTCCACCTCGTTTAAAATATAAGTTAGGTAAGGCAAATTGGCAGTTATACCGGGAACGCTTGGAGGAAAGAATTAGAGTTTTACCAGTAGTATTACTAGGTGAAGAAGCTTCTTGTGTGGAAAATTTAGCAAAAGCAATGTTGGAAGTGGCTGATGAGATTTTCCCTATTAAGAGTGGTGGTATGAGATACATTCTCTCTCCCCCTTGGTGGGACGAGGAGTGTACACAAGCTGTTAGAAAGAGGAAGGAAGCAGAGGTGGCATATGCGGAATTTTGCTCATCAGATAACTTCAGAATTTTATGTGAGGTAATAAATGAAACTACACACATCAAAAGTGTCTAGGGATCAAGCATTTTTATGCGGATTTCTTGAGATTGAGATGTGGCTTTGTAATAAATTTATGATTTTATAAATTTATATGGATCCTTTTTGGTGCATTTCATAATTTGAATCAGGAACTGTGAATCAAATTCGAGTAAAAGATGAAAATCAGCTGTCAATATTTTCCCTATAAAAACATACAACGCATTGAAGACATTATTAGTGCTACTGTTTCCCTACTACTGATTAAAACCAACGTTATTATGGAGCGGCGACGTCATTTAAGCAGGGAAGAAATGCTCAGAGCCGTGGGAATGATAGAAGCTGGTTCCCGGCAACGTACTGTGGCTTTAGCTCTGAATACAAGTCAGAGTGTTATCAGTCGACTTTGGACACGTTACCGAAGCACTGGTACCGTGGCTGAGCGCCATGGAGGACGGTATCGCTGCACCACACGGAGACAAGACCGATACATTCAAATCTTAACTCGAAGAGCTCCAACAATAACCGCCATGATGTTAGCCGTGAGGCTTCATCACTCTTCAGGGAACTTAATTAGCGACCAAACAGTCAGAAACCGCTTGCATGAAGTGAACCTTCATTCCCGAAGACCGCTACGGGTACCACCTATAGCAATGCACAATCGTAGGATTCGATATCAATGGGCTCTTGAACACAGAAATTGGGCAGAAGAACAATGGCGTTTCGTGTGCTTTTCTGATGAGTCTCGTTTTGGTATGAGACCGGATACAAGACGTATACGACACTGGAGAACTCCTGGACGCCAACAGCGATTAAAATCCTGCCAGGAAGTCCATCCTTATAGTGGTGGAACCATCATGGTATGGGCGGGTATTTGGATCGGCGGAAGAACTGAGTTGATTTGGATCAGAGGCAACCTCAACGCTCAAATTTATGCTGAGACGATTGTATCAGACGTCATCGTTCCTCTACAAGTGCAAATCGGTCCCTTATTTCAGTTAATGCATGATAATGCACGACCGCACACCGCAAGAGTTGTAAGACAGACTCTCGCCGCAGCTAACATCAATGTCCTGCCCTGGCCTGCTCAGTCGCCAGACTTGAACCCGATTGAGCATGCATGTACATAGTAGCATATGCTACAGAGAAGAGCTCTACCGAATATGGAGGGTATCCAGTCGCAAGAAGACCTTTTTTTGTTGTTGCAACGAACATGGGCGGCCATTCCACAGCGTGATTTGGATGAACTCATTTTGAGTATGCCAAACCGATGTTCTTGTGTTGTTAGTGTTCGCGGTAGAAACACGGATTATTAATTGTTTAAGTTACCTAATAAAATTTTAGAGAAAACTGTTATTTCAGTCTTTTTTTCGAACTTTTGTGTTAGTGGTTCAAATGTCAAATATCCCTTTATTAGGAAAATGGCAAATTTCTTTATTAATGCAAAGGTGACTTGGTTTATCGTTACTGTGACAAACGAAAACACTTTATTTGATGAATCCTTAAAGAAAATTTTAATTAATATCAATCAGGAGAAAAGTTATTGCAAAAATATATGTTGATCCCTAGACACTTTTGATGTGTGTAGTAAACTATTTAAAACTAAAAAAATTGAAAGCTGGAGATCCTTTTGTTTATCTATATCTCCTGACATTCTACCTTCTGTAATATGGAACAACATTCGTAGATTCAGATCTGTATTTACTGAATCATCTTCTGTTTTTCTGCCGGCTCCTCTTACTGATCAATTTTTGAACAGGTTAGCACCTCCTTCTGTTCCGGAAAACATACGCTTATCCTCTTGTTTACTTCCTCTTCCTACAACTGGATTTGACGGCCTTTTCTCTTTATCTGAAATTCAAGGCGTATTAACCAAAGTCAAAGACTCAGCACCTGGAATAGACGGTATCCCATATTCTTTTATTGTTAATTGTAGTAATGAAACATTGGAATACTTCTTAAAAGTCATTAATACTGTTATGGTTTCCGGAAATGTCCCGTTATCTTGGAGATCTCAGGTGGTTTTGCCAATTCTGAAACCCAATAAAAATCCTTCAGATGCCCTGTCCTATCGTCCTATTGCTTTGTCATCTGTATTAATGAAAATTACTGAACATCTGGTTAAAAATCGCTTAGAATGGTATGTGGAAAGTAAGAACTTACTTAGTAACCATCAATATGGGTTTCGGCGTGGCAAGGGCACTATGGACAGTATTGGCATATTCATCACCGATTTAAGACTGGCATTTTCTGATAATCATTCCACCGTAGCTGCTTTTCTTGACATTACATCTGCTTATGATAACGTCGTTTTGTCTATTCTTTATGATAAGTTAAAGTTCCTTGGCGTTCCTATGTTTTTGAGCAACTTTATCATTAATGCTTTATTTGAAAGAATTATTCAACTGGATACGGAAAATTCTAGCAACGAGTTCAGACATGTTTGGCGTGGTCTTCCTCAGGGCTCTGTATTAAGTCCATTATTGTTTAACATTTATTCACATGATTTAGAGTCTGCTCTGGACAAAAATGTTAAAGTTTTACAGTACGCTGATGATCTGTTAATCTACTTTACCCATCGTTCTGTTGAAAAAGCTTGCTCATCCTTGTCATTCTCTCTTAGTTTACTAGGTAAATGGCTTGATAGTAATGGTTTAGAAGTGTCCCCATCAAAGAGTTCTGTTGTCCTTTTTTCTAGAGCTATTCTACCCCCTTCATTTACTGTTTACTTTAAAAATAACCCATTGCCTGTCAAGAGTGAGGTGAGATTTCTAGGTGTAATCTTAGATGCCAGACTTACAGGAGTTCCTCATTGCGAGGATGTGGCAGTTAAATGTGAGAGGCAGTTGAACATGCTTCGAAGCCTTGCTGGTGTATGGTGGGGTGCTCACCCATTTTGCCTGAAGCTTGTTTATAATGCTATTATTAGAAGTCGATTGGATTATGGGACATTTTTGTTGAAACCGGGTCAAAAAAAAGGTTTTGAAAAGTTAGACAAGATACAATCAAAAGCTTTTAGAATTGTAACAGGGGCAATGAAATCAAGTCCTATCAATAATAATAATAATAATAATAATAATATTGCTATTGCTCCATAAATCAGGTAGCACCGCGGAACCCAAAAATTATAGACCGATCACCTGTTTACCGACGGTCTATAAAGTTCTTACATCCATTTTGAAAACTAAAATTAACAAACATATTGACAGTAACGCTATCATGTCTGCCTCTCAAAATGGATGTAGGAGCGGGTCCCGCGGTACTAAGGAGCTACTCCTCATTGATATGACCATTAGCCAACAAGTTCGTCGTTCCCGAAAGGATCTGTCGACATGTTGGATAGATTATAAGAAGGCCTATGACTCAGTGCCACATACATGGCTCATGCGGGTGCTGGAGTTGTATAAAGTGGATACAACTCTACGCACCTTCCTGATGACGTGTATGGGGCAATGGAGGACAGTCCTTCGCTATCCAGGATGTCGAAATATTCAGAGGAATAGCGAACCGATAAGGATCGAGCGAGGTATATTTCAGGGCGACAGTTTGAGTCCGCTTTGGTTTTGCTTAGCATTGAATCCTCTAAGCACACTATTGGAGGATTCAGGTCTAGGCTATCGGTTGAGGAGAGGTGGTCAGGTTATATCGCACCTCCTTTACATGGATGATCTGAAACTTTTTGCTCCCAACAATTTACAACTGAAGGAGCTACTGAAAATTACTGAAACTTTCAATAGCTCCATTAGGATGGAATTTGGTGTGGACAAATGTGCGGTCATGCATGTAAAGCGAGGAGAGATTATGGAATCCGTGGGAACCCAACTCACGAGTTCCATAAACCTTAGAGCCCTCTCCGCATCCGAAACCTATAAGTATTTGGGTATGTCGGAAGCGTTGGGCATCAATGTTACTGACATGAAGCAATCGTTGAAGGAACGCTTCTTTGGCCGCCTGAAAAAAGTACTTAATAGTCTTCTATCAGGCGGAAACAAGGTGCGTGCTTTCAACGGTTGGGTCATGCCGGTATTGATGTACTCTTTCGGCATACTCAAATGGACTCAAACCGAACTTGACGCCCTGGATCAGAGGGTCCGTACGCTGCTGACTGCAAATCGATTGCATCACCCACGATCATCGGTTATGAGGCTGTATATCCCGCGAAAATGTGGAGGTCGTGGCTTTTTAAACGCTAAGACCCTCCACAATCGCGAGGTATGCAGTCTCAGGGAATATTTTCTAGAAACCGACGTGGGGATGCATCGAGATGTGGTCGCGGTTGACAAGGGCCTCACTCCGCTCTCCTTGGCTAAAGAGAACTGGCGTAAACCAGCAGTGCTTGACACCAATGATCGCATGGAGGTATGGAAGAACAAGGAGCTTCACGGACGCTTTTTCAGAGCCCTACACGGGCCTGATGTAGATTTACAAGCGTCCGTGGCCTGGCTACGATTCGGTGACCTCTTTGGGGAAACCGAAGGTTTTGTATGTGCAATTATGGACGAAGTTATGATGACGAACAATTACCGGAGATTTATTGTGAAAGACGGCACAGTTGACATCTGTCGGGCATGTCACCGGCCGGGGGAATCAATAAGGCATATTATCTCCGGGTGTTCTCGTCTAGCTAACGGAGAGTACTTGCATAGACACAACCTTGTAGCCAGGATAATTCATCAGCAACTTGCTCTCAAATACAACCTTGTGGAATCGGAGGTGCCGTACTACAGGTATATGCCCGACCCAGTTCTCGAAAATGGCCATATCACATTGTACTGGGATCGATCCATCATCACTGATAGGACTATTGTTGCCAATAAGCCTGATATAGTGATGGTGGATCGATCAGAGCGGCGTGCAATGATTGTTGACATAACCATCCCGCATGATGAGAACCTCGTGAAAGCCGAGAAAGATAAACAAATCAAGTATCTTGACTTGGCTCACGAGGTTGTCGACATGTGGGAGGTGGATTCAGCAATCATTGTACCGATAGTCGTGACAGCCAATGGCTTAATAGCCAAGAGCCTCGACCAACACCTCAAGAGGCTCTCGTTAGGCAGCTGGATCAAAGGCTTGATTCAGAAAGCTGTACTTCTGGACACGGCTCGCATTGTCAGGAAGTTCCTCTCTCTGGGGCCCTGACCGCCGGTAGCTTGGACCCTGTTCCCGATGCCGGTGGGCTACTATTTTTTATATTTTTAAATGTTTTTTATGTATTGTTTATATAGAAATATTTAAAAATGTAATTTATATGTATATACAGTGAAATAAAGGAATAATAATAATAATAATAATTAACGTCAACATCAAGGATTATTTTGTCTCTTCACATTTCTAAATAATTATTACAATAGACGCTGTTTTTATATAATTTATATTAATACGTGAAATACCTACAAATCGGAACCTATAAATATACAAGGAAAATATTTTTTGGAATATGTTTTTAATAAAAATAGCCAAGACAACCTATGACATCTGTCATGCCAAACGAAGAAAAATTATAAATATGAGAAAATAATATCGAAAATGTTGACAAGATCTGCCGCTCGACGTGCACGCTCACCACCCCCGGACTCGTCGCCCAGCTCCGCCTCGCCGCCGCCGGTCTCCAGCCTCACTGTGAACGCTGTGACGACACCGGCCGCGGTAGTTGCGTCGAGCTCGAGCGACGAGTATTTCTCTCCGCCGACGTCGCCAACACCTGTACGTCGGCAGGGGAGAGGCCGGCCACCGAAGAGCTTGGGACTTAGGGGCCGTCCGGCCCCGAGCCGGGTCCCCGATGCCGGTGGTTGTGTGCAGCGCATGAGATGGACTCAGACAATGAATGAGAACGTCATGCGCGCATATTACGGGGCTACAGAGGGGGGAATTAACCTCACTGCGTACCGTGAAAGGATGCTGTCTTTGTTTCAGGCACTGGAACCAACTGTCAACGTCTCGGCCCAACGACTATCGGATCAGGTGCGGGTCATCCAGCGCAATCACAGGTTGGACGATATCGCACTTGATAGGCTGCGCTCAGAGGTACTGAGCAACCAAATCGCCCCGACTCTGACCCAGACCGCGGCACAAGCGTCAATTATTGATGCTGTTCCGCCGCGGTCCAATCGTGTCGAAGAAGAGGATGATAGGGTTGAAACAGTAAGTAGCCAGTATAACGACCGACTGAGGAGCGCACTGGAGGATGCGTTCCGCGACTATAGATCCACTCCGACCAACCTTAGACCCCGGTTACCACGGCTACCTATGCACAAAAAAAATAGGGCGCTGGTGTGTGCTTTGGACTCGCAGCTCAAGAATTTCTTCGAGAGCAGCGAGGATCTCATTGATACACACTCGATCCTGTATTGCGCGGCTGTAGCGGCATGTCGATTAGCCAAAGTCAAGTTCCCAAATTGTGACGAAGCTAGTCGACCAAAACCAGCCGTACCAGCCTGGCAACGCAGAATCGAGCGTCGTATCGATGGGACCAGGGTACTCATCGGCAAACTATACTGCTTCAGGGAGGGCAATACTAGACCACGAGTGATGCGCTTTGTGAGACAGGCATTCTCGGGGACTGGTATCAGCCCTCGAGAATACATAAATAATGTCACAGAGCGCATCGACTTCCTGAAGCAGAAAGTTTGTGCATGGGCGAGCCGTATTCGGCGGTATAAGCGGCGAGTGGATCGATATACGCAGAATCGCATGTTCCAGAGCGATGAGAGGTGGGTTTACAGAACTTGGGAGCGACCAGAACAAAACGAGGCTGACGTGTACCGCCCAGATGATGCCACCACAAGTGCATTCTGGCGCGGTATATGGTCGGTATCCGTTTGTCACACTGAGGGTGACTGGATACAGGATATCAAACAAGGGTGTGAAAACTTACCAGAAATGGCTAGTATTTTCATAACATCATCAGACGTAGCCACAGCAGTCCGTTCGTTACCGAACTGGAAATCACCGGGACCGGACGGGCTGCATAACTTTTGGTTAAAATGGCTAAGTAGTTCACACACTTGTTTGGCATCGCAATTCCAGTCATCCTTAGATTCTGGTTCGCTACCCCTGTTCTTAACAACTGGAATTACCCACCTGCTCCACAAATCAGGAAGCACCGCGGAACCCAAAAATTATAGACCGATCACTTGTTTACCAACGGTCTATAAAGTTCTTACATCCATTTTGAAAGCTAAAATAAACAAACATCTTGACAGCAACTCCATCATGTCTGTCTCTCAAAATGGATGTAGGAGCGGGTCCCGTGGTACTAAGGAGCTACTCCTCATAGACATGGCCATCAGCCAACAGGTTCGTCGATCCCGCAAGGATCTCTCAACCTGCTGGATAGATTATAAGAAGGCCTACGATTCGGTGCCACATACATGGCTTTTGAGGGTGCTGGAGTTGTACAAGATAAATGCAACTCTACGCACTTTTCTTAAGTCGTGTATGGGGCAATGGAAGACAGTCCTTCGCTATCCAGGGAGTCGACAGATCCAGGGGAATGATGAACCTGTATGGATTAAGCGGGGAATATTCCAGGGCGACAGTCTGAGTCCACTATGGTTCTGCTTAGCTCTGAATCCTCTAAGCGGCGCGTGGCTGGAGGATTCAGGTCTGGGTTATCGATTGAGGAGAGGCGGTCAGGTCATATCTCACCTTCTCTACATGGATGATTTGAAACTCTTTGCCCCCAATAAATTGCATCTGATGAAGCTACTGAATGTAACTGAAACTTTTAGTAGTAGCATCAGAATGGAATTTGGTGTGGACAAATGTGCAGTCATGCATGTAAATCGAGGGGAGATTATGGAATCCGAGGGAATTACACTCCCAGATTCCATATACCTTAGATCCCTCTCCTCATTCGAGAGCTATAAATATTTGGGTATGTCGGAAGCGTTAGGTATCAACGATGCTGACATGAAGCAATCGTTGAAGGAGCGCTTCTTTGGTCGCCTGAAGAAGGTATTAAAAAGTCTTCTTTCGGGCGGAAATAAGGTGCGCGCCTTCAACGGGTGGGTCATGCCGGTTTTGATGTACTCTTTCGGCATACTTAAATGGACTCAGACCGAACTCGACGCCCTGGATAGAAGGGTCCGTACACTGCTGACAGCAAACAGGATGCATCATCCACGATCATCGGTGATGAGACTGTATATTCCGCGGAAGTGCGGGGGTCGAGGCTTTTTAAATGCGAAGATCCTCCACAACCGAGAAGTATGCAGTCTCAGAGAACATTTTTTAAAAACCGTAGTGGGTATGCATCATGATGTGGTCACGGTAGACAAGGGGCTTACCCCGCTATCCATGGCGAAAGAGAACTGGCACAAGCCTATAATACTTACTACTGATGACCGCAAGATGATATGGCAAAGCAAGGAACTTCACGGGCGATTTTATCGGGCTCTTCATGAGCCCGATGTAGACTTCTTAGCCTCCGTATCCTGGCTACGATTCAGTGACCTTTTCGGGGAAACTGAAGGTTTCGTCTGTGCAATTATGGACGAAGTTATCTTAACGAATAACTACCGGAGATATATTATGAAGGACGGGACGATTGACGTGTGTCGGGCATGTCACCATCCGGGTGAGTCCATCAGACATATTATCTCTGGTTGTTCTCGTTTGGCTAATGGCGAGTATTTGCATAGGCATAACCAAGTAGCTAGGATTATCCACCAGCAACTTGCTTTGAAATATAAACTTGTGGATTCTGAGGTACCGTATTATAAGTATGTGCCCGACCCTGTTCTTGAAAATGGCCATGTCACGTTATACTGGGATCGGTCTATCATTACTGACAGGACTATTGTTGCAAATAAGCCTGATATAGTAGTGATAGATCGATTAGCGCGCCTCGCAATGATTGTCGATGTTACCATTCCACATGACGGGAATCTCGTGAAAGCTGAGAAAGAGAAGCAAATTAAATATCTCGACTTGGCGCACGAGGTTGTTGACATGTGGAATGTGAACTCGGCTGTCATTGTACCGATTGTCGTATCGGCCAATGGTTTGATAGCCAAGAGCCTCGACCAACATCTATTGAGGCTCTCGTTAGGCAGTTGGATCAAAGGCCTGATTCAAAAGGCAGTACTCCTCGATACGGCCCGCATCGTGAGGAGGTTCCTCTCTCTGGAGCCCTAACCACCGGTAGCTTGGACCCCGCTCCCGCCATCGGTGGAACACTATTTTTTATATTTTTAAATGTTTTTGTATGTTTTTATATAAATATTTAAAAATGTAGAATAATATGTATGTATAAAGAAATAAAGGGAATAATAATTACTTTATTGACCAAGAACATACATAGATAAAGTTTGCAGGTATATGCCTTAAAAAAAGAATTCTATGTAACAAAACAATAAATCCTGCCTCCTAAACTAGGGAATACCTGTGTCTTAGGAGACAGTAATTCGAACTGATCGAGTTGAACTGTACACGCATGTTGAGCCCTTGGTTTCGTCCTATCTTCACAAATATATATATTATATAGAGAAATAAAAATATAAATTAAAGTAATTTAAGTTACTGTATGTTTAATTACAAAAATAGGTGTAAACATTCAATTCCAGATTATTTGAGTATGGAGTAGAGAGACTATGTGTGTTCGTAAGTGTAATGTGAGTTTATTGGATAGATAGTGTATGTGTTGTGTGTTATGAGTTGATTGTTTATATGTACAGTTTGAGTTCCAAATTGAATAATGTTATGTAATTGTTAAGCGATGTATGTCAAGAGGGATTCAGTGTTATTGTAATCCTGCTGAAAGAGCCAGTCCTTAATTTTAGATTTCAAATCAAATTTATTTAGGTTTATTATATTTAGATTTTTATGTACAATGTTGTATACGTGAAAACTTAACACGTAGTATTGATGTTTTGCAAAAGAGGTTTTGTGTTTTACACTTGGGGCAACATATGTACGCTTTCTAGGGTCAGGTGGGAGTAGAGAGCCATGGACTCTGAGAACAGATCGCAAAACAAACAGCTGACGTACCGTCAGAACCTTGCAGTCAGAATAGAGCTTTGCTGTGGGGTATCTAAAAGGTTTCCCGATCATCACCTTTAGCACAGCTCTTTGGGCTCTCTGGGCTCTCAGAATAAAAGTCTTCGCTGCTCCACCCCACACGGTTATACAGTATCCGAGGACTGACTGGCATAAAGTAAGGTAAACCATATTGAGAATTTTACAATCAGCCGATTCCCGCAGACGTTTAAAGATGTGAATGAGACGAATAGTTCGGGTGGTTAGAATATCAAGCTGCTTGTCCCATCTCAGCCTCTCATCTAAATGCACCCCCAGATATTTCACGTTATTAGTTCTAGCAATGGCATCACAAGCGCACGAAATCCGCCGATTTTGGCATGAGTGTGCTGTAATAGAATAACTGTTTGGGGGTAAGCAGTCACGTCGGATTGCAAAGGGCATGTAATGAGTTTTATTCAGGTTTAACGTCAACAAGTTTAGGTGAAGCCAGGTCATCACAGATGTTAGTGCTGTTTCAGCCCTAGTTTGCACTTCATCCCACGTGGCCCCATGAATTACAATTGCCGTGTCATCTGCATATGTATAGATCTTTCCATTAGGTATCATCAACTTACAGAGGTCGTTTATATAGATTTGGAAGAGCGTGGGACCTAATATACTTCCCTGAGGCACACCAAAAGACACCAAAGTGTCATCACTGTGCCTCGAACCTATTTTAACTAGCTGGGTACGATTTGTCAAGTAATTAGAAAACAATTTCAAAGCTATACCACGCACGCCTACACACTCTAACTTAGCTATTAGTTTGGGAATAGAAACCGTGTCGAAAGCCTTCGATAAGTCCAAAAATATGCCAAGGCACTTAGTTTTGTTGTCCAGTGTCTTTGCTATACTTTGCGTGAGATCTAATACAGCATCTTCAGTCGAAACACCAGACCTAAAGCCATACTGGTTGTCAGCAATAATTTTGAACCTATCTAAAAATCTTCTAAGATTATTGTTTAGAATCGTTTCTAGAATTTTTGAGATCGAGGGCAGAACAGATATTGGCCTATAATTATTGACACAGTTCCTGTTTCCGCCTTTATAGATTGGGTGTACAACGGCTTTCTTTAGACAATCTGGGAAGACTCCTGTGTCTATGCAAAGATTACATATGTGTGTAATCACTGGTATGAGAGTGTGGCCACATGTCTTTATAAGCGATATCGGGATTCCATCCCAACCTACTGCGCAGTCGCTTCGAAGTTTTGATAGAATGGCATTCACATCACTGACGTCAACTTTTAGTATAACAAGTGAATTGATGGCCGTATTCGGCGACACGTATACGCAATCTGGAAGTTTATCTCGAGTTAGAGGTGTTTTAATAGGGTCGTTTAGTATTGCCTCTGCCATGTCTTTACCTATACTGCTAAAGAAAGAACAAACATTATTTAAAGAAGCTTTAGGGTTATCGGATATTTTTAATAATTCATCTGGACTGGAGTGTATTTTGCCGGTATTCGTAATTTCCTTAATAGTTTTCCATAGCAATTTTGGGTTACCGTTACATTTTTCAAGTTCGCTCTTCTCATATGCAACCCTCAATTTACGCAAAAGCGCATTACAAAAATTTCTATAGCGCGTGTATGTCACGTGTAATATCAAATTGTCTGGTGACTTCTTGGCTGTCATGTGTAATTTATCTCTGTGTTTCATACATTTCAAAAGGCCTGTAGTTATCCAAGGCTTTATAATTCTTAGTTTCCTAGGTACGTTGGTTTGTTCTGTGTATTTGGTTATAGTAGATGACAGTAATGTAACTAGTTCATTCATGGCGACATTCGCATCTTCAGCCATTCATCAATGCTCTTCAGGTGGAATGTGTAGATGCACCGTTACATATAAGACGGCAATATTTATCAGACCGGTTTTTATTTCGCAGTTTGCAGTTTTCTAATCATCCTCTGCGTTCTAAATTGCAGGCGTTAGCTGGTCGCGTTGAATCTTCAGCATATTGGTCACATAAACCTACTCCGTGCCTTGTCATTAGTTACTTAAGATTTACAGCACTTCAGGCTCCTACTCATAGTTCCCCTCACTTTCCCCTTTTTAGTGGCAATTTCTGTTCACTGGTTATACGTCCCGAGGTACATCTTGAGCTAGGATTATCAAAAAGTGACCCCTTTGTGAGTGTTGCCCTAAATAGCATTAAAGATAGAAATTGGCTTGGCTGGCATTATATTTACACTGATGCTTCGAAACATACTTCTGGTATTGTAGGGGTAGGCGTGTTTCATTCTCAGTATAATATAGTACAAAAAATTAAACTGCCGCCTGAAACTTCAGTGTTTACAGGTGAATGTTATGGTCTTTTTAAGGCAGTGGAATACGTACTGCTATGCAAATTGCCAAAGACTATTATATTTTGTGACTCAATGAGTGCTCTACAGTGTTTAATTAAGTTTCCCTTTAAATCTCAAGCAGTGTATCCACTTATTATTGACATTAGGGAGTTGCTGTGCAAATGTGAGCAAATGAATGTATCTGTGACTTTTGTCTGGATTCCAAGTCATTGTAATATCTCTGGGAATGACACGGCTGATCGTCTAGCAAATGAAGCTGTGGAATGTGGTGACATGTTTCCATACAAAAATTATTGTCACGATTTAGCATCACTGCCTAATGTCGCTCTTTATCAATCGTGGAGCGACAATTGGTCACGAACTAGCAAAAAAAAGGGAAAATTTTATAGTACCATACAAGAACAGTTGCCTCGGAAACCCTGGTTCTTTATATTAAAGCTAGGTAAACATGCTACTAGTTGTATTATAAGATTAAGATTGGGTCATGTTTCAACTCCTGCACATTTATATAAACTTAGCCTAGTCACTAGTAATATTTGCCAGTGTGGCACAGATATTGGCGATCCGAATCATATCTTCTTTTCTTGTTCATTAAATAACTGTACTGCGTTCATAGAATCACTGATCTCTCTTAACGTTCCCCTCCCAACCTCTGTTCCTATATTATTAGCATATCAAAATTTTGATATTTATAAAACTATTTCCCTATTTATTGAAAGTAATAATATCCGCCTGTAATTTTTTCTGCTATATTTTATTAAATCTTATCATATTTTACCTATCAGTAAAAGTGTTTTGATCCAATTTCCTTTTCCTATCGCAAAATTTCCTTACCATACCATATCGATTCCCTACCTTTGTACTAAAATCTACTGAAACAAAATCAAATACTCGAAAATGGCAATACGCAAGCAGCGTCATGCCAAATGGGAAAAAAAAAAAAAATAATTTGATAACCTCTAACTTGGAACGCAGCGAAGAGCTTATAGTCAGTAATAATTAACTCGGTGCGAGATAACTAAAATGATGCATTGTATTCGAAAAGCTTTATCTGTTGTTCGTCAAAATCAAAACAAAGCAATACCTGTCCAGAGAATAATTAACATAAAACAGCTTACTTTTGGACTAACGCAATATTATTCATCCAAAACTGACGATATAGGTAATATTAATGTGCCACACACTTACCATCAGCTCTTTCAGCAGGGCAAAAGTTGAACTGAACTGAACTATTTTTTTCTTCACTTATGCAATGAACAAAAAAAAAACAGTGCAGTTCAACTTCTACCTTGATGTAAAAGTTACTGGTAAGCCCTGTGGTGGCTTACCAGTAACAAGCAAAATTTTTCACAGATGTAATAGTACAAAATATATGTAAAGGTGAAGCTGAGCTCGAGAAGAAGCTCAGAATTTTAATGTTGGAAGTAGAGGTGATGCGTCAGGATGGCCGACATGCGCCAAACTACATAAAGGAAGATCAGTGGCAACGTTTATTAGATCTATCAACAAAAAATCAACGTGGCAGTTACCTTAGTTATCTGTTCAAAGCTGAAAAATCAAGGGAGCACTTGAAGGTAACATTACCTTACTTTTGTTTGTAACATTTTTGGTGAACAGCAATGTTAGTATGTTTTACAAGTTTTATTTATTGTAGGCTAAGAAAGAAGCTAGAAGAATGGAACACCCGGTGATAAAACCTGAAGATAGCAAAGAGAATGAAGATGACCTTCTTTATGGCATACAACATCAGTCATTATTCCTCCGAATCAGGAATCC
This sequence comes from Sesamia inferens, assembly GCA_037179545.1. NCBI lineage: Eukaryota > Metazoa > Arthropoda > Insecta > Lepidoptera > Noctuidae > Sesamia > Sesamia inferens. The sequence goes on from CM073923.1 coordinate 21,032,413, forward strand.
GTCAATAGACCAGTTTGATAACTACAGGTACCTTATTTATTTAAAATTTTCGTTTGGCAATCAACGGTCCATAAAATAGATTGTTTCATAATATGTAGTTCATCACTCAAATAATTATACCGGTTTTGCAGGGCCCTTCAAGCTATGATATTTGGACAATCAGTTGTAATAGACTGTTCATATGAAGATAGCATGGTTTATAAAGAAAGGAGACGGGCGAAAGTTCATAGAAAGTTGGGCCTGAATGTACAGCAATGATTATTGCATTAAATCATTTCAATATTATTACTATTTAAAAAATAAAACTTTATTTATAATGGCAGTATGGGAGAAAACCGAAATAGGGTATTATTAGCTTGCAAAAAACTAACCTCATTTGCTTTTTTATAAGTTTTCTTAGAAGCTGTCAGCGCTCATATGGCATATTTAAGTAATTATTCAGACTTTTTTGTAGACTAGATTTTATCAGAATGTATTTTTATTACATTAACACATCGTGAGTGTGGTTTCCAAAGGGCCGGCGACGCGTAACAGCATATTAAATGTTACAAAGATGGAGGTTAAAAAAGAATTAGGAAAACCATTTACAATCTAATTAAAGAAAAGAGTAAACGGAAATAAAAATCGCATTTCTCTTATATTGATTTATTAATCGTATTAATATACAATTAATGCTGGAAAAGGAGGCGAAGCTCGTGAGGGAGCGGGTCTCTCAGCGTCCTCACGCCTCTAGCCGAAGCAGAAAACGCCCTGGTCGGGAGACAATATCGAACTCCCGGCCACCATAGGCGCGGGTATGCGGAGTGAACAAAAAAAAAAAAAAAGAATCAAAATCAAAAATCAATTATTCAAAATAGGCTGAGAATCAGCACTTTTTGAACATCGTTATTACATAAGACAGTCCTCCAAAACGCCCACCCATCAACACTTCCTAGTGCTTTCGCTGGGAAGAAGAAGTGGTGGAACTAACTCTCCAGCTGCACAGCTGTCTGTTCATTTTAAAAAAACAAGACTTTATACAATACTATGTAGGTACAGTAATGAAGACCAGAAAACAACAACAATGAAATTATTTATCATATGCCAGCTAGCCACGCCAAAATACCAGCAAAGCAAAAATAAAAAATAAAATATCATTAAAATGGAAATGTAAATAAGTAAAAACTAATTACTTAAATATAAGCCCCAGGTATAAAGGGTGTGACAGCTCACATATTTATGCATTGTGAAAAAGAAAATTATATGAACTCGTATGTATCTTATATTTCTCCAGAATTAGCTTACTGAAATTCTGGAGAAAGATGTCATTTACAGAATAATATGCCTTTAAACAAAGCTTGGATTTGATTTGCGCTTTAAATGCATTGTAAGGCAAGTCTAGCAAAGCAGAGGGTATTTTATACAAACATAACAACCAACTTCCAAAAAAAAGCACTACAAAGTGAGATAAACGAATTTTGAAAGTCAGTGGCAAAAAGGAATGCATATGTTCACGATCATGATGTCTTTGGTTTTTATATATTCGTTTGTTAGCTACATCAATATTAGACTGTGAAGTTGATTCATCATGTTCACTTGATACATCTACTGATGCTGAAGATCCAGATGGTCCAGTCATTAAATGATGAGCATTTCTATCAGCTCTCACCCAGCAACGATGACATATGAGAGCTCGAGCTCTTGAAATCTAAAAAAAAAAATATATCATGAGTCTTTTTCTAAAAAAAGAAGTAATACATACATGACTCAGTAGTCTGTAAGCAATTCTGTAAGACCTAATATTTGTAAATAATGTAACTTATTTGCTAGATACTAACTTAGATACACTGTTTGTTACGGTCCCACAGACAAACCGTGAAAACGGTTTTGCGGTTTTGTGCTTTTATCTCAATGTATTGTACACTAGATTAAGAAAATAAATAATAATAATAAAGTAAATCTCTTCTAATCTACACCTTCTGGAAATACAGGCTGTAATATAATTAGTTGTTTTTTTTACACTAACTTTTGGCCTAACTATATGATAGTTTCCTTTTCCATTTAATTTTTTCTCATGAATGTGACACTAATATACAAAAATGATTCTCTAAAGCTGACTGCTATTTCAGAGATTAGTGTGAAAAAAATATAAAAAATGGTAGTATAGATAGTGTGTGTGTGTGGTAGTACAAAATACAAAACAACTAAACCTAATAAAAACTTACCATCCATTCAGAAATGACTGCATGAATTCTTCTTTTACGTTCGGTGTTAGTGTGCAATGAATGAGATCTTGCCCGCAACACTGAATGTCCACAGTTCACACACTTGGCGATGTCCAGTCATAAGAGATGGAAGTTGCTCATCTGTGCCCAAGGCAGTCACAGCTAAATCTCTGCATCCATGGCAAATGTGATGAGATCTATTGACCTACAACAATATTAGATTGTTATTTACAGCTTCAACAAATAAAAATTACAGAATTAGGTATGATGCAGAAACAGCGAGAAAACTGTATCTTTCAGAATTGCGTGTATATTACTTCTTACTGACATCGTGGTCAAACTTGGATTATATTATATTAATGCTTTCATATAAGGTTATTCAATTTAACTATTGTTTCATTGAATTGTTGAATTCTTAAAGTTATAAAAAAAGAACTATCTTCCGTAATTGATAATCAAACTGTAAATCTTACTTGGAATTTAAATAACTCAAGTGCATTATAATGAGATATATATATATATATAGGAATATTATTATTGAAACTGGCTTCAATAATATACCTATATATAGTTATCCTTGTTCTACTGTACTCGAAAACTGCTTAACACAAAATGAAGTTTTAATTAAATACATACGTTTTAAATAAATACCTACCAATTGAGGGGCTACCCAATGCTGTATAACTGAAAGAATGCTTTCCGCTTCTATTTGTCGTAATCCGATAGAAGGATTACTCTGTTGTATGCCGCAGTTGATGCAATGAAGACGTTGGTCACTCATTTTATGTTGAATCGAAATAAATGCGTGGGTCGTCGGTCAAAACAATAACCGTCAGAATCCTAAATGCGTAGCCAAAGCTGCAAAAAAATATAATAGCACACGAAAATACAACAAAATATGGCAAATTCAAAGCCGGAAGGGAATGATATGTGACGTTTGTCGTCACGTTGCCCACCAGAGTTTTAGTTGCCTGTATAATAAAAAAGTATAATTAATCGATTATCAAATCGAACCGTTGATCAATTTGTTTTAAGATGTTTTTGTTAATAACGAAATAATAGATAATATAATTAAGTCCTTTTATTAAAAGATTTTTTAAACCGAATCGGTAGAAATATACTGATTCATTTTTAATTTTATTTTTATTTTTGTAATAATTTGATTTATCGATTATAACTTATTAACGATTGGTATTTCATCTGGTAACATTGTTGAAAAGTGAAAGTAAAGAAAGTCAGTATTATTTACGTTAAATAATATCTTTTATATTCCGGCGATATCAGAATTAGTAATAAATGATTGAAAACAAAAAAATAAATGAAAATTATTGACAAATAATTCATTTGTGTACAGGTCAGGCCCAATTTCGCCCGTCTCCTTTTAAATGCTGCTAAACAAATGACATATGTTTTTGCAGATAATAGAGTTCATAAAGAACCCTTTAACTTGCACATGTGTAATGTAAATTTTGGAGGTCAATTTATGAAACAAATGCGAAAAAATATTCCTTCATTAGATGAACCCTGGTTTCCGTTGAATTTTCACATGGAGAGCTACTTAGATTTATTTCCAAAGGAAAAGTTGGTTTATCTAACCCCCCATTGCCGAGAAGAACTAACAAAGTTTGATCATGATGCTGTTTATATCATTGGATGCATGGTTGATAAGGTAAACATACTATAATAAGATTTACAATTAGTGAAAAGATGTTATCATAATACATACTCAAAAAGTACAATTTGTAAAGAAGAAGAAATACTGATTTCTGAGAAATAATTTCTTTTTACTGTTACAATGAAGTAGCCCTACTTTTTTTATTGGTAATGTCTGTAAAAACAATTTTTTTAAATTTAAACATTTGCAGGTAAATAATCAACCACTCTCTCTAGCTAAAGCAAAGAGGGATGGAATAAAGATGGCAAAGTTACCATTGGATAGGTATCTTGAGTGGGCACCAGGAGCAAAGAAATATCTGAATATAAACCACATGGTACCAATTCTATTAGATTTGAAGGTAACTGCTGACTGGGAATATTCTTTGCGCCACATACCAAGGAGAAAACTTTTGGAAACTAAAATAAGGGCCTTGCAAAGAAAATTGGAGCACAATCCAAGTTTACAAAAAGAAGTTATGAAAAGTTTTAATCTTTCGAAACTTGACAAATTAGCATTTAAAGAAAAGAAAATTAATACATTAGCATTTAAAGGAAAGAAATTTATTTCTATTAAGTCCTTATATGATGATGAAAATATATAAAATACCAATTGAAACATGTCTTTATTTAACTTGAATGTATACCTCAGATTTTAAACATGAAAAAATGTAATATAATTATGATAAAAACTAATCATAATCTAAGTTTTGTACACTAATTATTTCGAACATATCATAAATACGTAACGTAACAACGACGGCCTATTACAATATTTTACACAGTACCTAATTAAATTCCATTCACAATAAGTTTCTCTTTCATTCACACTTCATTTATCTAATTGCATAATGTACTGGGAATTCATGTTACTTATTGCACAAAAAATATTGTAATATGCTTTGCACATTCAGTTTATAAAAATATAAGTCTAAAACCTATGGTTCCTAAAGCTACCTAAAGTAACATAATAAAAATTTAGGATAATGCATTCAATCGTCATAACCTACAAAAGTAGAAATAGAAATCATCAAGGACACATTTCCAGTAAGATATTATGCAAGAATTAAAAACTCCATAAAATGCTAGAACAGTATTCATAAAAACAGAAATAATGTCTGCACTGAAAAGAAACCTTGTGCTTAAAATTAAATAAACAAATAATATTACTCTATATGTACATTTTTATTCATGTTATGAACTATGGTAAAGGCATTCGCATGTCGACATCTGTAGAAGTGGTCTCTGACCTCTGCTTGATTGTCGCTAGAATCTCTTGCAAGTTTGATGGCAAGGCAATGTCAGCCAAAGGAACATTTTGAACTGGAGGCGGAGTCATGGGCCGAGATGGAGAATATGCTTCGTCCTGTGTACAATTTTACATTTCATAACTAAAAACATATTTTAGATAGAAGTCAGGATTAGTGACACGAGTCCTAGACATATACTAATGGACATGCCATACGCGTATAATCTGCAGTAATTTTTTTGGTTTGAAAAGAGTGAGCGAGATGGCCTATGCTTTCGGTCTAGTACTATCTCTTTCCTCATAGTTGATTGATGATTTTCAGAGAGATGAAGATAGACCGAAACTTCGTTTCCACTCTTTCTTTTGGAGTGCCACAATTCTCATCTCTAAGGCATGTCTATTTATATAAGTCGATGACACGAGTCACATCTGCTAATGGCAAAAATGTTACTACCCTCTGTTTCAACAATAATAATAATCGTGACATACACACGATTAACACGTTATCGACGGCTTCAGTTGCCTGTGCCGTTGACACGTATTGCTCGTGTGTATGTGACGATTTAATATTATTGTTGAAATGTAGGCTAATAGCATTTTTAATAATATGCTTCAATCACATCAAATAAACTAAAAATTACCTCGCCAATAGAAGAGTCTGCTTGTGCCATTTTACGAATTTGTTGCTTTTGTTCTTCAATTTGTCTGTTGAGCTCTTCCATTTTACTTCTGAGCGTGTTGGAGGCCAGGCTCGGTCCCGATGACAAAGGTCCGCTGCCGCTGCTGCTTGTCGAGCCCGGACTATACGGTTCTTCATCATCTGCAGACACTGCCAAATGCAAGCATAGGTATATTAATTTATACATGTGTATGTAATAACAATACCAGCCTATAACTGCAGGCCACGGACCTTCTCATACATAGAAGGTATGGTCATTGATCAGCACGCTTGCTCAAGGATTTGGCGATTTCAGACTGATACATCTGTAGAAAATGACATTGGCACTATCTCAGATTTGAACTCAAAATTTCGTGTTTGAGAGAGGCCTTAACAACCACTGGGTCATCTCAACATACATGTATTTTAAATGTTGTGAAACAGAAACAAATTTATCATTACAATAAAAATTATACCTGGCAAACCGATTGTTTAAGAGCAATGGTGGAAAAGAACTAAAACGAAAATAAACAAAGACAGAATATCGTCGCCGTAGAGTGAAAACCTCGGGAATGCATTTTTGCTCAAATTTATTTTATTGCGTTGCTGGGAAGAAAACCTCACCACGCACATCCTGATCTGACTCATTTGTTCATTCGATACTCGTAGCGATATCTATGGCACTACATAAATTATTACCTCTTCAACACGCGCAGCTGTCAGTTTCGTGTGAATACCTAGCAACGAATATGTTCACTTTATTTTATTTTCATTTGGGCAATCTTATAGTACTGAACCGATTTGGGTATGAAAGCGGGTTAAATCTCCATATTAATTAATAAAAAAAAAACATAAAAGTCGCCGTACAAAAATTTTGCAGCACGCAGTTTTTTCTTCCTCATGAAGTTACTATTTTTGCACTTACGAGGTTTTCACTCTACGGCGACGATATAGTCTTGCCCTATTCCCTTGTTAAAATCTCAGCCTTGTTTCACGACACTTACTGATAAAGAAAGGTGAAGCTCTTTGTAAACGACACGGTTTCTTTACGGTTCGGAGGATAAAGCGCGCCGTATTAAAAACGTGTCTGCCAACAAGCATTCATACAACACCGACCACCGTACCTACAGGGTAAGAAAAATGTGTGTACAAATAACACTAGGTCTACTCATCGTTACTAAGAGAGAGACCTGTCGAACTCGCGACGACGGTTCTAGGCCTGCCAGGGGTACCGTAGAATTGGGAGGACCCGGTATTTCGGAAATGCAGATGACGAATGCACAGGTGGTTTTTAAGCCGTTAAGAGTCCGGCACACCCCTCCGCGTCCCCGAGCGGAGGATAGTCCATGAGGATTTTTCCATCTTCAGGGAAAAAAGGTTACTAGTAACTGAGAGCCACACATGCTCGATCATTAGTGACTCAACGAGGAAATGAACAGTCATGTATATTATTCGTAGCTCTTATGTCTTAGTACAAGGCCATTAGATTAGCTTGGGAACCTCGGAGACGCAGGTGAAGGGTTTATTTATACTATATATGTTTATTTATGCTTTCCGCCCGCGGCTTCGCCCCCATGGACTTCGGTTATATCTCGCTTTTTAGATTTCCTCCAGGAATATCAAATTTTCCGGGATAAAAGGTACCCTATTATTAATCCGGACTTCTAACTTTACGTCTGCAAAATTTCAAAGTAATCGGTTCAGTAGTTACGGCGTGAAAGCGGAACAAACAAACTAACTTTCCGATTTTTAATATTAGTAAGGATACTTAAAAAAAAATAACGAAAATGTGAAATCTACCAGCGGCTATGAACTCCAAATAAAGAACAGAAAATCTCTTTCTATTTCTTTATTGATAACCATCCCATCTGCGGAGATAAGCTAGTTAATTAATTGTCTGATTGATTTTACTTATCTGACAAATAAAATACATTACTATTATTATTTTTTGACATCGTAAAAAGAGAAATCAATCAAATGTTTGTTTGTATAGGTTCTATAGCGATCCCGGGCGCATGCATAGGCATCTTCATGGGCGGCTGCCTCCTCAAGCGACTGGAGCTCCGACCAAAGGGCGCCGTGCAGTTTGTCCTCATATCGAACACGATCTGTCTCTCCTGTTACGCTTTACTGTTCTTCCTCGGATGCGACAACATCAAGATGGCTGGGACCACCATACCTTATACTAATCACACGTATGTATTATTTTCGTACACAATTTATTTTGGCTAAATGCCTTCACATACTTCACAATCTCTCGAGACGGTTTAATGCAGTCATGATTGCAGTGTGAGAGAGACACGGACACTGATATTACGATGGTATCAAGGGATAAGGAACAAGGTCTAAAGTCAATCATCCTCCTTAGAAATGGGAGGATACTCTAGTCGCTTTTTCTTTCTTTTCTTCCTTTCTTTTTTTTTTAAATCACATAAATTGTAACAATCAATTTTTACAAAGCAAGCACATATTGTTATCGTAAAAAATTTCATATTTAATGTCTGGACTTGAAAGAAGACTATGATCCCTGAGTTTGTTTCGGCTTTTCTTCTCAGAGTTTGTCAGTTCGGAAATGCCGGCTCCAGCTAGTTTAAAAAATAACACGTGTAAAAGTGATCTGATCAGTGATCCTACTAGCATAATAAACGACTTCATTTCGTTTGGTGTGGTGTCTGGTGAGCACTTGCCCGACAGTTGGTGTCGGGAGATGTAGGTATATGTGTGCTAAGTTGCGCGGTAAACTCTGCCTGCGAGATGCAGGATTTGCTTAAAGTCAGTACGATGCGTTTTCAAATGTTGCTTTGTAGATACCAGTATAATGACATTCGTCATACTTACGGCCTCTGTTATTTTACTAATCGACCTTCTTGAGATTACTGATAGTAGACTAACGAACGCAAAAATAAAAAGTTATGAGTACCTTATAGAAAGCTTTCCTGTGATTACTAGTTTGCTTTTAAAACCCCATACATAGAGGTATAACTAAGAAACTTTATTGTTTGTGTTATCAAGACTAGTTTTTTATAATGTGCCTTTATTTATACAGAAACTTGGAGCCGTTCAAGGTGAACCTTACAGCAGCGTGCAACTTCAACTGCCTGTGTACGGAGACGGACATGGAGCCGGTCTGCGGCAACAACGGCCTCACGTACTTCTCGCCCTGTCACGCCGGATGCGCTGCCTTCTCTTCGCGCTCCAACTTCACTAACTGTGCATGTGAGTTAACTTTATGTTAAGCTAAAAAGCGTAATTTTTGCTAACACATACTACTTTTGAATTGTCAAAAGTAGTGTTTTTCAACCTTTTTTTTATGACACGGCCCCTTTAGTATAAAAAAATTTCGCGAGCCCCTACTCTGCGACATTCTAATTTATTTTCATGATTATTGATTCTGTGACAAATTTTCAACAATTTGTCCCGCGAGCGTAGTAGTAACAGGCATCCGATGCGAGTTGAGTGAATTAGTGAGCGAGACAACGGCCGTTACGTGGACGACGTGATATGAAGCGTGTTTTGCATTGCGAGTCTCAGTCAACTATTGTTTGTTAAGCACTAGGCATTGTTCTAGCATTGTTATAGCTCTTCAACATCAAAAAAACTGCCATAGTACAAATTTCCAACGGAAATGGAGAAGCATTGCTGTATCGAGTAGCTTTTCGTGTGGCTAAAGCAGCAAGCCTCACAATATTGCCGAAAATTTGATTTTACCAGCTGCTCTAATATGGCAGAAATTATGTTTGGTAAACAAGAGATCGAAAAACGGATCTTAAATCCGTTCTTAAATGCATGAGGAAAATAACTCCCCGGAAAACGCAAAAACTCGCATCAACACGCACTGCGGCTAGTATTGCATGCGCCCCTACTACACATATACACACTATGGAACACAAAAAAACCGCGCGTTTTCAAACCGAGGTAAAAACGTAACAAGTTGCGTTTTTTAAATCAATCACTGAACAAAGTCACTAATGCGTGCACTTGTATAGAAAGCTATGTGTCTATATTTTTTGCGGGTTCAGACCTGCGGATAAACGCGGGCGTTTAATCGCAGTGCGTCCTAAGCCTTAATCCGTTGTTCGTGGCTGTCATTCGTAAAAGTTTAACAGCCGTTACGGGTCCTCAGAAACCCAAAAATCATGACAACCAGTTTTACACAGAGGTTCGTATTAGCCTGTAACTGGGTTATAGAGATCAGATAGGCAGTTTCTCCATGTAAACTACTGCTATCCTCTGAATCCGGTTAGATCCGAAGCCGACCCCAACATAGTTGAGAAAAAGGTAGGCAGATGATAGTATCCATAAAATTACTCTTTTTGTTTATTATGAATGTTCAAAAGACTACTGTAACTGTAAAGAAAATTCCGTCCGACCCATAAGGATAATAAAGGTTAGGTAAACACATGACCAAATAAAATATGACATTATATATATATTAAAATAATCTTTTTTTTCGCGAATTAATTCAAACTTCCCCAAAATTGTTTTTTTTTTTTTTTAAGTGACAATACCATTTTTGACGGTATTATTGTGACCGAATAGGGATGCGACCGCGTGCAGCTTGCCTCAATCGCCCGCACATGTATTAAGTTACCTCATTTTGCAAAATAATATTTATTTTTAAGGGTATTTATGAAGAATCTGTTATAGATACCTAACAATATCTTCACAGATCGGACAGGGTTTTCCTTAAATATTGTATATGTACCTAATCCGTTTGGCTCACGTGCCCAGATATAAATTGTATACGATGCACAGGGCAGTCTTTCCACTATCTAATCGAATTTGACATTGTAAATGGGTCTGGGTCGCCTGAAATAAATGGGTAACTATTATAAGCTTCTGGATTAATAAGAATCACCCGCCAGGCGTGCATGAGAACAGCCGCGAGAGCATGGCGGGCGTACTGGGCGCGGCGGGCGTGGTATCTGGCGCGGCGGCGGCGGCACTGCGCGGAGAGTACTCGGAGGTCACGGTGGTGCCGGTCGCCACGGCAGGCGCCTGCAACCCGCCCTGCACCACCATCTTCCCGTTCCTCGTCCTGCTGTTCTTCATGACCTTCGTCGTTGCCGTTACACAGATGCCCTTGCTTATGATTGTGCTGAGGTTTGTTGATTCTTATTTCCTTTTTTGACTTGCAGCTTGTGGTCTTCTTAAATATTGCTACAAGGATCTTTGCGGTCAACAATGGGGATAAATAACATGTTTTATTTTTATAGATCGGTGAGCGAAGAAGAGCGTTCATTTGCACTCGGAATGCAATTTGTGATATTCCGTTTGTTCGGATACATTCCTGCGCCGATTGTGTTCGGGAACCTTATCGACTCGACGTGTTTGTTGTGGAAGCAATCCTGCAGCGGAGAGAAAGGAGGCCGCTGTCTTCTATACGACATCGAACAGTTCAGATACAGGTAAGCTTATCTACTTAAATAAGTCACATTATATATTAGGTCTTTCTGGAATTTGTGATAAAAAATTGTGCCCTCAATATACAGTTAAAATAAAGGTCAATATTTTGTTATCCATATAACTGCGATAAGGAAATCACATAACAATGTCTTGTTATCTTAATTTAAATCTGCCCTATAATATTATTATTTGAATTTCTTCTTGTTTGTACAGATACGTGGGCCTGTGCGGCGGTATCAAGATAGTCGCGCTCGGCATATTCATGGCAGATTGGTGGCTGGTCCGGCGTCGGCGACACCTCGAGACTGCGCCACCGCTTGACCCGCACAAGGACATCGCCGGCTCCATCATCAGTCTCGACAAACGTACGTCTAACTTTTATATTGTTCTTCAAAATATAATGCGGCTAAACATTACTTATAAAGAATTTGTTACAGTTTTCGAGGAACTTCCATCTGCGGACAACGCAAGTGGCTTCCGCTCGGGAGTGACTTCAGGTGTGAGTTCGGCGACCACGACCCCGCTAGAGCCGCCGGGAGGAACGGGCGACGCACACGACACGCGCGTGCGCCTTCAGCGCACCGAGTCGCAGTACTCGCAGGACTCACAGACGCGCCCCTTCGGAAAGAACTCGCGGGTGCTGGTCGCATCGCGTCACCTGCGCAACGACTCTAAGACCATCCAGCTGGAGCCGCGAGCGCGCCAGCACTCGCTCGACGAGCCCGAGCGCAACCGCGCCGTACGGAGCGACTCGCGCGAATCCCGCGACTCGCGGCGTGATGCCTTCCCGCGCTCGGCTTCGCGCGACCTGCCTCGCGAGGCCCACTCACGCAGCGGCTCACGCGACTTCAAGGTGCACTCGCGCTCCAACTCGCGTGAGCTCAGCTTGGAGCAGCTGAAGCACCTGGCGCTCAAGAGCATGGAGAGCCTGGACCTCACGGCCCTTCCGCTGACGCGAGCCGCGGACGAAGAAAGTAAGCGCCTTATTGACGGCGGCGTGCTACGGCACCGCAGGACCAGCTCCAAGGACTGCAAGCTACCGGAGACTAAGCACAAGCGCACCTCCTCACATCACCTCACGATGGAACCCAACGAGTTAAGCTTACAGATGCATAAGGGTCGAAGTGTGGATCATCTGGCGTCGACTCGATTGGACCCTTGTGTGTGAGAGATAGGGGCGAATAGGTACAGTTTAGTGTCTGAACAGAATCTCAGCTGAGTGATACGATCGAGTGTAAAATATTGCTTTTACTGGTGTGCACAACAGTGATAAACATAATGAACCTGTGTAAGTTAAAAATGAACTACACTTATTCTAAATTTAGCAATTAGAAAACCAATTATGAGTGATTTCAAATCATATCTTAACTGTAGTTTCAAAGCTTTCATAAAATTATTAATAGAAAAAAAACTGTTGCTTCTGCAGCTAAGTTACTAGTGTTCTAGTTATAACTTAATTGAAGCTGCAAGCTACTACATACAACATGTAGGATCAATGTAATGTTTTAATGAACCAAGTAGTGTGATATGATAACTGACTGTTGTTTTAACATTAAAATACTCGCATCACTCCTATTCTTACTTTAGTTTTTATATAATGTAATTAGTTAAATTAAAAATGTTAACTTTTTCTATTTTAAAGATGCATAATTAACTTAACTATAAAAATGAAAAACTATTTTTGTTGTACTTAAATTTCAAGATCATTGATATGAATTCAATGTGTTGTGTATACTTTGATCACTCTTAATATTGCTTTGTAAAAAAAAGATGCTCATTATTTTGTTGTTCTTACAGTAGTGCAAATAATTTACAGACTGTTAACCTTCGCCATTGTTAGAAATATAGTAAATAGAGACCACTAGAGAAAAACAGGATAAATATGGACATTACATGGAAAAAAAAAATTACAAAGGCGAGCAATCAAGAAAATAAAAAAATATTGCCACATATTTTGAAATGCACTCAGTTTACTACATCTTTATATCTGCACAAGGCATTCTATTAATTTCTATAGTAGTGCTCATATGCTTGCCTATCATTATCTTCTAATTTATAATAAATCTGTCTACAGTATGTTACTGGTAACATTCCTCTTACTGTTATTGTACACTAAAAATTAATAAAACAAGCACAAATCACCAAAATTTCTATAGGTATGTTATACCTATGTATAAAAATATTAGTTATGATCTCAATTGATAGGAATGAATTCTGCAACCGAATGTGAAAAATTGACAGCAATATTTTTTAATGCATCTTTAATTTTGTAAATATTTATTTCTTGTAATTTTATTATGTATTGTGATCCTACTTTACAAAGTTTAGTGCAATTAATGGATCTATGCATGCCACTCAAGGTCCAAAAACTTTCGAACCATGCTGATTCTGAGTTTTAATCTTTTATAATTGTATATTTTGGACAGCTAATATTTAGCATATAATATTAATTTAGTAAAACTGTAACATTTGTAACTGCCTTAGTTGATTAAAGTCAAAAGTAAACTAAAAACCCTTATAATGATCATACTTGTAATGTGTTTGAAGTGAAAAGACTTATTTATTTAAAATACTATTTTTGAGGTGTAAAAAATGTCAATTGATGGGCTGCTGGATTAAGAACTCAATTATTAACTATATCATTTAAATATATATAAATGAACATATTGTATTTTAAAAGCAATATATTTATCTCAGATAATGAAATAAAGAGACAGGAATGTCGACTGTAAATTTTTGTCACATATTGTTAAGAGAGGTTAATAGTTTGATATGAAAGAGAGTGTTTTAATGAAAAATGCCTTATTACTACAATAGATTGTAAGACTTGATATTGATACTGACTTAGATGTATTTGAATAAGTTGTTATGTCAATCACCCAGACAAGTTTGATGATAGCAACTCCTAAACTAATTTGTTGCATTTAGTGATTAATAAAATTGCATACTTATTTTAAAAACATATTTTATTTTTCCCCATTTGAATAAACAAATAATTTAATAAACATCATCTTGAATCTACTACATAGTAATTCAATCACTGAACTGCTTTTTCGGCAGTAATTTCTTCAAGAAATTCACCTGTGTACAATTTAAGTTTTAGTAAAACCTAGAAAGGAAAATCTACTCTGGGATTCAGTTTTCCAAAACTGTAACTGTACCAAAGAGGTTTTTTTTTTTTTTTTTTTTTTTTTTTTTTATTTGGCTCGCACGGTTTGTGCATTTGCTACTACAAGTATAAAGGTAGGGAAACCAAATAAATTCATTGAAATGCGTAGGAACGGATTACGGAATTTTGGAACAAAGGATAATATGATCAGGTTTGGTGGTAATATAATAAATAAATAAAGATATACCAAACATATATATTAAATAGAAATTAAAATTGGGAGTTGGGAAATAAAAAAAACTTGTACTTTATTATTATTTTATAGTTATAAAGGTAGATATTAAATTATAAATATCAAAAGGAGACGGGCGAAAGTTCATAGAAAGTTGGGCCTGAATGTACAGCAACGATTATTGCATTAAATCATTTCAATATTATTACTGTTTAAAAAATAAAACTTTATTTATAATGGCAGTATGGGAGAAAACCGAAATAGGGTATTATTAGCTTGCACAAAACTAACCTCATTTGCTTTTTTATAAGTTTTCTTAGAAGCTGTCAGCGCTCATATGGCATATTTAAGTAATTATTCCGACTTTTATGTAGACTAGATTTTATCAGAATGTATTTTTATTACATTAACACATCGTGAGTTTGGTTTCCAAAGGGCCGGCGGCGCGTAACTGCATATTAAATGTTACAAAGAAGGAGGTTAAAAAAGAATTAGGAAAACCATTTACAATCTAATTAAAGAAAAGAGTAAACGGAAATAAAAATCGCATTTCTCTTATATTGATTTATTAATCGTATTAATATACAATTAATGCTGGAAAAGGAAGCGAAGCTCGTGAGGGAGCGGGTCTCTCAGCGTCCTCACGCCTCTAGCCGAAGCAGAAGAAGCCCTGGTCGGTAGACAATATCGAACTCCCGGCCACCATAGGCGCGGGTATGCGGGGTGAACAAAAAAAAAGAATCAAAATCAAAAATCAATTATTCAAAATAGGCTGAGAATCAGCACTTTTTGAACATAGTTATTACATAAGACAGTCCCCCAAAACGCCCACCCATCAACACTTCCTAGTGCTTTCGCTGGGAAGAAGAAGTGGTGGAACAAACTCTCCAGCGGCACAGCTGTCCGTTCATTTTAATTAAAACAAGACTTTATACAATACTATGTAGGTACAGTAATGAAGACCAGAAAACACAACAACAATGAAATTATTTATCATATGCCAGCTAGCCACGCCAAAATACCAGCAAAGCAAAAATAAAAAATAAAATATCATTAGAATGGAAATGTAAATAAGTAAAAACTAATTACTTAAATATAAGCCCCAGGTATAAAGGGTGTGACAGCTCACATATTTATGCATTGTGAAAAAGAAAATTATATGAACTTGTATGTATCGTATATTTCTCCAGAATTAGCTTACTGAAATTCTGGAGAAAGATGTCATTTACAGAATAATATGCCTTTAAACAAAGCTTGGATTTGATTTGCGCTTTAAATGCATTGTAAGGCAAGTCTAGCAAAGCAGAGGGTATTTTATACAAACATAACAACCAACTTCAAAAAAAAAAAAAGCACTACAAAGTGAGATAAACGAATTTTGAAAGTCGGTGGCAAAAAGGAATGCATATGTTCACGATCATGATGTCTTTGGTTTTTATATATTCGTTTGTTAGCTACATCGATATTAGACTGTGAAGTTGATTCATCATGTTCACTTGATACATCTACTGATGCTGAAGATCCAGATGGTCCAGTCATTAAATGATGAGCATTTCTATCAGCTCTCACCCAGCAACGATGACATATGAGAGCTGGAGCTCTTAACCCATTCCTCCCCACTGTCCTATTTTTAGGACACTATATTCAACATTTTTTTTTCTATGTTAGGGTTATTATTTTTATTGGTTTTGATGAAATTCGTATTTTCACACTATTTTCCCAATAAAATATATTTTTTTCCCTCTTAAAAAAGTTATCGTATTTATAATATACATATTTTTAAATTGAGGAAATTCGTCAGCTTAAAAAGAGTATTATGATTTGATTATAAAAAACCGAAAATAAAAAGTTATCAGCTTCAAAGTCCATCAAATAGATTTTTAGATCTCTACTGAATCTATTATAATTAAAAACTAAAACAAAATATTATTTGGAAGCTTGTGATACTAATTCAAAAAAAGGCGTACTATAAATATGACACTGGGAACATGTCTTTACAAGTAGCCGTGAAAGCGTGTTCGATCCTGTTACGCTCGCTATAAGTTCAAACGTGTGTATTGTTTTGTTTCTTGCAAGTGTTTCGTAAACTTTACTTTAGTCGATAAGTCTTCGTCAAGCACAACACATCTCGTAATATAAAAAATTGTGATTTTTTTATAAGATTGAGGAAAGCAAAGGAGGTAAGCAAAAATATTAGATTTTGTTTCTTATCAAGTGGTTAACGATATATTTGTTTAGTTTGGGATGGTATATGTATATATATATTTATATATATATAATATAATTTTTATACTTACTATATATGTATAATTATTGTTTATAGATCATGGATGCAGTGAGAAGAAAATATGAAAATATAAAAAAGCATTGATGGTGTCTGAAATCACCGAGTATCTTCAAGATATTGAAGATTGTAGTGACGAGGAGTTCAATGACTTGGAAGTTGCGATATTGCCCCCGGATGAAGTGGATGAAATGACTGATATAGAAGAAGGTAATGACGACGATATGGGAGTTCTGCCAGTGTCAGATGTGGCTGGTCAAGTGGAATTTTCATGTACAATTGATAACGTCGAGGAAGATCTTCCTACTCAAACCACATCTCGGACCAACAAGACAGTCATTTGGCGTAAGTGTGAACCTGTATATTCTGAAATTCAGCCGGAATCTAATACTGCTAAACAATGTTTAGAAAATATGATTACGGAATTGGAAGGAAAATCTGCGGTAGAAATATTCGAACACTTGTTATGTGACCAGATTCTAGAATATATAGTGCATGAAACAGTAACCTATGCCAAAAATTATAAAAATGATTTGAACTTCAATCTTACCGTGAATGAGCTAAAAGTATTCATAGGAATTTTGTTTTTCTCTTCGTATCTCCACTTGCCTCAAAGCAAACTATATTGGTGCAGAGATGATGATGTACACATTCCATTTGTTGAACGAGCGATGTCTCGGAATCGTTTTGATAAAATTAAATCATATTTACATTTCAATGACAATTCAAGAATTGATAATAGTGACAAAGCTTTCAAAATTCGCCCATTTATCGATAAAGCTAATAAATCATTCCAAAAGTTTGGTGTTTTTGAATCCAACTTAGCTGTTGATGAAATGATCGTCAAATACTTTGGTCACCATGGTATCAAACAGTTTATAAAAGGTAAACCAGTAAGATTTGGATACAAGCTTTGGGCACTGTGTGGAGTAAGCGGATATTGTTATAACTTTTCGCTTTATACAGGAAAGGATCCTCAAATATCTTGTAATACTGGTGATGGCTTGGGTTCAAGAGTGGTAAAAAAGTTGCTTACAGTATGTACTGATCCTAGTGCACATGTAGTCTACTTCGATAACTTCTTCAGCAGTATGCAATTGTTGATTGACTTGAAATCTGAAGGGTTCAGAGCTACAGGGACAGTCAGAGACAATAGGACTAAGAAATGTCCAATCATGACCAAACAAGAAATGAAGAAGCAAGAACGTGGTTATTCCGATCATCGTTTCGATAAAAATAATGAAATATTATGCGTGAAATGGCATGATAACGATGTAGTATGTCTCTTAACTAATTTTGATACTGTTGAACCTTTTGTAAAAACTAATAGGTACTCAAAGGTAGAAAAGGTCAAAGTTGCTGTGAATCAGCCAAAGCTTATTCATAATTATAATAAAAACATGGGAGGAGTGGATAAACATGATTGGCTTATTTCTAAGTATCCAATCCGCTTTAGAGGTAAAAAATGGTATTGGCCTCTAGTAATCCGTGTTTTGGACATGACTCTAGTCAATGCATGGATTATTTATAACCAGGTAAATAAAGATGAGACCATACCTCTGCTTGATTTCAGAAGAAGGGTATGTTTTTCTTGGATGAAAAAATCGGAAGGCAAAGTAAATAAGCTTACATCAGGTACTTCAGAAGTTCTTTTACAACCTATAAGATTTGACAACTATGGTCACTATATGACCAAGAGGGACAAACAAAGACGTTGCCAAGGACAAGGCTGTAAAAAAAAGCCTTTAACATTTTGTTCTAAATGTGAAAAAACACTCTGCAGTGATTGTTTCATACCTTATCATACAAAATAAGCTTTTATTACATTATTTCTGATACTGTTACTGGTCCTATTTTTAAATAAAGCTGATTTCCATATAATTCTTATCTTTACTTTTTCCTGACCATATGTTCCCACTGTCCTATTTATAGGACATGCTGAGTCAGCGAAACCGTTTTTTTTTAATTTATTTTTTTGCCATATTATTTTTTCTTAACATATTAAGAGCCCTAATACAAGATTTCATCAAAAAAATCCAATATTTTCAATGCTTGGGAAGTAATGGGTTAAAATCTGGAAAAAAATATATCATGAGTCTTTTTCAAAAAAGTAATACATACATGACTATAGGAACAGCCTTGAATAACGCAAATCTCCTCTAATCTACACCTTCGTGAAATAAAGGCTGCAATATAATTATTTGTGTTTTATTACACTAACTTACACTACACACTAACTTTTGGTCTAAGAATATGACAGTAACCTTTGTTCCTTTTCCATATAATTTTTTCTCATGCATGTGACACTATTATAAAAAATGATTCTCTAAAGCTGACTGCTATTTCAGTGATTAGTGCGAAAAATTAAATAAATATAGTAGTATACATAGAATAATTATCCTTTTTTTTTTGTGTAATGGGAAATCATCAAATGACTTCTCCCACTCCGGGCGGAGTGGAAGGCCGTGTCAGACTTTCAGCCCACCCGTGTTTCTTCACTTGCCTGTGCGACAGCCAGGGTCATGGTTTCTTTTTTAACCAACCCGCAACCCTGACCCAAGATTAATTACCCTGTGGTAGTATAAAATACAAAACAAGTAAGTAAACCTAAGGAAAGCTTACGGTCTGAGACAATATCCATTCAGAAATGACTACTTCTGAAGAATCTGAAGTCTTCTTTCATGTTCGGTGTCAGTGTGCAATAAATGAGATCTTGTCCGCTACACTGAACATCCACATTTGACACACACTTGGCGATGTCCAGTCATTGGAGATTAAAGTTGCTCATCTGTGCAGAAGCTATTCACAACTAAATCTCTGCATCCTTGGCTATGTGATGAGATCTATTGACCTACAACAATATTAGTTTGTTATTTACAGTTTCCATAAATAATAATTACAGTGACATCTTTCAGAATTGCATCTATGTAGATTCTTACTGACATCATGGCAATACTAGGATAATAGTAAATTAATGCTTTAATAAAATATGGTTATTTAATGTTACTATTGTTTCATTAAATTGCTGAATTGTTAAAGTAAGTTTATAAAAAGAACTATCTTCCGTAATTAATAATCAAATTGTAAATCTTACTTGGAATTCAAATAAATCAAAGGCATTAGAGTGATTCAGGTATATTATTATTGAAACTTATTTCAATAATATACCAATATATAGGTATCTTTGCTGGAAGGGACTTAAAAATATCACAACAAGAAGTTTTAATGAAATAAACTATGTACTTACACTTGAGGTTCAACACATATCTCTAACTGACTGTGCTCTATAATTGAAAGAATGCTTTCCTCTTCTATTTGTCGTAACCCAACAGGAGGATCCTGCGATATACCGCAGTTGATACATTGAAAATAAGTATAAAAGCACACGAATTTACGAAAATAAAACCATAAATACAATAACGAGTAAGTTTCGTTTGACGTTGATGTTACATTGACAGAAGTTTTACTTCGTTGCCTGTATAATAAAAAGTATAATTGATCGACTATCAAATCGATCCGTTGATCAATTTGTTTTAAGATGTTTTTTAAATAAGTAAATAATACATAATATAATTAAGACCTCATATTAAAAGATTTTCTAAACCGAATCTGTAGAAATGTACTGATTCATTTTTAATTTTATTTTTATCTTTGTAATAATTTGATTTATCGATTATAACTTATTAACGATTCGCATTTCATCTGGTAACATTGTTGAAAAGTGAAAGTAAAGAAAGTCAGTATTATTTCATTAAATATTATCATTTTTATTACGCGGAAAATAGAATTAGTAATAAATGATTGAAAACAAAAAAATAAATGAAAATTATTGACATATAATTCATTTGTGTACAGTTCAGGCCCAATTTCGCCCGTCTCCTTTGTCACAGAATCAATAATCATGAAAATAAATTAGAATGTCGCAGAGTAGGGGCTCGCGAAATTTTTTTTATACTAAAGGGGCCGTGTCATAAAAAAAAGGTTGAAAAACACTACTTTTGACAATTCAAAAGTAGTATGTGTTAGCAAAAATTACGCTTTTTAGCTTAACATAAAGTTAACTCACATGCACAGTTAGTGAAGTTGGAGCGCGAAGAGAAGGCAGCGCATCCGGCGTGACAGGGCGAGAAGTACGTGAGGCCGTTGTTGCCGCAGACCGGCTCCATGTCCGTCTCCGTACACAGGCAGTTGAAGTTGCACGCTGCTGTAAGGTTCACCTTGAACGGCTCCAAGTTTCTGTATAAATAAAGGCACATTATAAAAAACTAGTCTTGATAACACAAACAATAAAGTTTCTTAGTTATACCTCTATGTATGGGGTTTTAAAAGCAAACTAGTAATCACAGGAAAGCTTTCTATAAGGTACTCATAACTTTTTATTTTTGCGTTCGTTAGTCTACTATCAGTAATCTCAAGAAGGTCGATTAGTAAAATAACAGAGGCCGTAAGTATGACGAATGTCATTATAGTGGTATCTACAAAGCAACATTTGAAAACGCATCGTACTGACTTTAAGCAAATCCTGCATCTCGCAGGCAGAGTTTACCGCGCAACTTAGCACACATATACCTACATCTCCCGACACCAACTGTCGGGCAAGTGCTCACCAGACACCACACCAAACGAAATGAAGTCGTTTATTATGCTAGTAGGATCACTGATCAGATCACTTTTACACGTGTTATTTTTTAAACTAGCTGGAGCCGGCATTTCCGAACTGACAAACTCTGAGAAGAAAAGCCGAAACAAACTCAGGGATCATAGTCTTCTTTCAAGTCCAGACATTAAATATGAAATTTTTTACGATAACAATATGTGCTTGCTTTGTAAAAATTGATTGTTACAATTTATGTGATTTAAAAAAAAAAAGAAAGGAAGAAAAAGCGACTAGAGTATCCTCCCATTTCTAAGGAGGATGATTGACTTTAGACCTTGTTCCTTATCCCTTGATACCATCGTAATATCAGTGTCCGTGTCTCTCTCACACTGCAATCATGACTGCATTAAACCGTCTCGAGAGATTGTGAAGTATGTGAAGGCATTGCCAAAATAAATTGTGTACGAAAATAATACATACGTGTGATTAGTATAAGGTATGGTGGTCCCAGCCATCTTGATGTTGTCGCATCCGAGGAAGAACAGTAAAGCGTAACAGGAGAGACAGATCGTGTTCGATATGAGGACAAACTGCACGGCGCCCTTTGGTCGGAGCTCCAGTCGCTTGAGGAGGCAGCCGCCCATGAAGATGCCTATGCATGCGCCCGGGATCGCTATAGAACCTATACAAACAAACATTTGATTGATTTCTCTTTTTACGATGTCAAAAAATAATAATAGTAATGTATTTTATTTGTCAGATAAGTAAAATCAATCAGACAATTAATTAACTAGCTTATCTCCGCAGATGGGATGGTTATCAATAAAGAAATAGAAAGAGATTTTCTGTTCTTTATTTGGAGTTCATAGCCGCTGGTAGATTTCACATTTTCGTTATTTTTTTTTAGTATCCTTACTAATATTAAAAATCGGAAAGTTAGTTTGTTTGTTCCGCTTTCACGCCGTAGGGGAGACTAGCCCAAAACGGGTACGCTAAGGTTGATGTTAAAAAATAACGATTTATAGATACAATTTGAACTTTTATTTTTACATTTTGAATTGTTTAGTTATCAATGTCTATTATAAAATGGCATATTTAACAGTTTTCTACATTAAGAATAATAAAAATTACAAAAAACTTTAACATTCCAATTACCCGTTTTGCCCGCAGGGGGGGCCTAAAGCAGGTAGGGCTTTTGGGCAAATCGGGTAGGGACTAATTTAAATGATATCAACGTCAATCAAACACTGGAATTGTTCCATAACAATCAAAACTTACAGTATCTACTTATAATAATTAACAGTTACATATATTTTTCAGTCTCAGCCATACTTCACTTACTCGTGGCACATGTCACAGTAATATGAACTTCTGCCAGAGTATGAAGTACAGGCGTCATGAGCCCACATCTCGCAATCATCAGATTTAATCCAGTCTTCTGTTGGTAGTTCACTGTAAAGCTCGCTACATACCAAGCACCGATACCCCACGTTATCTTTTTCATTGTTTTTGGACCCTGTTTTAAATTTTTTCTCAGTCACTCAAATTTGACGGCATATACTCAGAATCGTCAAATACATTCCTATTCGTAGGGCAGATTGTAGGCGAAAAAAATTACTGCATTCTGGGTACTTGTTGCCTTCATATATGCTTCACCAAATAGTCTTGCTACTTCATACTGGGAAATGATACGTCCAACATGTCTTCGTCAGAACACAGAAACTGCCTGCTCGAAATAAGTTTTCTATGGTCCATAGAAACACGTATCAAGCGGCTGCATGCCATGAGTTATGTGAGGAGCAAGCCATTATCACTGCAAGTAGCTGATGATCTTGGTGAAGCTCCATCTAAAAGCCTGTCTACCATTCGTTTTCGACCAAAGATGAGAAATGGAGGTACAAAAGTACCTGCTGCATTACAGCAGCATACAACTGTCGTCTGTTTGCCTCGTTCGACGCTGGATATGACTTTTTTTGGGCACCCCTTCTTGTGTCGTGACGTGACGAGTCTCTGTAAAGTCGAAAGTTTGATGCCATATTTTTTAACTACACCTTTGACGAAAGTTTCGAGAGCTTCTTCTATCAGAAGCTTCATAACTGCCTCATCCCACGTAGTATTCGCAGTTTTCTTTTATATTTATTAACCACCTGCAAAAGTAAAAGAACTAATAAGCACTCAATGAAATGATACCGGGCAAGTCGGGTATGGACAAAACGGGTACCCACTTTACCCCTACCCTTTTTGCCCAAAAGCATATATTTTTTTCAATCTACTCATAACCTTAAAACCGAAATAATAAATGCCAGACCATTGTAAAAATAAAACGTCTATTTATTGCTAAATAACTACACAAAACTAGTAAGAACATATTGTAGACCATTTTCGAGTATTCAAAAGTAATGTAATTAAAATTTTTTTAGTCGGAATAGCAAAAAACTTTGTTCTTAACTTACCATGAACTAGTGTCCGCCAGAGAAGTGCGCTGACTGCCTGTGATTGGCAAGCGGTAGGCGCCGCACCCCGCACGCACATATTCTTATTAGCAATAACGGCGCGCAATTTAAAATAGATACCCGTTTTAGGCGGGGTACCCGTTTTAGGCTTACCTCCCCTAACTACTGAACCGATTACTTTGAAATTTTGCAGACGTAAAGTTAGAAGTCCGGATTAATAATAGGGTACCTTTTATCCCGGAAAATTTGATATTCCTGGAGGAAATCTAAAAAGCGAGATATAACCGAAGTCCACGGGGGCGAAGCCGCGGGCGGAAAGCATAAATAAACATATATAGTATAAATAAACCCTTCACCTGCGTCTCCGAGGTTCCCAAGCTAATCTAATGGCCTTGTACTAAGACATAAGAGCTACGAATAATATACATGACTGTTCATTTCCTCGTTGAGTCACTAATGATCGAGCATGTGTGGCTCTCAGTTACGAGTAACCTTTTTTCCCTGAAGATGGAAAAATCCTCATGGACTATCCTCCGCTCGGGGACGCGGAGGGGTGTGCCGGACTCTTAACGGCTTAAAAACCACCTGTGCATTCGTCATCTGCATTTCCGAAATACCGGGTCCTCCCAATTCTACGGTACCCCTGGCAGGCCTAGAACCGTCGTCGCGAGTTCGACAGGTCTCTCTCTTAGTAACGATGAGTAGACCTAGTGTTATTTGTACACACATTTTTCTTACCCTGTAGGTACGGTGGTCGGTGTTGTATGAATGCTTGTTGGCAGACACGTTTTTAATACGGCGCGCTTTATCCTCCGAACCGTAAAGAAACCGTGTCGTGTACAAAGAGCTTCACCTTTCTTTATCAGTAAGTGTCGTGAAACAAGGCTGAGATTTTAACAAGGGAATAGGGCAAGACTATATCGTCGCCGTAGAGTGAAAACCTCGTAAGTGCAAAAATAGTAACTTCATGAGGAAGAAAAAACTGCGTGCTGCAAAATTTTTGTACGGCGACTTTTATGTTTTTTTTTATTAATTAATATGGAGATTTAACCCGCTTTCATACCCAAATCGGTTCAGTACTATAAGATTGCCCAAATGAAAATAAAATAAAGTGAACATATTCGTTGCTAGGTATTCACACGAAACTGACAGCTGCGCGTGTTGAAGAGGTAATAATTTATGTAGTGCCATAGATATCGCTACGAGTATCGAATGAACAAATGAGTCAGATCAGGATGTGCGTGGTGAGGTTTTCTTCCCAGCAACGCAATAAAATAAATTTGAGCAAAAATGCATTCCCGAGGTTTTCACTCTACGGCGACGATATTCTGTCTTTGTTTATTTTCGTTTTAGTTCTTTTCCACCATTGCTCTTAAACAATCGGTTTGCCAGGTATAATTTTTATTGTAATGATAAATTTGTTTCTGTTTCACAACATTTAAAATACATGTAGGGGAAAGGAAGGCAAAACGGACCCTGGCGGCAAAAAGGTCCACCTTGATTATAATGAAACATGTAACGCCATCTATCTGATTGTTACGTCAAATTATTGGAAGCCATGTTGCCGTTTTCGGTCAGTGTACTCAGTTCCACCGGCCGCACGTGCACCGATTTAGCAAGGTAAGTTGATTTTTTTAGATTTTGATGTAAAAATTGCATTTTTCAATTAGCCTACAGTTTGATTAGGTTTGTAATAAGGTGATCTTATGATAACCACATGTAAACTGATATACGATTAAACGAATAACAAAGTAAGCCAACTGTTTCTCAAATTTATAACCTTTAAATTATTCGATTTTCTTGTAAGTACCAAAAAGGCAAAACGGACCCAGGCAGAATGGACCGGTGTACCATTTTGCCTTCACTGGGACCGTTTTGCCTTCTATAAAGTAATGTGAATGTTAATAAATCTAAATGCAATAAAAATAGAAGAAAATAATGTTTTCATTTGTTTTTTTGATTTGGTTTCAGATGGTAAATAATTATAAAAGAAAATCCAATCGAAATTCCTGGGATGAAGCCAGCATGAAAAATGCAATCGAGAAAGTGGCAGCTGGAGAAATGGGCCTCAATAAGGCTTCTAATCAATTCCTGGTACCAAAGACTACTCTGAAGAGAAAATTAGAGAAATATAAGGCTACTCAAAATATTGATACAGCCACACATAAGAAACTGGGTAGATTTGAACAAGTTTTTACTAAGGCTCAAGAGACTGAATTAGCTACTTATGAGAAACAGATGGAAAGTCGTTTGTTTGGATTAACCACGGAAAATCTAAAGAAGTTGGCATATGATCTAGCTGAGAGAAATAACATAAGTCACAATTTTGATACTTGCAAGAAGATGGCAGGTAGAATTTGGTTAGAAAACTTCTTAAAACGTAACCCAGATCTTAGCTTGCGTAAACCTGAACCAACATCTGCAGCCCGAGCAGCTGGCTTCAATCAAGTTGCAGTTAATAATTTTTTTGATTTGCTGTCACATGCAATTGAAACTTATCATCTGACTCCAGATAAAATTTTTAATGTAGATGAGACAGGAATCACAACAGTCCCCAAGAGTATATCAAGAATTATTGGCACAAGAGGGAAAAAACAAATCGGCTTATTAACTTCTGCTGAGCGGGGTCAACTAGTCACTGTAGTGTTTTGTTTTGGAGCAGATGGGTCCTATATGCCACCTCTGTTTATTTTTCCCCGTAAAAGGATGAAGTCTGAATTGATGAATAATGCACCTCGTGGATCTTGGGCTGAGTGCCATGAGAGTGGCTGGATTCAGAAAGATATTTTTACCTCTTGGTTTCGGAAATTCATTGTTTTTTCTAGAGCTTCCAAAGACAACCCGGTGCTGTTGATATTAGATGGACATAAAAGTCATACTATGAATCTTGACATTATTGATCTAGGGCGAGAGAATGGAGTCCAAATTTTGGCAACCCCACCGCACTGCACTCACCGTATCCAACCACTGGATGTGGCTTTTATGAAACCTTTGTCAACTTATTACTCGGAAGCAGCACAGAATTGGTTGAGGATGAACCCAGGAAAGGTTATTACACAATTTCAGATTGCATAATGGGTTGACAGAGCTTTTCAGAAAGCTGCTACAATGACAACAGCTTTCAATGCCTTTCGTGCCACAGGAATCTGGCCTTTAAATCGTGATGTATTCACAGAAGCTGACTTTTTAGCAGCAGCAACTACTGACATCGAGCTACCGAATCCAAGTTCGAACCCGTATTCCTCGACAGATGTTTCAAGCGCCAAAGATCCTCAGCCGTCAACATCAAAAGCTAGTCAGCCCTCACCACCAGTTTTGAGCACCGAAGATCTTCAGCCCTTAGTATCACGAGATAACCAGCCCTCGACATCAAGGGCTAACGAGGCAGCAAACGATGTTGAAAATATTTCAGCATCCACTACTCCTTCCATCGAGGATATTGATTCAAGGGTGTCATCGCCGTCTATATTAAATGATAGTCAAATTGACAACCAACCTGCATTGTCTACCACTCCAACAAAAAATGCTGGCGAACTAACAGTTTCACGGCCATCACTTCTGAATGAAGGTGATACTGAACTTTCCACTTCCTCTACAATTATGGACAATGAAACTAGCAGTGTATTTCATTTCGGACCAAAAGATATAATGCCTTTCCCGAAAACAACTAAGACTAAAAGAGCCAACGTCAAACGAGGTAAAACAGCAATTATTACGTCATCACCCTACCGCCTTGAAGTGGAAGCTTCTCAAAATAAACAGGCTGAGAAGATCAAGAAAGCACTTATTTTCCAGAAAGACATGAAACCTACAAAAAGAGAAGCAAAAAGTAAGACAGGAAAAAAGAAAATCAAGAAAAATAAACGAAAAATTTCAGAAAAAGGAAAAGCTAGCAAGACGTCTGATGTAAAAAGGTCAAAAACTAAAAACAATTATAGTTCATCTGAGGAAGATGACACTGAGTGTCTGTACTGTTCTCATTTGTACTCAGAATCAACCGGGGGTTGGGTGCAATGTCCAGTATGTCGTTTATGGGCACACTGCCTTTGCGCAGGAGTCGAAGATGAGGACGAGGAGACAGAATTTACGTGTGAAAAATGTGCTAACTGATTAATTTTATGTAAGTCCGTTTTGCCTTCATGTGTGGTCCATTTTGCCTACCACATGAAGGTAAAACGGACATATTGAAGGTATTAGAAATCAACTAATATCCTCATTGTCTGTGATTTTATCAAAGTCTGATTCGTACCTAATGTAGAGTAAAGAATGTTGATTAATATTACTTTGAAGAAGTTTAATAAAACCGAATAGTTTCTTTTTTATAGTTGTTTTTTGTTAAGTGGTCCGCTTTGCCTTCCTTTCCCCTATGTTGAGATGACCCAGTGGTTGTTAAGGCCTCTCTCAAACACGAAATTTTGAGTTCAAATCTGAGATAGTGCCAATGTCATTTTCTACAGATGTATCAGTCTGAAATCGCCAAATCCTTGAGCAAGCGTGCTGATCAATGACCATACCTTCTATGTATGAGAAGGTCCGTGGCCTGCAGTTATAGGCTGGTATTGTTATTACATACACATGTATAAATTAATATACCTATGCTTGCATTTGGCAGTGTCTGCAGATGATGAAGAACCGTATAGTCCGGGCTCGACAAGCAGCAGCGGCAGCGGACCTTTGTCATCGGGACCGAGCCTGGCCTCCAACACGCTCAGAAGTAAAATGGAAGAGCTCAACAGACAAATTGAAGAACAAAAGCAACAAATTCGTAAAATGGCACAAGCAGACTCTTCTATTGGCGAGGTAATTTTTAGTTTATTTGATGTGATTGAAGCATATTATTAAAAATGCTATTAGCCTACATTTCAACAATAATATTAAATCGTCACATACACACGAGCAATACGTGTCAACGGCACAGGCAACTGAAGCCGTCGATAACGTGTTAATCGTGTGTATGTCACGATTATTATTATTGTTGAAACAGAGGGTAGTAACATTTTTGCCATTAGCAGATGTGACTCGTGTCATCGACTTATATAAATAGACATGCCTTAGAGATGAGAATTGTGGCACTCCAAAAGAAAGAGTGGAAACGAAGTTTCGGTCTATCTTCATCTCTCTGAAAATCATCAATCAACTATGAGGAAAGAGATAGTACTAGACCGAAAGCATAGGCCATCTCGCTCACTCTTTTCAAACCAAAAAAATTACTGCAGATTATACGCGTATGGCATGTCCTTTAGTATATGTCTAGGACTCGTGTCACTAATCCTGACTTCTATCTAAAATATGTTTTTAGTTATGAAATGTAAAATTGTACACAGGACGAAGCATATTCTCCATCTCGGCCCATGACTCCGCCTCCAGTTCAAAATGTTCCTTTGGCTGACATTGCCTTGCCATCAAACTTGCAAGAGATTCTAGCGACAATCAAGCAGAGGTCAGAGACCACTTCTACAGATGTCGACATGCGAATGCCTTTACCATAGTTCATAACATGAATAAAAATGTACATATAGAGTAATATTATTTGTTTATTTAATTTTAAGCACAAGGTTTCTTTTCAGTGCAGACATTATTTCTGTTTTTATGAATACTGTTCTAGCATTTTATGGAGTTTTTAATTCTTGCATAATATCTTACTGGAAATGTGTCCTTGATGATTTCTATTTCTACTTTTGTAGGTTATGACGATTGAATGCATTATCCTAAATTTTTATTATGTTACTTTAGGTAGCTTTAGGAACCATAGGTTTTAGACTTATATTTTTATAAACTGAATGTGCAAAGCATATTACAATATTTTTTGTGCAATAAGTAACATGAATTCCCAGTACATTATGCAATTGTTAATTTCTTAAGTTTCGAAAGATTAAAACTTTTCATAACTTCTTTTTGTAAACTTGGATTGTGCTTCAATTTGCAGAGCATGGCCATTATTTTAGTTTCCATAAGTTTTCTCCTTGGTATGTGGCGCAAAGAATATTCCCAGTCAGCAGTTACCTTCAAATCTAATAGAATTGGTACCATGTGGTTTATATTCAGATGTTTCTTTGCTCCTGGTGCCCACTCAAGATACCTATCCAATGGTAACTTTGCCGTCTTTATTCCATCCCTCTTTGCTTTAGTTAGAGAGAGTGGTTCATTATTTACCTGCAAATGTTTAAATTTAAAAAAAAATGTTTTTACAGACATTACCAATAAAAAAAGTAGGGCTACTTCATTGTAACAGTAAAAATAAATTATTTCTCAGAAATCAGTATTTCTTCTTCTTTACAAATTGTACTTTTTGAGTATGTATTATGATAACATCTTTTCACTAATTGTAAATCTTATTATAGTATGTTTACCTTACCAACCATGCATCCAATGATATAAACAGCATCATGATCAAACTTTGTTAGTTCTTCTTGGCAATGGGGGGTTAGATAAACCAATTTTTCCTTTGGAAATAAATCTAAGTAGCTCTCCATGTGAATATTCAACGGAAACCAGGGTTCCTCTAATGAAGGAATATATTTTCGCATTTGTTTCATAAATTCACCTCCAAAATTTACATTACACATGTGCAAGTTAAAGGGTTCTTTATGAACTCTATTATCTGCAAAAACATATGTCATTTGTTTAGCAGCATTTAAAATTTCTTTATAAACCATGCTATCTTCATATGAACAGTCTATTACAACTGATTGTCCAAATATCATAGCTTGAAGGGCCCTGCAAAACCGGTATAATTATTTGAGTGATGAACTACATATTATGAAACAATCTATTTTATGGACCGTTGATTGCCAAACGAAAATTTTAAATAAATAAGGTACCTGTAGTTATCAAACTGGTTTATTGAGTGATCCCTGATTCGGAGGAATAATGACTGATGTTGTATGCCATAAAGAACGTCATCTTCATTCTCTTTGCTATCTTCAGGTTTTATCACCGGGTGTTCCATTCTTCTAGCTTCTTTCTTAGCCTACAATAAATAAAACTTGTAAAACATACTAACATTGCTGTTCACCAAAAATGTTACAAACAAAAGTAAGGTAATGTTACCTTCAAGTTCTCCCTTGATTTTTCAGCATTGAACAGATAACTAAGGTAACTGCCACGTTGATTTTTTGTTGATAGATCAAATAAAATATGTTGCCACTGATCTTCCTTTATGTAGTTTGGCGCATGTCGGCCATCCTGACGCATCACCTCTACTTCCAACATTAAAATTCTGAGCTTCTTCTCGAGCTCAGCTTCACCTTTACATATATTTTGTACTATTACATCTGTGAAAAATTTTGCTTGTTACTGGTAAGCCACCAGAGGGCTTACCAGTAACTTTTACATCAAGGTAGAAGTTGAACTGCACTGTTTTTTTTTTTGTTCATTGCATAAGTGAAGAAAAAAATAGTTCAGTTCAGTTCAACTTTTGCCCTGCTGAAAGAGCTGATGGTAAGTGTGTGGCACATTAATATTACCTATATCGTCAGTTTTGGATGAATAATATTGCGTTAGTCCAAAAGTAAGCTGTTTTATGTTAATTATTCTCTGGACAGGTATTGCTTTGTTTTGATTTTGACGAACAACAGATAAAGCTTTTCGAATACAATGCATCATTTTAGTTATCTCGCACCGAGTTAATTATTACTGACTATAAGCTCTTCGCTGCGTTCCAAGTTAGAGGTTATCAAATTTTTTTTTTTTTTTTCCCATTTGGCATGACGCTGCTTGCGTATTGCCATTTTCGAGTATTTGATTTTGTTTCAGTAGATTTTAGTACAAAGGTAGGGAATCGATATGGTATGGTAAGGAAATTTTGCGATAGGAAAAGGAAATTGGATCAAAACACTTTTACTGATAGGTAAAATATGATAAGATTTAATAAAATATAGCAGAAAAAATTACAGGCGGATATTATTACTTTCAATAAATAGGGAAATAGTTTTATAAATATCAAAATTTTGATATGCTAATAATATAGGAACAGAGGTTGGGAGGGGAACGTTAAGAGAGATCAGTGATTCTATGAACGCAGTACAGTTATTTAATGAACAAGAAAAGAAGATATGATTCGGATCGCCAATATCTGTGCCACACTGGCAAATATTACTAGTGACTAGGCTAAGTTTATATAAATGTGCAGGAGTTGAAACATGACCCAATCTTAATCTTATAATACAACTAGTAGCATGTTTACCTAGCTTTAATATAAAGAACCAGGGTTTCCGAGGCAACTGTTCTTGTATGGTACTATAAAATTTTCCCTTTTTTTTGCTAGTTCGTGACCAATTGTCGCTCCACGATTGATAAAGAGCGACATTAGGCAGTGATGCTAAATCGTGACAATAATTTTTGTATGGAAACATGTCACCACATTCCACAGCTTCATTTGCTAGACGATCAGCCGTGTCATTCCCAGAGATATTACAATGACTTGGAATCCAGACAAAAGTCACAGATACATTCATTTGCTCACATTTGCACAGCAACTCCCTAATGTCAATAATAAGTGGATACACTGCTTGAGATTTAAAGGGAAACTTAATTAAACACTGTAGAGCACTCATTGAGTCACAAAATATAATAGTCTTTGGCAATTTGCATAGCAGTACGTATTCCACTGCCTTAAAAAGACCATAACATTCACCTGTAAACACTGAAGTTTCAGGCGGCAGTTTAATTTTTTGTACTATATTATACTGAGAATGAAACACGCCTACCCCTACAATACCAGAAGTATGTTTCGAAGCATCAGTGTAAATATAATGCCAGCCAAGCCAATTTCTATCTTTAATGCTTGAGGTGGTATACCTACTGGCTAAATGTGTCAACTATACAGGAAACATTCAGCCAGTAGGTATACCACCTCATAGCGGCGACACTGACTTACTGGCTGAATGTTTCCTGTATAGTTGACACATTTATTAAAACTCTATTACCTGTCTGTCATTCCTATGTAACTTTTATAAGTTAATAAAAGCCATAATTCATGGTTATTCGTTTAATTCCGTAACAATTTTATTAACTTATATTATAATGCCTAAAGATGAATCAACTGCGATCTCATCTCTCGCCAAATATTTACGCCCTGACAAATTTGATATTGAACCTGATGCTGTAGAGGCGGACTCTCAATGGCTGTATTGGATAACGACCTTCGAAAGCTTTCTGTCGGAAGAAGCTAAGCCCAATGAAATCCCAGGTACCCTGAAGCTTAAACTATTAATAAATCATCTGTCAGCGTCTATATACAAACACGTCAAAACTTGTAAAACTTATGAAGATGCTATCAAGACGCTAAACGGTATGTACATCAAAACTAAAAATACTACCTTAGCCCGACATATGCTTTTCAACAGAAGGCAACGCGCCGATGAAACTGTTGCCGATTATGTTAGAGCTTTGCGCCTATCGGCTAAAGACTGCTCGTTTAATGCGGTAACTGCTGATGAACACGAAGAACAGGCTATTCGTAGTGTACTAATCTCCGGGCTGGCTTCTCGCAAAATCAAAGAACGTCTATTAGAAACCAATGATCTCACCCTGACTGAAACAATTGGAAAAGCTATAGCGCTCGAGACAGCTGAAAAGGATTCACATACACTTAGTGATTTACCACATCCCCACTCCAGTGCCGTCCTCTCAGAACAAAGTTCACAAACCTTAGCGGCAACGACACCAACAGCACGACGTCCCATCTCGCAAGCCACTATCCAACCATCCACGCGACCAGCAAGGCGTTGCTATTTCTGTGGTGGGAGCATCCACCAAAGGATCAAATGCCCAGCCTTCCGTGCCATCTGCAACTTATGTTCCAAAAGAGGCCACTTTTCTAACGTATGCAGATCCGCAGGTGCCGCTACTAGTAACTCTATCTCGACCGAAGACTCAACCAATCCTGATGAAGATGGACCATCCCATTGCGGCGCCATATCTGCTGCTTCACCTATTAGTCTCAAAGGTGCCACAGTTCAAATTACAGTTAACGGATACAAAGCCGACGCCCTCATCGATACGGGGAGCTCCGTTAGCTTCATTAATGGCAAAACTGCACGCTTAATGGCATTACGTTGGAAACCATGTTCACAGTCTGTGAATTTAGCTTCGCTTAACCAGATATCACCTGTCGAAGGTATTTGTTTCGCCACCATATCCCTCAACAAATACAACTACAAACAAACACCACTCCTCATTGTGGACAACCTCTGCGCCGATGTGATTATCAGCCACGACATCTTAAAGGAGCATTCTAAAATTGAATTCCAATTAGGAGGTCCGAATGAACCATTACAAATTTGTAGCGTGATGCAGGCCTCTGTCCCGCCGGCTTCCGTCTTCAGCAACCTATCTCCGGGGATTCGTCCAATCGCCGTGAAAAGTCGACACTATAGCAAAGAGGATGAAAATTTTATTAAATTGGAAATATCGAAACTGTTGGAGCATGGAGTCATAGAAACGAGCAACTCACCTTGGAGAGCTCAAGTTCTCGTTGCAGGAGGCGGGGCTCATAGGAAACGTCTTGTCATAGACTATTCTATGACTATCAATAAATTTACTGAATTAGACGCGTTTCCATTACCGAAAATAGAAACCGTGGTGTCAAAAGTATCAAAATATAAAATTTTCAGCCAGATTGACTTAAAATCTGCATATCATCAAGTGCCCATTCTAATGGCAGAAAAAAATATACGGCGTTTGAAGCATGTGGGAAACTATACCAATTTACAAGAATCCCGTTTGGTGTGACCAACGGCGTGGCAGCATTTCAAAGGACTTTAGATTTCATCATTACGAAAGAAAAACTAAAGGGAACTTTCGCATACCTCGATGACGTGACAGTATGTGGTAAAAACGAAACCGAACATAAAGAGAATCTACGATGCTTTTTGGAAGCTGCTAAGAAGTACAATCTGACGCTGAATGAGCAAAAAAGTGTTTTCCATCAAACAAAAATTAATCTACTCGGATACACCGTCGAGAATAACACTATTAAACCAGACGCCGATAGACTAAAACCGCTGCTAGAACTGCCTATTCCCACCAAAAACAGCGAACTTAAACGCGCTTTAGGCATGTTCGCTCACTATGCTAAATGGGTAGAGAGATTTTCTGAGAAAATAAAACCGCTGACAGGCGTTTGCACATTTCCATTGACTTCGGTTGCACGAAAATGTTTCGAAGATATTAAAAACGACATTAAAAAGGCAACTCTGATGGCGATTGACGACAGAGACACATTCACTGTGGAAACAGACGCATCGGATTTTGCCATAGCGGCGACACTGACTCAAAAAGGACGCCCCGTCGCCTTTTTCTCAAGAACTCTGTCTAACTCAGAATGCAAACATTCATCGATAGAGAAAGAAGCCTGCGCAATTGTCGAGAGTCTCAAGAAATGGAGACACTATCTCATTGGGAAACACTTCCTTCTCATTACCGATCAAAAATCAGTGTCTTACATGTTTAATCAAAACCATAATAGCAAAATCAAAAACGAAAAGATTCTGCGCTGGAGACTAGAGTTATCCTGTTACAAATATGATATCATATACAGACCTGGGTCCCAAAACACGGCAGCAGACGCTCTATCCCGAGTCAGCGCTTACATGAATGTTAATAAATTGAAAGGACTCCACGACGCCCTGGGTCATCCTGGTGTTGCTAGGATGTACCATTGGGTACGCTCTAAAAACCTTCCTTATTCAGCTAACGATGTCAAATCGATGACGGCATGCTGCAAGATCTGCGCTGAGATAAAGCCAAGATTCTTGAAGGTAAAGGGCAAACTAATTAAAGCTACATCACCATTTGAACGATTAAATATTGATTTTAAAGGCCCTCTTCCTTCCAATACTAATAACAAATACATACTAACAATCATAGATGAATACAGTCGGTTTCCCTTCGCTTATCCGTGCAAAGACATGACCTCCTCCACTGTCATCAAGTGCCTAAAGGATCTGTTCCTCACTTTCGGCCAACCACTATATATACACAGTGATAGAGGCACTTGTTTTATGTCAGAAGAATTTAAAAACTTTCTCAGGGACTCAAATATTGCATCCTCAAGAACAACACCGTACAACCCACAGGGTAACGGGCAAGTTGAACGCTTAAATGGAACTCTCTGGCGCACAATCCAGCTCAAATTGCGCTCCCAAGGACTTGCTACGGAGAATTGGGAAACAGTAATAAAAGACGCCCTTCATTGCGTCCGTTCTTTATTGTGTACAGCGATCAACGCCACCCCTCATGAGAAACTTTTTGCGTACCCTAGAAGATCACCTAATGGGGATTCTTTACCGTCATGGCTGTCTTCCCCTGGGCCGGTCCTGATAAAGAAGAATGTTCGCCACTCGAAGTCAGATCCCCTGGTGGAGGAAGCCGAACTTATCGAAACCAGTCCTTATTATTCTTTGATAAGACGCGCAGACGGTAGCACCACGACGGTGTCGAATAGGCAACTGGCACCCTTCCCAAATTGCGATGAGCAAGAAATACAAGAGCAAGACAATGTCCTAGATGAGCAAGAGGAACGAGGCGATGTACCTCCGACCGAGTCTCAGCCCCAAACTTCACAGCCGGACACTTCACAGCCGGAAACTTCACAGCCGGACACTACACAGCCGGATACAAGCAGGAAACGTGTTCGAAGATTACCATCTCGTTTTAAAGATTATATAATGGATTATATAATGGGGGATGGAAACTCTACTGGGGAAGAATGAGGTGGTATACCTACTGGCTGAATGTTTCCTGTATAGTTGACACATTTATTAAAACTCTATTACCTGTCTGTCATTCCTATGTAACTTTTATAAGTTAATAAAAGCCATAATTCATGGTTATTCGTTTAATTCCGTAACAATGCTATTTAGGGCAACACTCACAAAGGGGTCACTTTTTGATAATCCTAGCTCAAGATGTACCTCGGGACGTATAACCAGTGAACAGAAATTGCCACTAAAAAGGGGAAAGTGAGGGGAACTATGAGTAGGAGCCTGAAGTGCTGTAAATCTTAAGTAACTAATGACAAGGCACGGAGTAGGTTTATGTGACCAATATGCTGAAGATTCAACGCGACCAGCTAACGCCTGCAATTTAGAACGCAGAGGATGATTAGAAAACTGCAAACTGCGAAATAAAAACCGGTCTGATAAATATTGCCGTCTTATATGTAACGGTGCATCTACACATTCCACCTGAAGAGCATTGATGAATGGCTGAAGATTCGAATGTCGCCATGAATGAACTAGTTACATTACTGTCATCTACTATAACCAAATACACAGAACAAACCAACGTACCTAGGAAACTAAGAATTATAAAGCCTTGGATAACTACAGGCCTTTTGAAATGTATGAAACACAGAGATAAATTACACATGACAGCCAAGAAGTCACCAGACAATTTGATATTACACGTGACATACACGCGCTATAGAAATTTTTGTAATGCGCTTTTGCGTAAATTGAGGGTTGCATATGAGAAGAGCGAACTTGAAAAATGTAACGGTAACCCAAAATTGCTATGGAAAACTATTAAGGAAATTACGAATACCGGCAAAATACACTCCAGTCCAGATGAATTATTAAAAATATCCGATAACCCTAAAGCTTCTTTAAATAATGTTTGTTCTTTCTTTAGCAGTATAGGTAAAGACATGGCAGAGGCAATACTAAACGACCCTATTAAAACACCTCTAACTCGAGATAAACTTCCAGATTGCGTATACGTGTCGCCGAATACGGCCATCAATTCACTTGTTATACTAAAAGTTGACGTCAGTGATGTGAATGCCATTCTATCAAAACTTCGAAGCGACTGCGCAGTAGGTTGGGATGGAATCCCGATATCGCTTATAAAGACATGTGGCCACACTCTCATACCAGTGATTACACACATATGTAATCTTTGCATAGACACAGGAGTCTTCCCAGATTGTCTAAAGAAAGCCGTTGTACACCCAATCTATAAAGGCGGAAACAGGAACTGTGTCAATAATTATAGGCCAATATCTGTTCTGCCCTCGATCTCAAAAATTCTAGAAACGATTCTAAACAATAATCTTAGAAGATTTTTAGATAGGTTCAAAATTATTGCTGACAACCAGTATGGCTTTAGGTCTGGTGTTTCGACTGAAGATGCTGTATTAGATCTCACGCAAAGTATAGCAAAGACACTGGACAACAAAACTAAGTGCCTTGGCATATTTTTGGACTTATCGAAGGCTTTCGACACGGTTTCTATTCCCAAACTAATAGCTAAGTTAGAGTGTGTAGGCGTGCGTGGTATAGCTTTGAAATTGTTTTCTAATTACTTGACAAATCGTACCCAGCTAGTTAAAATAGGTTCGAGGCACAGTGATGACACTTTGGTGTCTTTTGGTGTGCCTCAGGGAAGTATATTAGGTCCCACGCTCTTCCAAATCTATATAAACGACCTCTGTAAGTTGATGATACCTAATGGAAAGATCTATACATATGCAGATGACACGGCAATTGTAATTCATGGGGCCACGTGGGATGAAGTGCAAACTAGGGCTGAAACAGCACTAACATCTGTGATGACCTGGCTTCACCTAAACTTGTTGACGTTAAACCTGAATAAAACTCATTACATGCCCTTTGCAATCCGACGTGACTGCTTACCCCCAAACAGTTATTCTATTACAGCACACTCATGCCAAAATCGGCGGATTTCGTGCGCTTGTGATGCCATTGCTAGAACTAATAACGTGAAATATCTGGGGGTGCATTTAGATGAGAGGCTGAGATGGGACAAGCAGCTTGATATTCTAACCACCCGAACTATTCGTCTCATTCACATCTTTAAACGTCTGCGGGAATCGGCTGATTGTAAAATTCTCAATATGGTTTACCTTACTTTATGCCAGTCAGTCCTCGGATACTGTATAACCGTGTGGGGTGGAGCAGCGAAGACTTTTATTCTGAGAGCCCAGAGAGCCCAAAGAGCTGTGCTAAAGGTGATGATCGGGAAACCTTTTAGATACCCCACAGCAAAGCTCTATTCTGACTGCAAGGTTCTGACGGTACGTCAGCTGTTTGTTTTGCGATCTGTTCTCAGAGTCCATGGCTCTCTACTCCCACCTGACCCTAGAAAGCGTACATATGTTGCCCCAAGTGTAAAACACAAAACCTCTTTTGCAAAACATCAATACTACGTGTTAAGTTTTCACGTATACAACATTGTACATAAAAATCTAAATATAATAAACCTAAATAAATTTGATTTGAAATCTAAAATTAAGGACTGGCTCTTTCAGCAGGATTACAATAACACTGAATCCCTCTTGACATACATCGCTTAACAATTACATAACATTATTCAATTTGGAACTCAAACTGTACATATAAACAATCAACTCATAACACACAACACATACACTATCTATCCAATAAACTCACATTACACTTACGAACACACATAGTCTCTCTACTCCATACTCAAATAATCTGGAATTGAATGTTTACACCTATTTTTGTAATTAAACATACAGTAACTTAAATTACTTTAATTTATATTTTTATTTCTCTATATAATATATATATTTGTGAAGATAGGACGAAACCAAGGGCTCAACATGCGTGTACAGTTCAACTCGATCAGTTCGAATTACTGTCTCCTAAGACACAGGTATTCCCTAGTTTAGGAGGCAGGATTTATTGTTTTGTTACATAGAATTCTTTTTTTAAGGCATATACCTGCAAACTTTATCTATGTATGTTCTTGGTCAATAAAGTAATTATTATTCCCTTTATTTCTTTATACATACATATTATTCTACATTTTTAAATATTTATATAAAAACATACAAAAACATTTAAAAATATAAAAAATAGTGTTCCACCGATGGCGGGAGCGGGGTCCAAGCTACCGGTGGTTAGGGCTCCAGAGAGAGGAACCTCCTCACGATGCGGGCCGTATCGAGGAGTACTGCCTTTTGAATCAGGCCTTTGATCCAACTGCCTAACGAGAGCCTCAATAGATGTTGGTCGAGGCTCTTGGCTATCAAACCATTGGCCGATACGACAATCGGTACAATGACAGCCGAGTTCACATTCCACATGTCAACAACCTCGTGCGCCAAGTCGAGATATTTAATTTGCTTCTCTTTCTCAGCTTTCACGAGATTCCCGTCATGTGGAATGGTAACATCGACAATCATTGCGAGGCGCGCTAATCGATCTATCACTACTATATCAGGCTTATTTGCAACAATAGTCCTGTCAGTAATGATAGACCGATCCCAGTATAACGTGACATGGCCATTTTCAAGAACAGGGTCGGGCACATACTTATAATACGGTACCTCAGAATCCACAAGTTTATATTTCAAAGCAAGTTGCTGGTGGATAATCCTAGCTACTTGGTTATGCCTATGCAAATACTCGCCATTAGCCAAACGAGAACAACCAGAGATAATATGTCTGATGGACTCACCCGGATGGTGACATGCCCGACACACGTCAATCGTCCCGTCCTTCATAATATATCTCCGGTAGTTATTCGTTAAGATAACTTCGTCCATAATTGCACAGACGAAACCTTCAGTTTCCCCGAAAAGGTCACTGAATCGTAGCCAGGATACGGAGGCTAAGAAGTCTACATCGGGCTCATGAAGAGCCCGATAAAATCGCCCGTGAAGTTCCTTGCTTTGCCATATCATCTTGCGGTCATCAGTAGTAAGTATTATAGGCTTGTGCCAGTTCTCTTTCGCCATGGATAGCGGGGTAAGCCCCTTGTCTACCGTGACCACATCATGATGCATACCCACTACGGTTTTTAAAAAATGTTCTCTGAGACTGCATACTTCTCGGTTGTGGAGGATCTTCGCATTTAAAAAGCCTCGACCCCCGCACTTCCGCGGAATATACAGTCTCATCACCGATGATCGTGGATGATGCATCCTGTTTGCTGTCAGCAGTGTACGGACCCTTCTATCCAGGGCGTCGAGTTCGGTCTGAGTCCATTTAAGTATGCCGAAAGAGTACATCAAAACCGGCATGACCCACCCGTTGAAGGCGCGCACCTTATTTCCGCCCGAAAGAAGACTTTTTAATACCTTCTTCAGGCGACCAAAGAAGCGCTCCTTCAACGATTGCTTCATGTCAGCATCGTTGATACCTAACGCTTCCGACATACCCAAATATTTATAGCTCTCGAATGAGGAGAGGGATCTAAGGTATATGGAATCTGGGAGTGTAATTCCCTCGGATTCCATAATCTCCCCTCGATTTACATGCATGACTGCACATTTGTCCACACCAAATTCCATTCTGATGCTACTACTAAAAGTTTCAGTTACATTCAGTAGCTTCATCAGATGCAATTTATTGGGGGCAAAGAGTTTCAAATCATCCATGTAGAGAAGGTGAGATATGACCTGACCGCCTCTCCTCAATCGATAACCCAGACCTGAATCCTCCAGCCACGCGCCGCTTAGAGGATTCAGAGCTAAGCAGAACCATAGTGGACTCAGACTGTCGCCCTGGAATATTCCCCGCTTAATCCATACAGGTTCATCATTCCCCTGGATCTGTCGACTCCCTGGATAGCGAAGGACTGTCTTCCATTGCCCCATACACGACTTAAGAAAAGTGCGTAGAGTTGCATTTATCTTGTACAACTCCAGCACCCTCAAAAGCCATGTATGTGGCACCGAATCGTAGGCCTTCTTATAATCTATCCAGCAGGTTGAGAGATCCTTGCGGGATCGACGAACCTGTTGGCTGATGGCCATGTCTATGAGGAGTAGCTCCTTAGTACCACGGGACCCGCTCCTACATCCATTTTGAGAGACAGACATGATGGAGTTGCTGTCAAGATGTTTGTTT
The DNA here is from genome assembly GCA_037179545.1 of Sesamia inferens. Lineage (NCBI taxonomy): Eukaryota > Metazoa > Arthropoda > Insecta > Lepidoptera > Noctuidae > Sesamia > Sesamia inferens. Next base: position 21,074,104 of record CM073923.1, read on the forward strand.
ATTTTAGCTTTCAAAATGGATGTAAGAACTTTATAGACCGTTGGTAAACAAGTGATCGGTCTATAATTTTTGGGTTCCGCGGTGCTTCCTGATTTGTGGAGCAGGTGGGTAATTCCAGTTGTTAAGAACAGGGGTAGCGAACCAGAATCTAAGGATGACTGGAATTGCGATGCCAAACAAGTGTGTGAACTACTTAGCCATTTTAACCAAAAGTTATGCAGCCCGTCCGGTCCCGGTGATTTCCAGTTCGGTAACGAACGGACTGCTGTGGCTACGTCTGATGATGTTATGAAAATACTAGCCATTTCTGGTAAGTTTTCACACCCTTGTTTGATATCCTGTATCCAGTCACCCTCAGTGTGACAAACGGATACCGACCATATACCGCGCCAGAATGCACTTGTGGTGGCATCATCTGGGCGGTACACGTCAGCCTCGTTTTGTTCTGGTCGCTCCCAAGTTCTGTAAACCCACCTCTCATCGCTCTGGAACATGCGATTCTGCGTATATCGATCCACTCGCCGCTTATACCGCCGAATACGGCTCGCCCATGCACAAACTTTCTGCTTCAGGAAGTCGATGCGCTCTGTGACATTATTTATGTATTCTCGAGGGCTGATACCAGTCCCCGAGAATGCCTGTCTCACAAAGCGCATCACTCGTGGTCTAGTATTGCCCTCCCTGAAGCAGTATAGTTTGCCGATGAGTACCCTGGTCCCATCGATACGACGCTCGATTCTGCGTTGCCAGGCTGGTACGGCTGGTTTTGGTCGACTAGCTTCGTCACAATTTGGGAACTTGACTTTGGCTAATCGACATGCCGCTACAGCCGCGCAATACAGGATCGAGTGTGTATCAATGAGATCCCCGCTGCTCTCGAAGAAATTCTTGAGCTGCGAGTCCAAAGCACACACCAGCGCCCTATTTTTTTTGTGCATAGGTAGCCGTGGTAACCGGGGTCTAAGGTTGGTCGGAGTGGATCTATAGTCGCGGAACGCATCCTCCAGTGCGCTCCTCAGTCGGTCGTTATACTGGCTACTTACTGTTTCAACCCTATCATCCTCTTCTTCGACACGATTGGACCGCGGCGGAACAGCATCAATAATTGACGCTTGTGCCGCGGTCTGGGTCAGAGTCGGGGCGATTTGGTTGCTCAGTACCTCTGAGCGCAGCCTATCAAGTGCGATATCGTCCAACCTGTGATTGCGCTGGATGACCCGCACCTGATCCGATAGTCGTTGGGCCGAGACGTTGACAGTTGGTTCCAGTGCCTGAAACAAAGACAGCATCCTTTCACGGTACGCAGTGAGGTTAATTCCCCCCTCTGTAGCCCCGTAATATGCGCGCATGACGTTCTCATTCATTGTCTGAGTCCATCTCATGCGCTGCACACAACCACCGGCATCGGGGACCCGGCTCGGGGCCGGACGGCCCCTAAGTCCCAAGCTCTTCGGTGGCCGGCCTCTCCCCTGCCGACGTACAGGTGTTGGCGACGTCGGCGGAGAGAAATACTCGTCGCTCGAGCTCGACGCAACTACCGCGGCCGGTGTCGTCACAGCGTTCACAGTGAGGCTGGAGACCGGCGGCGGCGAGGCGGAGCTGGGCGACGAGTCCGGGGGTGGTGAGCGTGCACGTCGAGCGGCAGATCTTGTCAACATTTTCGATATTATTTTCTCATATTTATAATTTTTCTTCGTTTGGCATGACAGATGTCATAGGTTGTCTTGGCTATTTTTATTAAAAACATATTCCAAAAAATATTTTCCTTGTATATTTATAGGTTCCGATTTGTAGGTATTTCACGTATTAATATAAATTATATAAAAACAGCGTCTATTGTAATAATTATTTAGAAATGTGAAGAGACAAAATAATCCTTGATGTTGACGTTAATTATTATTATTATTATTATTCCTTTATTTCACTGTATATACATATAAATTACATTTTTAAATATTTCTATATAAACAATACATAAAAAACATTTAAAAATATAAAAAATAGTAGCCCACCGGCATCGGGAACAGGGTCCAAGCTACCGGCGGTCAGGGCCCCAGAGAGAGGAACTTCCTGACAATGCGAGCCGTGTCCAGAAGTACAGCTTTCTGAATCAAGCCTTTGATCCAGCTGCCTAACGAGAGCCTCTTGAGGTGTTGGTCGAGGCTCTTGGCTATTAAGCCATTGGCTGTCACGACTATCGGTACAATGATTGCTGAATCCACCTCCCACATGTCGACAACCTCGTGAGCCAAGTCAAGATACTTGATTTGTTTATCTTTCTCGGCTTTCACGAGGTTCTCATCATGCGGGATGGTTATGTCAACAATCATTGCACGCCGCTCTGATCGATCCACCATCACTATATCAGGCTTATTGGCAACAATAGTCCTATCAGTGATGATGGATCGATCCCAGTACAATGTGATATGGCCATTTTCGAGAACTGGGTCGGGCATATACCTGTAGTACGGCACCTCCGATTCCACAAGGTTGTATTTGAGAGCAAGTTGCTGATGAATTATCCTGGCTACAAGGTTGTGTCTATGCAAGTACTCTCCGTTAGCTAGACGAGAACACCCGGAGATAATATGCCTTATTGATTCCCCCGGCCGGTGACATGCCCGACAGATGTCAACTGTGCCGTCTTTCACAATAAATCTCCGGTAATTGTTCGTCATCATAACTTCGTCCATAATTGCACATACAAAACCTTCGGTTTCCCCAAAGAGGTCACCGAATCGTAGCCAGGCCACGGACGCTTGTAAATCTACATCAGGCCCGTGTAGGGCTCTGAAAAAGCGTCCGTGAAGCTCCTTGTTCTTCCATACCTCCATGCGATCATTGGTGTCAAGCACTGCTGGTTTACGCCAGTTCTCTTTAGCCAAGGAGAGCGGAGTGAGGCCCTTGTCAACCGCGACCACATCTCGATGCATCCCCACGTCGGTTTCTAGAAAATATTCCCTGAGACTGCATACCTCGCGATTGTGGAGGGTCTTAGCGTTTAAAAAGCCACGACCTCCACATTTTCGCGGGATATACAGCCTCATAACCGATGATCGTGGGTGATGCAATCGATTTGCAGTCAGCAGCGTACGGACCCTCTGATCCAGGGCGTCAAGTTCGGTTTGAGTCCATTTGAGTATGCCGAAAGAGTACATCAATACCGGCATGACCCAACCGTTGAAAGCACGCACCTTGTTTCCGCCTGATAGAAGACTATTAAGTACTTTTTTCAGGCGGCCAAAGAAGCGTTCCTTCAACGATTGCTTCATGTCAGTAACATTGATGCCCAACGCTTCCGACATACCCAAATACTTATAGGTTTCGGATGCGGAGAGGGCTCTAAGGTTTATGGAACTCGTGAGTTGGGTTCCCACGGATTCCATAATCTCTCCTCGCTTTACATGCATGACCGCACATTTGTCCACACCAAATTCCATCCTAATGGAGCTATTGAAAGTTTCAGTAATTTTCAGTAGCTCCTTCAGTTGTAAATTGTTGGGAGCAAAAAGTTTCAGATCATCCATGTAAAGGAGGTGCGATATAACCTGACCACCTCTCCTCAACCGATAGCCTAGACCTGAATCCTCCAATAGTGTGCTTAGAGGATTCAATGCTAAGCAAAACCAAAGCGGACTCAAACTGTCGCCCTGAAATATACCTCGCTCGATCCTTATCGGTTCGCTATTCCTCTGAATATTTCGACATCCTGGATAGCGAAGGACTGTCCTCCATTGCCCCATACACGTCATCAGGAAGGTGCGTAGAGTTGTATCCACTTTATACAACTCCAGCACCCGCATGAGCCATGTATGTGGCACTGAGTCATAGGCCTTCTTATAATCTATCCAACATGTCGACAGATCCTTTCGGGAACGACGAACTTGTTGGCTAATGGTCATATCAATGAGGAGTAGCTCCTTAGTACCGCGGGACCCGCTCCTACATCCATTTTGAGAGGCAGACATGATAGCGTTACTGTCAATATGTTTGTTAATTTTAGTTTTCAAAATGGATGTAAGAACTTTATAGACCGTCGGTAAACAGGTGATCGGTCTATAATTTTTGGGTTCCGCGGTGCTACCTGATTTATGGAGCAATAGCAATATTATTATTATTATTATTATTATTATTGATAGGACTTGATTTCATTGCCCCTGTTACAATTCTAAAAGCTTTTGATTGTATCTTGTCTAACTTTTCAAAACCTTTTTTTTGACCCGGTTTCAACAAAAATGTCCCATAATCCAATCGACTTCTAATAATAGCATTATAAACAAGCTTCAGGCAAAATGGGTGAGCACCCCACCATACACCAGCAAGGCTTCGAAGCATGTTCAACTGCCTCTCACATTTAACTGCCACATCCTCGCAATGAGGAACTCCTGTAAGTCTGGCATCTAAGATTACACCTAGAAATCTCACCTCACTCTTGACAGGCAATGGGTTATTTTTAAAGTAAACAGTAAATGAAGGGGGTAGAATAGCTCTAGAAAAAAGGACAACAGAACTCTTTGATGGGGACACTTCTAAACCATTACTATCAAGCCATTTACCTAGTAAACTAAGAGAGAATGACAAGGATGAGCAAGCTTTTTCAACAGAACGATGGGTAAAGTAGATTAACAGATCATCAGCGTACTGTAAAACTTTAACATTTTTGTCCAGAGCAGACTCTAAATCATGTGAATAAATGTTAAACAATAATGGACTTAATACAGAGCCCTGAGGAAGACCACGCCAAACATGTCTGAACTCGTTGCTAGAATTTTCCGTATCCAGTTGAATAATTCTTTCAAATAAAGCATTAATGATAAAGTTGCTCAAAAACATAGGAACGCCAAGGAACTTTAACTTATCATAAAGAATAGACAAAACGACGTTATCATAAGCAGATGTAATGTCAAGAAAAGCAGCTACGGTGGAATGATTATCAGAAAATGCCAGTCTTAAATCGGTGATGAATATGCCAATACTGTCCATAGTGCCCTTGCCACGCCGAAACCCATATTGATGGTTACTAAGTAAGTTCTTACTTTCCACATACCATTCTAAGCGATTTTTAACCAGATGTTCAGTAATTTTCATTAATACAGATGACAAAGCAATAGGACGATAGGACAGGGCATCTGAAGGATTTTTATTGGGTTTCAGAATTGGCAAAACCACCTGAGATCTCCAAGATAACGGGACATTTCCGGAAACCATAACAGTATTAATGACTTTTAAGAAGTATTCCAATGTTTCATTACTACAATTAACAATAAAAGAATATGGGATACCGTCTATTCCAGGTGCTGAGTCTTTGACTTTGGTTAATACGCCTTGAATTTCAGATAAAGAGAAAAGGCCGTCAAATCCAGTTGTAGGAAGAGGAAGTAAACAAGAGGATAAGCGTATGTTTTCCGGAACAGAAGGAGGTGCTAACCTGTTCAAAAATTGATCAGTAAGAGGAGCCGGCAGAAAAACAGAAGATGATTCAGTAAATACAGATCTGAATCTACGAATGTTGTTCCATATTACAGAAGGTAGAATGTCAGGAGATATAGATAAACAAAAGGATCTCCAGCTTTCAATTTTTTTAGTTTTAAATAGTTTACTACACACATCAAAAGTGTCTAGGGATCAACATATATTTTTGCAATAACTTTTCTCCTGATTGATATTAATTAAAATTTTCTTTAAGGATTCATCAAATAAAGTGTTTTCGTTTGTCACAGTAACGATAAACCAAGTCACCTTTGCATTAATAAAGAAATTTGCCATTTTCCTAATAAAGGGATATTTGACATTTGAACCACTAACACAAAAGTTCGAAAAAAAGACTGAAATAACAGTTTTCTCTAAAATTTTATTAGGTAACTTAAACAATTAATAATCCGTGTTTCTACCGCGAACACTAACAACACAAGAACATCGGTTTGGCATACTCAAAATGAGTTCATCCAAATCACGCTGTGGAATGGCCGCCCATGTTCGTTGCAACAACAAAAAAAGGTCTTCTTGCGACTGGATACCCTCCATATTCGGTAGAGCTCTTCTCTGTAGCATATGCTACTATGTACATGCATGCTCAATCGGGTTCAAGTCTGGCGACTGAGCAGGCCAGGGCAGGACATTGATGTTAGCTGCGGCGAGAGTCTGTCTTACAACTCTTGCGGTGTGCGGTCGTGCATTATCATGCATTAACTGAAATAAGGGACCGATTTGCACTTGTAGAGGAACGATGACGTCTGATACAATCGTCTCAGCATAAATTTGAGCGTTGAGGTTGCCTCTGATCCAAATCAACTCAGTTCTTCCGCCGATCCAAATACCCGCCCATACCATGATGGTTCCACCACTATAAGGATGGACTTCCTGGCAGGATTTTAATCGCTGTTGGCGTCCAGGAGTTCTCCAGTGTCGTATACGTCTTGTATCCGGTCTCATACCAAAACGAGACTCATCAGAAAAGCACACGAAACGCCATTGTTCTTCTGCCCAATTTCTGTGTTCAAGAGCCCATTGATATCGAATCCTACGATTGTGCATTGCTATAGGTGGTACCCGTAGCGGTCTTCGGGAATGAAGGTTCACTTCATGCAAGCGGTTTCTGACTGTTTGGTCGCTAATTAAGTTCCCTGAAGAGTGATGAAGCCTCACGGCTAACATCATGGCGGTTATTGTTGGAGCTCTTCGAGTTAAGATTTGAATGTATCGGTCTTGTCTCCGTGTGGTGCAGCGATACCGTCCTCCATGGCGCTCAGCCACGGTACCAGTGCTTCGGTAACGTGTCCAAAGTCGACTGATAACACTCTGACTTGTATTCAGAGCTAAAGCCACAGTACGTTGCCGGGAACCAGCTTCTATCATTCCCACGGCTCTGAGCATTTCTTCCCTGCTTAAATGACGTCGCCGCTCCATAATAACGTTGGTTTTAATCAGTAGTAGGGAAACAGTAGCACTAATAATGTCTTCAATGCGTTGTATGTTTTTATAGGGAAAATATTGACAGCTGATTTTCATCTTTTACTCGAATTTGATTCACAGTTCCTGATTCAAATTATGAAATGCACCAAAAAGGATCCATATAAATTTATAAAATCATAAATTTATTACAAAGCCACATCTCAATCTCAAGAAATCCGCATAAAAATGCTTGATCCCTAGACACTTTTGATGTGTGTAGTTTCATTTATTACCTCACATAAAATTCTGAAGTTATCTGATGAGCAAAATTCCGCATATGCCACCTCTGCTTCCTTCCTCTTTCTAACAGCTTGTGTACACTCCTCGTCCCACCAAGGGGGAGAGAGAATGTATCTCATACCACCACTCTTAATAGGGAAAATCTCATCAGCCACTTCCAACATTGCTTTTGCTAAATTTTCCACACAAGAAGCTTCTTCACCTAGTAATACTACTGGTAAAACTCTAATTCTTTCCTCCAAGCGTTCCCGGTATAACTGCCAATTTGCCTTACCTAACTTATATTTTAAACGAGGTGGACGTTTTAAAGGAGAATTGAATTTAACAGGGAAAGAAAGTAGTATTGGGAAGTGGTCACTACCATACGACGACGGTAATGTATTCCAATATAAAATAAATGCCACGAGATTAGCTGTACAAATTGATAGATCGGGGGCATTAGCATTCTCCCCAGGAGCTGTGCGTCTTGTTGGTACACCAGAATTAAGTACACATAGCTCATGGTCGTCAATTATTTCACTTAATGTGCCTCCAAATACATTATCAACACCACTACCCCAAGATGTATGTTGGCAGTTAAGATCTCCTAAAATAATATACGGTTTGGGTAACCTTGACAATATATCAGCAATTTCAACGAAAACAGAAGTAGAAGGATGGGGTACATATAATGAAACAAAACATACATTCTGTATAATCGCAGCAATAATCGAAATATTATTGGAATGTGATTGTATTGGAAAATGTTCAAAATTAGTAGAATTTTTAACAAGTATAGCAACACCGCCATACCCGTCAACGCGATCTTCTCGTAAACATTTATAACCTGAAATTTTAAATAAACTTGTAGGCTTAACCCATTACTTCCCAAGCATTGAAAATATTGGATTTTTTTGATGAAATCTTGTATTAGGGCTCTTAATATGTTAAGAAAAAATAATATGGCAAAAAAATAAATTAAAAAAAAACGGTTTCGCTGACTCAGCATGTCCTATAAATAGGACAGTGGGAACATATGGTCAGGAAAAAGTAAAGATAAGAATTATATGGAAATCAGCTTTATTTAAAAATAGGACCAGTAACAGTATCAGAAATAATGTAATAAAAGCTTATTTTGTATGATAAGGTATGAAACAATCACTGCAGAGTGTTTTTTCACATTTAGAACAAAATATTAAAGGCTTTTTTTTACAGCCTTGTCCTTGGCAACGTCTTTGTTTGTCCCTCTTGGTCATATAGTGACCATAGTTGTCAAATCTTATAGGTTGTAAAAGAACTTCTGAAGTACCTGATGTAAGCTTATTTACTTTGCCTTCCGATTTTTTCATCCAAGAAAAACATACCCTTCTTCTGAAATCAAGCAGAGGTATGGTCTCATCTTTATTTACCTGGTTATAAATAATCCATGCATTGACTAGAGTCATGTCCAAAACACGGATTACTAGAGGCCAATACCATTTTTTACCTCTAAAGCGGATTGGATACTTAGAAATAAGCCAATCATGTTTATCCACTCCTCCCATGTTTTTATTATAATTATGAATAAGCTTTGGCTGATTCACAGCAACTTTGGCCTTTTCTACCTTTGAGTACCTATTAGTTTTTACAAAAGGTTCAACAGTATCAAAATTAGTTAAGAGACATACTACATTGTTATCATGCCATTTCACGCATAATATTTCATTATTTTTATCGAAACGATGATCGGAATAACCACGTTCTTGCTTCTTCATTTCTTGTTTGGTCATGATTGGACATTTCTTAGTCCTATTGTCTCTGACTGTCCCTGTAGCTCTGAACCCTTCAGATTTCAAGTCAATCAACAATTGCATACTGCTGAAGAAGTTATCGAAGTAGACTACATGTGCACTAGGATCAGTACATACTGTAAGCAACTTTTTTACCGCTCTTGAACCCAAGCCATCACCAGTATTACAAGATATTTGAGGATCCTTTCCTGTATAAAGCGAAAAGTTATAACAATATCCGCTTACTCCACACAGTGCCCAAAGCTTGTATCCAAATCTTACTGGTTTACCTTTTATAAACTGTTTGATACCATGGTGACCAAAGTATTTGACGATCATTTCATCAACAGCTAAGTTGGATTCAAAAACACCAAACTTTTGGAATGATTTATTAGCTTTATCGATAAATGGGCGAATTTTGAAAGCTTTGTCACTATTATCAATTCTTGAATTGTCATTGAAATGTAAATATGATTTAATTTTATCAAAACGATTCCGAGACATCGCTCGTTCAACAAATGGAATGTGTACATCATCATCTCTGCACCAATATAGTTTGCTTTGAGGCAAGTGGAGATACGAAGAGAAAAACAAAATTCCTATGAATACTTTTAGCTCATTCACGGTAAGATTGAAGTTCAAATCATTTTTATAATTTTTGGCATAGGTTACTGTTTCATGCACTATATATTCTAGAATCTGGTCACATAACAAGTGTTCGAATATTTCTACCGCAGATTTTCCTTCCAATTCCGTAATCATATTTTCTAAACATTGTTTAGCAGTATTAGATTCCGGCTGAATTTCAGAATATACAGGTTCACACTTACGCCAAATGACTGTCTTGTTGGTCCGAGATGTGGTTTGAGTAGGAAGATCTTCCTCGACGTTATCAATTGTACATGAAAATTCCACTTGACCAGCCACATCTGACACTGGCAGAACTCCCATATCGTCGTCATTACCTTCTTCTATATCAGTCATTTCATCCACTTCATCCGGGGGCAATATCGCAACTTCCAAGTCATTGAACTCCTCGTCACTACAATCTTCAATATCTTGAAGATACTCGGTGATTTCAGACACCATCAATGCTTTTTTATATTTTCATATTTTCTTCTCACTGCATCCATGATCTATAAACAATAATTATACATATATAGTAAGTATAAAAATTATATTATATATATATAAATATATATATACATATACCATCCCAAACTAAACAAATATATCGTTAACCACTTGATAAGAAACAAAATCTAATATTTTTGCTTACCTCCTTTGCTTTCCTCAATCTTATAAAAAAATCACAATTTTTTATATTACGAGATGTGTTGTGCTTGACGAAGACTTATCGACTAAAGTAAAGTTTACGAAACACTTGCAAGAAACAAAACAATAGACACGTTTGAACTTATAGCGAGCGTAACAGGATCGAACACGCTTTCACGGCTACTTGTAAAGACATGTTCCCAGTGTCATATTTATAGTACGCCTTTTTTTGAATTAGTATCACAAGCTTCCAAATAATATTTTGTTTTAGTTTTTAATTATAATAGATTCAGTAGAGATCTAAAAATCTATTTGATGGACTTTGAAGCTGATAACTTTTTATTTTCGGTTTTTTATAATCAAATCATAATACTCTTTTTAAGCTGACGAATTTCCTCAATTTAAAAATATGTATATTATAAATACGATAACTTTTTTAAGAGCGAAAAAAAAATATTTTATTGGGAAAATAGTGTGAAAATACGAATTTCATCAAAACCAATAAAAATAATAACCCTAACATAGAAAAAAAAAATGTTGAATATAGTGTCCTAAAAATAGGACAGTGGGGAGGAATGGGTTAAGCCAAGTTTATTGTAAAGCAGCAACAAAAGGCTCATATTTATTAATCAGATGTATTAAATCACTTTTTTTCGGAACTACACTACGACAGTTCCACTGTAAGACTTTGGGCAAGCTGTTGTTGTCCATTGTTGGAAGATTTGGGGATTTCTGATAATATTCCAGATAATGAAGCAGCGATGGACGGTGTAATTATATTAGATTGAGACAATAAGTTAATAAGAACAACAATTATTTCAGCAACTGAATTATTTGAAGAGTTTTTGGGAGTTTGTAAAGCACACCCATTAGCCGGAGGGGGCATATTATAATCCTTAATAATATCATTATGACTGTCTTTATTATATCCTTTAGTCAATCTAGGAGGAGATCTCGGTTTTAGAAATACTGTCTTTTTATATGAAGTCAAAGTTTGACTTTGAGAAGTAGAATTATGAGTTGAAGAAAAAGTATTTGTAGGCACATTTGGTGTAGATGCCAAAGCATCAGCATATGAAATCTTTGAAATAGGTGGGTGTAACTTAAATGCTTCTGCATATGAAATACAGCTTTTTGCCATAGTTTCTTTAATAGCTTTTTGCCTTTCATATTCCAAACAAGATTTACTAGTGGCAAGGTGAAAGCCCTTGCATAGACAACATAATAAATCATCCTCAGTAACTGAACAGCTATCCCCAGAGTGCTCTTGTCCACATTTATAACATCTAGGTTTGGACCTACATTGTACCTTCACATGGCCGTAACGGCAACAATTGTAGCATTGAATAGTAGGGTAAATGTATAGATCTACCAATAAAGATGTGTAGCAAACAAATATGCGTTTTGGCAAAACTTGGCCATCGAAGGTCAAAACTACAGTCTCAGTTGGCTTGAATTCATACTTGCCTTCAACAGTAATTTTCTTCTTAATACGTCTTACTTTAAGAATTGCACCGACACCAATGGGAACATTAATGTTTTCTTTTATTTCTTCGTCAGACCACTCAGCAGGAATACCACGAACTACTCCTAGCCGGGTTACACTAAATGCTGGTATAAAAACTTTGTAATCTTTGTTAATATTACTATTTGTCAAGAATATATTAGCCTCATGGTATGTCATAAATGATATGCAAAGTCTATTACGTCCTATACGTTTTAAACTTCCATTTACAATAGAATGGATATTATTTTTCTTTAAAAAGTGGCCGAAAGAAATTGGATGCAACGTAATATTGTCATTAGGGGATTGCTGTTTTCTTTGTACATGTACCACATAAGGAGCAGTATCGGTATTTTCATATAAAAGTCGAGCAACAGTAGTTGGAACATTTTTAGGAACAGATAAATTTTCATCCTCCTGATTGCTTGTCAATCTAGACGTTTTGTTATCAGAGCTAGAAGATGAAGGTTGGGTAAGTTCAACAAGCACTTTATCATCAACAGAGGAACGACATTGGCAATCAGAATCTCTTGTCTTTTTATTACTGCCATGCTTTCGTCTTTTCTTATTGCAATGTTTACAAATACGATGTGCACTGATTCTTTTACGTTTGGAATTTCCCAAGGACAGAGAACTATCAGTATCAAAACTACTTTCATTGATAGATGCATTGGGGTTATCACAATCCATGTTATTGTTTTGTATAGTTACGACATAACCAATGTCGGGGGCCGTGCCCCCTGGATCCTGAGGAGGATCCATATAAATAAAATTTTAAGGACTTACCAATTTAGGCGGCAAAACTATATACACAATATACACAGAAAAATATATGTAACTGGACTTATATACACAAAACTACAATATTTACATAACTAAAAACTAAAAATACTCATGAAATGATCCAAACCAATACGAAAATAGACTATTTAACAATTAAAATTATTTTTTCCACAAAAACCGCGTCCGCCAAATTCAACGATTCCCGCGCTTTTTCAATCAAATTATTTTGAAATCAAAATGACATCTCATTTTTTTTTTTGTATCGCAGGCTTTGTGAATTGTCCACAGACACATTGAGCTTGTTTATTATTTTTGTTTAGATGAATAGCCTGCCGACATCGGTATCTCAGATGTAAAAACTTGCGTGTGTCGAAAATAGTATTACGGTAAGCAATTATTTTCTATATTATTTAACAAACGCTAGTTTGAGACACCGTTGCCTCGTCGGAAAGAAAGAAAGAGAGGAAACGAAGTTTCGTCTATCTTTATCTTTCAAAATCACAATCATCTACGAGGAAAGAGATAGTGCTAGACCGAAAGCAAAGGCCATCTCTCTTACTCTTTTCTCCTAGTCGGCTTCACGCGGGAAACGAAAGGAGACAGGTTAGTTTATGTTAGGATATAAACTTACTCAAGTCCAGGCTGTATGGCTTACTATGCCTTTGCCTTTTCCGTTCAGAAGTAGGTACGGAAAGAAGACGGAAGTGAACCAAAAAAAAAAAACTTTGCCGCATATAATCTCAAATCTGTAACTCTTTGGTAGGTTGTTTTGGCGGGAAAGTCAAGCTGAGTGTCACGCTCATTTTTCATTGGACTTTTAAAATTATTTATAGTGTTGTTTACTAAATAAAAGTGCGTGATTTATGTAGTAAAAAGTGCAATCAGTAAATAATTCATAAAGAACAGTGAAATATCGCAGCATAGTGGCCACATCATGACTTTGTCTCAAACCTCCATCGTAAGACGGATCACGCTGTCTTTTTCGACAAGAACAATTCATTACGTGACATTGGCTAAATGCACAAACCGTGCGAAGCTATAAAAGAAAGAAAGAAACTCTTTGGTAGAAAAAAAGCGCGGGAAACCTTGAACGTGGCGGGCGAGTTTTTTCTGCTTCTTTAAGTTTTTATTGGTAAAAAGTGTAAATAATAGTATCATTTAGGTGGTTGTATATATAATTAATTTTAATTTTACATATATAGTTTAGTAGTTCTATATTGCTGATTTAGGTAAGTTTTTTTTCTTTTTCTCTTCATGATGGACGACGACCCAGACGACCCTGGTGGAGGCTCGCCTCCGGAAGTTTCGCTTGTAGTCACGGTTCCACATTCAGAAATGGATACAGAGGGCTCCCTTCTAGATACAGATGCTTCCGAGACCAAAAGCAATAATAAGAGAAAACGTATTTCCTCTCGTAAAATATGCAGGCACTGTAATAAAAAACGCAGGCGCCATAAATCTTCTGAAACAATATGTGAAAATGACTGTCAATGTGCTTCTAAGAATGCTCAATCCGAATTTATACCCCCTAATTCAACTATCACTTCACAACCACAATCCTCCCAACAACCCAATGCTCATAAACAATCATCTGACCCAAGCACATTGGTAGGTAGAAAACTATATGAGGCGAATGATGCAGCTCCTTACACAATCCACATCCAAAAGATACAAACAAGTCCAAATGATAATGTTTTTATTCACCCAGTCTCTTTTGGTCATTTTCTAAAAAAGAATTGCATTAAAAATATAGTAAATGGTAGTCTGAAAAAAATAGGCAGAAACAGGGTTTTAATCTCATTTACCAATTTCACAGATGCAAATTCTTTTCTAGAAAATAAAACATTGGAACAATACAACAGCTATAAGGCCTTTATACCCTCCTCATCAGTCACCCGGATGGGTGTGGTTAGAGGAGTCCCTAAGGATTGGTCTGAGGAGGATATACTGAATAACATATCTGTGCCTATTGGATGTGGAAAAATTTTAAAAGTACGACGCATCAATAGAAAACATATTGTGGATGGTAAACCAAACTACATTCCTGTTGAAACTGTTGTAATAACATTTGACGGCCAGGTGTTACCCAAAAGAATATTCTTATGTTACAACTCTCTTCCTGTTGAGCTTTATATCTTCCCAACAGTCCAGTGTTTCAACTGCTGTCGATATGGACACATCAAATCACAGTGCCGCTCAGCTCCACGGTGTTTTAAATGCGGTAATAACCATACTGGGGACAGTTGCAATGTAGATGAGGATGAGGCTATATGCTTTCTTTGTTCCGGATCCCACTTTGCCACAAATAGGAAATGCCCAGAGTTTAGTCGCCAAAAAGCCATTAAGGAAACTATGGCTAACAATTGCATTTCATATGCAGAAGCAGTTAAGTTGCATCCTCCTGTTAACAAAGCATATTCAGAAGTTTTAACTTCTGTTGCAGTTCCTTCACCACCTTTAAGGCAAACATTTGACTCCTCCTCCAAAGGTACTAGAAACAAACAAACAAGTTCATATAAAAAAACTGTATTTTTTAATAAACCCAATAATTCTCCTAAACATAGTACAGGATATGACAAATATACTCATTCTGCCCTAACAAAAGATTATGATATTCCTTTACCATCCATTGGCACAAATATTGACAGTAATAATTCTATAAATAATAAGTCAACTAGAGATTTAATTATCATTTTAATTAATTTGCTAACAAAGAATATGTCTGAACCGTCCAACGCTGCTATACAAAGTATTAGTCAACTTTTTAATAATATCAATAATGGATCAGCTGTCAACAATCCTTCAGTGGAATTGTCGCAGTGTTAACTCTAAAAAAAGCGATTTACTACATCTTATTAATGTATATAAACCTGTTGTTGTAGCATTGCAAGAAACCTGGTTGAAGCCAGGTTATTTATGTTTAAGAGAAGATAGAACAGATGGCTATGCTGGTGTTGCTCTGTTAATTCATGACAATACCTTTTCACCACATTCCCATTGCAAATCATAGTGTTGATTTTTCTATAATAGCTGTATCTATCAATAAAATATGTTTTGTATCTGTTTATGTTCCCCACCCTTCATCATCATTATACAACGAAATAGAAACCATAGTAGCAAAATTACCTAAACCATTTTTAATTATGGGTGACTTCAACGCTCAGCACCAGGCTTGGGGTAGCTCCAACTCTAGTTATTACGGGTCAAGGATATTAGACATTTTGGATTCTAATAACCTCTGTATCTTGAATACAGGTCTTGCAACACGTCTCACTAAACCTAATGAAGGGATCAGTGCCCCAGACCTCACGATAGCCAGTCCTAGTCTTGCGCCTACAGTGACCTGGAATACCCTGCCTTCGACTTTTGATAGCGACCATTATCCCGTAATAATAACTATGACAAAATTTATCAAATCTCTATCCAGACGCCCACCAAGATTAGCATACAAAATTAAAACTACTAATGACAGTATTGACAGTGACAGATGGAGAACGTTTAGTGAGCGAGTTGAGCAGAGACTATCCAACCTTCCTGAAAATGCATTAAATTCATCGACAATTCGGGCTGATTCTTTTGCATCACTCTTGTTGGACGCTGCTAATGAAACATTCCCAACTAAACGATGTAATAATAACATTCCGTCGCCCCCATGGTGGGACAATGAATGTTCTTTAGCAGTGCGCCAACGGAAAGAGGCTGAAGTAAAATATAAACAGTGTACAACATTAGAAAATTTTAATAACCTCACATTAATTATGAACAATACTCGTAAATTATTTAAAAGGAAGAAATGGGATGGTTGGCGTCGTTTCTGCACTTCGCTATCGCCTGACGTTTCTCCGTCATTAATATGGCAAAATATACGTCGATTCAGATCAGCATTTAAGGAAACAATACCTCACTATCTAGATGAATCCGTTGCAGATAAATTTTTAGACAAGATAGCTCCTCCTTTTGTTCCACAAATGTCCATCATTTCATCTCATCTCCCTTTCCAATCTCCCGTAGATGATGTAACGGGCCTTGACAGTCCTTTTACCCTTAAAGAATTGAAAGGTATTTTATCCTACGTAAAAGATTCTGCTCCAGGTCATGATGGTATTCCTTACTCATTCCTTGCAAATTTAAGCGACTCAAGTCTAATTTACTTTTTAAACATAATCAACTCCACAATAAGTTCTGGTATAATCCCTTCCTCATGGAAAATATACGAAGTCTTCCCCATTCTAAAACCAAATAAACCACCGTTAGATCCTAACTCTTACAGACCGATAGCCCTTGCCACTGTGTTTTCAAAACTAGCTGAACATTTAGTTAAAAACCGTTTAGAATGGTATGTAGAAAGTAAAGGTTTACTATCTCTGAGTCAGTATGGATTTAGGAAAGGAAAAAGTACCATGGACAGTCTAGGGATTTTCATTACAGATGCGAGATTGGCTTTTTCAAATAATGAATCCATGCTTGCTGTTTTCCTAGATATTTCTTCTGCATACGACAATGTTGATTTAAATGTTTTGAATACTAAACTTTATAAACTAAAAGTACCTCCCATATTCTGCAATTTCATTCTTAATCTTCTCTCAGGCAGACAATTACAAGTTGACATAGGTGAATCCGAAATGAAAACAAGATTAACCTGGAAAGGACTGCCTCAGGGTTCGGTGTTGAGCCCACTTCTTTATAATATATATACCTCTGATTTAGAATTCCATATTTCTGGTAAAGCCAATATTTTACAGTATGCAGACGATCTAGTTCTTTATGTATCAGGACGCTCTGTTGAAAAACTAAGTTCCTCTCTAAACGTCGCTCTAAAATTTCTTAAATCATGGTTGGACAATAATTCTTTATGTCTTAGTGTTAACAAAAGTAGCGCTGTTTTATTTTCTAGAATGCGTTTTCCTCCTCCATATTCAGTTGTGTATGATAATCAACAAATACCTGAAAATAGCGAAGTAAAATTTTTGGGTATCCTTCTAGACGGTAAACTTACAGGTTTACCACACTGTTATTATGTATTGGCTAGATGTGAACGTTTA
Organism: Sesamia inferens; assembly: GCA_037179545.1. Classification (NCBI taxonomy): domain Eukaryota; kingdom Metazoa; phylum Arthropoda; class Insecta; order Lepidoptera; family Noctuidae; genus Sesamia; species Sesamia inferens. Next base: position 21,091,647 of record CM073923.1, read on the forward strand.
TTAAATATTATGCGCTGTCTTTCTGGAGTTTGGTGGGGTTCCCATCCATTCGTGTTAAAATTATTGTATAACGCTATTATTAGAAGTATCTTAGACTATGGGACATATTTCTTAGAACCTTGTAGTGCTGTAGGTCTGACAAAGTTAGACTCAATTCAATCAAAAGCCTTGCGTATTATAACTGGTGCCATGAGGTCTAGCCCAATTAACGCACTCCAAGTGGAATCTTTGGACCCTCCTTTAAAACTTCGTAGACAGTACTTATGTGATAAATTCATTCTCAGAACTCTTCAATTTTCCAACCACCCACTTTATCAAAAACTTTTGTATCTTTAAAAAAAAATGAATGTTCGTCTTATTGGTCTAATAAATCTCTTCCATGCTCTATTATAAGTTTCCGTAAATTTACTTCACTTCAAGCTCCCACACACCGCTCTCAGTATCTTCCAATTTTTTCTGTCTGTTACGAAGCTCTTATTTTTTCCCCTCAAATAAACTATAACTTTATATCGCTAAAGAATGATCGTTATGCTAACTCTAACTTAAACTTCATAGTCGAAAGAGACTTTGCTGATAGGCATTACATTTACTGTGATGCTTCCAAGCACCCAGTTTCAGGCACGATTGGGGTAGCTGTATATCATGAACAATATAACATTCATCAAAAAATAAAATTACCTTCTGAAACATCAGTTTTTTCTGGAGAATGTTTTGGAATTTTAAAGTCCCTAGAATACGTACTTCTTGCGAAACTCAGCAAGTCTATTATTTTCACTGACTCGAAGTGTGCTTTACAAGCACTGCAAAAGTTTCCTTGGTCAGGTTCAAATCATCCCTATGTTATAGAGTCCAGACAGCTCCTACTAAATTGCAAATTTAAAAATCTTGATGTTTTTTTGGTGTGGATACCTAGCCATCACAATATTCGCGGCAATGAGATAGCAGACAAATTTGCTAAAGACGCTGTAAATGATGGTGATAAGTTTCCATATAATAATGTTGTATCTGACCTTCACTCTCTTCCTAAAGATCATCTGTATGAAGCCTGGGAAAATTTATGGAATATTTCAAGTAGTCGTAAAGGTCAATATTATAAACGTATACAACAAAGAATACCTCTCAAAGTATGGTTTTCCAAATTAAAACTTTCCAAGCTTGCAACCTCCAGTTTGATACGAATGCGCTTGGGTCATGTTTGCACAGCCTCTCACCTTGCTAGACTTGGGATTATTCACAATAATTTATGTTGTTGTGGTTGTGAGGAAGATTTGAATCATATATTTTTTGCATGCCCCAACCGTGACACTTCTTCATTCATTAACTCCCTTAATGAACTCTCTGTCCCTCTTCCTACATCAATCCCTACATTGTTAAGCTCTTTAAATTTTGATATTTATAATTTAATATCTACCTTTATAACTATAAAATAATAATAAAGTACAAGTTTTTTTTATTTCCCAACTCCCAATTTTAATTTCTATTTAATATATATGTTTGGTATATCTTTATTTATTTATTATATTACCACCAAACCTGATCATATTATCCTTTGTTCCAAAATTCCGTAATCCGTTCCTACGCATTTCAATGAATTTATTTGGTTTCCCTACCTTTATACTTGTAGTGGCAAATGCACAAACCGTGCGAGCCAAATAAAAAAAAAAAAAAAAAAAAAAAAACCTCTTTGGTACAGTTACAGTTTTGGAAAACTGAATCCCAGAGTAGATTTTCCTTTCTAGGTTTTACTAAAACTTAAATTGTACACAGGTGAATTTCTTGAAGAAATTACTGCCGAAAAAGCAGTTCAGTGATTGAATTACTATGTAGTAGATTCAAGATGATGTTTATTAAATTATTTGTTTATTCAAATGGGGAAAAATAAAATATGTTTTTAAAATAAGTATGCAATTTTATTAATCACTAAATGCAACAAATTAGTTTAGGAGTTGCTATCATCAAACTTGTCTGGGTGATTGACATAACAACTTATTCAAATACATCTAAGTCAGTATCAATATCAAGTCTTACAATCTATTGTAGTAATAAGGCATTTTTCATTAAAACACTCTTTCATATCAAACTATTAACCTCTCTTAACAATATGTGACAAAAATTTACACAGTCGACATTCCTGTCTCTTTATTTCATTATCTGAGATAAATATATTGCTTTTAAAATACAATATGTTCATTTATATATATTTAAATGATATAGTTAATAATTGAGTTCTTAATCCAGCAGCCCATCAATTGACATTTTTTACACCTCAAAAATAGTATTTTAAATAAATAAGTCTTTTCACTTCAAACACATTACAAGTATGATCATTATAAGGGTTTTTAGTTTACTTTTGACTTTAATCAACTAAGGCAGTTACAAATGTTACAGTTTTACTAAATTAATATTATATGCTAAATATTAGCTGTCCAAAATATACAATTATAAAAGATTAAAACTCAGAATCAGCATGGTTCGAAAGTTTTTGGACCTTGAGTGGCATGCATAGATCCATTAATTGCACTAAACTTTGTAAAGTAGGATCACAATACATAATAAAATTACAAAAAATAAATATTTACAAAATTAAAGATGCATTAAAAAATATTGCTGTCAATTTTTCACATTCGGTTGCAGAATTCATTCCTATCAATTGAGATCATAACTAATATTTTTATACATAGGTATAACATACCTATAGAAATTTTGGTGATTTGTGCTTGTTTTATTAATTTTTAGTGTACAATAACAGTAAGAGGAATGTTACCAGTAACATACTGTAGACAGATTTATTATAAATTAGAAGATAATGATAGGCAAGCATATGAGCACTACTATAGAAATTAATAGAATGCCTTGTGCAGATATAAAGATGTAGTAAACTGAGTGCATTTCAAAATATGTGGCAATATTTTTTTATTTTCTTGATTGCTCGCCTTTGTAATTTTTTTTTTCCATGTAATGTCCATATTTATCCTGTTTTTCTCTAGTGGTCTCTATTTACTATATTTCTAACAATGGCGAAGGTTAACAGTCTGTAAATTATTTGCACTACTGTAAGAACAACAAAATAATGAGCATCTTTTTTTTACAAAGCAATATTAAGAGTGATCAAAGTATACACAACACATTGAATTATGTTTTTAAAGTGTACTAATAAATTATTATTATTTTTTAATTATTATTATAAAGTTATTATTACTATCGAACAAAATACTTTCATCTATATTATTAAATTATGTTATTGTGATGTATTGTGAAATAGTATAACATATAGTTATTAACATATAGTTATTTTTAATGCTATCTTAGCATTAAAAATAACTAAAGTTCTTTGTTTATTGAATTCCTAGTCCATAACATTGCATGATTAAATCTTACGGACTTATTAATATATTCTGATGTAGAGTGATCGCCTGAAACACAGGTTTAATAAACCTAGCTCGGGTATGTCGCTAATTTTACATGATTATGTGTATAATAATACGTTCTGTATGACCTTATATATATTTTTAGTCACACATAATACCTAGCTTTTATTTAGGCAATAAGATATGTATGTATTTCTATAAGAATATTTTTGTCGTTTTTATTTTACAATGTTGTGTAAGTTTTTGAATAAAGATTATTATTATTATTATTTCGTTTATTTATATATATATACATATTAATTTACATTTTTAAATATTTATAAAAAACATAAAAACATTTAAAAATATAAAAAATAGTGTTCCACCGATGGCGGGAGCGGGGTCCAAGCTACCGGTGGTTAGAGCTCCAGAGACAGGAACCTCCTCACGATGCGGGCCGTATCAAGGAGTACTGCCCTTTGAATCTGGCCCTTGATCCAACTGCCTAACGAGAGCCTCAATAGATGTTGGTCGAGGCTCTTGGCTATCAAACCATTGGCCGATACGACAATCGGTACAATGACTGCCGAGTTCACATTCCACATGTCAACAATCTCGTGCGCCAAGTCGAGATATTTAATTTGTTTTTCTTTCTCAGCTTTCACGAGATTCCCGTCATGTGGAATGGTAACATCGATAATCATTGCAAGGCGCGCTAATCGATCCATCACCACTATATCAGGCTTATTGGAAACAATAGTCCTGTCAGTAATGATAGACCGATCCCAGTATAACGTGACATGGCCATTTTCAAGAACTGGGTCGGGCACATACTTATAATACGGTACCTCAGAATCCACAAGTTTATATTTCAAAGCAAGTTGCTGGTGGATAATCCTAGCTACTTGGTTATGTCTGTGCAAATACTCGCCGTTAGCTAAACGAGAACAACCAGAGATAATGTGTCTGATGGACTCACCCGGGTGGTGACATGCCCGACACACGTCAACCGTCCCGTCCTTCATAATATATCTCCGGTAGTTATTCGTCAAGATAACTTCGTCCATAATTGCACAGACGAAACCTTCAGTTTCCCCGAAAAGGTCACCGAATCGTAGCCAGGATACGGAAGCTAAGAAGTCAACATCGGGCTCATGAAGAGCCCGATAAAATCGCCCGTGAAGTTCCTTGCTTTGCCATATCATCCTGCGGTCATCAGTGGTAAGTATTATAGGTTTGTGCCAGTTCTCTTTCGCCATGGATAGCGGAGTAAGCCCCTTGTCTACTGTGACCACATCAAGATGCATACCCACTACGGTTTTTAAAAAATGTTCTCTGAGACTGCATACCTCTCGGTTGTGGAGGGTCTTCGCATTTAAAAAGCCTCGACCCCCGCACTTCCGCGGAATATACAGTCTCATCACCGATGATCGTGGGTGATGCATCCTGTTTGCTGTCAGCAGTGTACGGACCCTTCTATCCAGGGCGTCGAGTTCGGTCTGAGTCCATTTAAGTATGCCGAAAGAGTACATCAAAACCGGCATGACCCACCCGTTGAAGGCGCGCACCTTATTTCCGCCCGAAAGAAGACTATTTAATACCTTCCTCAGGCGACCAAAGAAGCGCTCCTTCAACGATTGCTTCATGTCAGCATCATTGATACCTAACGCTTCCGACATACCTAAATATTTATAGCTCTCGAATGAGGAGAGGGATCTAAGGTGTATGGAATCCGGGAGTGTAATTCCCTCGGATTCCATAATCTGCCCTCGCTTTACATGCATGACTGCACATTTATCCACGCCAAATTCCATTTTGATGCCGCTACTAAAAGTTTCTGTTACATTCAGTAGCTTTTATTTATTATTATTATTATTATTATTCCTTTATTAGTCTTTTTTTCTCATTAAGTTACATTTTTAAATATATTGATTTATAAAATACATACAAATACATTTAAAAATATAAAAAAATAGTGTTCCACCGATGACGGGAGCAGGGTCCAAGCTACCGGTGGTTAGGGCTCCAGAGACAGGAACCTCCTCACGATGCGGGCCGTATCAAGGAGTACTGCCTTTTGAATCAGGCCTTTGATCCAACTGCCTAACGAGAGCCTCAATAGATGTTGGTCGAGGCTCTTGGCTATCAGACCATTGGCCGATACGACAATCGGTACAATGACAGCCGAGTTCACATTCCACATGTCAACAACCTCGTGCGCCAAGTCGAGATACTTAATTTGTTTCTCTTTCTCAGCTTTCACGAGATTCCCGTCATGTGGAATGGTAACATCGACAATCATTGCGAGGCGCGCTAATCGATCTATCACTACTATATCAGGCTTATTTGCAACAATAGTCCTGTCAGTAATGATAGACCGATCCCAGTATAACGTGGCATGGTCATTTTCTAGAACTGGGTCGGGCACATACTTATAATACGGTACCTCAGAATCCACAAGTTTATATTTCAAAGCAAGTTGCTGGTGGATAATCCTAGCTACTTGGTTATGCCTGTGCAAATACTCGCCGTTAGCTAAACGAGAGCAACCAGAGATAATGTGTCTGATGGACTCACCCGGATGATGACATGCCCGACACACATCAATCGTCCCGTCCTTCATAATATATCTCCGGTAGTTATTCGTCAAGATAACTTCGTCCATAATTGCACAGATGAAACCTTCAGTTTCCCCGAAAAGGTCACTGAATCGTAGCCAGGAAACGGAAGCTAAGAAGTCTACATCGGGCTCATGAAGAGCCCGATAAAATCGCCCGTGAAGTTCCTTGCTTTGCCATATCATCTTGCGGTCATCTGTGGTAAGTATTATAGGCTTGTGCCAGTTCTCTTTCGCCATGGATAGCGGAGTAAGCCCCTTGTCTACTGTGACCACATCATGATGCATACCCACTACGGTTTTTAAAAAATGTTCTCTGAGACTGCATATCTCTCGGTTGTGGAGGGTCTTCGCATTTAAAAAGCCTCGACCCCCGCACTTCCGCGGAATATACAGTCTCATCACCGATGATCGTGGGTGATGCATCCTGTTTGCTGTCAGCAGTGTACGGACCCTTCTATCCAGGGCGTCGAGTTCGGTCTGAGTCCATTTAAGTATGCCGAAAGAGTACATCAAAACCGGCATGACCCACCCGTTGAAGGCGCGCACCTTATTTCCGCCCGAAAGAAGACTATTTAATACCTTCCTCAGGCGACCAAAGAAGCGCTCCTTCAACGATTGTTTCATGTCAGTATCGTTGATACCTAACGCTTCCGACATACCCAAATATTTATAGCTCTCGAATGAGGAGAGGGATCTAAGGTGTATGGAATCCGGGAGTGTAATTCCCTCGGATTCCATAATCTGCCCTCGCTTTACATGCATGACTGCACATTTATCCACGCCAAATTCCATTTTGATGCCACTACTAAAAGTTTCTGTTACATTCAGTAGCTTCATCAGATGCAATTTATTGGGGGCAAAGAGTTTCAAATCATCCATGTAGAGGAGGTGAGATATGACCTGACCACCTCTCTTCAATCGATAACCCAGACCTGAATCCTCCAGCAGTGTGCTTAGAGGATTCAGAGCTAAGCAGAACCATAGTGGACTCAGACTGTCGCCCTGGAATATTCCCCGCTTAATCCATACAGGTTCATCATTCTCCTGGATCTGTCGACTCCCTGGATAGCGAAGGACTGTCTTCCATTGCCCCATACACGACTTAAGGAAAGTGCGTAGAGTTGCATTTATCTTGTACAACTCCAGCACCCTCAAAAGCCATGTATGTGGCACCGAATCGTAGGCCTTCTTATAATCTATCCAGCAGGTTGAGAGATCCTTGCGGGATCGACGAACCTGTTGGCTGATGGCCATGTCTATGAGGAGTAGCTCCTTAGTACCACGGGACCCGCTCCTACATCCATTTTGAGAGACAGACATGATGGAGTTGCTGTCAAGATGTTTGTTTATTTTAGCTTTCAAAATGGATGTAAGAACTTTATAGACCGTTGGTAAACAAGTGATCGGTCTATAATTTTTGGGTTCCGTGGTGCTTCCTGATTTGTGGAGCAGGTGGGTAATTCCAGTTGTTAAGAACTGGGGTAGCGAACCAGACTCTAAGGATGACTGGAATTGAGATGCCAAACAAGTGTGTGAACTACTTAGCCATTTTAGCCAAAAGTTATGCAGCCCGTCCGGTCCTGGAGATTTCCAATTCGGTAACGAACGGACTGTTGTGGCTACATCTATTGGTGTTATTAAAATGGTATCCATTTCTGGTAAAATTTCACACACTTGCTCGACATCCTTTATCCAGTCACCCTCAGCGTGACAGACGGGTACTGACCAAATGCTGCGCCAGAATGCACTCGTGGCGGCCTCATCCGGGCGGTACACGTCGGTCACGTTTTGTTCAGAACGCTCCCAAGCTCTGTAAACCCACCTCTCATCACACTGGAACATGCGATTCTGCGTATAACGATCCACTCGCCTCTTATACCGCCGTATACGGCTCGCCCATGCACAAACTTTTTGCTTCAGGAAGTCGATGCGCTCTGTGACATGTGATATGTATTCTCGAGGATTGATTCCAGTCCCCGAGAATGCCTTTCTCACAAAGCGCATCACTCTTGGTCGTGTATTGCCCTCCCTGAAGCAGTATAGTTTGCCGATGAGTACCCTGGCCTCATCGATACGACGCTCGATCCTGTGCTGCCAGGCTGGTACGGCTGGTTTTGGTCGGTTAGCTTCATCACAGTTTGGGAACTTAATATTGGCTAATCGACATGCCGCCACAGCCGCGCAATACAGGATTGAGTGTGTATCAATGAGATCCTCGCTGCTCTCGAAGAAAATCTTGAGCTGCGAGTCCAAAGCACTCACCAGCGCCCTATTTTTTTTGTGCATAGGTAGCCGTGGTAACCGGGGTCTAAGGTTGGTCGGAGTGGATCTATATTCGCGGAACGCATCCTCCAGTGCGCTCCTCAGTCGATCGTTATACTGGCTACTTACTGTTTCAACCCTATCATCCTCTTCTTCAACACGATTGGACCGCGGCGGAACAGCATCAATAGTTGACGCTTGTGCCGCGGTCTGTGTCAGAGTCGGGGCGATTTGGTTGCTCAGTACCTCTGAGCGCAGCCTATCAAGTGCGATATCGTCCAACCTGTGATTGCGCTGGATGACCCGCACCTGATCCGATAGTCGTTGGGCCGAGACGTTGACAGTTGGTTCCAGTGCCTGAAACAGAGACAGCATCCTTTCACGGTACGCAGTGAGGTTAGTTCCCCCCTCTGTAGCCCCGTAATATGCGCGCATGACGTTCTCATTCATTGTTTGAGACCATCTCATGCGCTGCACACAACCACCGGCAGCGGGGACCCGGCTCGGGGCCGGATGGCCCCTAAGTCCCAAGCTCGTCGGTGGCCGGCCTCTCCCCTGCCGACGTACAGGTGTTGGCGACGTCGGCGGAGAGAAATACTCGCTTATTATTATTATTATTATTATTAATTCATATCAATGATCTTGAAATTTAAGTACAACAAAAATAGTTTTTCATTTTTATAGTTAAGTTAATTATGCATCTTTAAAATAGAAAAAGTTAACATTTTTAATTTAACTAATTACATTATATAAAAACTAAAGTAAGAATAGGAGTGATGCGAGTATTTTAATGTTAAAACAACAGTCAGTTATCATATCACACTACTTGGTTCATTAAAACATTACATTGATCCTACATGTTGTATGTAGTAGCTTGCAGCTTCAATTAAGTTATAACTAGAACACTAGTAACTTAGCTGCAGAAGCAACAGTTTTTTTTCTATTAATAATTTTATGAAAGCTTTGAAACTACAGTTAAGATATGATTTGAAATCACTCATAATTGGTTTTCTAATTGCTAAATTTAGAATAAGTGTAGTTAATTTTTAACTTACACAGGTTCATTATGTTTATCACTGTTGTGCACACCAGTAAAAGCAATATTTTACACTCGATCGTATCACTCAGCTGAGATTCTGTTCAGACACTAAACTGTACCTATTCGCCCCTATCTCTCACACACAAGGGTCCAATCGAGTCGACGCCAGATGATCCACACTTCGACCCTTATGCATCTGTAAGCTTAACTCGTTGGGTTCCATCGTGAGGTGATGTGAGGAGGTGCGCTTGTGCTTAGTCTCCGGTAGCTTGCAGTCCTTGGAGCTGGTCCTGCGGTGCCGTAGCACGCCGCCGTCAATAAGGCGCTTACTTTCTTCGTCCGCGGCTCGCGTCAGCGGAAGGGCCGTGAGGTCCAGGCTCTCCATGCTCTTGAGCGCCAGGTGCTTCAGCTGCTCCAAGCTGAGCTCACGCGAGTTGGAGCGCGAGTGCACCTTGAAGTCGCGTGAGCCGCTGCGTGAGTGGGCCTCGCGAGGCAGGTCGCGCGAAGCCGAGCGCGGGAAGGCATCACGCCGCGAGTCGCGGGATTCGCGCGAGTCGCTCCGTACGGCGCGGTTGCGCTCGGGCTCGTCGAGCGAGTGCTGGCGCGCTCGCGGCTCCAGCTGGATGGTCTTAGAGTCGTTGCGCAGGTGACGCGATGCGACCAGCACCCGCGAGTTCTTTCCGAAGGGGCGCGTCTGTGAGTCCTGCGAGTACTGCGACTCGGTGCGCTGAAGGCGCACGCGCGTGTCGTGTGCGTCGCCCGTTCCTCCCGGCGGCTCTAGCGGGGTCGTGGTCGCCGAACTCACACCTGAAGTCACTCCCGAGCGGAAGCCACTTGCGTTGTCCGCAGATGGAAGTTCCTCGAAAACTGTAACAAATTCTTTATAAGTAATGTTTAGCCGCATTATATTTTGAAGAACAATATAAAAGTTAGACGTACGTTTGTCGAGACTGATGATGGAGCCGGCGATGTCCTTGTGCGGGTCAAGCGGTGGCGCAGTCTCGAGGTGTCGCCGACGCCGGACCAGCCACCAATCTGCCATGAATATGCCGAGCGCGACTATCTTGATACCGCCGCACAGGCCCACGTATCTGTACAAACAAGAAGAAATTCAAATAATAATATTATAGGGCAGATTTAAATTAAGATAACAAGACATTGTTATGTGATTTCCTTATCGCAGTTATATGGATAACAAAATATTGACCTTTATTTTAACTGTATATTGAGGGCACAATTTTTTATCACAAATTCCAGAAAGACCTAATATATAATGTGACTTATTTAAGTAGATAAGCTTACCTGTATCTGAACTGTTCGATGTCGTATAGAAGACAGCGGCCTCCTTTCTCTCCGCTGCAGGATTGCTTCCACAACAAACACGTCGAGTCGATAAGGTTCCCGAACACAATCGGCGCAGGAATGTATCCGAACAAACGGAATATCACAAATTGCATTCCGAGTGCAAATGAACGCTCTTCTTCGCTCACCGATCTATAAAAATAAAACATGTTATTTATCCCCATTGTTGACCGCAAAGATCCTTGTAGCAATATTTAAGAAGACCACAAGCTGCAAGTCAAAAAAGGAAATAAGAATCAACAAACCTCAGCACAATCATAAGCAAGGGCATCTGTGTAACGGCAACGACGAAGGTCATGAAGAACAGCAGGACGAGGAACGGGAAGATGGTGGTGCAGGGCGGGTTGCAGGCGCCTGCCGTGGCGACCGGCACCACCGTGACCTCCGAGTACTCTCCGCGCAGTGCCGCCGCCGCCGCGCCAGATACCACGCCCGCCGCGCCCAGTACGCCCGCCATGCTCTCGCGGCTGTTCTCATGCACGCCTGGCGGGTGATTCTTATTAATCCAGAAGCTTATAATAGTTACCCATTTATTTCAGGCGACCCAGACCCATTTACAATGTCAAATTCGATTAGATAGTGGAAAGACTGCCCTGTGCATCGTATACAATTTATATCTGGGCACGTGAGCCAAACGGATTAGGTACATATACAATATTTAAGGAAAACCCTGTCCGATCTGTGAAGATATTGTTAGGTATCTATAACAGATTCTTCATAAATACCCTTAAAAATAAATATTATTTTGCAAAATGAGGTAACTTAATACATGTGCGGGCGATTGAGGCAAGCTGCACGCGGTCGCATCCCTATTCGGTCACAATAATACCGTCAAAAATGGTATTGTCACTTAAAAAAAAAAAAAAACAATTTTGGGGAAGTTTGAATTAATTCGCGAAAAAAAAGATTATTTTAATATATATATAATGTCATATTTTATTTGGTCATGTGTTTACCTAACCTTTATTATCCTTATGGGTCGGACGGAATTTTCTTTACAGTTACAGTAGTCTTTTGAACATTCATAATAAACAAAAAGAGTAATTTTATGGATACTATCATCTGCCTACCTTTTTCTCAACTATGTTGGGGTCGGCTTCGGATCTAACCGGATTCAGAGGATAGCAGTAGTTTACATGGAGAAACTGCCTATCTGATCTCTATAACCCAGTTACAGGCTAATACGAACCTCTGTGTAAAACTGGTTGTCATGATTTTTGGGTTTCTGAGGACCCGTAACGGCTGTTAAACTTTTACGAATGACAGCCACGAACAACGGATTAAGGCTTAGGACGCACTGCGATTAAACGCCCGCGTTTATCCGCAGGTCTGAACCCGCAAAAAATATAGACACATAGCTTTCTATACAAGCGCACGCATTAGTGACTTTGTTCAGTGATTGATTTAAAAAACGCAACTTGTTACGTTTTTACCTCGGTTTGAAAACGCGCGGTTTTTTTGTGTTCCATAGTGTGTATATGTGTAGTAGGGGCGCATGCAATACTAGCCGCAGTGCGTGTTGATGCGAGTTTTTGCGTTTTCCGGGGAGTTATTTTCCTCATGCATTTAAGAACGGATTTAAGATCCGTTTTTCGATCTCTTGTTTACCAAACATAATTTCTGCCATATTAGAGCAGCTGGTAAAATCAAATTTTCGGCAATATTGTGAGGCTTGCTGCTTTAGCCACACGAAAAGCTACTCGATACAGCAATGCTTCTCCATTTCCGTTGGAAATTTGTACTATGGCAGTTTTTTTGATGTTGAAGAGCTATAACAATGCTAGAACAATGCCTAGTGCTTAACAAACAATAGTTGACTGAGACTCGCAATGCAAAACACGCTTCATATCACGTCGTCCACGTAACGGCCGTTGTCTCGCTCACTAATTCACTCAACTCGCATCGGATGCCTGTTACTACTACGCTCGCGGGACAAATTGTTGAAAATTTGTCACAGAATCAATAATCATGAAAATAAATTAGAATGTCGCAGAGTAGGGGCTCGCGAAATTTTTTTTATACTAAAGGGGCCGTGTCATAAAAAAAAGGTTGAAAAACACTACTTTTGACAATTCAAAAGTAGTATGTGTTAGCAAAAATTACGCTTTTTAGCTTAACATAAAGTTAACTCACATGCACAGTTAGTGAAGTTGGAGCGCGAAGAGAAGGCAGCGCATCCGGCGTGACAGGGCGAGAAGTACGTGAGGCCGTTGTTGCCGCAGACCGGCTCCATGTCCGTCTCCGTACACAGGCAGTTGAAGTTGCACGCTGCTGTAAGGTTCACCTTGAACGGCTCCAAGTTTCTGTATAAATAAAGGCACATTATAAAAAACTAGTCTTGATAACACAAACAATAAAGTTTCTTAGTTATACCTCTATGTATGGGGTTTTAAAAGCAAACTAGTAATCACAGGAAAGCTTTCTATAAGGTACTCATAACTTTTTATTTTTGCGTTCGTTAGTCTACTATCAGTAATCTCAAGAAGGTCGATTAGTAAAATAACAGAGGCCGTAAGTATGACGAATGTCATTATAGTGGTATCTACAAAGCAACATTTGAAAACGCATCGTACTGACTTTAAGCAAATCCTGCATCTCGCAGGCAGAGTTTACCGCGCAACTTAGCACACATATACCTACATCTCCCGACACCAACTGTCGGGCAAGTGCTCACCAGACACCACACCAAACGAAATGAAGTCGTTTATTATGCTAGTAGGATCACTGATCAGATCACTTTTACACGTGTTATTTTTTAAACTAGCTGGAGCCGGCATTTCCGAACTGACAAACTCTGAGAAGAAAAGCCGAAACAAACTCAGGGATCATAGTCTTCTTTCAAGTCCAGACATTAAATATGAAATTTTTTACGATAACAATATGTGCTTGCTTTGTAAAAATTGATTGTTACAATTTATGTGATTTAAAAAAAAAAAGAAAGGAAGAAAAAGCGACTAGAGTATCCTCCCATTTCTAAGGAGGATGATTGACTTTAGACCTTGTTCCTTATCCCTTGATACCATCGTAATATCAGTGTCCGTGTCTCTCTCACACTGCAATCATGACTGCATTAAACCGTCTCGAGAGATTGTGAAGTATGTGAAGGCATTGCCAAAATAAATTGTGTACGAAAATAATACATACGTGTGATTAGTATAAGGTATGGTGGTCCCAGCCATCTTGATGTTGTCGCATCCGAGGAAGAACAGTAAAGCGTAACAGGAGAGACAGATCGTGTTCGATATGAGGACAAACTGCACGGCGCCCTTTGGTCGGAGCTCCAGTCGCTTGAGGAGGCAGCCGCCCATGAAGATGCCTATGCATGCGCCCGGGATCGCTATAGAACCTATACAAACAAACATTTGATTGATTTCTCTTTTTACGATGTCAAAAAATAATAATAGTAATGTATTTTATTTGTCAGATAAGTAAAATCAATCAGACAATTAATTAACTAGCTTATCTCCGCAGATGGGATGGTTATCAATAAAGAAATAGAAAGAGATTTTCTGTTCTTTATTTGGAGTTCATAGCCGCTGGTAGATTTCACATTTTCGTTATTTTTTTTTAGTATCCTTACTAATATTAAAAATCGGAAAGTTAGTTTGTTTGTTCCGCTTTCACGCCGTAGGGGAGACTAGCCCAAAACGGGTACGCTAAGGTTGATGTTAAAAAATAACGATTTATAGATACAATTTGAACTTTTATTTTTACATTTTGAATTGTTTAGTTATCAATGTCTATTATAAAATGGCATATTTAACAGTTTTCTACATTAAGAATAATAAAAATTACAAAAAACTTTAACATTCCAATTACCCGTTTTGCCCGCAGGGGGGGCCTAAAGCAGGTAGGGCTTTTGGGCAAATCGGGTAGGGACTAATTTAAATGATATCAACGTCAATCAAACACTGGAATTGTTCCATAACAATCAAAACTTACAGTATCTACTTATAATAATTAACAGTTACATATATTTTTCAGTCTCAGCCATACTTCACTTACTCGTGGCACATGTCACAGTAATATGAACTTCTGCCAGAGTATGAAGTACAGGCGTCATGAGCCCACATCTCGCAATCATCAGATTTAATCCAGTCTTCTGTTGGTAGTTCACTGTAAAGCTCGCTACATACCAAGCACCGATACCCCACGTTATCTTTTTCATTGTTTTTGGACCCTGTTTTAAATTTTTTCTCAGTCACTCAAATTTGACGGCATATACTCAGAATCGTCAAATACATTCCTATTCGTAGGGCAGATTGTAGGCGAAAAAAATTACTGCATTCTGGGTACTTGTTGCCTTCATATATGCTTCACCAAATAGTCTTGCTACTTCATACTGGGAAATGATACGTCCAACATGTCTTCGTCAGAACACAGAAACTGCCTGCTCGAAATAAGTTTTCTATGGTCCATAGAAACACGTATCAAGCGGCTGCATGCCATGAGTTATGTGAGGAGCAAGCCATTATCACTGCAAGTAGCTGATGATCTTGGTGAAGCTCCATCTAAAAGCCTGTCTACCATTCGTTTTCGACCAAAGATGAGAAATGGAGGTACAAAAGTACCTGCTGCATTACAGCAGCATACAACTGTCGTCTGTTTGCCTCGTTCGACGCTGGATATGACTTTTTTTGGGCACCCCTTCTTGTGTCGTGACGTGACGAGTCTCTGTAAAGTCGAAAGTTTGATGCCATATTTTTTAACTACACCTTTGACGAAAGTTTCGAGAGCTTCTTCTATCAGAAGCTTCATAACTGCCTCATCCCACGTAGTATTCGCAGTTTTCTTTTATATTTATTAACCACCTGCAAAAGTAAAAGAACTAATAAGCACTCAATGAAATGATACCGGGCAAGTCGGGTATGGACAAAACGGGTACCCACTTTACCCCTACCCTTTTTGCCCAAAAGCATATATTTTTTTCAATCTACTCATAACCTTAAAACCGAAATAATAAATGCCAGACCATTGTAAAAATAAAACGTCTATTTATTGCTAAATAACTACACAAAACTAGTAAGAACATATTGTAGACCATTTTCGAGTATTCAAAAGTAATGTAATTAAAATTTTTTTAGTCGGAATAGCAAAAAACTTTGTTCTTAACTTACCATGAACTAGTGTCCGCCAGAGAAGTGCGCTGACTGCCTGTGATTGGCAAGCGGTAGGCGCCGCACCCCGCACGCACATATTCTTATTAGCAATAACGGCGCGCAATTTAAAATAGATACCCGTTTTAGGCGGGGTACCCGTTTTAGGCTTACCTCCCCTAACTACTGAACCGATTACTTTGAAATTTTGCAGACGTAAAGTTAGAAGTCCGGATTAATAATAGGGTACCTTTTATCCCGGAAAATTTGATATTCCTGGAGGAAATCTAAAAAGCGAGATATAACCGAAGTCCACGGGGGCGAAGCCGCGGGCGGAAAGCATAAATAAACATATATAGTATAAATAAACCCTTCACCTGCGTCTCCGAGGTTCCCAAGCTAATCTAATGGCCTTGTACTAAGACATAAGAGCTACGAATAATATACATGACTGTTCATTTCCTCGTTGAGTCACTAATGATCGAGCATGTGTGGCTCTCAGTTACGAGTAACCTTTTTTCCCTGAAGATGGAAAAATCCTCATGGACTATCCTCCGCTCGGGGACGCGGAGGGGTGTGCCGGACTCTTAACGGCTTAAAAACCACCTGTGCATTCGTCATCTGCATTTCCGAAATACCGGGTCCTCCCAATTCTACGGTACCCCTGGCAGGCCTAGAACCGTCGTCGCGAGTTCGACAGGTCTCTCTCTTAGTAACGATGAGTAGACCTAGTGTTATTTGTACACACATTTTTCTTACCCTGTAGGTACGGTGGTCGGTGTTGTATGAATGCTTGTTGGCAGACACGTTTTTAATACGGCGCGCTTTATCCTCCGAACCGTAAAGAAACCGTGTCGTGTACAAAGAGCTTCACCTTTCTTTATCAGTAAGTGTCGTGAAACAAGGCTGAGATTTTAACAAGGGAATAGGGCAAGACTATATCGTCGCCGTAGAGTGAAAACCTCGTAAGTGCAAAAATAGTAACTTCATGAGGAAGAAAAAACTGCGTGCTGCAAAATTTTTGTACGGCGACTTTTATGTTTTTTTTTATTAATTAATATGGAGATTTAACCCGCTTTCATACCCAAATCGGTTCAGTACTATAAGATTGCCCAAATGAAAATAAAATAAAGTGAACATATTCGTTGCTAGGTATTCACACGAAACTGACAGCTGCGCGTGTTGAAGAGGTAATAATTTATGTAGTGCCATAGATATCGCTACGAGTATCGAATGAACAAATGAGTCAGATCAGGATGTGCGTGGTGAGGTTTTCTTCCCAGCAACGCAATAAAATAAATTTGAGCAAAAATGCATTCCCGAGGTTTTCACTCTACGGCGACGATATTCTGTCTTTGTTTATTTTCGTTTTAGTTCTTTTCCACCATTGCTCTTAAACAATCGGTTTGCCAGGTATAATTTTTATTGTAATGATAAATTTGTTTCTGTTTCACAACATTTAAAATACATGTATGTTGAGATGACCCAGTGGTTGTTAAGGCCTCTCTCAAACACGAAATTTTGAGTTCAAATCTGAGATAGTGCCAATGTCATTTTCTACAGATGTATCAGTCTGAAATCGCCAAATCCTTGAGCAAGCGTGCTGATCAATGACCATACCTTCTATGTATGAGAAGGTCCGTGGCCTGCAGTTATAGGCTGGTATTGTTATTACATACACATGTATAAATTAATATACCTATGCTTGCATTTGGCAGTGTCTGCAGATGATGAAGAACCGTATAGTCCGGGCTCGACAAGCAGCAGCGGCAGCGGACCTTTGTCATCGGGACCGAGCCTGGCCTCCAACACGCTCAGAAGTAAAATGGAAGAGCTCAACAGACAAATTGAAGAACAAAAGCAACAAATTCGTAAAATGGCACAAGCAGACTCTTCTATTGGCGAGGTAATTTTTAGTTTATTTGATGTGATTGAAGCATATTATTAAAAATGCTATTAGCCTACATTTCAACAATAATATTAAATCGTCACATACACACGAGCAATACGTGTCAACGGCACAGGCAACTGAAGCCGTCGATAACGTGTTAATCGTGTGTATGTCACGATTATTATTATTGTTGAAACAGAGGGTAGTAACATTTTTGCCATTAGCAGATGTGACTCGTGTCATCGACTTATATAAATAGACATGCCTTAGAGATGAGAATTGTGGCACTCCAAAAGAAAGAGTGGAAACGAAGTTTCGGTCTATCTTCATCTCTCTGAAAATCATCAATCAACTATGAGGAAAGAGATAGTACTAGACCGAAAGCATAGGCCATCTCGCTCACTCTTTTCAAACCAAAAAAATTACTGCAGATTATACGCGTATGGCATGTCCTTTAGTATATGTCTAGGACTCGTGTCACTAATCCTGACTTCTATCTAAAATATGTTTTTAGTTATGAAATGTAAAATTGTACACAGGACGAAGCATATTCTCCATCTCGGCCCATGACTCCGCCTCCAGTTCAAAATGTTCCTTTGGCTGACATTGCCTTGCCATCAAACTTGCAAGAGATTCTAGCGACAATCAAGCAGAGGTCAGAGACCACTTCTACAGATGTCGACATGCGAATGCCTTTACCATAGTTCATAACATGAATAAAAATGTACATATAGAGTAATATTATTTGTTTATTTAATTTTAAGCACAAGGTTTCTTTTCAGTGCAGACATTATTTCTGTTTTTATGAATACTGTTCTAGCATTTTATGGAGTTTTTAATTCTTGCATAATATCTTACTGGAAATGTGTCCTTGATGATTTCTATTTCTACTTTTGTAGGTTATGACGATTGAATGCATTATCCTAAATTTTTATTATGTTACTTTAGGTAGCTTTAGGAACCATAGGTTTTAGACTTATATTTTTATAAACTGAATGTGCAAAGCATATTACAATATTTTTTGTGCAATAAGTAACATGAATTCCCAGTACATTATGCAATTGTTAATTTCTTAAGTTTCGAAAGATTAAAACTTTTCATAACTTCTTTTTGTAAACTTGGATTGTGCTTCAATTTGCAGAGCATGGCCATTATTTTAGTTTCCATAAGTTTTCTCCTTGGTATGTGGCGCAAAGAATATTCCCAGTCAGCAGTTACCTTCAAATCTAATAGAATTGGTACCATGTGGTTTATATTCAGATGTTTCTTTGCTCCTGGTGCCCACTCAAGATACCTATCCAATGGTAACTTTGCCGTCTTTATTCCATCCCTCTTTGCTTTAGTTAGAGAGAGTGGTTCATTATTTACCTGCAAATGTTTAAATTTAAAAAAAAATGTTTTTACAGACATTACCAATAAAAAAAGTAGGGCTACTTCATTGTAACAGTAAAAATAAATTATTTCTCAGAAATCAGTATTTCTTCTTCTTTACAAATTGTACTTTTTGAGTATGTATTATGATAACATCTTTTCACTAATTGTAAATCTTATTATAGTATGTTTACCTTACCAACCATGCATCCAATGATATAAACAGCATCATGATCAAACTTTGTTAGTTCTTCTTGGCAATGGGGGGTTAGATAAACCAATTTTTCCTTTGGAAATAAATCTAAGTAGCTCTCCATGTGAATATTCAACGGAAACCAGGGTTCCTCTAATGAAGGAATATATTTTCGCATTTGTTTCATAAATTCACCTCCAAAATTTACATTACACATGTGCAAGTTAAAGGGTTCTTTATGAACTCTATTATCTGCAAAAACATATGTCATTTGTTTAGCAGCATTTAAAATTTCTTTATAAACCATGCTATCTTCATATGAACAGTCTATTACAACTGATTGTCCAAATATCATAGCTTGAAGGGCCCTGCAAAACCGGTATAATTATTTGAGTGATGAACTACATATTATGAAACAATCTATTTTATGGACCGTTGATTGCCAAACGAAAATTTTAAATAAATAAGGTACCTGTAGTTATCAAACTGGTTTATTGAGTGATCCCTGATTCGGAGGAATAATGACTGATGTTGTATGCCATAAAGAACGTCATCTTCATTCTCTTTGCTATCTTCAGGTTTTATCACCGGGTGTTCCATTCTTCTAGCTTCTTTCTTAGCCTACAATAAATAAAACTTGTAAAACATACTAACATTGCTGTTCACCAAAAATGTTACAAACAAAAGTAAGGTAATGTTACCTTCAAGTTCTCCCTTGATTTTTCAGCATTGAACAGATAACTAAGGTAACTGCCACGTTGATTTTTTGTTGATAGATCAAATAAAATATGTTGCCACTGATCTTCCTTTATGTAGTTTGGCGCATGTCGGCCATCCTGACGCATCACCTCTACTTCCAACATTAAAATTCTGAGCTTCTTCTCGAGCTCAGCTTCACCTTTACATATATTTTGTACTATTACATCTGTGAAAAATTTTGCTTGTTACTGGTAAGCCACCAGAGGGCTTACCAGTAACTTTTACATCAAGGTAGAAGTTGAACTGCACTGTTTTTTTTTTTGTTCATTGCATAAGTGAAGAAAAAAATAGTTCAGTTCAGTTCAACTTTTGCCCTGCTGAAAGAGCTGATGGTAAGTGTGTGGCACATTAATATTACCTATATCGTCAGTTTTGGATGAATAATATTGCGTTAGTCCAAAAGTAAGCTGTTTTATGTTAATTATTCTCTGGACAGGTATTGCTTTGTTTTGATTTTGACGAACAACAGATAAAGCTTTTCGAATACAATGCATCATTTTAGTTATCTCGCACCGAGTTAATTATTACTGACTATAAGCTCTTCGCTGCGTTCCAAGTTAGAGGTTATCAAATTTTTTTTTTTTTTTTCCCATTTGGCATGACGCTGCTTGCGTATTGCCATTTTCGAGTATTTGATTTTGTTTCAGTAGATTTTAGTACAAAGGTAGGGAATCGATATGGTATGGTAAGGAAATTTTGCGATAGGAAAAGGAAATTGGATCAAAACACTTTTACTGATAGGTAAAATATGATAAGATTTAATAAAATATAGCAGAAAAAATTACAGGCGGATATTATTACTTTCAATAAATAGGGAAATAGTTTTATAAATATCAAAATTTTGATATGCTAATAATATAGGAACAGAGGTTGGGAGGGGAACGTTAAGAGAGATCAGTGATTCTATGAACGCAGTACAGTTATTTAATGAACAAGAAAAGAAGATATGATTCGGATCGCCAATATCTGTGCCACACTGGCAAATATTACTAGTGACTAGGCTAAGTTTATATAAATGTGCAGGAGTTGAAACATGACCCAATCTTAATCTTATAATACAACTAGTAGCATGTTTACCTAGCTTTAATATAAAGAACCAGGGTTTCCGAGGCAACTGTTCTTGTATGGTACTATAAAATTTTCCCTTTTTTTTGCTAGTTCGTGACCAATTGTCGCTCCACGATTGATAAAGAGCGACATTAGGCAGTGATGCTAAATCGTGACAATAATTTTTGTATGGAAACATGTCACCACATTCCACAGCTTCATTTGCTAGACGATCAGCCGTGTCATTCCCAGAGATATTACAATGACTTGGAATCCAGACAAAAGTCACAGATACATTCATTTGCTCACATTTGCACAGCAACTCCCTAATGTCAATAATAAGTGGATACACTGCTTGAGATTTAAAGGGAAACTTAATTAAACACTGTAGAGCACTCATTGAGTCACAAAATATAATAGTCTTTGGCAATTTGCATAGCAGTACGTATTCCACTGCCTTAAAAAGACCATAACATTCACCTGTAAACACTGAAGTTTCAGGCGGCAGTTTAATTTTTTGTACTATATTATACTGAGAATGAAACACGCCTACCCCTACAATACCAGAAGTATGTTTCGAAGCATCAGTGTAAATATAATGCCAGCCAAGCCAATTTCTATCTTTAATGCTTGAGGTGGTATACCTACTGGCTAAATGTGTCAACTATACAGGAAACATTCAGCCAGTAGGTATACCACCTCATAGCGGCGACACTGACTTACTGGCTGAATGTTTCCTGTATAGTTGACACATTTATTAAAACTCTATTACCTGTCTGTCATTCCTATGTAACTTTTATAAGTTAATAAAAGCCATAATTCATGGTTATTCGTTTAATTCCGTAACAATTTTATTAACTTATATTATAATGCCTAAAGATGAATCAACTGCGATCTCATCTCTCGCCAAATATTTACGCCCTGACAAATTTGATATTGAACCTGATGCTGTAGAGGCGGACTCTCAATGGCTGTATTGGATAACGACCTTCGAAAGCTTTCTGTCGGAAGAAGCTAAGCCCAATGAAATCCCAGGTACCCTGAAGCTTAAACTATTAATAAATCATCTGTCAGCGTCTATATACAAACACGTCAAAACTTGTAAAACTTATGAAGATGCTATCAAGACGCTAAACGGTATGTACATCAAAACTAAAAATACTACCTTAGCCCGACATATGCTTTTCAACAGAAGGCAACGCGCCGATGAAACTGTTGCCGATTATGTTAGAGCTTTGCGCCTATCGGCTAAAGACTGCTCGTTTAATGCGGTAACTGCTGATGAACACGAAGAACAGGCTATTCGTAGTGTACTAATCTCCGGGCTGGCTTCTCGCAAAATCAAAGAACGTCTATTAGAAACCAATGATCTCACCCTGACTGAAACAATTGGAAAAGCTATAGCGCTCGAGACAGCTGAAAAGGATTCACATACACTTAGTGATTTACCACATCCCCACTCCAGTGCCGTCCTCTCAGAACAAAGTTCACAAACCTTAGCGGCAACGACACCAACAGCACGACGTCCCATCTCGCAAGCCACTATCCAACCATCCACGCGACCAGCAAGGCGTTGCTATTTCTGTGGTGGGAGCATCCACCAAAGGATCAAATGCCCAGCCTTCCGTGCCATCTGCAACTTATGTTCCAAAAGAGGCCACTTTTCTAACGTATGCAGATCCGCAGGTGCCGCTACTAGTAACTCTATCTCGACCGAAGACTCAACCAATCCTGATGAAGATGGACCATCCCATTGCGGCGCCATATCTGCTGCTTCACCTATTAGTCTCAAAGGTGCCACAGTTCAAATTACAGTTAACGGATACAAAGCCGACGCCCTCATCGATACGGGGAGCTCCGTTAGCTTCATTAATGGCAAAACTGCACGCTTAATGGCATTACGTTGGAAACCATGTTCACAGTCTGTGAATTTAGCTTCGCTTAACCAGATATCACCTGTCGAAGGTATTTGTTTCGCCACCATATCCCTCAACAAATACAACTACAAACAAACACCACTCCTCATTGTGGACAACCTCTGCGCCGATGTGATTATCAGCCACGACATCTTAAAGGAGCATTCTAAAATTGAATTCCAATTAGGAGGTCCGAATGAACCATTACAAATTTGTAGCGTGATGCAGGCCTCTGTCCCGCCGGCTTCCGTCTTCAGCAACCTATCTCCGGGGATTCGTCCAATCGCCGTGAAAAGTCGACACTATAGCAAAGAGGATGAAAATTTTATTAAATTGGAAATATCGAAACTGTTGGAGCATGGAGTCATAGAAACGAGCAACTCACCTTGGAGAGCTCAAGTTCTCGTTGCAGGAGGCGGGGCTCATAGGAAACGTCTTGTCATAGACTATTCTATGACTATCAATAAATTTACTGAATTAGACGCGTTTCCATTACCGAAAATAGAAACCGTGGTGTCAAAAGTATCAAAATATAAAATTTTCAGCCAGATTGACTTAAAATCTGCATATCATCAAGTGCCCATTCTAATGGCAGAAAAAAATATACGGCGTTTGAAGCATGTGGGAAACTATACCAATTTACAAGAATCCCGTTTGGTGTGACCAACGGCGTGGCAGCATTTCAAAGGACTTTAGATTTCATCATTACGAAAGAAAAACTAAAGGGAACTTTCGCATACCTCGATGACGTGACAGTATGTGGTAAAAACGAAACCGAACATAAAGAGAATCTACGATGCTTTTTGGAAGCTGCTAAGAAGTACAATCTGACGCTGAATGAGCAAAAAAGTGTTTTCCATCAAACAAAAATTAATCTACTCGGATACACCGTCGAGAATAACACTATTAAACCAGACGCCGATAGACTAAAACCGCTGCTAGAACTGCCTATTCCCACCAAAAACAGCGAACTTAAACGCGCTTTAGGCATGTTCGCTCACTATGCTAAATGGGTAGAGAGATTTTCTGAGAAAATAAAACCGCTGACAGGCGTTTGCACATTTCCATTGACTTCGGTTGCACGAAAATGTTTCGAAGATATTAAAAACGACATTAAAAAGGCAACTCTGATGGC
Organism: Sesamia inferens; assembly: GCA_037179545.1. Lineage (NCBI taxonomy): Eukaryota > Metazoa > Arthropoda > Insecta > Lepidoptera > Noctuidae > Sesamia > Sesamia inferens. The sequence goes on from CM073923.1 coordinate 21,115,685, forward strand.
GATTGACGACAGAGACACATTCACTGTGGAAACAGACGCATCGGATTTTGCCATAGCGGCGACACTGACTCAAAAAGGACGCCCCGTCGCCTTTTTCTCAAGAACTCTGTCTAACTCAGAATGCAAACATTCATCGATAGAGAAAGAAGCCTGCGCAATTGTCGAGAGTCTCAAGAAATGGAGACACTATCTCATTGGGAAACACTTCCTTCTCATTACCGATCAAAAATCAGTGTCTTACATGTTTAATCAAAACCATAATAGCAAAATCAAAAACGAAAAGATTCTGCGCTGGAGACTAGAGTTATCCTGTTACAAATATGATATCATATACAGACCTGGGTCCCAAAACACGGCAGCAGACGCTCTATCCCGAGTCAGCGCTTACATGAATGTTAATAAATTGAAAGGACTCCACGACGCCCTGGGTCATCCTGGTGTTGCTAGGATGTACCATTGGGTACGCTCTAAAAACCTTCCTTATTCAGCTAACGATGTCAAATCGATGACGGCATGCTGCAAGATCTGCGCTGAGATAAAGCCAAGATTCTTGAAGGTAAAGGGCAAACTAATTAAAGCTACATCACCATTTGAACGATTAAATATTGATTTTAAAGGCCCTCTTCCTTCCAATACTAATAACAAATACATACTAACAATCATAGATGAATACAGTCGGTTTCCCTTCGCTTATCCGTGCAAAGACATGACCTCCTCCACTGTCATCAAGTGCCTAAAGGATCTGTTCCTCACTTTCGGCCAACCACTATATATACACAGTGATAGAGGCACTTGTTTTATGTCAGAAGAATTTAAAAACTTTCTCAGGGACTCAAATATTGCATCCTCAAGAACAACACCGTACAACCCACAGGGTAACGGGCAAGTTGAACGCTTAAATGGAACTCTCTGGCGCACAATCCAGCTCAAATTGCGCTCCCAAGGACTTGCTACGGAGAATTGGGAAACAGTAATAAAAGACGCCCTTCATTGCGTCCGTTCTTTATTGTGTACAGCGATCAACGCCACCCCTCATGAGAAACTTTTTGCGTACCCTAGAAGATCACCTAATGGGGATTCTTTACCGTCATGGCTGTCTTCCCCTGGGCCGGTCCTGATAAAGAAGAATGTTCGCCACTCGAAGTCAGATCCCCTGGTGGAGGAAGCCGAACTTATCGAAACCAGTCCTTATTATTCTTTGATAAGACGCGCAGACGGTAGCACCACGACGGTGTCGAATAGGCAACTGGCACCCTTCCCAAATTGCGATGAGCAAGAAATACAAGAGCAAGACAATGTCCTAGATGAGCAAGAGGAACGAGGCGATGTACCTCCGACCGAGTCTCAGCCCCAAACTTCACAGCCGGACACTTCACAGCCGGAAACTTCACAGCCGGACACTACACAGCCGGATACAAGCAGGAAACGTGTTCGAAGATTACCATCTCGTTTTAAAGATTATATAATGGATTATATAATGGGGGATGGAAACTCTACTGGGGAAGAATGAGGTGGTATACCTACTGGCTGAATGTTTCCTGTATAGTTGACACATTTATTAAAACTCTATTACCTGTCTGTCATTCCTATGTAACTTTTATAAGTTAATAAAAGCCATAATTCATGGTTATTCGTTTAATTCCGTAACAATGCTATTTAGGGCAACACTCACAAAGGGGTCACTTTTTGATAATCCTAGCTCAAGATGTACCTCGGGACGTATAACCAGTGAACAGAAATTGCCACTAAAAAGGGGAAAGTGAGGGGAACTATGAGTAGGAGCCTGAAGTGCTGTAAATCTTAAGTAACTAATGACAAGGCACGGAGTAGGTTTATGTGACCAATATGCTGAAGATTCAACGCGACCAGCTAACGCCTGCAATTTAGAACGCAGAGGATGATTAGAAAACTGCAAACTGCGAAATAAAAACCGGTCTGATAAATATTGCCGTCTTATATGTAACGGTGCATCTACACATTCCACCTGAAGAGCATTGATGAATGGCTGAAGATGCGAATGTCGCCATGAATGAACTAGTTACATTACTGTCATCTACTATAACCAAATACACAGAACAAACCAACGTACCTAGGAAACTAAGAATTATAAAGCCTTGGATAACTACAGGCCTTTTGAAATGTATGAAACACAGAGATAAATTACACATGACAGCCAAGAAGTCACCAGACAATTTGATATTACACGTGACATACACGCGCTATAGAAATTTTTGTAATGCGCTTTTGCGTAAATTGAGGGTTGCATATGAGAAGAGCGAACTTGAAAAATGTAACGGTAACCCAAAATTGCTATGGAAAACTATTAAGGAAATTACGAATACCGGCAAAATACACTCCAGTCCAGATGAATTATTAAAAATATCCGATAACCCTAAAGCTTCTTTAAATAATGTTTGTTCTTTCTTTAGCAGTATAGGTAAAGACATGGCAGAGGCAATACTAAACGACCCTATTAAAACACCTCTAACTCGAGATAAACTTCCAGATTGCGTATACGTGTCGCCGAATACGGCCATCAATTCACTTGTTATACTAAAAGTTGACGTCAGTGATGTGAATGCCATTCTATCAAAACTTCGAAGCGACTGCGCAGTAGGTTGGGATGGAATCCCGATATCGCTTATAAAGACATGTGGCCACACTCTCATACCAGTGATTACACACATATGTAATCTTTGCATAGACACAGGAGTCTTCCCAGATTGTCTAAAGAAAGCCGTTGTACACCCAATCTATAAAGGCGGAAACAGGAACTGTGTCAATAATTATAGGCCAATATCTGTTCTGCCCTCGATCTCAAAAATTCTAGAAACGATTCTAAACAATAATCTTAGAAGATTTTTAGATAGGTTCAAAATTATTGCTGACAACCAGTATGGCTTTAGGTCTGGTGTTTCGACTGAAGATGCTGTATTAGATCTCACGCAAAGTATAGCAAAGACACTGGACAACAAAACTAAGTGCCTTGGCATATTTTTGGACTTATCGAAGGCTTTCGACACGGTTTCTATTCCCAAACTAATAGCTAAGTTAGAGTGTGTAGGCGTGCGTGGTATAGCTTTGAAATTGTTTTCTAATTACTTGACAAATCGTACCCAGCTAGTTAAAATAGGTTCGAGGCACAGTGATGACACTTTGGTGTCTTTTGGTGTGCCTCAGGGAAGTATATTAGGTCCCACGCTCTTCCAAATCTATATAAACGACCTCTGTAAGTTGATGATACCTAATGGAAAGATCTATACATATGCAGATGACACGGCAATTGTAATTCATGGGGCCACGTGGGATGAAGTGCAAACTAGGGCTGAAACAGCACTAACATCTGTGATGACCTGGCTTCACCTAAACTTGTTGACGTTAAACCTGAATAAAACTCATTACATGCCCTTTGCAATCCGACGTGACTGCTTACCCCCAAACAGTTATTCTATTACAGCACACTCATGCCAAAATCGGCGGATTTCGTGCGCTTGTGATGCCATTGCTAGAACTAATAACGTGAAATATCTGGGGGTGCATTTAGATGAGAGGCTGAGATGGGACAAGCAGCTTGATATTCTAACCACCCGAACTATTCGTCTCATTCACATCTTTAAACGTCTGCGGGAATCGGCTGATTGTAAAATTCTCAATATGGTTTACCTTACTTTATGCCAGTCAGTCCTCGGATACTGTATAACCGTGTGGGGTGGAGCAGCGAAGACTTTTATTCTGAGAGCCCAGAGAGCCCAAAGAGCTGTGCTAAAGGTGATGATCGGGAAACCTTTTAGATACCCCACAGCAAAGCTCTATTCTGACTGCAAGGTTCTGACGGTACGTCAGCTGTTTGTTTTGCGATCTGTTCTCAGAGTCCATGGCTCTCTACTCCCACCTGACCCTAGAAAGCGTACATATGTTGCCCCAAGTGTAAAACACAAAACCTCTTTTGCAAAACATCAATACTACGTGTTAAGTTTTCACGTATACAACATTGTACATAAAAATCTAAATATAATAAACCTAAATAAATTTGATTTGAAATCTAAAATTAAGGACTGGCTCTTTCAGCAGGATTACAATAACACTGAATCCCTCTTGACATACATCGCTTAACAATTACATAACATTATTCAATTTGGAACTCAAACTGTACATATAAACAATCAACTCATAACACACAACACATACACTATCTATCCAATAAACTCACATTACACTTACGAACACACATAGTCTCTCTACTCCATACTCAAATAATCTGGAATTGAATGTTTACACCTATTTTTGTAATTAAACATACAGTAACTTAAATTACTTTAATTTATATTTTTATTTCTCTATATAATATATATATTTGTGAAGATAGGACGAAACCAAGGGCTCAACATGCGTGTACAGTAAAGGTGGTCGTTTCAAACCATAAATAGTTTCAATAACTATGTATTGGTTCAATACCTAAAATACGGTATTCGATTCTACAATAACTATTTATTTAGAAAAACTATTTATTGGCGAAAACGTTTTACTCGTCGCACCAACACTGCGAGTCGCGTCCGTCAGTACCTACTAAGTATATTCTTACTCGGTTACTCGGTTCTGTAATACCTAATACCACCTAATAACTATTTATCGGGAAAAACTATTTATTTTGCGAATACACGATATACGCTTTACTCGTCGCACCTACTGCGAGTCTCGTCTCCTCGATGTAGATTGTGGGCGTACCCGATACCGAACCGAAATATTCCGACGGCGCACGACGAATGGCGATTACGATTTACGATGAGCGAGTCCTAGGAAAAAAAGGAAGAAGGGATTTGACTTGTAATCCGTATGCAATAGATGCAATTATCGAAAAAATATATTTAGGTCACGGTTGAAAGTTGACCTTCAGGTTCACAGAAAGGGGCACTTGTTTGGGTGAAAAGTAAATTGCAAATTTTACCTATCTATTTTTATTTTAGTTGTGTATGTTTTGTGTTCACGTTCTAATGCAAAACTTTCTACGCGCGTGCGATACTTTTTTGTTCTTTGTGTTATTTCTTTTATTATTATTTCTTTTTCTTATTGCTTTTATAGTATAACTTAGGTGTGTAAAAATAGACACACGTAAATTATACTTATGAATATGTAGTTATATGTTATAATAACTAAATATTTTCACAAATATTGTTTTATAATTTCTAAAATCCATTCAAAACTAAAGGTGGTCGTTTCAAACCATAAATAGTTTCAATAACTATGTATTGGTTCAATACCTAAAATACGGTATTCGATTCTACAATAACTATTTATTTAGAAAAACTATTTATTGGCGAAAACGTTTTACTCGTCGCACCAACACTGCGAGTCGCGTCCGTCAGTACCTACTAAGTATATTCTTGGGGAAGCGCGGGAAACTTCGAACTTGGCGGACGCGTTTTTTTTTTTATCAACCGAAGTTGGAAATTTTAAAATTGTGTAATATAGGATCAGTCACAGTAGTTTTATAGTTTTATATTCTTTTATTTATAGTTTTTACTTAGTTTTAGTGTTTATTTCTCCGGTAGTGGTAAGCTTATATAATTTTATATTAGTTTCTAAATATGAACGACCCGCCCGACCCGGGGGAACTAGTTCCCCCGGCAGGCGTTTTCATCACAGTTCAATCTAATGAATCGGGTATGGATACAGATGTTTCTTCCTCGGCTCGAAACTTAAAAAGGTCACGTTTACATCTCTGCAAGCATTGCAATAAACGTCGCCGCACCCGCAAAAATCATGGGTCGGACTCCACGGGTTGTAACTGCAATGATTCTAAAGTTGTTGAATTAGTTCCAGTACCTAATACCAAAACTATGCCTACTCAGCCTATAGCAATTACTGACATCCCCGCTCCACCATGCCGGCCATGGACACTAATTTTGTTACACAACGCGACTTTAATAAAATCTCTAGACTATTTAAACCTCAGACTGAAGTCTGGGAGGACCTCTTATCCGAATGGCAAAGTAGGTGGGATAATTCCATCAAGGGCCGGCACCTCCATCTGTTCTTTCCATCCGTTGGTGATCGGCTGGCTAAGACATGGCTGGTGGTTGACCACTGCGTTGCCCAATTTCTCACAGGTCATGGCAACTTTAAAAGTAAACTGTATTCTTTTAAACTTGTTCCTTCCCCTTTGTGTCAGTGTTCTACATCGAACTGTGAATTTGAACAGTCCGCACATCACATCTTGTGGGAGTGTGTTCTTTGGCAGAATGAACGCAATATTATGTTGGATAGTGTACAAGTTACATCCGGAGTCGTTTATTATACGGACCTTGTAGAAACTAGAACCAATTTCCGTGCGTTCAGGCGCTTTTGCCATACCTATTATTGGAATCAATTGTAACAGCTAATACCTACTTAGGACCCATTAACTTAATCAAATTTTATTCCGTGGTGTTTGGCAATCTGGGCTTCTCCCAGTTGCAATAATGTCCCTTTGTGCCGTTTGGCCTAGTTCTGTTCTGTCTCCTGCTTGTTATGGAGGGAAGTGGAAAAAATATCTTTTTTCTTACTCCTCCGCTATTCTTTTCTGATTAATTTCGTTGCGGGACCCAAGACAGTTGAATCGTTTCTCCGGGACTCGTCGAGCTTCATTGCTCGGCGTTTTTCTGGCGGTCGCCACTGTTGATTCTGGCTTTCAGGAGTTGCAGTGGTTGGGAAAAGTGTGGCGGGTTTGTCCCATTTGACATCCCCGCTCCTTCTATGATACCTGCCCCTCAGATTGGCAGAACAAGCTACGAACAATCGGATAGCGCGCCATTTTTGATTCATGTTCAAAAGAATTTTACAACACCTAATGACGGTACGACACTGCACCCCATCACATTTGGTAAGTTTTTAAAACACAACGCCTTCAAAAACATAATTAATGGGAGCGTTAAAAGAATTGGTCGTAATAAAATTGCACTTTCTTTTTCCAATCATCTAGACGCAAATTCTTTTATTGTACATGAAAGCCTAAAAACACACAATTATAAAGCCTTTATCCCTACCTTTAATATAACACGAATGGGATTAGTACGTGGTGTTCCTGCAGAATGGTCTCCTGAGGAAGTAATCGATAACATATCAGTACCAATAGGTTGTGGACCAATATTAAAAATCAGACGTTTAAATTTCAAAAGCAATGTTGACGGAACAGCTGTCTGGAAACCATCCCAGTCCATAGTAGTTACCTTTGATGGACAGATTTTGCCCAAGAGAATATTTATGTGTTATAATGCGTTACCTGTGGAGTTATATATATTCCCTACAATTCAATGCTTTAACTGTTGTAGGTTTGGTCACACTAAAATTCAGTGCAGATCCACACCTCGCTGTTATAAATGTGGTCATGAACACTCTGGGGACAGTTGTGATAAAGATCTAGAAACTGCATCTTGTTGTCTGTGCTCTGGATTTCACTTTGCGATTGATAAATCTTGCCCAGAATTCTCTAGACAAAAATCAATCAAAACATACATGGCCAAAAATTCAGTTTCCTATGCTGAAGCAGCTAAACTACATCCCTCAGTTAGTAAATCTTATGCAGATGTACTTTTATCCTCTCCATCGCGAACATCTTCAGATACGTTACAGACATCCCCTAATGCTAATCTTTCTCATAGTTACAAAAAGACTGTTTTCCTAAAACCACGAATGCCTCCAAAACATGAACATGGGTATAATAAAAATGCACATAATACTATTATTAGAGATTTTGCCATACCTCAGCCTTTAAATGGCTGTGCTTTGACTAACAATAATAACAATGAAATAAAAGACACAAATTTTTCCATTAATGATCTTCTTTCAGCTTTACATAATCTTCTCTCCCAGTTCAACATAACACCGTCCAACGCTGCCCAATCATACAATGTATCTCAATCCAGTCATAATGGACCCATCCAATATAATCCAGTGGAACTGCCGCAGTCTAATAAACAAAAAAAGTGATGTCATTCATTTATTAAACAAATATGATCCATTTGTCTTTGCTTTAGCAGAGACTTGGCTCAAACCATTTCATATTTTTAAAATTAATGGTTATTTAACCATTAGAAAGGATAGATCTGATGGGTATGGTGGAGTAGCTATACTTATCAAGAATTCTATCCCTTTTACTTCTATTACATTACCACCTCACAGTGAGGAAATTTCGATTTTAGCTATTCAATTGTATCATATTTGTATTGTTTCTATCTACATTCCTCACCCCTCTTCTTCTATTCTTCAAGAGGTGAATAATCTATTTTCTTTGCTACCAAAACCATTTTTGGTTTTAGGGGACTTTAACTGCCATCACCCATCATGGGGTTGTTCAACATCTAACAGTTATGGGGATGAATTACTAGATATTATAGACTTACACAACTTATGTATCTTAAATTCAGGAGAAGCCACACGTCGGTGTGCACCCAATCAAAACCAAAGCGCAATTGACCTTTCCATTTGTTCTCCTAGTTTAGCCTCTTTATTAACTTGGCACACTCTTACCTCTACTTATGGTAGTGACCATTTTCCAATAGTTATTAAATACCCTCTTTCCAAGTCAAAACCACAACAACGGAAATCAAATTTAAAACATAAATTACCAAATGGAAATAGTAATGACTGGGATAAATTTAGAGCCACTGTTGACAGTAAGGTTTGCTCCTTGCCTCTCCTTACTGATAGTAATGAAAATACCTGTGCAGAAGCTTTAGCGCACATATTAATTGAAGCAGCAGATGAAGTTTTCCCTGTTAAAAACAAAAATATTAGTACAATCCCTTCACCTCCGTGGTGGGACTCGGAGTGCACAGAATTGTTAAAGAAACGGAAAGAGGCTGAACACAATTATAACTTGGATATGTCTGATAATAATTTTGTAATTGTTACTAATATTATTAATGAAACTAGTAAACTTTTCAAGAAGAAAAAGTTTGAATCATGGCGTAACTTTTGCACATCAATTTCACCGAATACTCATCCTACGATCGTCTGGCGTAATATTCGTAGGTTTAGGTCTATTTATAAAGACCCTGCTCCTATTCCCAATTCTTTAGCCAGTGATTTCCTAAATATATTGGCCCCTCCTTGGGTGCCTGAGGTTATTGAACCTAACCTGCCTCTTGCACCTAACATCCATAATACTTCTGCAACGCTCGGTTTGCCATTTACGCTCAATGAATTAAGGGGCGTTATTTGTAAAACTAAGGACTCCGCGCCGGGCATTGACGGCATCCCATATTCCTTTTTTGCTCATCTAAATGACGACGTCCTCAATTATTATTTAAATATTGTTAATTCTATTTTGTACAGTGGACATATCCCTGATGAATGGAAACGTCAAATGGTGTTGCCATTCCTTAAACCAAATAAAATTCCATCTGATGCTTCTTCATATCGTCCTATAGTTTTATCTTCTATTTTAATGAAATTAGCAGAACATTTAATAAAAAATCGCCTAGAATGGTATGTTGAAAGTAAGGGCCTTTTAGCAGAATCCCAATATGGATTTAGAAAGGGCAGAAGCACCAGTGACTGCTTAAGCATTTTAACATCGGACATTCGGTTATCCTTTTCTAGTAACCATTCCACAGTAGCAGTTTTTCTGGATATAAATGCGGCTTATGATAATGTAGTATTATCAATTTTACAAAATAAACTAAACGCTTTACAGGTTCCATCAACTTTGTCGAATTTTATTATTAAAATTCTGACTGCACGCTCTGTCAACATTCTAATAGAAGATCATGAGGTATCTCGCCTTATATGGAGAGGTCTCCCACAGGGTTCAGTGCTCAGTCCCCTTCTATATAACATTTATACTTTTGATATGGACTCGTCCTTAAACAATCATGTAAATGTTCTTCAATACGCCGACGATTTATTATTATATTCATCAAGTCACTCTGTTGATCAAGCTTGCTCTTATATAAATTCTGCTTTATCTATTCTTGAGTCTTGGTTGCACTTAAATGGCTTGGATATATCCACGTCTAAAAGTGCAGTAGTTTTATTCACTCGAAAAAAAAATATTCCCTTTGTAAATTTGTTGTATAAAGGAATACCTATTCCGGTAAAAGATAAATTCAGATATCTAGGTGTAATATTAGACTGTAAATTAAGCAGTGTTCCACATTGCGATTACATTGTTAACAAGTGTGAAAAGCACTTAAACATGCTTCGTTGCCTCTCTGGTGTGTGGTGGGGTGCTCATCCCTTTTCATTAAAACTAATCTACAACGCTATTATCAGAAGTACTCTGGATTATGGATTATTTGTTCTGGAACCTGGTAGTATAATGGCTTTTAAAAAATTGGATCGTATCCAGTCAAAAGCTTTACGTATTATTACAGGTGCTATGAAGTCGAGTCCCATTAATGCACTCCAAGTTGAATGCGGGGAAGCACCCCTATATCTAAGAAGACAATTCTTATCAGACAAATACTTATTCCGTATTCTTCAGCTCTCAATTCATCCTCTCATTCCCAAACTGGACTCGCTAATGTTGCAGATGGAATATTCTGATTACTGGTCTCATAAACGTGCTCCATGTTTACTAGTTAGCTATAAAAAGTTCCTATCACTTTCTTCACCTGTTCATCGTTCCAATAAACTCCCCATATTCTGCAGTAGTTATGAAAGTTTTCAGTTCAGTCCCATCATAACTTACGATTGTATAAATAAATCGGATCCCAATTACTGTTCAAAATTTAATTATTTTCTGTCTGAACACTCAGAATACCACCACATTTTTACTGATGCTGCCAAACGTACTCCAACAGGTTGTGTTGGGGTAGGTGTTTACCATTCCCAATTTAAGATCACACAAAAAATAAAACTACCTCCGGAGACTTCCGTTTTTACAGGGGAATGTTTTGGAATTTTAAAAGCCTTAGAATACATTCGTGTTTTAAAACTAAAAAAAGCAATTATTTTTACTGACTCTCGAAGCGCTCTTCTAGCCATTAATAAATCCCCTTACGAAGACAAATCGCAGACCTCTATTATTTTGTCTATAAGAGAATTTGCGTTCAGAATGACCACTGAGGGCATCTCGCTACAGTTTGCATGGATTCCGGCCCATGCTGGAATCCAAGGCAATGAAGTGGCCGATGCTCTAGCTGGTGATGCGGTGCATTGTGGGGACTTAGTCCCATATAAAATTTTTAATCATGACCTTTTAACTCTGCCTAAGGGTTTTCTCCGGGACACCTGGAAGGTAGCCTGGGATACCAGTAGCGGATTGAAAGGACATTACTTTTCTCTTATCCAACCCGAGATTCCGGAAAAACCATGGTTTGGCAGGGCAAAATTTGGCAAAATGGAGACCTCTATTCTAATACGAATGAGACTGGGCCATGTTTGTTCCCCATCCCATCTTTCCAAATTTCACATTATTGACGATCCCATTTGCTCTTGTGGCACAGATGTAGGCGACCTTAACCATATCTTTTTCTCCTGTCCCTTGTATGACCGTTCTTCCTTCTTCTGTAACCTGTTATCCCTTAATATTCCTTTTCCTACTTCAATACTATCTTTACTTTGTACAAATAGTTTTCCTGTATATAAATGTATAGTCTCATTCATCACCTTAAATAATATAAAGTTGTAAATATTTGCCATTGTAAACTTCACATCATTCTTACATTAAAAAAAAAAACTGATCCTATATCTCCGTCCTATCCAAAATTCCGTAAAATTTTAAATCCGTTTCCCTACCTTTAGTACCTAACAATCCCAACACACTTGACATTGGCTGAATGCACAAACCGTGCGAAGCCAAAGAAGAAAAGAAAAAAAAAAAGTATATTCTTACTCGGTTACTCGGTTCTGTAATACCTAATACCACCTAATAACTATTTATCGGGAAAAACTATTTATTTTGCGAATACACGATATACGCTTTACTCGTCGCACCTACTGCGAGTCTCGTCTCCTCGATGTAGATTGTGGGCGTACCCGATACCGAACCGAAATATTCCGACGGCGCACGACGAATGGCGATTACGATTTACGATGAGCGAGTCCTAGGAAAAAAAGGAAGAAGGGATTTGACTTGTAATCCGTATGCAATAGATGCAATTATCGAAAAAATATATTTAGGTCACGGTTGAAAGTTGACCTTCAGGTTCACAGAAAGGGGCACTTGTTTGGGTGAAAAGTAAATTGCAAATTTTACCTATCTATTTTTATTTTAGTTGTGTATGTTTTGTGTTCACGTTCTAATGCAAAACTTTCTACGCGCGTGCGATACTTTTTTGTTCTTTGTGTTATTTCTTTTATTATTATTTCTTTTTCTTATTGCTTTTATAGTATAACTTAGGTGTGTAAAAATAGACACACGTAAATTATACTTATGAATATGTAGTTATATGTTATAATAACTAAATATTTTCACAAATATTGTTTTATAATTTCTAAAATCCATTCAAAACTAATACCGAAAACCACTGAAAACTTAGTTACTCTAGTTATCCACGAAACGAGTAATGTCAATACCCGCCAAAGGTACCGGTACACCGCCACCGACCTCGGTATCGGCAATAAATAGTTACTAAAATAAATAGTTTCAATACCCGTTATCGGGTGTCAAACCAATACATAGTTTCGGTATTGCAAAAACACGTACCGACCCACTTCTATTCAAAACTAATACCGAAAACCACTGAAAACTTAGTTACTCTAGTTATCCACGAAACGAGTAATGTCAATACCCGCCAAAGGTACCGGTACACCGCCACCGACCTCGGTATCGGCAATAAATAGTTACTAAAATAAATAGTTTCAATACCCGTTATCGGGTGTCAAACCAATACATAGTTTCGGTATTGCAAAAACACGTACCGACCCACTTCTAGTGTACAGTTCAACTCGATCAGTTCGAATTACTGTCTCCTAAGACACAGGTATTCCCTAGTTTAGGAGGCAGGATTTATTGTTTTGTTACATAGAATTCTTTTTTTAAGGCATATACCTGCAAACTTTATCTATGTATGTTCTTGGTCAATAAAGTAATTATTATTCCCTTTATTTCTTTATACATACATATTATTCTACATTTTTAAATATTTATATAAAAACATACAAAAACATTTAAAAATATAAAAAATAGTGTTCCACCGATGGCGGGAGCGGGGTCCAAGCTACCGGTGGTTAGGGCTCCAGAGAGAGGAACCTCCTCACGATGCGGGCCGTATCGAGGAGTACTGCCTTTTGAATCAGGCCTTTGATCCAACTGCCTAACGAGAGCCTCAATAGATGTTGGTCGAGGCTCTTGGCTATCAAACCATTGGCCGATACGACAATCGGTACAATGACAGCCGAGTTCACATTCCACATGTCAACAACCTCGTGCGCCAAGTCGAGATATTTAATTTGCTTCTCTTTCTCAGCTTTCACGAGATTCCCGTCATGTGGAATGGTAACATCGACAATCATTGCGAGGCGCGCTAATCGATCTATCACTACTATATCAGGCTTATTTGCAACAATAGTCCTGTCAGTAATGATAGACCGATCCCAGTATAACGTGACATGGCCATTTTCAAGAACTGGGTCGGGCACATACTTATAATACGGTACCTCAGAATCCACAAGTTTATATTTCAAAGCAAGTTGCTGGTGGATAATCCTAGCTACTTGGTTATGCCTATGCAAATACTCGCCATTAGCCAAACGAGAACAACCAGAGATAATATGTCTGATGGACTCACCCGGATGGTGACATGCCCGACACACGTCAATCGTCCCGTCCTTCATAATATATCTCCGGTAGTTATTCGTTAAGATAACTTCGTCCATAATTGCACAGACGAAACCTTCAGTTTCCCCGAAAAGGTCACTGAATCGTAGCCAGGATACGGAGGCTAAGAAGTCTACATCGGGCTCATGAAGAGCCCGATAAAATCGCCCGTGAAGTTCCTTGCTTTGCCATATCATCTTGCGGTCATCAGTAGTAAGTATTATAGGCTTGTGCCAGTTCTCTTTCGCCATGGATAGCGGGGTAAGCCCCTTGTCTACCGTGACCACATCATGATGCATACCCACTACGGTTTTAAAAAAATGTTCTCTGAGACTGCATACTTCTCGGTTGTGGAGGATCTTCGCATTTAAAAAGCCTCGACCCCCGCACTTCCGCGGAATATACAGTCTCATCACCGATGATCGTGGATGATGCATCCTGTATGCTGTCAGCAGTGTACAGACCCTTCTATCCAGGGCGTCGAGTTCGGTCTGAGTCCATTTAAGTATGCCGAAAGAGTACATCAAAACCGGCATGACCCACCCGTTGAAGGCGCGCACCTTATTTCCGCCCGAAAGAAGACTTTTTAAAACCTTCTTCAGGCGACCAAAGAAGCGCTCCTTCAACGATTGCTTCATGTCAGCATCGTTGATACCTAACGCTTCCGACATACCCAAATATTTATAGCTCCCGAATGAGGAGAGGGATCTAAGGTGTATGGAATCTGGGAGTGTAATTCCCTCGGATTCCATAATCTCCCCCCCCTTTACATGCATGACTGCACATTTGTCCACACCAAATTCCATTCTGATGCCACTACTAAAAGTTTCAGTTACATTCAGTAGCTTCATCAGATGCAATTTATTGGGGGCAAAGAGTTTCAAATCATCCATGTAGAGAAGGTGAGATATCACCTGACCGCCTCTCCTCAATCGATAACCCAGACCTGAATCCTCCAGCAGTGTGCTTAGAGGGTTCAGAGCTAAGCAGAACCATAGTGGACTCAGACTGTCGCCCTGGAATATTCCCCGCTTAATCCATACAGGTTCATCATTCCCCTGGATCTGTCGACTCCCTGGATAGCGAAGGACTGTCTTCCATTGCCCCATACACGACTTAAGGAAAGTGCGTAGAGTTGTATTTACCTTGTACAACTCCAGCACCCTCAAAAGCCATGTATGTGGCACCGAATCGTAGGCCTTCTTATAATCTATCCAGCAGGTTGAGAGATCCTTGCGGGATCGGCGAACCTGTTGGCTGATGGCCATGTCTATGAGGAGTAGCTCCTTAGTACCACGGGACCCGCTCCTACATCCATTTTGAGAGACAGACATGATGGTGTTGCTGTCAAGATGTTTGTTTATTTTAGCTTTCAAAATGGATGTAAGAACTTTATAGACCGTTGGTAAACAAGTGATCGGTCTATAATTTTTGGGTTCCGCGGTGCTACCTGATTTATGGAGCAGGTGGGTAATTCCAGTTGTTAAGAACAGGGGTAGCGAACCAGAATCTAAGGATGACTGGAATTGAGATGCCAAACAAGTGTGTGAACTACTTAGCCATTTTAACCAAAAGTTATGCAGTCCGTCCGGTCCCGGTGATTTCCAGTTCGGTAACGAACGAACGGACTGCTGTGGCTACGTCTGATGATGTTATGAAAATACTATCCATTTCTGGTAAGTTTTCACACCCTTGTTTGATATCCTGTATCCAGTCACCCTCAGTGTGACAAACGGATACCGACCATATACCGCGCCAGAATGCACTTGTGGTGGCATCATCTGGGCGGTACACGTCAGCCTCGTTTTGTTCTGGTCGCTCCCAAGTTCTGTATACCCACCTCTCATCGCTCTGGAACATGCGATTCTGCGTATATCTATCCACTCGCCGCTTATACCGCCGAACACGGCTCGCCCATGCACAAACTTTCTGCTTCAGGAAGTCGATGCGCTCTGTGACATTATGTATGTATTCTCGAGGGCTGATACCAGTCCCCGAGAATGCCTGTCTCACAAAGCGCATCACTCGTGGTCTAGTATTGCCCTCCCTGAAGCAGTATAGTTTGCCGATGAGTACCCTGGTCCCATCGATACGACGCTCGATTCTGCGTTGCCAGGCTGGTACGGCTGGTTTTGGTCGAGTAGCTTCGTCATAATTTGGAAACTTGACTTTGGCTAATCGACATGCCGCTACAGCCGCACAATACAGGATCGAGTGTGTATCAATGAGATCCTCGCTGCTCTCGAAAAAATTCTTGAGCTGCGAGTCCAAAGCACACACCAGCGCCCTATTTTTTTTGTGCATAGGTAGCCGTGGTAACCGGGGTCTAAGGTTGGTCGGAGTGGATCTATAGTCGCGGAACGCATCCTCCAGTGCGCTCCTCAGTCGATCGTTATACTGGCTACTTACTGTTTCAACCCTATCGTCCTCTTCTTCGACACGATTGGACCGCGGCGGAACAGCATCAATAATTGACGCTTGTGCCGCGGTCTGGGTCAGAGTCGGGGCGATTTGGTTGCTCAGTACCTCTGAGCGCAGCCTATCAAGCGCGATATCGTCCAACCTGTGATTGCGTTGGATGACACGCACCTGATCCGACAGTCGTTGGGCCGAGACGTTGACAGTTGGTTCCAGTGCCTGAAACAAAGACAGCATCCTTTCACGGTACGCAGTGAGGTTAGTTCCCCCCTCTGTAGCCCCGTAATATGCGCGCATGACGTTCTCATTCATTGTCTGAGTCCATCTCATGCGCTGCACACAACCACCGGCAGCGGGGACCCGGCTCGGGGCCGGATGGCCCCTAAGTCCCAAGCTCTTCGGTGGCCGGCCTCTCCCCTGCCGACGTACAGGTGTTGGCGACGTCGGCAGAGAGAAATACTCGTCGCTCGAGCTCGACGCAACTGCCGCGGCCGGTGTCGTCACAGCGTTCACAGTGAGGCTGGAGACCGGCGGCGGCGAGGCGGAGCTGGGCGACGAGTCCGGGGGTGGTGAGCGTGCACGTCGAGCGGCAGATCTTGTCAACATTTCATACTTATTTTACTGTCTTATGTTGTTGTATTGTGCATAATTATATATTTTCCGAGGTGACATGACAGATGTCACCTCCAATGATTCGGTAATTTTATCATTGTAGATATGTTTAAAAACACTTTTTATATAAATTTTAAACTGCTTTAAGTTTGGGTTTCGGTTTTTGTTGAATATTTCACAGAATCGTAATGAAAAACTGATATAAAATATTATTTCTTAAATTGATAAAAAAAATATGATGTTGACGTTTTTTTAATTATTATTTCGTTTATTTAGATATATATACATATTAATTTACATTTTTAAATATTTATAAAAAACATAAAAACATTTAAAAATATAAAAAATAGTGTTCCACCGATGGCGGGAGCGGGGTCCAAGCTACCGGTGGTTAGAGCTCCAGAGACAGGAACCTCCTCACGATGCGGGCCGTATCAAGGAGTACTGCCTTTTGAATCTGGCCTTTGATCCAACTGCCTAACGAGAGCCTCAATAGATGTTGGTCGAGGCTCTTGGCTATCAAACCATTGGCCGATACGACAATCGGTACAATGACTGCCGAGTTCACATTCCACATGTCAACAATCTCGTGCGCCAAGTCGAGATATTTAATTTGTTTTTCTTTCTCAGCTTTCACGAGATTCCCGTCATGTGGAATGGTAACATCGATAATCATTGCAAGGCGCGCTAATCGATCTATCACCACTATATCAGGCTTATTGGAAACAATAGTCCTGTCAGTAATGATAGACCGATCCCAGTATAACGTGACATGGCCATTTTCAAGAACTGGGTCGGGCACATACTTATAATACGGTACCTCAGAATCCACAAGTTTATATTTCAAAGCAAGTTGCTGGTGGATAATCCTAGCTACTTGGTTATGTCTGTGCAAATACTCGCCGTTAGCTAAACGAGAACAACCAGAGATAATGTGTCTGATGGACTCACCCGGGTGGTGACATGCCCGACACACGTCAACCGTCCCGTCCTTCATAATATATCTCCGGTAGTTATTCGTCAAGATAACTTCGTCCATAATTGCACAGACGAAACCTTCAGTTTCCCCGAAAAGGTCACCGAATCGTAGCCAGGATACGGAAGCTAAGAAGTCAACATCGGGCTCATGAAGAGCCCGATAAAATCGCCCGTGAAGTTCCTTGCTTTGCCATATCATCTTGCGGTCATCAGTGGTAAGTATTATAGGTTTGTGCCAGTTCTCTTTCGCCATGGATAGCGGAGTAAGCCCCTTGTCTACTGTGACCACATCAAGATGCATACCCACTACGGTTTTTAAAAAATGTTCTCTGAGACTGCATACCTCTCGGTTGTGGAGGGTCTTCGCATTTAAAAAGCCTCGACCCCCGCACTTCCGCGGAATATACAGTCTCATCACCGATGATCGTGGGTGATGCATCCTGTTTGCTGTCAGCAGTGTACGGACCCTTCTATCCAGGGCGTCGAGTTCGGTCTGAGTCCATTTAAGTATGCCGAAAGAGTACATCAAAACCGGCATGACCCACCCGTTGAAGGCGCGCACCTTATTTCCGCCCGAAAGAAGACTATTTAATACCTTCCTCAGGCGACCAAAGAAGCGCTCCTTCAACGATTGCTTCATGTCAGCATCATTGATACCTAACGCTTCCGACATACCTAAATATTTATAGCTCTCGAATGAGGAGAGGGATCTAAGGTGTATGGAATCCGGGAGTGTAATTCCCTCGGATTCCATAATCTGCCCTCGCTTTACATGCATGACTGCACATTTATCCACGCCAAATTCCATTTTGATGCCGCTACTAAAAGTTTCTGTTACATTCAGTAGCTTCATCAGATGCAATTTATTGGGGGCAAAGAGTTTCAAATCATCCATGTAGAGAAGGTGAGATATGACCTGACCGCCTCTCTTCAATCGATAACCTAGACCTGAATCCTCCAGCAGTGTGCTTAGAGGATTCAGAGCTAAGCAGAACCATAGTGGACTCAGACTGTCGCCCTGGAATATTCCCCGCTTAATCCATACAGGTTCATCATTCCTCTGGATCTGTCGACTCCCTGGATAGCGAAGGACTGTCTTCCATTGCCCCATACACGACTTAAGGAAAGTGCGTAGAGTTGCATTTATCTTGTACAACTCCAGCACCTTCATAAGCCATGTATGTGGCACCGAATCGTAGGCCTTCTTATAATCTATCCAGCAGGTGGAGAGATCCTTGCGGGATCGACGAACCTGTTGGCTGATGGCCATGTCTACGAGGAGTAGCTCCTTAGTACCACGGGACCCGCTCCTACATCCATTTTGAGAGACAGACATGATGGAGTTACTGTCAAGATGATTGTTTATTTTAGTTTTCAAAATGGATGTAAGAACTTTATAGACCGTTGGTAAACAGGTGATCGGCCTATAATTTTTGGGTTCCGCGGTACTACCTGATTTATGGAGCAGGTGGGTAATTCCAGTTGTTAAGAACTGGGGTAGCGAACCAGACTCTAAGGATGACTGGAATTGAGATGCCAAACAAGTGTGTGAACTACTTAACCATTTTAACCAAAAGTTATGCAGCCCGTCCGGTCCCGGTGATTTCCAGTTCGGTAACGAACGGACTGCTGTGGCTACGTCTGATGGTGTTATCAAAATAGTATCCATTTCTGGTAAGTTTTCACACCCTTGTTCAACATCCTGCATCCAGTCACCCTCAGTGTGACAAACGGATACCGACCATATACCGCGCCAGAATGCACTTGTGGTGGCATCATCCGGGCGGTACACGTCAGCCTCGTTTTGTTCTGGTCGCTCCCAAGCTCTGTATACCCACCTCTCATCGCTCTGGAACATGCGATTCTGCGTATATCGATCCACTCGCCGCTTATACCGCCGAATACGGCTCGCCCATGCACAAACTTTCTGCTTCAGGAAGTCGATGCGCTCTGTGACATTATTTATGTATTCTCGAGGGCTGATACCAGTCCCCGAGAATGCCTGTCTCACAAAGCGCATCACTCGTGGTCTAGTATTGCCCTCCCTGAAGCAGTATAGTTTGCCGATGAGTACCCTGGTCCCATCGATACGACGCTCGATTCTGCGTTGCCAGGCTGGTACGGCTGGTTTTGGTCGACTAGCTTCGTCACAATTTGGGAACTTGACTTTGGCTAATCGACATGCCGCTACAGCCGCGCAATACAGGATCGAGTGTGTATCAATGAGATCCTCGCTGCTCTCGAAGAAATTCTTGAGCTGCGAGTCCAAAGCACACACCAGCGCCCTATTTTTTTTGTGCATAGGTAGCCGTGGTAACCGGGGTCTAAGGTTGGTCGGGGTGGATCTATAGTCGCGGAACGCATCCTCCAGTGCGCTCCTCAGTCGGTCGTTATACTGGCTACTTACTGTTTCAACCCTATCATCCTCTTCTTCGACACGATTGGACCGCGGCGGAACAGCATCAATAATTGACGCTTGTGCCGCGGTCTGTGTCAGAGTCGGGGCGATTTGGTTGCTCAGTACCTCTGAGCGCAGCCTATCAAGTGCGATGTCGTCCAACCTGTGATTGCGTTGGATGACCCGCACCTGATCCGACAGTCGTTGGGCCGAGACGTTGACAGCTGGTTCCAGTGCCTGAAACAAAGACAGCATCCTTTCACGGTACGCAGTGAGGTTAGTTCCCCCCTCTGTAGCCCCGTAATATGCGCGCATGACGTTCTCATTCATTGTTTGAGACCATCTCATGCGCTGCACACAACCACCGGCAGCGGGGACCCGGCTCGGGGCCGGATGGCCCCTAAGTCCCAAGCTCGTCGGCGGCCGGCCTCTCCCCTGCCGACGTACAGGTGTTGGCGACGTCGGCGGAGAGAAATACTCGTCGCTCGAGCTCGACGCAACTACCGCGGCCGGTGTCATCACAGCATTCACAATGGGGCTGGAGACCGGCGGCGGCGAGGCGGAGCTGAGCGACGAGTCCGGAGGTGGTGGGCGTGCTCTTCGTGTGGCTGCTCGTGTCAACATCTTCATACTTTTCACATCTTTATTGTATAATATAGGATTTTGCAGGTGACATGACAGATGTCACTGATTTTCTAATTGTTGATGCATGCTTTCTTTTCATTTTAACGTCTTTGATTTATAAATAAGGTATTTTAAAAATTTGGTTTTGAATGCCACTTGTATATAAATATGTAAAATGCTTGTAATAATTTTATAATTAAATTCAAATATGAAAAGCTATAAAAAGAGATGTTGACATTGTCGTTGGTGTTGCCAGTCTTAATTATTATTATTATTATTATTATTATTGATAGGACTTGATTTCATTGCCCCTGTTACAATTCTTAAAGCTTTTGATTGTATCTTGTCTAACTTTTCAAAACCTTTTTTTTGACCCGGTTCCAACAAAAATGTCCCATAATCCAATCGACTTCTAATAATAGCATTATAAACAAGCTTCAGGCAAAATGGGTGAGCACCCCACCATACACCAGCAAGGCTTCGAAGCATGTTCAACTGCCTCTCACATTTAACTGCCACATCCTCGCAATGAGGAACTCCTGTAAGTCTGGCATCTAAGATTACACCTAGAAATCTCACCTCACTCTTGACAGGCAATGGGTTATTTTTAAAGTAAACAGTAAATGAAGGGGGTAGAATAGCTCTAGAAAAAAGGACAACAGAACTCTTTGATGGGGACACTTCTAAACCATTACTATCAAGCCATTTACCTAGTAAACTAAGAGAGAATGACAAGGATGAGCAAGCTTTTTCAACAGAACGATGGGTAAAGTAGATTAACAGATCATCAGCGTACTGTAAAACTTTAACATTTTTGTCCAGAGCAGACTCTAAATCATGTGAATAAATGTTAAACAATAATGGACTTAATACAGAGCCCTGAGGAAGACCACGCCAAACATGTCTGAACTCGTTGCTAGAATTTTCCGTATCCAGTTGAATAATTCTTTCAAATAAAGCATTAATGATAAAGTTGCTCAAAAACATAGGAACGCCAAGGAACTTTAACTTATCATAAAGAATAGACAAAACGACGTTATCATAAGCAGATGTAATGTCAAGAAAAGCAGCTACGGTGGAATGATTATCAGAAAATGCCAGTCTTAAATCGGTGATGAATATGCCAATACTGTCCATAGTGCCCTTGCCACGCCGAAACCCATATTGATGGTTACTAAGTAAGTTCTTACTTTCCACATACCATTCTAAGCGATTTTTAACCAGATGTTCAGTAATTTTCATTAATACAGATGACAAAGCAATAGGACGATAGGACAGGGCATCTGAAGGATTTTTATTGGGTTTCAGAATTGGCAAAACCACCTGAGATCTCCAAGATAACGGGACATTTCCGGAAACCATAACAGTATTAATGACTTTTAAGAAGTATTCCAATGTTTCATTACTACAATTAACAATAAAAGAATATGGGATACCGTCTATTCCAGGTGCTGAGTCTTTGACTTTGGTTAATACGCCTTGAATTTCAGATAAAGAGAAAAGGCCGTCAAATCCAGTTGTAGGAAGAGGAAGTAAACAAGAGGATAAGCGTATGTTTTCCGGAACAGAAGGAGGTGCTAACCTGTTCAAAAATTGATCAGTAAGAGGAGCCGGCAGAAAAACAGAAGATGATTCAGTAAATACAGATCTGAATCTACGAATGTTGTTCCATATTACAGAAGGTAGAATGTCAGGAGATATAGATAAACAAAAGGATCTCCAGCTTTCAATTTTTTTAGTTTTAAATAGTTTACTACACACATCAAAAGTGTCTAGGGATCAACATATATTTTTGCAATAACTTTTCTCCTGATTGATATTAATTAAAATTTTCTTTAAGGATTCATCAAATAAAGTGTTTTCGTTTGTCACAGTAACGATAAACCAAGTCACCTTTGCATTAATAAAGAAATTTGCCATTTTCCTAATAAAGGGATATTTGACATTTGAACCACTAACACAAAAGTTCGAAAAAAAGACTGAAATAACAGTTTTCTCTAAAATTTTATTGGGTAACTTAAACAATTAATAATCCGTGTTTCTACCGCGAACACTAACAACACAAGAACATCGGTTTGGCATACTCAAAATGAGTTCATCCAAATCACGCTGTGGAATGGCCGCCCATGTTCGTTGCAACAACAAAAAAAGGTCTTCTTGCGACTGGATACCCTCCATATTCGGTAGAGCTCTTCTCTGTAGCATATGCTACTATGTACATGCATGCTCAATCGGGTTCAAGTCTGGCGACTGAGCAGGCCAGGGCAGGACATTGATGTTAGCTGCGGCGAGAGTCTGTCTTACAACTCTTGCGGTGTGCGGTCGTGCATTATCATGCATTAACTGAAATAAGGGACCGATTTGCACTTGTAGAGGAACGATGACGTCTGATACAATCGTCTCAGCATAAATTTGAGCGTTGAGGTTGCCTCTGATCCAAATCAACTCAGTTCTTCCGCCGATCCAAATACCCGCCCATACCATGATGGTTCCACCACTATAAGGATGGACTTCCTGGCAGGATTTTAATCGCTGTTGGCGTCCAGGAGTTCTCCAGTGTCGTATACGTCTTGTATCCGGTCTCATACCAAAACGAGACTCATCAGAAAAGCACACGAAACGCCATTGTTCTTCTGCCCAATTTCTGTGTTCAAGAGCCCATTGATATCGAATCCTACGATTGTGCATTGCTATAGGTGGTACCCGTAGCGGTCTTCGGGAATGAAGGTTCACTTCATGCAAGCGGTTTCTGACTGTTTGGTCGCTAATTAAGTTCCCTGAAGAGTGATGAAGCCTCACGGCTAACATCATGGCGGTTATTGTTGGAGCTCTTCGAGTTAAGATTTGAATGTATCGGTCTTGTCTCCGTGTGGTGCAGCGATACCGTCCTCCATGGCGCTCAGCCACGGTACCAGTGCTTCGGTAACGTGTCCAAAGTCGACTGATAACACTCTGACTTGTATTCAGAGCTAAAGCCACAGTACGTTGCCGGGAACCAGCTTCTATCATTCCCACGGCTCTGAGCATTTCTTCCCTGCTTAAATGACGTCGCCGCTCCATAATAACGTTGGTTTTAATCAGTAGTAGGGAAACAGTAGCACTAATAATGTCTTCAATGCGTTGTATGTTTTTATAGGGAAAATATTGACAGCTGATTTTCATCTTTTACTCGAATTTGATTCACAGTTCCTGATTCAAATTATGAAATGCACCAAAAAGGATCCATATAAATTTATAAAATCATAAATTTATTACAAAGCCACATCTCAATCTCAAGAAATCCGCATAAAAATGCTTGATCCCTAGACACTTTTGATGTGTGTAGTTTCATTTATTACCTCACATAAAATTCTGAAGTTATCTGATGAGCAAAATTCCGCATATGCCACCTCTGCTTCCTTCCTCTTTCTAACAGCTTGTGTACACTCCTCGTCCCACCAAGGGGGAGAGAGAATGTATCTCATACCACCACTCTTAATAGGGAAAATCTCATCAGCCACTTCCAACATTGCTTTTGCTAAATTTTCCACACAAGAAGCTTCTTCACCTAGTAATACTACTGGTAAAACTCTAATTCTTTCCTCCAAGCGTTCCCGGTATAACTGCCAATTTGCCTTACCTAACTTATATTTTAAACGAGGTGGACGTTTTAAAGGAGAATTGAATTTAACAGGGAAAGAAAGTAGTATTGGGAAGTGGTCACTACCATACGACGACGGTAATGTATTCCAATATAAAATAAATGCCACGAGATTAGCTGTACAAATTGATAGATCGGGGGCATTAGCATTCTCCCCAGGAGCTGTGCGTCTTGTTGGTACACCAGAATTAAGTACACATAGCTCATGGTCGTCAATTATTTCACTTAATGTGCCTCCAAATACATTATCAACACCACTACCCCAAGATGTATGTTGGCAGTTAAGATCTCCTAAAATAATATACGGTTTGGGTAACCTTGACAATAAATCAGCAATTTCAACGAAAACAGAAGTAGAAGGATGGGGTACATATAATGAAACAAAACATACATTCTGTATAATCGCAGCAATAATCGAAATATTATTGGAATGTGATTGTATTGGAAAATGTTCAAAATTAGTAGAATTTTTAACAAGTATAGCAACACCGCCATACCCGTCAACGCGATCTTCTCGTAAACATTTATAACCTGAAATTTTAAATAAACTTGTAGGCTTAACCCATTACTTCCCAAGCATTGAAAATATTGGATTTTTTTGATGAAATCTTGTATTAGGGCTCTTAATATGTTAAGAAAAAATAATATGGCAAAAAAATAAATTAAAAAAAAACGGTTTCGCTGACTCAGCATGTCCTATAAATAGGACAGTGGGAACATATGGTCAGGAAAAAGTAAAGATAAGAATTATATGGAAATCAGCTTTATTTAAAAATAGGACCAGTAACAGTATCAGAAATAATGTAATAAAAGCTTATTTTGTATGATAAGGTATGAAACAATCACTGCAGAGTGTTTTTTCACATTTAGAACAAAATATTAAAGGCTTTTTTTTACAGCCTTGTCCTTGGCAACGTCTTTGTTTGTCCCTCTTGGTCATATAGTGACCATAGTTGTCAAATCTTATAGGTTGTAAAAGAACTTCTGAAGTACCTGATGTAAGCTTATTTACTTTGCCTTCCGATTTTTTCATCCAAGAAAAACATACCCTTCTTCTGAAATCAAGCAGAGGTATGGTCTCATCTTTATTTACCTGGTTATAAATAATCCATGCATTGACTAGAGTCATGTCCAAAACACGGATTACTAGAGGCCAATACCATTTTTTACCTCTAAAGCGGATTGGATACTTAGAAATAAGCCAATCATGTTTATCCACTCCTCCCATGTTTTTATTATAATTATGAATAAGCTTTGGCTGATTCACAGCAACTTTGGCCTTTTCTACCTTTGAGTACCTATTAGTTTTTACAAAAGGTTCAACAGTATCAAAATTAGTTAAGAGACATACTACATTGTTATCATGCCATTTCACGCATAATATTTCATTATTTTTATCGAAACGATGATCGGAATAACCACGTTCTTGCTTCTTCATTTCTTGTTTGGTCATGATTGGACATTTCTTAGTCCTATTGTCTCTGACTGTCCCTGTAGCTCTGAACCCTTCAGATTTCAAGTCAATCAACAATTGCATACTGCTGAAGAAGTTATCGAAGTAGACTACATGTGCACTAGGATCAGTACATACTGTAAGCAACTTTTTTACCGCTCTTGAACCCAAGCCATCACCAGTATTACAAGATATTTGAGGATCCTTTCCTGTATAAAGCGAAAAGTTATAACAATATCCGCTTACTCCACACAGTGCCCAAAGCTTGTATCCAAATCTTACTGGTTTACCTTTTATAAACTGTTTGATACCATGGTGACCAAAGTATTTGACGATCATTTCATCAACAGCTAAGTTGGATTCAAAAACACCAAACTTTTGGAATGATTTATTAGCTTTATCGATAAATGGGCGAATTTTGAAAGCTTTGTCACTATTATCAATTCTTGAATTGTCATTGAAATGTAAATATGATTTAATTTTATCAAAACGATTCCGAGACATCGCTCGTTCAACAAATGGAATGTGTACATCATCATCTCTGCACCAATATAGTTTGCTTTGAGGCAAGTGGAGATACGAAGAGAAAAACAAAATTCCTATGAATACTTTTAGCTCATTCACGGTAAGATTGAAGTTCAAATCATTTTTATAATTTTTGGCATAGGTTACTGTTTCATGCACTATATATTCTAGAATCTGGTCACATAACAAGTGTTCGAATATTTCTACCGCAGATTTTCCTTCCAATTCCGTAATCATATTTTCTAAACATTGTTTAGCAGTATTAGATTCCGGCTGAATTTCAGAATATACAGGTTCACACTTACGCCAAATGACTGTCTTGTTGGTCCGAGATGTGGTTTGAGTAGGAAGATCTTCCTCGACGTTATCAATTGTACATGAAAATTCCACTTGACCAGCCACATCTGACACTGGCAGAACTCCCATATCGTCGTCATTACCTTCTTCTATATCAGTCATTTCATCCACTTCATCCGGGGGCAATATCGCAACTTCCAAGTCATTGAACTCCTCGTCACTACAATCTTCAATATCTTGAAGATACTCGGTGATTTCAGACACCATCCATGCTTTTTTATATTTTCATATTTTCTTCTCACTGCATCCATGATCTATAAACAATAATTATACATATATAGTAAGTATAAAAATTATATTATATATATATAAATATATATATACATATACCATCCCAAACTAAACAAATATATCGTTAACCACTTGATAAGAAACAAAATCTAATATTTTTGCTTACCTCCTTTGCTTTCCTCAATCTTATAAAAAAATCACAATTTTTTATATTACGAGATGTGTTGTGCTTGACGAAGACTTATCGACTAAAGTAAAGTTTACGAAACACTTGCAAGAAACAAAACAATAGACACGTTTGAACTTATAGCGAGCGTAACAGGATCGAACACGCTTTCACGGCTACTTGTAAAGACATGTTCCCAGTGTCATATTTATAGTACGCCTTTTTGAAGTGAAACTTCTTTAGGCACGCTTGACTTGGGGAGTAAACTCGCGAAAGCGTTACGAAAAATATTACAAAAATGATCGGGCAAGGCGAACGGAAAGCAAAGTATAGTCCTATTTCGTCTGTAATACAACGAAGCAGTTGGCACATGTAAATATTGCATGACATGCCGTGTATAAAGTTGTGGGTTCGCATCTCGCCGAAGATAATGTATATTTTTTGGATCTTTTTAAGATTTGTTAACAATTGAGTCGAGTATGAAGTTGTGAGTTCGCATCTCGCCGTAGGCAATATATATTTTTTGGATCTTTTTAAGATTTGTTAACAATTGATTACCTAAGAGCACAAATAATTTATAAATTTCGTTCTGTTCTGGCTTTTATATTGTTTTATATATTTTTGCTGAACATTTCTGATATAATTGAAAGTATAGAAGAAGATATCGTCACAATACGATAATTGGACACAAAGTACAAATTGCTTTCGAGCCTCATAAGCTCAATTATTAAGCTAAGTACCTTGATTGATTAAGAACTATGAATTTCTTCGAGAACATGACGCTGCGAACACCCCCCGACTCCCCTCATTGATTACCTCACCCCCCCGAGGATTATCTCGGGAACCAGAGGTCGTGGACTACCCGAGTTTGGGATCCCCTGAATCAGGAGGAGGAGCCCGACCTTTTGGCCCCGAGGGAATCCACTCCACCCTCTCCCCTTCCCCCCTCTCCCCCTCCCCCTACCCCCCGCAACCCCACGAAATCTAACCCCCCCCAACACCCCCCCCCCCCCCCGCTTTAGTTACCTCACCCCCCCGTGGATTATCTCGGGAACCAGAGGTCGTGGACTACCCGAGTTTGGGGTCCCCTGAATCAGGAGGAGGAGCCCGACCTTTTGGCCCTGAGGGAATCCACTGCCCGCTCTCCCCCTCCCCCCTCCCTCCCCCGCAACCCCACAAACCCTATCCCCCCCCGACCCCCTTTAGTTACCTCACCCCCCCCGTGGATTATCTCGGGAACCAGAGGTCGTGGACTACCCGAGTTTGGGGTCCCCTGATTCAGGAGGTAGAGCCCGACCTTTTGGCCCCGAGGGAATCCACTTTTCTTTTTTTTTTAAATTGGAGGTCTATGCAAAAATATTAATTTATAAATGAAAGCATGAAATAAATTTAAATATTTATAGAAAATTAATATATGTAAATGTGTATACATGTATATATTGTACACACATATATTTATTTTATCAGCTTATGTTGTTTCGTTATTGGTGTATTTGGTTAATAATATGTACCTATATTGATTGTTTTAAGCGGAATTGATTATTCATTTATTTTAGAGTTTTTGGTTTGAACTCAAAAGAAAGGTTGTCTTAATAAAAAGTATTATGTTAATTATATGTAGTAGCAGGCTGTGTAGTGTGTACAAATAAATTGTTTTGTTTCTCGTGTAGGTATATTATTTTAAAACGCGACATTGACAGTTCGTAGTTATAAAAACTTAAAAGACCATAAGTTTTTTAACCTACTTGCTTTTGAATTTCAATACTATACTTTATATTGTAATAATTTTCCTGATGTTTACAAATTGGCAACATTTAATAGTTATGATTCCATCACGCATATTTATGAAACACACAGGGCGAAAGTAGACTCATAGATTTGTCTATATTTCCATTGAAAAAGAATTTTTAGCGATTTTAAAACAATCTTATATAGGTATATTTAATTTTTACAGAGTTATTTAAAGAATAGGCGCGTTTGTTTTAATTTATAGATAGTAAAATATTTTTTTTAGTTTTTTTGAGAAATAAATTATTACTTATTTACAGTTGAGTTAGTAATAACATTTCATTGTATTTTGACAGCCTCCGTGGCGTAGCGGTAGCTAACGCGGCCGCTGCGCGAGGAGGCGCGGGTTCGATCCTCGCGCAGTGCAAATATTTGTATGCATGAATATGAATATTTGCACTGGTCTAGTCTTGCCTCGGAAAGCACGTTAAGCCGTTGGTCCCGGTTGCTATACGAACATGTAGTGGCAGCAAGTGGTTTAACTGCAATGCTTCGATATCGCCTTCGGGTCGTGGAGGTCAGACGGCAGTCGCTTCACGGAAAACATCAATTCAATGTTGACATGCGAAAAAGTACGCGACTATGCTAAACTAAGTCTACGTTACGTTTTTTTTAAGTTTTACCATATACAATATGTAAAGAAAAGCCTGTCCGACCCATAAGGATAATAAAGGTTAGGTTAGGTAAACACTTGACCAGCTGCCGGCCACCGGACGATTGGAGCGATTCGTCCGGTGTTGGAGGGATGGGTTGGTCGCCGGCATGGCAGCCTTACCTTCCGCCTAGTGCAGGTACTGACCGGACATGGCTGCTTCGGTCACTACCTGTACCGGGTCGCCCGTCGGGAGGAGTCACCGCGGTGTCATCACTGCGACTCCCCCGACGACACGGCCGAGCACACCCTGGTGGAGTGCCCGGCCTGGCGAAACGAGCGCCGCGACCTCATTGCGGCGCTCGGAGGCGGACGCCTCTCCCTGGCAACCATGGTGCGAGCCATGGTTGAAAGGGAGAGTGCATGGGAGGCTGCCGCCTCCTTCTGCGAGACCGTCCTCTTGCAGAAGGAGGCTGCGGAGAGGGAGCGGGAAGAGGACGTACTTGCCGCTCCCCTCCGGCGTAGACGGGTGGGGCGAAGAAGGCGGGGGACGAACCCCCGTCTCCTTTAGCCCCAGGGTGTGACCAGCGCGTGCGGGTAGCTCCCGCACGTGCATTGCACAACGGTCACCACGTCTGGGGATTATTCCGTTACCGGGTAATCCCCCTTTGGCGCGGAAACCGGCCCTACAGGGGAGGGCCGGCAAGCCCTGAGAGTGGCACGGAGTACTTGGCCTTCGGGTCGGCCCCGTGACACTCTCAACACAGGGCCCGACGGTAACCGGGTGGTTTTAGTGGGTATTCCCGGCTTCGGCCGGGCGAGTCCCACACACGCTCGTCGCCTAGCTAGCGACGGGTATGGTGCGTAAAGGCATTTCCACTCGTTAAAAAAAAAAAAAAAAAGGTAAACACTTGACCAAATATAATATAAAATTTTACGTAATCATCATAGTAACAATATTAATGTATTTTGAAATAATCTTTTTTTCCCGCGAATTAATTCCAACTTTCCCGAAATTCGGTAATTTGTAAAAAGTGACAACACTATTTTGACGGTATTATTATAAGCGATGCGCCAACATGCCGCGTGCCCTGCCTCCCGCCGCCCGCGTCAGGGTTGCATACCGCACATGTATTACGTTAACTCTTTATGCGAAATAATATTAATTTTTTTAGGGGTATTTTTTTTAAGTTTAGCCCGGATTTGTATCCATTAGTAGAATCAGTTATCGATACCTAACAATACGTTCACGGATCGGACAGGGTTTTCTTTACATATTGTATAAGCACAGATATTAGGGTAGTGTATGTATGCCTACCCTCAACAAAATCTCTGTGCACGCCCCTGTATATATATACATACAGATGGTGCGAAAGAAGTTTCACTTCAGTCGTGTGGTCATAAGCACACTCGTTTTTTTGAATTAGTATCACAAGCTTCCAAATAATATTTTGTTTTAGTTTTTAATTATAATAGATTCAGTAGAGATCTAAAAATCTATTTGATGGACTTTGAAGCTGATAACTTTTTATTGAAGTGAAACTTCTTTAGGCACGCTTGACTTGGGGAGTAAACTCGCGAAAGCGTTACGAAAAATATTACAAAAATGATCGGGCAAGGCGAACGGAAAGCAAAGTATAGTCCTATTTCGTCTGTAATACAACGAAGCAGTTGGCACATGTAAATATTGCATGACATGCCGTGTATAAAGTTGTGGGTTCGCATCTCGCCGAAGATAATGTATATTTTTTGGATCTTTTTAAGATTTGTTAACAATTGAGTCGAGTATGAAGTTGTGAGTTCGCATCTCGCCGTAGGCAATATATATTTTTTGGATCTTTTTAAGATTTGTTAACAATTGATTACCTAAGAGCACAAATAATTTATAAATTTCGTTCTGTTCTGGCTTTTATATTGTTTTATATATTTTTGCTGAACATTTCTGATATAATTGAAAGTATAGAAGAAGATATCGTCACAATACGATAATTGGACACAAAGTACAAATTGCTTTCGAGCCTCATAAGCTCAATTATTAAGCTAAGTACCTTGATTGATTAAGAACTATGAATTTCTTCGAGAACATGACGCTGCGAACACCCCCCGACTCCCCTCATTGATTACCTCACCCCCCCGAGGATTATCTCGGGAACCAGAGGTCGTGGACTACCCGAGTTTGGGATCCCCTGAATCAGGAGGAGGAGCCCGACCTTTTGGCCCCGAGGGAATCCACTCCACCCTCTCCCCTTCCCCCCTCTCCCCCTCCCCCTACCCCCCGCAACCCCACGAAATCTAACCCCCCCCAACACCCCCCCCCCCCGCTTTAGTTACCTCACCCCCCCGTGGATTATCTCGGGAACCAGAGGTCGTGGACTACCCGAGTTTGGGGTCCCCTGAATCAGGAGGAGGAGCCCGACCTTTTGGCCCTGAGGGAATCCACTGCCCGCTCTCCCCCTCCCCCCTCCCTCCCCCGCAACCCCACAAACCCTATCCCCCCCCGACCCCCTTTAGTTACCTCACCCCCCCCGTGGATTATCTCGGGAACCAGAGGTCGTGGACTACCCGAGTTTGGGGTCCCCTGATTCAGGAGGTAGAGCCCGACCTTTTGGCCCCGAGGGAATCCACTTTTCTTTTTTTTTTAAATTGGAGGTCTATGCAAAAATATTAATTTATAAATGAAAGCATGAAATAAATTTAAATATTTATAGAAAATTAATATATGTAAATGTGTATACATGTATATATTGTACACACATATATTTATTTTATCAGCTTATGTTGTTTCGTTATTGGTGTATTTGGTTAATAATATGTACCTATATTGATTGTTTTAAGCGGAATTGATTATTCATTTATTTTAGAGTTTTTGGTTTGAACTCAAAAGAAAGGTTGTCTTAATAAAAAGTATTATGTTAATTATATGTAGTAGCAGGCTGTGTAGTGTGTACAAATAAATTGTTTTGTTTCTCGTGTAGGTATATTATTTTAAAACGCGACATTGACAGTTCGTAGTTATAAAAACTTAAAAGACCATAAGTTTTTTAACCTACTTGCTTTTGAATTTCAATACTATACTTTATATTGTAATAATTTTCCTGATGTTTACAAATTGGCAACATTTAATAGTTATGATTCCATCACGCATATTTATGAAACACACAGGGCGAAAGTAGACTCATAGATTTGTCTATATTTCCATTGAAAAAGAATTTTTAGCGATTTTAAAACAATCTTATATAGGTATATTTAATTTTTACAGAGTTATTTAAAGAATAGGCGCGTTTGTTTTAATTTATAGATAGTAAAATATTTTTTTTAGTTTTTTTGAGAAATAAATTATTACTTATTTACAGTTGAGTTAGTAATAACATTTCATTGTATTTTGACAGCCTCCGTGGCGTAGCGGTAGCTAACGCGGCCGCTGCGCGAGGAGGCGCGGGTTCGATCCTCGCGCAGTGCAAATATTTGTATGCATGAATATGAATATTTGCACTGGTCTAGTCTTGCCTCGGAAAGCACGTTAAGCCGTTGGTCCCGGTTGCTATACGAACATGTAGTGGCAGCAAGTGGTTTAACTGCAATGCTTCGATATCGCCTTCGGGTCGTGGAGGTCAGACGGCAGTCGCTTCACGGAAAACATCAATTCAATGTTGACATGCGAAAAAGTACGCGACTATGCTAAACTAAGTCTACGTTACGTTTTTTTTAAGTTTTACCATATACAATATGTAAAGAAAAGCCTGTCCGACCCATAAGGATAATAAAGGTTAGGTTAGGTAAACACTTGACCAAATATAATATAAAATTTTACGTAATCATCATAGTAACAATATTAATGTATTTTGAAATAATCTTTTTTTCCCGCGAATTAATTCCAACTTTCCCGAAATTCGGTAATTTGTAAAAAGTGACAACACTATTTTGACGGTATTATTATAAGCGATGCGCCAACATGCCGCGTGCCCTGCCTCCCGCCGCCCGCGTCAGGGTTGCATACCGCACATGTATTACGTTAACTCTTTATGCGAAATAATATTAATTTTTTTAGGGGTATTTTTTTTAAGTTTAGCCCGGATTTGTATCCATTAGTAGAATCAGTTATCGATACCTAACAATACGTTCACGGATCGGACAGGGTTTTCTTTACATATTGTATAAGCACAGATATTAGGGTAGTGTATGTATGCCTACCCTCAACAAAATCTCTGTGCACGCCCCTGTATATATATACATACAGATGGTGCGAAAGAAGTTTCACTTCAGTCGTGTGGTCATAAGCACACTCGTTTTTTTTCGGTTTTTTATAATCAAATCATAATACTCTTTTTAAGCTGACGAATTTCCTCAATTTAAAAATATGTATATTATAAATACGATAACTTTTTTAAGAGCGAAAAAAATATATTTTATTGGGAAAATAGTGTGAAAATACGAATTTCATCAAAACCAATAAAAATAATAACCCTAACATAGAAAAAAAAAATGTTGAATATAGTGTCCTAAAAATAGGACAGTGGGGAGGAATGGGTTAAGCCAAGTTTATTGTAAAGCAGCAACAAAAGGCTCATATTTATTAATCAGATGTATTAAATCACTTTTTTTCGGAACTACACTACGACAGTTCCACTGTAAGACTTTGGGCAAGCTGTTGTTGTCCATTGTTGGAAGATTTGGGGATTTCTGATAATATTCCAGATAATGAAGCAGCGATGGACGGTGTAATTATATTAGATTGAGACAATAAGTTAATAAGAACAACAATTATTTCAGCAACTGAATTATTTGAAGAGTTTTTGGGAGTTTGTAAAGCACACCCATTAGCCGGAGGGGGCATATTATAATCCTTAATAATATCATTATGACTGTCTTTATTATATCCTTTAGTCAATCTAGGAGGAGATCTCGGTTTTAGAAATACTGTCTTTTTATATGAAGTCAAAGTTTGACTTTGAGAAGTAGAATTATGAGTTGAAGAAAAAGTATTTGTAGGCACATTTGGTGTAGATGCCAAAGCATCAGCATATGAAATCTTTGAAATAGGTGGGTGTAACTTAAATGCTTCTGCATATGAAATACAGCTTTTTGCCATAGTTTCTTTAATAGCTTTTTGCCTTTCATATTCCAAACAAGATTTACTAGTGGCAAGGTGAAAGCCCTTGCATAGACAACATAATAAATCATCCTCAGTAACTGAACAGCTATCCCCAGAGTGCTCTTGTCCACATTTATAACATCTAGGTTTGGACCTACATTGTACCTTCACATGGCCGTAACGGCAACAATTGTAGCATTGAATAGTAGGGTAAATGTATAGATCTACCAATAAAGATGTGTAGCAAACAAATATGCGTTTTGGCAAAACTTGGCCATCGAAGGTCAAAACTACAGTCTCAGTTGGCTTGAATTCATACTTGCCTTCAACAGTAATTTTCTTCTTAATACGTCTTACTTTAAGAATTGCACCGACACCAATGGGAACATTAATGTTTTCTTTTATTTCTTCGTCAGACCACTCAGCAGGAATACCACGAACTACTCCTAGCCGGGTTACACTAAATGCTGGTATAAAAACTTTGTAATCTTTGTTAATATTACTATTTGTCAAGAATATATTAGCCTCATGGTATGTCATAAATGATATGCAAAGTCTATTACGTCCTATACGTTTTAAACTTCCATTTACAATAGAATGGATATTATTTTTCTTTAAAAAGTGGCCGAAAGAAATTGGATGCAACGTAATATTGTCATTAGGGGATTGCTGTTTTCTTTGTACATGTACCACATAAGGAGCAGTATCGGTATTTTCATATAAAAGTCGAGCAACAGTAGTTGGAACATTTTTAGGAACAGATAAATTTTCATCCTCCTGATTGCTTGTCAATCTAGACGTTTTGTTATCAGAGCTAGAAGATGAAGGTTGGGTAAGTTCAACAAGCACTTTATCATCAACAGAGGAACGACATTGGCAATCAGAATCTCTTGTCTTTTTATTACTGCCATGCTTTCGTCTTTTCTTATTGCAATGTTTACAAATACGATGTGCACTGATTCTTTTACGTTTGGAATTTCCCAAGGACAGAGAACTATCAGTATCAAAACTACTTTCATTGATAGATGCATTGGGGTTATCACAATCCATGTTATTGTTTTGTATAGTTACGACATAACCAATGTCGGGGGCCGTGCCCCCTGGATCCTGAGGAGGATCCATATAAATAAAATTTTAAGGACTTACCAATTTAGGCGGCAAAACTATATACACAATATACACAGAAAAATATATGTAACTGGACTTATATACACAAAACTACAATATTTACATAACTAAAAACTAAAAATACTCATGAAATGATCCAAACCAATACGAAAATAGACTATTTAACAATTAAAATTATTTTTTCCACAAAAACCGCGTCCGCCAAATTCAACGATTCCCGCGCTTTTTCAATCAAATTTTTTTTTTTTTTTTTTTTTTTTTTTTTCTTCTTTGGCAACTGAGCCGGTTTCGACTATTCTGCCAGTGTCACGTGGTGACGGCAGCAAGTAAAGGCAGGCCGTCGAACTTTTCCCTTCGTGGTAGGTGTTAGTATAGCTGCATGGACAAACACATGGGTTAGTAAGACAAAAAATCTAATTTACAGGGACACATGAGACAACAATTAGACTAGTTTATACTATATACAGACTATTTACACATAAACTACGCACCAATTAAAATTTTAACTCGTTCTCATTTAAGAATCGGGCCAAAAGATTAATTAATTTAGGGGAGAAGTGGGAAAGTAGGGTATGAAAATTAGTTGGAAGAGGGATTTTGAGTTTGGGAATTTTTGAATAGAGGTCAAAAGATTTATTAATAAGGGAGCAAGAAAAGAAAATGTGGTCTAAAGTACCATCCTCAAGACCGCACTCGCACAGGGAATTATCCCGGACGTGGATCTTTTTCAGGAACACTGGGCTACAACAATGTCCGAGTCGAAGTCTACACAGTGAGGAAACAGTTCTCTTCGACAATTTAGGACATTTAGAAAACCAAGGCCTACGCTGAACCTCAGGCTGTATGGCAGCGTAGTAGATGCCCTTGGTTTTAGAAGTCGCCTTCCATGTTTCAGTCCACGAGTTAAATAACTTGGGTCTGGCACCATTCCGCAAATCGTAGTTATGCGCTACGTAGTGCTTTTGATCAACCGGATTCGATGTGGCATACTTTGCTAACGAATCAGCGCACTCATTGCCAGCAATACCCGAATGACCGGGGATCCAGGTTATCTCAACGTCCAAGCCGTTTTGGTAGCATTCAAATAACAAGTTCTTTATATCTAAAATGATTTTACTATTAATTTTGCTATGGAATTGATTTTGTTTAAGGGCCTGAATACTACTACGGGAATCTGAAAAAATTACTGACCTTGTTATTTGATGGGATTTAATGTACTGTAAGGCTTCTAAAATAGCAACACACTCTCCTGTAAAGACTGATGCTTCTGGTGGACATTGGAACAGTAAGGCTATTCTATAGTTTTGATAATAAACTGCCACCCCAGTACATTCCGTTACAGAGAGTTTTGAAGCATCGGTGTAAAAAAAATTCCATCCTTCCCAATAACGCTTGACAGCGGACTCGAAGTCATCTCTGGCGTTTTGGGAATTCCTAGGTATACCTAAACCTAAAACGACTTTTGGTACATAATAAATCGACTCGTATGCAGCGGAGAAGACCGGAAGAGATGGGTATTGGCAAATAGGCACGGAGAGCCGTTTAAGCTCTCTATACCTATTTATCAATAGGGGAACTGTTTTATGGTTCCAATAGGAAGAATTATGAAAAGAGAGGTCAATTTGTTCTAAAATTGGGAGCAAGGGATGGGATGAGAGGAAAAACACTTTAGTTAGGAATCGATCTGCCAAGTATTGTCTCCTAAGATGTAAGGGAGGGTCAGCACATTCCACTTGGAGTGCGTTTATGGGAGATGATTTCATAGCCCCTATCACTATCCTTAGGCATTTGGACTGGATGCTATCAAGTTGCTTTAGCGCTTCTTTATTGCAAGGCTCAAGTAGGTAGCTGCAGTAATCCATAGCGCTTCTGGTCAGAGCATTATAGACCAGTTTAAGGGTGTAGGGGTGAGCTCCCCACCACACCCCAGCCAAAGCCTTAAGGACCGACACTGAACGTTCACATTTCTTGACCGTGTTGCTGATGTGATCAACCCCAGACAATTTTGAATCCAAGGTTACTCCCAGAAACCTAGCCTTATCTGAGACTGGAATGCTTTGGCCGTTCACGTTAAGGTCGATGAGAGGAACAGAACGCTTGCGTGTAAAAATGACAGCTTTACTCTTTGGTGCACTTAAAGACAAACCATTGTCAAGTAGCCATTGGTTTAATGAGGCCAGAGAGACATTCATTGATAGGGCGGCATCCTGAATGGAACTGCCACACACCATTAGTGCAATATCGTCAGCATACTGAAGGATCTTACAGTCGAAATTAAGGGAAGAGGGCAAGCTAGCTGTGTAGATGTTGTATAATGGGGGACTAAGAACTGATCCTTGAGGTAGACCTCTCCAGACCGATCTTTGTTCAGAGTCACCCCCTGGTATTCTAAGTTGAATGGTGCGACTGGTAAAAATGCTACCAATGATGCGACAAATCCTAGCCGGGAGTCTCAGCTCGTGCAACTTTTGCCTGAGATTAGGGAGGAGAACGGAATCATAGGCAGCTGATATATCCAGAAAGACAGCAACCACAGACTCATTTCTGCTAAGGGCCAGCCGGACCTCTGACGTGAGGATACCCACACTATCAGCTGTGCCCAGACCTTTCCTAAAGCCGAATTGAGTCGTTGGAAGCAGTCCTCTGTTTTCCACCAACCACACTAATCGGTTTTTTACTAAGTGTTCTAATAATTTGATAAGTATGGACGATAGAGTAATGGGTCTGTATGAGCAATGATCATTCGGATCTTTGCCTGATTTTAAAATCGGGATGACAACTTGAACCTTCCACTCTGTGGGAATGAAGCCAGAAGTAAAACAGAAATTAGCCAGGTCCAGGTAGTATTTCTGAGTTTTTGGTCCAGCTTTAGAAATAAAGGAGTACGGGAATCCATCCACTCCCGGAGCGGAGTCCTTGACGTGGGATAGCACGGCTTTCAACTCGTCCAAG
Source organism: Sesamia inferens (assembly GCA_037179545.1). Taxonomy (NCBI): domain Eukaryota; kingdom Metazoa; phylum Arthropoda; class Insecta; order Lepidoptera; family Noctuidae; genus Sesamia; species Sesamia inferens. Next base: position 21,154,380 of record CM073923.1, read on the forward strand.
CTAAATGGCATGTTCATTGGTTCCTCAATGTTGTCTGCATCATAGATGTCAACATTGGTTTCCTCAAGACTTGGAACATAAGCCGGAGCGATTTTTGAAAAGAACTGGTGTCCCAGTTCTTCCGTGAAGTTGTTGGAAGAGGAGGCAGGTGCTAAACTGCTCCTAAATCGTTTCACCTTTCGCCAAACCACCGAAACCGGGGTGGACGGAGCCAGCGAACTACAATATTTTGACCAACCTTCGCGTTTTTTCCTTTTTAGGAATTTCCTGGACTTGGCCAATATCTGTTTGAAGGCAATGAGGTTATCCAGGTTCATATTGCCATTGACTGTCTTTTCAGCCTCATTCCTGGCCCTGACCATGTCAGTGCATTCCCTATCCCACCATGGCGGGGGGGGGAGTTTACCAGAAAAGGGTTTTTTGGACGGGAAACAATCATCAGCAGTGGAAGCAATTGTGGAGGAGAAAGACAAGAAACATTCCTGGGCGTTAGCATGGTTAACTTCTGGGAGGGAAGACATCCTAAGGTCTAGAATTTTTGAATATAAATCCCAGTCTGCTGAGTTTAATTGGTATTTTAAAAGAGGGGGAGAAACTTTAAAAGGAATGCTTTTGGAAGGAAATTCAATTATGATGGGGTAGTGATCACTTCCATAGGTCATATCCAAGCGACGCCAGATGAGTAGACTAGCTATATTAGATGAGCAAAATGTTAAGTCAACACAGCTACTATTCTGACCAGGCAGAGATCTACGAGTAGCATTACCATCGTTGATCAGGCACAGATTGAGTTCATCCAATATATCCAGCAAGCCAATGCCAAAGTTATCACAAGTGTCTGATCCCCAGCGGTAATGATGGCAATTGAAATCGCCCATTACAACTATTGGGCCACTAAGACTGCATAACAAATTCCTAATTAGTGAAAGATACTGAAGTTGTGGGTGCACAATATAAAAAGAAAAAATATTTATACCCTCAGTCTTCACAGCAACAACATTTATGTTATCGCCAACAAAGGTTAGAGGAATCTGAGAGAATGATACCTTGCTATTGATGAGCAAGGCACATCCTCCGTATCCATCAGATCTATCATCACGAACACTGGTGAAACATGGCAACCTGAAATTGCTTCCAGGCAAAAGCCACGTCTCAGCAATGCCGCAGATTGATGGTTTAAACCTATTAATTAAAAAAGAAAGATCAGGCTTCCTGGGAGTAATACTCCTCACGTTCCACTGGAGAAATGTTAGAGGATGGAATGTTGTGGATATAATTTAGAATGGAGGTCAATTTTAATGCAACGTGGTCAGGTATGGAGTGAGATGGGCTAGCAAGAGCAGACATTAGCATGTCTGTGATTAAATTTAAGATATCACTATATTTATCCTGCTGTTTGTGGAGGATTGGCTCTGGAGCTTCCAATGGAAGGGCACAGCCATTTTTAGATGGTGAAAAGGAGTAATTTTGGGAGAGGTTCAGATGGGTCCGTTTATCATAGCCGGGTGGAAGGGGGGTATGGGATTTTGGTTTTAAAAGAACCGTTTTCCGGTATGAATTTTGGGTTACTGGGATGGGTCTTGGGGATAGGGGTTGAGGTTTGGTTATAGGAACTTTGTTACGTGAGAAAGATTTGGAAACATCAGCATATGATCTGGAAACAGGTGGAAAGACCCGACTTGCCTCCGCATACGAGATCGATTTATCCGCCATCAGAGCTTTGATGCTCTTCTGTCGGCCCAATTCAGGACAAGCACTGTCATTTGCGAAATGGTTGCCAGTACACGAAACACAGAAACCTAATTCACGGGTGACTTCACATCCATCACCTGGATGATCTTCACCGCACTTAAAGCATCTCGGTTTCGATCTACAGAGGGTGCAGGTATGGCCAAAGCGACAACAGTTATAACACTGGACTGTTGGGTAGGTATATCTTTCAACCGGGAGAGCCGAGTAGAAGCTATACACACGCTTAGGTAGGATTTGTCCATCAAAGGTTATGACCACAGTCTGTGTGGGCCTCCACTCGGTCACACCGGCAGAAGACACCTTCCTGCTCATTCGTCTCGCCTTGATGACAGATCCACACCCCTCAGGAACCTGGATATTCTTAATTATCTCGTCTTCCGACCATTCAACTGGGATATCCCTCACAATACCCATTCGTGTGATATTATATTGTGGAATGGCAGCCATGTAATTATGTTGGGATAAAATCTTATTGTTGAGAAAACTGTTAGCATCCTGGTGAGACATGAACTCAACTGAGACACGATTTCTGCCAGCACGTTTGATTCCATCAAGACGTACGTTATTTACGTTATTTACCGTCAAAAACATACCAAACTTAATTGGTTGTAGGACAGTGCCTGAAGTTTGTTCGTCTTTGAGGGAAACATTGACGATATACGGTGGATTGTCTTTGGCTGTGTATGTAAGCCTGCCTAGTATATTTTTTGCAATCTTAGGTTTAATATTAGAAGAGACCGGGGGCGAACTAGCGGTCCTCTTACGACTAGGAGTGTCCGTTTCCATAATAGGGTCCTTTGGGGTTATGTCATGGGGGAGGGTAATTGTAAGACCTGGGGAGAGATCGAATAAAGCATCTGGGGGATCAGGATCAGGAGGCTTTTTAGAAGCCATTTTGGCTTATGTTAAAGTAAAAATTAAAATACCAATATAAAAGGACGATTACAACAAAAAAAACCCAAACCTGACACCAAGTACACAAAGTCACAAACACAAGGAATACTTTCGATCGAGTTTCACAACAAAAAAGTTCACTGCAATCGGAAATATTCGTAGCACTGACAAAAGCACGTGTTAAGCCTTTCACCACTACCGACGAAAAAAACTTCAATCAAATTATTTTGAAATCAAAATGACATCTCATTTTTTTTTTTTTTGTATCGCAGGCTTTGTGAATTGTCCACAGACACATTGAGCTTGTTTATTATTTTTGTTTAGATGAATAGCCTGCCGACATCGGTATCTCAGATGTAAAAACTTGCGTGTGTCGAAAATAGTATTACGGTAAGCAATTATTTTCTATATTATTTAACAAACGCTAGTTTGAGACACCGTTGCCTCGTCGGAAAGAAAGAAAGAGAGGAAACGAAGTTTCGTCTATCTTTATCTTTCAAAATCACAATCATCTACGAGGAAAGAGATAGTGCTAGACCGAAAGCAAAGGCCATCTCTCTTACTCTTTTCTCCTAGTCGGCTTCACGCGGGAAACGAAAGGAGACAGGTTAGTTTATGTTAGGATATAAACTTACTCAAGTCCAGGCTGTATGGCTTACTATGCCTTTGCCTTTTCCGTTCAGAAGTAGGTACGGAAAGAAGACGGAAGTGAACCAAAAAAAAAAAAACTTTGCCGCATATAATCTCAAATCTGTACCGTAAAATGGGGTGAATAGGGACAAAATCGAACTTGTCACTGAAATTAATCGATGTTGTAGGACGAATGCAATATTGATAACTCTTTCCAAGGGTTTCCGGCAGTTAATACTTTTCGTAAATGTTAAAAATATCCCCAGAATTAGTTAAAATTTAGATATTTTAACAAAAATATAGGCTGTCCCTATTCATGCTTGAAGTGGGGTGACCTGGAACGAGACATGGGTAACTTGGGAAAAACTAGTAGGGTTGTCTCTTTCCTATTTAAAAAAAGAACTAATTACCTTCTGCTAAAAGATTAATTTTCTTCATTAAATTTAAAATTTTTGGAAATAAAAATAATACAATAAATCTAAAATCTTTTATTGAAATAAAAGAACATAAATATTTAATATTCTTCTATAATTTGCGGTGAAACGGACGCTCGGCATCTTTTTATGTTTTGGCTAATTCGTAATGAAATTTTGTTTTTGTTTCTTTGTAAAAAACTTTTTACAAAATCTGGACCAGGTAAATTATCTCGAAATCTTTTCTCAGTTATGCCAGATCTATCTAAATAACCTTTAACCAATACCCTCAGGTCGTAAGTATCTAAAGGGTATCCCCACTCAGCACAATGATTAAGATTTTCGACTATGTATTCCTCGGCTTCTGCATTTAAAACTGGTTGACCTCCTGGCTTTTTCATAAACCTGGTGTTATGTCTTTGTAAGACCGATTTAGGAATATCATATTTTGCACTAATATTTCCCAGTGATAAATTTGAACTATTATATATATCAATTCAGTCTTTACCCGGCGGCCAGCAGTGGGCAGCTCGCCGCCCGGTAAGGGCCAGACCCGCTCCTACGAAGGCCTGGCCTTGCGGTGGCTACAGGTGTGAGGGCTCCCTCACGCGCTCCGCCTCCACCGTGTCTTCAGGGCAATCCCCACAGTGGTGACACCCTGGCGTTTCCCTCCCGAAACAGTCGTATCTGGTGAGAACTTGCGTCAGGCGGAAGGTGAGGGCGCCGTGGCACCTCTCTAGCGTAGCCCAGTGCTGGGCACGCCACAATAGCGGCGGTAAGCTTTGAGATGTGGATCTCAAAGCTTACCGCCGCTATTGTGGCGTGCCCAGCACTGGGCTACGTCAATCGCACTCTCCCTGTCGCCATGACATCCCGCCGCAGTTCTGTCCGCTGTATCGGCCCATCCACCCTAGGCCACAGCATTCCCTGTCGTGAGGGCTCACACGCGCATGATGGCATCCACCGTAGATAGCCACCTGCGGAAGCCAAACTGTTTACTAACATAGGTATCTCGGATGTAGAGACTTGTGTTCGTTATAAGATTCATTACGTTATTGTACGGTTAGGTTAGTGTAGGCGACTATTTTCAATACGTATAATTTTTATCTAAAGAATATAGTGCGTATAGTGAGAACGCACCCTAAAATTTTTCCTCAAACTGTTTGCTTTGTTGTTTTCCTTTGATTTCGTCAACTGTCAATGTCAAGTCAAAAAACAATTTGCCGATTGTTTGATTTCTGGAGTGCCGTATTTTATTAATTCATTGACGAGTTTCCACGTGTTTCGTTACTACTTATTCAATTTAAACAGGAATTATTATTTCCTGAACGCTGAAAGACACAATTAAATGTTTATAAAATACTATATAGGTTAATAGAAAACGCAATGCAAAGTCGTTATTTTCAGTTCAGATAATAATAATGTCTACTTCAAGTAACATTTCGCAGTCAACTTATTCCCCATCAGAACCAGAAACTCCTCAAGTAAGTTCTAATCTAAATATACATTCCTCTTCATCGCCGGGAGTTACGCAGCTACTGGATGAGACTTCATGAGACTGCAGACAGTACCCGAGATTCCAGTTAAAAGGCGTGCTATTGCAGAGGGCGTAGAGATACGTCCAAGTCTAAACAAGACGACGGTCAAGTTATTATGATGACAATTACATCCTTTATAATGATAAGTTTTCACTACTGGGTATGATATGAAATGCTCATATTACATGCTGAAGGCAAACTGTATTTGATTTTCTAATAACTATATGAATAACAGTCTCACACGAAAACCAATTCTAATTCATATTTCCCATTATAGGTAGTTATTTATAAGACCAATATAAAATATAATAGGAGTAATTTTAGAAGAGTTGTGGTGGCCTAGTGGTTAAAAGACCAGCCTCTCAAGTATGAGTGTGCGGCTTCGATTCCAGGTCAGGCAAGTACCAATGTAACTTTCTAAAGTTATATGTACTTTCTAAGTATATCTTGGACACCAATGACTGAAGGTGTAGGAAAATATCTTAAGGAAACCTGGACTTTAAGTCTGAAATCGCCAACCCGCATTGAGCAAGCATGGTGATTACGCTCAATCTTTCTCTGTATGAGAGGAGACCTGTGCCCAGCAGTGGGACGATTAAAAGGTTGATGATTTATAAGACACCTTTTTACAAAACATATTCATGTTTTGTAAAAAGGTGTGAAAGTTATTATTCTAAGTATTCACTTAGAATAATAACTTTCAAAATATCTATTTTTTAAAATCACTTACAGATGTGTACGGACGACAGCAGGTCAGGCTACCCCAAACTGCCAAATATTCCCAATCAACCTTGAGCCTTAATGCTTTACTGATAAAGTTGAAAATCTAATAAAGAAATCTGTCACATTGTAGTAGCTTGATGTGCTGTTGTCTGTAAGTACATAATTAAAATAGGTAAAATAGACATTTTACCTTTGAGTGTTAAAAGATAATTTTTGTAAAAAATGAGTTTTATTTAAGTATATTGTACCTAACCTACCTATTCTATAATGATTTTAAAAGAAGACTTGGAGTTATTGCAATAGTCAACTCATACTATGGCAATCCATAGCTGAACATAGGCCGCCTCTATACTATGTCACAACACTGTCCTCTGCCAATAAACATCAACTTCACAAATAAAGCAATAATTCATGACCTCCAATTTTGATTTCAGGGTACAACTCAAAGTAGAATTCAGAATTTTGACCAATCGCTGAATCATGCTGATCTCGGACTTAGCATTGAACAATCACTGAAAAATGCACAAAAAGAAATACACCAAAAGAGAATACAATCATTGAGAAAAGAGCTGGACTATTTAAAAGCTACTGAATGGGAGTTTGAGTATGACAAAGGATTTGTACAATAAGAATAACTAAATTTAAAAAATAAGCTAAATAACTGCTTCAAGATGCTTTCCTACATTAAGTCATTTTTTAGTTATTTATTTTCCAACAATTCGTTAGAGGAATATGACAAAGAAATGGAAAGTTATCTAGCTGAAGAGCTTTTTAAAATTGATTTGGAAGAGGATGAAAAATATGATGAAGTTACAGATGCACATAAACATGATTGTTTTGAAAGGACGGGTAAGATATATACACGTTTTTTTACCTGTAAATCAGATTAACCTCTCGTATGCCGCCCATTTATGTATTTAAATGACATTTTAGATTCACACGTTCATAATCTGAATGATTGAATGCATTCAAACTGATTTAATACTCTGTTCTACTCAGAAAGTTAATTTTCAATATCACATATTTTTGCACAGATATATGCTTTGGCAGACTACGTTAATTTATTTTGAACTGAGATATACGTTCAAAACATACGACATACAATAGGTTAAAATGAATATGCATAGGCATTTTTCAAATAATCCCCTTTATTCATAAACGCTGCTTAAGTAAACTAGTGATTAGCGATTCTTTAACAATTCAATTTTGACCTATTAACGTCACTTAAATCATCCTTTATGAAAATACATGACAGTGTTTAAGGGGTTTATTCATAAACGAAGATTAAAGTTAAGTGACATACATCTAAAATGTATGGTTAAAGAATCACTAATCACTAGTTAACTTTAAACATCTTTTATTAATAAGGGGGTTTATCTTTATTAGGTACTAGAATTGTTATACTGATAGTTTGTAAAAAAATCATCATCATCATCTCGGCGTTACTCCCAGTCGTATCCGAAGCCTTTTTCCAGCTCTGGAGTCTGGGGTCCGCTTTATCAGACTAACTGCTGATTTTGGCTAAACTTAGACATTTTCCGGGAAGCGACTGCCGTCTGACCTCCACAACCCGAAGGCGATATCGAAGCATTGCAGCTAGACCAATTGTTGGAATTTTGAGGGCTCCAACAACCCGTAACGACTGCCACTAGATGTTCGTATGGCAACCGGGACCAACGGCTTAACGTGCTTTCCGAGGCACAATCAGACCAGTGCAAATGTTCATATTCATGCATACAAATATTTGCACTGCGCGGGGATCGTACCCGCGCCTCCTTGCGCAGCGGCTGCGTTCGCTACTGCTACACCTCGGAGGCTGTCAATTTGTAAAAGAATATTAGATAATAATTTTTTAAATGTCAATTTCTAGGTTTAGTAATTAAACTAAAAACTAATTATTTCCAGGGGTAATTACCTACATTAACAGTGAGGGCAACTATGTTCTCATTGATGGAATGTTATATTATGATACAACTGCTTGCTCCATAACACTCCGACTAAATGACAAGATATTATACCTGTGCTATAAAGATTCTGAAGGGTCTCTGGTTGTGGTGAGAATCCTCAGCAACCAAGGAGAGCATTGGGGTGACTTTGATGTTGATGTTCAAGAAAACGGTTACAAAGTAATAGAACATGTCTTCATTGGTGAAGTTGAATTCCGAGAAGACCGTATGGTCATTATCAAAGAAAGTGACCTGAAATTTAGTCTGGACAAAGTTGTGGCCTCATTTGTTCCTGTTCAAGGGGATTTACTGGAGTTGATGTGTAAGGTTAAGTATGATGAAGACAATCCTATGGATATTACTCATAACAATGTGAGTATAACATTTAATTTGTGATATAAATATTTGTGAGACTAAAACAGCTCTTTTTTGAAATATTTCTGTTGCTGTGGAAATTTTATTGAGTGTTAGGTGTTTAATTTTTACTGATGCTAACATTTATTTATATAGGTAGTAGAAGTAATTTCATTCCGCCCATTGAGAAGTAAAGTGCTAACCTCTACAATAACTAAATGGGATGGAGAAGAAGGAACATGTGATAGACAAATATTCTTCAACAAATATTGTAATATCAGTGGTGGTGAACCACATGTTGGAGCTAAGGTGAGATTAAAATGTTAAAATCATTTGATATTGTATGTGAAAGGTCTGCTTTATTATGCACCCACATTTTTAGGGTTCCGTAGTAAACTAGGAACCCTTATAGTTTTGTCAAGTCTGTCAGTCTGTCTGTCTGTCCGTGGATAATCTCAGTGACCATTAGCACTAGAAAGCTGAAATTTGGTAACAATATACAAATTGTACAAGATATTGGCGCCGATTCTGTTGTTTACATACTAAACTAATTTTAAGTTATGTGCATCTTTTTCTTTCTATTTCATTAAGGAAAAGGACAGAAGATAAAATGTCAGTTTAGACTTGTCAAATTAGTGCGCTCCTGACGTAAACTGGCGTATTTTTAGTCGCCATGTTTAGAATCGCGTCTAAACAGTCTATGGAGTATCTTAATTTGACAGGATTAAATTAAAATGTTATCTTATATACTTTTCTTAACGAAATGGAAAGAAAAATATGCACATAACTTAAAATTAGTTCATTTTGTGAACAACAGTATCGGCGCCAATATTTTCTGAATTAAGTTTGTACTGTAACCATATACGCAAGCAATTTTTAATATTTATTACATATTTTTTTTTTATTCTGGGCTTGTTTTGTTTCAAAGTAGAGAATTATTAAAATCGGTTCACGCAATCCAAACCTCCGAAAATCCAACATAAGCCCGTCTATTTTGTATAAATGAGTAACCCGAGGGATGGCGCTGTACTTTGAGTTACTTTGCGCTGTTAAATTTTTCCTCTATTGATGGGTTCGGGACGGGTATGAGCTATTAAATTATTATTTTTTTTTTTTTTTATGATATGGCATCTCGTAGTTGACCTTGAGAGGTCGTGACTACTTAACCGGACTATCCTGTGGCTGCCTTAAGTGAATTTAAAGCCTCCAGCCAGGGCTACTAAAAGCTAAGCGACTACACGCTAAGGGCACCCCCTGTGGGGTACGAACCTCGGCTTAGGGTGTCGCTGAAGAAAACAGCAAGGGACGGCTGGATCGAATTATTTTATTTTTATTTCGGTTTGATGACCACGGCGTTTCCTAGTACTAGCTCTGAGAAGAAACGGCCGAAACAAACTCAGAGGTCATAGTCGGGAGTTTATATTTACTGGCTCAGCTGCGGCGCGGGCTGGCCTTCATCGGACAAGGGACGGGGAGGGCGATTACTACGTTGAACGCGTCGCGATGGACCTCGGCGGCGAGGTCGGTAGGTCGGTTTTTTGTGTTTTGTGCTTGTGGCCCTATTGGCCTCTTGGAGGAGGGTAATGGGGTCATCAGGGTCTGTGAGAACGTGCCTAGGTCGGCGAAGCTTACTTATTTTGGAGGGGGTGTACTTTGCTGCCGCGACAACCAGAGGGTTGTGATGTTCAGCGGCTGTGTCAAAGAAACGCTTGGATAGGCGTTTCATGTACTGCTGGATAGTGGGGATTTTGAGATCTAGATGGAGGATCTCATTTCGGACGAACCAAGGGGCGTTTGTTGCTTTGCGAAGAAAGCGGTTTTGGAGTGTCTGCATCCTATGGATATGACTGGGCTCGGTGTGTGCGAAGACTACACAGGCGTATGTCATGATGGGGCGTATGCAGGCTGTGTACAGGCGCATTTTGCACCTGAGGGACAGCTTGCTGCGCGGGTTGAGGAGAGAGTGGAGTTGATAGAGTGCGTAGGCGGCGCGCGAGCGTACCGTCCTTATGTGCTCTCCGAAGGTGAGGTGTTCGTCTAGGATGACTCCTAGGTATTTGGCTCGCTTTTCCCAAGGGATCGGCTTGCCAGACATGGTGATTGGTCGGGGGAGGGTGGGTTTGCTGCGCGGTTTGGAGTGGAGAACCGCTTGGCTTTTATCGGGATTAACTTCTATTCTCCATTTTTTAAACCAGTCAGCAAGTGCGTTGACAGCGGTTTGGAGATTTAGTTTAATTTGGTTGGGGCTGGTTCCTGAACAGTAAATGGCTGTGTCGTCTGCGAAGAGAGCGAGGTGGGCCTTTTTACTTTTGGGGATGTCGCTGGTGAACAGCGTGAAGATCAAGGGGGCCAGTACGGAGCCCTGGGGGACTCCAGCCCGGATGAGGTGGGGGGGGGGAGATAGCTCCTTCGGTTTTGTAGCGGAAAGTGCGGTTTGACAGAAAGTCTCGCAGGATGAGCACGAGACGGTCAGGCACGCCGAGTTGGTACAGCTTGTATATTAAGCCGTTGTGCCAGACTTTGTCAAAGGCTTTCGCTATGTCGAAGTAAATAACACCTGTCAGCCTACCACGTAGGAATCCTGCGTGGATGTGCTCGGTGATACGGAGGATTTGTTGGACACTGGAGTGTCGAGAACGGAACCCGAATTGTTCGTCGGGAATGAGACCCTTGTTCTCGGCAAAGGCCCTGAGACGCTTGTAAATAAGCCTTTCATAGACTTTGCCGAGAACTTTTAGCAAGCTGATAGGACGGTAGCTCGAAGGCTCTGATTTTGGCTTGCCGGGCTTAGGAATGCCTATTACGGTCGCTTCCTTCCACGTTTGTGGGAAGATATTGTTGCCCATGGCTCCATTGAAGATGGTGGCCAGTAGGATAATCAGGTGGGCAGGGAGGAGTCGGATCACTTTATTGGTGATGCCGTCAGAACCGGGAGCTTTTTTAGGTTTGAGACCTCTGATAATATCCTGCACTTCGTCTGGTGTGACGGGAGGCAGAGGATCTTCAGGGTCTTCGACGGGTGGGAGGGAAGCTCTGCGTTCGACCTCCGCGTCAACCTTCAGAAGGTGAGCTGGGTCTACTGGTTGAGCGCTGGGGGAGCATTGGGCTTCAAGGCTGATGGCTAGACATTCAGCCTTGTCATCATCGTCAAAGGCGATGGTTTTATCCGGTCGGGTTAGGGGTGGAATGGTGACTTCTTCTCTGGATTTAAGAGTCCTTTGAAGATTCCAGAAGGCTTGGTGGTTTGGCTCTAGTTCGCTCAGCAACTTGTCCCAGCTGGCTTCACGCCACTCCGATATGCGTTTCTTTGCAGTTCGCTGCAAATGGCGCATATGGGCTTTGTTTGCTTCGCAGGGGCAGTTGCTGTAGGCACGGACTGCTGCATTCTTCTCGTTCAGTAGTTCACGTATGTCGTCAGGGAGCTTTCCGCGGCGGTCGTCCGTCGCTGAGATCTCCCTAGAACAGTCGTTCAAGACTGACTGTACGTGTTCCGTGAACGAGTCGATTGCGGCAGTCGTGCTCGCGACTGAGTCCAAAACAGCGGGAATGGAGTCTAAGTGGGGGGATCTGGTGGATTTCAGACTTTCGCCTACTTTCCTCCAGTCCGTTACCACTTTAGTCGTGGGACGTTGGTCGGGGTCATTTAGGCCAACGCGGGGAGCCAGTCGGATAATGACTGGTCGGTGGTCTGAGTTAAGCTCGTGGGACACTTCTATAGAGTCTAACCGTAGGTTGACATTCTTCAGAAGTGCCACGTCGAGGACGTCGGGGGTTTGTCCGGGGACAGCGGGGAAGTGAGTTGGGGTCAGAGGGCCCACAACGTCGAAGTTGAAGTGGGAGGAGAGGTCAAACAGGTGTCTGCCCCTGGTGTTGGTCCTGGTGCTGTTCCAGGCAGTGTGCTTGGCATTAAGGTCGCCCGCTATGATAACAGAGTCGCTCATGCCAAGGAGAAGGGAGATGTCGTCTGCGAGAAGCGCATAGTTTTCTGCAGAACTGGTGGGGGGGAGGTAAACCGACACTATGGTGATCGGCTGGTGACCTGACATGCCGATTCGGCAAGCAGACACTTCAAGTCGTGAAAGGGGGGGTGGGTCCATAGGGATGCAGTATAGGGCCTTGTTGTAGTAAATTAGGGTGCCGCCCTTGTGACATCTTGACCTGTCATTACGTACTAGACGGTAGTTCGCAATGCGGGGGTCTCGATGATTGGGCTTAAGGAAGGTCTCTTGAACGAGAAGAATGTCAATTTGGTGGTCCCGGAGGAAGACAGAGATCTCAGGCTTCTGGTCTCTGATGCCGTTGGCATTGAAGTATGCCAACTTGAGGGATCGGGGCTTGGTTCGTTCGATTTTCCTGCTATCCATTATTGGGGGCTAGGGGTGACGAAGGAGTGGAGGGCTGTTAGCACCTCTGGGTATGCGTTGTATATCGCCTGAATGCGATACAAGTCACACGCTCTTCTGGCGGCAACTAGCTCCTCGGCCATTTTCTTGGCCCGGGGGGTGAGGAAGATGAGGAAAGTGCTGGAGATAACATTGAAGGGATCAATGTTGCCAGCTGTCATGGGGGGCGGGGGAGGCCTTTGGGCCACTGGGGTGGCCTTGGGGGTGGGGGCGGGTGGGGGTGGCACCACTTTTTTTGCCGTGCCGGGGCGGATGCGAGGATCCTTCCAGGCGGCAGTGGGTGGAGGGGGTGGGGGTTGGGGAGCTGATGCCACGAGGGCTGGGAAAGCCTGCTGGTGGTTCAGCTGGGACCATGGGCTGGGTCTTTGGGGGCTCAGTTTCACTGGGCCCTGGGTCTGAGAGGACTGGGGGGACTCGCGCTGCTGGCGTGCATTTGCACGCTTCGTCAGCTTCGCGGAGGTTGACTTGGGGGCCTTGGGGCACCCCCGATAATTGGCCGTGTGGCCGGTCGTGCCGCAGAGGACGCAGCTTGGCGGCTCGGTGCAGAGCGCGCGGTCCTTGGGCCGAGGGCACTCTGCTGTGCCGTGGTCGCCCAGGCACTTGACGCACCTGGGTTTTGCGTGGCAATGGGCCTGGGAGTGCCCATAGAGCTGGCATCTGTGGCATTGGCCGACGACGCCGCTCTTGTGCGGTTTTTCTAATTGGATCCCGGTGAGGGAGCATATGCTCTTCACCTGAAAAATAGGGTGGAGGGTGGCTCCTTCGACAGGTGGACACACCACCAGCACCATGTCGTAGGCCACGTTGCCCCTGGCCTTGTGCATCCTGTGTACCTCTTTAACTGGAATGCTCTGTGCTTCCAGATCGGCCTTGACTTCTGATGTGGGGATCTCTTTGGGGATCCTTCGGATCACCACTCGGGTGAGGCGATCCTCCGGGAGCGAGTAGGTGTGGAAAGCCACACCTCTCTGCCGGAGGAGCCGGGTGATCTCCCTGTAGTCCCTGGAGGTAGGGAGGGAGACCTTTATCCCTGTCTGGGTGGTTCGGGCGCTGGTGAACCCGATTTTTAGCTCGGTGCACCATGCTGAGACTTGCGTCCATTTCTCCTTGTCCTGAATGAAAACAGGCGGGGGAGGGGGGACTTTCCTCTGGTGGCGGGATTTTTGCGACAGGGGGGGGTGTCGCGGTTGGGGGGGAGCCTGAGGCTGGGACGGGGGAGTCCGTGCGGGGGGGAGGGGAGGGTCCGCCGGCGGGGGTGGTGGCAGCTGCCTTGCTGCTCTTGGGTGGCGGCTGCTTCTTTTTCTTCAGTCGGCGCCTTTTTCCGGCGGCGACTGTGAAGCTGTCGTCGTCTGAGGGGGGGGAGGAGGCCGCAGAGTCTGAGGAGGATATCTCCTCAGGCGACTCCTGGGCTCTTCTTTTTGTCGAAGCTTCCTCCGCGTCCATAGACGCCGGAGGGGTTAGTACAGCTTCGGGAGGGGAGGGGGGGTGCTGCAAAGCAGCGACCTTTTCGCCATATTTGGCGATGAATAGGGGGTCATTCATGATGACCTCCTTGAAGAAGAGATATACTAATTCGTCCATGGTGGATCGAAGTAGTAGAGTTTATTACGACAGAGGGAACCTATCCCACCCGGGTGGATTGGCCCGGGGGTGTGTACCCTCCCTGTCGGGTATAGACAGGGAGGTGAGTGCCTAAGGGTGAGCCCTAAGCTTGTATTCCGTTGCCAGTCTCAATGTGCAACGGGGCCCTAACTGGTCTAGCGCGAAGGGTGTAGACACACCCTAAAGACGCTAGGTGTGTAGCTGGAAAGGAAAACTGTTACCCAGTTCCGACTAGGAGATCCCCCAAGGCCGGAGGTCTGGGACCCGTCCAATTGACTGCCTAGCCCTGAAGGGGTTCGGCGGGTGTATTGGGTCAACACCCCACTCGGTTTTGTTATCACCGTTAGGTATCGGCCGAGGACCACGAAACTGTGGATTTAACCCTGAAGGGGCCTAGTGACTCTAAACAAAACAAAACGCGGACGTATGTTAAAGAAATAGGATAGTTAATAAACGAGCGGTCGGGTAAACAATTTGTCTACGTACGACCGGCTTGTTTATTTCATAAAGACCGGCGAGCACGGGGGCAGCGGGGCGCAGGGGGCACCTGTGGCGGCGTGCGAGCGGCGTCTCGGACGATCGAGCAGCGAGGGGAGCGGGGTGCGGGGAGCGCTTGCGGCGACACGTGTGGTCGGGGCGAGGGCTAACCGCTGAGTGCTATTAAATTATGGAATTGTTCACTTTTTATATGGAATTGAACATACGATATCTACATAAACACTTGCAGGATATACCTAGTAACCGATCTGCGGACTATACGAGATTTATTTAGCCGTAGAAAGGAGTTGCCTTGCTATTTGCCTTGTCAGTCCATGTTACAACCCCTTCCCACTACTCGTGGTGGGAATCAATGAATTCTTGGAACTTTCCATGTGTAGTTGGAATATACAGTATGTTAAGAAAACCCTGTCCGACCTGTGAAGGTGTTGTTAGGTATCGATAACTGATTCTACTAATGGAAAAAGGATGGAAGGATGAAAGTTGGAATTATTTCGCGGGAAAAAAAAGATTATTTTAAAATTCATTTGTATTGGTACTATAATGATTACGTAAAATTTTATATTATATTTGGTCATGTGTTTACCTAACCTTTATTATCCTTATGGGTCGGACAGGGTTTTCTTAACATACTGTATATCTATAAAGTCGTGAAAATTAATGACGGCGCTGCGGTCGTGCATATAGCAACCCTGTTAGTGTGACTGAAATCATTTTGATAGCACATAATTTTGTACTAGAAGCAAAACTGGTTTTAATGAAAACACAAATCTGTGGTCTCTGATGTTTAAATAAAATGAGTTAAACAAACAAACAAATCATATATATTTATTATTATATTTTATAACGTGGTTTTACCAATAAAAAGTATTCCAAAACATTTTCTGATTGCTGATGCTTTCATTATCTGATTCCAAATATTCTTCGTTAAAAAGTATTTTCACTGTCAGCTGCGTCACTAACGTCTCCGCTACTGCTGTAATCAGCCTGGTATCTTCACTCAAGCGAATAACTAACTCATATACAGTATGTAAAGAAAACCCTGTCCGACCCGTGAAGGTATTGTTAGGTATCGTTAGCTGATTCTACTAATGCGTACATAACCTGGCTAAACTAAAAAAAAATACACCCTTAAAAATATATAACTAAATAAAATAAATAGATAATTTCATGGCAACACAAGCACAGGTCATGACCTCAGTTGACCTCATGAATGTAGGCATTGGTAGTCTAACCACGTTTATCGAAAGAAACAATGATACCAACTTAGGCAGCTCCTGAAAAGAACTTTTCTTAAGTAGGAAGGTCATCTGACTCTCCGAATGTATCCTTTCATTCGATGAGCACAATGGCTGTGGCGGAGATGTTGTTTCATATTTCAATTACTGAGAACGATACAGGCCTCGTACCGTCGCACGAGATTAGCACAGTGTTTCGCAAAGTTAGTCCACCCCTACCAATCCACTGCTCGCCGAACTGATAGTGGAGGTACTCACGTACGGGTCGACAAAAATATGGGGGGCACCATCATGCTGGAACCACACCACCACCACCACCACCACATCCGAATCGTCCAACACCTGATCACAACACAACACAGCTAATTGCAGTTACTACCTTCCATCAGCATGTTACATTACGTTAGAAAACGATATGATCACACAATAAACGATACGCCTCCACGGAGGCAATGTCTACGCGGAACTAATAAATTTAAAATAAAAATGATTTTATTTCATAAAAATAGGTACTCTAGCTTCACGGCGGTACCCTTTGACTAGAGGTAAATAAATAAGGTAGGTAAATAAATAAATAAATAAAATATTTCCTAAAATCGTTTTTCATAAGACCTTTCTAGTTTCTGTGATGTAATAATGTTATTAGTAATTAATCGATAATCAAACGAAAGCACTTTTACCATTAGGTAATCTGTGTTTTTTCACCAAATCATTGAACCAGGTACAAGTTTCGATTAATAGCGATAAAAAAAAATGTTATTACGCAAAAAATTGTGCATCTCTAGTCATTCTTTTGATGTCGCCGAAAATGCTCACTGCCCACTGCTGGTCATTGGCTAGACAGACGGACGCCGCCAAAGAATGAAAGGAAACCGACAATTATACCGTATAAAATGGTGTTGTCACTTTTTAGAAATTTACCAGATTTTGGAGAAGTTAGAGTAAATACGCGAAGAAAAAAGATTGTTTCAAAATTGATTAGTATTGTTATTATGATGATTATGCAAAATTTCAATTTTTTTTTTGGTCATGTGATTATCTAACCTTTATTATCATTATGGGTCGGACGGGGTTTTCTTTACATATTGTATATCTTGATAATGGGTTTACTCTCACATTTACCTGAAAGATTAAAAATAGTAATATGTAATTTCTGTCAGAAGATGGATAGAACTTATTTTAATTCCCAACATTATATAATTCATTTCTAAAATCAGGGTTAAATTAAATCACCTAAAGTATCAAAACACACTACAATATGGTCTACTTCTTTAAGTCTTAAGTGTGGACACTTTTTGTGACGGGCGGGAAACTACGGAACCCTGTATTGAGTGTGACTCGACACGCTCTTGACCGGTATTTTTTTGTTCGTGCACCATTAAAAGTGTGTAACAGCAACTTGCTCTAAAAGAAACTAGTTTCTAGATGAGTAAGGCAGCTAAAAAGTTAAAGTGAAAGTCCTTTTGCTCTATTTCAGATAACAAAACTTATTAGGGGTTTTTTGTTTGTGTGTTTTTTTTTCTAAATGGTGGTCAAGGCCGCAGGCAAGGTAGTTATGGCAGGGTCCATATAAACGTCTTCAAAATTTGTAATGTCAATGCCATTACCTTAATGCTATAGGGGTAATAGTAGTTTTAGTTGATTAGATAAAGTATGATAAACATATTGAGCTGTCCAAAGAAACAAGACTCGGTCAAACCTTTCGCTTATGAGTTAATGATCATATGTTTGAATTTTTTAATTGGTTATTTTCTTAATTTCTGACTTATCTCACCTGTTACAGGCTCTTATTGAAGCAGTGGAGAGCAATCAAGGTGCTTGCCCATGGAGAGTGATAAAAATGGATATAACAGAAACTGGAAAAATCATTGCAATGACTCCAACAATAGACGATGTAGAAGAAAGAAGCTTAGAAACAGAAAAGCTTTATAACATTGAAATAACATACCCTCTGAAGTTTGAAAATGTTAATTTTCATGAAAAACCACAAATAAATCTGGTCATAACAAACAAGGGTAATCAACAAATTGTAATGTATAAATGGATGCTACTGTGCAAAAAGAGAGATTCCCAAATCAGCATAAACCCAACTTTAAACAATTCCATAAGGTTGTACCCAAATAAACCATTTTGTTTATCAGTCACTTGTCATCCAAAATTTTATGGAAAATCTAAGGAACATTTGATAATAACCTTTAGAGGATTCAAAATTGAAAGATTGATTACAATACACATTATAAGTGAGATTATTTCTGCTAATCCTACTGTGAACAACAATACTTACAGACAGAATGGAAATGGATACGATGAAAGCGCTAACATAATGAGGAAAATCAGAAACGGACCTGACCAAAGTCATGTACCAGGAGTGCGATTAGTAAAGAGACCGAATTTTATTTCAGTGAAAATGGGACAATATTTAATACCGGACAAAGTTTGGTCTGCGGTTTTAGGTAACGACTACGAAAACACGTCTAATCATCATGAAATTTTAGACAGAATGGAATCCCGTTTGCCTTGTCTATTACAAAATTTGACTATTACCAACTACACTGACAAATGGCACACTTTGTTGTACTTGGAAGAGATTCAATCAGCAGTCAATATGAAGACTTATAGTATGCCATCTGCATTTTTAGTAAAACATCAGGAGTATCTTGGTCTGGAAGTAAAAAAGTTGGCTGAAAAGAGGCCCTCTTTAATTGTAGGAGACAAAGTTTTTGTGAAAGATATATGGGATGATAAAGCTTCTTCATATGAGGGTTTTATTCATATTATTAGAGGTGACTTAGTACTGCTAAAGTTCCATCCTCGATTCCATGATACTTACCAGGGAAGTGATGTATCTGTAGAATTCCATTTCAACAGAAATCAAATCAGAAAATCTCACCATGCAATTAATTTGGCAATATCTACACTGGGGCCAGATGTATTATTTCCATGTCGTCTATTGACGCGGCCACCACAAGTACCCTTAGATACTTTAAAAACAATGAAATGGTTCAATCCAAGTTTGAACACTCGTCAAAGAGAGGCTGTAACAAATATATTAATTGGGGAGTGCCGTCCGATGCCTTACTGCATATATGGTCCACCTGGCACTGGAAAAACCGTCACTGTAGTAGAGACATTGTTGCAAATACTCACACTTCTACCTGACAGCAGAATTTTAGTAGCAACCCCGTCAAACAGTGCAGCGAATTTAATAACAGAAAGACTATTACAATACAGGCACCTATTTTCAAGTTCCATAATAAGACTCATTGCAAACTATTTGGTTGACTCTGAAAACATTTCAGACGAAATAAAACCTTATTGTGCAACATTAAACATAGCTAGAGAAAATACATCAAGACCAACTCATGCTGTTCAAGGTGGCATCAATTTGAATGTATCAGCATCCTATGTTGGAAGATATCGAGTTACTATTGGGACATGTTATTGTCTGGGGTCATTAGCACAGATTGAACTTCCCAAAGGACACTATACACACATAATTGTAGATGAAGCTGGACAGACAATAGAACCAGAGATTATGATTCCTATGACATTTGTTAACAAAGACAGTGGTCAAATTATTGTAGCCGGTGACCCAATGCAGTTAGGGCCGGTTGTAATATCAAAATATTGCGTCGAGTATGGAATGGATGTATCGTATCTGTCAAGAATGCTTGATACATTCCCATACCAAAAAGACTTTGCTGCATTCGAAAATGGGTTTAATAATAAGTTGGTTACGCAGTTAACTGATAACTATAGGTCTTTGCAAGAAGTGTTAACATTGCCTAGTGAAATGTTTTATGATGCATCTTTAATTGCTAAAATAGACCGAAAAACTCCATTCATACCGAAAGTTCTTGACGTTATGTCTGAGATATTTGAAATGACTGATGATGTAAAAACTGGTGGGATATTTGTGTATGGCGTTAAAGGCAATAATGCGAGAGCAGTGGACAGTCCTTCTTGGTATAATCCTGAAGAAGCTTCTATGGTTGCATTGACTGTGTGTAAACTGTATAGGAGAAATATAACAGCTGATGAAATTGGTATCATTACACCTTATCTAGCACAGGTAATGACCAGATGTGTTTAAATATCCTTGAACTAAACTAAACAAATGAATTCCCAATATTCTGTTTGGTTAAATTCTAGTCTTGTCCCATCCAGTTTTGATAATGAGCAGCCTATAATGTCGCCATTGCTCGGGACACATGCTTCTAAGAAAAAGGGTGTTCAAATTTCAATTTAGTTTAATTTAATTCTAATCACAACACTAACTACAATATTGTGATAATATCTAATTTGTATTTACACTTCATTTTTACAGATAAAACACCTAAGGCGACTGTTCGACAACATGAATTTGGAGCGTCCGAAAATCGGTACCGTTGAAGAGTTCCAAGGTCAAGAAAGACCCATCGTAATCATATCAACAGTGCGGTCAACAGAGGCTTTAGTGGCTGAAGATCAAAAACATTTCTTAGGATTTGTCAAAAGTTCAAAGCGGTTAAATGTAGCCTTAACTCGAGCTCAAGTTGCTGTAATCTTGTTATGTGACCCACATTTGCTAAGGACTGACCCCTTATGGAGAAAAGTCATAGATCACGCAATCAAAGAAAACAAATACATGGGATGTGATTTGCCGTGTATGACTGATGAGAGTAATGAGCAAATAGATTTAGAATAAGTAAACTAACAAATTAGACATAAGTTATGAAATACCTACCTATGTTCGCGAACGCGTACCGGGGCCTATCATAATACATATCTCGACTTCAAAAGCATTAGGTCGTATGTAGGGTTGTAACGGAGGCCTTGTTAGCGGAGGCGGAGGCGACGAGTCTCACGGTCTCAGGTTTACGGAGGCCGAGATGAAAGTACATATAGAAAAAAATAAAATTTATGGTTAATTAAAACATTTTCTGTTTTAAATACGTACATTAATAGCAGTACACTTAGTAAAAAAATATTACCTTCTAGTAATGAAAATTAAGGGGAAACAAATAGTATTTGCCGTATTCCCGTCTCGCACTACTTGATTCTTGACCATTTCGCGCTCAAACTCGGCCAGACGGTTGTTGAGTGTCGCAGCTTGCGCGTTATTTATTTTATAAATACGTAAATAAACCTCCTTTATAACTCAAAAATTGTGCGGAAGCGAAGATACGATTTCTTGCGGAACTTCCGCAGTATCGGAAGCGGAGGCGAAGCTCCGTTACAATCCTAGTCGTATGTATAGGTCGCCAGCCCTATACATATCCTAATGCTTCTAAAGTAGAGATATATTTTACGTTGGCATCGATTCCATTGTCTTCATCTTGCACCGTATTATCTTCCTCCATTAGTTTAGTCGTGTTAAATTAGTGAGGGCCTGACGTAAATTGACGTATTTTAATCGCTATGTTTTTGATCACTGTTAAATGTCTATATCTTGATTTAACAGGACTGAACTAATATTTTATCTTCCGTCTTTTTCATTACGAAATATAAAGAAAAAGATGTACTGATCTTAACTTTAGTTTGTGAACAAGGAAATCGGTACCGCTATTAAAAAAAAAAAACTGTCCGAAATCAACCCGAATAATTCCGTTTATTCAACTAGGTCTTGGATCTCGGCTTTTTCTCGGGGCGCGACTTAAGTGTTCCGCGTCGCGTAAAATGTTGCGGAACAGTTTGCAACGCATCAGTGACACGAAGATTGAATGTTACGGGACAAAATGTCTCCTAGCGTGTCCAGGCTTCGTTTTACTATTACCAACCTACCAACAATTAGTTTTTTTTTTTAAGTTTTAAACCTTAGTGATCGGTAAAATAGATAAATGGCTTGCATTTTGAACCCCTAGAAAAGACGGTTGTGATGCCAGATGACGTTATTTTTAAGTTAGGTACCATAATGAACATTATTGTTAATATAAAATGTTTCACTGCCTACTGATTTTTTATTTACCTTTTCAATCCATATACCTACATTAATATTAACGCATGTGGGTATAGTAACTATATCTGTTACCTTTTACGTCTTAGGGTGGCCCAAATTGTATAATGGTGTGTCTAGACAGGGCACGCAAGGAGCGCGGCATTCGCGGGACAAAGCCGCGCACGCAACTTGTTTAAGGTGTGTCCAAACGTAAAGCGGCTGCCGAGCTGTTTGCCGCGCAGAAGGTCTAAACACGTCGTCCAAACTAGGGTTGTAACGGAGGCCTTGTTAGCGGAGGCGGAGGTGACGAGTCTCGCCTTCGCGGATGCGGAGGTTAACGGAGGTGGACTGGAGGCGGAGGTGAAACTAGATATAGAAAAAATTGAAATGTATGGTTAATTAAAACAATTTTTTATTTTAAAAACATACAGTAGTAGTAGTACACTTAGTAAAAAAAATACCTTCTAATAATAAAAATTAAGGAGAAACAAATTGTATTTGCCGTATTCCCGTCTCGCACTAGTTGATTCTTGACAATTTCGCGCTCAAACACGGCTGGATGTTTGTGGAGCCTCGCAGCTTGCGCGTTATCTATTTTATAAATAGGTACGTAAATAAACCTTCGTTATAACTCCGCAAAAATTGTGCGGAGTCTGAGGCGGAAGCGAAGATGCGATTTCTTGCGGAACTTCCGCAGTAACGGAAGCGGAGGTGAAGCTCCGTTACAACCTTAGTCCAAACATTGCGCGGCTGGCCAAGCACGGCTACGCGATCGAATACCTACCGCTTTATGTCTAGACACAACTTAAGAACATAAAGGTGGTCGCACATCTGACGGAAGATGCGTGTAACCGGCTTACGCACAAAACTGACAAGAATATACAGGATGTATCTGACATCGTAACGCAAACTTCGCGAAAAGGCTGCACCATATGCCACTAATAAAATTATGATAGTCATTTATGTCGTTAATGAACGATTATAGAAATAACAGTGTTTAAAAAAAAGTGTCGGCACGGCCTTAGACCCTTGCAAGCGTGCCGCCGTGCGTGTTTGTAGCTATGACGTTGACCCCTGATACGAACTCTATTAAATCAGCTGATAGGAAAGTTTTTCTAGTATTGTTTACATTGCGCTGTTTTGTGTAATTAATGAATTAATTAATTTTTAGTTTAAAATCTTATTGGGTTATAAAAGTATAGCAATTATGAACGGTCTAAAAGGAAAAAATCTGCATAATATTATTTTTTAATCGGGAAAAAGCCGATGCAAATTTCTTCTACTGGGGGGTTCAGAATCATGTACCTACTGGATCCATGGTACTCGTTTGTGCGTCGATGTCAGATACACCCTTTATATATGTATAATTATTAATTATCTTATGCTTTACTGCATCGAACATATTCACGAAGTTATTGCCGACGCATCTTAACGGCTGAATGTATTATGGGCTTATAAGGTTATTTTATGGCTTAGGACAATGTTTTTCAACATGTGGGGGTCGCGACCACCTGGTTGAAAAACAGGTTGCGCTTGTTTTTCATTTATTAATTTCTAACGTCGTGGATCACTTCTTGCCACTTTCAGAAATAATTCATTTACCAAGTTTAAATGATTTCTTTCTTTACTATTTATTGTACGAGGTCGCAAATGGAATCAAACACTTCCAAGCCTCTATTATTGATTCTGGGTACTCTGATCTCCTTTTTAACCAAAAAGTATCCAAACTGACAGACTTAAATTCTAATTGCAGTATCCCAACGGAGGATAAATCCAGCAGATTGCCATTGAGCCTCATGCATAGCTGTATTTATGAACGGATTTAAGACGCCCGTTTGTCCAATGTTCTTGGATATCTCTTGCACTGAGAAGTAATGACATAGTTCATCTTTCAAAACTCTGCCCATTACTTTGCCTCTTGATAACCACCTAACATGGACCTATACAGTATGTTAAGAAAACCCTGTCCGACCCATAAAGATAATAGAGGTTAGGTAAACACATGACCAAATATATTATAAAATTTTACGTAATCATCATAGTACCAATACAAATGAATTTTGAAATAATCTTTTTTTCCCGCGAATTAATTCCAACTTCCCCGAAATTTGGTAATTTTTAAAAAAGTGACAACACCGGTATTATTATGAGCGAATAGCGATGCGACCACGTGCCGCGTGCCCTGCCGCCCGCCGCCCGGGCGCGGCGCGCAAGGGTGGTTAACGCACGTTTAATAAGTTACCTCTTTTTGCGAAATAATATTTATTTTTTTAGGGGGATCTTTTTTTTTAAGTTTAGCCCGTTTTGTATGCATTAGTAGAATCAGTTATCGATACCTAACAACACCTTCACGGGTCGGACAGGGTTTTCTTAACATACTGTATACAGCGTGGAATTTTAATGGTTGTTTTCCCGCAGCGAAACGGTTTTGTCTTAGTAATACAATCGTTTCATCAATAAATAAAATATTAGAAACATAAAATGGCAGATTTAACATAGTGATAAAAAAAACTCGAAAGTGAGCACAAACCGATAGTAAACTTCTGATAATCTACAGCTAAATGGCGCGGGGCCATTGACCCGCGTGCTTCAACTATTATCCATTCTTACTTTTACGGGCTTACGATTTTCATAAATACTTTTTAGCTGCAATTTACTGAACACAAAAATAAAATTATTATCTAAGATAATTGTTTGTAATTTTTGCGCGCATACTACTTTATGTCGTATCACTAGAGTCGAGAGCTTATTTAACATTGAACATTTATAAAGCGGCAACGCCTTTAAACGGTAGTTTTTTTGAATGCTAGTTTGAGCGGTAATTTTTTGTATTAATACATATAAGTTATTTTATACCTTATTAACGGACATGACATATTTTTTTTGGTTTGAACATTTTTTTGTTTTGTCGGAATGGCGTTGAATTTTAGTATTGTTGCCTACAAGCTGTTTTATGCCCTATTACTGCGCGCGGGAGCTTATTATGGTTTGAACATTAAGTGCATTGCTTTCCATTGAGGCTGTTGCATGTCCATTCCGAGTAGTACCTACAACATGTAGGTAGCGTAACTAACTTTTCTCACTTTTTCGTTTTGATGATTTTTTTTAAATTATTTTTTATTATTTTAACACAAATATTTTTAATTTTATCTTTTACTCTATTCATCGAAAGTACTCCTTAAAGCAAATAGTTCTGCCGCGGGAAAACAACCATTAAAATTCCAGCGTGTATAGTCAATTTTGGTGTAGTGCTCCTATATCTTCACTAATTCTTCGGAACAGTCGTGTCTGCAATACTGCCTACTATTAAATTTAACAACGTTCCCATTAAAAAACAGCAATCCGTACGCTACCTTGGTATGATCTTAAAAAGGAATTTTTCATTTATCGAACATATAAAAATAGTTGGCGAAAAAGCTAAAAGGAACTTTTATGCCCTAACTAGAATATCCAAAGCAACTTGGGGTCTATCATTCCTAACTTTAAAAACTATATATGGAGCTACCTACTTAGGATGTATGTGCTACGGTGCACCTGTTTGGGTCGATAGGGCCAGCATAGGGGCGGCACGACGTAAATTGCTTCAAAGCCAACGTTTGGCATTGATATTTTTATGCAAGGCGTATAGAACGGTCAGTACTGAAGCCTTACCGGTACTGGCAGGTGTACTTCCAGTCGATTTTGAGGTACAGCTACGTGCTTCAATGTACTACTCCGCGAGGGGGGAAGCATGGACACTAATTTTGTTACTCAACGCGACTTTAAACCTCAGACTGAAGTCTGGGAGGACCTCTTATCCGAATGGCAAAGTAGGTGGGATAATTCCATCAAGGGCCGGCGCCTCCATCTATTCTTTCCATCCGTTGGTGATCGGCTGGCTAAGACATGGCTGGAGGTTGACCAAAGCGTTGCCCAATTTCTCACAGGTCATGGCAACTTTAAAGGTAAACTGTATTCTTTTAAACTTGTTCCTTCGCCTTTGAATTTGAACAGTCCGCACATCACATCTTGTGGGAGTGTGTTCTTTGGCAATATTATGTTGGATAGTGTACAAGTTACATCCGGAGTCGTTTATTATACGGACCTTGTAGAAACTAGAACCAATTTCCGTGCGTTCAGGCGCTTTTGCCATACCTATTATTGGAATCAATTGTAACAGCTAATACCCACTTAGGACCCATTAACTTAATCAAATTTTATTCCGTCGTGCTTGGCAATCTGGGCTTCTCCGAGTTGCAATAATGTCCCTTTGTGCTGATTGGCCTAGTTCTGTTCTGTCTCCTGCTTGTTATGGAGGGAAGTGGAAAAAATATCTTTTTTCTTACTCCTCCGCTATTCTTTTCTGATTAATTTCGTTGCGAGGCCCAAGACAGTTGAATCGTTTCTCCGGGACTCGTCGAGCTTCATTGCTCGGCGTTTTTCTGGCGGTCTCCACTGTTGATTCTGGCTTTCAGGAGTTGCAGTGGGTGGGAAAAGTGTGGCGGATTTTGTCCCATAAAAAAAAAAAAAAATGTCCGTAGATTCAAAACTAAGGACACAAATGTACTTTCTTTAATTGTTTCGATGTTTTGATCATAAACATCAGTAGCCATATCGCTTATCTTGTGTTGAATAGAATCAGAGAGAGATCTACTTTTGAGTTTTTCAACTTCTTGTTTACCAAACATACTTACTGCCATATCTAAAGCAGCTGGTAATATAAAATAGTGTTAGGCTTTAGCCACACGAAAAGCTACTCGATAACTAGCCAGCAACGCTTTCTCATTTACGTAGGAC
Source organism: Sesamia inferens (assembly GCA_037179545.1). NCBI lineage: Eukaryota > Metazoa > Arthropoda > Insecta > Lepidoptera > Noctuidae > Sesamia > Sesamia inferens. The sequence continues at coordinate 21,181,064 of CM073923.1, forward strand.
ATTTGTACTATTGCAGTTTTTTGATGTTGGAGAGCTTTTAATTTTCTTTTAATAAACTTAACGGGTTTATTTTCTCATTTGGATGCTTAGAATTGAGGTGGCGTAATAACTTCGATGGCTTCATACTTTCTCTTGATAAAGTTTTAAAGCAAATAACACACTGTGGTTTATGCTCAGTTACAGTAAATGCAAATTGCAAATAGTTGTTGTCATAGCGCAGTTGATTTTTTTTTTTTTTGGATTATGGCATCTCGTACTTTACCATTAGTGGCCGTGACTACTTAACCGGACCTTCCTGTGGATGCCTTAAAAATTAAAGCCTCCAGCCAGGGCACTTAAAACTAAGTTAAAATTTGGCGACTACGCGCTAAGGGCACCCCTTGTGGGATACAAACCTCGGCTAGAGAGGACAGCAAGGGACGGCTGGATCGAAATGGAAAATGTTTGTCTTAATTAGGATTCGAACCCACAATGGCACGTATTTGATGGCACCAATGTTAAGTACGGCCGCTAACTTAGCTTCGCAGAGTAGGGGGTCGCGAAATTTTTTTGATATACAAAAAGGGTCATAAAAAGGTTGAAAAACACTGGCTTAGCATCTTATGTATATAAACAGTACAAGCAGGCCTTTACCTACGCGATGAAGCGGTGTACTTCAGTTACTTTTTAAATCACCAAGTGTAATAATAACTTATTTAGATAGGTAAATATTTTCGTTATATGTAATCCTAGTCGGGTTTTCACCTAGATTTTTTCAGTCTCCCTTATTTTTGTACCTTTTTGTTGGAAGCATTCCTCATAAATGTATATCTGATTTGCATTTCTATAATCAATATCGAATTTATTTCCAATAATAGAATTGATGGAGTGCCTTAAAAGAAGGAAGTTAGTGATGATACATTACATGATTTAACGAAAAGGAACAGATTTTTATAATTTTAATTCACTTTAACTGTTTCGCTTGACATTGCTGATGATTGAAGTTTGCTTTTGACATTGACATATTGACTTACTTCCTAAACGCACAAGCAGACGTCACGCGTTACGGGTTACGAAAAACATTTATTATTTCTGTTTAATTTTGGCTTTATCAGTTCATAGTTAGTTATTAATATAATGTTTGCAATCAAGAAATAGAACACAGATTGTCAGTTTACATAGTGACATTTTTGTTTAGTCCAGAATGGAGGCAAATGGTGCGGTTTTGTGTGACAATTTGATTAAGTGGTTGCAGACTTTAGATCTCAAAGCAAAACATGGAAATCCATCAGGTAAATGTTGATTTATAGCCTACACCAGCATTTGTTATGCTCGGTTTAGAATTTACGCTGTGAACCCGGTGAATCCCTTCTCACATCCCTATTAGGAGTAACCACTAAGTGGATAATTTCGTCACTTAGTTCTTGTTTTTATTTCATTGAGACATCACTCTTTCGTTTGCGATATTGCTTAATTCACAGTCATTTTCGCCATTGTAGTCTCAAATAGTTAAAGTTTAGTGTGCACAGAAGTCATTCAGTCTAGTGCACATTTGTTGGAAATGTGTATAAGTAGACAGAACAGTGATAGTCTGCAGTGCCTTTGTAAAGCTGCCCACACACAGTGTAACATATATGGTATAAAGAAATAGGAAGATAGAAACAATAGTTACATTACTGAATTTTCAATAAATTAAGTGTTCATTAACAAATAAAAGTTCTTATGGTTATGGTCATGACTAATACCACCTTGGACTTTTTGAAAGACATTTTAACATTCAATGTCACTAAATAAAGTGAGTATTGATACATTCAAATTGAAGATTACAAATACTTAAAATATTAAGGTTTTTCAAAAGCACTGAATTTAAATGAACAAAAATAAACGTATTTAATGACAAAAACAATATGTCATATTTTAAATATATGGTTAAACAAAAAAAAAAAAGAAAGACATTACATTAAGTACTGACTTTTTATTTATTTTTATTTTCCTACTTAATTTTCAGAATTGTCTGATGGCGTGGCAATTGCGGAGGCTCTCACACAAATCGCACCAGAGTATTTTAGTCCCGGGTGGAACTTGAAGATAAAAACAGATGTGGGACATAACTGGAGATTAAAAGTTAGCAACTTGAAAAAAATATTAGAGGGTGTTGTTGGTATGTAACAACTCAAAATATGATAAGTTTCTGATAAAATGATGCATACTTATGTCATATCTGCATTCAATTCAAAACTAAATGACAGGTTGTCCAATTGAAAATGACGCAAATACTGAATTGTCTTGCCTTTCACAGCAAATAGCTGTCTGAAAAATGGAAACTTTATATTTTATTTAAACTGACAAAGTTGTCTAATTTTGGACTTGCGAACAGCCTAAGTTTTAGACATCTAAACTAATGTTTGAAATGCTCCAATTCATTGTTTAAATATTCAAAATCTGTTAAATCTTGAACAGATTAAATTTAATGTATTCTTCAAGGCTACATTAGCATAATAGTAACATAACTCTACAGAAATAAAAACATACACAGTAACAAACAACATATGAAAATTTCCTGTTTGATTACTCTACCTAGTGTTTCAATACCTAAGCATCACACTTTATCTGCTTACTTACAGCTAATTATATTAAAAATAGAATTAGCTGGAGAGATAATAAAATTATTGTGATGCCATAGACTCACAACATTAAAAGTATTTTACTATTGTGAAATATATGTAATTAAAACTTTTTACTGTATGGTATTAATACACTGCTTTTGTTAAAAAAAAAAAAAAAAACTTGTTACAGATTATCATCAGGATATTCTAAATTTAAGTTTACAAGAGTTTTCAAGGCCAGATGTAGTAAATATAGCTGAAACTGCAGATGCCTCAGACTTAGGGCGACTACTTCAACTTGTTTTGAGTAAGTTTTTTTCTTCTGTCTGAAATTGTAACTTTCGGCATGATTTAGTCAGAAGAATACAGATGATAGGTTACAAACTATATTTCCTTTTTAATACCTGTTTAAATTTTTGTAAAAATTCTAGTCTGTAACACTTTTTATCGATGGGTGGGCGTTTTGGACGACTGTCTTATGTAATATTGATGTTCACAAAGTGCTGATTCTGAGCCTAATTTGAATAAATGATTTTTGATTTTAGTTTGGTTTATATCGTTTGGTTTATACTGTTTTGAATGACAGATTTTCCATTTTTGAATATTGTTCAATTTTGTAGATGCTAAAATCGAATAAAAATTTATATAGCAATTTCTGGCAAATAAATTTTGTTTCCATTGCGGTGATATTTTTGTTCGTGGTAATGGCGTGTAAGGTGAAATGCGCTAAATGAAGCCACATAGCAAATGGCGTTAGGTAGACAACACACAACTGGTATGTTGTTGAACTGTCAAAATGAAACTCATTGCACCTGATAATATGTTACGAAATTATGCCTAATCATGCCGACCAGAACCAGGTGTAGCATTCCTCAGTTTCCGCCTTACCCTATAGGTAAAAGGTGTATATTAAAAAAACAATATTACGTTATTTACCCCCTGTTTTCAGTCTTATAAAACCGCCTAAAATGAATTCGTTTTTCGAAATACCATATCTAAACCAACACTTTTGCAAATAGGTTGTGCAGTCAATTGTGTAAAAAAAGAGGAGTACATCACAAGAATAATGGAAATGGAGCTGTCTTGTCAGAGATCGATAATGCAAGCGATACAGGTACGATGTAAAGTCACTCATTTGTATTCAGAATGATTATTATAATTCCTTAGAGACTGTAGAAATTGTATACCGGGGAAAGTTACCATTATACATGTTAGAAAAGTCAATAGAGGTCTATAATTGAATGTTGCGTTTACTTTCTACAGCTTTTAGCATTACTAAGTACTAGACCTGTGACAAACCGTATGTATTCGTTACTGAGTAACGGGTGCGCTATCTAGTATGAAGTAACGAAACGTTACACTCGAATGCATTTCGTTACTCGTACTTTTCGTATGAGCACCTACACTGTTTCAGTTCACGCTAGTATAATGCATCGGAAAAGTCATCATATAGTATAATATCAAAACATCGTTACTACTTTAAATTTCCTAGTAGTATTTGTTGCTTTTTCTTTAGTATAATCGATGCGTAATGTATTGCGATGTACAGTCTTATGATATATAACGAATTCAGTCGTATTGCGCACGCGTACAGTACGCGTTCGGTGTCAGAAGTAACGAGTAACGTAACGATACGATAGTAACGAGTACTGATTGTTAAAGTAACGAATACATGCGGGTACACTTTTTTTCGTTACTTTTACACCTCTGCAGTAAGTACAGGAAAAAATAACCAATGCGTGAATTGTAACCATAAATTCAGCACATGATTTTGCTGTTCTTTTTTTTTTTATAATTATGAACTAGTGCTTGACTTGACTGAGATTCCGCCTGATGGTAGCAGTGATGTAATCGTTGATGGTAAAGCGCGCTAGTTTATTAAGAGCCTACTCACTCCAAAACCTGAGCGAATAGGAAGAAAGACGGCAGTTGAGCGAGGTTATGGGATGTTAAATCAAACAACACTACGATGCTGCGCCAGAGGGAGATTGATCCGGAGACCTTCCACGACCAAACTCCCGATACGACAACATTTCGCGCGTCGTATCCGGCACACATCGCAACCCAACTGCTCAGTGCTCAGACCCGTCTTCTGTACGGCTTCTGTACGGCCGGAACACGACGAATCGCTTGGCGGCAAGACTTTGTCAGTTGTCTGGTGGGTACCTTTTTCGTCAGCCGATGTTATGGCTTACCAGAGAGTAAAAAGTAGAATACCTACCTACACGGTAACACGGTAAAATTTAACGAAGTAGACCATTTATTAACCAACCAAAAAAGAATCATACTAAGTATTTATGGTTACAGTTTTTTTTTTGCGTACTGATTAAAAACCATCCTGTGTTACTACCATGAGTTTTCATTACGAGACTCGATTGTCGATATCGACCGCATTTGACTCATTGATTGGCCCGCTTCAAAGTTGTAAGAACTCTCAACCAATGGAAGCGCCAAACCGAGTCTCGTAATGAAAACTCATGGTAACCACACTGTAGTTATAAGTTTTCTAGTTGTATCAATGTTTATATGGTACAAATAGCTTTGTATACAACGTGTAACATAAAGGGTATATACATACCAAGGGCATGGCATCTTTACATGATATCAATCGATATTGGAAGGGTTTTTTAATCCTATCTCTTTATGTAAGGAAGTTACGAGAAAAAACACCGCCTGTGATAGACTACTACCATACTAGGCGCACAGAATTTTTGAAGACATTTATCGTGATTTTGCCAAGTAATGTGACGTGTAACGAGTAGTTATTAACGTATATAGTGTGGTGCACGTTTGTTATGATTTGAATTTCATTTTGACCCTTAAAATCAAAATGCTAGTTGCATTTTGTTTTTTCTAGAAATTTTAATATTCTCACACAAGTACGACGAATCAAATGACACTTTGCATGCCTAATTCCGTCGTGCTGTTGAAATATGCATGCATATGCTCAAAAAATCCTCCTTTCCTCCTCTGTCGCATGAGAAAGATTATTACAAATAAAAATAGGTACTTAAATTTACTTTATTCTTTAAACCTGCACCAGATTTAAGAAATGCTTTTAATTTACATTTATCTAATGTTGTTTTATATGTTAGAAGCAAGTAGCGCAAGCGAACTACGAGGTACGGTTTATTTAAAAAGTAAAAAAAAAATGGTTTTCGTTTTTTTAATGTTGTTTAATTAGGTATGTCCACTACCAGGAGTTTCTGTAATTAAATGTGCTCTTTTCATTTATTTTCACATAAATTGTATTTATATTTTTTATGTCTGGCAACACAACTATATGTAAGTAAAATAACTCTCAGTATTGCTATTGCTAAATATTATTTTCACGGATTAAAAATATACCTATTTTAGCAGTTCAAAACTATACAATTCAGCATGATATTAATGTATGTTACAGTTGACCTTGTACTCAAATTTGCAATCTAATTATACGATCACAATTACTTCGCGAATACAATTGCTCCCACGTGAGTGGTATTTGAATACCTACCATATTTGTTTCTTTCTAACGTAACTTGATACTATTCTTTTCTCTAAATCAATGATTAAAGTACCTACACATAAAGTTTTGTAATGTTAATAAATAATTGCTGGTTTTATAAAGTATAGAAGATCATATCTTAACTTTCTAGACCCAGTGAGCCGTTAATACTTCATAGTCCATAAAAGTAAGATTGATTTACAGTATTGTGTTCTTACAAAAAAGTTGAAAAGCACTAAATCACCATCTTAAACATTTTATCTTCTTATCCATCCGTAACCAATTAGTCCAGCATTATCTTATGTAATGGGTAATTTAGTTCATTCGACCGTTTTCTCATACATTGAACTATAATGTGTTACATTATTATATGACCGCAGTTAAGTACAATGTAATGCACATCGTCGCAAGAGTTTAGTAAGCATACGTTGTTGCTTCACTTATTGCATCCTAGTTACTTGAAGCGGCAAAGAAATACAGTTTTAGTTACGCTCGGATTTAATGTCCTTGAATCACGATATTTGTTGATGGTAGATACTAGATACGACAATGGTTTACTTGTCTATCAGTTGCAGAATGTGGCGCCACTGGCGATTGCGGTGTTTATGTTTGCCTGAAAGTAAAAGTAGTGTGAAACTGTATGAGTAGTATGTTTAGAATGTTATTATTTTGTGTTAGGAACTGCAGACGTTAACGCTGGGTGTGAATCGTGGCAGTGTGCACTTGGACGCGCAGCCGCCGCAGCTGTCCGATGCGGACATGAAAGAAGCCCTCGCGCAGAGGTGCCATGAACTCGACTCGCAGGTTTGTTTACTTATATTATTATTATTATTTAATTACCGTATGACTGATTAAAAGGTGAAGGAAAACATCTTGAGGAAACCTGGACTTTAAGTCTGAAATCGCCAACCCGCATTGAGCAAGCGTGGTGATTACGCTCAATCCTTCTCTGTATGAGAGGAAACCAGTGCCCAGCATTGGAACGATACAAGGTTTATAACGAATTACCGAATTTATGTTCTTTCACAACCCGTCTTACACACACGAAGAGTTTGTTTATTTGTAATCTGATGATTTACTATATTGTTGTGTTGTGAATTCTGGTTTCTCCTCGATTTCTGTTTGATAGTTCAAATCCGTTTTTAACGCAACCAATTTGTGTCTAATAAGGCATAATGCATGACTAAAACTTAAATTCAGACAGACTCTAATTTCGGTAATTTTTACTCGTGTTCATGTCTCAAGTTGTCATTTTTCAATCGAATCATCAAAATTCCAGGTGAAAATTCTCCAAGAAGAGAAGATGACGTTGTTGGGTGAGGTGGCTCGGTTGACAGCAGCTCGGGAAGCCGCTGTTGAGACGGCAGATGCGGAATTGGATGATGCGGGCGCATCCCTTGGGCCTGCGCATGCAGGGACGTTGCGTTATACCACAATGCGCGCGCGACTCGATGTGCTGAAGGATGAATTGGACAAAGTTGAGCTGCAACGTGATGATCAACATGCAAGAGCAGATGCTCTGGAGCGGGAGTTGGCGTTGTTAAAACTAAGGAATGAGGAGCTGCAGGTTTGTTTGTGTGTGATTATTTTATTGTCTAGGAAGTGTTACGTCAAGTGGATACGAGACTAGATATGACTTGACAATTGTCGCTGTCACGTTCAGATCGCTATCGCTATCTCACCGACGCGACGTGTTCAACGCGACACGACTCGGCGTGACGGCGACACGGTGACACGACTTGTCATCCCACTTCTACGGACCCAATGGCGGACGATGATGATGTCTCCTAGAGTGAAATTAATTATTGTTTATCGGATTTTTTTACATGAACAGTGATTTCTAGAGATGTGTCGACTAGTCGGTTAAGCCCGCTTATTAGCCGCTTATTAGCTGCTTTTGTAGTCTTCGAGTAGTCGGTGGTTAGCCAAAAAACGCCGACTAGTCGGTCAAAGTGGTAGTCGGCACATCTCTAGTAATTTCCTACGCGTATTTCAACCAGACCATTATTCATTTCAACGCGATTAAAGCAATACTTACTTCTTGGAAGCTTAAAGATAATTCCAAGATAACATTAACTCTTGCACCTTTTATACCAACTCCACATTTTCAGCCATTATTACTCTTGTTTAAGTAATAAATTAGCAAAGTAAAGAAAATGTGAAGAATATTTGCGCTGTTGAAGACCTTGGTGCTTTGGGTAATAGTGCTTGTTAATTATACTTGTTAATTGTATTATTTACGGATTACGTATAAAGGTAGTACCTACGACTCTAGATCTAATACCAATTGATTTTGATTGACCAATTGATCCAATTTATTTAAATATTTTTGACAATTAAACGTCAATTACTTACCAACTTTTAACATAAAGGAGGTTCGATACTTCTACTTGAATAATTACGCCAGATGCTTGCTAGCTTGTCACAAATTAGCATCATTAGTCTAACCTCTGGCTAACTAAATACAATGTGTCACACTGATAATGAACCATTAATTAAATTACATAATTATTTATTAAATTCACGCTAATAGTTATGCAGCGTGACGTTGTAGAGTGGGCACGCAATGGCGTTACATAAACTGAGCCTTAAATTGTTGAATTTTGTATGTAATTTGTTAAAAATGCGATGCGCTACCGTGATTAGCTGAAATGAAAGGGGATCTATCGCATTAGAGGAAAAGCTTACACTGGAGGTATAAAAAAGATAAACACAATATTTGTTTTTTCATAAAAAATAATCTTTCTATGACGTAAAAGTTCACACTACTGTTTTGAAAAGAGATATTGAAGATCTTGTACTTTATATAGGATAAAATATCCATCTTTAAATTTATTTTTTAATGTTATGAAGTTCGAAAAGTCGTGATTTGAAATAGCGTCATTCTTGTCATTACCTCCCATAAAATCCACTGGCACTAATAAGTATTTTAAATATGGAACTTAAATAAAGGAAATGACGTCCACAATCGTTCTCTCAGAACGGAGCGGGGGGTCAATTCTTGTCATTTTGAGAACGTTCGAAGTTTGATCCCAGTCTCAATCTATCAAAAATACTCTTAAATTTCCCAATACGCGCCCTCTATGTTAACTAGCAATGGAGGATTCCAAGCAAGATATAATAAACAATAAGTTATAATCACTTCATTCCAGATGGCAGCCTCCGAAAACATAGCATTAAAAGACGAACTAGACGCGTTACGAGAAACAGCGGCGAAAGCAGCTGCTTTAGAAGCCACAGTGGCGTCATATAAGAAGAGGATGGAAGAACATGTAGATTTAAGACGGCAAGTCAAGTTGTTGGAGAGAGCTAACACCGAACATGTTCAACGGGCCATTGAACATGAGCAGGCGGCTGCTAAGGCCAACGCGATACGAGCGCAGCTTGATATATATAAAAAACAGGTTAGTGGATTACCACCGAGATTGTACTATGCTATTTGCTATGACCGTCATTGTTCCAGTGCGAGGAAAAGATGGAGCTATACATAGTGCTTTCCTTTTTTCGTAACGGAACAATTATGACTTTAACAATACATATTAAGAAAGAAAGTAAGTCAGAGAAAAGGCGTTAGGTATTACTACTATTACGTTATATGTAGCAAACTAGCAAAATTATTATTAAAAATAAAAAGAATCTTTACTAGGCCAAAGGGCCGAGGCTCCTGTCCCAACATAATGCTGCGATAGTTGAAAAAGTCATTGTCGTGTCATTTTTAACGACGCCATTTTGATAAATAGCTTCGCATTAAAAATGTAAATGGCAATTTACGGATACACATCCCACATAACGGTAGGAGGTGCTCCTCAACAGCCCGGTGGAACTTTGAGGAGAATTTCCGACGTTTGGCTCCCAGACTGGAACACTGGGTGTACGCCATAATAGTGGTGGTAAGTCCTCTCATTGAGAGGCGCTATGGCGTCCTCACCTTCCGCCTGGCGCAGGTCCTCACCGAACACGGCTGTTTTGGGGGGTCCTGTTTTGGATAAGGCGGGAGGAAACGCCAGGGTGTCACCATTGTGGGGTTCGCCCTGAGGACACTGTGGAACATACATTAGTTTACTCGGCTTGGGTGGAGCACCGCCGTATTCTCGTGGGGGCGATCGGCGGAAATCTTTCGCATCCGGCCCTGGTCCAAGCCATGGTTCGGAGCGAGAGTGCATGGCAGGTGCCAAGCTGTGATGCTGGCAAAGGAGGGGCGGGAATCACAGCGTCCTCACGCGTCTAGCCGCCGCAGGAGACACCCTGGACGAGAGACAAGATCGAACTCCCGGCCACGTCGGGTGGCCGTAGCGCATAGGCAAGTGTAGGAACACTGGAGGGTTTTAATCAGTGAAAGTCTGACACACCCTTCCGCTACGCCTAAAGCGGGAGAGGTCATTTGATAATTTTCCATTCACACCAAAAAAAGAGCAATTTCTCAACTCAAGCGCCGTAATTAAATGTAATTTTTTAAAACGTTATTGTTTTGTTACGATATATACAGGTTATGGACCTAAACGAGAAATTAGACGGCGAGATAACGAAAGCAGATAAGCTGGAAATAGAGAATAAGAAGCTGAGCAGTCGCTCAGCGTCCCTACAACGAGAGCGTGACGCGCTGTTACACGAGCGTGACACGCTACGGGACACCGTGGACGAACTACGATGCTCCACCATCACTGCCGGTAAGTTTTTCATTTTATGATTGCATCTTTGGGTCAATGGTCAAAGGGTAATGGAGATGGCTATGCTTGTGGTTTCACTGCGTGATCAAATCAGAAATGACATCCGGGAGAGTAACCGACATAGCCCGAAGAATTGCAACACTTCAGTCGCAGTAGGCCGGGCACATTGCCCGTAGGACCAATGCCAGATGGGGCCCCCGGGTTCTCGAGTCGGGTTCCCGGGTTCTCGGGTGATAACGCACCGGCAGACGCAACGTGGGTAGGCCCCCGACAAGGTGAACCGATGACCTGGTGAAGGTCGCGGGAAATGGCGAGGCGCAGGATCGGTCATCGTGGAGGTCCTTGGGGGAGGTCTATGTCCAGCAGTGGATGTGTTTCGACTGAAATAATGATGATGATCTTTGGGACAGCATTTTCGGCAACAGCGCCCCAATAACGCAAGACTGGAAAACACCTTTGCTTAATATCTGTTTTCTAACTCTAACTTCACAAAGCCGTTTTCTTGTATTCATGAACATTTACATAGATGTTCTGTAGAGAGTAACATAAAGATAGACTGATATAGATAGTCCACTCCAGCCGATCGATTCTGTGCCTATAAATTTCACCATGGAAACTTAAGCACAGTGAGCTTAGACTGAATTGTCAACTGTATCAATTCCTTTGTTGGAATGACTATGTTTGAATGACTTAGTTTATTAGTTGGAATGACTGCTCACTTAAACTAAGTTAGGATAAGTTGGTACAGAATCGCAGTAAAGGCAACTTGCCATATGATTTGATATGATTTGATTTAAAAAAAAAATAGCTATCGTGGGACTGACCGACAGAAGTGAAAACTAATAATTAAAAACACAAAAAACGATGACGGTGTCGGGTCGGTAACGCTCACTCGAATTTAATGCTTTTTCCCCATCCAACAAAAGTGCTCTACCTCGTACTTGAAAAAACCTTGCAATAAATCTACCCTATCGTTACCAAGGTCTTTTTTATTTTCTTTTTTTTAAATAAAACTTTGCCCCACACTATGAATTTCTCCTGTATCGTGGGTGCGTTTACAAACATATAATCTCATATACACAAACATGTACTATTCCGGAACAACTACTTGTAGATCATACAAATATTTGTTCCGTGCGGGAATCGAACCCGCGACACGCAGCGCAGCAGTCAATAGCTTAACCACTGCGGTAACCGTGTAGTCAAATTATTTTCAACATAAATAGGTAAATACTTTTTCAAATTCCAGGTGCCAATGAAGACAACGTGTCCCGAGAGCTGATTCCTAATGATCTGAAAGAGCAGTTGATTCGGTTGGAACACGAGAACAAGCTCCTACGACAAAACCAAGGAGTGCAGGCGGACCAGGCATCTGTACAGGTGGGTTTCCAGGCCAGAAATGTTTTGCTAGCTCCAGAGAAGAGTGCGGTGGGGGGAAGGTTGCGGCGGACTAAATAATAACAGTCGCACAGGTCCATCGATTAGGTTAAGGTACGCTTGAGGTGACCGTTTTTATATACCGAGACTCATCTGTGGCTTAGAAAGCACGTTAAAATGTTGGTCCTAGTTCTCATTCATAGAACTATGCCTGTCGTTACGGTTAGTCAGAAGCTCGAATGTCTTATAACCAGATTTACAAAGGGGTGTCGTTTTATCCAATAACTGGGTTGTGATAGGCATTCACTCCTCAGGTAAGTTTTTACCAAATGTCCGGACTTACGATATCACATTTTACATCTGACAATAGGGATGTATCTAAGGTATGAAAATCAAAAAAATAATAAGTCTGTCTTATAGATACAGGGTGTAAGGGAAACGCTTCCGAAAACGAAGACAGGTGATAAGTAGGCCTAGTATGAGTTTTCAATACGAAACTCGTTCGATCGTATCGAGCGCGTTTGACGCTCTCATTGGCTGAGAGTTCTTACGACCTTGAAGCGGGCCAATCGCTGAGTCAAACGCGCTCGATACGATCGAACGAGTTTCGTAATGAAAACTCATACTAGGCCTATAGGCTAGTGATTCTCGATACGATACCATTAAAAAATGAGAATTTTTTTTAACAATTTTACTTAAGCATTTTTCGTACACTATGCTGTGGGAACAGTTAAATGAGTTAAATGAAACCATTATTTGCGATTAAACTTTTTTTTTTTCTTTACAACTCTAACAAGCAATGTATTCGTAAATAAATATCAGCTGACACGCGCGCATAAACTCGGGTTCAAAGACCGCGTGCGGTCACCGACATCGCAACAGTTGCGCAGCTGAACGATCGAAATATCGAAGGTACTTAGATAACAGCCGGCGGCGTGGCTGTAGGGCCATAAAAATCCTTTGTAAAGCGCCGCTAAAATAAAGAAAAATAAACATTACAGAGGCGTCAACAGTTTTAAATTGATGCACTGTCGTGAATTTAATAACAGTTTTGTATTATGTCGATAATCGATAGTAAATGAAATAAAGTAAAAGATCGCTGACATCAGCTGTAATTGACTAAAAAATTTTCATCGCATGTACAGTTGCGCCCGTGAATCAATTGAATTTGAACTTTATAACAATGTAATTAAAGTCACACGATGCGTGCTCGTTTATTGCAAGAACTGGATCCTTCATTTAGTAAGTAAACCTAATCAATTTAAAGTGAATAATTAAATTAATTGAATCTAAGAAACCAGTTAAATCTTATTTAAAAGTTAGAAAATGAAAACAGTTTGTAATAAAGTATAAGTACAATTTCCTAACAATTAAAATGAATTGATTTCTGATCTCGTAATTATTCTTTTAGCATTTTCGCCTCTGTAAACACACCGCTTTTGCCTACGCGCCCGCGGGGACGCCCCCAAAGCGTTTGTCGACGTCCGCGCGGGCTTGTTTGATCTTCATAGTACTTCTTTAGTAAATAATAGTAATCTAACAGTGTTCCTTGCTGACTCGGTTCGTGAGCTTGTGCGTTACGTTTTTAACCGATTATTTAATTATTGTTTTGTTAGTTTTAAATTTGTGTTTAGTTATTAGGTATTGTTACGTTTTTAGTGCTGTTTTATTCTTTTTAGTTATAACTTTTTGTTGTTTTAAACAATGCCTGAGGCATACGTGTACGGTGCTCGTGAATACGGCAACATGTTGATGTGTTTAGGAGAAGAATTCTAGGACCAGTGTTTCTACCGCAGCGCCTCAATGGATCAGCATATCTTAATTTTATAAATGGACATTTAAATGATATGCTAGACAATGTGTCTGTGGCTGAATTTCGTCGAGCATGGTTCCAGCATGACGGAACCATGCTCGTTACGCGTCCCGTCCGCGAGCGTCTCACTGAGCTTTTTAATGACTGCTGGATCGGAAGGCTGGGGTCGCACGCCTGGCCGGCTCGTTCACCCGACTTAACGCCGTTGGACTTCTTTTTATGGGGGTATGTGAAAGAAAGAGTGTTTGATCAGGAATGTGACAGTGCTGATGAAATGCGGGGCAGAATAGTGAGTGTTTTTAATAAACTACGTGAAGAATGTGTTGAGGAATACTGATGCCTCGTGTTCACGGATCGACACAGCGACGGGCCCGGCTTTGTATTGAAATGAATGGAACTCAGTTCGAGCCAAACCTCATAAGGTCGCAAAGGATTTAGACAGGTACTTAAAATGCCTCTGTCAGCTTTTTACAATGGGCTACAATTGCGATTTTGAAAGTGATGTTTGAAAATTGCGTATAAATCGGCTCTTTTCGGCGGCTGATAAGCGCGGGCGCGGTAGTGCGACGTCGCCTTGCGTGTCAGTGACCTCACGTTTCGTACGCTATCCAATGCTTGTTTACGAAATATGAAGTCTTGAAAATAATCAATTTAAAGCGAAAGGTTATTGGTATCCGTTTGCATTTAGGTTGTATATAATCTACGTTCTGGCTTCGGAAGCGTTCTCCTTACACCCTGTATATAAAAAAAAAAAAAAATAAGACCCGTATTTTTTATTTTGTCGAAATTACCAAAAACTACTTATATATAGCGTATTAAAGTTACGGAGTGGGGGCTAATTACGTTATGCCGTGGTGTATTTTGTACCACGGCGTGACGTCATGCGACATTTCAAATCAATATATCTTCCTAAGTAGTTGAAAGAAAGAAAAAATAAAAAATACGTGTTCAATATTTTTTATAAATCTATCTGATGGACATTAAATTATTTTATCTACTCTCATATCAAAAAATTAAAAATATAAAACTAAAAAGGAGTTTATATTACGTACTTTACCCATAGTATATCGAAAGAAAATTAAAAAATTAAATTATAACATTATTTCTCTAACAAAATAATGTTATAATAAAATTTTTTTTCATTACCGTACAGATTACAAACCATAGATAGCACTATTTCATTTTTTTTATCTGTGGCTGCGCGTGCTTTGGCGCGTGCGCTTTGATGCAGGGTGCAGAATTTTGGCGCCAAATACGTTTCTTTGCATTGCGAGTCGTTGTTGTGTTTCGCTGGACACATAATTGATTATTATTGTTTCTTAAAATGTATGAGATTAGATAAAGTAGTGTATGAAACTGTACATAATTAGGTATTAGACACTCGTGTGATACTATTAAAAAACTCGCTTCGCTCGTTTTTTAGACTCACACTCGTGCATAATATCCCTCATTATGTAACAGTTTCATAAACTACTGTTTTAGGATACAACCCAATTTCAACGTAACTTAACGTAGACATCTTTTGTTAAACGGCAGAAACTTATTTGTGCACCTAATATAATAATCGTATAAAGGTGTATCTGACATCGACGCACAGACGAGTACCATGGATCCAGTACATGATTCGGAACCCCTAGTGGAATTTTTCGACGGCTTTTTCATGTTTAAAAAAAAATAGTATTTTTCACTTTAGACCGTTCATAATTGCTATACTTTTATAACTCAATAAGATTTTAAAGTGAAAATTAATTAATTCGCTAATTACACAGAAAAGCGCAATGAAAACAAAACTCTAAAACTATCTTATCAGCTGATTTAATAGAGTTCACATCAGGGATCAACGTCATACCTACAAACTCGCACGGCGACACGCTTGCAACGTTCAAAGGCCGAGCCGACACTTTTTTAAAAACATTGTTATTTCTGTAACCGTTCATTAACGACATAAATGACTACCTATCATAATTCTATTAGTGGCATGCGGTCTAGCCTTTTCGCGAAGTTTGCGTTACGATGTCAGATACACCCTGTATAGCTTAATCCGGTTCGACTGGAGTTGACCCCAGAAAAGTTAAAGGCTTGGCACATGGACCTTTAACAACTTATTTGGTGGATTCTAATACATTCTTAGATGAATTCACATCTGTATATTTAACGTGACTCTATTTACAAAACGTATCACTCATTCAGGCTCTCTTAGAGGATTACGTGGCGCGGCTAGAGAAGCAGAGAGCGATCAATCGAGAAGCGAACCAACGTATCATGCAGTTGGAAGCCACGCTCGAAGCGCCGCATCCGCGACTAGCGTCCGCTATAGAGGATAGCCAGAGAAAATGTAAGTAATCTATTTTTGAAACATTTCGAGCCATTTTTAAATTTGGAAAAGTTACAAGTTCTTATTACAAAATTTGACATTAGTCCCGAGTCACGTTAAGAACTGATGTTTGTTACGTTATTAGAGTGTGACTATTTACAGGAGTCCAAAAATTTCTTTAGAGGCCTTTAATGAGGAATATTGTAAATGCACTTTCTAAGTATATCTTGGACACCATTGATGACTGAAGGTGAAGGAAAACATCTTGAGGAAACCTGGACTTTAAGTCTGAAATCGCCAACCCGCATTGAGCAAGCGTGGTGATTACGCTCAATCCTTCTCTCTATAAGAGGAGACCAGTGCCCAGTAGTGGGACGATAAAAAGGTTGATAATGATTGATGGTGATGATGATGAATGAGGAATGTTATGAAAGATGTTGGCTTCTTGTCTCCCAAATCATTAAGTAACGTTCCTTTATTGTTAGAGATGACTTTTTTAAAATTAATTTATCATCAGTGACTTCTATTTGTAAAACTCACTGAACTTGCACATATCTACCCAGCGTTGCAAGTAGAAGAGTTACAAGCGGCCTTAGCAGAAGAACGGCGGCGCACCACTAAGCTGCAGGAAGCGATCACGGCAAGAGACGCAGAACTACTTGCTACCGAGGACAAGTACAAGAAGTGTCTTGAAAAGGCTAAGGACGTCATCAAGTCGCTGGACCCTAGAGCTTCTGGTACGCATATTTCTATCTACGTTATATCCATTCAATTCAATTTTATCAGCAATATGATTGTTTTTTTATATACAGTATGTTACGAAAACCCTGTCCGACCCACAAGGATAATAAGGGTTAGGTAAACAAATGACCAAATAAAATATAAAATTTTGCATAATCATCATAGTAACAATACTAATGAATTTTGAAATAATCTTTTTTACCAGCGAATTTACTGTAACTTCCCCAAAATTCGGGAAATTTAAAAAAGTGTAAACACCATTTTAGACCTTATAACTGTCGGCGGCGTCAGTGTGTCTAGCCGCCGACGCGCAAAGGAATAATTAGAGCTGTACTAGTTTTTACGTAATAACGTTTTGTTTTTGTCGCTACTATTCGATTTTTACCTGCTCGAATGATTTGTTGTAAAAACGCAGATTACCTAATGGTAAAAGTACTTTTTTTGATTATCGATTAATTATTCATAACAATATTGTAACACAAGTACCTATTATTAGTAAATAGGAACTAGAAAGGTCTTATGAAATACGATTTTAGGAGAATATTATAAACAATGTAAAGCATTTAAGTTCACCTGATTTAAGTTATGTGAAAGTTCTAAAATCTAAAGAATGCCATGCGATGTTGAATCGATGCGTGAAATTCTGAAATACAAAATTGATACCAAAAATCGATACGAGAAATATTTTGAATACTTTCACACCTCTAGTCAAAGGGCACCGCCGTGCAGTTAGAGTACCTACACACATCAAAAGTGTCTAGGGATCAAGCATTTTTATGCGGATTTCTTGAGATTGAGATGTGGCTTTGTAATAAATTTATGATTTTATAAATTTATATGGATCCTTTTTGGTGCATTTCATAATTTGAATCAGGAACTGTGAATCAAATTCGAGTAAAAGATGAAAATCAGCTGTCAATATTTTCCCTATAAAAACATACAACGCATTGAAGACATTATTAGTGCTACTGTTTCCCTACTACTGATTAAAACCAACGTTATTATGGAGCGGCGACGTCATTTAAGCAGGGAAGAAATGCTCAGAGCCGTGGGAATGATAGAAGCTGGTTCCCGGCAACGTACTGTGGCTTTAGCTCTGAATACAAGTCAGAGTGTTATCAGTCGACTTTGGACACGTTACCGAAGCACTGGTACCGTGGCTGAGCGCCATGGAGGACGGTATCGCTGCACCACACGGAGACAAGACCGATACATTCAAATCTTAACTCGAAGAGCTCCAACAATAACCGCCATGATGTTAGCCGTGAGGCTTCATCACTCTTCAGGGAACTTAATTAGCGACCAAACAGTCAGAAACCGCTTGCATGAAGTGAACCTTCATTCCCGAAGACCGCTACGGGTACCACCTATAGCAATGCACAATCGTAGGATTCGATATCAATGGGCTCTTGAACACAGAAATTGGGCAGAAGAACAATGGCGTTTCGTGTGCTTTTCTGATGAGTCTCGTTTTGGTATGAGACCGGATACAAGACGTATACGACACTGGAGAACCCCTGGACGCCAACAGCGATTAAAATCCTGCCAGGAAGTCCATCCTTATAGTGGTGGAACCATCATGGTATGGGCGGGTATTTGGATCGGCGGAAGAACTGAGTTGATTTGGATCAGAGGCAACCTCAACGCTCAAATTTATGCTGAGACGATTGTATCAGACGTCATCGTTCCTCTACAAGTGCAAATCGGTCCCTACTTTCAGTTAATGCATGGTAATGCACGACCGCACACCGCAAGAGTTGTAAGACAGACTCTCGCCGCAGCTAACATCAATGTCCTGCCCTGGCCTGCTCAGTCGCCAGACTTGAACCCGATTGAGCATGCATGGGATATGCTACAGAGAAGAGCTCTGCCGAATATGGAGGGTATCCAGTCGCAAGAAGACCTTTTTTTGTTGTTGCAACGAACATGGGCGGCCATTCCACAGCGTGATTTGGATGAACTCATTTTGAGTATGCCAAACCGATGTTCTTGTGTTGTTAGTGTTCGCGGTAGAAACACGGATTATTAATTGTTTAAGTTACCCAATAAAATTTTAGAGAAAACTGTTATTTCAGTCTTTTTTTCGAACTTTTGTGTTAGTGGTTCAAATGTCAAATATCCCTTTATTAGGAAAATGCCAAATTTCTTTATTAATGCAAAGGTGACTTGGTTTATCGTTACTGTGACAAACGAAAACACTTTATTTGATGAATCCTTAAAGAAAATTTTAATTAATATCAATCAGGAGAAAAGTTATTGCAAAAATATATGTTGATCCCTAGACACTTTTGATGTGTGTATTTTTATGAAATAAAAATCATTTTTATTTTAAATTTATTAGTTTCGCGTAGACATTGCGTCCTTGTAGACGTATCGTTTATTGTGTGATCATAATCATACGTCATCAATCATCATCATCAATACGTTAGTGTTTTCTAACGTAATGTAACCTGCTGATGGAAGGTACCTTGTAAAACTGCAATTGTGTTGTGTTGTGATCAGTAGGCCTAGTATGAGTTTTCAATACGAAACTCGTTCGATCGTATCGAGCGCGTTTGGCGCTATCATTGGTTGAGAGTTCTTACGACCTTGAAGCGGGCCAATCGCTGAGTCAATCGCGCTCGATATCGACGAACGAGTTTCGTAATGAAAACTCATACTAGGCCTACAGGTGTTGAACGATTCGGATGTGACTACTTCTTGGTCAATGTGGTTCCAGCATGACGGTGCCCCACCATATTTTTGCCGACCTGTACGTGAGTACCTCCACTATCAGTTCGGCGAGCAGTGGATTGGTAGGAGTGGACTAACGTTGTGAAACACCGTGCTAATCTCGTGGGACGGTGCCAGGCCGGTATCGTTCTTAGTGAACGAAATATGGAACAACATCTCCGCCACAGCCATTGTGCTCATCGAATGAAATTCGAAGATACATTCGGAGGGTCAGACGACCTTCCTACTTAAAAAAAAGTTCTTTTCACGAGCTGACTAAGTAGGTATCATTGTTTCTTTCTAGAGTCGATAAACGTGGTTAGACTACCAATACCTACATGCATGAGGTCAACTGAGGTCATGACCTGTGCCTGTGTTGCCATGAAATTACCTATTTATTTTATTTAAGTTATTTATTTTTAAGGGGGTATTTTTTTTTTTAGTTTAGCCAGGTTATGTACGCATTAGTAGAATCAGCTAACGATACCTCCCTAGATCGGGACCCGTGGGGGCGCCCCTACCGTTGGGTACGGGGCAAGTTGCGTCCCTGGGCGCCCCCACTGGTGCAAAGTATGCAACCCCAGCTGCTGGAGGCGGTGGTATCCACCCTCTTCCCTGAGCGGGCGGGACATGTTCCCCCGGCGATGGTTTCACCCTCAGCCACAGACTCTCCAGAAGAAGAGGGCACCGATGTCCCCGTGGTGACGCAAGCAGAGACGGGAGCGGCCGTGTCGCGGCTCCGGGCCAAGAATAAAGCGCCCGGACCCGACGGAGTTCCTGGCCGAGCTCTCGTTCTTGCTCTGAAGGAGCTAGAGCCCCAGCTGAGGGGGCTCTTTACGGCATGCCTTGAGCAGGGTCAGTTTCCCAGTGTGTGGAAGGAGGGGAAGCTGGTCCTGCTCAGGAAGGAGGGGCGCCCCGCGGACTCGCCGTCCGCGTATCGGCCCATAGTGCTGCTCGACGAGGCGGGCAAACTTTTTGAGCGTATAATCGCAGATCGCCTCGTCGGCCACTTGTGCGGAGAGGGGCCGAACCTGGACGACAGCCAGTTCGGTTTTCGTCGGGGGCGCTCCACCATAGACGCCATCATGCGCGTGAGAGCCCTGGCGGAGGATACGGTGTCCCGGGGTGGGGTGGTGTTGGCGGTGTCTTTAGACATTTCCAACGCCTTCAACACTCTACCCTGGAACTGTATTAGGGAGGCCCTGAAATACCATCGGGTGCCTCCCTACCTCCGCCGCATAGTAGGGGCTTACCTGGAGGACAGATGCGTCATCTATCGGGGACGTGACGGTGCCGGTCGGCATCAAATGTCGTGCGGTGTTCCACAGGGATCGGTCTTGGGACCGCTCCTGTGGAACATCGGCTACGACTGGGTGCTGAGAGGCGAGCTCCCGTCGGGCGCCGACTTGACGTGTTATGCGGACGACACGCTTGTCACTGCCCGGGGGAGCTCGTACAGGGAAGCGACGTTGATAGCCACGGCTGCGGTGTCACAGGTGGTGAACCGCATCCGGCGCCTGGGCCTGGAGGTGGCCCTTGACAAGTCGGAGGCCATGGTTTTCCATGGCCCCCGGCGTGCGCCGGCGCCGGGATCACATATCGTGGTCAGTGGGGCCCGGATAGCTGTCGAGTTCACCATGAAGTACCTGGGATTGGTGCTCGACAGCCGGTGGGATTTCGGACCCCACTTCCGGCGGCTGGCGCCCAAGCTGATGGGTGCAGCAGGCGCGCTATCAACGTTGCTTCCCAACATGGGTGGCCCGAGCGCCGCCTGTAGGCGGTTGTACGTGGGAATCGTGCGGTCCATGGCCCTGTATGGGGCCCCTGTGTGGGCGATGGACCTGACGGCCGGAACACTCGCCATTCTGCGCAAGCCGCAGAGGGCGATGGCCGTCAGGGTCGTCCGCGGGTATCGCACGATATCCTACGAGGCGGCTTGCGTCCTGGCCGGATCCCCGCCCTGGGACCTAGAGGCGAAAGTACTCGCGTCATTGTACCAATGGCGCGAGGAAGAGCGGACACGGGGCTCCAGTCCGGTGCAGCGACAGATCGAGCTGCGCCGAGAGGAGCTCCGTCAGGTCCTGGTGGCGGACTGGCGGCAGAGGCTTATGCGCCCTACCGCCGGCCTCGCTACCGTCGAGGCGATCCGGCCAGTACTCGACGACTGGCTCGGGAGGAGGCACGGCTCCCTGTCGTTCAGGGTGACGCAGGTACTGTCGGGGCACGGCTGCTTCGGCAAGTACCTGCGTCGCTTAGGCAGAGAGCCGGACGCTCGGTGCCACCACTGCGTCCAATGCGGGGAGGACACGGCGCAGCACACGCTCTCCGAGTGTGTAGCTTGGGAGGAGCAGCGCCGTGTCCTCACAAATGAAGTAGGAGGCGACCTGACGCTGCCGGCAGTAGTGCGGAGGATGGTCGGCAGCTCAGAGTCGTGGGACGCGGTGGTGTCCTTCTGCGAGGACGTGATGTCGCAGAAGGAAGCTGCGGAACGGGAGAGGGAGATATCAACTCCCTTCCCGGGCCGCAGAAGACGCACCGGGCGCCGAGGAAGGGCGGATAACGCCCTCTTCCGCCCCCCATGAATGGGTCCAGGGGCGAGGGACATGGGGAAGTCCCCGCCCCCCTATTGATGGACCCCGAGGCGGAGGCGCGCGCGAGTGTCGGCGCGCGCCTTTGAGGTGATGCACGGGGTAGTTTAACACCCCACTACCCCGTGCAGGAGAGGAGGCCCGGACAGACCGGGCCAGCACGAGGGTGGGGCCGTGGAAGAATTTAGACTCCCACGGCCCCACGCGCGCTCGTGATAGAAGACACACCGGGGTGGTTTTAGTCAGTAAAAGTCTGACATACCCCGTCGCCCTCCCCAGGGCGGCGGGCATCCTATGAGGATTTCCACCCCGGCAAAAAAAAAAAAAAAAAAAAAAAGCTAACGATACCTAACAACACCTTCACGGGTCGGACAGGGTTTTTGTAACATACTGTATAATTCGATTTGAAGCACATTCTGTATGTAACCATGTTTTCTTTGGAGGCATGAGGAACAGGGAGTATAGTTCACTCATCCTCCATAGAAAAGGGAGGATCCTCCGACCAGACTGGTGCTATGTCTGGCGGGCACTTGCCCTATACTTGAAATCAGGAAGTTGTATTTATGCTAGTTGCACGGTAAACTCTGATTGCGAGATGTAGAATTCGTGTGACGTCAGTATGAAGCGGTGTTCGCATGTAGCGTTTGTAGGTACCGCTACATCACTCCCCTCCGCAGACCGGAGGTCGATAGTAGGCTGAGTCTTGTATCTTGCGATGGTGCCAGGCCAGCTCAGGTTCCAGTGAGTCGGAACCGGTTGCCGCGTAGTTAACGGTTAGTCGGAACTGAGATTCGGAGATTCCCCAGTGAGTCGGGGTGGTGGCGCTGCGTTATACTGCAGTGCGTCGGATGTCGTACAGCGCCGGGTTGAGGCTGGCTGCTGCGTCGACCAGGAGAGAGCTGGCTCTGCTTTGTTGACTGGCTGAAAGTGCAGTGTGCTGTGCCGAGGTTGCTGATGCGGCTGAGGGTGATGACCAGGTATGCGCGGTCGCTGCATGCTTGTGGTCAGGAAACCTGTTGAAGCTGTGGGTGCTGGCTGACTAGGCGATTCGCCGATGAAGTTTGCTGGAGTGATGATGATGACGTCACGCTGGAGTTTTTGCACGAAGGCTGCGCTGACGTTCATGTTTGGGGTCACCAGTTTGCAGGCATGAGGAACAGACACTAAAGTTCACTCATCCTCCATAGAAAAAGGAGGATCCTCCGACCAGACGGGTGTTATGTCTGGCGGGCACTTGCCCAACAGTTGAAATTGGAAAGTTGTATATATGCTAGTTGCACGGTAAACTCTGATTGCGAGATGTAGAATTTGTGTGATGTCAGATGATGTGTTGTTCCATGTGGCGTTTGTAGGTACTGCTATATTTTTCAAACTGATTAATTTACATCTTTGAATTTACAGCCCAACCTTCCCTGTCAGACATAACGCTGGGCTATTCTCGAGCAGCGGGTACTGTGGCTGGACCATCTCGACCCGAGATCGCGCCCGCAGCTAATAATAAAAATGAGTAAGTTTTTTTTTATACTTTTATTGATGTTTGCGAATGGTGCATTACCACGTTTCATATGGGATTCAAATATTTACAAACGCTTGTCGGCCCGTTTACTCAGATCGCCAGTTTCTATGACTGACCGAGTGACAGACTATCCCGTTCCGTATCGGACGATTATGGAACGGGATTGTGAGTGGAGGCTTTATCTGAGTAGATGTCTGGTGAAGCCGTATGGAGGAGGGGTCTGAGCGATGTGTGACCTCTGGCGCAGCATAGTTGGCCGTGTTGCTGGGTTTAACACTGCATCACCTCGCTCAACTGCCGTTTTCCTTTCTATTCCCTCATTTCTTTTTGAGTACCATGAACGATTTGCATCACTGCTTACCATCAGGTGGGATTGCGGTCAAGCACAAGTTTATAATTATAAAAAGAAAACATGACTGACTGTTCTGGGGCAGAACGGTTTATTCTGTAAAAATCTCACCGTAACTGTTGGGTGAAGGAAGCTTGGATTGAGATTCACTTCACCTGAGCTATCACAGTGATATGGTTACAGAATAGCACTACAGCCCCCTAATCGGGGCACACATTTTTGTCAAATGATTGGCACTAGTTGAGATCGTTTGGACCGCCCACTGGTCCGTTCGGTCCAAACGATCCTAACTAGTCGCAATCATTTCATTTCAATCAGCAGGGTAATTGCGTAACATACTATCAGTAGCAATGGGTTTCATTTTGACAGTTCAACAATATTCATTGCGTTATTTACGCTGTCGAGCAGACACACTTTTCGAACATATAGAGCAATGGATTAGCAATAAGCTTCGAAATGATTCCAACTGATAGTAATAGTGTGTTACGTAATTAAGATGCAGGTCTTACCAACGATGTCCTAAAATTCCACCAATCATACAGATGGAGTGGCGGCACGGAAGACAGTGCCCGCGCAGGCGCCAACGAACAACGTCTCCTCACGTCGGCGTGGTACCAGCTGGGAGCGCGGTGCCACCGCGACGCCGTGGACACGCGCTTCACGCTGCTGTCGGCGGGACACTCGTTCCTCGCACGTCAGCGTCGCCAACCTCCCCGCCCGCGTGCCCCTCACGCCGCCGTGTCCCCCCCCGCCCCGGCACAGTGACCCGCGGTGTCGCCACGCCTGTGGGTGGGCTAGCGGTCCACTGACCACAGGTGCTGTACAAATACTTGTCATTCTTCAGACTGCTCAGTGCGTGCACACATACAACGCCACACAAATATTTTGACACGTGGCTGAAACTGGAACTAACGTTGCCAACTTGCTTTTCATGAATGTTTACCAACAACGCCTCCTGGCAATGGCGCCGGTTCTGTTGTTTACAAACTAAACAAATTTTAAGTTAAGTGCAACTTTTTCTTTCTATTTCATTAAGAAAAGGATAGAAGATAACATTTCAGTTTAATCCTGTCAAAATAAGATGCTCCATAGACAGTTTAGACGCGATTATAAATATGACGACTAAAAATACGCCAATTTATGTCAGGAGCGGACTAATTTGACAGGTCTAAACTGATATTTTATCTTCTGTCTACTAAACAATTTAATTTAGTCTGTGAATCAGGACAAGGGAATCAGGGCCATTCAGGGACAAAATATTCTTGTAGCTAATATTACTAAACCACAAGTTTTCGAAAAGCATCACAAATCAAACTCAACACTTATAAAAACTCTGCAGGCAGTTCAAATGTAACCGCTTACGTGTTGATGTGCGTATATATGCGTACAGCATGTGTGCCTGCTCCGCTGAACAAAATATAATAAATCAAGTATCCTTTACATAAGAATGTAAATATAATGAATATCTGATCAAACCGATGCTGTGTCTATTGGTACCTTCGGCCAGTGTGGTTGGGGGACCAAAAAGTGACAGCTAAGTCTTCAGGGAGAAATAATGTGTTCCACGTCCCATCGGTTTAAGTGAACAAACAATTATGTAGACGACTGGCAATCTTTTGTAAATAATATTAATGTGTAACTGTGTTTACGCTAACGTGATTGATGGTCGAATCGAACTTCCCCTTCCATTTAAGTTAATTCAATGTCAATTGAAATTACATGTGTGTGTGTGTGTGAATAACCTACCCCAAATCGTGCGAGCCAGATGTTATTGGATTTTAGTTTTAAATTATGTAAAAATATACTAGGTCAAATTAAATTGGATAGTGAAACTCCATGATGTGATGAACATCGATATCTTTAAACAATAAAAAATAATTTCTAGAGCCAAGAACAAGAAGTATGGCTTTAGAAATTATTTTTCAACAGCCGCAGTATTTTCAAATACCAACATGGTCATAATTTTCTTTCCGTTATCTCATATATTTTGAGATTGTTAGGGTGGACGACACATTATGCCTTCTATTTTATTGAAAAACTATTTAGTTTGCCCTGTTTATTTATTTTATTTGTTTGTTTGGGTTAAATCTAATTATTTAAATTTGACCCATTTAATGTTGACTGATTAATCTGAAATTTGAAAAAAAAAACATGAATAAATATATCCTTTTTCCTACTTAAACACACTTGTTACTTTTAACAAAATAAAAAAAATATTTTTTCTTCAAAATAATTACAACCTCTCTGTAATTAAACTTTAAATTAAAATATTTGATGAGTTTGTTTTTAATTTTAACAATTTATTAGCCGTAACACCTTCCCCTCAGTCCATCCGCCGATACTTTCTAACCATACTCTTCATATCCTTTTTATCAAGTTAAAATACTGATGCCGATTCCTATGTTCACAAGCTAAACTAAATTTCTATTTCATTAAAAAAAGACTGAAGAGAAATATCAGTTCTTTAGTCCTGTCAAATTAATATACTCCACAGATAACTTAGACGCGATAAAAACATGGCTAATATAAGTACGGCATTGGGGCTGATTCTCTTGTTCAAAAACTATACTTATTTTAAGTTAAGTGCATCTTTTTCATTCCATTTCGTTAAAAAAGGATAGAAGATAACATTTTAGTTTAATCCTGTCAAATTAAGATACTCCATAGACAGTTTAGACGCGATTATAAACATGGCGAATATAAATACGCCAGTTTACGTCAGGAGCGCACTAATTTGACAGGTCTAAACTGACATTTTATCTTCTGGTCTTTTCTTAATGAAATTGAAAGAAAAAGATAAACTTAACTTGAATTTAGGTTAACTTGAGAAAATAGGAATCGGCGCCTTTGATACCCGTCACGTCGTTGAAGTTTCACTAGCTAATAATAAAGACCATTCTGTAATATAATAATGTAATGTGACCTACATAAGTAGACATTTTATTGAAATTATTTCCTAATCAATTGTCTCTTTGTAAGAAAAAGGCATTCTTTAATAATTTTGCTCATATATCTATGTTAATTAATTTAGTTTAAGTTTGAAAGCACGAAATGTAACCACCAACAGGGCAATTGTGTAACACATAATTGGTAACAATGGGTTTCATGTTGACAGTTCAACAATATACATTGCTTTATTAACGTTGTTGACCTGACACATTTTTAGAACAAATGGAGCAATGGATTAGCAAAATGTTTTAGAATGATTCTAATTGATATTCGTAGTATGTTACACAATTTGGTTGCTGGTTAATTTAGTTATATTATATTATAATACCTATCTGTGAAATTTGATGAAGGAAGATTTTATAAAATTCTAAAATACCAGAGTTCAATTTTGCATTTGTATTTTTTGCGGTTGCATTGGCAAGGTGACTTTAAAATATAATATCTTCCATTGCAGGACAGAGTAACTCCTCTCTCTCTGTCAATTCCAGACGGAGTCTTACAAAATACAGCGCTGGTTTCGCATAACTGGTAGTTAAGAAGTGATAATTCTTCTCAGGTTGCGTCGCCTCCCTCTCTCTTTGTCTCTTTTATCTATTGCCAATTCCAAACGGGGTCTTACAAAATACAGCGCTGGATTCTCATAGCTGGCAGTCCAGAAGTAGTAATTCTTCTCAGGTCGCATCGCCTCCTTCTCTCTCGTCTCTTTTATCTACTGTCAATTCCAAACGGGGTCTTACAAAATACAGCGCTGGATTCTCATAGCTGGCCGTGAAGAAGTAGTAATTCTTCTCAGGTCGCATCGCCTCCTCTCTCTGTCTCTTTTATCTACTGTCAATTCCAAACGGGGTCTTACAAAATACAGCGCTGGATTCTCATAGCTGGCAGTCCAGAAGTAGTAATTCTTCTCAGGTCGCATCGCCTCCTTCTCTCTCGTCTCTTTTATCTACTGTCAATTCCAAACGGGGTCTTACAAAATACAGCGCTGGATTCTCATAGCTGGCCGTGAAGAAGTAGTAATTCTTCTCAGGTCGCATCGCCTCCTCTCTCTGTCTCTTTTATCTACTGTCAATTCCAAACGGGGTCTTACAAAATACAGCGCTGGATTCTCATAGCTGGCAGTCAAGAAGTAGTAATTCTTCTCAGGTCGCATCGCCTCCTCTCTCTGTCTCTTTTATCTACTGTCAATTCCAAACGGGGTCTTACAAAATACAGCGCTGGATTCTCATAGCTGGCAGTCCAGAAGTAGTAATTCTTCTCAGGTCGCATCGCCTCCTCTCTCTGTCTCTTTTATCCACTGTCAACTCCAAACGGGGTCTTACAAAATACAGCGCTGGATTCTCATAGCTGGCAGTCCAGAAGTAGTAATTCTTCTCAGGTCGCATCGCCTCCTTCTCTCTCGTCTCTTTTATCTACTGTCAATTCTAGACGGAGTCTTAGTCAATAGTATGCTGGTTTCGCATAGCTGGCAGTTAAAAAGTAGTCATTCTTTTTAGGTCCTTTCGCCTCCTCTCTCGTGTCACTTCTACTGTCATTTCCAGACGGGGTCTTACAAAATGCGGCCTTGGTTTCTCATAGCTGGCCGTCAAGAACTACTCATTCTTAGGTCGCGTTGCCTACCCCAAAACGAACCCAAAACGTTTGGTAGTTTCACCACCGCGTTAATCCCACTCCCGATAACCCTCAATTTGACGTCGAAATTCATATTTTATCAACATCGGAATTGGAATTATCGGGGTTGGATTGGAGTTACGCTGTTACAATATTCAGTTTGTGGTCTATATACATAATAGGCTATTTGACAGATTTATAATTTCTATCTTGAATTAATTGGTCGCGGTTAAGAAGTTCACTAAAACTTTTTTTTTTATTTTAAATACTTATTTCGTAAGAAACATGCAAATAAAAATTCAAAATTCAAATAAGCTGCCGAAACGCTTTATTCACCAAAATGGCGTCGCGCTTTGTAAGTGATGTCACAAACTTAAAAACGATTTTCAGTTCCGCAGTGGTGTTCGTGTTTATCTGTTATTTGTCAGTCAGAAAACAAAAAAAATACCACAAATCGCTCTAAATATCCTTAAAAATCTTCTAAAAACGCTAAACCACCTGAGAACACATAGAACGACAATAAGTGTTTATGAGCGTATGACGTCATCGTGACATTAGCCAATCCGGATCGTTTTACAATAAGTGGCGCGAAAAACAAAATGCCAAACATATTTTTGTGTTCTTGGATATATTAATTGTTATTATTTTCATTAAAACTAATGTAAATGACATAAAGAATCCTTATTTTATGCATTTAAAGCAAATAATCACAAAAATATTCATACTGTCAAATAGCCTATTATAACTATTATACTCAGAATGTATTATTGTAGTAAATACGCACTGTGATACTTCAAGCGAGCTGTCCAATTTCAGTGTAAGCTGTTCTCATTGCACGAAAATTCTATACACCGCGCGCTTGGCTGAAATTGTAAATTTTATATCGACTTACTGGATTTGTCGTCGTGTCAACATTATCAATACTATAACATAGTATTGTGCAATACTATAAATAGATTGAAGAAAGTTTACACTTAGATCAGATTATAGGTCCATTCCTGTGCCGCGGTGTTTTCTTACAAAAAATATGAAAAAAAAAAATGAGTCCGGTTTATGGAAATATTTTGTATCTGCTTTACACGCTTCAACTCTGGGGTCTTGCCATAAAGTAAAGATCATGGCCTTCTATTCTATTTTTTTTTAATTTATGGCAAGTGAATCCGATGTCAACTATTCTGCCAATGTCAAAAGTGGATTGTAGAAGCAATAGCGTACAAAAAAAAAAACTACAAAGTAATAAGAATTCAGCTCATGGCTTATTAGCTACAAAACAAGACTGTCAAGGGTCAGTTTGTCAATACGTACGTCTAATAACCATTACATAGATCTGACGTACTGCAAGGTCATAATTTTGTAATTGTAATTTGAGACTATGTTTTTTAGGTTTGACGACAATAGCGCCAATTTTGATGTTTTGTGCGTCCAGTGAAACTGAAACAGCCGTACTTCGCATTTAGAGAAAGGTTAACATGCACAGAAATAATGAAGCTATTTGTAAAATTTTGAAAGGTTTTAAGCTATGGTAAAGCCCCTGAGCTCGTCTCCCGTCCCTTCCAGATATAACGTTGCCAAGCGAACGTTTTATAGATAATTATCGGCTGATGTCATCATCCTATAATACCGTAAATTTACTTTTGTTGAGCAATGACAATATATATATTTTTTTGTTAATTTCCTTAAATTTTAGGTTAAGAAATAAAGTATGTGTGATCCTAGAACAAAACTAAGCTTCGTGCACTGCAAGTATTCTAAGAAAATAAAATAATTATTATAATTTTTATAACATCGTTTATATCAGTGTTTTGTTAATATTTATAAATGTTGTAACCGAAGTCTTGTCTAACCAGAATTTATCATTTGTTAATTTATAAAAATTATTATTATCACATTGCTAATGTCATTGTAATGACATATTTTATTATTATTGTATCAATTTGTATAGAATTCGTCAATTTATATTCACTTTAATATTGTAACGTTTTCATTAATTTTACTGGTAACCTCACCAGTACAGCGAATGAAAGTATTAATGCGACGCAGTGCAAATTATTTATTTAATATTAGTATAAATAAATTGTAATTTATTGTTAATGATGACAATATAGTTTTGGAATTTTTAATGTACGTTTTCTTTGATTTTTACACTACCCTTTACGATCTTCTTCGAGTTACTAGTACGGCTGTATTTCAGATCTTGTTGGTATTAAAATACTACAATGTCATTTTAGTGACAGCGCAGAGGTCACTTCGACTGCATGTTTTGGGGCAAGACGGCAGTATAGTACTACACGCACGAGTTAACTGTGCATCTCGCTGGAATGTGACCCCTCTCCCGCTCCTCCGCGCGGCGCCCCGCATTCGCCGTAAGCGTTCCGTGGCGATAGCATCTTTGTTACAATTGTTTAAATACACTTTTAAATTGTTTAAATTACTGTTTCTGTGGAGTTTTTGCTTTAAGTTTTTTTTTATTAAGGTTGTTTTTGTCTTTTATATTTTCGACGCGTTTGTGAAGCCTATTGGTTGCCCTAATATTATATTTCATTCCAATTTAATTGCAAAACGTCATGAGTAAAATGAGCTAGTATTATGACTCTTTATCATCAAAATGACCCATTATTAACACAAAAAAAATAATTTATATTTTTCTAACATAATTCAAATTTTTTGCAAACGGTACCGTCCTAATGACGTCACAGAGCAAGGTGCACAGGTGCAACTCGCGCGAGTAGTAGGTGGAGCATACTTTGCGACAAGGCTCCATAACCATCAAACCCTTCAATGGGCTAAAAGAAGTAGGAGTCGAAAAAAAACAATATCCATAAAGTGATTTCATAATTTATTTGTAATTGAGATCACAAGCCACTTAAAATTTAACGTATATCACATCAAACCAAACTACAGTATGTGATAACGACCTCACAATACACGGACAAATTTACTTCATAACATAGGGCAACATTACTATCGTATATCATGTAAATTCATAACAAAATAGGTCAACTTCTAAAATACCTAGCGCCTATTCGTTCTAAAAATACAAGGACTTCACAAAAGAACATAAAAAACCATGCTTTGTAAACCATTGATTTGTTTATGAACTCCTAATTTTGTAACTGTTACTCTTTTTAGACACACAAGTACATCTGCTGGACGTCACGAACACTTAGACCGGTAATTGGCGAGTAAACCTAATGTTAATTTAATAATTGCTCGTGACACAGACCGCACCTGGTTTTATTATTTTCGTAGCAAGCACTTAGCCTAAGGTTATAATATTAAATCAAATTTAGTCGAAGTCCTCATCAGAGTCTGTCTTCAAAACGCTGTCTGAACCGGAGCCACCTTCGCTGTCCACTTCAATTTCACTGTACACAAAAAAAAAAATATATTAACTAAATGTAAACAAACGTTAGACAAAGACTTTTAACATGATTAGATTAAAGTTGTAGTACTGCAAAAGTGGGACTTGGTGCACATACATTCGACGAAGACATTTTGAAGAAAGTATTTAGTCAGAATTTCATGTCACAAAAAAAATTCGAGAGATGAATCGGTCACTCTTAAATTAGTGTGTTAAACCTGCGCATGATTACGGACATTAACGGAGATTATTGGCCATTGTTAACCCTAGGCCATTTTAGCATACAAACCATAATTTCGTGCATTCTTTAGTTCTTGAAGGATACTTATGACTAACATAAGGCAGGTAGATAGTTGCGAAACTCGTATGTGATGATTATCGCTTCGCGTATACGAGTTTGTGTATCTTGTTCTCGTGCCCTGAGCTTGTGTAAATAAGCTTAAATAATGCGTTCAAGCCATACGCAGGGATATTCTTTATAGGTAATAATATCGATGGCATTCTGGACATGGAAATGATGAATTTAAACCTTTTTTTTTATTATTCTACCATATTAGTTATCGAGCGATTAGTTTGAAAGATCATAATCGTAGGTGGGTGTAAAATGACTCCTTTTTGTTCTGATTTTCTTTTTAAAATTTTCTTTGATAAAATATGAAATCGAAAGGTGCATTTTGTGGATATTAAAATAGTTTTTGTTATTTTTCAGGCGTATGTTCATGAGTGTAAATTATGATGAAATCAAACATTAGGGTTTTTGGGTTAGTATTTTATCTTTTGTATTTGTAACTTGCCTGTCTTTTTCTGCGCCGATTAAATTGATCTCTACGATATTTCTGTCAAACAAATATTTTTTTGTGAATAGGTAAGTACATTTATGTAGTGTGTGTTGTAGTTAGAATTTGTATGATAAATTTACTGTGTCTAGAATAGTCTTCAGATAAACAATATTCAAGAAAAATCTATAAAACTTATCGGTTATCAAAATCAAAACCGCACATACGGCATCTGTATTTTCTTCCTTAACAAGATTTAAAACGGTTAGGTTCCTTTGTAGACAAGCAAAGCACTTGTGGTTAACTCTGAGGTGTCGATAAATAAAGTAAAGGCCAGTGTCGTTTGGGACTTACTGGTGTAAAATTATTGGCAAACCGCTTGCCATCATCAGTTTACTTATATAGGTGGATATTTCCTACTTTGTGTGTTACATCAAGTGAATGATGGATGGCTGAACTTGACAGGTACGAACTTACCCGTTCAGATCCTTGGTGAGTTGTATATCTACATTGGTGGCTGTATCGTTGAGGCCGTTGAGAGCTTCGCAGAAGTCGCTGCCCACGCTCTGAAGGTGATGAGTGTTTAAGTGGAAACCCTGGGGACGAGGAAAGTTATTTTACTCACTTTACATGATTCATCCTTTCCGTCATTTGCCGTACTGTGTTGCAATCATGGTTGCGTTGTTACTTCTTTAGGAGTTTTAGGACTGTTAGTTTCACACGTCCATGTCGCGACTAGGTGTTAAATTTTATATGACAAAATGGCAAAGTTTTTTTTACTTGAGACGATTCTCAGAGTTGTAGGTATGTGTAAGTTTTCTTCATACCCAATGCTGAAAGTGTATATCTACATTCAAGGTAAGAGTAGTCTATAACCGACACAGCAACCAAAGCGTCTTACACTGTAAATCGTCATATTTTGACCGGTATTCATACGTGTGTACGTTCTGTAGTAGGGATACTTACATCGTGTCACGAATTTGGATTATGACCGATTCTGTTGAGTCATAGTCATATTCTGCATCCTTGTCTATGTATTCATTGATGTCATTATTATAAATTCATGTCCTTTATAAGGTATTTACGAGCTAACTTATAAAACATGTTTCTCTTGATTGACAGTATCTTTTATCAAACTAGAAGGATTCGCATACTTTTAAACTAGACCGAGAAAACTAAGCGTAAAAGCTAATAAAAATACATAGCTAATTAAACTATTTGCATCAAGCGACAAGATGGTACCATAAAATCATGACCAGTTTAGGTACTCATAAAACGATTTACTATTCCTATTCCTTCTCTGTACATGCTGTAAGATTGTGGAACTCACTCCCGCCTAACATTCGTGATTTAAACACTATTTCTAATTTTAAGCGTCGATTAAAAGAGCATTACCTTTCCTCTATATTGTGAGAATTTGTTTATTATTTATACATATTTATATATTTTAGTATTATGCATTTATGTATTTATTTAAGTAGTATACTTATTTTTGGTTTTATTGGTTTGGCTTATATAATTATTTTTGGTTTATATGTTTAGGTATATTTAATATTATTACTTTAATAGTTATCATATTCATATTTTATTTCCTCCTTGTTCTTACACACTATTGTCTACATTTCTGTTTTACTTCTCCTTTCGCAGGTCTGCTGGTAGAAATTTCTTAAGAAATAAGCAGCACCTTTGTATTCAGATCTTCATTTTGTTGTATCTATGTGTATTTTATTGTGTGTACATAAATAATAAAATAAATAAATAAATAAATAAATAATTCGTCTGTTACCCACATTAAGTCCACGAACTTATAACTTAATTAAAACGATTTACGATCAGTATATCGCGAGGAAACCTTCTCAATCACACAGAGCCTTCGCAAGGATGATTCATTAGTAAAACAACGTAGAAATAGCTGTCTTCCCACATAAAGTAGATGGAAGATTTGTAGCGACTGAAGCCTTATCAGGAGGATCTGGTATCGAGTATGGGATGGACACCGCTAGATGTATTAGCCCACATGGCGGGTTGCTAAGTATCGTTATCATTAATCTGAAGATCTGTCATTTCTAATTGAAGTATAAGTGTGAGAGAATAATGCGTTTCATTATTAGGTATGTTATTCAGAATAAACTTTCATTAAAAAAAAAAATTTCGTTGCCTCGTACTTGGAATTTATTCTGTAGGTGTCGTGGGTGCGTTTAAAAACTTATAAACTCACGTACATAAACAGCGAAAATATTTGTTCCGTGCGTGTCAGTCAATAGCTTGACCACTGACCGCTAACCGTGCGTCTTTGTTTTCATGGCGAGACGCTTTGAGGACAGGTCAACTCGATAATTTAATTTAGTTTAAAAATAAAAAACCAAATAAGGTCATTAGGATTCTTGTGCTGTCAGTACTTCAATAAATTTCACTGTCATTGATGATTCCACAAACCTTGAAAGGGCCTCTGTCAAAGCCACAAAAGGATGCTTCCATCGTGTACGACCTGGTGACGCCCAGGTGTCTCCACACGGTGACCCTGGCGGTACTCTCCCGTTCCCGTTCCACTCTGAAGGAACACGACCCGAGCGCGAATGCAGGCGACAGCCGATGCATTAGCGCTGGCAGCATCTGAGAAGCGAAAACATTATACCTTCATTCGCCGAAGGAATAGGCAAAGGCATGCACAAGATTAGGTTCGGGCTGCTACCACAAAAATCACCAATAAGAAACCCAATATGAACCAGGGATTCAATCCCGTCTTCTAGGTCAGTATTCTTACTAACGATTCAAGCAGGTAGTTAATTAAGCTAAGAATTTTAATAAAAGCTAAATAAGTGAGCTACTGAACGAAAAGAACAGTCAGTAATATCTCTTTTGTTAAACGAGGCTCCACACTAGGAACTGCTCCTGTGTCGTGGGTGTGTTTACAAACATATAAACACATCTACACAAACAGCTAGACCCGGAACAACTATCGAATCCGTTGCACGCAGCGCAGTATATATTTGAAAATCTTATGTACGTACCTACATAAAAATATATCGGATTTTAAGAAAATAAGTGATATTCATAATATAAATACCAGGAATAAATACAATCTTGCTGTACATCACACTCGTCTCCACAGAGTAGGCAACTCGTTCATGGGTCAATGTATACACTTTTACAACAAGCTTCCCATGGACATTCGAAACTTACCTATTAAAACGATTTAAAAACTATATAAAGGTCAAACTTTGCAAAAAGGGGTATTATAAGATCACAGATTATTTAGAAGACAAAAAAGCTTGGGACTGAGCTGCTCGATCTGTTAAGCATTGTTATTAAGCAATATGCGTAATTATAAGGTATAGATAGTTCAATCCACGAAGACGCGCCCCACCAATTTTAGGTTGAGGGGATCGCGGGGCGCGGGGAGTTTTCTCCGAGCGTCAGTCACGGACAAAGAGTATAGTAAGTATATAATTGTCACGGACCGTCAGTGGTTCGATGCACACAAGTAGTACAACCTGTATTTCAAAAATCCAGACTCGACACGAAAGTTGCTCTACTTTATATTTTTTTTAAATGTCGAAAAAATCTCAGCGTGTTGTACTTAAAAGCCAGGTATGTAAATTATTGTTACGAAACACATAAAATAATAAAAGAAAAGTAGTTTAATTCAAAATTAAATTTTACTAACTAGACTTCATTTTATATTTAAAAGTAAGACTAATGTTATTTCTTTTTTAATTGTAGGCAAGAGAAATTATTTCTAAAGTTTACGATTTCATGAAAAAAGAAGCAAGTCAAAATTTTGCAGAAAAACTCACTGATGCTCGATGGAGAACCGCACAGGCTGTTGGAATATCTGAAAGCACAGTGACTAGAATTCTACGCGAAAGAAAGGCTTATACTGAGACAATAAAGCAAACTACAGTATCTACTATGGAGTCTAATATAACTATGGAGACGGATGCGATAGTTTCTGTAGTCC
Source organism: Sesamia inferens (assembly GCA_037179545.1). Classification (NCBI taxonomy): domain Eukaryota; kingdom Metazoa; phylum Arthropoda; class Insecta; order Lepidoptera; family Noctuidae; genus Sesamia; species Sesamia inferens. The sequence goes on from CM073923.1 coordinate 21,217,868, forward strand.
AAAGTGAAGAGCGTACAACAGAGCCGACTACGGAAATGGATATTGATTCTAAAAATGAAGCGAGTACGTCGCATTCGAATTTAGCAGGCAGAAGTGCTTCTATTTTTACATCACCTATGAAGAAGAGAAGGGTAAGACCACGAAAAATTAATTTAGACAAATTTGATATTGGTGTAGTCCGAAGAACTATCCAAAACTGCCATAAAGAACATCATCAATTTCCAACATTATCACGACTTAATACTATTTTGAAAGACCGTATACAATTTAATGGATGTAGAACCACCCTAAGAACATTGTTACTTAAGCTTGGTTATAAATGGAGAAAAACTGAGAATAATAAGAAGGTCCTAACCGAAAAACATGATATTCAAATGTTAAGATTGAAATATTTAAAACAGGTAAAATCTTTTCGTAATGCAGGTAGACCTATAGTGTACACAGATGAATCATATATTCATACCAACCACGTGCAAAAAAAATCTTGGGCCGACAAAGGCTCTAAAACAGCAATGAAACAAAATTTAACAAAGGGTGTGCGCATAATTATAGTACATGCCGGAAGTGCTGGGTTTCGTACCAAATGCGTTGTTAACGTACAGAGCAGAGATCAAATCCGGAGACTACCACGATAATATGAACTCGGATAATTACTTAAAGTGGCTTAAGGAGAAACTAATACCAAATCTCCCAAATGATGCCGTGGTAGTCTTGGATAATGCAGCCTATCACAATACTAGTTCGGAAAAAATACCCACATCCAACTCCAACAAATTAGACATGCAGACTTGGCTGAATGCAAAAAATATCCATTTTGTACCAACCTACAAAAAGCCTGAACTTTATGACCTTATATTAAAAAACAAAGAAAACTTCCGCAAGTACAGAGTTGACGAATTATTAAAGGAATATGGATTCACAGTGCTTCGGCTGCCTCCTTATCACCCAGAGTTAAATCCAATCGAAAACATTTGGGGTATTGTAAAAAACGACGTTGCTAGCCGCAATATCAATCAAAACTACACTTCGATTATGCCCATTTTAAATGAAGCATTTGATCGAGTAAATAAAGATGTCTGGTTCAATACTTGTCAGCACGTGGAAAAAATAGAAGACGAATACATGAGACACTGTGATCTTGATTTCAATTTTATTATAAATGTCAGTGATACTTCAGAATCTGAATCAGACATTTCTGAAACTAGTGATTGACGATTTTTATTTCAATAAAAAAAGTTCCATAAAACTTTTTCACGTATTTCATTTATGTCTCTAATTACCTCCTATTATTATATAAAAATGGTATTATAATCGTATATTAACTAATAATCACATAAAATATCCACACCTCAATTTTCCTTGCAGTCGGGTAAAGAGTATAAAATTGAAGTAGAGCATCTTTCACTTTGACCATGACGCTCTCTCCTGATTAGTCAATTTATTGTAGTGTGGGTGTGCACTCATAGATAATTATTGTGTACGGATAACACTCAAACATTGACGGAAGCTTGCACACATATACTATAAACGGTTAGGAGAAATAGTGGGGCGCGTCTTCGTGGATTGAACTATCTATAAAAGGTAAATTATTGTAAACATTTTCATTTTTAATGTCTGGCCTTGAAAAAAGACGATGATCCCTGAGTTTGTTTCGGCTATTTCTTCTCAGAGGTAGTCAGTTAGGAAATACCGGCTTCAGTTTTAAAAATAAAAAAAAAAACATATGACGTGTTAAAGTGATCGGTGATCCTACTTGCTTAATAAACGATTTCATTTCATTTCAGTAGTCAATCGCTCAACCACTGCGCCAAGTGTTGTCTATCGTATATTTTGTCTCTGAGATCTGTAGTCCTAGTATGAGTTTTCATTACGAAACTCGTTCGTCGATATCGAGCGCGTTTGACTCAGCGATTGGCCCGCTTCAAGGTCGTAAGAACTCTCAACCAATGAGAGCGCCAAACGCGCTCGATATCGACGATCAAGTTTCATATTGAAAACTCATACTAGGCCTACAGTACGTTCAAATCGACATTGTCGTGGTGGCCTAGTGGTTAAAACACCAGCCATTCAAGTATGAGCGTGCCGGCTTGCTGGTTCGATTCCAGGTTAAGCAAGTACTAATGTATTTTTTTTCTATGTTATATGTACTTTCTAAGTATATCTTGGATACCAATGACTGATTATAAGGTGAAGGAACACATCTTGAGGAATCCAGGACTTTAAGTCTGAAATCGCCAACCCGCATTGAGCAAGCGTGGTGATTACGCTCAATCCTTCTCTGTATGAGAGGATACCTGTAGCCAGCAGTGGGATGGTAAAAAGGTTGATGATGATGATAAGTCGACATTTTCCTTGAATGTCTTCAAAGTTAACTGGATGAGATCATTAAGTACAGACATCTAATAATATTATTACTGTACCTACCCATCACGCCCTTACCAAGTCTGCTGTTTATGACAATACCTTTGGGACTAACTCCGTTAAGTTGGAACTTCCGATATGAAAAAAAAAAATGACTGCATAATGTATTTTGGGTTTAAAAATAAAAAATCTCTCTCCCACCACTTCTGACCCTGCCTCCGCCTCCGGCTTCGACTCCGATAAATCAAATTTAAAAACTCCGACTCCGGTTTCGGTTCCGATATAACTACCTCCGTTACATCCCAACTTTGAGATTCCAATTACTTGTACGACTTTGAGTTTCAAATGTTAATTAAAGAAAATAATTAATGAAGTGAAAAAAATAAACAATTCAAGTGAACTTACTAAATATTTGACTGGTTCATCAGGAACTATCCGGTCGTTACTGCACCAGCTCTCTGCGCCCGCGCACCCATAGAAGAACACGTTCTTCTTCCGCGAGTGCCCGTGGTAGTCACAGTACACTAACGGCGGTTTCTTCCAGACACGAACAAGATACTCTATTAAACCCTGAAAATTATCAGAAGTTAATTCATTTACATACACTGAATACAGCAGTCGCATTTCAAAATAAAAAACAAAGCATTTATTTCAAACTAGCGGCCGCTAGCGACTTCGTTCGCGTGGAGTTAGTTATGCTCCGTTCCTATTGGTCGCAGCGTGATGTTATATAGCCTAAAGCCTTCCTGGATTAATGGGCTATCCAACGCAAATAAATATAATATTTTTTCAAATCGGACCAGTAGTTCATGAGATTAGCTCGTTCAAACAAACAAACAAACTCTTCAACTTTATTAGTATAGATAAAAATAAACAATTACAGGTGTTTTTGAATTGTGAGATGGTCGGTCAATCTAGGTACTTGCCCATGCCAAACCGTAGGTACATATAAATATGTGGAGCAGAATTTAGATTACTAAAGTATATTTTTGCTATTCCCAGTCCACTCATGATTGTATCTACCTAAGACAAACTTTGAAATAAAGCAAGAATATTTTCCAGCGAATATTTTAGTCTCATCTGATATAAAATCTACACTTTGCACATCTGGGGATCAAACTATGTATTTCATTCAGGAAATTATATATTTATTTGCCTGTAACGTTATCTCACCTTAGTATGATAAATAGAAGGATGTAAAACGGGACTCGGTTTACACCACCGTCGATTTAAATCTTCATTAGTCAAGCCGCATCGATGGCTGGAATAAGAAATGACAATTTACAGGACGAGATAACCAGGAAATCTTATGAGCGACAAGTTAGCGCCGATAGCACGCCGGGACATGTCCATTGAATTAATATGACAGGACCGTGGGTCGAGAGTCACCACGAGACATGAGGCCGCGGCGAATCAGTTTATTTTACAACTTCATACAAACTCTTCGAATGTAGCGGTTATTCTCATTACATGCGGGACACGAACGCAAGGAAAACTATAAACCCCGGTATATAAAAGAATAATCTATGCTGGCTCTTTTAAGGTTCTTCTGCTAGTCAAAGAAAACTTTACGGAGACCGTTTAATATGACAAGCTATTAAATGAAATGAAATGGAAGACCACGTAGAAATTCCTAGTGACTTGTAGTCAGGAATTCATAGTGACGTGCAGCTCAGAGCACGCGCCTCCGCACTGCAATGCTGTCAAAAAACATTTCTCGTGATCACGAGCGACGGTTCCAGTGAATGAGTTATTGGCTGGCACTTGAGCATTTTATGCTATTTATACACTTGAAAAAGCACGCATAACAAAGACTAATACTTCCGTCATTTAGTCATTATATTTATGGCACTGTTCCTGACTGAATAAGGGTGGCGCAGAGCGCATTATTCATACGGAGCGAAGGGTAACAATCTTATTTCTTATTTAATGTATTCATAGATATTGTAGATCTGGACAAGAATTGAGCATAAGAGAATTACCTAAACGATAGGGCAATATCTACAGTGGCTGACGATCACTACTGAGACTGTTGATAACAATGAAAAGTACAACAACTGTTCCTAAATTCTAGAATTACCGGATTGCTAAAAAGGTTTATTATAGTATGTATATATTACCAGTTCAGAGCTAAGATGTAATCAATTTAAACACCGTATGCTCCGAAAACACTCGGCTAGATCACGGCTACCACGACGCAAGGTTGCGGTGAATAAAACTTTCTTCCTTAACAGGAGTTACCACCACATAAGCTCAAGTAACAAGCGTGATTAAATTTACCTACCCCATGATTTCTCAGACCGTACATGTACAGCGCTGAATATGGGCTTTTACCGTAACCCCTAAATAATGAGGTGTTCTGGGATACGTAAAAGACTGCCTGATCTTTAGTTAGAGCAATCCTTTGTTCCTACTAAAATAGAGTTAGTTTTCTGTGTTAATCGGATTACACCAGAAAACTCATTTAATTATTTATTAAAGGTATTAAAGAGGTTTAATGATGGACATTTTATGATGAAGGAGTTTTACATACACACATCAAAAGTATCTAGGGATCAAGCATTTTTATGCGGATTTCTTGAGATTGAGGTGTGGCTTTGTAATAAATTTATGATTTTATAAATTTATATGGATCCTTTTTGGTGCATTTCATAATTTGAATCAGAAACTGTGAATCAAATTCGAGTAAAAGATGAAAATCAGCTGTCAATATTTTCCCTATAAAAACATACAACGCATTGAAGACATTATTAGTGCTACTGTTTCCCTACTACTGATTAAAACCAACGTTATTATGGAGCGGCGACGTCATTTAAGCAGGGAAGAAATGCTCAGAGCCGTGGGAATGATAGAAGCTGGTTCCCGGCAACGTACTGTGGCTTTAGCTCTGAATACAAGTCAGAGTGTTATCAGTCGACTTTGGACACGTTACCGAAGCACTGGTACCGTGGCTGAGCGCCATGGAGGACGGTATCGCTGCACCACACGGAGACAAGACCGATACATTCAAATCTTAACTCGAAGAGCTCCAACAATAACCGCCATGATGTTAGCCGTGAGGCTTCATCACTCTTCAGGGAACTTAATTAGCGACCAAACAGTCAGAAACCGCTTGCATGAAGTGAACCTTCATTCCCGAAGACCGCTACGGGTACCACCTATAGCAATGCACAATCGTAGGATTCGATATCAATGGGCTCTTGAACACAGAAATTGGGCAGAAGAACAATGGCGTTTCGTGTGCTTTTCTGATGAGTCTCGTTTTGGTATGAGACCGGATACAAGACGTATACGACACTGGAGAACCCCTGGACGCCAACAGCGATTAAAATCCTGCCAGGAAGTCCATCCTTATAGTGGTGGAACCATCATGGTATGGGCGGGTATTTGGATCGGCGGAAGAACTGAGTTGATTTGGATCAGAGGCAACCTCAACGCTCAAATTTATGCTGAGACGATTGTATCAGACGTCATCGTTCCTCTACAAGTGCAAATCGGTCCCTTATTTTAGTTAATGCATGATAATGCACGACCGCACACCGCAAGAGTTGTAAGACAGACTCTCGCCGCAGCTAACATCAATGTCCTGCCCTGGCCTGCTCAGTCGCCAGACTTGAACCCGATTGAGCATGCATGGGATATGCTACAGAGAAGAGCTCTGCCGAATATGGAGGGTATCCAGTCGCAAGAAGACCTTTTTTTGTTGTTGCAACGAACATGGGCGGCCATTCCACAGCGTGATTTGGATGAACTCATTTTGAGTATGCCAAACCGATGTTCTTGTGTTGTTAGTGTTCGCGGTAGAAACACGGATTATTAATTGTTTAAGTTACCCAATAAAATTTTAGAGAAAACTGTTATTTCAGTCTTTTTTTCGAACTTTTGTGTTAGTGGTTCAAATGTCAAATATCCCTTTATTAGGAAAATGGCAAATTTCTTTATTAATGCAAAGGTGACTTGGTTTATCGTTACTGTGACAAACGAAAACACTTTATTTGATGAATCCTTAAAGAAAATTTTAATTAATATCAATCAGGAGAAAAGTTATTGCAAAAATATATGTTGATCCCTAGACACTTTTGATGTGTGTATTTCAGGACGGTACGTGCTCTGATGTTGTGTTTGTTATCTCGGTGGTAGGCCATAACATCGACCGCCGGCAGAAGTTCCCACCCGCCAGACAAAGCCTTGCCGCCAAGCGATTTGTCCTGTTCCGGCATGATGTCTGGTGAAGCTGTACGGAGGACGGGTCTGAGCAGTTGTGTTGCGATGTGTGCCGGGTACGATGCGCCAAATGTTGTTGTGTTGGGAGTTTGGTCGTAGAGGGTCTTCAGATCAATCTCCCTTTGGCGCAGCATTGTTGGTCGTGTTGTTGGGTTTAACATTGCATCACCTCGCTCAACTGCCGTCTTCCTTCCTATTCGCTCAGTTTTTCTGAGTGACCTATTTACTCTTAATAAACTAGCGCGCTTTACCATCAACGATCGCATCACTGCTTACCATCAGGCGGGATTGCGGTCAAGCGCTAGTTTATAATTATTAAAAAAAAAAAAAAAAAAAATAAGGTGTTCTTCCAAGAGTCAAGGGACAAAATTGGTTTTTCATTCTACTAGTTTACATCAAAGAACAGCATCACGATCAATTCACACGTGTACTTTGTATGTAGAACTCAGATGGCACTGATTAAAAGATATCGCGTCGCAATACCCACTGATATGTACAAACAACTGTCCAAGTTATGAACCTTTTATTTTTGCGCTATAGGTTAAAAATTTACACCTAGCGTTGGACTCAGATATCCATACAGATCCTTTTTCTTTTTATACATATCAGTTTAAATAAAAAGCTAAGCTAGTTTCGTGTTGTTCTATTACTACCAACCGTTGATAACCAACGTATAGGGGTAACTTGTGTGGTTTTTACGAATTATATCGCTAAAAACAACTTTTAGTGGAGGCAGACATTAACAAAAACTGCTTATTTTGGGCAGATTTGTAAAAGCGTCCTTAACTATTAGGTATGGATAAAATTTATCTATCGCGCAAAAAGCCGCAGGCAAAACTAGTTTAGAATTAATACCAATGCTCACAAATTGATTTTAATATCTGCTTGGCAGTATACCATTACTTCCTTTTCCCTGTGATTCTATTCACAGAGATCCCGCTGCTGCTAAATGAAAAATAACAAACGTCAATTGTATCATTACTTACAGCTAGGTAGACTTAGTACTTACGTCTGTAATCTACGACTGTTCACTATAGTTCTACCGTTATTAAAGGGCAATTCTTATAGAGTACGTGCCTCTGACATAATCGCATTCGCCAAGGTACACCAAGAAAAGAATACAAGTAACTGTAATGGTGTTTTTAAAATATTATTACGTTATTAAAGTGTCCCTGTAATGTAACTCGGAAACTTTATAGTTCCCAGAACTGAATCATTTTACATTCACACCTCACAAATCTTGATAAGTGATAACATGCGAAGAGTGTGTACAAAGTGTTAACAAAACGATTCCCGGTAAGGACACCATTTTATAATTATCCTCGGATATTACGTTGATCGATATACTGCACGTTAGTTAATTTAGCTGGAATTTAATAATTCGTGTAGTTACAAGTGGGATGTTTTGCAATTCTGATTATTCTGTGCTGTGCGCATGGTTGGTGGATATTTTTTCCTGGAGCGGTCGGGCGTTCGTCCAATTAGGAGTGGTTCAGTGCAGGCGCATCATTAGCGGGCGCGGAGGCGGCGCGAGGCGCGGCGCGGGCGCAGCGCGACTCACGCCCGTCCCTGGCTGCGGCCTTCGCTCCGCGACCGGTTGCGCATCTTTTACTCTAATCAGGGAAAAAAATAAGCGAATGAAATCGAACAAGCGAGAAGCTGCACCCCGTCTGCCGTGTTTTATGGTGGATTGTTGCGGTACCGGTGCAACGAAAAGGGATATCGTATCCCAGTACTTAATCACCTCATGCTAAGTTATTTTTCTGCCTCGATCATTTAAAAGGCTTCATTTTTGCACGAAGAAGACAAAAATATAGATCCGCACCACGACGTCAATTCCTTTATGGTAAGTAATGTGATGTCTCCGAAACCGATGTCGTGCAATACGGTGCTGCCAAGTATGTGGTGACTTGCATTTAACTAGCTTTGCTGTGTGCGCCCGTGTTGTAACAATACTTGTGTGTATTACCAACGTTATTAAGCAGTAACCCTTCGAGGCGCGCAGTGACGACCGCGGTTGGTTCAAGGGTCCGCCTGCTCATCTATTTATAGCGCGCTGCGCACCGATGCTATCGGGCCTCGGCAATACTTCGGGCTCGCTCGATCCCTGCCCGCCCTCTATGCACCCTTCGCATATCGTTCAACCAGTAAATAGACCAAATAAACACTACCATTTTATATTTATTCCACCTATTTATATCATATGTCCATTGTTTCTGCTTCAGCAGGAATTCATAGCCGACGGCCAGTTCCAGTCCTGGGCCCCAAGATCGTCGTTATATTGCTCAAATTGCACGTCGCCGATAAATAGGGATACTTTACGCTTTGTAAATGGACACCTAGAGACAGCAATAATTTAACGTCGGTAGATACCGGCGGAGACTAGGGTTCAGTTTAGATAAGTCGGCAGGCCCATGGCACACGTCACGCTCATCCGTATTCCTAGCGCGGAGGCTGTTTCCTGTGAGCGCACCGAGAGCACACGCAACTACGGGTTCTCGCCGAGCGCATGTCGATCGAAGGACGCAACGATTGTTTACTTGTAATGTTAGAAAGGAAGGCGAGGTGGAGTGGTCCGCGTTAGGGGACGCGGAGGGCTCGGTGGCGACGCCAGGTTTCGCCAGCCGTCGTCGGCAACTCTGTATTCGTGGTCGACACCGGACACAGCGCGAGTTATTTACGATTAGTACAGTCAATATGTCGAAAAAAAAGCCGTGTGCTCCGAAAAATGACAAACCGGAATTTGACTTGATGAATCGTTAGAGGGGCGAGTAATAAACTTAATGTTAGATTTCCGAAGTCCCTCCTCCTGCTGTTTTTGAGAAAATCCAAAAATATTTTGAAATTGATTTATCTCAGCAACTATAAGGGCTAGCGACCTTTTTTTTTTTTAAAACTGTTAAGGACACTTAGGACTACATTTTCTTTCATTGAAGTGACATCGTCCGACTTAAACTGCAAAAGCTAGATGGCGCTAAAGTTTGAAAAAATTGGTTTTTTGCCATTTTCATTATGAAATAACAATTTTTTTACAATAATGTAAATGAGAAAGTTGTTTGTCACAAAATTAGCTACAACTTTTGTTTAAAACATTTTGTCGTAAAACTCACCGTTTCCGAGCTGAAGCTTGTTGAAGTGTACAAATCGTACATTATGTGCCTTGCTGTAGGGTGTTTGTCACACAATTCATGGATAGATCAATGAATTGAAATGTTTACATAATTTTCAATTTTTAATAATTTTTAATTCTTTTTTTTTTCATTTTTTTTTTTTTTTTTTTTTTTTTTTTACGCTTCTTAGAGCATCTGGCAGATGTTAGAAACCGGTCCATTGTCCAAACTATGCCCACGTATTCGCTGAAAGTGACAAAAGAACCGTTGTTCTGCTCACTGCACTTCTTCACCTATATAGCTCGGAAACGGTAAGTTTTACGAAAAAATGTTTTAAACAAAAGTTGTAGCTAATTTTGTGACAAACAACTTTCTCATTTACATTATTGTAAAAAAATTGTTATTTCATAATGAAAATGGCAAAAAACCAATTTTTTCAAACTTTAGCGCCATCTAGCTTTTGCAGTTTAAGTCGGACGATGTCACTTCAATGAAAGAAAATGTAGTCCTAAGTGTCCTTAACAGTTTAAAAAAAAAAAAAGGTCGCTAGCCCTTATAGTTGCTGAGATAAATCAATTTCAAAATTTTTTGGATTTTCTCAAAAACAGCAGGAGGAGGGACTTCGGAAATCTAACATTAAGTTTATTACTCGCCCCTCTAACGATTCATCAAGTCAAATTCCGGTTTGTCATTTTTCGGAGCTCAAATTGCAGATTGACTGTACTAGATAGTCGCGAGACAATCGGCCGGTCGCAGCGCTTATCCGGTGCCACCGCGACAATAACATGACGTGGTTATCTTTATTAAATAGCGTTCTATGGAATTAACACACGTGCCTAGTTTGTATTTATAGCCTTGCTGAATCAGTTACCAAGAATGACAGGTACGTCTATTAGATGCGAGAGAATGTGTGTAGGTATATTTATGGTGTTACCTTTATTATTATATCTTCATGCGGATGACTTTTCAATGGTATAGGTATCGTTGCTGCTAGTGTACAGGTCGCAAGTTAGGTAACTGGAGTAACGGTGTCACATTAATTGATTTTATTTACCAGGTGTTTGCGGAAGCGGAGCAATTCACCACAGGACGGTTCAATGACACACCGCTTTTCTCCGGCGACAATCCTCACTGTCGGAATGCAGTCACCATTAGCCAAGAAGCACTTCTGCGAGGGTATTTATTATTTTCACAGCTCTGATTAAGGCCAAAAATGTTTTAAGTGCCCACCATAGGTAGCTTTTATAAATGTGAATTTCATATTTGCCAAGATTTTTAGACGACGAAGTTATGCATGAACAGCTCACGCTGGTTTAATTTTGTGTAATGTATGGATGGGTATAACCCTTCCACGTGTGGATCGTGTCTACGCGGCGACAGTGATGAACATGATAAACCCATATGGGCAGCACCTCACCAGGGCTGAGGGCACCACTCAACGCTTCCGCGCCGATTCGCTCCTATTGATTTAGGAGTCGCGAGTGTGATCAGCTTGACGTGCCTCACGACTGTTGCAGATATTCTCAAATAAAGCAAACAACTCTTGTATTAAGCTAGTTATTTCTTTGTAGGAAATAACGACCGCGAATAGCATTGCGACTTTAAATCTGTTTTAATTTTATAAAAGAGGCGGCATTTATTTTAATCGATATATAATCGTAATCAGTAAAACCATTGTAGTTAAAAGAATAAATCCTATATTATTGATACTTACTTTCATTGACGTCTTCATGGATCCTGGATTTCCTACGCTTTTTCATTCACAAAATGTTTCAGACTGAATAAAAAGTAAGGTGTCTGTAAGTTGCGAGTACGCATTAAATGATTAAATTGCAATACCGTTACCACAGTGACATGTCGTTATTACTACGCGGTGACTCATTATTTCCGTCAGGTAAATATTCCAATTTGCTCGAGACTGCCTTTAGGTACCTTCTCGCCTGTTTATCTAAAGTACTAGACCAGTATGCAATTAATACGTGTTTTATCAATTCAGCACTGAGTGCATATATTAAGAGTGTTGGAATTAAAGTCTGTATTTCTGAGGTGATTGCTTGTATCATTTAAATGATACACAATGAAGAATCCCGTAGCGTATTGTAAACATTTTCTGTACCAACAAGATTATACGTATTTTAAATATTTGCAAACATGAAAATAATGAGCTTTTGTGGTATGTGAAGGGTTCGCCATGATGAGCAGTCATAGTCGGTAAGCGAGTGCCACAGAGGGCACGACATAGGAGTGCATTATTTACATAATAGCAACGACTGGGCGGCCTTGGCGCATCGCAGCCTCTTATAAATTCTGCTCTTCCAGTTTGCGTTGTTCAGCTTATCGCATTATATCAGTATCGATTCGGAACGTGCATCGTAATGATTCATTACGGCACAGCTACGTTTGGAAGACAGTTCAAGTTGAATGATGACGGCGATGACTCGTCGACGGGAGTCGTTGACTCCGGCCCATCCGTCTATTACAATGATGCAAGAGGCAGAGCGTGAACTATTCGCACGAGATCGGCGTTCTTTGTTAGTTGTGGCGGTCGACGAAGGTATTATGCTGAGGGTTGGTTGCGTGGCGCGGTCGCAGGCTGCGCGGGCGCGGCGGTGCGTACATTGCCCGCGGCGAGCGGCGGCGGCGACCGCGTGCGCAGCATTTAGCGCCGCGCGCGACCCGCTATTATGAGCCTCGCACTCGTAATTCATTAGCTGACTCCGCTTGCCTCGTATTATTTATGACTGCTTAGGTTTTGTACGCGAATACTTTCCTTGTAGGCTTTCAAAGTTCTACCCTCTTAATGGCGATACGAGTCCGGAATAATAATGACATCTGAATAGAATATCCGAGGTCAAGGATTTGCATGTTACAATGTTCTTTTCACGGCTCTTTTTCATAGGTTTACTGCTCAATGCGTATGATTTATTACACGTCAAGAAAGTGTTTGTGCGCAGGTTTGGTTCCATAAAATGGTTCCAAGTACCGATTTGAACAGACATTCAAAGTTACCATTTTTGTGCTTTCTCACGGGGAGTCGCAATATGTTACTTTATATTCGTAGTAACAATCCTATGACTATCATATGGTTATTATGGGTCAGCATACTATAGCCATTACAAGTCTCTGAAATGGTGTGAAATACCTTGGCTTGATGAAGATAGTTGATATGCTGCAATAAATTTGGTTTATCTTCGAGTTTTGATTTATGAATATTAGAATTTTGGAATAATATGCTGCCGTTATTATAAAAATTGCAAAATATGGGCCGTAAAAATTGTATATGATTATTAAGGTGTGGTTATGGCGAATGCGGCAGAATTGACGAGCAGCGGGAGGTGTCTGCGGATCTCATTCTCGATTTCCCGGAAGGGTCAGGATTATATTTTAATTGCTGGGTGTTGATACCTATATCCTTGATTTTAAACTCAAGGTGATACCACCGACGTGGAGCATATAAACCACGGTCCGGACGTGTTTGAGCATTATTTGCGAGAACGTCCCTTTTATACTTGACCGCTATCAATTCGCGGCTATTATTAATCACGTTGGGTAAAATTTTACGACAGCAATTTATCGTCATCGTGTATTATGAGCATGAACAGCTATGACGGCGACGTTTATAGAATATAATAAGTGTAGTGTTGGTGAGGAAAATGTATGTTGAACCTGAGAGCTGAGAGCAATCCCGAGGGAATCCGGAAGCACAATGGAGGCAACACTAATTGTGCAATTGAGCTTTAGATACGCCGCGCGGCTGCGTCGGCGCACGGTGCAGCGGTGTGAACACCATGAATAATCCGCATTGACTATTTGTGAACGATTCCAACGGAAGTATTAAATTGAAAGTCTTCATTAGCAGTAATCAGGAATTCGATAGGATTTCCTGTTATAAAACATTTAAGTGTACAGGTTGATCATAGACTATCATTCCCGGAGGTCGATTTATCACGTGGAATAATGCCTGATCATTATTTTCTTTGCGCTTGAAACGTGCAAAAGAACAGACTATACCTATCAATCATAATATTAGCAGTCAATCCTAAATTATGTTAGACTTTAGAGAGGCGGGACATAAATATTATATTTTGACGGGACGAATGCCATTCGACCTCCAACAATTTTACTGGTTACTTTTTATATTGGGTCTGATGTTTTATGATCGAACCGCTTTATTCTAGCAATCAAAATTTTGGTATGACAGTCCGACTCTGTAAAGTTATTTATTGATTATTCCTGGCAGTTTTCATTGCTCGTAGATTTGATAGATTCAGCAAACAGGTCGCACTATAGACGTGTTGACTCAGTGTCAATATTTTGAGAGTAAACATGGATAACAAAGAACGGCACAACTGGCTGCTAAACACGACCTTCAAACAAAACACTTAGGATGTAAAATACAGAAAAAATCTACCATTCCAATCAATAAGGGATTATGGCCCTTATACCCTTTTAGTAGAAGTGATAGTTGGAGGTCAGGCAGCCCTATTCGGTCGTGAGAAAGCAGTGATCGGCGCGCAGATGAGCCACGGCGATAGGTTTTACGATATTTCAAAATCACGTTCATAACCTTGAACCTTTGGGAAGGAAATCACACGTCAACACCACAATAATTATGATAACACCCGCTATTTTCTGCTTTCTGCAGTATATTGAATATTTCATCCTTTGGAAGCTAAGGGATACTTTACGAATAAGACTTTTTTTTATACCAACAAAATTCGCTACGACGACGTTTAAAATTGAATGCCTGGTTTGGTTTAGTCATAAAAATCCTCTATGTATGTTTTTGTCTCGGTAAATAACTTTTATTTACAGCACGACTGTGTCTAGAGTACAGACGCTATTCCATTTTGTAAAAAGTCTAGGAGTGCATTAAACCTATTTTCAGATTTTTCGCAAACGACTATATTTGAGCCAAATTCGATAAAGAATAGAGGTAAACAAACCGTTGCTAGGCAACGAGGAATTTACACCTAAAGAATCAACCTAATATAATAATGAGAATAAACAACCTTTTCTAGATAGATGATTTTCATAAAAGTAATAATCCAACTTCCTACTAATGTAAACAGTTTAAGTATTTATGTTTAGATATTTATGATTTGCATAGAACGCTTAACCGATTTGAATGAAATGAATATATGATACACATGTAAGCTAACTTCCTAATAGGTTAAATTTTTGATACATATATTATACTTAGTCCATACTTAAAAGCATTACAATGCATGTGTTTTGCAGTTGATTTGAAAGTAATTAAAATACGCCAAATTATATTGACAAATGCCTCAACTTTATTCATTGGTTGAACTCCACAAAATATGTTTAATATTTCATTCCTGGATTTCATCCATCTTTCATTTTTTTTTGTAGGGCTATCACATAAAATTAATATCGACTTTTTAATGGTTTTTCGAAATACCAAGTTATTATGCATGTTATTTTAGTGATTCTATTAAAGTATGCTGCAATAGGAATTGTTCATAAATAGTTAGCATGTAAAAGTCGATAATCATGTAAACAACGGGAGATTTGTAAAACGTGAGTTGTGATAACCCTACATTGGTTTGTTTACCTCTATTCATTATGGAGCTTGTCGTTGGTATAGGTATGTCGTCATTCGCTGCAGACAACGCCAACGACCTCAACGCTTAATTAATTACAACAAAGTAAACCGTAATATGAATAAGTTACCTTTATCTCTGACATAATGAACAATAAGTGCAAAAATAACATAGCTAACGCACATGGTTATTATTTAAGTGTTACCATCATCTTATAGATAACTACTAGATAACTTTTTTTTTCATATGATCCGCTCCTATTGGTCGCAGCGTGATATTATATAGCCTAAAGCCTTCCGGGAGTAATGGGCTATCAAATGCAAAAAGATTTTTTTAAACCAGTAGTTCCTGAGATTAGCGCGTTTAAACAAACAAACAAACTCTTCAGCTTTATATATTAGTATAGATGACAATTAAAACTCCAGTACTTTCCACGATCTTCGTGTAATTTATCGATACGAACTTTAAATGTGTTGAAATTGATGATTTTACTAAACACATTCGTGATTAGGGGTTGTCGTGTACACAGCCGGGGTAAATTATAGTGAAGGCGTGAGGCGTGCCCCAGCGGTCCCTCCAGTCTTCTGACACCTCGGTAGGCCCTCGTGTGTAGGTACGTCAATTATAACGGGAAGGGATCTTACGCCGTCCAAGACTGATGTTGTACCTTCAATCTCTAGGGAGTAATTGCTTAAACACATAACCACTGACGTCAGGGCGACGCGCACAGTGCGTCGCGAATCAATGTAGCATTACGCTTATCGCAGGCTATCAAATCTATTAGCTGCATGTGGCCCCTTCATAATAGAAATACATAGCACACATTATATTTATAACTGTATTAGTATTTTACTAAATTATTATGTTGGCTAAGTTAGCTTATCCCACGCGGGAAATGAAGGAGACGATATTTACATAGAATGTGTACGGATAAAACAACAAGTTTGTATGTTGCCTAATGAATTATGACTCTGATTTTATAGTCTGGCGAAAGATTCTAACGAGAACTCGCATGCATCTACTGAATTTAAATATCTTTAGATCTTAAGTTAATCATAACATAAGTCACATAAAGAGAAGTGATGGCCTCTCCTTACCCGTGTCGGCATTAAACCAAGAACAAAATGAAATACGATAACTGGCAGTAGGGATGGCTTGCGAAGAAAGAGAAACGATGAATTGTTATCACGTGTTTTGCGAATTTTAATAGTTCTGCTCTGGTCTTTTAATATTTCTGAAACAAATCCCTGTTTTATTGTATTCTAAACCGGTATCACAAGATTCTAATGTTTTAAAAAAGAAATAATTGGACATACAACATGGGTAGTAAAAGCTGTGAAACACACTCGATGTTACTCATAGGAACCAAAGTTGCATAACATTATTTCAGTCAGCACTATACATATATTTAATGATGGTGGTAACAATGTTGCAACTTTTATTTGAATACAGCGTTAAATCATTATTATGCACAGACCTCTTAAAAAGTACATTATAGGACATTACTCGTACGTGCTGCCCATAATTAAAATAATTCTTAAGAGAACGAGTTGCATACTTCACAGTTATAAATACATAGTGTCATCATAAGGCACGCCGAACAAGACGCAGTGCGCGGGCGCCGAGCTGAGCCAGCCATGCAAATGCTACGCCGCCGTCTTAATAGCGACGCATTTGAGGGCCCAAAAAACTCTAATTGCGTCTCGGACCGGTATCTTTTGCCGCGATGTCATGAGTGATTAAAACTCCGACTACTAACAAGCCAAATCAATCAAATTCCACCGAAACATTAAATTTTAAATATCAAAGACAACCGTGAATCGATTTTATCTGAAAGCTCCTGTACTTAATTTGAGCTTCAAGTTTCTCCCCCTCCCGCGATACTTGGAAAGACCACTTTAATTGAGGTAGTATGTATCGGTTCTTCTAAATTGTTTCCTTGAAATTTGCTGCGGTTGATATATATATACGTACATAATTACAATGTAACCTACTAGAGCTAGACGAATGTTCATGGGATCAACGAGTCGAAAATTGCATTAATAAAAACAAGCCTTAAATTGTTCTGATAACATTATGCCGATTCGTTCTTTCAATTTTACGCTATTCTAAACGAGAAGGGAGCAATAAACATCTGGAGGAAACAAAAAAGATTAAATGAGATTTAGTTCGTTCAACTTTTCTCAAGATTTACGAGTATCTAGTGTTACATGGACGGGCGATAATGACTTATAGAATAAATACATTATTGTGCCAAGGATATCCGTAGACGGGCGTATAATAGACCATTTTATTATAATCAACAGCGCTGCTTACGTCGGAAAAAACTTGTATTATGTGATATATAAAGCTAGGAGTCCATCGAGCATGCGCAGCATAAGTAAGATCTATTGCCATGATCTATATTTATATTGATCATAAAGATGTCGGAGGAGGGAATTAAGTTACTTTTCAGAAGGACATCTAGTACCTACGCAGGTATATAAGTACCTATGAATAGTAGGTGATGCTTTAGACAACTGTTCAGCGACTATGGCAAAGAGATCTTGAAAAATATAACTGAAATTACCTATTGAGATTTTACATAAAACGAAGTGGTTCAAGGTATTTAATTTTAAAAGCTTATTTATTTTATTTTAGCATTTATGTACACACGTATACAAACAGAAAAGAAAAAAAAATAACAGAGAAAAGGTACAGAGATGGCACTTAATTCATAAGAAATCTCTTCCAGTATACATGCGATAGGTCAATATGGTGTATCTGACATCGACGCACAAACGAGTACCATGGATCCAGTACATGATTCTGAACCCCAGTGGTGGAATTTTTCGTCGGCTTTTTCATGATTAACAAATAAATATATGTAGTTTTTTTCACTTTAGACCATTCATAAATGCTATACTTTTATAACCCAATAAGATTTTAAAGTAAACATTAATTAATTCGCTAATTACACAAAAAAGCACAATGAAAACAAAACTATAAAAACTATCTTGTCAGCTGATTTAATAGAGTTCAAATCAGGGATCACCGTCATACCTACAAACCCGCACGGCGGCACGCTTGCAACGTTCAAAGGCCGAGCCGACACATTTTTTAAACACTGTTATTTCTGTGACCGCTCATAAACGGCATAATTGACTATCATAATTTTGTTAGTGGCATGGGGTGTAGCCTTTTTGCGAAGTTTGCGTTACGATGCCAGATATCCCTGTATACAGAGATGTAGACAGGGATATCACAATATGATAACAAAATATGAGAATATACTAACGCGTACATGCAATATAAGTACAAACTTACTTCTAAAATAAATATCACTAGAACGACATAAATTCTAACACAAGTAAGTACTTGAAATAAACATGTAAGCAACTAAGATAAAGTGGAATGATAGTGTTCTTCAGACACTTCTTTTAAAAATTGCAACAGTTTGGAAGTCCCTAATGTCAGGCGGTAGTGAATTCCACAACCGCACCGCATGCACTGGAAAGGAGTAGAAATCATTGGATTGAGGAGGGGCGAAGAAAAACCGTTCCCGCAGATATGTATGCGTAGGATTCTGAAGGCGATTGAAAGGCATACATAATATTCGAGAGTTCCGGTGAAGTCAAATGGGGAGCCACTTGACTACCTTGCGAAAGGAGACGTATCCATAATTTTTAAGGTTAAAAACAAAACGAATAAAGATAATCTGCAAACCCTCAGCTTTATTTAAAAGCTCCTCGGTGTCGTTCAAATAACTGACATCGGTGTAATTAATAATGGGCTGAAAGAGCTTCTCAAAAATGAAAAGATTTGGATATTCAGCTATTCATGAAATAATGCTTCATTTGGAGGTACCGTATGGAAACATACATTGCAACATATTTTACACACCGTGTTAGCATGTAAAATGATTTTATAATGACCAAAATGTCATTAAGGTCTGTTTCAATTTTTTAAAGCTTATGTATAACAGTTACAGTTAAACAATTTTAGACTCGTGGGAAACTGTCAGATCACATAGATTTAAGCGAGAGCTTTGCCTTTACATAAAATATTTTTTTCCTTACGTAACCATTACGAAGTATAGATACCTACACAAAACGCATAAATACTAACAAGTCTTACGTTTCACGGTTAAACGGGGTAATTGAAAATGTATAGGATCACACTATTCAAAAGCTCATTTCCTATGGATACGCATGATATAAATAGTTAGAAAACCCGAGAATCCCACGGGAAATAAGAAAAACCGCGGGCAGGCCGCAGAACGTACGGCAAGCAGGTAATAATTTGATTAAGTAATGGAAATTGTGCAAATAAGTAGCGAACCGCGCCAATCAATTTAGTTACGGATTCATTCGTACAGCTTTATAGGTGCGATCCCATGAAGTATTCTTTTTGGTCTTTCGTTCCGAGCTAGCCACGCGATGTATTTATTTTTAGATCCCCTTAGGGGTCAGAAAAAATACTTGCGTATGGATTAAAATACATAATAGGTCTTCGGTCCGCAGTCACCGAGAATAAAGGCTTAATTGTGCCCGTTAAAAAGAAGATCTTTCAAGAATATTTTATAAGGATAGGACCACTATTTATTTCTTTTAGACTTGGCTTTATATCAAGTGGTCTGGGTATTGTTATATTATTTTACTCGTATTTTCACTGCCCTTTGCATTCGTAATGCTCATTTGAAAATTTATTCCACTACATTATTTACTATTGATAAGATTTTGTTCAAGACTTGCACTGCGCGGACCACCAGAAAACTATTCTAACATACATAGGTATGTTAGAATAGTTTTAGTCATTCAAAACCTTTAAATAGATAAAGGTTTTGAATGACTGATTGATTTGATTGAATTCAGATAAAACTAAGAACCTGCGAAAGGATTCTAAAGGTCTGCGATTGATAAGTACAAAGATGACATTATATCTAATACAGTATATCCTGATATACCCAATATACTCTGTCATATAAAATATTATGTAAGGAATACATTATATATGTAAGAGTACTAGATCTATTTTCAAGTCATATTTTTGTGTGCTTCAGTGGGTCCCTAGATGGTTTATATTTACAATTGGATCGGGCAGGTGGCGCTGTCAGGACGAACAGCGACGAAAAACCATTTATTTGGTCTGGTAGTATGTTAGTATAAGGCTATTTAGTTTCATCCCCAAATTTTCCTGATTTATTTTTCAGATCAACAAAAAAGACCACATTTTCTATTCTGCGTTTGAAAACTAGCTGTAAATACTCATTTGGAATGTTATCACACATAAAAAATACGTTAGTAATGCTAGGTCATGTAGTTCTCCATTCATAAATGTCTAGAAAAGAATTTAGTTTTGCTACTGAGCCGTATTTACGTGTAGCCAAGACATGGGTCCTAAAAGGTCATTTACGTGCCGTAAAACATTTTCAAATAATATCGTGCGTTATGTTCTAGCTGAACACGACAAAGTTTATAGCTACATATAAAACTGCACGACGTGGGCTGGATGCAATGTCTACACGGAGTAAGCTATAGTGCGCTGTATTAGATGGTGAGCCCACAAAGCTGAGCGGGAATGTACTCCAAATAAAATATCAAGATTTGTCGTTTCAGGTATGTAGTCCAGGCACATTCGAACGTGAGTCATCAAGGACACTAAAATATATATGTGAAGATTCAGATCGTAATGGATAATTTAATAGTAGGCTCTATGTAAATGCCGGACCACTAGCGACGTGCACCCAGCATAACGATCGGGCAATATTACCAATCTTATTCATGGACGTCAAGCTAAGGGGACCGTCCACGTAATATTTTATTTTTAGTGTTCGTTGCTATTGAGGTTGACTATTACGCGGTTATTTTTAAAACGGCATTTAAACGATAGCGGTTGCATTTTTATCGTAATCGCGGTAATCAGAGTAGTCAGCGGCGACCACCGCAGGCGCAACTATCACACGCAACTCAAAAACATTAGAATAATCATAAGGTTGACGGACGCTATGATTGAGGACCGACGACACATCTAGGGGTTTCGAACATTGATCGTCTTTTCCTAAGTACAGTTATAATATCTTCTATTATAATACAAAATGGTGCGAGCTAAATGCTTAGTTATTCTACGGTTTTCTAGAGTTGCTCTACATTCCCAGACTCACGATAGTTGAGGATGGTTTATGCAGTTTTAGTAACCAACATACTTATTTAAGCCATAATTTAATGCCATATTTCATAGGTTCACTCTGCAATAGTAGTAGATATGATCTGAAAAACGCACGCTAGATGTGACGCCGCGTCCACAACGAATATGCAATTGAAATAATTGTGTTATTTATGTATGTTGAGACAAAGTTACAGCTTCAAAGTTCTTCAGACGTTTTTAGTTTTATTTTCACGTAGATTAATATGTTATTGCATTGAGAAACTTGTTTTTTTATGTATTTGGAAATTTATTTCGGAACTTTTGTTGACATATTGTAATGATATCAATTAATGTCGTGTCGTCGGCTAGTACCAGCGCATTGCGATCGCGCATTGTGAATGGCGCATAGTTTTGTTTGAGCGGCATGTGCGGTCTATTACTACCATTATTCAAAACATCGGAGTCATGCTCCTGTTCAATTAAATACTCCCCGAAGCGGAGTAACATCTTCGGATCAAAAAACATTGTATCGCTCGAATCTTCAAGCTTTTTTTCATTTTGCAGCTATTAATGTAATACCTTCATATTTTTTACGAAAATAAAACCGTGAATTTTATTTTATCGACTGGTATCGCCCTCGAATGTAATTCATCGGATGTAAAACAATGCTGATAGGTATCTCTTGAATGCGATAAAAAAGAAATTTCAAAAGTGTTTCTGCAAGGCTCTAGGGCACTTCAACTTTTGCAGGATCATTTAAGTGCAGTGTCTTGTATTGAGATGAACATTTAAATATTCACGATTATTTTTTAACCTAGATTTATTATTAAACAGATAAATGGAGGGAATGTTTAAGGCGTCCTGTAAAAGGCACACATAGGAATAGCATCTGTATGGTATGGGAATGTCAAAGCTGGGAGGGCCGCATGGCGTGCAAAGCAAATAGCGTCCCACCAATTAACGTGGCTTTCAAAGCAACATGTTTAAATTGGTGAAGCGGCGGCGGCTTTCAAGTGCCCCGCGTCTCCCCCATTTGCTTTTATTTCAGCAAAGATCTAATATTGAACTCGGCGCGCGCTTGTTTGTGTTCACCGCAAGGTCAAGTATACACTTAATTAATATCTATAAACCGTGCACTTGACTGCGATTATACATTTGCTTCGAAGCCACTGTCATTCAATTAGTACTTAGGTAAAACAGAAAAAGCACTCGCTGTTAAAATTACTAAAAGAAAATATTAATTAGAAAAAGGGTATCTTAATAACACCATATGTTAAAATTTAAACGAGAACGTGGTAACTTGAGGACTTAATGAGACAATATGGGGAAAGGTCTCCAATCATAACCTGAATAGGCACGGGATTCTTAGTTACTATTGTAACTGCTTAAGGGTCGAATAGATTACTAGGTACGATCTCAATAATAGCGGACAGGTTGCGAGGTGGATCCTCAATAGGAGATATAACAAAGACACACCCTTGAAGCGCGCCGCATCGGATCGTGAGCGGAGAAAAAACTACGACAACGTCGACAACCCTTTGGACAAGCGAAGAATTCGCGTCGACCGCAACAAGAACAAATTGAGCGCGAACTATTGTGCGGTACGATTTGCCGAGATAACTCCCGTGTCGAGGAGCGCGGGCGCCGCCGAGCTAGCGTCCGCCCGCCGCCGGACGTCCGCGGCTGACGACACCGCACCGACGCCCGCGAAGATCAGACGCGCCAGCAGACTACATTGCTGGGTTGTTATGTCCCTCATGGAGTGTCTTGTGGGCGGTGAGGTAATGGAAGTGAGGCTATAGTCTGCGGCCGTAATAGCGGTCCCATGCGGTGGTGCGCGCGGGACGCGTCTGTTTTATAAGGGGGGTCCAGGCAAGCGCGCGTTCAGTGTGCCCCGAGTGTCCCGTGTAGCGCGTGTGCACTCCTGAGTGTGCTCAGATCACTTCCCCGCTGATATCGCTCGATTCTATCAACATGCAGCTCGTTTTGGCCACCTGCTTCTTGCTGTTCGCAGCTACCCTCGGTCCCGCGGCAGGTATGTGATACAGTTGTTTTTAAATTCGGTGCAAGTAATAATATATTGCTTAATTTAATCTTAAAGAATGCTTGTATCTGACGGAAATTAATTCTTAATAATTTTTCATGAAAAACTGAAAAGTTCAAAGTTTTGTAACACAATTTCGAGTTTTCATGATAACTGAAAATAACTAATGTATGAAATAACTAAAGCCGTGTGTGAAATAAAGAATCAGCTCACAGAAGATCATTGCGTCACGTAGTCACCTCAAAAATTGTTGTTAATTTACGTTTCAATTGTGATATTTGTATACGCGTAGTGTATGGTGCGCTTCAATATTACGGCACTGAAGCATCTGTTGATGTCTATTCTAATCTCAGCCTGTTCTAAATAAATCATTGTCTTAGTATTCGGCCTGAAATCATAGCAAATTGCTTATTTATAAAACAATATTTACACAATAATTGCTGAACTGACGTTACTAAATCAAAACACATTCATAAAATATTCACAACTTCTAAATAAGCACCGATTCACCAATTTTATTCATAATGTAACTGCAAACCTATCGGGTAAACTAAATATAATTTTCATTGAAATAAAATAATAAACAAGACACTAAAACTAATCACAATACATTCCAAACAGTCTCCTTGCGGAAATCGAAGAAATTAAATGTAGCTATAAAATTCCTCGAAGCAGTAATAACTTATATAAGAGCTACAATAGCACGGCGTGGTGGCAGCAAGGTGGTTGCTGTGACCTACGGGTCTTCGACCTTCATTGTTCGAGTTTCATTAGAGTACAATAGCTAGTCTCACCATTACCCCTTCTATATAATTTCTACAACATTTTACTCCTTTACAATAATATATTCAATCGTCAGCAAAAAATAATAAACACTTAACTACCGTAAATGTAATGCAAAATCTTTGTCATTAAAATTAAGCGTCAAGAAATTGAATTCAAGTAAACACAAACTGAGGGAAAGAGCGAAAAGTAAAGCAATGACCATGCGTCAAGGAAATTACAACTCATGAGAACCAAAAATGCTAAAAATAAATTGCTCATGTTTTACAGCTTGTTACACGCAATAAAATTCGTATAATCCGTCGTAACCGGTGGTTAATATCAACAGAGCTTACGACACAGAGGTGAGCCATAAAGCCGAGAGCAGATCGCCGCGTTTCGCCTGTTGACTCAAGTGCGCCTGCGACTCGTGACCATACACACAATACGCACACACGCACGCCCCCTGAACAATGCGACACTGCACTTGCGGGTACCATGCTCCTGTCACAAGTGTACGGATCCTATGTATTACAAAGGGCAGCCTATGGGAACTGATTAAATTGTATGTTGTAACATGTAAGCACAGAAGGTACATTATAGAGATACATTATAGATGTATTATCTCTAAGCACTGATAGTAATAATAACTAACTTCTTGAAGAAATTATCATGAGAAGATTATTCTCATGATAATTTCCCCAAGAAATTAGTTGTACCTTAATCTCATATAATCGTAAGTTTCGCGTAAAAGTGCCAAGTGCACAGTCTTAGAGATTCTAGGAAAGCATTTTTATCTTAAGTCAATGACACTTGTCAACGTAGGTAAGCATTTATAGGAATGCAGCGAATTATCGCATCAAGGATGTCTCTGCGATTACCGATTCTGTGAGAAAAGTTGACGATTTAAAACCAATCAACATAGTAGGGAGTGATTCCGCTAATGAGGCGTGTCCGCAGCTATCGGACAGGTTATCGACAGGTCGGCAAAAACTCTTCGACGGAAGTCGGTGTTGGGAAAAAATAGTGCGGGGATGTGGAGGGAGCGGCGACAGGTGCGGGGTTCATCGGCCCTCGCCTAGCCGCCGCGTGGCTAGGACATCTAGCTGCAGTTCCATGGAATAATATTATGGTGCGCCACAGGCCGCCTCTCTCAGTACTTGTAGCGGCCGCACCGGTACCGTAAATGACTCCAGATTATACACAGATAGCGCTGCCCCATCCAACTCATGCATTTTCTTAATCTGTATCGATGACTCGCATTATTGTCTGTATCGAATTTAACTATTGTTATCAGATATGCTTATTATTGCCACATATTTTTATTGACCACCATATCTAACCTATTTAATATTTATTGCTCTATATCTAACCTATTTAATATTTATTGCTATCTGTGGGTGAATTAGCGTTTCATGTTTGTTACGATCTTTTACAATAATAAATTAATGATTTCGGTTTATGAACCCTTGCCCTAAGGGTTGTGGGATGTCGCTCAACTCAATTGTTTTACTGCTTTTAAACGCAAGGGTCCTAAATCTGTCGGTTCTAGTTCAACGATATTCTAATGAACTAACAATTTATACAGTATCTATTGCATAATAAGCTCATTTGGTAATATGTTTAAGTAAACCATCGTCTTTATAAATTTATAAACACGCGGATATATTATTATAATGGTTCACATTCCTGGAATTTGAATGATGATTCTAAGCCATTTAATTACGTATATTTACATAATATTTTAGAATATATTTCCAATAGTATTGTCGCATCAATCGTGTCACATTTTTTGTGATGTACGTTAAGTAAGATTTAAACACGATTGCATCCTGTTACGGGATCATACTTTTGGGACATTAAATAAGGTTTGATTCCAACAGTTGGGTGCCGAAAGCCCTCAAAGCGATACTTTATTGTGATCCTTTAATATTTTTTGTCACTAGAATTCAAAAGTAATGTGGCCGCAGCACCAGGTGGTACGATTGTATCAAATTACCTATCGGACGTCAGCTTTGGTTCCTGAGAGAAGCTTTAGTCACCAAACGTTTCAGAAAAAGCTGGCTGCCGGTGCCGATACTATTTCTTGCTACATTGATGGTTTTTGTTTTGTTCTATGTTTTTGTAACTGCGCCGCAGTTGTGGAGGAGTGGCTCGTTAGCAATATAATTTCAGTGGAATCACTAGTCTTCGCGGACATTTGTTTGTCTCGTTGGCCGGCCGCCGGGACCAGGACCGGGTCGGCATCGGGTTTGATTACTAAAAATAGTCTGGTAGGTGCATTCCAAAGCGGGCGCGAGAGAGGAGTCGCGCGCGCCGTCCTTGGGCTCGTCTCTTGCGCATCGTTCGTTCGCCATTATCTCGGTCCCTTTTTTGCCTTCCGATCGTTATCCGACCACGAACAATCAGATCGATGTTCCCACGCACAAGACCAATCAAAAAATTTTGTTAGACGCCAAAATTGGTCTTTTTTACTAAACATTAATTTAGAATCGGTAATTTGGTAACTACTTTGCGGCTTCAGGTGTTTCGGATCAGATCATCAATCACTCATGAAATCGTAATGAGGATTGACGTAAACCAATTTTCCGCTTAGAGTTCAACGACACGCTAAGTGTTGATCTATGCGGATATGTATTTTATCATGATGTAAATGTTCTCACAGAGTTTATCTAATCGAGGACGGCGACTTACAATATCCGATAAAGGTATAATATTTAACATTGAACTTGGCACGGCCGTGAAATACACGTCGTGTAATGCATGGAGTAGCTGGAGCGTGTGCCGCGATGGCCGGGTGGTTGCGCCGATCCGCCAACTGGTTCGCGTTATGTAATGCATTGCATTGCGCACATGCACGCAACGCGCCGCGCGCCATTGCTGCACCGCCGCCGCCGGCGCCAACGGTTTGTGGTTACACGATTACACAGCTTTTAATCAACGTTTAAGCGATAAAAGATCAGGCTTCAAGCTGAAGGTTTTTAATAAAATGTTCAGTGCTACTATAGATGAAACTCGTAAAAGGTTTGATAGTATGATAATCTTGTTTCGTGTTTAGTTTAACACGAAACTTTACGATGTCGTAAAAAGTCGTAATATGATCTTTTACGTTACTTGGAATGTAGAGCCGCGTACCTGATTCGTTTGGGGGATGAGGGCTATTAAACTAGACAAATGTCTTTATAATTTTCTTTAAATTCAATTTTATTCGAAGTGTGATATTTTACGATCCACTCCATAGTAAAATAAACTTCTTGGGGGCACGTAGTTTTATAATATTTTATATTTTTTTTATATAATTGTAAACTAGTGCTTGACCGCAATCCCGCCTGATGGTAAGCAGTGATGCAATCGTTGATGGTAAAGTGCGCTAATTTATTAAGAGCCTCTTCACTCAAAAAAAAAAAAAAATATGAGTGAACAGGAAGGAAGACGGGAGTTGAGCGAGGTGATGCAATATGTTTAGAAATCATATTTAAAGAAATAATGGACTAAACAGTTCAAAAACATCTTCCCTTATTTAAAAATAAAAAATATGAGCTGCTGCAATTTCAAGTAGAATTCTGGATGCAAGCTATACTTGTAGTATTTATACAGTATGTTACGAAAACCCTGTCCGACCCGTGAAGGTGTTGTTAGGTATCGATAACTGATTCTACTAATGCATACAAAACCGGGCTAAACTTAAAAAAAAAATCCCCCTAAAAAAAAAAAAATATTATTTCGCAAAACGAGGTAACTTAATAAATGTTCGTTGACCACCCTTCGCCTGCCGCCAGCGGGGGGCGGGCGGCAGGACACGCGGCACGTGGTCGCATCGCTATTCGCTCATAATAATACCGGTGTTGTCACTTTTTAAAATTTACCAAATTTCGGGGAAATTGGTATTAATTCGCGGGAAAAAAAGATTATTTTAAAATTCATTTGTATTGGTACTATGATGAATACGTAAAATTTTATATTATATTTGGTCATGTGTTTACCTAACCTTTATTATCCTTATGGGTCGGACAGAGTTTTCTTAACATACTGTATAACATGTTTTTATCCAATTAATTCATTAATTCAATAAACAATGTTGCCATACACACTAATAGATGCTCATATCCCGTGGGGAAGTGTCCGTTAGAATAATGATAGACTTTTCTGTCTTAAAGAGCCAATGTCCTACGCGTGAGGACTTGTCGTTATTTTTATAAGTTGATAATGCATAATTGGCAACATCTTTTAACCGGTTTTAACAGGTTTAAGTGCTGTCTCGGGTGATATTAGATATGGCATTAAATCTGTGCTTTAAAGGTAAATTATACGATTTAATGCGGACTAGATTCCTTTTCCTAGAGTTTTCTGTCCAATAAATTGTATATAACTGACTTTCAAGTGCAGGGTTTTGCACCTTGACAGGTCAGTTTTATTAGCAACTAGTTGTCGTTGGCGACTTCCTTAACGATGCAAGATGAAAAGTTCCATACGTCCTTACCCAGATCATAGTCTATCTGTGAGTAAAATTTGATACAAATTCGTTTAGCAAATTTAAACAACTCATATTCATATTTACAAACTAAGCTAGAATTGTTGGAATTAGATTTACAATTTATAGGTACTAATAATAATAGTATATGCAAATTAGTCTTCTTGTTGGATATGTTCTGTTCTTTGGATGCAGTAAGCAGTAATATTAATTTAATGTTAATTACACGACCTTTCGCAGAATTCCATGAATGCATAAACAACAGTAATTACAGTATCAGACAAAGGTGCAAAATTGATCAATTCTCCATGACGAATTGCTGCCCTGCTAAGAGTTGTTCAAGCGTATAAAGCTTTTTATTAATGAATTGCAAATGCATATTTGTTAGAAGAGCTATTAATTATTTCTGTAAAGAATTGTTATTTTTCTTTTCTATGGGTTATTTATTATTGTTATTAATGAAATGCTTTTCGTATTAATTGTTATTAATTGCTATAGAAAGTATGTCATAGTGGCCTAGTGGATAAAACAACAGCCTCTCAAGTATGAGTGCGGGTTCGATTCCATGCCAGGCAAGTACCAATGTAACTTTTGTAAGTTATATGTACTTTCTTAGTATATCTTGGACACCAATAACTGATTACAAGGTGAAGGAAATCATCTTGAGGAAACCTGGACTTTCAGGTCTAAAATCGTCAACCAGCATTGAGCAAGAGTGGTGATTACGGTCAATCCTTCTCTGTATGAGAGATCTGTGCTTAGCAGTGGGACGACTAAAGACGGTTGATGGCCTCTTCCATGGCACGCCAACAAGCTCGATTCTGAGCAGTTCTCCGCCAGCCACTACCAGCCACTTTTTTGATGTCGTCGCTCCAATTCGCCCAAGGGCGTCCTACGCTACGTTTGCCGAAATTAATAAAGGGTGTATCTGACATCGACGCACAAACGAGTACCATGGATCCAGTACATGATTCTGCACCTCCCAGTGGTGGAATTTTTCGTCGGTTTTTTCCTAATAAAAAAAAAAATAATATGTTGTTTACAAAACTCGAAAAACTATCCTATCAGCTGATTTAATAGAGTTTACATCTGGGGTCAACGTCATACCCACAAACGCGCACGGCGGCACGCTTGCAGTGTTCAAAGGCCGAGCCACACATTTTTTTAAACACTGTGATTTCTGTAACCGCTTATTAACGATATAAATGACTATCATAATTTTATTAGTGGCATGCTGTGTAGCCTTTTTGCGAAGTTTGCGTTATGATGTCAGATACACCTTGTTTAGTCATATTTTATTTGATGTAAATTGTCGATTCACATTACTGATTCTCCAATGATTGAAACAATAAAATTATCACGGATTCTTAGTTTTTATAACCATGTAACATCGGTACCAATGAATGGAAGGAAGTTGTTATTATTATATGAAACGTGAGATTCGTTTACAAGATAGCCGTAAACGAATTTTAATGAGACATGGCACCGGGATCGTGGAGAGATATACGTAAAGTGGCTCGGATCGCGTTTTGTATGCGATTGCGCACGCGTCGGTTACATCTGCTAGCTTCCGACTGCTGATAGGTGATTGAGTAACGATATCCGCGATATTGAGACGTTCACTGAATTGATTAGGAAAAACACGTAATCGTTTTAAAAGCAAATGTGTAAGACGTTTTTATTTTCTTTTGCGATGAGATCGTTCTTTTGAATGTAAACTGGTGGTTATTTCTCTTTCATCTACTGATTCAGTTTATACGGAACATTTTTATTAAATTCCTTTTTGAACTGCCCTTTTTTGAGTATTCCTAAATTAAATTTTTTTGTGAACAAAATATCAAGTTTCATTTTAATGCACTGTTTATCTTTATCACCCATCCGCTGTCCTAAAATCCTCAGTTTTATATTCACAGAACTGACTGACATATAGATCATTATGATAACCTTTTGAGACATTTTTTGCTGCTGCAGTTTTTGTATGACCTTAAGTAATCATCGTACGGTATCTTCAGAGAGTGCACGTTTAAATTCTTCAGTTAAACTGAGCTATCGCGATTCGCGATCAATAAAAGTCGGCGAGTGCAAATCGCGATGTTGGTTTGCGATTGCGCGGCACATCGCAAGCGTGACATTTGCGACAAGGTTTTGGACAGAGGTCCGTTAGCGTCCGGTGGATGAGCTTGCCGGATATCCATGCGACGCCGACCAAGGAAAGCGAGTGCACTCACCCCTACAATAGGGGTGTCACAATGTGTGATTAAGGGTATAAAGAAACTTGAAATATTGCAGCCTGTTTTGGAATTGGAATGCGTAGTCGCATTATGGTTATTGGGAAGTGGCCAATCGACAGCCCTGGTCAGGTCGCATTGTCGCACCTACAAAACTAGCGCTGTACTATATGGAACAGTGCCATCCTCGTCTTGTTGGTTCCGACGACGCTACGTGGACGGGACAGGAGTGCCGATGTTCTTCATCAGTATGCGGCGCGCGCGCATGACTCACGCGACGTGACCCGCCTCCCCGACGCTCATTGTTGCGCGTGTACACTCATCTCTCTGTCAGCCAGCACTTTCTAAACGTCCTTAACTATCGCCTTTTATGCCCATATATCGCTTAATAATCATCACATACGTCTACGATTATGAGAATTGAATAGGTTCATTAATGCCACAGGGAAATGTCGAGATTTCAAGTTCTTAGTTTATTCTATTACTCTATTATTCTTCTAAACAATAAAAGAATATACATTTGATTTTCAGTATAACTTGGACACTATTCCAATTTATATACAAAGCTATCAGAAAATATGTACATATTTCTTCGATATATTTGTCGTACTCAAAGATAGTACTGCCGTAAAGATAACTTGTATCGTAGAAATTGTAAGCTAAAATACACCGTGAAAAGAATAGCAACAAAGTAGTGTACCAAGATAAATTGCTGTAGCTATTACAGTGACTGCAGAATGCGGCATTCATCAAGGAAAAGCTCGAACAAGAAGTAAAAGCGAAGTAAGCAAGTAATGCGCGACATCGTTTATGTATGAGGTTACATTATGCATGGATTCCAATAGCAGAGTTAGGAACTCTAATAACAGAGTAAAGCTGGGTTGTAGAACTGTGGCTTCTTAACAACATACACAATATACCATTGAGTTTCTCAATAAACTGTTGGAAAGCAATAAGGATATTTACGGTCATGCGTCCGCATACGTTTCCGTGTACTTTTTGATTTAATTCTTGGATTATTTTAGTATTTAAAGGCTATTCATGTCGGAATTATAATTTTCTTTATAGATGCCTATTTATTGTCCGGTCAGTTGAATTTGAAATTGTTCCTGCAAAAAAATGCAGTCATTAAATTCAAGACGCGTCGCATAATGTAGTTTGGACTGTCGGGAATAAATCCGCTCGTATCTGTGCAAGTCTTCGTGAGACCGAGTGACAAGGCGTCTATCAATCTAAGACCAATTAATGGGCTACAATTACAGCTAGTATGTAAATCACAGCAGCGCTATAAAGCATCTAAGTATGTTCTCCTACCGTCGAACGCGAAACAGGATACATGCAATTACGTATTTATTAATCATCATCTCCTTGATGGTTGACGAAAGCGTGCGTGCTCTAAGATGGTATGTTAATCTTAATTTTTTTTCATGGATTATTCGGGATGGGTTCACAATTGCATTGCGCAGGGTACGGCACGACATGCATAGGACCATTGAATGCTATGTTCTTACTTACTTAAGAAAACAAAATCTTGTTTTTGTTTGTAGGCAGGGAATCGTGGTCTTGTTTAATATGGTCGTGGTTGTAAAGATGCAGTCCGGAGTATTTCGTGCTCGGCCGAGCGTGAGATTCGCGTCTATGCTTCTTAAAGTGGATGACACTGCAGTTCTAATCTATTATCATGGAGTATTGACCGGTATCTGCGCCTTGCAAGTTTACTTAGTCAGATCGCTCAGAATGAATATTCAGTTTTAGCTTTAAAGCTGCTAGATTTCTTGGAATTTAATTACAGAGACTGCCAATATAATGCAAATCATCGTTAGTAATTGCATTAATCCTGATATAGGGACCTATAATATTATTCATTCTCAACTTTATAGAAGATTTATTCAGTGATTGAACTAATTAAGACATATGAAAGTCAGATACATTGGTTTCAATACCAAAACAAATTAGGAAGTAATAAAATTTTGCGGTCAACCGCAAGCAGTGGACATTGAATTAATTAGGTAAGGCGTTACCTACAGCGCAGCGGGGGTCCGACCGCAACTGTCTCGTATGTGACACACGTCCCTGCATTATACTGCAATCGTATTACGAAAATGACGTGCAAAACTGCCAACTTTATTACAATGAAGTTCAGACATCGCGGCGAACATATTAAATAGTGGTGAAAAAAGGTGTGGGAATACATTACTGACCAAAAAAAGTCCAGACATGATCACGACCACGCTAAGAGAGGAAAAGTATTGTTCACTCAGTGTGGAATGAATATCAGTATTGCTGTTACGAGAATATCTTAAGAAATGCTCTTATGATAATCTGGATGAGTACAGTGTCAATGTCAGGGTATGTGACGTATGTTGTAAATCACGCGGTAATGCAGGCGAGCTGTGCGGGCGTCTCATAACCGTCGCATTAAAGCAATGAATGAACTGAACGAGGAGCGCGCCATTATTCTGGCTATATTCATTTTGTGTCAGATCCATTGTCACTTATCTCTCTGAGAACTGGATACTAAGTGTCAACGTTTTGAACTGAGAAAGGATTTCGACCTTTACGTGATCTTTAAAAGTTATGGGTGTTATTTATAAGAAGATCTATGTTTATTAGCTCTCGTTGACAAAATATAAGACCTCTCTCATTGTTCTCATATACATATTAACAACATTCATTCATTTCGATAATTATTTATTCATATATCAATTTATATTATGTTAAATATCTACATTTACGACCTATAAATAAATATAAAGAACCAAGTATGACCAACCATTACATCATAAGCGATATAGGGCCAAACAAATTAAATATAATTTCAATTACAAAGTCAAACAAGTTACAAATTGATTGTCAAAAGTTACAATATAATGTCAAACAATTTACAATATACTTAATGTCAAACAATTTTCGCAGTTTTTAATATAATGTCAAAAGATTCTAGATTTTAAAAATAATTCATATATTATTGTGTGACATTTAGTAGTTATACACTATGTAACAAAAACCCTGTTGTTCCTTTCAGGGACATATAATTTTACCTACAAGCACATCATTAATGAAGTCATAATTAGAAAACAGTAATCATTGTCTAGTCGAGGGGTCACAATCAAATACCTATTAAAACCGACAAATTCGAATTTTTTTTTAGAATATCTGATTTTATAAGTTAAATAAATTGGCGGGAACGTTCTACTTACATATGTCTAGTTTCTTCATGCAGAATTGCAGAGCTAAGAAATCAGTTACAGATTATAAATATTAATAACTGACATTTATTTTAATTATTTTTGTTGAACAATTTTTATAAATTACTTGCTTTTATTACGTCCATATGCCGATTCTTAAAACGTAGGTTGAAGGAACAACAGGGTTTTTGTTACATATTGTAGAAACACTTTTCGAATAAAAAGGTTTTTAATTTATTTTAAACAAGTGGGTGTTATCAATCAATAACATCCACGCGTTTAAAATAAAATTAAGCTCAATATCTCAATGGCTTGGTGCTTCCAGCAATGCTCTACTATAATAAATTTTGGTGATATTTGTTGTTTGAAAGTTTTTCTACGCGTGTTCTCTCTAAACTTACGTTCTTCTTGTGATTCGAACTCGAATTTAATAATGATATTTACTAAAATAACTTAAGAGAACCAGTACATATAAGCTAGAAACCGTTAAACTAACCCAATTTACTAAAATAATCCCTGCATGGGACACGATGTGAAATTTCAACTGTTAACGTTATTGATTTTTATCTTTATAATGACGTTTAATATTTTCCCGTTGTTTCAGCGCAAAGGATAACAACTATTCAGCTAGATGGCGTGCAATACTTTATCTCAAGGATGAACCCATACAGCCCCGAACTCAACTATTTCCTCGCTTATCAGTACTGCAGGTATAAAGCAATCTTTCATATTAAACCGTATTCAGAGTCCAGCGCAAGATTTGCATCTCCCAAGGCGTTTCTCGTGAGATAAATATTTCTTAATCGTGACTATGTGTGTTCTTATCTGGTGTGTCGTGTTGTTGTGGTTCAAATACTGGCATAGGTAGGTAGGCTAGTGTTAACAAGCGCCTTGGTATGCTCCGACGCTATAGTACAGCCACCAGGAAGTGCAGGGTCGTTTGAATTACAGTTAAGGTTCAGGAAAAGCCGAGAACAATATAGGAGTTCTTGGGATCACCTTCAGTGAGCCCTTCGCCATGTTCAACGTAAACGAAGACTTGAAAGATCCGTATATATTACAAAATAATTAATTTTTACTAGTCCGAAATTACCAATCTCGTTATATGCTTCATAGAAATGGGTAGCAAGAACGTTCTCATTAAAATTATATTTAGAATCCAACAAAACAACTTCTCTCGTTCATGAACTTGTGAAGATCGTCTGAGAGATCCATCAATATAATTCGTAAGCATGCGTCTTTAAATCTTCAGAGCTTAATGATGAATTATGCGTCTTCATTTCTGTGAAATAATGATTTCCTCTATGAGAAAACGATTCTATTTGTTTGAAAATGGTATTGTGCCGCAAGCGCCACTAGAGGTGGCATATACTGCGATCTAGATTCAACCACGTGCACGCTCAAATTGCTATTAGAGGTCAGTAGCCCCATAGCTCGGTCACGATGTCCTTCCAAAGCGTCGGAGTCACGACCTATTTACGGTTCCAATTGTTAATGATGGTAAAGCTCGATCCGTATTATCCGTATCGTTAAGTAAACGGAATCTTTAAGAAAAATAATGGAACTGAGTAATCGATTAAGGTCGCGACAAACTCGTTGTAAAATATGACTCGAATTCGCGACATGACAACCGTGTCGAGATGCAGTTCAAGAACAGGTGCTGCGTGACGACAAGTTTTATGGTGATGCGTCTCGGTCGCAATAACACTGAACCCGTGGATAATTTACAAACTGCTCCGAGTCGTGTTACAGTTCGCTTTGATCGCGATGACAAAAAGATACTAACGGTACCGATGTGACGAAGACGCGTGATTGTTGCAGATTTTTTGTTGTACCATCTAAATTCTAAATAGACATACCGGGAGAAATAAAAAGCGAATTATATGTCTAAAGACGCATTTCAGTAAAAACGCTAATGGAAAAACATGAAATTTAAGAGATATTTATAGCTATTAAAGTACTGGAAATGAAGCAAGACGACGAAAAGGATAAAAATAAATTTATTTATATATGACCGATTTTAAAACTGGATCCATCAAGATCCAAAACGAGATGGAACAAAAAGACAAACGACTTTAAAGTATGCTGAAGGTGCCTTAATGGACGGGCAAATATTTAGCAGTAAGTTCATGATAAATTCAAGTGCAGAATAATTTATGACGCTTTAATTCATAATAAAAAGTCTTGGGCTGAAACGTGTTTCGTTTTTCAATGGTGAATTATTTTGGAGAGAGGTTGCATTACATATCATATGTAATTGAGGATGAGGTAATTTTTGAATTGAATACAATTTTTTTGTTTATCTCAAATTATAACCGGCCATCGTATTTCTGTTACCTGTTCGGCAAATCCTCTCACGGCTTCCGATGTAAACAAGATGTAGGTAATTAAGATCTAACAGTACAATTGTTATGTTGATCATAATTATAAAGGCCGTTGATTTCATTTGTTTCTTTTAATAAAATATAATTTACCATGAAACAATTAACAGGTTTAATTGTACTGGTAAATTAAAATAACATTGATGTTGCTACAAATTAAAAAATACTTCAAATATTACCCCCGGCCTACAGTAAATATTAATAGAGCTTTTACCCTGCAGTTGTATGATGTCGTAGAGGTTTAAATCCGCCAGAGTTTTCTGAACTTGGACTTGGAATGTGGTCCCATCGTGGCAAGGCCGTGGCCTGAACGGGTTGTCTATGGCAAATAAATTGCACCTCGATAAACAGGCTCTAGTTCAACTTGTACTCTGGTCAGGCTAATAGCTGAATACGATTAGCAGCAACGATAGCATTCTCTACGATACTTCTTAAGCGGAATCGCATTTATGGTCAGTGTAAGTTAATTGTACTGTAGTAAAGTCTTATATGCATCGAGCATATATCCAATGCTCGATGGTCTTATGTTACGCGGAACAGTATTTTTAATGTCAGATATAGTATTTAAAGATCGGTCTTGAGAGAGAATAAATTATATTAGTAATAAATTGCTGAATAAGATGCCTTAAGAACATTGATGTCTACCCATGGTGCTCGTAAACCACAAGTGGAGGAACAGTAAATCGCAAAATTAATTACTCAATCATTGCAATTTGTTGTCTGGGAAACATACACGTTTGATGTTATAGTGCTCATTTTGTTCCTCGCATTTCTGAGTTGTTAATGAAGCATAAATTTTATTACAACAGACAAATAAACCCGCATTGAGCAAGCGTGGTAATTACGCTCAATCCTTCCCTGTATGAGAGGTGACCTGTGCCCAGTGAGACGACAGACAGGGGACATAGTGGGACTATAAGATAGACAGATAGATGTGGCTGTTGATGATGATGATGATATATATTTTTTTTTTAAATTTAAATGTATTTTAAACTTATCAACAGTAACATTACTTTATTTGCAGATCATTAGGCTTGCAGCTTGCCTCTTTTGAAACGAAGGAAAAGGCTGACTCTATAACGACATACCTGACTAATGCTGGTAAGATAATAATCTTTTTAAAAAGTTTATCTTTGCCAATCATTATATAAAATTAATATCTCTGAATACATATTTTTTTCTCGAATAATAATGAAATATTATCTACTTTACAGGTTACAATAAGTATGACTTCTGGACATCAGGCAATAATCTAGGTACAGACATGTATTTATGGATGAGCACAGGACTGCCGTTCAATGCGACGTTTAACTACATGCGACGGCTGCCTATGGACGCGCCCAGCCAGCATGCTGACGACAGCATTGACCCGTTAGATGTGCCTCAGGGCAGCACCGCACCCCAACGCACCGCCAGGCACGGGTACGTTGTTAATATTGTAGAGAACTTTAGACAAAGAATCATTTGGACCTATTAAATCAAACCGATTGGCGACAAGTGTCAGGCGACAATCTGACAATTATATAACAATAATATCGTGATAATGTAACAATTTTGTCATTTTTGACAATATGTCGCATTTTTAGTTTAACCATATTTCCATATTTCCCTACCCATGGCTCAGTTTATATTACATTAGCCGCCAGCGACTTCGTTCGCGTGAAGTTAGTTATGCTCCGCTCCTATTGGTCGCAGCGTGATGTAATATAGCCTAAATACTTTCTGGATGAATGGGCTATCCAACGCAAAAAGAATTCTTCAAATCGGACCAGTACTTCCTGAGATTAGCGCGTTCAAACAAACAAACTCTTCAGCTTTTTATATTAGTATAGAGTATAGATAGATTTGAATTACGATCCCAGAATGGTGATTGACGCACCCAACAATCATGCAATAGAAATATTCGATAATGAAGAAATTCCCGTTTCTCGCATCTCTACACGATCTAATTCCAAGGAAGTTATAGGTTCCCATGTTAGGAAGCAACCAGTGTAATAAAAATTGTTCTTGAAAATTGCTAGTTACGCGTTTTTCCCACGACGCGCTCTGCTGGTTACGTTAACTTGTTTATAAATAGCGTACCTCTCATTAAAGGCCAATGTTTTTTAATTTCCCTGTACCGGTTCTACAATGCAATATTGCATAAAAACTAGTCGGTATTCCAGAACGGAGCACGTGATGACCAACGGCTGTGTGTCCCTGAAGGCGCCTACGTTCCACTGGGAGCCGCAGCACTGTGGCGAGATCAAAGACTTCATTTGCGAGCAGACACGCTGTTACTACTACAACTACGGCTCCATCCCCGTGTCCTCCGCGCAGGGGTAATGCCAGGTGAGATGCCAGCCGTCTCCGGAGGCCCGCTCCCCGACTAGCCGCGCGCTCCCCCTGTCACACTTATAGCGGCTTCTATGCACAGGTTTCGAGTTTCGAGGTCACGAATTTCGTCAACCGGTATTTAACGTGTCTAAGAGACGACATGATTAACTATTGTAATAACATTTGGGACACTAGTTTACGATGTAGTCAGTGTGCTAACATTTTAGTTCAAGTTAAATCTTGGTTCTACCTCAATGTTTGTTCGTAGCGCGCGGGCCCGCGGGATCAGGCTTCTGCGCCAACCCAACCACCAAACAAGAGCCCTACACCCAGCAGACAACATTTGGCGTATCTATGACGTAATCGTCACAACTCTTTCAACATCCTTTGTGATGGTCACATAAACAATTTCAAAATTGACAAAATCTTTTGGTGGGTGGGTGAAGGGGGCTTTGCTTGGTATCTCTTGTTTAAGTGATACTTTATCTATCATTAATATTTTGTATTATATATAACTAATATTATAACATAATCGGCTGTAAAATATTTCAAATAAATGCGTGTAACATGACTGATATCGTTCGATATATTTAGTATCTGTATTATAGTATCTTTGCATGTGTGCATTTTACAAGCGACTCTCTAACACGAGGGTCGGTATGTTCTGCCGGTAGGAAGCCGCTGTCGATGACGACGACGACGACCGCCCACCCTCTGACGTCGTCGTCGCCGCCGCCGCCACGCTCCGAACACCTGCCGACGCATTTCACCCTCAACGACCTCATCGGCAAACTACGCCCCACGTCTCTGGATGGCCTGCAGTCGCCGCACATCAAGAAGCTCGGCATTCTGCCGTCGTCACCTCAGATCGACTCGCACTACTCGCGGGCGTCCGACGCGCACTCGCTTGAACATGATCACGAGCTGGAGCAGAAGGAGGAGGCGACGCAAGGACCGTACGACGACGACGAAGGCATGGCTGGTGACGACCCTGCGGCTTACCTGAGCCACGAAGCACATGCGCAGCTTGACGACGTGCCCTCCACCGCCGAGCCGGACGCCACCGAGCACTCCGTCCACGCCAGCGGCATGCTGGCTCCCCCCGCCTACTAGTGTCCGGCCGAGCGGTCCGTATATATCTTTTCGTGACAATTAGGTATTTGAGTCTACCAAAAGTATTATTTCAATAATTTGAGGCATTTATACGTATTTTTAAGGTGTTTTACTTTACAAGCTTGCGTGTTGAGGGTGCACTGTACTCCTTGTTGTATTGATATCACGTAATGTAAATGAGATTTCTAGTATCGTAATACTTTCCAGCTTATACATGAATGATTATGGGGATTTCGAAGGTATATTATGGGGCAATATGATTTATTAAACTAGGTTGAAGGTGCTGGCGACTCGTTTGCATGCGACTTGCCTCCGTCTTCGTAATTTCGAATATCACAAAATGAGTAGGTATTCCACGTATAGGTACCTACACTTCGCTAAGGTAAATAACGTAGAAGAAAGATCTCCGGTATTTTTGATGATAAACCGTAAAATGTATTAATTTAATGTAAGAAAATTAAGCGAATATTGATTCTCTTGACATATCATTTGAAATACATAGTGGTAGGTATAAGATAATGTTATATACATGACGTACCTAGTTAAGTATATAAGTTGAAACTCAAGAATTTAAAGAATAGTGATGTAGCGAAGTTAATAAAGTTTATACTTTATAAGAAACATTTGTTTGATTCGTGTCCAACCTCAATTAGAAAGTATTTAATTATTTATATTGCCCATTAATACTAAATCATCATGACATAAAACCTTACACTCCCATTAAAATCAAGAGCCATCACCGCCCTGGTTTCAACTCTCAATGTGCCTAAAGCTTGGCAGTAAAAACTCAAAATATGATACACTGTATATGACAATTATGATACCACTCACCAGCCATTGATGACTCCTTCCACGTTGAGCATAGGCACGATCTTGAACACGTACTTCGCCCGCAAAGCTGCCGCCGCGCAAGAGTTGCCGAGCAAGCAGCCCAGAGTGCCGTCCATCACCCATGATGCATTACTCTCGCCAGGATGTACGCGCGCCGTCAGGAATATTATCTCACGATCCTGTTGGTATACGGGTCAAAGTCAAAATACAAAAAAAAATATCTTAAACCGTTTCCGAGACTGTCGTAAGTTGGCCAGGTTTTGGCGACAGATGACGTCTACACGTGACGATAGATAGGTTTGGCATCATCACAGCAGAGCAGGATGGTGCCAAAAAACGCAGAACATGACTGACGATTCCGGATTCAAAGATACCTTCCGGTTGTGATATGCAGATTTGATAGGCAAATCGTAACATCGTAATTGACAATTTTGAAGACGCAGAAGCTGAATAATATATTTATTTATTTCGAACTAGTCTCATAGAGTCAGTGTGCCTACTAACTATGTTAGTAGGTAATACATATAGAAACAACACAAAACGAAAGAGCACTGTAATTGCTTAATACACTATTACTATAATTTGGAATCAATCTGAAG
The DNA here is from genome assembly GCA_037179545.1 of Sesamia inferens. Classification (NCBI taxonomy): domain Eukaryota; kingdom Metazoa; phylum Arthropoda; class Insecta; order Lepidoptera; family Noctuidae; genus Sesamia; species Sesamia inferens. The sequence continues at coordinate 21,259,186 of CM073923.1, forward strand.
CATATTGCTAATCCATTGCTACATACGTACTAAAATTGTGTCTGCTCAACAGCGTAAACTACGCAAGGAATGTTGTTGAACTATCAAAATGAAGAACTGATAGGCTGTTACGCAATTACCCTACTAATTGTGACATCATTACTGCAAGGTGATTGGGCTAGTCGAAACCTTGCAGCAGTGGTTCACGAACTGACAGCCTATCCTGCCAGCTATCACAAGGATACTTGCATGAGAATTTTGAGCCATTTATATGAAAAATTAAAGGCTCTTGAATGGCGACCTCGTACCGGCCAGCGCGGCGTCGAACGCCCACCGGCTAGGTGGACGAATAACCTGACCAAAATCGCAAGGAAGCGCTGGATGCAAGCCGCGTCCAACCGGTCTTTTTGGAAATCTATGGGGGAGGCCTATCTCCAGTAGTGGACTTCCTGTGGCTGACTTGTCGAATATGAATTCGACTACTTTTAGACCTTTTCCTTCTCTTCTTATTCAATGTGCAGATATGGCCAATATCTGTTGATTGATTCTTTAAATAAATTACCGTGAAAAATTGGGTAAAGTGAGCTATCATCAGTGTCAATGCCTAAGCATTAGCTGGAATGAGATCTCATTCCACGATCACTTCAACTAAGTTTTCACGGTGATAAGGTTTAAGTCCAGCAATGGGACTAAATGAAGATGTGATTGTAGTGGAAAACGAGTAAACATAAGTATTGTTTAGCAGGCAGAAGGAAAGAACAGAAGTAAAGGAAGGAATTGGCGAAGTGCGGGTTTTTTGGCGGGACTTTAATATTGACGTTCAAAAAGTGCTGATTCTCAGCCTAATTTGAATAAATGACTTTTGATTTTTATTTAAAATCTTTTTAGATTATCTATCTAGTAGCGGGCTCGCTCTCATATACTTCAATATAGTTATCTATTAAAGAGATAAACATTTACCCCCTTATTCATAAATGTTGTTTAAAGTTAACTAGTGATTAGCGATTGTTTAACCATACATTTTAGACGTTTGCAACTCACTTAACTTCAATCATCGTTTATGAATAAACCCTGTAAACACTGTGGTGTTTAGTAAAGATATAGATAGCATTTCTTATTCATCATCATCATTCTAGCCTCTTTCCCAATCACTTTGGGGGTCAGCTTCTAGTCTAACCCGACACCGCTGAATACCAGTATTTCACAAGGAACGACAGCCTATCTGACCTCCACAGTCTAATTATTGGGTAGGTAATAAGATATAGTATTTCTTAAAATTACAGTATAAATCAAAAATCTAGCAGAACCTAATGTTTATAGAGCTCTCTCTATACAGTATGTTAAGAAAACCCTGTCCGACCCGTGAAGGTGTTGTTAGGTATCGATAACTGATTCTACTAATGGATACAAAACCGGGCTAAACTTAAAAAAAAATCTCCCCAAAAAAATAAATATTATTTCGCAAAAAGAGGTAACTTAATAAATGTGCGTAAGCACCCTTCCGCGGGCGGCGGGCGGCAGGGCATGCGGCACGTGGTCGCATCGCTATTCGCTCATAATAATACCGGTGTTGTAACTTTTTTTAAAATTACCAAATTTCGGGGAAGTTGTAATTAATTCGCGGAAAAAAAAAGAATATTTCAAAATTCATTTGTATTGGTACTATGATGATTACGTAAAATTTTATTTTATATTTGGTCATGTGTTTACCTAACCTTTATTATCCTTATGGGTCGGACAGGGTTTTCTTAACATACTGTATAAGAAATGTTTATACGTGTTGTGTAGATTCAATTTCTTAGTATTGTATAATTGCATGGAACACGTGTAAGCACGATCTATTTGCTGTAAAGCATCTATTTGTTGGGTTAGTCGTTTATTGACTTGATAGTGCTATGGCTGTTGAGAGTATGTCATGCTCACTCAAATGTCTCGCTGGTGGTGGCGTGTGTGTTGGGTCATTAGGTTCCCTTCAATATGGTTGAGCTGAATGATGCTGATCCATACGTCATGTTCGTGAACGGACGCCGTCAGAGGGGACTGGTCATCTCTTAGCTGCTACGGCGTATTTTAATTTCTAAATTGTTGTTTTTTTTTCCATAATGGACGCTCTCAGCGTACAATATGTTTCTGCATCGTTCTCACACGATTGATTTCAAAATGAATGATGTAATCAAATATTTGTATCAATACCTTGATATTTTAAAAGAGTGTCCATGGAGTTTCTTGCCCGTTCTTCTCCATAGGTACCTACTTTTTGGAATGGGCGACTAGCTTCACCTTACTGACTGACCGAACTTCTGACAATTCAAAAGTGCCTGTAACTGGTTTATTTGAAATAAATGCTTTGATTTGATTGATTGATTGATACAGCTCTGTCTATCTAATATATAAAATTCTCGTGTCACGGTGTTCGACATTAAACTCCTCCGAAACGGCTCGACCGATTTTCATGAAATTTTTGTGCTTATCCGGTATCTATGAGAATCGGCCAACATCTATTTTTCATCCCCCTAAATATTAGGGGTAGTCCACCCCTAAATTTTTTTATTTTATTTTTTAGACAAAATTTTTAATTTCTATTTTTTTATGATACAACATACAAAAATACATACAATCCCTAATTTTCACCCTTCTACGATCAACCCTTATTTTTTAATAGCCATTTTAGTAATTTAATCTATTATTATTTATATGGCAAAACAACGTTTGCCGGTCAGCTAGTATTCTTATATAGGGAGAGCTCTATAAACATTAGGTTTTTAATATAAATTAAGTTTTAATTAAGTATGTAATGTGAATCGTTTTTTTTGTGCATGTGGAGTCAACCTTTAATTAATTGTTGAACTTGTAAGTTTTACTCTAGACATTAAATCACAATAATGTACAGTGTAAACAATTGTTGGTTAACCTAAATAAATAAAATAAAATTAAGTTCTGCTAGATTTTCGAATTCTACTGTACATTTAACAACATTTTAGACTAATTAACTACCATCGCCAGCTCTGCATTCCTAGTTCCGCTAGGAATGTCGTGCTTTAAGGATACACTTAAAAATCAGGATAAATTTACATACAGAACTTACGGTACTAAGTTTAAGAACTGATTTTGACTAGTTGCAATCGTTTTTCAAGATCCAACATTGTAATATAACTACGACCGTTAGCAGCGTAAGGTAAAGTTAATTGATCGATCAAAATTAGCAAGAACTTCACATTAAAATGCGCATAGCAAGCAACGAGTATTTGCAGCGTCTCATTCCGTACTAAGTACAGGAATCTAAAGCATGTGGATTCTAAAGCTTTTTTATGGAGAAAAACAACATACCACTATAGGGTTGTTAGGTATGTCTTCAGCGGAGACCGTAAGCAACGGGACCTCGTTGTTGTTGAGGGAGTAGCAAAGAGGTTCTGCGCGTAGGTAGGATCCTGGTGGCATCTGCAAGCTCCAGTGCCATATTCCAGTCTAGTGAACAGAACAAAAAACTATTAGTAAAGTCTACATATTTTAAGTAATATATAATTAGGTTGTCACCACACCAAAACAAAAAATCTATCCAATGTAGAAAAAAAAAAAAACTATTGGGAAAACCAATTAGAAATGATTATTAATTAACACAGTTGATTTCACCACAACTTTAAAAGGTAAAACAATTGAGGAGCGTTGTTCTCCTCAATTTTTTAAACCATGATTAGGTTTTATAAAACTCGTAATTAACGAATCTTATTAGCATTATCTAAAGGACCCCAAGATAATTTTGTTTGAGTAACTACTATGAGAAAGGATTGACTTGATATTTATTTATTGCAAATAAACATTTCTTTCTTTCTTTCTTTAAAAGTGTGAGGAACAAGATTTAAAGTTTACTCATCCTCCATATATACGATCCCCCGACTGATGTTGGGAAGTTGTATGTATGATTGTCGCACGGTAAACTGCTTGAGAGATGCCAGAATTCGTTTGACGTCAGTATGACGTGTTGTTCGCATGTGGTCGTTGTACGTACCACTACAGTGTGCGATTGCGGAGATTTTTTTATATTATCATAATTTTCTCTCACAATCAGTATACCTAACTAATTTAGTAAATCAACAATATTTATAAATACATTACAGTAAAAAATCAGTGATGAGTAGGTATAACATAAAATTGGGAGGTCTAAAATAATTCCCGGAATTGTCGTACCTAGGTATGTGTACATTTTATTGTATATCACAGACATATATATACATTACAAAACAAAAAAAAAAAGGAAATGCTGCAAGATAATGTGTTATTTTAGAAGTAAAACTATTGTTTTTAATGATTTTCTTGTTCGGTCTCTAAGGAATGGATTTAAAAGTCAGCACTTCTAAACATGTTAGCAGTACCATGTGTCCTTTAGTTTAAATTTTTATAGCGAGGCAAGAAAGTGGAATTCCGTATATTTTGCCAAGCCTTCGTCTCAATCTAAATTGATTTTATAATCAGTTTCCGTAGTCGTAACTTTGACTATTTAAATTCATTTTCTATATTTTGCATGTATGTCTCGTGCCGTGCTAAATATACATGCATTAAGATGGAGTTGGTCACCAACTCGTATTACCAATGACCTATGTGTTTTTATGTCTACCTTTATTTTAAGGTGAATTTAAGCGCCGTATTGAAATCCACCATAATAAAAAAACTTTGTAGCTCACTTTCTTTTCTAAGCAGTACTCACATATACGAAGTATTGTTTTGCTCAATCATTTGTATCAATGAAACTTCTTTACAAGCACTTTTGGTCTGCCAAAGAGTCCGTTAGTAAGTTACAAAATTGAAGCTAGTCAGTTACCCATTTAGTTGCCTATTCAGGCAATAGTTTGGAATGGGGACCAAATAATGTTTTATCCTTTACAATCTTCTTTCATTATGTTTCATACTTTGTTTTAGTTTAGAACTTATACCAGTAATTCATCTCACCATCATCATAGAGTACGTGAAAGGGAAGTGGTATGCGATATAGACGACATCATTGGTGTGCGGGAACTCGATGTTGAACGTGACTGTCAAATAGCACTTGTTGTGATTCTTCTGGTTGGCGTAGTGATAGCTGTTACGGTAGTAACATATGTCAGAGCCAGCCCGCACCCAACCTGGGAAAAATTATCACGTGATAAACCAAAAAATGGTATTAACCATGAACTGTATATAACAAAGGAAATTTTAGCGATAATAATAGCGACATGTTGTGCTTTCAGATAAATTTATACTAACATATACTAACATTTCACACTTAGTATAAGTTATAATTATGATGTATGTTACTGGTTTAGTTTTCGCACTTAGTTCTTCCAGTGGACCATTGTGCGTGGCTTAGTATAAGTTTTCATATCTTTATACTGTTACGAATGCACCTTATGTCGATGGCATAAGGTTCAATATCGCATGACATGCAGTGCGTAACTTTTACGCCCTATAACTTGAGACCTAGCCATTGTATATGTGCAATATAAAAACGCATTGCTAGACCTAGGGTGGCCTATCGAATGGTCCCTACAGGTTCAAACAATTTTGTCAGCAAAGTGACGACATCGAAATTTCTAGAAACTTCGGTGATAGGCCATAACATCGGCCGTCGGCAGAAGTTACCGCCCACCTGACAAAGCCTTGCCGCCAAGCGATTTGTCGTGTTCCGGCATGATGTCTGGTGAAGCCGTACGGAGGACGGGTCTGAGCAGTTGTGTTGCGATGTGTGCCGGGTGCGATGCGCCTAATGTTGTTGTGTTGGGGGTTTGGTCGTGGAGGATCTTCAGATCAATCTCCCTTTGGCGCAGCATCGTTGGTCGTGTTGTTGGGTTTAACATTGCATCACCTCGCTCAACTGCCGTCTTCCTTCCTATTCGCTCAGTTTTTCTGAGTGAATAGGCTCTTAATAAACTAGCGCGGTTTACCATCAACGATTGCACCACTGCTTACCATCAGGCGGGATTGCGGTCAAGCGCTAGTTTAAAATCATTAAAAAACTCGTTTCTGGGGAATACCTGTATTATTATTACGACTAGACGAATCTGGAATGTACGATCAGCTGACCTATATAAAGCGCCAACTGGCGGTCAGTCTGCATTAGACTAGCGATACGAGAACAAGCGACAGTTAAGAAGCGATCTTTGAGAATACCTACTGCGACAACTGTAATGAGAACTTTGAGTACTACGTGAAGTAACAACTGTAGTGTTATTGTATGTATACGACATGGACTTCGTGGACGTAAGGGAAGACTTCGGTGCGACATCAGCTACGTTCTACTTGTCATTGCCTGCGATCGACTGTACCTTCGTTGCCAATAAAATTCGCAGCCCTTAACGTTTTAGTACCTCTAGCCCGTAAGAATACTTTATAGCTCATGAACCTGGGCTGATGAACCTACCTAATACAAGTTACAATGTAACCTAGTTAGGACGCCGGATTAAAAGAGTTGGAACTCTTTATTATCATTTTCCCATAATTTGTAAAATTGTCTTTATAGTAATAGAGATTTGATTATGAACCAAATTGAGTAACACACCCTTAATCACAATCTGATTGATTTCGAAGGATATTGTTAATGCATTGTTTATTATGTTCAGATAATTTGTCACTCGATCAAGGCAAATAAGGTGATGAATGTTGTTGAATTGTCAAAATAAAGGCCATTGCTTCTGTTAGTGTATTATGTAATACCCCGACTGATGGCACCTCACCTTCCACTAAAGACAAACGGATAATGTCTTAGGTGCCAATAATCACCATGGCTTTTTTCACTAACCCAACAGAAATTTCCTTATAGGTTAAATGTAAAAAGGTTATTTATTTGGTAGTTACCTGGTCTTCCCATGACAGCCTCCTTCACTGAATACATGACAGGTTTCATGCCGAAATTGAATTGACTGTCCGACTTCTCACAGTTGACGATATTGAAGACGTAAGGGCGACCCTGTTGCATGTTGCGGACCTCGAAGTAGAACCACTGGTGACGCTTCGTCGAGTTCACGTCTGGCATGAGAATCAGTTCGTACTCTCTCGGACCTACCTGAAGTTACTTATCTTGTAGATATGAATTATGTTAACATACAATATTTATATGAAATATCCAACAAGCAAATACTAGCACATTAATATATTAACGATACAAGATTTTTTAAAAATCTTTTCTGGTTTATTTTCTGTTGAACGTAAGATGAGTTTTAGGAATAATAAAAGAAATAAAAATTGTAGTAAGACCACGAAAAAGAAAACAAATATAAAGCTGGACTACGAACTGCGAAAATCTCAATATTTTAGTTTATAATCCAGAATGAGAAATCCCACTATGTAAAAGGTAATTATTTAAAACATGAATATTTATTATCAGAACAATTACCTGTATTGCTTTCCTCAGATTGCCAGACTCGAATCTTGACTCAAACGCGAGTCTTGAGGAGAAGGTATTGACCTTCGTGATCTCCTGCTCATCAGTGTTGCCCAGGCATAAAGATTCCGAGCTAAAACTTTACGATCGTCATATTAAATTAGTCGATTTACCTTGCATTTGAATGGACTCTGAAAACACCTCGAGAAGTCCATTCTCCTGATCTATTGGATAAAGTCATGTGCATAGAGAGTAACAACTTTTAGTGTAACAACATTATCTTAAGCCCGCGACTTTGTTTGTGTAAAAGTCATTGGTTACAGTTTTTTTAGAGTTCCGTAGCCAAATGGCAAAAAAACGGAACCCTTATAGATTCGTCATGTCGGTCTGTCCGTCTGTCCGTCCGTATGTCACAGCCATTTTTTTCCGAAACTATAAGAGCTATACAGTTGAAACTTGGTAGGTAGATGTATTCTGTGAACCGGATTAAGATTTTGATATAAAAAAAAATAAAATAATGAATATTGGGGGCTCCACATGCTTAGAACTGAAACACAATTTTTTTTTTCTTTAATTACATACGTGTGGAGTATCTATGGATAGGTCTTCAAAAATGATATCGAGGTTTCTAAATTTTTTTTTTTCTAAACCGAATAGTTTGCATGAAAGACGCTTCCAAAGTGGATAAAAGTTGGTCCCCCCCCTCTAACTTCTATAATAAGAAAATGAAAAATAAAAAAAAAAACATATGATGTACATTACTGTAAAAACTATCAACGAAAATTGTTTTGAACGAGATCTAGTAAGTTGTTTTTTTTTATACCTAGTAAATCGTAAACCGCTTATTACCGCGTAATCTTTCATACAAATAACTTAAATTCTTTATTTTCATAAATCATTGGTACGGAACCCTTTGTGCGTGAGTCCGACACGCACTTAGCCGGTTTTTTTCTTTTCTATTCGGTTCCTATTGGTTCTAGTGTGGTGTTAAATAGCCTATAGCTGGTCTTCGCTTGATATGTAGATGGAGTGGTTCCGGTATGTAACCGAGAACTCGGAGAGGGCATTTTACCGTTGGTCCCAGTTGTCATTTGTGGATCTTCGACAGTCACGACAGACACGGGTAGTTAGAAGCCCAAGAAGTTTGACAACCAATTTTACCACGGGGTATCATATTGCCCGTTAACTGGGCTGTGGAGTTTAGATAGGCAGTTGCTCCACTTAAAATACTAGTATCAATCTGCATAAGGTTAGAATGGAAGCTGACCCCAACATAGTAGGGAAAAGGCTAGGCAGATGTCAATTACAGAAATCAGCACGTTCCAGCTTTCATCATCATCATCATTTCAGCCGAAAGACGTCCACTGCTGGATATACGCCTCCCCCAAGGATCCCCACGACAACCGGTCCTGCGCCTCCCGCATCCAGCGGTTTCCCGCAATCTTCACCAGGTCGTTGGTCCACCTTGTCGGGGGCCTTCCCACGCTGCGTCTTCCGATGCGTTTTAGCTTTAATAGTTGAATATAGATAATAGAATTGGTGTTTTTTAAAAATTCAAGTGGGGCCTGGTAATATGTGTAATCCATACTAATATTATAAAGAAGTAAAGTTTGTGTGTTTGTATATTTGTTAAATTGTAAGGGGTAATCTCGGGATCTACTGAACCGATTTTAAAAATTCTTTCACCAATAGAAAGCCACATTATTGCGGAGTGTCATCATCATAATCATCATCATCATCATCATCATCGATTTTAAAAATTCTTTCACAGTCAGTGTGTCATCATCATCATCATCATCATCATTCATCATCATTCATCATTCATCATCATCATCATCATCATTCATCATCCATACTAATATTATAAAGAAGTAAAGTTTGTGTGTTTGTATATTTGTTAAATTGTAAGGGGTAATCTCGGGATCTACTGAACCGATTTTAAAAATTCTTTCACCAATAGAAAGCCACATTATTGCGGAGTGTCATCATCATAATCATCATCATCATCATCATCATCGATTTTAAAAATTCTTTCACAGTCAGTGTGTCATCATCATCATCATCATCATCATCATGATCATCATCATTCATCATCATTCATCATTCATCATCATCATCATTCATCATCATATTATAAAGAAGTAAAGTTTGTGTGTTTGTATATTTGTTAAATTTAATAATTTTATATAATTTAATTTTTATAATATTAAATAAAATAAAATAACTTAAATCGTTAGGTCATCTAATTATGAATCTTTATGAAAATATAAATAAACTCATCGTCTTAAGTGTGAAGGCCAAAGCAGCGGACGGCGCGCGATGGCTTCGGCTTTTATTCGGTTCGCGTTCGTGCTCGCTTCGGGAGAAGAGGGCGTGGCCTTTTACATCTGAGAGGTAGGTACCCGCGCGGCTCAGTCGCGTGGTCGGCTCCTAACGCAGCGGACGTCCTCGAAATTAAATTTTTCGAAGCGTAAATAGCACACTTTCGACATTGTTTAAATAAAAAGTTCTTATCAGAACTATATCTATCTTATTCTTTCATAAAAAATTAACAGTCTTTATTTTCTGTACATTATTAAAAAATAATTTCTTTTTAGAACTGTTTTCTGTTTATAGTTTTCATTTAATTTAGGTTATAGGTATTTAGTTTGTTTCATGTAGATATTTATTTAAGTTATACCTAGCTATTTAGTTAAATATAAATTTAGGTTACAGGTAATTAGTTTTTTCATTTAGGTTATGTTTATCTTTTTTCTTTACTTTTCATAATAAAAAAACTATTTAGAACAACTGTTCATTTTTTTTAAAATGTTTTTTTGAAAACATTACTGTCAATATGCCTAGAAGAAAATCTCAACTGTCTAGACATACATCCCAGACATGAGCGGCTAAAGTACGCAGACTTGGAGAGACTTCCTCTGAGCATGAACAGCGCCTTGCAAATGAGACAGAATACAGATCGCGAGCGCGTGCTAGAGAGTCTAGCACCGAAAAGTCTCAGCGACTGGCTTACCATAGACAGTATATGTCAGAAACACGTGATAGGGAGTCGAGCATAGAGCGTTCCCAGCGGCTTGCCAGCCAACGAGAAATTACCTCTGAAACTTGTGCTAGGGAGACCAGCGCTGAAAGATCTCAGCGACTGACTAATCTTAGACAGAATATTTCAGAAATACGTCTTAGGAAATCCAGTATCGAGCGTTCTCAGCGGCTTACCAGCCAACGAGCAAGTACTTCCGAAAGTCGTGCGTGAGACCAGCGCCGAAAGATCTCAGCGACTTGCTAACAATAGACAAAATATGGCGAAAATTCGTGCTAGGGAGACTGACACTGAACGTTCGCAAAGGCTCACTGCTGCGGCACAAAGACAACGAACATCTAGAATACGCAGTCGAAGTGCACCACACAGTAATAGATCAGCTTTCAATTATGATCCTAACATCGATTACGCTAACCAGAGCACAGTAACAATTGGAGCAATGAGTAAAACCTGTCCTAAGTGTTTTGCAAAAAAATGGAGCGATGAACCGAATGGTATGTGTTGTGCTGCAGGTAAAGTGATTCTTCCTAACATTGAAGAGCCACCAGAGCCTGTAAAAAGCCTCTAAAATTCTCATGGAATTCGTTTATCGCAAATCCCGCAGAAAATGTTTTTTCTTCCGGACAGAGTTACTTTCGAATTTTGTATTAACATGCAAATACAAACTATACCCACGTATAACCCTCCTTTTGGCAGTTAGAAATTAAAACATAACACACTGTACTAAAAAAGGATTATTAACATTATGCCCAACGAAGTGGGCACGGGTCAGCTAGTATGTTATAATTAGATATCTATCCCATCCATTAAAGCTCACAATACACATGATCTGTGTATTAGTTTAACTGTTAACACTGAAAAAATAGAACAAAAATAAGTGGAAGACAGCCTGACTAATCTTGGACTGCGAAAATCCAATCCATAGCTAAGTTTTTTTTAAAAGAAGAGTCCCTCTTACAGTTCTGCGTTGCCTAACGACTATCGTTATCCTTTGCCCCAATTATAAATATTGATCCATCACAAAGAAGATATTAAGTTTTAGTTACCTCTTCTGTGCGCCGGGGTCAGAAGTAACGGCATTACAGAGCTGGTCCAAATCATAAACCGTTTCATTCATATACGCTTCAGGGTTTATCGCCCTGTCTACACAGGATAGAAGTTTTGACCTGAAAACATTAAACATTGTACCTCATTAGTGGCATTTTGCTAATATATACCATTTTTACTTAAAACTGTGATGGTTGATGTGAAGGTGGTTATGTAATTGTATCTGTTAATAATATAAATAAATGATTAGGTGCTAGTAGACTTTGTTTCAATTTTTGCTAGTAGTGCCAATGGTGCCATCATATTGACGGAGCTATGCCATTGTTATTGGAAGTTACTGAACTATTAACCATTTACATTTCTTACTTACACAAACAAAGCATTTTTAGGCACTAACCTGCACGCACTTCGCTCCATCTTGTTCAAAGGCTCAGGCTGGTTGAGACCCTGACCGCCCATCATGTCAGGATACGCTACTTTCACGAAGGGGATCACACTCCTCACCCTCGACGCTATCGTGCAGTACACGCTTGCAAACGTACAGTACTTGGAAATGTCTTTATGTATTTTTAATGATGAACAGGATGTTGTAGCTATGACAGAAAATGTCGATTTGTTGAAAATATTAATGAAGATAAAAAAAAATCTTGAAAATATGATTACGGAATTAAAACCATTCCAATATCGTTTAATATCATTCGAAGAAATCCTGCCTTTGGCATACCTACACACCTTTTCCGTTGTACAGTATGTGAAGCACTAAATCGCATATTATACAAAATTTAAAAAGATACTCACAGGCACTCTCATGGACTTTATGATATTGTAAGAATGAGGGCGACTGCGAAGGTCCCAAGTTGTCATAGTCAGTATTGCCTAAAGCACCAGTAAGTGATAGATTCAGGCTGGAAGTAGCGTTCCTGTTTCCACCGGATTGCGAGTACAGGAAGTCTTCTAATATTGATCCCCGAGAATTGGACCGACTTTTGACAAGCCTTACTTGCTTGTTAAATGATCCAAACTCTTTAAAATAAATAAAATATCTGAAAAAAGGCAGAACGGATTTGAGTATGATGATTTCGTCAATTTTGAAGGTTTTGAATGCGAAAAATAGTAAACTAAAGTTATTGAAACAATTTTTTACTACTTGACTAAGTTTTCATATTAGGGTTAATCTCCATATTAAAGCAATTGGTAAATTCTTTACTTTTTTAAGTCTTCTAAATCTCTCTCATTAGGATTTATCCAAAGTGAGCTTTGCAAACTGTCACCACTCTTCGTAGCGCATTGTAGAGTATTTTGACATTTATCTGATTCTTCAGGATTTTCAGATTTTAGGTCATTGTCATCGAAATCCATGTCTGGGAACTCATCAATGCCTTCTATATCTGTGTCTGCGCCGTCATCTTCTAAATCTGAATTCACTGTTTTAGAATCAGAATTAGCTGCATCTTCTTCATCTTCATGGCATGGCCATGATGTATTGGTGCCTATAAAGTGACCTACAGTTATTCATGGCTCACATATTCATAGATTTTATACATAAATATAATATGTTAAATTGAAATTTACCTTTTAGTATTGGATTCAGATTAAACGATGCTGGACTGGAGACTGGTACTGGCAAAGCTTGGTGTTTCAAACATAATGTTATGACTGAACACACTCTTGCCAGTAATCCATCAAATTCGGGCTCATCTGGACACTGTGAGCAGAACCTGTGCAACGTTTGGACATGTTTCTTCGTACACAGCGCCCTTCGACCCGCTTCTGGAACATCAAATATGGTTTATTTAGTTTTTATTGAAAAATAAAAGTAATAGTTTGAAACTAATCAGGTATTCTGCTGCATCCGTGTGATGCCGTATCCGTGATACTGGAAACTGACACCAACTTAATTGGAAAAAGGCTGGGCAGATGAAATGGTTTGAAACGATATGAGAAATGATATCACAGGCGATTTGATATTCTTGGTTCGGTGTACAATTTCAGATATGTGGCCGCCTTTTCTGCAAATCCCGAAATAATGTCAGATTGGTTAAAAACATTGGCATATTGATACGTACTGATATTGCAAAGATGCTGCAAGGTCTGGAGGATGTGGGCGCATATCTTGAGCCTCATGCGGCCCTCGTAGCGGTCCCACCGGTCGAACACCCTGAGGAGCACGCTACAGAGGCCTGTCTTCACGATCTGCATGCAGCACACCTCTGTGTGAGTTACGCACGTGTGATCAAGTGACTAACACTGGCGCATTGGACATGCAAACATAAACTTTCAACAGAACATAACATAAACTCATTAGCAACAAACATATAGCGAGGTTGTAGTAAATGTAAAGGTTGCCTTGCGTGTAGGAGTGTCACGGTAACAGAATATTTTGTGATATCATTCATGACAAATTGTTGTGTACCGGCTTAGAGATTGTGTGCGACCTATTGTCATTATAACAGATAAAATGTTTGAACAATTAATCACATAAATTACTAAGAATGAGCATGATCGTTTTGAATACAAATGATTTGTTCACTTAACTATTTCTACTGAAGTAATCAATAGCGTCGAGGCAGAGTCGCAGTCTTGCCGTTGGGATGAAGCCGAGGCTGACCAAGACTCGCTCGTAAGTCGTTGTTACACCATCACGTACTAAAATAGAGGTAGTCACGGCTGAAATCGTAAAAATAATTAACATAAAATGTCTATTAGTTGCGATTAACGTCAACTTGATATTTTTATATCAGTGGGGCGATAGCTATTTAAACATTGATTTCATGACATCAGTGAATTTGTAGAGTTATCAAATTTATGCAATAGGTATGTAAAGAAAACCCCGTCCGGGTCGGATAAGGAGAATTATAAAAGTTTGGTAAACACATGACCAAATAAAATATGAAATTTTACATAATCACCATAGTAACAATACTAATGATTTTTGAAAATATAATCTTTTTTTTTACGAATTAATTCCAACCTCCCCAAAATTTGGTATTTTTTAATAAGTGGCAATACCATTTTTGATGGTTTTATTATGAGCGAATAGCGATGCGACCACGTGCCGCGTGTCCTGCCCTCTTCCACCAGCGCATGTAGTGCCTACCGCACATGTATTAATTTACCTCCTTTTGCGAAATAATATTTATTTTTTAAGGGGATTTCTTTTGTAACTTTAGCCCGGCTTTGTAGGCATTAGTAGAATCAGCTATCGATATCTAACAGTACCTTCACGGATCGGACAGGGTTTTCTTTACATTTTTTATACACTTACAGCATTCTTTAATCATTTTTCAATATCTTTCATTTCATTATTGAAAAATAGGAAAATAAAATAAGAAAAACAGAAATTGGCGCCGATTCTGTTGTTCAAAAACTAAACTAATTTTAAGTTATGTGCATCTTTTTCATTTCATTTCGTTAAGAAAAGTATAGAACATAAGATTTTAATTTAATCCTGACAAATTAAGATACTCCATAGACAGTTTAGACGCGATTATAAATATGGCGACTAAATATACGCCAGTTTACGTCAAAGCGCACTAATTTGACAGGTCTGAACTAATATTTTATCTTTTGTCCTTTTCTTTACGAAATAGAAATTAGTTTAGTTTGTGAACAATAGAAACGGCGCCATTGGCCCCGATCCCCTTATTTACAAGCTAAACTAAATATGAGTTCAGTCCTTGATTTTCTTTATATTTCATTAAGAAAAGGACAGAAGACAAAAATATTAGTTTAGTCCTGTCAAATTAAGATACCCCATAGACAGTTCAGATGCGATTAAAAACATGACTACTAAAAACAATTTCCTTTACTAAACTAAATAAACGCCAATTTATGTCAGGCGCGAACTAATTTGACTAAACTAATATTTATCTGCTGTCCCTTTCTTTCTGGCACCGATGCTCTCATCGGGGCCAATAATACTGTTTTGGCGTTTCAAACAGAAAAACATGAATAGTAATACCATTTTAACTTACCATTCTTGGCCAATTGTTTCATAATAACGAGTAAAGGGAAAATCAGTTTATTATCTGTAAAGTGTCCCTTCAGTATAAGATGCATAGTTCTTACGCAACCGAGCATCCTTAACTTCATCGCGAACTTTGGATCTGGAATCAATTATATTTTGGCAATTTTATATAAGTTTTTAAGTGAAATTTTTTTAACGACTTTTCTTCGGTGCGGGAAAAACATTGAATTCGCGTGAGCGTGACCGATCCGACACCGTGATCGTTTCTTGTTTTTTATGTATTCTGTGTCAGTTCTATGACTGCATTATTTTTTTTTCTGAAAATGCATATAATTTCATTATATAAAAGATGAGTATGATCAACCAATTACCAAGACCTCCTAGAAAACGCATTAAGCCGTTTGACGCGGTTTTCCTTTTTAGATGTGCGACAGTTATTGCGGTCATAAGAAGTCTCACCAAGGAGTTTCGTATTACACAATAGGTAACTGAGATTTGGAGGTCAGATAGGTTTGCTCCATATAAAATGCTGGTACTCAGCTCCATCCGGGCAGGCTGGAAGCCGACCCGCACATATTAGGGATACGGCTAGGCAGATGGGTGTATAAAAAGTGTAGACACAAAATTTAAAATCAATATTTATAACCTCGTGAGCTAAGAGGAGCAAGTATCCAGAGTAGATCTTGCAGCACCACCTCAGTGCCAACGTGTCGGTCCCTCTTGTCCTGCATAGTGCCAATCACCCTGCGTATGATTACTTGTGTGCCTTTTATCTGAATGAAGTCTTGTGCGCACTGATGCCGGGCCAAGTTGTTAGCTGGAATCAACCGCGTGGGTTAAGGTCCGTACCTCTCGGCGCTAACGAGGCGAGGATCCACACGAGGTCCTGCAGTATCAGCTCGGTGGCGACGTTGCCGTCCCGTTTGGCGTGTGTTGCTATCATCGTGCGGATCACCACCTGCGTGCCGTTTATCGATATGAAGTGCTGTGAGCACTGCTGCCTCGCAAGGTTGTTTGCTGAAATTGTCGATATCGACAGATTTTGTCACACAATTTTGTACAAGGGTGTTTTAGGTATTGTTAGGTGTAGCTTTTAATTTGCAGTGTTTAGTTTATTAATAAGAAAATATTTACAATCGCAATTTAACTTTGTGAAAAGCGATCTTGATATTTATAACATGGCTTTTGTTTATGTGATTTTAAGTCATAAATAAATCAATGTTGAAATAATTATGTTAATTTGATTGAATACTGCAGTGCGGTGATATGACAACTGAATTGACAATAGCTTCGATATTACACGTTACAAGGCTGTGTTCTCAACTGGTCCAATGTCATCTAAGTGAGCTCTTCGTAAATGTCAGTAGGTAGGCCAAAAAGGAGGTACTAAGTAGAAAGGGTACTAGTAACGCAGTGCCTGAAATGCCAGTGTTGCCCAATACCTTTGTGCGGTCATCGATATACATTTAAATTAAAAAGCAAATGTGCCATTAAAATAAAACTTATTCTTTGTCGTTCGTTATCGGTTAATCTCAGATATTTTTCTTGAAACTATATACTTGTTAAATTATTTAAACAAAGTATTAATGCATGCAGTGCTGTACAGTTTTTTTTTGCATAAAATTGATTAGTTTGTTTCACGTTATTTATTTAACAGTAAATTCCAACGCATTTACAGTATAAGCGGCACACACGCAACATACCCTTCTTAACTGCGGGCACTTTATTTTCTTTGCCTGTTTTTTTGGTTTCTTTCTTCTTGATTCCCGAAGACTCATTGGGAACTAATTTATTGAAAATAATTATGATAACAAGTTTTCATTGAGATTCATGAGAACATAAGCATGACCTAATTGTAGGTAAGTAACTTGATTTTAAAGAGTTTAAATCGTAAATAGATTCTAAAATGGAATAAGTTCCATTTCATTAACTACTGCAAGTCTAATGCTTAATAGGCAGACGTATGAAGAAAGAAATGACGTCATTTGCGTAGATACGGCACAGGTCTTACCTACTATGTTTTTAAACATGTTTGTTTCCGCTGTAGTAGTTAAACATTTACCTGAACATTTTTTTCCTTTCCCTTGTTTTAAACACAAAACTTCTCTTAATATAGATGTAATGTATGTGCAAGTTGCCGTGTCTCTGCAGCTCTGTAATAAAAATAAAGAAGTGAAAATTTAATATAGAATCCCTGATAAATATCAAAAAGACACGCAAACATGGTTGATTTATTAAGCGTGTACAGACGACAGCACATCAAGCTACTATAATCTGTCAGATTTCCTTATTAGATTTTCAACTTTATCTCTAAATTATTAAGGCAATCAACCTTGAATTGGGAATATCTGACAGTTTGGGATAGCTTGACCTGCTCTCGTTCGTACATCACTGTTTGATATACTGACCTCCAATATTGCAAGAAGCATTTGTATGGCTCCCGACTGTTTGTTCCATAGTTTATCCAGAGTGCTCTGGCGAACATGTTTGTCTAAAAAACAAATTAGTTGGAAATAAATCAAGGTGTGGAAAGATGAACGTATTATTTGATAGCGTTTATAAATGCAGTGACATTTTAATAAAAGGTACGAATGCCAGTACGTAGGGTCGTCGTTGGTGCGTGGAGAGGGTGTCCTCGTGCGTCGATGCGAACGCGATGACCATGCGCCCGCGCCGACAAGCAGCCTCAACACCACTACTTCCGCGACTCTTTTTGTTCTCATTTTACAACTGGAGCAGATCATCGGTACCCGAGGCCGACAAGTGGTCTTTTAAAGAATTATTATAGCCAATAAACACAGGCATTCCGGTATAACAGTACCACATTCCATGTATACTAAATCAATTTTGTTTGTTGAATCGTCAACAAGTTTAATTAAACTGCCAAAGTAATTGGTACAATCATTTAAAAGGTCCTTTTTGACTGTTATGTAAATTTTAATTAAACGTTACTGATTTTATTTATAAGTAAATTAAAACTGCAGTTCATATACTTGAGCACCATTTTTAATGAGAATTTAATGTTTATGTGCAACCAATTTATTTCAAAGAGAACTGGTTTGTAAGTCGTTAAAAAAGTGGTAGGTTTACTGTCGAATATGAGACAACCGAACAGAATAACTTAATAATAAACATAGGATAGGCAAAAACAAAAAATTTCTTTCAGTTATTTCGACAATAATATTTAGACAGTTGGAGAATATGAAGGGATAGATTATACACTTGGATATTTGAACTAATTCATTACGAATACGAGGGGATAGAGGATCCCCCGTACTAAAATAAAACTGTATCACGAGCGGATAGTTTTCCTTAATCTTAAAACAACAGATTAACACAAGTTACCAGTTAGATAGTAATTACCTATATAATTATGAATTATATTAAAGTGTATAGTAAGAAGCTCATAACATCCTTGTTGTTAGAGTTTGAGCGGCACCCTATAGCTATTCTCAATTCTATTATAAAACGATGCGATTTCCATTCTTAGAATAGAATAAAATACTCCGAAATAATACACAAAGAACATAGATACTTTTAATGGATTTTGTTCAGATTTAAAGGATTACTTTTCACTACTACTCATATTATGCCATTTCTACTTTCATAAATTCAGTTTAAACACTACAAGATGGATATAATATCAATTGATGTATTAATCTTGACCGTTGACTGCGGAAGCGCATACTTTGTTTCAAGTACATCGTTGTTTATGTCGTATCATTATGTGCAGTGATGGCCTAGTGGGGGCAGTAGTCACAATGGCATACCGTCTCATTGGGCTTCTGGCGGGTCGCCAGCGGGGAACGCGCGTGGCGGCGAGTTCACGCTGACGGCTGTGCGAACAGCCGCTGCGTCCAGCCGGCACGGCTCTAAATACGTCGGCATTTCTAGAATACACTGACGCCACCGTAGCAACTAGCAACCGAACGCACCGGCAAAATGTGATTTGTGAAATGTGAATTAGAGAACACGCTACTGGAAATTGTGTTTATCATTCTGTTTACAATAAACCATAACTCTTCCGGCATTGTATGAGGTATACAAGGAGCTAAATATTTAAAACGAAAGAAAGATATTCAATACTTTAGATTCTATCACTCTCTGATTTATATCCCGTTGACATATTGTTAATGGCGTGTTCCGTATAGAAAATGGAAACATACATCAACATGCCAGTATGCTAATACATGCCACCACACTTCATTAAGCGCATTGACAGGTATTGGCGATTGGCACCGCGATTGATCGCTGCAAAATGTATGGCATTGCAGATGCTAGCACGGTGTCTTGAACAACCCTTTGGTAAAGGAGTAATTAACGGAAATATGATTGTTTGTGAGACGGTTTACTGCATTTGATGTATACCTACGTCACTATGTGAGCTCAATTCAGTCGGTTACACTACTCACGCCAGTCGGTGCCAATGGCAAAATTGTAAACATGTCCCTGTCTGCAGCTGGCAGATATTTAATAATATCAAATATCTAGATTGGCAACTGAGAATTTCTGACACTTGTACTTGTTTCGATTCTAATGTCAAGGAAACTAAAATGTAACATGTCCGTTACCTTGCTTCAGTAGCTTTATTTCGTTTCCAAGTACTTACCCTTGCTTGAAGGTTAATGTCGATTAAGCTAACTGCATTTGTTTATTAATTCCGATTTATTGTTAAATCTAGGATCAAGTGATTTAATTCGGACTTTGAGGATGTGTATAAAATAATATATTAAAAAAACATATTATAGAAAATAAAGAAAAATTGTTAATTTGTTATTCCGCAACAATTCAGGGGGAAAAATATGGCCACATCTACACATAACGGCTTTAAGCTACAGATATACAACATGTCGTACGTCTGATTAATGTGATTGCGCGTACGGAAGACTTGTTTGGCCAAAAACTTCCTAAGTTCTTACAATCAGCACAGAACCTAATGGAACAAGGTATAGACATATAGGAAATTAGTGTATAATGATAGTATATTTATATTTTTTTTTCTCTTTGTATAATTTATCTTACATATAGCACTGAATTGGAATGCTCTGTAATTGTTTCTAAATAAATAAATGTTATGTAATTAACGCACACCCTCAAACACCTCAATTAGAATATTATGTTATAATAATAATACATACAATGAATTTTTAATTTAACATTGTATATGCATTGTTATTTATTAAGTTAGTTATTCTTGGAGAACGAAGACTTTAACCATTCTTGGAATAAGGTTTTTCTATTGTATTGAATGATTAAATTTGTATGAATCTAAATCGCAAGTCAGAGAAAAAATTTAAAAGCCTGTACAAACAATAGGATTAATATGACAATAATTTCCGTAGTTTTAATTATTTTTGGGATATAGATTACATCCAGTAAACGATTCTAAACTAACTATTTTCAGGAAGTGCATTAAATCATTTACATGTTGTATATTGCGACTTCGAAGAAATCACAAGAGTGCTTCCAAAAAATAATCCTTGTCTTCTTTTAAAAATCAGAACCATAATCCTTAACATTGTAACTTACTTGAATTTATACAACTATATATAGTTAAACTTATATAACATAATAAGCATTGCATTGGAATCGCAATGGCCTTAAGTAGTACCCACTGCGATTCCAAAATCTTCTACTAAGTCATACTTACCAGGAGAAGATATGGAAATTGAGCGCGTTAAGTAAACATTCGGTTTTTGTAAAATGTGAATTTATTTTTAATAATGTAGTGTTGATGACAGAATCACATTAATTCCATCGCTTTAATTAATTTTCTTCAAATAGAAAATGTCGTCGTATTTCTATTCATTTTTTTCTCCGTTCGCGTGTCATTCCGTTACACTCGAATGTGTAACATGTTTTGAATAATTAATTGAACTGTTTTTGTGTATGCGGATATACAGAAATGTTTAAGAACCACTCAGAGGTGTAACCAATTACAAAAAATTAGACAATGCAGCGGGTGATAAAACAAAATGAATTGATATTATTTATTCTGTAAATACAATATCGAAACGACTTTTAAATGAGAGATTTCTTATGAAATAAGCAGCAGCTCTGTAGATTTTAACATTGGAAATGTTTTTTCGATCGTGTTGGTTTCATCAAGTTTGAAGTTACGTGTTTCCGTAGGGTATCAAAAGTTTTGTCTCAATGAGATCTACAAGATGGAAAGTTTTGGAAAAGTCGATAACTTTTTGAAAAAAAATTGAAAAATGATACGATTTTTTCGGGATTTTTTGACTTGAATCGACGAGTACTCGGAGACTGTAATAGATAAAGGCACAATTCGAAAAAGGGCTCGGAGTATTGAATTGTAGTATATGTTGCAAAATACAAAATGTGATTATCTAAGTATAATAGTTTAGGCTGTAGTGGGTCCCTGTATTTTGAGTTTTATGCAAGAAAATATTGGTTTGGTTTTGGTTTAAAGGTCTACTCTTTGGAATAGGCAACTAGCTTCACCACTATCTGAACGACTTTCTGACAATTCAAAAGTGCCTGTAACTGGTTTATTTGAAATAAATGCTTGGATTTTGATTTTTTGATTTTGGTCGTGTAAAGCATGAGATTTGTGATTTTTTTCTGTTCTTTCTTGTCGGTTTATATATGTGTGTACAATTGTACATCAATGGTAATTAAAAAAAGCATTAAACAATTAGTATGAGGAGGTTGGCTTTTTCTATCTACTCTGAGAAGAAAGATTGAAACAAACTCAAAGGTCACAATCTCTTTTAAGTCCAGCAGGGTAATTGCGTATTACACTATCAGTAGCAATGGGTCTCATTTTGACAGTTCAACAACATTCATTGCGTTATTTACGTTTTAGCGCAGACACATTTTCAAACATATGAAGCAATGGATTGGCAATTTGCTTCGAAATGATTCCAACTAACAGGAATGGCGCGAATTAGGGTGCAGACATAATCTTGACCAGATTGTATGAAAACCATATAGATTGTTGTATGAGTACTACACATAATAGTGTAGACCAGCCCAGCCAGTGCAATAATTTGTTGGTAATCGTAAAGCGCGGCTCAGACTCTGATGAGCTTAACAACAAGCATGCTTTGCCTGAACTACCATCATGGGTAAGGCAAATAAACAAATTAATAGTAATTTTCAAAAAATATAAAATATTCTGACTTCCATTACAAATCCTAGTTTATATTGGTGTATAAATAAGTTTCCGCCGTTTAACAAATGATGAGGTTACGTTGGAATTGTCAGATGTAAAATCTGACATCGTAAGTAGTTGACGTAAATCGGATATCTGGTAAAAACATTGACTTAGAGTATTAGTGACTCTGGATCAGTATCACATATTTATTTTTCTGCAAACTTATCATTTTTGCACAAAAAATGCAATTGCGGGAACTTTTTTTACTTCTTTAATTTGAAGAAATCTGCTACTGAGGCCCATCGATTGCTTGTAGAAGCTTATGGTGAAGTTGCTTAAGTGAGAAAAGTTGTCGTGAGTGGTTTCAAAAGTTTAGAACTGTGAAGACGAAGAACGTAGTGGAAGACCGAAATCATATGAAGACACGGAATTGGAAGCATTATTGGAAGAAGATAGAAGTAAGAAGAAAAAAGCGGTAATTACTACTCCAGACATGACAAAATTATTCTCCTACATGAGAATACTCGTCCGCATATTCCGCAAAACACGGCGGAAATCTTCAGCCTATAGATGTCCACTGCTGGACAAAGGCCTCCCCCAAGGCTTTCCACGCTGACCGGTCTTGTGCTGTCCGCATCCATCGGTGTTCCCGCGACTCTCACCAGGTCATCGGTCCACCTTGTTGGGGGTCTCCCTACGCTGCGTCTTCCAGTACGTGGCCGCCACTCCAGAACCTTACTGCCCCATCGGCCATCGGTTCTACAAGCAATGTGCCCTGCCCACTGCCACTTAAGTTTAGCGACTCGCAGAGCTATGTCAGTGACTTTGGTTCTTATGCGGATCTCTTCATTTCTGATTCGATCACGCAGAGAAACTCCGAGCATAGTTCTTTCCATTGCCCTTTGTGTGACTCTCGAGCCTTCGCATGAGGCCCATTCTGAGCGACCGCGTTTCAGTTCCGTAAGTCATCACTGGCAACACACACTGGTCAAAGACTTTAGTCTTGGACACTGTGGTATCAAATGAGGTGAAACTTATTTGTACACCTATTAATTAATACACATGGAAGCACTTCGTATGAATGACGTTTTAATTTTGCAGTATATATTTAGCTGATACGACTAATGAGTTCCGTATAAACAAATCCGACAGTTCCTGAAATCTTCCGCTTACCCTGTTACATAGACAGTACCTAAATTCTAAATCATTGCCAACAAAATTTTAATGGCAATATACATTTTGATTGATAGCAATTATTTATAACCGGCATGCAAGAAATACTTAACGTAGTGCAAATTCTGGACGCCGATAATTGGTTACATTTGTAGAAAATTTGGCTGCAACTCAACTTGTGTAGTCTTGTACGTAGAGGTTGTACAGACAATAGTCTCAGTTGTTTGGAGTTGATTTAAGGAGCATTAGCGGGATCACTGGTGCTGTGTATTGGACATAGTTTTTACTTCCGCATTTTAGTATTGGATAATGTGTTACTTACTGTAAACAAGGGCGTCATAAATCTTTGTAATGAGGTACAGGTTTGAGCCCTAAAATCCCCCGGAAATCTTGAACCAGCATGTCTTTTTTCTGTAAAACTTGAATTTTCTAAAGCACTATTGATGCATGTATTATATATTTTATTTTATGTTATGGCTGCATTATCGCGAAAACGCTGACAACACTAGACACACAATTTTATTTTTTTTTTGGCATGGGAAATTATCAAATGACCTCTGCCGCTCTGGGCGGAGCCGAAGGGCGTGTCAGACTTTTACTGCCTTAAAAAAACCCACCCGTGTTCCTTCACTTGCCTGTAGGCCAGGGCCACGGTTTATTTTTTAACCAACCCGCAAAGAGATGTCAGCACATCGTGACGGGATCCACGAAGTCTTCGTGGCCCCGTCCTGAACGCGCCTTCGACTCGGGCTTGGTCCTCCGACCGGGGCAAACTTGATACCCTTTCTGTTGAACAATAAGGCGACGAGCAGTACGTGAAAGTCGAGCAGCATGTAAGTGATGTGTAGTTGCTTTATCGACCTAAACAAAATTTTCCTCAAGACAGTAGCTACAAAATTGTATATGTAATACTTAAGTTGTAGCCCTGAGTCTTACGAAATATATACTGACATTATTTATTACGTATAGGCATATTGCCGGGGAGTGCCGATCAGACCAATGTCAAGGCAAAACTTGATTTATGAAACCCCAGAAATAGATTTACATGCGTAGACTTCGCTGTAATTGTTACTCTAAGAATCTTTTTATACTGTTTGTAATGTTTATGCTGTTTACAAGTTCGTATCTATATTTTTCTTGGAAACAACTTGTCTTAATCCTAGACAGAGACGATAAACGAAATAGAACACCGAAGCTAAAGTGTAAGACATGCAACTGTTTTTAAATTAGTTTCTCAAGGCGAAATATAACCCCGAGCAAAATAAAAGAGTAATGCTTTGTAAACAACACTTAATATTAGCTCGCGGAACAAAAGCTGTAGGGAAATGGTACGAAGTGTGTGAACCCAACGGCGCTGTTTGTACCAGTTGTTAGCAATCTAACAAAGGCTGATAAGTTTCGGATATCGTTGAATAATTTAACGGTAACAATTGGTGTTGGGGCACGGGCGGCGCTGGCCGAGGGCCCAATCCACCAAACCTCTATTTTATATAGGTATCTCACGCGATGTTACTGCGGGGATGACACCTTCGGCTGATTTATTTTTTACCGAGAGGCTCATTTTTTATATGTTATAAACTAGTGCTGGACTGCTATCCCGCTTAGTAGCAGTAAGCAGTGATGCAATTCGTTGATGGTTAAACTCATCAGTTTATTATAAGGCTAATCACTCTAACCTTGAAGACACTTCAATTATAATCTGACAAGAAGACCGCTGCAGTCTAATAGGGTAGTTGACTAAAAAAAAAAACGAATTAGTCCGTCAGTCAGACTTCAAAAAAAAAAAAAGAATACTAGACACGTAAGATAAGATAATTTTATTTGTAAAAATGAAGACGATACAGTGAGTTAAAAACTCGTGTGACGTCACTGCTTTGAAGTCACCAACCACCTCTCCTGATCTTTGATGCCTTTTATATTTGTCAATCTTTATTAACAAAATATACGTATCCAATATTTTTTTATAATCTGAATGACTAGACTAAATAGTATCAATATTTTTTTTACACAGGAAACATACCTATTATTCCAGTCCCTTCATGTACGCGGTGAAAAAGCAGAGGCGTAACGATTCGTCCGGATCGTAGTGATGTCAACTATATGAGGCTGGATACTTGCCGTACAATGGCTTGTTCGATGATGCAATGGTTTCAAGACCAACTTTCATGTGTCACTAAATTTTGTGATCGAAATGTAAACGCAGAATACAGTGACATTAATCTGTCAGCTATTGAGCAAGCCCTCATACAATTATTGGTAATGGACACATTATTTAAAAAAAACCAAAGAAGCTAAATATTTCTTAATAAAATTACAATTGATACTGCTATTTTTATTTTCGCATAGGGTATTTGACTAAAAAAACTAACTGGTCCGTCATTCAGATTATAGAAAAATAATGGATATGTATGTTTTGTTTTATGAAATCAATAAAGATTGACAAATATAAAAGGCATCAAAGAACAGGAGTGGTGGCTGGTGACGTCACTGCTCGCTAAAAAGAATAGCGTCCAGTGACGTCACATGACTTTTCCATGCACTGTGTCGTCTTCATTTTTGGTTTAAATGAAAAAAGAAAAAAATATGTGTCTAGTATTCTTTGGAAATCTCACTGACGGACTAATTAGTTTTTTTTTTAGTCAAATACCCTATTGTCTAGTATAAATGCATTCAACTAATATTAGCAAACATTTTGCATTTATGCCGAAAACAATGTTGAAACTTGACTGCAAACTCGGCGAAAAATAACCAACTAGGCCTAAGAAAAAGGAAATTCAAACATTCAGGAATGTATTAGCGTGCATTGTAGCAAAATTTTTGGAAAGAATGGAGTTGTTGCCATATCCTTGCGTAGCACGCTACGAACCGTAGGCCAGTACTCATCAGTAACCAGCTATGGCCCGTTCGCGACTTATCTAAGTAAGTCATGTAAGTTCAGATCACGCAACGCGATTCATTCACCTCGAAGCCGTAAAAATCCAAAGAATTCTTTTCGTAATAAAGTTGAGTGATATTTCAATACTAGTTTTTCTTTATTTTGTTGTTTGAAGTTCAATGATATAGACTGTCATGGGAAAATTTATACGATTTATGACCAAAGTATCATAACATAACGTTACGCCTGTATTTAATTAAATATGTGTACTAAAGGCTTAACTTTAGTACACCCACATCTTGCCTTTTTAGTGAAGTCCCATATAAGAGACGGTATCTGATAACATCAGCCGTGCAAAAGCCAGACTTGAGACATACGAGCTGCTAACAAAAAAAAAAAAAAAATGTATGGAATAAATCAAATTTCGTTTTAACCTTTATACGGTCTTCGGGTCAATTTAGACCCATTTTAGGAAAGAAACTAAGTTTTCTCTTTTAATATATTTATTTAACACTTGATATTTAATGACTTTTTCTGAAGTTTTGAGATAAATTTAAATATTTGATTGTTTTATAAAATTATGTTGTAATATTTAATTTACAATTTTTTATACTCTTATGGTCCTCGGGTCAAAATTGACCATACGTATTAAAAGATTGTAGTTCCTCTGAATTATGTGTTTACGAACAGAACCCTTATCTGTCACTTTTGTTATTGGATTACCCTCCATTTTGTTGTTATACTGCTGAAGCAGTATCATAGTTTTGAGTACACAGAACGTAACTGAGAGCTTTTTGAACGAAGTATCCGATGAAGAAGAACCGTGTTCAGAGTTGGGGGATCATGTGGAGAATGCTGCTTCTTCAAGCTAGTTTTAGTGAGATTATAAGTACATTTGATCCTTCTGAAAGAATGACATCAAAGAATGGCCAAATAACTTTTTCCAAAAAACCGCTTGGAAGCAGTCAAGGAAGAGACGCTAAGGAAAATATCATCAACACGATGCCAGGATTGACTAGATTCTAGATTCAGGATTCTTCTTCAAGAGTCACAGAAGAAGAAAGATCAAGTTTTGAATTATTTTTACGCCTACATTGATACACACTATTTTGTATTACACAAGTATCCTCAATATTTGAAGACATGTATTTGATAAAGAATGGACTGATATTGATAATACGGATTTATTTGCATTCATAGGTTTACTCCTGTCAGCTGGTGTTTTTCGATCAAATAACGAAAGTACTTACTGAAAGTTTATGGGATTCTAAAAAAGGTAGACCTATATTCGGAGCAACTATGTCACAAAAATCATTCAACAAAATATCAAGAGTATAAGGTTTGATAAAATAGACTAACTCGAAGTGGACGGCGACTATCGGAATATTTTGCTCCCATTCGTTAGCTGTGGAATCAGTGGATTGAGGTATTACCGAAGATTTATAATCCTTCCGAAAATGTGACAGTAGAAGAACAATTAGTCGCATTCAGGGGAAATGCCCATTCCGACAATATATGCCATCAAAACTGGCAAAACATGGCATAAAGTTTTGGGTGCTATGTGATTCTGCTACAACTTATGTTTGGAATATTTAACCCTTTGAAAACTTTTCCTCGAGCACCATTTTCACTAGAAATTGCAAAAAATATACGCGATTCAATGCAAGACGATCCACAGCCATCATCTTCAGTCCAGTCTGAAAACAATAAGGGAAAACAACGACCAAGAGAAGTAGATGCCAATTATGTCCAAAAACAGATAATAAAACGGGATTAGTTTGCCTTACGTGCAAAAAGTTTATATGTAAAAAGCACTCTAAAACTATTACTCTATGTACTAAATGTGATAAGTAATAATTACTTTATGTTTTGGATATAATAATAGGTTTTGTTATTATTTCACAAAATTTGTTCTATCTATGTTCATTACTTGATATTAATAAAAACTTACTAAAACTAACAGTTCTTTTTTAAATAAAAAGTTATTTATATTAAATTATAAACATCAATGATATTACTTATGCAATTATTGAGTGTAAATTAAGACAACATGGCACTGGGTCAAATAAGACCCAAAGCCCGTTTACGTCGGTAACTTTGAAGAACGTATGAAGGTTAAAATAATCCATACTTATATTATTAAAGCGAAAGTCACGCTGTCTCGCTTTCACGCTAAAACGGCTATAATTTGGCACACAGATAGACCTTGACTCGGGTGAAGGCAACTTTTCATCCCATATCATAGACGAGTCGCGTGCAAGAGTTGGTAATAAATCATTTATTTTCGGACAACTATTTTGTTACTTCAACTAAAAGTATTGTTAAAAACTTAAAGCTAAAGATTAAATTATGTCGGAGGAGGTACCTCTCAGTCGCTACAGCCTTGAAGGACCGGGAAATTTTATCCGACTCGGGAAATTTTACCCGAAATTTTATCAAACTTACACACTGCACCAACGAGACAGGTATACCAAAAATATGACTAGAAAAGCACAACATCAAATAGAAAATTATATAGAATTTTCCGTATAATGGATTTCCCATTTTCGAGATTCATTTACGCTAGTAAAATTTATAGTAAACAACTAATACAAAATCTTTTTAATGTCTGAAAATATAATATTTGGATTGATGTCAACTTTTAATTTCCACTCCAGCCGCTTTGACTGTTCCCGTATTTTATTTACGATGATGTCACATGTATAATGGGAACAACTTTTTTCTTTACATCATCTGTCACTTGTGTGTAATTATTATAAGTTGTCGTAAAATAGAGTCGTAGACCTTGGGAACCCTACACGATTACAAAATATGAAAGATTTTGTTTGTACATATTACTAGCTGTTGGCCAAGACTGCCTCCGCGTTTTTTTTTTGGTATTATGAACGCAATTAAGAAGTTTGATATCATATTTTTGGGTAACTTGAACCGTTTTTCAACATTTTCTACTTAGTTTTTGCTCCTATTGGTCGCAGAATGATGAAAACAAAAGGAAAGAAGGAAGACTATAGGCTTTAGAAATAGCCTATAGTCTTCCTTGATACATGGACTATCCAAACAGAACATTTTTTCTCTCGAACCAGTAGATAAGGAGATAAGTGCGTTCAAACAAACAAACTTAGTTTTATAACATTAGTATACACTGTTATAACAGCAGTGGCGGCTGAATTGGGTTATATCCTAAAAATAATTTAATGTCATTCAGATAGATTTATAAAAAATATTGAACACGTATTTTTTATTTATTCTTTCATTCAAATACTTAGGAAGATATATTGATTTGAAATGTCACATGACGTCACGCCGTGGCACAAAATATACCACGGCGCGGCGGCGCGGCGTGACGTAATTAGCCCCACTCTGTAACTTTAATACGCTATATTTCAGTAGTTTTTGGTAATTTCGACAAAATAAAAAATACGGGTCTTAATTTTTTTTATTATCTGTATGACTGACTAATTATTTTTTTGATTTTCATACCTTGGATCCATCTCTATTCTCATCTGTTCTGAGATTTTTATAAGAAGATAACTACTGGTTTTAGATCGATTTTGGCACGAGATTTTCTATAAAAAAAAGGACTAAGTTCTTTAGTAAAATGGGAGTTTAGCAGTGAATGGTTGTAATACTATTATATACAATGTGTAACTAAATTATTTCACTTTATGAGAATACTTTGTTCAGAACAATGTACTGAATATTTAATTAATCTTTATTTATTTACTGAATGAATGCTGCTTTTTAGGAGGGGACTACCGTCTTATGTAATTTAACGTTCGAAAACTGCTGATTCTCAGTCATGCTTCGGTGTACAATCAAATAAAAAAAAACATCTACTACAAATACCAACTACGATTGACCTTTAATCGTATGCAGCTGTGTGCGTGTTAAGGTTTCAAATGTGGCCACAATTTTCACTTACACTCATATAACTTTAGTAAAGAAATAATATTTTTACATTAAAAACCCGACGACGGAACTTGTATTAGGCTTTGGGCTGGCAGACATTTGCGTACTCATGTTCAATTCACCAATTAATTTACTAACACAGGATTAATTCATACTAACACTATACGGATCTACTGGTGTGAAATAAAAGTTTGAATTTGAAAAATATATTTTTTTTTAAAATTATAAACTGGTGCTTGACCACATTCCCGACTGATAGTAAGCAGGGGTGCAATAGCGATGTATCCAAGGTATGAAAATCAAAAAAATAATTAGCCCGTCTAAAAAACAAAATAAAAATTTAAAAAATATTAAGACCCGTATTTTTTATTTTGTCGTAATTACCAAAAACTACTGAGATATAGCGTATTAAAGTTACGGAGTGGAGGCTATACGTCACGCCGTACTATATTTTGTACCACGGCGTGACGTCATGGGACATTTCAAATCAATATGTCTTCCTAAGTATTTGAATGAAAGAAAAAATAAAAAATACGTGTTCAATATTTTTAATAAATCTATCTGATGGACATTAAATTATTTTTTAGGATACAAGCCAATTGTTGATGGTAAAGCGCACTAATTTATAAAGATCCTATTCTCTGTAGCCTTGAAGACACTTAAATTGTAGTCCGACGGAAACACCGCCGCTGGCAAATTGTTCCAGTCCCTTGATGTACGCGGTATAAAAGATGACGCAAAACGCTTCGTTCGGATCGTTGTGGTGTCAACAACGTAAGGGTGGAAACTCGCCATACGACGGGTCGTCCGTTGATGGAACGGAGATGGGGGGGGAATTACCAGCTTTTACTCTTGTAAGTTTCGATACCGCAGCATTATCGTAATAAAAAGTATCCTATGTGGTATTCCTGGTTATAAACTATATGTGTGCTAAATTTCATCCAAATCCGTTCAGTGGTTTTTGCGTGAAAGTAACAAACATCCATCCGTCCACGCGAAAATACCACAACATACATCCATCCTCATAAACTACATAAACAGACTTCCGTCCACGCGAAAATACCACAACATACATCCATCCTCATAAACTACATAAACATACATCCTTACAAATTTTCGCATTAGTAGGAAGTTGGATGTATTTATGATTTTAGGTGTTATAGTACTCGTATCTAAATGTTCGGTGGTGTCATAATCTGGGAAAACTATAAGTTTATTTAAGTATTTTTCATAAGTACCAAAAGACAACCTTGTGCGCCTTCTTTGTAGCTTTTTTTTTTTAATAGTTATAAACTAGCGCTTGACCGCAATCGGTAAGCTGTGATGCGATCATTGATGGTAAAGCGCGCTAGTTTATTAAGAGCCTATTAGAAAAACTAACCAAATAGGAAGGAAGATGGCAGTTGAGCGAGGTGATGCAATGTTAAACCCAGCAATACGACCAACGATGCTGCGCCAAAGGGAGATTGATCTGAAGACCCTCCACGACCAAACTCCCAACACAACAACATTAGGCGCATCGTACCCGGCATACATCGCAACACAACTGCTTAGACCCGTCCTCCGTACGGCTTCACCAGACATCATGCCGGAACACGACAAATCGCTTGGCGGCAAGGCTTTGCCTGGTGGATGGTAACTTCTGCCGGCGGGGGATGTTATGGCTTACCACCGAGAAAAGGTGAGCCGAGCTGCTCTAACAAAGGTGGACCAAAGAGGCTTCATTTATGTAAGCTCAACGCGACCGCTCTGAATACCTAATATGTAAGAAGGTGATCAGGTCGCTTCGAATTCCTTCCAGATAAAATAAATCGTAACAATAATCTTTGACCTTTAACTTCAACACGAAGACTCAACAATAATTAAGTTCACCCTTTTCCTATCTTTCACTAAAATCAGTTTTGACGAGCCGCTTTCTCGCTACCGCTTTGAAAAATGAAAGTTCTCGCGACCCATTTCGTAAATCATCGAGATATGTAGGTATATGTCAAAGCTAATGGTGTAGCCGTACCAGTTACAAGTTTGTGTCTATCAAGCAATTTTTATAGAAAAATTAGGCCAATACGTAATCCTTTTATCACTTTAATGAACATTGGAAAGGGCTATTGACGTGTAAAGAGAAACAAAGTTAAAGTGTTTTCGTATAACTTAAAGCTATGAACGCTTTGTTGTCACGCAAATAAAAGTTTGAATTTCGACTTTAATTTTGTTTATGACTTCCGTCCTCATCAAAAGTTTTATTAAAAAAAACAATAGAAGTAGTGTTTCATTTAGGAATCTTTCTAGAAATTTCGTTTGACCTGTGTTGCTGTCCAAATTTAAAGTTCATTTTTGGGAATCAATAGAGACGTCTGTGGAAATTGCCAGTCCGTAGTGACTAGGTCACTAGTTTAGGCTTGAGTTTTAATCTTGATTGTCCGTAGCCCAATAATTTATTTAAATGGATCCATAAGCCGCCATAACATTTCGGGCGTCTATGAGAGTTTCAATAATGAAAGTAACGTATAATTTATCGTGTTTTTAATAATGTGTAAACAAAAATACGTTAGGCGTGAATCTATATTTATAGAATGAGATATGGAGATTTGTTCCAGCTATAGTGTTATGACTACGAGAAAGAATAATATACAATCCAATAATATAATGTAGCATTTTCCTCTATCATTATTCAAAACTGCCTTGATTATGAAATATGTATTATCTCATTCAAGATGTCGTATTTTTGACATACAAATTAGTGAATCTTTTGTCTTCTTCATCTTTCTTTTTAACTTTTTTGTTCATCCATTACCGAGTGTGCCTCAATTATCACTTTTGTGTTCTTTTTGTACGTATTAGCGAGAGATGCCGTCAAACCCTATATTGGCAGTTTGCCAAAATGCAGTTTCATGTGGGTATATGTACAATGAGTAAATGAAATAAGTGTGCAGGTAGGTATAGACAGTTTTTTTAAGAGATAATGCTTTCACTGAGCCGTATTTTGCATTGCTCGAGGGCATGTCTTCTGCAAGTATTTGTGTAACTATTAATGACAACAATTGCTTTTAATTTGCATATATGTAAATTGCCTTAACAGCTCACATACATACCTAACTATTTTGCTGTCTATACTACTGTTGGCCAAAACAATATTAATTCTGAATGGAATCGTATAGTACTTCACATATGTACCTAGTAGGTAATGTATGAGCGCGTATAGTTGAGTCTAGACAGACGGATTACATATAAAATGATCGATTCCAGTACGATTATTTTACAACTTATTTACACTAGATACTGACGTAGTAGAGCAATGTCATATACATGCAGTGGAAAGTGTATAAAGAGCTCCAGAAATTAGCATACAAAGTGAAAACAGTAAGCTAGAAGAACATGGCAATATAAATAGAACTTTTGAACTACTGGTCGGAATTAAAATCAGGAAGTTGAGTCGATATTCAAATGATATGCATCGATTCTATCTAAAGGACATGTAGCAATCTATAGTACGTGTATGGAAATTTCCATTCCATGAGAACTTTAATCAAAGTGCATAATATTGCCAACGATGACAATAAACCGCATATTCATTTTTTAATTGAAATCTCGACTATAACATTGCCAACGATGACAATAAACCGCATATTCATTTTTTAATTGAAATCTCGACTACCTAGGTATAAATAAAGGGCCATATGTATTAAGGTTCTTTAGAGCTATCCAAACAATGATTACAAATCATTTTCATACGAACTTCTGAAAAGTTTCAGATTTGTATTTAGAAATTTCCAACTAACGCACCCTTACGTATTTTTTTGTCTTTTCATGTCGCCTGGCGGACTAGCTCTTTTATGAATCGAGCAAGTCCAGATGTCTGTTCACTTTATTTTGAAGGCTGACCGATTACACGTGGAAGGGCACACAGCTGGCAGAAATTTCCACACTTTTGCCGTGCATGTAATAAATGTGATGGAAAGGGGAAGGAAAGATATTTGTCATAATATTTACGGGTAATGAGTTTTTAGTATTGCCATTATAGTGAGCTATGCGAGGTCCCATTTGGAGTCATTGAGCGTGACCGTTATTTGGTGTAGCGAGGGTGTAGATATAGGTAACTAAGTAAAATATGTGATTTATTCAAACTTTATATAACCATATATAACATAAAATATGCATTTATAAATATAGCGGAAACCTTGAAAATAGTGACCGGGAAGCCAATAAAGTAACAATTTATTATCAGAGGTGAAATTTACATGTCCTGCAGAATGAATTCAGGGTAAGTTGAGTTGGCTGATAAGTATCGTCAAGTTTAAAGAGTATCGTGTCAATGAATCGTTTCATATGAATTTATATTATCTTGATATTGAATTTGGATTCGAAATAGGGAATTTTTATGAAGGTATATCTGTTTTCATTGATCCAATGTCTATGAAATTGCTCATTGTCCTAGTTGGCGATTCGGTTGTCGCTCTTATGCTTCAATTCGTGGATCAGGCAGTGTCTTATTTGATTTTTATGTCAGAAAATAGTATAAGGGCCTACTTACGTTGCTGTCTAGAAATTGGAACTGTTCCATTTTCGGCAAAAGATCTTGCTCGACATTATCTCCGTCCCCGGAGAAATGTACAAAGTGGAATTTCAGCCTGTCCTTAAATATCATCTATTTCGGTATAGTAATGAATTTTATCCCTTTTACAGTAAAGGTGTCGAATATTATATGTTCGCAATAATATAATTACTTTACTATGTTAATTGTAATGGATAATCTGCGACCCCGCATTCCCTATACGGGAGTCGCAGATTGTTCCTGCGACCCAATGTTAATTCGGTGCTTAATCGTCCAATTTAATATGCCACCGCTTTGCATGAGTGAACCGATATACCACAAGGTCAAAGAAAACTGGGAGAGATGCGCCATTAAGGGCTATGGCTGCAAAAGTGGAGAGACCGTGGAAATCGCAAAACATATTTCCATTTTTCGTTCTGCTGATTTTCAAGCCAACATTCTCCACCTACTGTTGCAATTTCTCCAATCTGCTCTGAATCTTTAAAATGTCCGACTTTACGTCGGACATTCAGAAGATATCCCTCGGTAAGAATGTTTGTCACTTTTGGATTTCTGGCTACTACGGGTAGTCACGTCGATGTCCATGATCTATAAATGGAAGCACGGACAAATGGCTTAACTTACTTTTCGAAAGGCCTCGATATGTAATGGATGATCACCCGTCCACGAACCGAACACGACAAACGTAGCTTATCCTTCAATCGACCTTTGTGTCGTTATTGTTTAACCACAACCCCCTAAAGGATAAAGGAAGCTATTTTCTGAGACGTTCGTAATTATTATTGTCACTTGAATTATGTTCAACCTGTGAAAGTATCAGATCTGGAAACCATTTTATTTTATCTTCTTTGCCATACATGGTCAGAATGTATGTGAGTACACAAGTTATAAATATTTTTTCGTCTTTTTATTACATTCATACGTAGATTGTCGCATTTTTATGAACAATATCAACGTATAATGCAGTTTTTATAAGCAATAAAAACGTTTACATCAACTTTATGTGTATTAAATTGAGACGAGAAGTATGTTTAGCAAATTGTATAAATAAAGACTGTTCGGCTGGTTTTATACGACGGGCGCTTTGCAATTTTTACCTTTTTTTGCGGAGAGTGAAAATCAGTTAATGTCGTGGATAGAATTATGTACCTGTTGATTATGAGATAGCGTTATAAAGTGTTAACTAAAATTCAATATCTTATCATCATTATCAACCTTTTATCGTCCCACTGCTGGGCACAGATCTCCTCTCATACAGAGAAGGATTGAGCGTAATCACGACGCTTGCTCAATGCGGGTAGGCGATTTCAGACTTAAAGTCCAGGTTTCCTCAAGATGATTTTCCGTCACCTTCAGTCATTGGTATCCAAGATATACTTAGAAAGTACATATAACTTTAGAAAAGTTACATTGGTACTTGCCTGACCTGGAATCGAACCCGCGCACTCATACTTGAGAGGCTGGTGTTTTAACGAATAGGCCACCACGACAATCAAAGTACTTTACTGAACACATCTTATCAGTCGCTTGTAAAGTGGTACCAATGGCTCATTTTCATTTGTCTCTCAAAAAACTTTCCATAGACAGTCAGTCTCTTAAAGGAAGATGTGAAAACTACCTTGCTCCATCTATACATACTAGATTGTCAACAACTAAAACTAATTAAATGCAGCCTAGCGACATTAACGGCCGATGGGTTCTGTAAAAAGATTGCATTCCTTACCTAGAGTCGAAATAAACTCCACTAAAAGTGAGGCTCGGCTATTAATTAAGTTAGCTGGCGAGTGTTGTAACTCTGTGTTCCAGACACTTGGTATTGATTGGGGACCGAAATAGCCTTATTTTCAAGTTGGTTATAGGCGAGTCCGAATATTTTTGATCACATTATTAAGCACCTACCTTCTGGTTATCTATTTATTATGAAACATGTAATACGTATGCAGACACCTACTGCGGCGGTTTTGAAAATGGATTCAATTTAAGAGGAATACATCACTATCACTACGTATTATAAAACAAAGTCAGTTTCTCTTTCCCTATGTCCCATTGTATGATTCAATCTTTAAAACTACGCAACGGATTTTGATGCGGTTACTTTTAATAGATACAGTGATTAAAGAGGAAGGTATAACATACATTAAATTGGGGAGAAATAGTATTATTTTTGAGGTTTCTAATGTGATGTCGTAAATAATTACATTTCTCCGCGTTTGTAGTGAAAAGCAGGTTGAACCCTAGGTCATTTATAAAAATATTGCACAGATTTGAAAGGTCTACAAAAAAGTCCGCGATGGTATACGTCTACCTCTTATGGATATCCCACAATATTTTTTTTTGTCATTTACTTTTACGACAAACACAGGCTAATTTTCGAAGCGATTTTAACCAATACAGCATTAATGCTTATCCAATTTAATACCTTAAATACATTGTTGATTTAATATACATCCATATCGCCCTACACAGCATATGATTTAAATGAATATTTTCGAAGATATTACAGATTTAAAAATTGCGGGGCGTCGCGTTTACTGTACCGACCGGCCGGGGTGGGGCGGGAGCAGCAGGCCGCTATGCTTTTATACAACGTTCACAGTTTTTCTATAGTGTATTTAGTATCAGCATTGCACCCGTGCGAAACCGGGAAGGACCGCCCCGGGCGGGTCGCTAGGTAATTATAAAACTGTCCACGGGAGTAACATTTATTACCTACCAGCGATTAACATTTTATCCCAGCCTTAAATGCGTTCTGGGAAAAGTTTACGAGAGTAATAAAAATATGAAGTCTTTACATGACTCGTAGAATTTGTTTGACTAGAATCAGGTAGCGTCGTGCTTGTCTGTGGGTGCCCTAGGGTTAACCCCGCACTACGTAGCTAGGACTACGATTGAATGTACGAGGGGGCCAATCTAGCGACGGTGTCCAAGATTGCGTCCGGTCGTGGGACTTTTCTTTGATGGCGTCTTACCGTGTGACGTAAGCCGCGTGTTGATCTTCGCGGTGATGGCGCGCGCCGCCTCAGTCGAGTCAGGCGCTCGCTGCTGGTGCAACCGCAGTCGCTCGAACAGACAGTCAGCCGCTGCCTCGTCCGCCATGCGAAACGCTGCAGCAACACATTAAAATATTTAGAATGAAGAATGAATGAGCCTTGGTTGGACTCCTTAATTTACAAAGTCTTTAACACGACGAACCTGGGGTCGTCGGCGGCTTTACTAGATAAGAGAGCTATGCTTATGAATAATATGGATATATCCAAGGTATGAAAATCTTAAGTCTTATGTCGTATTTTTTATTTTGTCGAAATTTCCAAAAACTACTGAGATATAGCGTATTAAAGTTACGGAGTGGGGGCTAATTACGTCACGCCGTGGTATATTTTGTACCACGGCGTGACTTCATGCGACATCTATATCTCCCTAAGTATTTGAATGAAAGAAAAAATAAAAGATACGTGTTCAATATTTTTTATAAATCTATCTGATCGACATTAAATTATTTTTTAGGATACAACCCAATTATCAGACTACAAAGTTTTTTAATGCTAGGACACAAGACTTCTTGCTGTTGGAGGGAGATTGGGCTATTAGAATCCTCTACGCGGCATCCAGTACGGGTTGTTGGCTGCCAAATAAAAAAATATGGCCACACACAAGCAACAAACACGCCGAAAATACTTCACGCGTTTTTATGTAGTGGTCAAGTTATAGCTTCAAACTGTATACAGTATTGATTAAAAGTAGGTACCTACCGTGAACCATTTTTTATTACTGGAGTAAATCTTTTTTTATAACCCTTAATTTACTATTATATAGAACCAGCAGGGTAATAGGGTAATTGCGTAACATAGTATCATTAGCAATGGGTTTCATTTTGACAGGTCACAACATTCATTGCGTTATATAAGTTGTTGAGCAGACACATTTTTCTAACAGATGGAGCAA
The DNA here is from genome assembly GCA_037179545.1 of Sesamia inferens. NCBI lineage: Eukaryota > Metazoa > Arthropoda > Insecta > Lepidoptera > Noctuidae > Sesamia > Sesamia inferens. Next base: position 21,298,138 of record CM073923.1, read on the forward strand.
TGGATTAGCAATTGATTTAAAAATGATTCCAATTGACAGTAATGGTGTCTTACGTAATTAGGGTGCAGGTTCATGATAATTAATTTCAATGTAACCGAAAGACTAATTAGGAATATAAGTTTAATTTAATTTTTGTGTGTGCAAGCAATTTCAACACTTTGAAGCAGTTCTACCAAATGGTGGCAGAAAAGCATAATAATTCTTCGATTTTGTTAGAAGTTTGCAGCAGCTGTGAAGAGTTCTTGACTAACCAACTTTTTATCATCTTTGTGTACCGTGTTTTAGGCATATAAATATATTACCTATTATTATATTACCTACCTTGGTGAATTAGAACCCTTACAATATATTTTTTATCATAAGGATGTCGTAAAACACTTGAATGAAAGCCAAACTGTTTTCATAAACATATTAAAAGTTGGAGCACAGGTCTGCAGCTGATGCGTACTTTGAACTCCTTTTAGTCAGGGTAACGAGCGAATTAAAGCATATTGAACTTTATGAATCGATTTAGGGTAGGGTAGCGTTACAAAATGCACTGAACTGGTTTTTACGATGTTGAAATAGGGAGGGGGCGGTCAGACAATCGTAGACTGCAGGTTGATGAATTTGTTATAGCTTCTGTTGACTAGAAGTATTTAGATATTTGTATATCACATAAACATGTACTTGTACATACATCTAAATACTTCTATTCAACACCGTGGAATGAGAAAAATCTCATGAGGAAAGTCTGAGTATGAATTTAGATTAGCTATAGGTACGAATGGGGAAGCCAGCAGAAACAATGGATGATCTGTGTGAATGTTGATTTGGTTAGAAATATGAAGGATATAGAATTACCAATATGAAGCCCAATAGAGAAGTATGATAGAGAAAAATATGTTGCACTGAATTGATATCATCATCAACCTTTTTTTATCGTCCCACTGCTGGGCACAGGTCTCCTCTCATACAGAGAAGGAGACATTTGCATTTGATTTCTTGCATTTGATTTCTGAATTGATATAAGAGTACAAAAATGATAATGATGTAGGTACTATGTCGTCCCAATCAACCCTTCATTTATTTATGAAAACATCTAGTCAAATCAAGTTTATTACTTGGTAAGAGTAGGTATTCAAGCTGTAAGTTGTTTATAATGCATGTATGTGGCCTCAAAAGACTAGTGTGATGTTGTAGGCAAGTGCTACTCATGCTGTCAAGTTGATAAATACAATGCAAGTAGCCCAAGGTCGTTCCGGGGCTTCTGAATCCAGATGGTAGGTAAAGTAGTAGAATGTTGGAGAGTTTTAGAAGCGAGATGAAAACATAAAAATGGAGGTAACACGTGTGTATATTAACAGCTCATAAGTGCAATTCATCGTTAATTAAATCATTAGAGTATTCTCACATATAACTCGGTCGGTTCTCGTAAAGTATTCAATACACCGCTAGAATGGCCAGAGGAATTTACTTCGATTCAAATGTGTTATTGCGATCGGATGCGAGGGCGCAGTGCATTAAGCGTGAATAAACAAATTGGGGACAAAATGAGCACACCCATGATTTTATGTATTGGTTGCCAACTCAACACGAGTATTTTGAAGAAAATGCTAAAGAGTTATGTTACAGTTTGCAATAAAATAAAGAGCAAGTTTGGAGTAAAGGTGTCTTTATTTTTTATTAAAATTAGGTATTGTAGCAATTACTCTAGATTACGCTTTTCAAAATGGAGTCAATACAAGACGTGTTAGTAAAACACGTTCTACAAACTTCTGTTTTAATAAACATGATTTAAAAACTGTAGCGAATGTTTGGCACACGTTTGCATCAGCATGTTTTTTATGTTACACTGTTAATCACTGGCTTTTGTTTCAAATGATTTACTGTTCTTAGTAACGTGTGAACACAGTTACTTTGTTTCGACGAGCAATTAGGAACAATCTTCAACTAAACACACTCAGCCATAACTAAGGTTACATTTATCAAAGTTATATTTACTAATTACCACCTACACGATTCATTTTATAAGTCGTTTAATTGAAATATACGCGTTAAAGAATGGAACTTGAAGAGTGAACAGAAATTCGGCACTATCGTGTATGAAACCTAGACTGAACATCATTGTTATGTTCAGCCTAGGTTACGTTTCGTTTGTGTTGACGTTGTATGAAAACGTAAAGATTGTCCAAATGTTATATTGAGAGATGATTTAATAAAACAATGAAAGCGACTACTACGAACGTACGTGAATGCGTGTTGCCTCTGCTGTTGTCAAATGTGACGTTCTATTTGTAAATAAACAGTGTGTAATGTACGAGCGTCGGGTAATGAGCTGCTCGCTCCGCGGCGGGTGCCGGCCGACTGACAAGCGATCCCGGACGGGAAAGAAAATCGGGGAGGCGCGCGGGGCGGCCGCAGTTCTCACTGGGAAATATTTTTCCTCTACGCACTCATTAATAATAAGCCCCCTTTTGATATCGATGTTAGGCAGTCATTAATATGCCTACTGATAGATTAATAGCATATTTCTTTCCTACATTTAAAAATTAGCATTCTTATAATCACATACTTGGCGACCATTAGTGGACTTGTTTGAGGAGTATTGATCTTGTAACTAATTGAATAGATAATTTATGTAATATCTTATTTACTTTTAAAAATAAGTGGCGTTAGGGCGGTAATTGGACTTAAGCACCAACCTTCAAATAAAATTCCATTACATTACATACATACATAAATAATAACGAGCTTATTTAACTTATTATTAATAACAGTACATTGGTAGACTAATAAATAAAAACCGCACAAGTTGAATAATAGTATAAAAAAATCAATACTCACATTTTCTTTTGGGTTTGGGAATTTCCGGACTTAGGGCAGGAGTATCCGTTGCTGAGTACAAAAAAAAAAAAAATACACGAATATACAAAAACAAATATATTAAAACATGCCCACTACAAGTCAACTGACAATATGTACAATTACGTGCTGTAATTTTGTTCTTACCTGACATTTCTTATTCATTACATTAAACTTTCATGTGAATTATACATCGGTGTTATCTTTTTTGTACTAACATTGCATTTCATTTCTGATTTAAATTATCTTTGAAAGTTTTTGAAGCAAATCGGGATTTTTTGGCAGTTTATAACCTTTAATGTGCCTTTATTTGACTTGAGTGTTTCTTTACCAGCCAGTGTTTGATGAAAAAGTTTATATTACTTATAGAACCAAGTAGGTTACATATTTATTTTTGGTAATATAACGTCAAATTAAGAGGGAACTCTATTGGTTCGTTTTCCATACAAAGGTATTCCACTGTTTTCTTCGTGGATGATGCTTTTAGAGTAATTATTTTTTTCTACAATTTTACGCCGTGATTATACGTGCCACTATCATTTGATTTTATTGGAAACTTAATTAATGAAAGAAATACGATACTTCAAAAGAGCGAAAAATAACCCATTTTTACCGTGATGTTCATATGACTATTAGACAAACGTGATAAGTTTTTGACAAAACTGAAAATAATAGAAGCATAGATATAGATTTCCTCTAAATTTTGATATAAAATTAATTGAGATCTGTCGTGTTTTGAGAAAGAAAACAGAGGAATACGAAACGGCTGTTGGTCAACGTTTTTGTAGGTAAAATCGGTCTGAGCTGCAACTGTCCTTTTCGCACTTTACCTGGAGAGGTTGGCAGCACCGCGACGGCTTCTTCAAATACGTATTTTTCAAATTCCTCGACATTAGAGTCCCCTCTTAAATGTATACAGAGCAATGAAACGCAGTATACTAAATATTAAATTATCCCATCCAGTTCGAAACACAACAGACGGGACGAACAGGAAAGGTTCAGTCATCTTACCAGGACTAACTACGAGTGGGATAGCAAAGTTAAAAAAAAAAAACTGATTGTTTGATGATGATATTTTGAAGCTGATATTTAAGTCATTTACGATTTTTTAAATATTATCTTAAATGTCATCAGCAAAATGTTCCTTACGAAAACATCCTCAGGAGACTACGAGACATTCTAGAATCAAAAAATCGTTGGCATGTGCCATCTACCAACACGTAATGGGCCCACATGGTGGATTACGGCCCACTTCCTCTCACCGAGAGGAAGCTTGTGCCCCAGAAGCGAGAACATTACTGCCAGATTACGATAAAATAGTACTTGCAAATTGCAGCGAAAACATTGCTTTCATATAGGTATAAAGGGTGTATCTGACATCATCATCAATAGAGTTCGCATCAGGGGTCAACGTCATATCACTCATACCTACAAACACGCACGGCGTTACGGTAACCGTACTATATTAAACACTGTTATTTTTGTAACCGCTCATTAACGACATAAATGACTATCATAATTTTGTTAGTGGCATGCGGCGTAGCCTTTTCGCGAAGTTTGTGTTACGATGTCAGTTACACCCTGTGTAATATATGGTACAAGTTTGGTAAGTCAGAAATGTCAGCGAGAGATTACGTTAAGGTCAGTAACAGATGGTAAATGTCAACTTTGATCGATATCTCATATATTTGGAGCATATTCAGTAGCGTCATCGCACCGTCACCGCCGCGCTGAGTACTGCTGCAAGGACGGCCTGCAAGATTTATTAACTCACCTACAAAGTTCCATTATTCGGATCGGAATCGGACAGTTGAAAAACATTTTCGTATTTCACTAAATAAATACATAAAGTGTGTATGAAAGAGAAAAATGAAGAAGTGAAGAGAGAGTGAAGTGTGTATGAATAAGATAAATCCTTACTAATATTATAAATGTGAAAGTGAGTTTGTTTGTTCCGCTTTCACGCCGTAACAGTTAGAAGTCCGGATTAAATAATAGGGTACTTTTATCCTGGATAAATTTGATATTCCCGAGGGAAATCTAAAACACCTGCCAAGCGCGTGTCGGACTCACGCACAAAGGGTTCCGTACCATTGATATATGAAATTAAAGGATTTAAGTTATTTGCATGAAAGATTACGCGGTAATAAGCGGTTTACGATTTACGAGGTATTAAAAAAAAAACTACTTACTAGATCTCGTTCAAAACAATTTTCGTTGGTAGTTTTTATAGTAATGTACATAATATTTCTTTTTTTTAGATTTTTAATTTTCTTATTTTAGAAGTTAGAGGGGGGGGGGGACCAACTTTTTTCCACTTTGGAAGCGTCTGTCACGCAAACTATTCGGTTTACAAAAAAAATATTTTAGAAACCTCGATATCATTTTTGAATACCTATCCATAGATACCCCACCCCACACGTAAGGGTTTGATGAAAAAAAAAAAAAAAAAAATTGAGTTTCAGTTCTAAGTATGGGGAGCCCCCAATATTTATTGTTATTTTTTTTATTTTTGCATCAAAATCTTAATGCAGTTCACAGAATACATCTACCTACCAAGTTTTAACAGTATAGCTCATATAGTTTCGGAAAAAAATGGCTGTGACATACGGACGGATAGACGGACAGACAGACATGATGATTCTATAAGTGTTTCCGTTTCTTGCCATTTGGCTAAGGAACCCTAAAAAAAGCACGATATAACCGAACACTAGGTAATCGAAAGCTAGTACAAACATAATATAATCAACCTATATTGTTCGCACTGTTGGGACTTACCAGAGGAGGCCCTCGATGAGAGGGAGTAGGCTGCAACCCACCACCCTGACCCAGTGTGGCTTCGTAGATGTCACATGTCTTAGAAACTTTTGGCTCTAGGACATGCCGATGCTGGTTTCCTCACGACGTTGTCCTTCAACGTATTGACAAATATAATAAAACTATATAATCAGATGCCTTCGCCTTTCGATTAGCTTGAATATACAGTATGTTAAGAAAACCCTGTCCGACCCATAAGGATAATAAAGGTTAGGTAAACACATGACCAAATATAATATAAAATTTTACGTAATCATCATAGTAGCAATACAAATGAATTTTGAAATAATCTTTTTTTCCCGCGAATTAATTCCAACTTCCCCGAAATTTGGTAATTTTTAAAAAAGTGTCAACACCGGTATTATTATGAGCGAATAGCGATGCGACCACGTGCCGCGTGCCCTGCCGCCTGCCGCCCGCGGAAGGGTTGTTAACGCACGTTTATTAAGTTACCTCTTTTTGCTAAATAATATTTATTTTTTTAGGGGGATTTTTTTTTAAGTTTAGCCCGGTTTTGTATGCATTAGTAGAATCAGTTATCGATACCTAACAACACCTTCACGGGTCGGACAGGGTTTTCTTAACATACTGTATAGGTTGATAATCAAGCTTAGCTACTAGTTTAGCCACGCTAGGATTGTTTATTCGGGGTTCTTCTATGTAAAATTTCATGGATTTCTACTAAAACATTTTATAATACACATAAGAATATTTTAGTGCTCGAATGATTTTGACAGGGTTAATAAACTGTATTTTGCAAAATTGATAAAGATTCCACACACCCGTGCACAAAAAATACCTAGTACTAACGTAGGTATAGCGGTAATAGGGTAGTTGACTAAAAAGAACCTAGTTAGACCGTCAGTCAGATTTAGATCAGATAGACACCTATTTTTTCTTTTTTCATATAAACAAAAACTGAAGACGACACAATGCGTTGAAAACTCGTGTGACGTCACTGCACGCTACACTTTTTAGCGAGCAGTGACGTCACCAGCCACCACTCCTGATCTTTGATACCTTTTATTGATTTGTAATTTTTTATTGATTTGATAAAACAAAATATACGTATCCAATATTTTTTTATAATCTGAATGACGGACTAAATAGAATAATTTTTTTTACCCAGGAAACATCCAGGAACATATTACATTTTAATTTAAAATATAATCTTAGAATAGAATAGAATACTCTTTATTTTGTACACCATATAGATTACAAAAACATAAATATAAAGATTTTACAAAAATATGTAGTTAACGTATAAAATTAGCTTTTATCACAAGGGACTTTTGCCGTCTGAATGATGCAGAGATTGTTGTTGGTAAGCATTGGTGAAATTATTCTATAATTTATATTATACTAGCTTACTAGCTGCGCCACATGGTTTCACCCGCGTTTTTTTTATATGCCCCGCTCCTATTGATCGTAGGGTGATGTTAATTAGCCTAAAGCCTCCCTGGATTAATGGGCTGTCCAACGCAAAAATAATTTTTCAAATCGGACCAGTAGTTCCTGAGATTAGTGTGTTCAAACAAACAAAAAAATAAACTCTTCAGCTTTATATATTAGTAATGTAAAGTAATAGATTTAAACATCGCCCAGCATGGAACTCACAAACGCACCACAAGTCAAAAATCGTTGAAGATGTCCAAAACGACAAATATAATAATTGATATATTAATAGATTGATACTATTTGTTCTAGCGGCAATCGAAATAAGCACTCTAAATGAATTTTATCTGCCCTACACAATGGTTCATGAGATACAGCCCGCTGACAGACAGACGGATGGATGGAGGTGTGGATGGACGGTCGGACGGACGGACAGCGGAGGCTCAGTAGGGTTACATTGGCACGTGACATGTGGCAAACATTGTTTCCGCTTGTAGAACTATAATCACAGATCTGAGATCAACATCATCAGTAACAGGAGAAAACAATTAAAATGGGTATGTTATTACTGTTATAAAAGCGTATTATAATCTATACAAACACAATATCTAATGGTGGTTACACATATGTCGAACCAAACATTTAAGTTGAAACGAACACGTTAACTATACGCAATGTAACATGTAATATAACATAACTAAGTGAAATTGTTCTACTATGTATTGTTTCATCCTTAGCACCTATAATGCTTAAATACAAGTTTTGGAATATTGTGTTTACCTAGGACATACTGTCCATTTAGGTAGGTTCAATTTGGACAAAGAGGTCAAACTCAAAGCTTATCTTATCGTTTCGTTTACCAGTGTCTAAGGACTAAAGCCTTAGAGCAGAGGCCCAGATGACACATGCCAGTGAAATGTGGTCGCTCACAATGGGCGGCATTATATGGCTGAAAGTCACGCAAAAGGCGATAGATAGAGAGGGCTCGTTTGGAGTTTCAATACGTGATGGAATCAGAATTAAAGAGATCCTTATGATAACTGAGGCAACCGACAAAGTTCAAAAATTACCAAACTTTACATGGTAGTGGCCAAAGGAGATAGCACGGGTGATGATGGCGAAAGATTCTAGAGTGGTAGGCGCGTACGGAAAACAGCCGTTGGAAGGCCTGTGGAATAAGAGGAACCGATGAACTAATGGAAATCGTAGGAATTTGTTGGTTAATTCTTAAATCACAAAATCGTTTGAAGTTATTCGATGTTCGTATTAGAGTGTGTTACATCTCTAGTTACGTTTCTCATATGTGTACCCACCATACTCTCTTTAACATAATCTATCTAATAACAATGATAGAAAACAATTGAAACATTATTTTGTATTGATATTACTTCATCAATAAGCGTATATTACGTCTGGTTAAGAAGACAAATTAGTATTTGCACAGTTCTGTCATCACAGCATTGTTTTAGTGAACAGGAACGCGAGTTAACGATACCTATATATATTAAAGTGTCTAGAAAATTCTGTTAATTATAATGCCGTTATTCCAGAGTTTGGTTGCACCTTTATTCTATGTGTTTGCAGTTGTTTTATGTGTATCTTCTCCTACAGTCGCTATGTCCACTAAAGTAAAAGCAATCACAGGGGTTTTAAAGGTTTGATTTTTCTTAACAACACGTTTTTGAAATATTTTACTAATAACAACAGATCCCCTAAAAATATTGATCATCTAATTAGTCACACCTTTTTAAATGCATGAACGTCCAAATATATTTTTTTTGCGTTTCTAACGATGCTCACTTTTTTTATGAAATAGAGTATTTTTTTGTCTTTTTTTTTATTTAATAATTATAAACTAGCACTTGACCGCATTCCCGCCTGATGGTAAGCAGTGATGCGATCGTTGATGGTAAAGCGCGATAGTTTATTAAGAGCCTATTCACTCAGAAAAACTGAGCGAATAGGAAGGAAGACATGCGTTGAGCGAGGTGATGCAATGTTAAACCCAACAACACGACCAACGATGCTGCGCCAAAGGGAAATTGATCTGAAGACCCTCCACGATCAAACTCCCAACACAACAACATTAGGCGCATTGTACCCGGCACACATCGCAACACAACTGCTCAGACCTGTCCTCCGAACGGCTTCACCAGACATCATGCCCGAACACGACAAATCGCTTGGCGGCAAGGCTTTGTCTGGTGGGTGGTAACTTCTGCCGGCGGCCGATGTTATGGCCTACCACCGAGAAAAAGAGTCTTTCTAACGTTTTCTTAAAATTGGTCGATGTGATTAACTGAGCTACGTTGAAGTTCATCATAGTGATCCTTACTAATATGTTTGTTTGTTCCGCTTTCACGCCGTAACTGTTGAACCGATTGCTTTGAAATTTTGCAGACTTAAAGTTCGAAGTCCGATTAAAAATTTGATATTTCGGAGGGAAATCTAAAAAGCGCGATACAACCGAATTCCACGTGGACGGACAGGTAGTATTGTATATATATTATTTAAATATATAAACCAGTACTTGAGCACAATCCCGCCTGATGGTAAGTAGTGATGCAATTGTTGATGATAAAACGCGCTAGTTTAATAAAATGCCGTGCGTAAATGCCGTGGATGGCGGGATCGTTTTGATAAGAGTTGCTCATTTGATTTACCACTACTACAGTGGGGCAAACGCTGTGACGTTATTTTGTAATAGCGGCACGTGGAAAGAGTCGCTTTGGAAAGCGGGGATTGTCGAACGGTCACTTCGGATTGAGACGCGGACCAGGGCACTTCTCCGTGGCGAAAATGTCGGTCTGCCGATTCAAATTGTTATTACCAAGATTGGACGGTATGTTTGCACTTCGTGCTTTAATTAAAAACACCACCTACGAAATGGAGCCCTTACCACCACACCAAGATGCTGTCAACCCTATCGCTCCGCCGCCGCTTTGTCATATATAATTTACTGCCACAAAATGTTTATAAGTTGTTTAGGATACACACCTTTTTAACACGAAATTACTAGAGCACAGGCGTAGAGTAGCCAGACTTTCGGTGTTCTATAGGATGTTTTTTGGAGAATGTGCGAGGGAATTGCATGATTTAATTCCCCCATCTCCGTTCCATCATCGGACAACTTCCACTTTTACGTTGTTAACATCTCTACGATCCGGACGAAGCGTTTCGGCTCCTCCTTTATACCGCGTACATCGAGGGACTGGAACAATTTGCCAGCGGACTACAATTTGAGTGTCTTCAAGGCTAGAGTGAATAGGCTCTTAATAAACTAGTCCGCTTTACCATCAACGATTGCGTCATTGCTTACCATCAGGTGGGATTGCGGTCAAGCGCTAGTTTATAATTAAAAAAAAAAGAACTTTAGACACGCGTGGCACGAGTTTTTGAATTTTTGTATTAACACCTTCAATATTTTAAATATCTCGAAATAATATTTTAAAAAAATAGTCAATAAATAATATATACTAGTGATATATATTTTGTATATATTATTTTTTGAAGTCGATTTAAAAAGAGGGGAAACATTAAATTAAATTGTTCAATAATTAATACATGCACAACTATGACAACAGCAGAGTATTTAATAGCATTATTTATGCTGAACTGAGGCCCTTTTGGAATCTCTGATCCTCTGGATCTTTGTTTTATATTTTTATAGTTTTAGATGTATTTCTTTTATTCTTTCTAAGTTTTTTCACAGATGGTTCAGCCATTACTGCAGTGAGATTCTGTAACCATCTCACCGTGAGAACTTAGGCGAAGTGAGAGTGGAGTGAGCTGTCTTCCAAGTAATGCTACCGATTGACATATTGACCGCTAAGGCGTTCTACACACCAAAGCCGGCCCGGCGGCATATGTCGGCAACAATTTGCCGGCGCGCTAGGTTGGCGGCTTTAGTCAGTGTAAGTCGCAAAACTTTGCCGGCGGCATGTCGGCGGCTCAACATCTGTAGCTTATTTGGCAGTTAATATACTAGCACGTCACTACAGCTGAAATGTCGCTGGGCAACTGTAGGCCTAGTATGAGTTTTCATTACGAAACTCGATCGTCGATATCGAGCGCGTTTGACTCAGCGATTGGCCCGCTTCAAGGTCGTAAGAACTCTCAACCAATGATAGCGCCAAACGCGCTCGATATCGACGATCGAGTTTCCTATTGAAAAGTCATACTAGGCCTACTGAGCGCTTGCGTACGCTAGCTGCCGGTAAGCCGCCGACATGTCATGCCGGTGGGCAACACGCGCGGACGAAGGTTATACTTCTTTCAACATAAGCCGGGTTGTGTCGGCGGGCTATGGTGCGTTTGTGTAGAGCGCTTTACGCTAGGCTTAATTCACCTCACTTTTAACGGTGAGATTTTTACAAAACCAACCGGCTATGCAATATGTAACAAAAACCCTGTTGTTCCTTCAACCTACGTTTTAAGAATCGGCACACGGACGTAATAAAGCAAGTAATTTATAAAAATTGTTCTACAAACATAATTAAAATAAATGTTTAATTATTAATATTTATAATCTGTAACTGATTTCTAAGCTCTGCAATTCTGCATGAAGAAAATAGACATAAGTAGAACGTTCCCGCCAATTTATTTAACTTATAAAATCAGATATTCTAAAAAAAAAACGAATTTGTCGGTTTTAATAAGTATTTGATTGTGAACCCTCGACTAGACAATAATTACTGTTTTCTAATTATGACTTCATTAATGATGTGCTTGTAGGTAATATTATATGTCCCTGAAAGGAACAACAGAGTTTTTGTTACATAGTGTATATACATTGTTATATAATATGTACATACATTGTTTTCGTATCCAGGGTGGTGATGTCAATGAGTTCATGGTGTCATTATCACCTCAACGTGTTAATATGGACTATATTCATGGACGACAGAAAATTATTAGACAGAAAAAATCCTTGGGTAAAGTTTCATCTACAGACGACAGCAAGCTACTACAGTCTGTCAGATTTCTTTATTAGATTTTCAACTTTATCTCTAAAGCATTAAGGCTCAAGGTTGATTGAAAGTTTGGGACTGAGCTGCTTGCTCTGCTAAGCATTGTTATTAAGCAATATGCGTAATTATAACATAAATTATTGTAAACTTTTTCATTTTTAATGTCTGGACTTGAAAAAAGACGATGATCCCTGAGTTTGTTTCGGCTGTTTCTTCTCAGAGGTAGTCAGTTAGGAAATGCCGGCTTCATCAAGTTAAAAAAAAATCATATGACGTGTAAAAGTGATCATTTCATTTCATTGGGAATATTTGACAGTTTCGGGCTTGACCTGCTGTCGTCCGTACTTTTCTTCATCAAATAAAAATTTGTACTTTTTAATTTAATTTGTGAATAACGTTATAACGGATACGTTATATCAGTTATAACGTTATTCACAAATTAAATTAAAAAGTACAAATTTTAACTGTCAACGTTGCTCGATGTTCAGCAACAATATGTTTAGTCAAAATTATTCTTGCCAATTTTTTTCAGTTAAAAGTAATTTTGATCTATTAATACTGGCTGTAACATATACAGTATGTTAAGAAAACCCTGTCCGACCCATAAGGGTAATAAAGGTAAGGTAAACACAAGACCAAATGTAATATAAAATTTTACGTAATCATCATAGTACTAATACAAATGAATTTTGAAATAATCTTTTTTTCCCGCGAATTAATTCCAATTTCCCCGAAATTTGGTAATTTTTAAAAAGTGACAACACCGGTATTATTATGAGCGAATAGCGATGCGACTACGTGCCGCGTGCCCTGCCGCCCGGCCCCCGCAGCGGTAGGCGAAGGGTGGTTAACGCACGTTTATTAAGTTACCTCTTTTTGCGAAATAATATTTATTTTTTTAGGGGGATTTTTTTTTTAAGTTTAGCCCGGTTTTGTATGCATTAGTAGAATCAGTTATCGATACCTAACAACACCTTCACGGGTCGGACAGGGTTTTCTTAACATACTGTATGTATACAGTACTAACTTCTGTCCAAGATTTCTTATATTTCGTACTCGTTAAATTTGTGGTTCTTGTTCTGGCTGCGGCGGGTATTGAAACGTTTTCGCATAGTGTTCCTTCTGGATTTATCTCTTCCTGCTTGGTTCTTATGGGTCCTAGCGCGATGTAGAATATGTAAAGAAAACCCCATCCGACCCATAAATGTTAGGTAAACACATGACCAAATAAAATATGAAATTTTACATAATCATCATCGTAACAATACTAATGAATTTTGATATACCTAATCTTCTTTTTCCCGCGAATTGGCTTGTATCCTAAAGAATAATTTAATGTCCGTCAGATAGATTTCTAAAAGGTATTGAACACGTATTTATTGTTTTTTCTTTTATTCAAATACTTAGGAAGATATATTGATTTGAAATATCGCATGACGACACCCCGTCGCACAAAATATACCATGGCGTGATGTAAATAGCCCCCACTCCGTAACTTTAATACGCTATATCTCAGTAATTTTTGATAATTTCGAATTTCTGAAAATTGAACTTTTTTTGAAATTGACAATTTGGTAATTTTTTAAAAAGTGACAACACTATTTTCGACGGTATTATTATAAGCGTGGGATACGATTGCGTGCCGCGTGCCCTGCCCGCTTCGCCCGCGCGTGTGTTGCCTACGGTACATGTATAAAGTTACCTCCTTTTGCGAAATAATATTTACTTTTTTGGGGTTTTTTTTTAAGTTAGCCCGGCTTTTTAGTTATTAGCAGAATCAGTTATCGATGCCTAACATTACCTTCACGGATCGGACAGGGTTTTTTTACATATTGTATAGATAATATAAAGTACAGGTACAGACGACAGCACATCAAGCTACTACAATGTGTCAGATTTCTTTATCCTATTTCCAACTTTATCTCTAAAGCATTAAGGCTCAAGGTTGATGGGGAATATCTGACAGTTTCGGGTAGCTTGACCTGTTGTCGTTCGTACTATACAGTATAGATATTATACAGTGCATAGGTACTATGTAGATATTTACTATATCTACATCGTTATTTTTTGTTTATACGAAACCTGAATATAGTTTGTTCAGAATAAGCAACTGTTACATGTTTTCCCGGGGGTTTTACATATAGAAATTGTTGTAGTGTGAATACCGAGCGGTTAGGATAGATCATAGTACATGCGCGCGTGCAACAGCTGACGCCCGAGGTCAACGCACCGTGCTCGCCCGCCCGAGCGGTTCTTTCACCATATTTTTGTTGGGACAACCAAGTAGAATGGCAAGCTCATAACTTTGTCGTTTATCATTATATCTTTATGAAATTTTGTACATAGATTCTTTACTTAAAAATACTGGACACGTTTCGGGTTTCCCATAAATAAAAAATAATGTTGTACACATATACACACGCTATAAAATCGGTGATATTTAAAAAAGTCTTTTTCTTTTTGATAGGTATACGACCACCCTTATTAAAGGTACGGTATTATTACGTGACCTACCATATAGTTCGTAATAAATAAATATATAAATAAGTGCGGGATGTCTGCACCAAGAGACCTAAGGTAACAGACGAATAATGGGTAGGATATCCAGGTAAGGGTGATGGGTAAACTCACTGCCAGTCCAGCAGACTCACAGAACTGATCAGAGATGGCTAAAGGTGTCTTGAACACCATGCCATGAGACAAGAATAAATTCTAATCTGATTTATTTACACACAATTACAGCTTATGTACTATTTTTTCCCAACACACACAAATGTACCAACGTCTTGGTATTCTATGCGTGAAATCTGCAATTTTAACAATATTTGAAGTAGGCCGCGCGTCAGATGCCTAAATGCTGAATCGATGTTTAAAGGTAGCATTGAACAATAGGGATAATAGAATAGTAGTAGTAGAAGTAGAATAGGTCTATCAAAATCGAAAAGATTTTTTAAATTTAACCGATTTTTTATAGATGAACGAGTTTAAACAAACTCCTCAGCTTTGTTGTTATTATGTCATATATATATAGAAATAATTAAACAGATTCTGTTATATGTTTGTTTTAGGTCAACTAGCGGAAGCATCACGAATGCCCGGGCATAAACTGTTCAGTCTCGTTCTGTTAGCGTTTAGAAATCTGCTTGCACCCAAATCTGTTGACGGAGAACCACCAATAAAAATGGCTGATGCTACAAAAATGTTTATCGTAATGATCCAGAGTAAACTTGATATGATACAAGGGAAAAAACAAATAAACAACCAAATTAATGGCAACACCGATATTAAATCATCTGGGGATGAAAATAATGGTGGTAAAGGAGATAATAATAGTGGTAATGGAGATAATGGTGATAAAGGCGATAATGGTGATAATGGAGATAATGGCGGTAATGGAGATAACAAGGAAGAGGAGCTGTTGAAATTTTAAGAAAATAGTTTTTATGAATGAAAACTTGTGTGTTTTTTTTATATAATAACTTATAGGATATACTTGAAAATAACTTTTGCTCGTGAACTAGCATTGGAAAATGGTGTTGCCAATTCCAACATACTTTTATCACAATTAGACGATGAAATTAAGGAACAATAAATCTAGTACCTACCAACAGGGTACCTATTTGACTAAAAAAACTGATTAGTCCGTCATTCAGATTATAGAAAAATATTGGATACGTATATTTTGTTGTATCAAATCAATAAAGATTGACAAATATAAAAGGCATCAAAGATCAGGAGTGGTGGCTGGTAACGTCACTGCTCGCTAAAAAGTGTAGCGTCCAGTGACATCACACAAGTTTTCAACGCACTGTGTCGTCTTCATTTTTTGTTTATATGAAAAAGAAAAAAACGTTGTAGCGGTACCTACAAACGCCACATGGAATAACGCGTCATACTGACGTCACTAGAATTCTACATCTCGCAATCAGAGTTTACCGTGCAATTAGCATACATATAACTAAATCAAAGTATTGTAAACTAGATATATTGACATCACGCAAGTTGTCCCATCATTGTATCTTCATAAATATTGCAAGATTTTAAGTTCAAGCTCAAATCTCATTCACACGGACTGTCTCCAAACTCAAATTCTGTTTAATTTTCTTTTTTATTTAAAAATCTGTAATGGAAATTGGAATGTTATCTTTTTATTTTATAGTGTATAAAAGAACATTAATAAAACACTAAGATATTTTTATAAACAAAGAAAGTACGATGGCTTTTAGAAAAAGGACATTTTTGATATTTCATTTGTGTTATCGTCATTTAATCCCCTACACGAGCTATTTTACTGGGCTCAGCCGCCCGCAAAAGGCTCGGGTGTTCAGGTGGCCACGAACGACTTTAGTGTATAAAAGTTTACGTCATTATTAAAAATAAAACCGAATATCTGTCAAGCATACCGCTATTAGGCTCTGCACAAAAGGGCCACCGACCACAGCCGCCGGTGGCTGCTGCGCGCTACCGCCACAGTTCTAAAAGTGTCAGGAGTAAGCGACAGCTACCGATGTCTAGAAGCTGCCACATTTTATAACCCCCTCGTTGCTGCGTATAAAAAATGGATCCTGACACGGAAACTCTTACTTGGAAGATCAATTATAAAATTGTCCTTATATTAAGGACATAATCAACTTTCTCTCCTCCCACTGCTGGGTCACAGGTATCCTCTCATACAGAGAAGGATTGAGCGTAATCCGCCGCCTGTATTGTTGCATCCAATTTTAACTGGTCCTACGGTGAAACATAACTTGCATTTCGATAATCTACAAAGATATCCAAAAAAGTTATTTAAACATTTTTGAATGAGTTTGACTACATTTCAAGAACTGCGGTTGGTGTTACAAGATGGATTAATACGTCAAAATACCAATATGCGGCAAACGGACGGTTAATTGCGCAGGGGAAGGAGCAATGCGACGGTGGCGGGTGGCGGCGTTTTGTGTGGCACGTAGTGACCACTAGTGGCTTGTCGCGGACAATACTGTAGCGAGTGGCCGCCACCGGATACTCGTGTGCGGCGCATCCATACAAAATATATTAAAAAGTGTGTTAAGTGGTTGTCGCTGGCTACCGGTGCCTGTGGTTGGTGGCCCATTTGAGCCGAGCCTTAATACTTCTACCTGGCACTGGCCCTTTGTGCCTAATAAATTTCAAAATCTTTAGGACTATAGAAGAGCCCTAACACCTAGCGTCTACCTATACTTATAAGATAAAAGTTTAGTATAGTTTTTTAGTTTAGTAACCTACGTTACACACTATCAAATATAGACCTATACATGAAATCAAAATTTATAAGGTCTAGGTACACCTTATAAAAGTACACCTAAGTACCTACCTAATTTAAAAAAAAACTCAATAACAGAAAATATAACAATACAGACTAAAATTTCTATACGAATGACTAATGCTACCATGGGCGTACCGTTGGGGGAGGGGGCTGGGGGGGGCAGCTGCCCCCCTGTAAATCTCACAGAACATGTATGAACTCCCCTGATTTCTAAACAAAGTATAAGCGAGGACTTATCTCTAACTTTTAAATACACCACGCAGTAGATACTGACAAAATGTACGATGTAATTGCCAAAAAACAGCGTACAACCACTCAAAAAAATTGACTTGTCCCCCCCCTAGGCCTGACTTGCCCCCCTAGGACTGAAATGCCACCCCCAAGGCCAGACCTGCCCTCCCCTAGACCAGAAGCAGGTTACGCCCATGAATGCTACTTAACAGTATTATAAAATATGATATGAATGTTAATTAATTGTCTTCGTAGTGTGTGATAGTCCATTGGATTGTATGGTGGGTGAGAAAAAATGTTATAGTAAGTATCTTAGCCGTGTGCAGTGCTCGCAGTGGAGTTTACTAAGGGGCGCGGACTAACGACAAATATATTATTTGCAGTTGGTACAGCAATTGGGTCTAGGGATTCAACCGCAGAATTGAGTTTGCTTTCTATTGTACATACTTTTTCGGAATAAAAAGTACCCAGAGCCCCGATGCCCAGCATAATAATAATAATGTCTCTGTCTTCAGCTGTTTTTCTCCAATTTTGCCCAGCTACCGCTTTAATGTCGTCTTCCCATCTTGTAATTGGTCTACCTCTTGATCTTTTACCTAGTGGGCCCTTTCTGAAAGTTACTTTTTTGGTCCATCTGTGATCAGTTAGCCGGGCAATGTGTCCTGCCCACTTCCATTTCAATTTTTGTGCGTAGATTAAAGCGTTTGTCACCTTCGTTATTTTTCTTATTTTTGTAGGACGTATTTTATCCAATTTCCTTATCTTTAGCATATTTCGTTCGAGTCCTCTCTGGCAGACTGTTATCTTTTTTCTTGTTTCAGCAGTGAATTTCCAAGTGACTACTATATGCCAGACATGTCAGGAGGCTCGAGTTCATGTGACTTTGGTGACTTTGGTGTTAATGGCTTGTGGTAAATTACTTTTGAAAATGTCCTTGAGAGCCCAATATTTATTCAATGTTTGTTTTATTCGTTTCTTTATTTCTATGTAGCTGATGCCCAGCTTATAAAAGAATAATTGTACCAAGTTTCATCGTAATCGAACCGGTAGTTTTTGCGTGATGCCTGAACACAGACAACAGACAGACAATTTTTTTTAAAATCACGTATTTGGGTTTGGTGTCGGTCTAGTAATATTTATTTGTTTGATGTTTTCAATACACAGAATTTTTACTTCTAAAGATTTGTTATGAGTTCAGAGTATAGATGAGATATGACTATGAACGTTCTTAGAATAACTAGAATTACTCCTCTGAATTGAGGGACAGCCTCGACGAATTTCGAGTGCTTCAAATACTTAATAATATGCGAGACGTATCTAGTATGTGACTTTCTTTCTTTGCTGTGGGCGGGGCTCTACTTAATGTATAAAAGGCTCGTCTGGAGATCAACGCGCGTATTACAGAGAACACTTTTGTGCCTCCAATATGAAGGTACGTGCTTAACCTTGGATATACTATAAATACAAATCAAGTGACAAGAAGTGATATTGTGAATTCCACTTGTGTATTTGGAGTGATTATTTAGTGACTCTTTTTCAATAATAAAGATTAACTATAGTGTATCTACAATACCTATGTTTAGGGTGTCTTTTTGATCGTTTTGTATTTGAAATACTCAATAATCAATTCTTTATTGCATTCCACAATGTAGGCTTAGGTGGAAAATGTGCTAGTTTTGGTAGTTTAAATACTGTTTGAATTATAGTGTTTATAGAGTTGCAGGTATTATCAGTAGCAATGGCATTTCATTTTGGATGTCAACAACATTCTTAGCGTTATTTACGTTATTCAGTAGGAACATTTTTCGACCATTATGGGGAGGTGGATTAGCAATACGTTTCAAAATGATTCCAACGCCGATTCATATGGGTGTAATCTCGTGATGTGATGACATCTCAAAACACATAGTTTTCTGTGCCGTATGTAAAATGGATTAATTGGGTTGGTCCACATACAGTGATTTAAAAAAACACTTTTCTTTATTTCCAAAACCACCTGATTTATTAATCTATAGTATAATATGGCTTTGTTTTCAACAGTCATCAATTGAAGATTAGCCCCTTATTAATAAACGCTGCACTAGCTTCTGTCCGCAGTTCCGTCCGTTAGAATTTGCATCGTTTTTGTTTTCGTGAAATACATAAACGTAAAGTTTATTTAATCGTCATTATTCTTACTACTCGTAATATTATAAATGGGAAAGTGACTTTGTTTGTTTGTCTGTTCCGCTTTCACGCAGTAACTATTGAACCGATTACATTAAAATTTTGCAGACGTAAACTTAGAAGTCTAGATTAAATAATAGGGTACTTTTTATCCCGGAAAAATTGATATTCCCGAGGGAAAACTAAAAAGTCCGATATAACCGAACTCCACGCGAGCGGAAAGCTAGTTTTTAATAAATGCTTATCTCATATTATTAATGTGTTAATTTTTTCGCAAATGATACGAAAAGTAGAGTATGTTCCTCGGTGATACAGCTGTCTTAGTCTTGGGTAAACTTAAATCCCTCGCTATACTTAGGACTCGTCTTAAATCCCTCGCTTCGTTCGTGATTTAAGTTTTTAACACCCTCGCTGCGCTCGCTCGGGAGTAAACCTCTAGTCCTTCGTTACGCTCACAATTTAAATCACCATCCGTGACAGAAGACACTGCTTTATCTCCTTGGTTAACAATCTACTATCTAAATGTTATCTTAGTAGATATTCCCAAGGGATCGAAAATTATGCGAGAAACGCTTCTCGATTACATATGTATTTTAAATAAAATGTTGCTTGAGCGTGTAAACACATTTAAATTCACACAAATAACCAGACCCAGAACAAATAGGCCATATAAATATTTATTCCGTGTGAGAATCGAATCCGCGACATATATGACGTCTGTGTCCGTTGTATGGTATGGGTTATACCACAAAATGTGTAAAGTTGGTGAATTTTGTCTAAACACATGTTTAGATTTGAGCTAAATTTACTGCTCAATTATATTTAAATGATTGCTAAAATTTCGAGATGGGGTTACTTAGGAAAGCTCTTTTTCTTCTTTTTCGTCAGAAGACGAGTTTAAAAATAGTTTTGGACCATTGTAAATGGACTACCCTGTATTATTTATGATTTCAAAATCCAACATCGAGCTCGATAATATCAGGCTTATAACTGTCATTTGACTGTGAGTGATACCTACTTTTTTCAGTTCTCTTCACAATGAATAAACCATTTAACCCTGGCATCGTTTTTTTTTCTAGTATTTTGTACTAAATACATTAAAATTGTATTTGCTCTGATTGAAAAAGAAAATGATCTGTTTTTCGCAAAGTCAAGGGCAGTATAATAAATACAAGGTGTTTATATATTTATTTACATCGGCGCCGATTCAGTTGTTCACAAACTAAATTAGTTTTAAGTTATTTGCATCTTTTTCTTTCCATTTCGTTAAGAAAAGGATAGAAGATAACATTTTAATTTAATCCTGTCAAATTAAGATACTCCATAGAGAGTTTAGACGCGATAATAAACATGGCGACTATAAATACGCCAGTTTACGTCAGAAGCGCACTAATTTGACAGGTCTAAACTGATTTATCTTCTGTCCTTTTATTTATGAAATAGAAAGAAAGAGATGCACTGAAGTTAAATTTAATTTAATTTGTGAACAAGAGAATCGGGGCCATTATTTATAAATAACTAAATTAAAACGTTATTTAAATAGAGACAGAGTTAGTAAAAACAGATACACAGTTCATTTATATTATATTTACACACGTCAATCATTAAATCTGCGTCGTCTTTTCCCAACTATTTACAGTAAGGGCCAAAAGTGCATTATCACTTTTGAACTTTATTGCACTGACAATAAGTGTCAAAAGTGATACTCCACTTTTGACCCTTACTGTACATTATCAGCCTATATTTATTTTATTTTATTTATTTATTTACACATCCATTTCAGGCATCACAGCCCATAAAACATAAACAATGCAATATTAAAATAAATCAAAAATACAAACAATAACAAACTACATATACAAATATATTATACAAATTTTGAAATGTCAAAAAAAAATAAAGATATAAAAAAATAAATCAGAAATACAAATAATAACAAACTACATATACAAATATAATTATGAAAATTTTGAAATGTCAAAAATAAAGATATAAAAAAGTCAAAATATTTAATATTTAATAATACGCCTGCCTCTGAGTCATTTGTTTGTTTGTCAGTACATTAATCATATAACAATGATTAATATATTGACAATCAAACCTATTCGCAAATACGCTCAGGATAGTGTTGGAGCTGATCCGGAGCCTGCGCCCCAGAGACGCGCACCGCTTTCGCATTGTCGTGTAAAAACAGTCGACACGGGCATCGGCAAACATACCCGAGGCGCTGCAGTGCCGGGGCAGCCCCAACAACACCCTGAACGCATTATTATACTGTACACGGAGAGCGCTGTACTGCTTCTGGGTATATGACACCCACAGGCCCGCCGCATACAGGAACATACAAAATGCTCTGAAAAGAGTTATTTTGACGGCCCCCGAGCAACGAACAAATCTGCGGGCAATCATATTGGCCCTCACAGACAATGCCCTCCGCTCTCTATCGATGTCCGCATCATCCCTCAGGTCAGAGGTCACGATATGCCCGAGATATTTAAACCGTTGAACTCTATTTAATCTAACACCGTTCAACGTAATAGGCGGAACAGCATCCAAGCAGCTCCGACCCCTGGCCTGAAAGACCATGCATTCGCTCTTCTTTGCGTTGTATACCAGGCCATGATCCTGCGCGTAACGCTCGCAGACACCCAGCAACCTAGACAGACCACACACGGAAGCGCTCAGCAGCACCATGTCGTCCGCATAACTAATATTGTTGACACAAACACCGTCAATATGGCAGCCGACACGGGTGCTACTGAGCTCCTCTATCAGTGCGTTTACGTACAGGTTGAACAGCTTCGGCGAGGTCAGCCCCCCCTGCCTCACCCCGCACTCCAACCCGTACGGCTCCGACAGAGCACCCGACCATCGAACTACGTTGACCTGGTTAAAATACCAGTACCTGAAGATGTTTATTATTTCAGGGGGCATTGAGATGTTAATTAACTTTTGCCATAAGATGTCATAGTTAACCAGGTCGAACGCCCTCGACAGATCGAGAAAACAGGCATAGACAGGTGTGCTTCTATCGGAGTAGTACCTGACAGTTTGCTTCAAACACAGGATCGCCGACTCGGTAGACAGTCCCGGTCTAAACCCAAATTGATTATCATGAGTAACTAAATACCGGTCAAGCTGTGTATTAAGCAAACCGTCAAGAACCGATATAAAGATATTGTGCCCACTTTTGGGACACAGGTCTCCTCTCGATTAGAGGGAGTGGGCCGTAATCTACCACGCGGGCCCAGTGCGGGTTGGTAGATGTCACATGTCTTTAAAGTTTCAGCTCTAGGCCATGTAGGTTTCCTTACGATGTTTTCCTTCACCGTTTTGAGAGCAGTGGTGATGAAATTTACACAAAATAAAGCGCCTGATGGGGTTCGAACCTACGACCTACAACTTGTAAGTCGCAGCCGATAACACTAGGCCACCGCTGCTCTCTCTAAGCGAACTATTTATATTTATTGTATAATCAATTTTTTTTTTCTGATTTGGCATCTCGTAGTTGTCCTTGATAGGTCGTGACTACTTAACCGGACTATCTTGAGGCTGCCTTAACATGAATTTAAAGCCTCCAGCCAGGGCAACTAAAAGCTAAGCGACTATAAACACGCTAAGGATTAAGGTCCTAAAAATTTGTTTTATCGTGTTCAAAAAACCCAAATATCTTACGGAACCCTATTTTTTTCCAAAATAAAATTTAGCCTATGTTACTCAGTGATAATGTAGCTTAATTAATTAAAATCGGTCCAGTACTTTTTGAGTTTATTCGTTACATACAACTATACACATCTTTCCTCTTTATAATATTAATCTACATTATAGTTTGAAAACATCTTGAGGAAACATGGACTTTAAGTCTGAAATCGAATTGAGCAAGCGTGGTCATTACGTTCAATCCTTCTTTGTATGAGAGGACACATGTGCCTAGCAGTGGAACGATAAAAAGATGGATGATGTTGATAATTATAAGTAGTTGGAAATGTATCATAAAATCATTACAGGTACTAGTAATCACTTTATTGTGCGTGTTCGCGAGCTGCGTGGCTGGCAGCGTGGTGTCCTGGCCTGGTGCTGTTGCTGTGTCCTCACCAGTCCTTAAAACCGTCATTCCAGGGGAGACCAAGACCACCGCTTATTCCACCACACAATACATTAACGCGGTAAGCTCTATTTTTTTAAACGATAAAACTATCGCTTGACTGAGATCCCGCCAGATGGTAAGTTTTTTAAGAGCCTATTCACTCATTTTTGAAGACAATTGTAAGAAGCCGGAAGAACGCCGCAGGCAAATTGTTCCAGTTTCTCTATGTACGCGTATAGAAGACGAGGTGAAACGCTTCGTCCGGATCATAGCGGTGTCACCAGAGTAAGGAACGTACGTCGGCTCGTCCAATGATGGAAAGGTGATAGCGGAATTATTTCATGTATTCATATGAATATGTCATGTATGTATCTTTTAATAAATGTTTGGGCCACTAGTTTACTTTATGTGAAGTTATTTTGGCCCAGTCTATGTGAGTAGGTACGAAACAAGACGAAAAGGCTATGATTTCTTACTTTGAGGTTCAATGTTCAGCACCTGCTAACTTATGGTGTTGCGCACCGAACCGAATTGTCTAGTCGAGGGGTCACAATCGAATACATATTAAAACCGAAAGATTCGTTTTTTTTTTATAAGTTAAATAAATTGGCGGGAACGTTCTACTTATGTCTAGTTTCATCATGCAGAATTGCAGAGCTAAGAAATCAGTTACAGATTATAAATATTAATAATTAAACATTTATGTTAATTATGTTTGTTGAACAATTTTTATAAATTACTTGCTTTATTACGTCCGTATGCCGATTCTTAAAACGTAGGTTGAAGGATCAACTGGGTTTTGGTTATATATTGTATAATGATTTTTAAACAGTTACCTCAGCTACAGTTATTGTACCGACTTTAATTTGCTTTTCGACAGGTGCCAACATCGTATGCATTCGCCGCTCAGCCCCAGTTTGCTTTCCACCAAGTCCCTCAAGTCAACAGCTTTGCCTCTTTACAACCAGCATTCTACCCCATTGCAGGACACTCATATATCCCAGCAAGTAACATCTTCTACCCTACAGCACCCTCTTTTGGTCCAGCGTTGGGATCTGGATTCCAGGCTACTCCTATTTATCCTAGCGCCCCTGCTCCTCCTAGTGGTCCTGCTCCTGTTGCGCCAGCCTACCCTGAAAACTCTCCAAGTTTCCCTCCAAATCAGCAGGGTGGTGACGCTGACTCGGCTGTAGTGGACTCTGCAGATTTTAACGCAGAACAGCAAAGACAGGATTCAGGTGCTTCAACCCCATCGCCAGCACTTTCGCCTTCTCAACCCCCAGCTTCAGAGCCCAGTCAGCCAGCTGCTCCTCAGTTCCCACCTTTCCCACCCTCAAACACATTCCCAAATTTCCCAAACTTTCCTCAAGTACCACAAGAGTCTGGCCAGGCTCCTGCGACCCCGCAGTTCCCTCAAATCCCAAGTTTTCCACAGAATCCAGGTTTCCCGCAAAACCCCGGTTTCCCACAAAACCCAGGTTTCCCACAAAACCCTTTCCCCCAGGCGCCAACTTCCCCACCATCAAGTTTCCCTGGAGGTAACAATCAGGACCAGGGTCTGAATGACGAAGATACGATATCTGTGGAGTCCGCCTAAATTTCATTTAAATCCTTAAATATTTACAAAAAAATCGTGATAATAACAATTCCATGCATTATATTATTTATGATACAATTTTTGTAGAAATGAAAACAGTTTCTTCTGGAAAATCCTTTTTTATTTGTATACTTACTATATGTACCTTATATTATATGTGTAGTTACTATATGTACCTTGTATTCTGTAAACGATCAGGAAACACTATATTTATATACCATCAAAATTCAATAAAATGACTGAAATATCGTTTGATCTTTATTGACTTAGCTGTACACTGAGTGTTATTAGCTAAATAGAACGAAACTTTCCCACTATAACACGCAATGAAAATAGATTTTGGGAGCATTTTAGAAACATTTTGATTCTTAAAATCTATTGTATAATTTTGAGCCTTATCTGTGTAGGTTGACACGCAAAATTGGATATCGTGAATATTGATTGAAACTATTGTATGACCGTAATCCCACCTGATGGTAAGTAGTGATGCGTTGATGGTAAAGCGCGCTAGTTTATTAAGAGCCTATTCACTCTAGCCCTAAAGACACTCAAATTGTAGTCCGACGGAACCACCGCCGCCGGCAAATTGTTCCAGTCCCTCGATGCACGCGGTGTAAAAGAACTGCAGAGAGGCATACACACATACCCCCTTATTCATAAACGTTGCATCGCTTATGAATAAACACTGTGGTGTTTATTCGTTAAGGATGTTTTAAAATAAGTGACGAGTGTGACGACATTTTTGACCTATTAGTTAAAAATGTTTTTTTTTTTAATAATTATAAACTAGCGCTTGACCGCAATCCCGCCTGATGGTAAGCAGTGATGCGATCGTTGATGGTAAAGCGCGCTAGTTTATTAAGAGCCTATTCACTCAGAAAAACTGAGCGAATAGGAAGGAAGACGGCAGTTCAGGAGGTGATGCATTGTTAAACACAACAACACGACCAACGATGCTGCGCCAAAAGGAGATTGATCTGAAGACCCTCCACGACCAAACTCCCAACACAACAACATTTGGCGCATCGTACCCGGCACACATCGCAACACAACTGCTCAGACCCGTTGTCCGTACGGCTTCACCAGACATCATGCCGGAACACGACAAATCGCTTTTCGGCAAGACTTTGTCTGGTGGGTGGTAACTTCGCTAATCACTAGTTAATTTTAAACAGCGTTTAAGAATAAGCGGTTAATCTTTAAGTTCGGTATTGAGATAGACTTATGGTAGCACCAGTTTAATACTTAGTGGTTTTCGGTTGCTATTTAATACGGTACTCTTTTATAAGTCATAAGTAAAACTAAAAAAATCGTCATCTCTACATTGACTCGTCAAACTATTTATACTAGACATTTGTGATTGTAGAACAATCAATTGTATGCTTTGTTTTATTCATTTACACTATCAACAATGACTTTTGAATTAAGAAACAACATAGTGGTGTGCTATATAAAACAGTCGGATCGATATTTTAGTTTCTGTTTAGATATGAGATAGATGAGAGAGTAAATGAGACTCCATTCAATAAAATTGTAGATATAGAAAAAAAATAAGGTTTAATACTTACCAAAATGTCATTATTTCAAAGTGCTGTGGCGTTAATTTATGTGATTTTATTTATTATAAATGCCTGCTCTTTTTCTGTCGCTGCTCCTAAAGAAACTACAGGAGTCACATCTGTGTCAAAGGTTTGATTATTTCAGTCATTAATGTTAAAGGGCTTCATGATTTTCTAAGGGTAGATTACACACCATCATAAACATCATGTCTGACTTCTCGTGGGAATATATTTTACTACCGATAAGCAGAGTTTTAAAAAGCTTACAAAATATTCTAAATAATATTATTATAAATATAGAGAACAAAGCAAATTAAAATCAAATCTTTTATTTGGATACCAATATCATGTTAATGATAGTAATAGTCGGTAGTGGTATTAGTCATGGTGGCCTAGTGGTTAAAACACCAACCTCTCAAGTATGAGCGTGCGGATTCGATACCAGTTCAGGCAAGTACCAATGTAACTTTTCTGACTGCTTAAAAGGTGAAGGAAAACATCTTGAGGAAACCTGGTCTTTAAGTCTGAAACTGCCAACCCGCATTGAGCAAGCGTGGTGATTACGCTTAATCATTCTTTGTATGGGTTCAGACCTGTGCCCGAAGTGGGACGATAAAAAGGTTGATGATGATGATGATCATGTTAATGATGTGGAAGTTATACATCCGTTTTATACATTTGGCTAGTATATATACACAGGACTTAGAAACAAGTGTTTAGTACTTACATCTACTAGAAAATCAACACAAACTATTTATTACTACGCCATATTGACATGTAGGCGTATCGAGTGCTCCAGTATGGCGCTGTCCCACCTGTCAGTTATAGTTTTCAGGATGCTAGAGGAAACTATGTTAGTAATAATAGGGTATTTCACTAAAAAAAGACTAATTAGTCCGTCAGTCAGATTTCCAAAAAAATACTAGACACGTATTTTGTGTTTTATCAAAACAATAAAAATTGACAAATATAAAAGGCATCAAAGATCAAGAGTGGTGGCTGGTGTATGATTGTTCGGTTGGTAAATATTAAAGACTTTAGATAATTAGACTGGTTTATTACACTTGTAGAATTATATTATTGGAAACGACCTCTTCTAGGTCAGATCCTAAGTTACAATGACAAGACAATAGACTATATTCATAGACACTAATACATAGAGATGGTATTAGTTACTCGACTACAGAGTAGTGATGTATGATACAACATCCCCCCTGTTTAAGTTTAAATTAACCCTTGACAAACAATGTTATAGAAACCTGACTTAGTTACAATTTAGACAATGACTTAAGACTATGGTTAGGTCTTAATCTAGGATACAATGTTCTACTTAATCTATTTCATCAATTAGCCTTCTGGTTGGCTTTACAACTCTTCCAGAACGAGTTACATGTTGACTGACTGAGGATTGAGATGAGAGCTCTTGAGGTCTAGACTCCTGCCTGTTACCTTCCTCTCTCCCCTGCGACGAATTGGATAGCATAGGAGAATATTTGTGTCTTAAATGAACCCTATTCCTCCTATACCTAACTCCATTGACATCCTCAACGACATATGACCTATTATTAGCCAACCTTAGCTTGACAATGGCTTGTTCCCAATTGCTATCAGGCTTTCTTTTAAAGTATACATGATCATTGGGATACAGTAATGACAATGACTTTGTATTTCTATTATAATATTTAGACTTATTTTTATTATTTTGCTTGACACATTCTTCATAATTTTTGAATGTAACCACTTTAGGTTTTAATTTCTTATAAGACATAGGAATGTTATTTCTTAAATTCCTGGACATTAACAATTGAGCTGGAGATGGTAAATTATTCTTAGGTGTGTTTCTATACTGTAATAAAGCTATGTATGGATCAGATGAGTTTCTTTTACATTTTTTTAACATATTTTTGATAATTTTGACTGAACTCTCTGCTTGACCATTTGACTGTGGATGATATGGGCTAGTTACAATGTGTTCTATGTCCCATTCATGCATAAAATTTTTAAATTCTAATGACTGAAAAGGAGGACCACCATCAGACACTAAAGATAAAGGTATTCCATGACGAGCAAAAATGGACTTTAAATGTGTTATTACATTCTTTGCTGTACTGTTTTTATTTAACAAAGCTATTTCTATAAATTTAGAATAATAATCTGTGACAATTAAATAAGTAAGGTTATCAAAATACATCAAATCAACACCTACTTGTTGCCATGGATATTTATTTATTTCAAAATTTTTTAGTGGTTCCTTTGGATTATTAGGTTTAAATTGTGCACATACATAACATTGTTCTACCAAGTTTTTAATATCAGCTGACATGCTTGGCCAGTACAAAGACTCTCTAGCCAGTTTTAAGCATTTATTTATACCTTGGTGACCTTCATGAATTTTACCTAACATTTCCTTATACATTGACTGTGGTACTATTAATTTTGACCCTTTGAACAACAAATCTTTGACTACATGAATTTCAGCTTGTATGTTCCAAAATGGTTTTATTGACAGACTGACATTATTTTTATTTTTTGGCCAACCTTCATAATAATACTTTTTTAACAATTGCAAAGTATCATCTTTCTTAGTGTTCTGTAACAATTTTGTACAGTACTCCTTTGTGACTGCTAGACTTGAATGCATTAAATTGACATGACAAGATATTTCTGACTCATTCTCAGGTATATAATGTTCTTTCAATGCTGCTCTAGACAGAGTGTCAGATATAAACATTTCTTTACCTGGAACATGTATAACTTCCAAATCATATTTTTGTAAAGTTAACATCATACGTTGCAATCTTGCTGGTACATCATGTAATGGCTTTTTAAAAAGATAGACTAAAGGTTTATGATCAGTATGAACAGTTACTTTATGACCGTACACATACTGGTGAAATTTTTCACAACCAAACTGAATGGCTAACAATTCTTTCTCAATTTGAGCATACCTTGACTGAGTTTGAGTTAATGTTTTTGAACTATAAGCAATAGGTTTATTATTCTGCATAATGACTGCTCCTAATGCTGACTTTGACGAATCGACTGACAAGACTAATGGTACATTGGGATTATAATGAGCTAAAACTGGTGAATTTGTAATTTCATCGATTAAACTCTTAAGACATTGACTATGATTTTCATCCCAAGTCCAGACTGAATCTTTCTTCAAAAGATTTCTTAAAATTTGAGTTTTTTGAGACAAATTGCTAATAAAGGGACCTAAATAATTGATCATACCTAATATTCTTTGCAATTCTTTGACATTTTTTGGTGTGGGCATATTGACAATTGCTTTTACTTTCTCTTCATCAACCCTAGCACCATCTTTACTAAAAACATACCCTAAAAAACAGACTTCTGAAACTAGAAATTTACATTTAGACTTATTGAACTTTAAATTGACTTCACGTGCTCGTTGCATGACTTTATGTACTCTCTCATTATGTACTGACTCGTTTGGTCCATATACCAAAATATCATCGATGAATATTAGAACTCCTTCTAAATCACCGAACAAATTCATCATGACTCTTTGAAAAATTTCAGACGATGCATTAATACCAAAAGGTAACCTTAAATATTTATATCTACCGAAAGGTGTTTGAAATGTACATAAATCAGAACTATATTCATCTAGTTTAAGCATCCAAAATCCTGAAAATGCATCTAAATGAGAAAAACAAACAGCTCCTGCTAGTTGAGATCTGATCTCATCTATTGACTTTAGTGGATAAATTTCCCTTATAATATTCTTATTCAAATTTCTAGGATCTAAACAAATTCGTAACTGACCCGTGCTTTTGACTGTTATCACTATACTGTTCACCCATTCTGTAGGTTTAAAAACCTTTTCAATGACCTGCATTTTCTCCATGCGATCCAATTCGTCGCGCAGTTTGTTCAGTAAAGCGAAGGGTACTCTTCTCGGAGCATCCACGCATGGCACTGCTTCAGGTTTGAGTTTCAGGCGACAGACTTGAGGTAGACATCCAAGACCCTGAAATACATCATTGTATTGTGTAAGAATTTGTTCACTAAAATTTTGTTGAGACACAGAGAAAACTCTTTGAATTATACCTAATTTTTCACAAGTTGGTAGACCTAAAACATTCGGACAAACTAAATCTGCGACTATAAACACTATATTTACACTAATAGTGCTATTATTTAAAGATAAACTACATTTTACATTGACTTTGCCCATAATGGGTATTGATATACCACCAAACCCACTAACGTTTATTTGACATTTCTCAAGTGACATTTGACTTTGACATTTCAAAGATTGAAAAGTTTTCTTTGACATAATATTGATCTCAGCTCCTGAATCAACAATGCAATTAATTTGTGTATGACCAACTAAAATGTCTATGTTCCATGACTGTTTAGAATAGTATTTGTTTTCTTTTGACTCGACTGTATTGACCTGTTTACTATGTGTTGACTTTGCTGTAATAATTCTACAAGTGTTTGTTGTGTGAGATTCCTCAGACTTATGTCTGTACTCATCATTAAGATATGAATCTCGGCTAAGACTTTTTGACTTTTTTGACTTGACTGTGAATCTCTCAGACTGTTTAGTGTTTTCATCATTGAGATATGACATATGACAAGATGAGTCTTCATGAGATCTCTTAGACTTATCAGTCACCAGCCTTTTTTCATCACTGAGGCATTTTTTATTAGACCTCTCAGATATGGCATTATCACCACTTTCATCACAGAAATATGACACAGGATATTTTTTATGACAAGATGAGTCTTCATGAGATCTCTTAGACATTGACTGCGACTGGCCTATGTGCGACCTGACCGTTGATTGTAACTTATGATCTGACTGGGTGTATGACAACCTGCTATGTCTGTAATGATTTTGATTGTGATGACTTTGTGACTCTAAATGACAATTATATTGACTATACTTATGACTATGACTGAAGTTATGACAATTTAAAATTCCAACAAAATTATCTTGACTACCAGTTGAACTAAAAGACTCTAAATGACTGACTTTTTTATTATTGGAGTAACAAAATTTTGCAAAATGACCATAAGAGTTACATGACCTGCATTTAGCTCCCTGCGCTGGACATTTGTAGCGGTGGTGTTGTCCACAGCGGCTACACGTCCTCGAGCGCTTCTCAGGACTGGGACTTGACTTTGACCTCCCTGCGCTGGATCCCTGCTGACTGACTGGTGAAGCTCGCCGTCGCTGACGCTCCGCTCGACCACGGCTCCTCCGACGCAGATGCATGACTTTTTCAGACTCTTGACTAGTGGACCTCTTGACAATTTGGTCTGCATCCTGCTGTGCGACGATGAGTGTCCTAGCTAGCTCTCGCATCCTCTGATATGTCAGATCAGGTTCCTGCAGCAGTCTCTGACGTACATGTGCTAAGTCCAAACTCAAGTTGGCGATAAAAATATCTCTGATAAGAGATTCTCTGAGCGTTCCAAATTCGCAATCTTGGCTCTTATTTTCGAGATCGGTTAAGAAATCCTCGATGCTTTCCGATTTCTGTTGACGTGTGGTAAAAAACATGTAACGATACATGGTAATATTTTTTCTGGGTTGAAAAAATTCGTCGAATTTGGCTTTGACGTCATGTAATGTGCTTTCTCCAATATTTATGTTGAATGTGTTGAAAATATTTAAGCATTTTTCACCAATGTGATGTAATAAAATGGCGATCTTGCGTTTCTCACCGGACTTGTCTAAACCTGTTGCCAACAAGTATAATTCGAACTGTTGCCACCAGCGCTTCCAGGTTTCGTAATTGTTGTTTGTTGCATCTGACGATATTTTAAGCGCCTTCAAGCCACTGTTCATTGTAGCTCCGGTGTCATGGCCGCCACCGACGCCATCCGACTTTTGCATTTTATGAATTTTCTTCCTTCGTATTGGGTTTTTTCACTCTTCTGACACCATGTATGATTGTTCGGTTGGTAAATATTAAAGACTTTAGATAATTAGACTGGTTTATTACACTTGTAGAATTATATTATTGGAAACGACCTCTTCTAGGTCAGATCCTAAGTTACAATGACAAGACAATAGACTATATTCATAGACACTAATACATAGAGATGGTATTAGTTACTCGACTACAGAGTAGTGATGTATGATACAACAGCTGGTGACGTCACTGGTCGCTAAAAAGTGTAGCGTGCAGTGACGTCACACGAATTTTCAACGCCCTGTGTCGTCTTCATTTTTTGTTTATATGAAAAAAGAAAAAAATACGTGTCTAGTATTTTTTGGAAATCTGACTGACGGACTAATTAGTTTTTTTTTTGTCAAATATCCTATTACATGACGTAGTTAGAAAAATATTTGAGTATAGAAACCAAGCATCGGGTTAATTTGCTTAAAGCACTATACTCTGCCCATCACAGACAATATTCCCAGTTTATCAATTGCTGACTGTAGCAATGAATGGAGAGGATCTACAGCAGTAGTTCCCAAACTTATTGTTATTATTACTTATTACTTATTCTCGTGGACCACTTTCAAAATTTTACTGGTTTCGGTGGACCCCGCTGCATGCTGCTACATTTCTACCACATTCTTAAAGTCGCCAAAAAATAAAAATTGTGTCACTTCTGAGTTCTGTCCCTATATTCCGATATGTAAAATAAAAACGAAAAATGGTACATTTTATATCACTTTATTTATTAAAAGAATAGAATTACAAAAAAAATAAATATTAAGGTAATATAGGTTCAGGTCATAATTTTAATTAATGGGAAGGATGTATCTGATGGAGTGTCAGCAAACGATCAATGTTTGGCTTTATTTTTGCCAGCAATAACCGCAAATCCCCCCGCTCTGTGATGTTTAATTTGCTCCTTTTTTTTTGTTAAGAGGTTTGTAACGGCACTAAAACTCCTTTCGACAAGGTATGACGAGGGAAAAGCTATTAAAAATTTCCTTGCGATTTCCCACAGTCCAGGATATTTTTCGGGTATTTCTGCTTGCAGCCAAAATGTTGGGTAGCCTTTTCTAAATTTCACCTTCAGCTCCTCATTAGTGCTTAGCTCGAGCAGCTCCTCTTGTAATACAACATTGGCCACTTCCGTTTCATCAAATGGATTTATGATCCATGGTGGTATATCCATCGTCAGTATATCTTCAAACCTGGTTTTGAAGTCATCATGCAGGGCACTTAAATGTAGAGTGTAGGTATGGATATCCTCATCAATACATTCTACCTGCGACAAGTTTGGAAATTGAGAGAATTCGCGCCGACTAATGTTTTGCTTCATAAATTTCAATTTCCCAAGAAAAGCCGAAATTATCCCCTTTGTTTTTATTAAATTCAGGCTGTCCCCTTGTAACTGCAAGTTAATATCATTAAATTTTTTAAACAAATCTGTCAAATACGCAATGGCTGCTTTGAATTTGATCAAGTTTTCTTTTAAATCTGGATCTCTACTTTCTAAGAACTCTAATATGGAATCGAAAACAGAGTAAAATCTCGTTAAGCATGCACCTTTCGACAACCAGCGTACTTCAGTATGTAAGAGGAGTCGTTGGAAGTCTTCATCATTTTCGTCGCACAATTGAGCAAATAAACGCGTATTCAATGCATTGCTTCTGATTTTGTTGACAGCTTTTATTACAAAATGAAGAGATTGGTTCAACCTGTCACTTAAATGTTTTGCCACAAGATGTTGTCGGTGGATTACGCAATGAATAGCTGTAAGTCCTGGTATAATTCTTTTGAGATGACTTATAAACCCACGATATCGCCCGACCATTGCAGGAGCTCCGTCTGTTGCCACTGAAATAATGTTTGTAAATGGGATCGATTTTTCCGTAAAAAAATTACTCAGGACATTAAATATTGATTCGCCTTTAGTGTCAGTCTCCAAAGTTCTGGCAAATAGCAATTCTTCGTGAATTTCTTCCTCAACAATAAATCGGACATATGCCAATAGTAATGCTTCATTACTGGGTAACGTTGACTCGTCCAGTTGTATAGAAAAATGAGTTTTTTGCAGATGATTGCACAAAAAGCTTTCGATATCAGAGCTCATTTCATCAATGCGTCTTTGTACAGTATTGTTACTTAATGGGATTCTATTTAGTACGTCAAATGGAGATTTGTGCAAAACAGTTTTTAAAACCTCTTCAACAGCGGGTAAAATTAATTGTTCTCCGATAGTGTGCGGTTTTCCAGATTTTGCTATAAGTAATGAGATATTGTAAGATGGCCGCAAGCCATCATCGTTACTTTGAGATGTTGAAGCGAACATACTGTGCACGGTGGGTCTCTTTCCATATTTTTCTTTCAATGTTTGAAAATATTTTAAATCTTTACCTATTTTATCAGTATGACACCTTTTTAGATGATCTTCGAGCTTTGATGGTTTCATAGAGTCATTGCTCAAAACTTTGTTGCATAATAGGCACATGGGCAATTGTTTGTCTGCCTCTGATGGAAAAAACCATATTTCAAATAATCGACACTATATTGTCGACATTTTTTCTTTGCTGTAGCCATGTTTCGTGTCAGTTACCTTACCTGTAAAAAAAATATTTTAGTAACCAAGTTTTCTGAATATAGGTATCACACCGCAGCCTTTGTCAGCACGCGGAAATAGAATTACGGCTTGTAAAGGGACCAAGTAATAAACCGCTGAGACAAATACAGACGTTTTCACAAAAATTTTAAAGTACATAATTTACCACTAATTTTTAATAGTATAAATAAAAATTGGTGTACTCAGTATCGAATACTGATCATATTTGTGCAGGAAAAAATAAAAGTCGAAATCCCAAAATTGTCCATAAAAACGATAACTAAAATTTTATTAAATCAATGAGTTCACGCGCTCCGTGTATTTGCGTATTTTTTGTCTGCGGCTTCATTGTTAAAACGTGACAAACTGGCATCGAAGTTCAAGCCCCGCCCTTTTCCCGTCGCCCGCGCACCGCTCGCTCTTTCCGAAAAGGAATAGTTTTGATAAAATAGTTACATCAAAATCAATTTAAAATGATTATGAAATTACTGTTTTATAAAATTAGTAGTTATTTGCAAGAAAAAATACAAAATTAATTGCTCTGCAATATTGCTTATTCGGCCTTTTTAGAGAGGCAGTGCTTCTCTCGTGAAAAAACAATTGAATAAAACGTGCTGTGTTTGTCTTCAAATCGAAAGAGGACAATTAAAATATCTGTAAGTTACTAAGTTACCTATCTATACAGGCCGTTGTGATCAACCGACTAGTACACGTAAACAAAATACTTAAGTACTATAACAAAAAAAAGGTAGGTTACTTACTTTTCTCCGGCACTAGCGAACACAGATATAAATTTTCTCACAACTTTTTTCGAAAAACAAATTCCGCCTTTTTTCGAAATTCCGGAAACGAATGAATGCGTTTGCCTTTGGCATCAAGTATTTATAGTGGTGATCAAGTTCATGTCTGAACAAGCATTAAGCATTGTCGGGCGGATAGCGCTTTGCAAGTCTGTACACGAAATTGTACGTAATATCGAATACGCAAGTTTGGACAAGTAACAGTCGCTTGCCTTATTAAAATATTATCTGCTTAGATAGGTACTTAAAACAATGTAGGTAGGCCCTTATAAAAACTATGCTTACATTTTTGCTCTTTACTATCAAAAGCAGATAAATTTTCGTGGACCCCCATTAACATCTTATGGACCCCCATTTTTTGTTCACGCCTACGTAGACCCCCAGCAAGTCTCCCGTGGACCCCTGGGGGTCTACCTGGACCACTTTGGGAATCACTGATCTACAGGATCAAAAAAATTCAAGAATTTATTTGAGTTGTTAAAGAATCAATCCGTAATATAAGAAGAACGGGTAAGAAAGTTCACAGAGACGTTTTAGAATCATAAATGTTTTTTTTTTACAAAATATTTGATTACATACATCATTGATGCTGAAATTAACCACGTGAGAACGATGCCCAATCTGCGTTTAACAGAAGATATGAATAAAAAAAATACTGAACCCTTCTGCATTCAAAGTTTAGTTTATTTTAGGATTTCCATCAAAAGATATACTCTAAACATTACACATACTTCATGGCCGACAAAGTATTTAGTAGACGTACTCCTTTAATTAGAAGACTACAAGATGCACAATAAAAAGGATAGCTATGTTAACAAAATAAATAACCTAATATATAATAAACAATAAAAGATGACTACGAAAATAATAAAAAAAGTAAGATGGCTATTTAAAAAAAAAATGCTATTTCTTTAATTTCCCCATACGATTACCATTTAAGACATTTAAGACCCCATAGGTACACAATACGCTTTTTATTAAACAATAGATTTGCTTATGATAACCGTCAAATATTAAATACGTTCTGGGGACTACAATCACGTACTAAATGATCACACTGACGGTTACACTTAAATGTTATGGTTACAGTTTGCGTATTGATGTCCCTACCACCCTGTATAAAATTAGTTCTAAGTTTCTATACTATAATGGGTGGGGCACATTGCTCGTAGAACCATTGGCCGATAGGGCAGTGAAGTTCTAGAGTGGCGGCCACGTACCAGAAGACGCAGCGTAGGGAACCCCCCAACAAGGTGGACCGATGACCTGGTGAAGGTCGCAAGGAGGCGATGGATTCGGGCAGCACAAGACCGGTCATTTTGGAAAGCCTTTGAGAGGCCTTTGTCCATCAGTGGACATCCATCATAGGCTGAAGAAGGAGAAGCTATGTTTACTTGACTGTTTTTTATTGATTTTTAGGAAACTAGTTATTCCTACTACATAATGACAGCGCTACTTCTATTTGCTGATATGACTGAAGTGGATGGAGGACAGAAAAAAATGGAAGAGAAAAAAAGAGTGAAGAGGGATGGCGCTGGTTCGTTAGATTTATTTTTTGGATATAACATACAGCCGTGTCAAAAATCTTCCTCACCTAACTCAGGGCTGACTTTTCCAACGTTCCTATTGTTATCTGACGAATTATATTGAATAATTA
Organism: Sesamia inferens; assembly: GCA_037179545.1. Taxonomy (NCBI): domain Eukaryota; kingdom Metazoa; phylum Arthropoda; class Insecta; order Lepidoptera; family Noctuidae; genus Sesamia; species Sesamia inferens. The sequence continues at coordinate 21,336,074 of CM073923.1, forward strand.
ACAATTCTACTATATCTACAAAAACTGTCAAACATCAATTTTAGTCCACTTATAAAAAAATTAAAATTTCATTCCTCTGTCGATTTAAAATTCAGGCATTAATTTACTTTCATATTTTTCTAACATTTCTTTACTAATTCAAGGTTTTTTCGCTTCGAAACTTAGTGTAAGTTTACGTTTCAATCTGTCAAAATCAGTGCAATCAACAATTTTAACGGACTGGTTTTTTTCTAGGTAAATTCTCGGAAGCGGCCACGATGGGTCCAATGAAAGTGTTGCAGCTCGCTTTCTCGTTTCTACGAAATATTTTTTCTGACGATCCTATTGGCGGGGTACATCCAATGTCACCTAATATTCCAGGACCTGTTGTGAAACTATTTAAGCAATCAATTACAGCCAAACTCTTCCCTGAACTGTCACCTGATCATTAAATCGACTTTGAAAGCATGTTTTTTAGTTAGGTTATAATAATAATATATTTTATTAGATCAAAAAAATAAACACATGCTTAGGGGTAAATCATCAGCAACTGCTGCCGAACGAAGTTTAAACTGCCTGTGTTTCAGTACGTAGGGCGTCAAGCCCTCGGACTGGTATGCAAGTATGAGCTTAATAACAAAATGAAACAGTTTAATAAACTATGGACATAATTACATATAACAAAAGAAAGAAAGATTGTAAGTTTGATGTTTTACCGGTGTGTGACTCTCGATATAAATAAAACTCAACTTGCACTGAAACTATGATTTACTTTCACTTTTCCCTAATACAAATATGAGAAGGATTACAAGTGTATGACCTAAATATTCGATCCAGCCTTCCCTTGCTGTTCTCTCCAGCGACGCCCTAAGCCGAGGTTCGTACCCCACAGGGGGTGCCCTTAGCGCGTAGTCACTTAGTTTTTAGTTTTAGTAGCCCTGGCTGGAGGCTTTAAATTCATTTAAGGCATCCACAGGAAAGTCCAGTTAAGTAGTCACGGCCTCTCAAGGTCAACTACGAGATGCCATATCAAAAAAAAAAAAAGTCTACGACCAAATTCTTCTTCTTCAGCCTATGGATGTCCACTGCTGGACATGGGGCCTCCCCCAAGGCTATCCACGCTGACCGGTCTTGTGCTGCCCGCATCCAATTCGGCATTCCGCACGTCCCTACAATGTCCTCTAGGCGTTTAATGTGAATGGTGAGTGTAGGTATGTGAGTGAGAGAATGTGTAAAGAATAAAGTAATTTTAACTAGTAGGTTCTTTAGGTGAAGTTTACAAACTGTTATGTCACTATTTCAGGATAGTCAGTATATACTCATTTTGGTCGTACGTCAACTTTCAAAGCGGCAAAGCCACAGAGATACCGACTTTTTCCTCGTAATTTTATCCATTGAGGCGATTTCCAGAACTTTATTAATTTTGTCATATAAATAAGGGCCCAAAAATGGATAAAACCTTCGAATAAAAACCGGTTATAGTGACATAAACTCCTGCGTACATGCCTTTCCGTCGTACCTATTACATTTTTTTATTAGATTGTACTCCAAAATAGAGTGGTTTTTTTTTTCTTAATAATTTTAAGCTAGTGCTTGACTGCAATCCCGCCTGATGGCAAGCAGTGATGTAATCGTTGATGGTAAAGCGCACTAGTCTATCAAGCCTATTCACTTAAAAAACTTAGGAATAGGAAGGATGACGGCAGTTGAGCGAGGTGATGCCATGTTAAACCCAAGACCAACACGAACAACGATGCTGCGCCAGAGGGAGATTGATCTTGATACTCTCCGCGACTAAACTCCCGACACAACAACATTAGGCGTAACGTACCCAGCACACATCGCAACACAACTCCTCAGACCCGTCGTCCGTACGGCTTCCCCAGACATCATGCCGGAACATGACGAATCGCTTGGCGGCAAGACCTTGTCTGGTGGGTGGTAACTTCTGCCGGCAGCCGAAAAAAATGTAGGGTATTACACACGACTAATCCATTCTATCATAGATAGATGGCATCGATCAACAATCGCTCGATTGGTGTGTTAACACCCTAACACGGGTAGTAACGCTATGTAGCAACGGTTCTATATTTAAACGATCAACCTTGAAACTGTGTGTCCTACCTATTACTTAAACAAGTTCTTCAGTAGGAACTTGGCAATAGTAATTTCAGCATGTTTTTCTGTGTGAAATTGTGTAAATAGATAATAAGCTATTTTTAAGGGATATCTTCGATATATCTATGTGTATCTTTTAACCTCACTTGTGATATTTTAAGTGACAGTAACCTTTAATTTGTAACTGTTTAAACTAGATGGTGTAATGGAAATTGTGCATGTCCACAAAATGTTCTTGGTGTGCGGAATGTGCAGCCAAATCCACTGATATGGCTGCACATTCACAAATATCTTTGTTGCGACACTTCGCAACAAAGATATTTTGTAATTTTAGTTAGGTTAGGTTGTCAGTGTCAAGAATCTCTGCCAAAAATATATTGTTTAAGAAAATAAGATTAAAATTGTTACTTTTTTATGTATCCATAGAAGGTAGAATAAACATTGGATTTAGTATCCTATGTTTCATTTTTGATATCAGCGCTTGAGGCGTAGGGACCCGAAAGTGTCATGTGACACTCACTAAGCTCAAAGATTCGCATGACCTGCACTATCAGCAGTTCATTCTATCAGCTCGCGACGTGAGCGAGCACCACCCCTATACCCTCACGAAGCTAAACAAGAACGTTATGAAAAGAACTACAGCTCTAATATAAAAAGGGTTTATTGTTAATAAATTGTAAAACACATAATTATGCGGATTTTATTTTTTAAAAGCTACGTTCTCTAAATGGTGGAGATCATGTCTAAAGCACTCTTCGTGTCTAGGCTTGGGCTTGAGCTGCGTCCGATCTCTATACTAACACTGATTGTTCTTCGATTTTTCCTCTTGTAGTTTTAATTTGTAATTGTTTGTTTTTTTTACTCAAAGCCAGTACACACTATGTAGCCAGGCATATTGTACGTTACGGAATTGAATCGCTGACAGGGGTATTCGGCACTGGTGCAGCTACACAGGAGCTAAACTTAGCATTCGGGAACACTGTTGGAGCTCCTGAACCTTGGACAAAACTGTCTTTGCATTGTGTAGATTCAATTTCTTAGTATTGTATAATTGCATGGCACACGTGTGAGCACAATGTACTTGCTGTAAAGCATTTATTTGTTGGGTTAGTCTTTTTTGTTCTTGTTTTTTTTTTTTGTGTGTTTTTCCATAATGGACGCTCTTAGCGTACAATATGTTTCTGCATCGTTCTCACACGATTGATTTCAAAATGAATGATGTAATCAAATATTTGTATCAATAGCTTGATAATTTAAAAGAGTGTCCATGGAGTTTCTTGCCCGTTCTTCTCCATAGGTACTCTTTGGAATGGGCGACTAGCTTCACCTTACTGACTGACCGACCTTCTGACAATTCAAAAGTGCCTGTAACTGGTTTATTTGAAATAAATGCTTTGATTTGATTTGATTAGCACGCATGTTCTCCAAAACGCGTTTACATAGCGATGGAGGAATCTTACTGACTTCGACGCGTATATTTTCTTTAAGTTCTGCCAGTGCCGGGATTGCTATTGTATGCGACAGAGTTTCGGTATCCCCATAAAAACAGTCACACGCTAAAATCTGGTGATTTAGGTGGCCACGGTATGGTTCCGTTTCGGGATATGATTTTTTCTTTAAATAACTGTCGCATTGCATTCATATGTATATGAGTACTCATAGTAGTATGAGTCGTGGCCCTGTCCTGCAGAAACCAGGTGTTTCTGAAGAACGGATGTTTTATAGGTCTAGCTTAAAATATTCGTTTAACATCTGGACATATCTCTCCGTATTTACAGTTACAGTTTGACTACGTTCATTTAAAAAAAAATAAGGGCCTATTATCGGAGATGCTGACATAGCATACCAGACTGTCACTATTGGCTTATGTAAAGGCTTGTGATGCAGGTGTCTTGGGTTATGGACATGCCAGTACCAAAAATTTTGCTTATTTACATATCCTCCGATGTGAAAGAGCACTTCGTCACTAAAAATATGTTGCCCATGTGAGTATCCGTACGAAACTTCGAAGCAAAACCGGGTAATTTTTTTCTTAAATTAAAATCAGAATCCTGTAAATCTTGAATGATTTGAATTTTATATGGACGGAAGTTAAGCTTTTTTCTCATTATTGCCTGCAAAGTTAATTTTGTTATTCTCAATATGCGTACGCGCACGCAATGATAAACGGGGTTTTCTACGACAGAAACCGTAACACGTTTGACATTTTTATCTGTGGCTGCCGATAGAGTAGGTCCAGGACCTATTTAATGTTGATCATGTAGCTCTGAATCTTGCTAGCCGTGACTGAATGAAGTTAATCGATGGTCCATCACGTAATCGACGAATACCGAGACCTAGGCGTTGTAGAGGTACGATCTAAACAGGCATTGCTAGACCTCAGGTGACCTATCGAATGGTACAGGTTTCAACAATACTGACAATGAAGAGTCGACCTCGAAATAACTAGAAACTTCGTTTCCTGTTAACCGCCAAGTAGGAAATAGAATATACTGGAAATCGAGTGTTATTATTAAAACTTCTAGATAGGTCTGGAATGTTTGTTCTGCTTGCATATGTAAAGCGGCGTGACTCAGCGGGTCAGTCAGTCTGCATTTGAATATCGAAGCGATAGATAAGTAAGAATTGATTGAAAAGAAGTGATTAGATAAGTAAGAAGCGATAATTGAGAACATCCACAGCGACAACACGACGAGCACTTGAAGGATTACGAGAAGTAACTTTAGTGGTCTTGATGTGTGTGTACGACACGGACTGCGTGGACATAAGATAAGACTTCGGTGCGACATCAGCTACGTTCTACTTGACATTGTCTACTGTGACTGCACCATCGTCGACAGTAAACTTCGTAACCCTTAACCTTTATTTTAGTACTCCCAGGCCGTAACAATACTTTACATTGCATGTACCTATATTAAAAAGGTATTCTGTTCATAGCACGTGCCCAATTTCTGCGCAGTGGTACCTAAGAAAAGTACTGTGACTCATTGAATGTTGATGTTCCTGCCTAGAATGTGCGATTGGAGTCTAGAATATTCCCGTTGATATCATCCGAGTCTAAGAAGTTCCCGGGGAGTCTGTGTACAATAAATAGTATTTCAATAAGTCTTGTCTCACTAATAGGGTTTGGATTAATTTTGGCACACATCTGTGTACAACAACTATCTAGTTGTTAACGTTCCCGTGGAATAATTTCAGACCTCCATGCGTGCAAATATGAATAAAAGCATATTGAATAAAATATATTTATAAATAAATTTTCATGTCTATGAAAGGTGAAATAAAACACAATACTTAATTACGAAAAAAGTATATTACGATAAATGAAGACACGTCACCAAAATCCAGGAGTACGTTCGTGAATCCATTTATCCCAATCCCTCTGCGTAGTATTTTTACCATCAAGCCCCAAGGAGAAGTAGAATGTGTATGGAAACCATTCTGTAACGAACGTTATTGTTATGTTGTAGCCACCAACGCCTTCTATGAGAGGCGTTGACAGACGATTGGGCATCGCCAAGCGAGCACATACTATTGTGGTTTCTATCCCAGCAGATATCTAAAACAATGAACACGTTATTTATGATGACATTAATGCTCATTCTCTTATGGTAGCGGACTTTTTTTATTTTATTGCGACAAAACCCGCCACACATTTTCCCACCCACTGCAACTCCTGAATCAACAGCGGAGACCGCCAGAAAAACGCCGAGCAATGAAGCTCGACGAGTCCCGGAGAAACGATTCAACTGTTTTGGGTCCCGCAACGAAATTAATCAGAAAAGGCCATAACATCGGCCGCCGGCAGAAGTTACCACCCACCAGACAAAGCCTTGCCGCCAAGCGATTTCTCGTGTTCCGGCATGATGTCTGGTAAAGCCGTACGGAGGCCGGGTCTGAGCAGTTGTGTTGCGATGTGTGCTGGGTACGATGCGCCTAATGTTGTTGTGTTGGGAGTTTGGTTGTGGAGGGTCTTCAGATCAATCTCCCTTTGGCGCAGCATCGTTGGCCGTGTTGTTGGTTTTAACATTGCATCTCCTCGCTCAACTGCCGTCTTCCTTCCTATTCGCTCAGTTTTTCTGAGTGAATAGGCCCTTAATAAACTAGCGCGCTTTACCATCAACAATCGCAGCACTGCCTACCATCAGGCGGGATCGCGGTCAAGCGCTCGTTTATAATTAATAAAAAAAAAAAAAAAAGAATAGCGGAGTAGAGAGAGAGGACTGTTCAAATTCACAGTTTCATGTAGAACATTGACACAAAGGCGAAGGAACAGGTTTAAAAGAATAGAGTTTACTTTTAAAGTTGCCACGACCTGTGAGAAATTGGGCAACTGGTAGCGGACTTAGAATAGTACCCATATCCTCCCGTAGGTGTCGTAAGAGGCGACTAAGGGAACCCCAACTAGGGGATCAGGCAGCAGCTTTTCACCTGTGGAATATCAAATTAATGCGATCCCCAACCCGCCTGCCAAGCGTGAAGCTTATGGCAATCCCTCCCCCCCAGCAATGAAAGCCTTGGGGGAGGCCTTTATCCAGCAGTGTAACTCTATAGGCTAAATAAGAAGAATGAAGATATGTAAAATGACGAAAAAAAAAAAAAATATGATAAAAGAAAATGACGAAAAGAAATAAAAAAGATAACACAGACGTGGGGGAAAAAAGTGACCCCCCAAAAAAAGACAAGGCCAAGCCGCAAAAGATTAAGCGGAAAAAATGAACTGGCAAAAAAGAAGTATAAGGCAAAAACGAATTCTTGCCAAGCAAGAAGAGACAGACGGCACAATAAAAAAAAAAAAAAATAAGAAGAATGATTATGCTGTATACTGCTGATATTCAGCTGAACCTGCCCCCTAATCGGCGAACACATTTTTGTCAAATGATTGCGACTAGTTGGGATCATTTGGACCGCCCATTGGTCCGTTCGGTCCAAATGATCCCAACTAGTCGCAATCATTTGACAAAAATGTGTTCCCCGATTAGGGGGCTGGTTATGGCAGACTGGAAGACGACTTCAACAGATTTGGGAAAAATCCGCCTAGATGATGAGATCCAGAACCTACAAACCTACAACTCGTACGTCGCGGCGTTACTACTAACGTCGGTTTACATAACATTTAGTTTAAACGACAAGTTCATTTGTTTAAGTTAGTCTTTTCTGCTTATCCATCTTGCATCGTATACGGAAAACCTGTTGATTAATTATTGAACAATTTTAGTTAAAGCATACCAAGAGTTCAGTGCCAATAACATACCTTCAAGATGATGTTAAGCTTCGCCGGAGGATCAGCGTTCACTTCAAACCTTTCTGAATAGAAGAATGAAGACTTTCTCTTTTGAATATAAAGGCCTTTGTAGCAGAAGTTTCCAGTTAAATAAGTACGAGCACGCCACCCAGCCCTCTGCTTTTTCCTTTTCCTCAAAAATGATTTATTTATTCCACCAATGTCTGCAATAGTACCATTTTATTAACAAAATCAGTATATAATATATTCTTTACACTCCTGGGACACAGGGCTCCCTTCGAGACTTAGTGGGCTATAATGCCCAGTGCTATTTGGTAGATGTCACATGTATTCGAATTTTTAGTTTTAGGACATGTCAGTTTCTTCACGATGTTTTAGTTCACTGTTTTAAAAGTCGTGATCTGGTGTCTTACCACCAAGATCTTGTAACTTTACCTCCCTAATATTTTAGAAACCATACTTACTCGAACCGGATTCAACAAGCATGACATTATGCGGGTAAGGTTTAGGTTGGTGGTGTGCCGTGATAACGTTCATGATCCAGTTATTGTAGGGATAAATGTCGATGTAGAGAGGGGGCTCAGCGTTGAGGCGGCGACGCATGGAGCGGCGGCGGCAGGGTGCTCCACCGGCCGCCACGCCCATCAGCTCGAAGGGCCCGTCGATAGCGTGGTTGATGATAGGCGCCCCTGGCCGAACACCGCAGCCGGAGGAACACAATACGTGAGTAACACCTTCGCTACCAAGTTTCTGTAAACATGATAAGGTTTTTTTTAAAGGCTCGAACAGTTCGAATGTGTGTGGGTAGATACGCTTTCGTAATGTACGTATGCGTTATGTTACGTAAGCAGTGTGTCCTGTCTTATACGATAACAACTCAGTGCTACGTGCACATCCACGCATACGCATCGGATCCGCTCGAGCCATAATGTTGTGAACTTGTGTATATTCAGCATATCGTATAGCAAAAACAGTCCAAAGATGCTGTCTACACGAGTGAGTTTATTGCGGCCGTGTGACCACAAATTTAATAGAAACAGTCTGAAGTGATCTCCACGAGTCGATATCATCGCGGTGTGAATTTGTTGGCACGGTGAGACTATCGGCGTGATTAACTCGCCCTCAGACCTAAATGCTTCATCTGTTGAGGCTTGAGTATGGCGAGACTCTTTAGACGAGTGTGTTTAAAGAATTTTTAAAAGTTTCTGTTTATTTCTGTAACTGACATTAGCGCCGATTCTTTTCTTCACAAACTAAACTAATTTCAAGTGAAGTACATAAAGTTTAAAAGGACGCACTTTTAATAAACAACACTTTAAAATTATTTATAGTGTTGTTTATTAAATAAAAGTGCGTGCTTTATGTAGTAAAAAGTGCATTTAGTAAATAGTTCATAAAGAACAGTGAAATATCGCAGCATAGTGACCACATCATGACTTTGCCCCAAACCTCACTCGTAAGATGGGTCACGCGGCCGTCTTTTTCGACATGAATAATTCATAATTACGTGACATTGGCTAAATGCACAAACCGTGCAAAGCCAAAAAATAAAGAAAGAATGTGAAGTGCAACTTTTTCTTTCTATTTCATTAAGAAAGAATAGAAGATAACATTTTAGTTTAATCCTGTTACATTATAATACTCCATAGACAATTTAGACGCGATTACAAACATGGCGACCAAATATGAGCGGACTAATTTGGCAGGTCTTAACTAACATTTAAAAAGATGCCCTGAACTTAAATTCAGTGTAATCGGGTTCATTGATGATAATCGTACGATTTTAATTAAAATTTGTACAAAGAATTGATGAAATAACGACACGGCAATTCTTCGCTGCTTGAGTAGAATTGTAACAGTTACGAGTATGTTCAGGTCTCATGTGGGCTATAGACGAATTCAACATCATCCTCTTGCTTATTTCATTTGGGGTCAGTGTAGCAGTGGGGTAATTTCGTAACACACAGTAGCAATGGCAATATTCATTGTGTGTTGATGTTGTTGAGTAGACAAATTTCTCCAACTTATGAAATAACGGATTAGCAATGTCCTTCAAAAAAAATTAGATTGAGATAGTGGATTACGCGACTTCACAAGGCCACCACGACTTGTCACACACGACTAGTCGTGGTGGCCTTGTGGTTAAAACATCAGCCTCTCAAGTATGAGAGAGCGGGTTCGATTCCAGATCAGGCAAGTACCGATGTAACTTTTCTAAAGTTATGTGTAAAATTATTTTGTATTATAATGTAAAGAATCTGATAAGGTAACATGAATTTCAGCTTTACCCCTTTCATTCGATGCCTTTTACATTCTCTGTGGGTGAATAATTTTAGTGTTTTCTTGGCTAATTTTTCCGAATCGAAATCTCTTGGTACAGCTGTAAAAATAAAAAATTGTTTATTAAAATATTATTTATTTAAAGTCTATTCAAACTAATGTTTAAAATTTATGTTGTTTTAGGTTAAATAAATATCTTCTTTTTCAGCCCAGGTCCACTGCTGGATAAAGGCCTCCTCCAAGGCTTTCCACGATGGCCGGTCTTGTGCTGCCCGCATCCATCGCCTCCCCGTGACTTTCACCACACTCACTTTCGTGACTCTGCGCGATCGAATCAGAAATGAGGAGATCCGCAGAAGAACCAAAGTCACCGACATAGCTTTTCGAGTCGCAAAAATTCAGTGACAGTGGGCGGGGCACATTGCTCGTAGAACCGATGGCCGATGGGGCATTAATGTTATGGAGTGGCGACCACTTACCTGAAGACGCAGCGTAGGAAGGCCTCCAACAAATAAAAATCAATTTAATTTTAATTTTAATAAGGTTTTTTCAGTTTGACTAGTATTTTTGAAAAAAGGGGAGCTCGTGACTAATTAGTAATAACAGCTGCACAGGTCGATCGATGAAGTTAAGCTGGCCGCGGTTGGTATATTAATAGGTAGCCATATTTACATATCGAGACCCCTTCGTGCCTCGGAAAGCACATTCATCCATTAGTCCTGACTGTCATTTGTCATTTGACAGTCGTTACGGGCCTTCAGAAGTCTGGTCAACAGTCTTACTAAGGGTGTCGTATTACCCAGTAATTGAGTTGTGGAAGTCAGATAGGTAGTCACTCCATGTAAAATATTGGTATTCAACTAAATCCGATTAGACTGGAAACCGGCCACAATATAGAAAAAGGTTAGATGTGTAGATTCGATTGAATATTGTTTCTTATACACCGAGGAATTGTAGTCGTCATACAGGGACAGCCCACTTCATCTATCCAATGACTAATAAATATTGTCATGTTCAGTGCAAAAGGGTAGAAAATAGTTTTAGTACATTTTAGTTTAATTCTGTCAAATTAAGATATTCCATAGACAGTTTAGACACGATTATAGACATGGCGACAAAAATACATCAATTTACGTCAAGCGCGGACTAATTTGACACGTCTAAACTATCATATTATATTCTGTCCTTTTCTTATTTAAATTTAAGGAAAAAACATGCACTGAATTAGTTATTATTAGGAACGTTGCAATGGCGTCTTTACCACCTATAACTGTTTCTTTTAAAATAATGAATTGATACACTATATACAACCTAAACAACAAAATACAACGTAATGTATAACGGAAAGAATAGGTACACAACTTCTTAAGATGATACCAGTCCTACTCCACAGCCACAGACAATTTTGTAGGTTTTGAAGAGATACCATTCCCCCTTTTTGTTGTTTTCCAAATATTACTTTTTTATTTGTTTATTTCAACTGTGCATAAGATTTTGCTACCATGATTTTGCAAGTAATATATAGTATTGTATAATGTAAAAGTACTTTTCAAGTTTGTGAATGTGAGGCACCATGGACTATAGTTTGTTTTTTTATATATATATAACTTGTTTGACATTATGAGCATGACAGTTGAGAGTTTGTCATGCTCACTCAAATGTCTTGCTGATGGCGGCGCGTGTTGTTGGGTTATTTGGTTCCCTTCAAAATGGTTGAGCTAGGTGGGGCAGATGCGCGCGTCATGCTCGTGAACGGGGGCCGTCAGTGGAGAGTGGAGACTGGTTATCTCTTAGTTGCCAGTGGGCTAAATTCATTTTCTATCTTTTAATTCATTTTTTTTAATTAATATATTTTGCTCACACGATAGAAGCAACAGAAATATGTAACGAAGAAATGTAACCCATACTATGATTTTAAAAGAGTGTCCATGGAGTTTCTTGCACGTTCTTCTCCATAGAGGTCTACGCTTTGGAATGTGCGATTTAGCTTCACTTTTCTTGGACTGACCGACATTGACTATTCAAAAGCACCAACGGATGGTTAATTTGAAATAAATAATTTTGACTTTGATGTCAAAGGGTATTTGGAAGGGTTTTTCAATCCTTAAATTTAAATCCGTGTTCGAAATTTTTGAATCAGAACACCGATACTAGGCGAATAGAACCATATAAGACATTCCCCAAATTCTCTTGTTCACAAGCTAAACTAAATTTAAGGTTAATGCATCTTATTCTTTGCATTTTATTAAGAAAAGGACAGATTATGAGATGCCAGTTTAGACCTGTGAAATTAGTCTGCGCCTGACATAAGTTGATGTATTTTTGGTCGCCATGTTTATAATCGCGTCTAAACTGTCTATGGAATAGAGTTTTGGCGGGAAAGCTAAGATGAGTGCCACGCTCATTTTTTATTTAAATTTTATTTATAGTGTCATTTACCAAATAAAAACGCGCGATTTATGTAGTAAAAAGTGCATTCAGTGAATAATTTATAAAGAACATAGAAATATTGTAGCATAGTGGCCACATCATGACTTTGTCCCAAATCATCCTCCTAGTCGGTTCACGCGGGTAACGAAAGGAGATGATAGGTTTAGGTTAGGTTAAGTTAGATTTCCGTGTGCAGTTTCTGGCCTGCCATCGGACGCGTCCCCAGGTGGCGGATAGGGGAACGGCCCCCAGATATGGTGGTTTCCGGTTTACCGGCGCGGACTAAAACCAGAAGTGGGGACCGCTTCGACGGTCACACGTGCGGCGGGTTAGCCACCACTCCAGGTGGCTGATGTGACCCGAACTCCGGGTCACCGTCGGACAACACGGGCTCCTCCCTGAGAGGAGCTGGGGGTCCCGCTTGCTTGTGTGCAAGCGAGTGGAGCCAAGAGGAAGGACACCTCGCTAAAAGACCCTTGGCTGCTGCGTCTTCTCGCACAAGAAGACGTACCCAGCCGGGCCCCTCCGTATGGGGGGACCACTGTGGGCCCTTATTTTAGGCGGGAATCGCCGGCGGGGGATTGGTAGCGCAGGCTCTGCCATTTCCCATGACCCCGCCACTAAGGCGATGTCGATATGCCGCTGTCGTTTTAGTGAGTATTCCCGGCTTCGCCTGGGCGAGTCCCACACACGCCCGCCACCTAGCAAGCGGAGGGTATGGTGCGTAAGGGAAAAAAAAAAAGAAAAGGATTCCGTGTGCAGTTTCTGGCCTGCCATCGGACGCGTCCCCAGGTGGCGGATAGGGGAACTGCCCCCAGGTATGGGGGTTACCGGTTTACCAGCGTGGACCAAAACCAGACGCGGGGACCGCTTCTGCGGTCAAACGTGCGGCGGGTTGGCCACCACTCCAGGTGGCTGACGTGACCAGAACCTCGGGTCACCGTCGGGCAACCCGATCTCCTCACTGAGAGGAGCTGCGGGCTCCGCTTTCCTGCGTGCAAGCGAGTAGGGCTAAGAGGAAAGACACCTCGCTAAAAAACCCTTGACTATTGCGTCTTCTCGCAAAAGAAGACGTACCCAGCCCGGCCCCACCGGCCCGGTCCCGGAGGGACCACTGTGGGCCCGCCTTTTAGGCGGGAATCGCCGACGAGGGATTCGTAGCGTAGGCTCTGCTATTTCAAAAAAAAAGGCTCTGCTATTTCCCATGACCCCGCCACTAAGGCGATGTCGATGTGCCTCTGTGGTTTTAGTGGGTATTCCCGGCTTCGGCTGGGCGAGTCCCACACACGCCCGTCGCCTAGCAAGCGGCGGGTATGGTGGCATTTCCACAGTGTCAAAAAAAAAAGGATAGTTGATATTTAATTACTGAAGACGTGGCAGTATGGTTTCTGACCTTTGCCGGTTCCAAAAGGAACAAACAAAACAAAAAAAAAAAATGTCAAAGGAATATCTTAATTTCACAGGATTAAACTAATATGTTATCTTCTATCCTTTTCTTAATGAAATAGAAAGAAAAAGATGCACTAAACTTAAAATTAGTTTAATTTGTGAACAAGAAAATCGACGCAATTGACAAATAACGTCACGTGTAACGTCTAGTTATTGACCAAGGTTTGTTATGATTTGAATTCAAGAAATATGTGAAGTCGATACTTTGGTATAAATTTTCAGAATATTTATTTTAAGTTAAACCCTTCCAAAATCGTTTGATCTGCCTAGCCAAGGCCTAGGTGTGTATACCCTTTCCATTACACACTGTATATCAATACCTATTACGTCTACAGAGTTTCGTTATCTAATTTGTTGTGACCTTGTATATGATAAAACAATCATACTTGAAATGATACAAAATATAAGATATTTTCTTCTTCTTCTTTTTGTTCCGCCTATAAGGCCACTGCTGAACAAAGGCCTTCCTCAAGGCTTTCCACGGTGACCGGTCTTATGCTGCCCGCATCCATCGGCTTCTTGCGACCTTCACCAGGTCATCGGTCCACCTTGTTGGGGGCCTCCCTACGCTTCGTCTTCCGGTACTTGGCCGCCACTCCAGAACTTTACTGCCCTATCGGCCATCGGTTCTACGAGCAATGTGCCCCGCCCACTGCCACTTAATTTTAGCGACACTAAGATAATTTATTCATGTAAAAAAAACCTACTGCTAATATAGTCAATCAAGTACACGGCTCTAAGTTTCTTCTTCCTCGTGCGCTCTGATACTGTCGGTAGACATACCGGTACCATGTAGTCTGAAATCGAAATGACACATTTTACAGTTTAGCCCCCAAAAATTGATGGTGTATTTCTAGTTTAATACACAAACAACATAGGAACAATGCGCCTGTTTCAGAAAAATTAATTGTTAAGCAATAAACACAATGCATATACAGGGTGTAACTGACATCGTAACGCAAACTTCGCGAAAAGGCTACACCGCTTGCCACTAATAAAATTGTGATAGTCATTTATGTCGTTAATGAACGGTTACAGAAATAAGAATGTTTAAAAAAATGAACGGCCTAAAGTGAAAAAATTGGCTGTCTGTAGAACTCCGTCTACTGCCGATATTTGAACGTGATAACGTCTATTACATGGTAATTTTTTCTGGGTGCAATGAAATTATTTAAAATAAAGTAATGTATAACATTTATATTTTTATTTAATAGTTTGTTTAAATTTTCTAAAAAATAAAAAAAAAGCAAAAAGAAAAAGAAAAAAGAAAAAGGAAAAATTAAAAAGGATAAAAAACGTCCGTTGCCGTCAGGAATCGATCCGCGGCACCTCTTGAGTGAGTCGATATTAATCCGAGCGTTTCACCACTCGGCTATCAATGCTTTAATCATGTATGCGAAAAACTGCTACTAATTGTTTACAACCGTGCTTTTAGGTAAATAATATTGCACTCTAAAGCTACAAGGCTAAGGTTAGTTTTAGTAGGCGTGGACTCCGTGTAGCGTCAGATTCGGCCGTTACGCAGTTTTTGCGAATGACTCCCAGCATACCGATTTAATAGACGTTATCACGTCAAAAACTACATATATATTTTTTTTTAAATCAAGGAAAAGCCGACGAAAAATTCCACCACTGGGGGGTTCAGAATCATGTGCTGGATCCATGGTACTCGTTTGTGCGTCGAAGTCAGATACACCCTTTATAACAAATAAAGGAGAAAATATTTACCATTCACTATAATACAATATGTTAAGAAAACCCTGTCCGACCCGTGAAGGTGTTGTTAGATATCGATAACTGATTTTACTAATGGATACAAAACCGGGCTAAACTTAAAAAAAAATCCACCTAAAAAAAATAAATATTATTTCGCAAAAAGAGGTAACTTAATAAATCTGCGTTATCCACCCTTTCGCGCGCGGCGGCGGAGGCGGCGGAGGCGGCGGGCGGCAGGGCACGCGGCACATGGTCGCATCGCTATTCGCTCATAATAATACCGGTGTTGTCACTTTTTAAAAATTACCAAATTTCGGGGAAGTTGGAATTAATTCGCGGGAAAAAAAATTATTTCAAAATTCATTTGTATTGGTACTATGATGATTACGTAAAATTTTATATTATATTTGGTCATGTGTTTACCTAACCTTTATTATCCTTATGGGTCGGACAGGGTTTTCTTAACATACTGTATATGATTACTAATTACCGACAGATCAGCACCCTAATTGCGTATCAATGCAATTAGAAAAACATTAAAATTAGAAAAGTATAGTTACGTGACTTCATCGGCCGAATTAGTTTGACCAACGCAAGACTGTTTCCTACCCCGAACCTGAAATAAATATCCATTTGAAATGTGTGGCATTGTGAGAGTGTTGGTGGCGCGGCAGCGTCAAGTTATATGTTATGTTGTTAAAAGTTGTGTTACGTTCTGTAAAGTTATGTTGTGATAGGTAAAGTGTGCAGTCAATCTAACTGATGCCTGACACTATTGATAGCTCATTCAAACCTCACTCCATATAACTCTTCGCAGTAATAATTCTACAGAATCGATCGCCTTTACTTATCTATTGACTCATCCCGTTGACATTCGAAGCTTATCCACTTAATGATTTTTGACCTTTGTTAAAACTATACCTTATAAAAAGGTTACAAAAAAACTCCTGCTTATTTAAAATTCAAACAGCTAGAGACTGAGCTGCTAAGCCTTGTGATAAAACTTGATAATTATTATGCAAAAATAGAATTTCATATTATTTTAGCTATCAGAACTAACTTCGCTATCTAGTTTTTCAATAATTATTATTATTATAGTTTCAGCTGAAGAGAAATGATAATAATGATTGAAACGTCCACTGCTTGACATAGGCCGCCCCTGTAGTTCGATTAGTTTTTACTTCTGACATCCAACAAGTTCTTGCGACCCTCACAAGTTCATCCGTCCTCCTTGTCAATATTTTTGAATATATTTCGCAAACCAATCGCATAAATATTTTCCTGTAGCGTCACTCTGTCAACGTCAACCGAGCGACCCAGGATTCTTGTACTACAATAGTTACAGGTTACAATCCTAGTAATACAGGTTGTACAGAACGACGTAAACTTTATGGCGGCTCGAAACATGAGAAACAAATTTATGCAATGTCAGCGGAGGTGAGTTGCAAGAAAATAAATTAACATATCGATGTATTAAAAAAACATAATCGGTATTATTTGGGAATCGAAATAATACTTCCTTCTCTGTATGAGAGGAGACCTGTGCCCAGCAGTGGGACGATAAAAAGGTTGATGATGATGATGATGATGATGATGATGATGAATTAATACTTACAGATTGGCTAGCAAAGCTTTTCTAGCGGTGGAGTTCAAGAAAAATCTTACCTTGTAAATTCAGGATGAGGTGTTATGTCGAGCGGTGGTATTTCTATATAAGCGCGTGGGCATTTTATTCCTAGCTTAATTTGAGAGCGCGTTAGGCCACACTCCTCTTCGTCTCGTTCATAATCACCAAATACAATATTACCTCTGAAAAATTAAGATACTTCGTATTATGTAAGGCTGTGCCGCAGCTTAGATCTCGTGAGTGCGTATTCTATTGGCATTATAAGTGTTAAACATGAAGTCATAGGAGCTTTGTAGTATTGGTATGTTACCATGTTATAGAGGTAGAATATCAGTTTATTTTCATAGTATAACATCTCTGATTTAATTTCCAGACAGTATAAATTGATAATCTTCAGGTTTCCAAAATCACACGAACTTTCTGCCACACTGTAACCCCAGCTACAGAGGTAAAGTCATATTATGCTTTCGTGGCTTTCTTTTTCTACTACCTATATAGCAATATCGGCAGCGGAAAAAGAAAGACATAGAAGTACAAAACTAAAATAAACCAACAAGAACCGTTAAGCACTATTCTACCCTCCATTTTCAGAGAGCAACTTTCTATCTCCAATTGTAATTAAGCTAGGGTTAGATCAAACAACATACAGTTTGTAGTTCTTCGGAAGATGCATCATATCAGTAGCGGTACCGATGACGAACTGCTTGTGGACGAGAATAACACGCGGCGCCTTACTGTGATGAGGCAGCCCAGTCGTCACTGTCATAAAGTATAAGAATTCAACAAGGATGAGCAAAGGTTTTTATATCATTCATCATTTCAGCCGAAAGACGTCCACTGCTGGACATAGGCCTCCCCCAAGGATCTCCACGACGACCAGTCGTGCACCTCCCACATCCAGCGGCTTCCCGCGGCCTTCACTACCCTGTCGGAGGCCTACCGTCGCTTCGTTTTCGGGTGCGTGGTCGCCACACTCGAGAACCCGTCGGCCCCATCGGACATCGGTCCTACGGGCAATGTGCCCGGCCCACTGCCACTTTAGTGTTGCAATTCTTCGGGCTATGTCGGTTCCTAGTTCTTCTGCGGATCTCCTCATTCCTGATTCGATCACGCAGTGAAACCCCACGCATAGCCCCCTTTTCATTGCCCTTGAACATTCTTATAAGGCCCATTGTTAGCGACCACGCCTCAATTCCATAAGTCATCACTGGCAACACGCACTGGTCAAAGAATTTTGTCTTGAGACACTGCGGTATTTCGGACGAGAAGACTCTACGTAGCTTCCCGAAAGCAACCCAGCTGAGTTGGATTCGACGATTGACCTCTTTCTCGAAGGTTTTTATACCCAGTCTATACGTAAAATTTAAATCACTGTTTAATTCTAGTATACAGGAAGCTACAATAAAAATGTATATCTGGGGTGGAGACCCTGTTGGCCTGAAATACAGGCTTCGGCTTAGCTTAGGCACCAGTCTCCCACAGTATTTTTGTATAAGCCCATAACTGGACAACATTATTTTTATTTTGTTATTATTTTATATGGATATTGTGGTGAGAAAATAAATAAATATTATTATTATTATTCTGCTGGGACACAGGTCTCCTCGTTGTGACAGAGAATGGGCTATAATCTACCATGCGGGCTCAGAGCGGGATCGAAATTTGCCACGCTAAAATGGAATTGGGCTGGACACGTCTGCTGCATGTCAGACGACCAATGGGCCTACGACCTAATTGGTCCTTCACAGGACCATAGATGGTGATGACGGAATGATTTGGATTTTTCAACAAAACTAGCCAAACTTAAACAGAAAATTGTAAAGAGCGTAGGTAGCAGGTCAATAGCTTCTAAAAATATGTCCTTCTCCAGGATACCATCTATCTTTTTATCGAATTATATCAAAATCCGTACTGAGGTTAAAGGTGCTTACATAAAGAAACAGGTTTCCGGGACAGACAAATCTGTGAGGGTCAGTTCCGACCGGTGCAGGTATAATATGTACTTGTTTACTTATGCGCTCACTTATAAAGAAAGAAGAAAGAAACGAACACGTTTAAACCTGTTAAACGTGTTCGTTTCTTTATGCAAGTTGAACCTGCACCGGTCGGTACTGACCTGCACAGATTTGTCTGTCCCGGAAACCTGCTTCTTTATGTAAGCACCCTAAGGTGTGAAAATGTTCAATACAGACAATTTATAATATTCTAAAGAAAAGCATTTGGTCTGCGACTTGGTCCACGTGTGTTTTACAATCTTTAAAATTTACCTATTTGTTTAATTCAGGTATGTACTTTAGAGATTAAATAAAATAAAATTTCCGAAACAAACCTTGTCGTCGTAAAAAGCTTTCGGTACTTTTCCTTTGTATGACTTAAAGATTACCTACTTTTGACTTAATGGAAGTATAGGTGCACTATATTATTTTAAGGTATAATAGAAGATGTACCAAGAAGAAAAAAAAAAAGATAGAAACGAACGGCACCCTAATACTAACAATTTGAATCATTTCGAAGCATATTGTTAATCCATTGCTTCATATATTAGAAAAGTGAAGTAAATAGCGCAATGAATGTTGTTGAACTGTCAAATCGAAACCCATTGCTACTGAAAGTTTGTTTCGCAACTAGTTAAAAGTAAAAAAAGTTAGTAGTAAGTAGTAAAAGTTAATTAGTTTATACTAATTGTGTTTATACTAATCCTGCAGGGTAATTGTCGTCGTAAACAAGTCTTGACTGGTGGTTTGACATTGACTTTTTTGGTATAGTATATTAAAATTGCATAGGGGTAAGTATTAGCCTATAGAATCAAGCAGTGAAATCCACCCCTTAAACTTTATTATCCTGTTCCACCCCTAAAAGAGACGTTTTTGAAAAACCCTTAAAATACGTACATTTTGTTTTAAGTATCAATATCGTATTTAGTTTTTATTCTTACGTATTAACTTTTTCACTTCCTATATCCTCTGTTAGGAGTTTATTTAAAAATAAAAGTGGCCATCTGTGTTAATTACTAGGACACACATTTTCATTTTATTAACCAAAGGAAAAGAAACATATTATCTGTCTTTTCTTCCCAATGGGGTAAATTGTAAAAAAAAAATGATGGTTTCATAATTTGAATCAAGCAACACAAGTAAAAAATTTTTAAGAAAATGAAGACACATAGTAAAATTCCATTTAAAAGTTTACCCTTTTTTGCCTTGTCAGGGTTCGACTTTCGAAAGATCCAAAAATTTATCGCCGTTCCATTCCTGTCAAAAGCTTTAATACTGAGTTTTAAGTTAATTGGAACGCATGTTAAAATTCTTTCACATTATTCACGATTAAATTATTCTCTATCTAAGCCCCTGTTTCCCCTTTGGAAGGTAGATTCTAAAACCTTATATTAAAAGAAAGAAAGAAAATGTATTTATTGTGACTGATACAGAAAGACCATAAAACAAAACTAAACTAAACACTATTTAACAAAAATTTCGGATATCCTATACGAGCCCAAAATCTCCAAAGGCCATAAAGCTTCGATATATATAAAAAAAAAGACGCAGCGCTGATTAATAGACTTTATTAATCATATATTTAAGTTAAAATTACCTGAAATGGTTCAGTTGTGAAGATGTGAAAAGGTAGCATACAAACAGAGTTACTATCGTATTTGTAATATTCGAAAAGTATGAATATTTGATAAATATTTATAATATCTAACCGTGTATGTACTGCACGAAGCCAAGCCAGTTGAAGGTATGTTCCTTCAGCACTCCATCGGCCGGTTCATTTTCGAAGTCATCGTGGCAAATGGAGAAGTCTCGAATAATGCATAATGTCGAACGCACACATACTATTGACATAACAACAATAATTATTTTAGGATCCACATTATGATGTATAAAAAGACAATTGAAAAATGTACTAATGAAATGAAGTAAAGGTTCAACAACGCGTCAGCAACTTTACATAAGTTATTGGTTTTAGAGAACGTCTAGTTAGCTTAGTTACCAAAATAGGTAGAAATTTTATTGAAATGGAATGCTCAATCGAAAATAAACAAAAAAGTATACGAACATATTATTGATATTATAGTCCAAACTGCTGCTACTGTTTTCCATCGGTACATACTGCCCGTACGATGACAAACTACTGAAAATGTTCACCATGTGGTGTGTTGTCACATTAATTTTGTTTGTTTTCACAATTGGAATCTTACAACATAATTTTCTTGGAAATCTGGTCATCATCGCGAATCTCACTCGCACTGCAAAAGGCAACGTTGGCATATTTTTTTCTGCTTAGGTCTCTTTATTAAATAACTGAGTTTAAAAAGGGAGTATTTTTAACTTTTCAATAAAATATAACTTTCTATTTAATTTCATAAATGAAATGACATAACTTTTAAGGACAACAACGCTTAAAGTACAGTAGGTAAATTATCTCTACTTGTTTAGTATATATAATAGTTAATACAAAGCTTAGGATACATTTTCAGTACATTCTTTATTTAATATATTTTATATTTTCCAACGTACAAAGCACGAGATTATTTTCACACTTCGATCTCTTACATACTAAAATAAGAATTTATATTATAGTAAATTTATAATCTAGTTGGATGGTAGAATTGGAAAAAGAAATTAGCTGGAAGATTAAGTTTCTGGTGAAGATAAAATTCATGTATGTCTAATCGCGTAAACGTCATCTTATAGACAAGATGGAGGTCTCCTTGGCAGTAGTAAACTGGTAACCGACTGCTGCGAAATAAATGCGACCTTGGCACGTAGACTGTCATTACAATGCAAGCCAACCTATGTTCTATCGTCTCTCCATCTTCAAGTAACTGAAAGGAATGACATAATATTACATATTCCTGCCGGTTTGAAATCAAGATCAAAAGAGATTTATTCAAATTATGCTGATAGTCAGTTATTTTTGAACGTTAAGATTAGTTCCTCAGAAAGCTCGCTCTTCACTACTCCCTAGTGCCTTCACTGGGAAGAAAAAGTGACGCAATAAATTCCAATTAATTCCCAGCAGCAAAGTTTAATCCGTAAAATTATCTTACTTACATATAAATACCTAGCTTGTGTCGATTGATAATCTGACAGAGTTATATTGGCAGTTTTTCGAAGAAACACTTTCTGTAATGAATCAGGTGTGCACCAACCAAATTTGTAAATGCTATGGATGGCAGCTGAAAAGAATAATACACCCAATGTTAATTTCTCATAAAAGTAATTACCTAGTAGATTCATAACAACAATATTGCGTTTGAGTGTGTGTATTCTTGCAAAAGTGATATAGCCTTGTAATGACGTCTGCAATGATCTGTGCTTTTCGCATAGACAACTTTACTTTTTAACCGACTTCAAAAAGGAGGAGGTTACTCAATTTGATCGTATATATGTTCATTTTTACGTTTGTTCGCGGATAACTTCGTTGTTTATGACCCGATTTTGATAATTTTAGACAAACGAAGACACCATGACCATGAAGATGTACATATATTCGTTTTTGCCCCCGACTTCCGTAATGTCACCTGGCTATTTTGAATTCAGTGGAGAGGAGTGCGAAGAGGCTGATTGGCGACCCGGACTTAACTCGAAACGGTCTCCAAAGCCTGGAGCACAGGCGCAGAGTAGCCAGCCTTTCGGTCTACTATATAATGCATTCTGGTGAGTTTGCAAGGGAATTGCATGATTTAATTCCCCCATCTCCGTTCCACCATCGGACGACACGTCGTACGGCGAGTTTCCACAATTACGTTGTTGACACCATTGCGATCCAGACGAAGCGTTTTGCTTCCTCTTTTATAACCTTATCGAGGGACGGGAAAAAATTTGCCAGGGACCGTGTTTCCGTCAAACTACAATTTGAGTGTCTTCAAGGATAGAGTGAATAGGCTTTTACTAAACTAGCGCCCTTTACCATCAACGATCGCATCACTGCTTACTAATAGGCGGGATTGCGGTCAATCGCTAGTTTATAATAAAAAATATTTATTTTTCATTTTGTGGTGTTTTTGTGGAAGTCAGTTGATTTTTTTTTTTTTTTTGTAAAAAAGTGTTTTGTATTATCTGATGTACGTGTATACTTACTTCTTGGGAGAGCTTCATCGTCAACCAGACCTTCCGTTGGACCATAGTGAGCGCTACGCAGAGAATACATGGCTTGATTCGCAGGAACCGCCTTCCAGCCAGATACAGCTAACACTTAAAGAAAATTTGGAGAGTAAAGAAATACTTGCCCTCTCAGTAGAATTCACGATTTCTGCATCTTCTTTCATAAATTATACAATATGTTTATTTAATGACAAGCAAAGCATTTGTCGACTATTCTGCCAATGTCTAAAGTAAATCACGTAAACAAGTGTACACGATACAAGAAAAATATAGATTGAATAGGCTTATAATAATAATCAACGATTGCATTACTACTTACTACGAAGAGTTTTAGACATTTGAAATATAATGTTAATGTTCTATATAAAAAAGATTTTTTTCTAAGCAACTTTTTCCAGAATATTAAATTACTTGTAAAAAAGGCTATACGGAACCTTAATTAAATGTACTTATCTATTGATTTTACTGGAATTTAGAACTTACCGACCAATAGTAGATGGAAGGTTACACAGTGTACGAAATTAGTCATTCTAGAAACTTAGAACCTTTCAAAATCTAACACGTAGTGCTACTGACACTGACTAGTTGACAATCAATCCTTAAAATTGCGTTGATAACCATTTTGCT
Source organism: Sesamia inferens (assembly GCA_037179545.1). Classification (NCBI taxonomy): domain Eukaryota; kingdom Metazoa; phylum Arthropoda; class Insecta; order Lepidoptera; family Noctuidae; genus Sesamia; species Sesamia inferens. The sequence continues at coordinate 21,359,655 of CM073923.1, forward strand.
TACTATTTTCAAATAATCCGAATTCTTCATAGTTGACATTCCGCTTTTGTTTACGGTTACAGACATGTATTAGGTAAACAATGGGAAAGAAAACATGTTAAATCATTCTTTGAAATAAATAAACAGAAACTACATTTAATAATTTATTTATTAATTATAGAATGTATGAACAATGATCAAGAACCTTAAAACACTAATATTGTCTTAAAAATACAAACTAAGCCAAAGTAAGCGTGTTGCTTCACCTCCTTTTAAATCAGCCAGTAGATATACTGGTAATACTATTTCTGGAAGAGTTTGAGATAAACTGTGGTTTCATTAATGTTATCCATAGGTTTCTTGTATTTGGATCACATATCACAAAATATATAAATAATACAAATCCTTGAAGCGTTGAAGTTAGACAGAAAAGATAAGACCATAGCAATTGGTTGGAGAATGAAAATATACCAAAAAGCCATGTTAGACCCAATAAGAAAAATAAAAATATAGAAACTCTAAATTGTGCACCGACCAAATCCATGTCAGTGGTTTTCATTTTATGATCGGATCCTCGAGAAATAGCGTAGAGTACTAGAATGAATAAAGTTACATTAACACACAATATAACACTTATTGGCAACACGATACCTGCAAGGCAATAATAGCCAGTGGGGTAACAAATAGTTCTGACCACTGAAGGTCTCGGAATGTAATTCTCAGCATCAAGAGCTAATATAATAATAACTGGCAAGGTAGGAATTCCCCAACCAATCAATGTGAATTTGCACATAAATCTGGATGGCCGACTTACTCCCAAAACTCTCACGTATCTTATAAATTGTAAAATAGCAGTTATCAACATCCACATAAAACTGGACAGTATTGAAAAGTGCAGCATTGAACCTACAATAATACACTCAAGTTTTTTGTGCTCTGCAACATAGAACATTCCATTAACTTCAATAAACATAGAATGATCCAAATTAAAAACTAGTATAAACACTAAAGGTAATGCTATAGCAGTCGACAACTGTAAGAGAACTTTAGTTCCGGCTTTTTTCCTCCAGTTACCAAATACTAGAGCGGTTATCCAAATACCAATGATTCCCAATAGCGACAAGAAACTCCCAACTAATGTTATTATATTCAAAGCTTTCGAATGGTTTCTATTAAATGTGACAGATTCATTTTCACTACTTGGTATAGAAAGCAATTGACCAAAATGAGTGAGGTGATAGCATTCACATACAGTTGTATCATTGATTATTTTTATGATAAAACAACCTTTTTTTTTCCAAGAACCTAAAATATTATTCGTCTGTTTAGGTTGGAATTCCCAGTAGCCACAATCAGAGTTGCCTGTATGATTGATTTGCTTGAATATAAGTGGCACAGGATATTCTAAGTTGGACATGTAATCGGGAATTGACACGCCGACAATTCGACTATTGATCACGTGTCTATCAGTAACTAATTCTTGAAAAATTGCATCGTTATAGAAAATGGTAATGATAATATGAAAAAATTCTTTTCTTGTTATGTTTTCATCACTATCATTATTATTTAATTGAATTGTATCTAAAACATTTTCGGGTAACCAGGTAGCGATTTCCAAGTTTTCTATTGAAAGGACTTCTTTTAGGCTAGTATTTTTGTATAATGGTTGAACTAACATATCTGAAAAATTATCTGAGACTGAATTTCTTATAACAGCTATACCTGTGACGTTATTATATTCTGGATAAGTTATTTGGACAATAAATTGTGGTTTTAATGCAAGCTGATAGGGTGCATTACTTAATTTAAAAGACTCGTTTATATTTCTTTTTGCTATTAATTCTATAATATCACTAACTGAATCCAATATAACATTAGTTGAATTAAGTGTCTGAGCTAAATGTAAATAATTGCAATCGAGCACCATCATTCTGTCCATGACCCATGCAATATTATCTATGTCACCAGTTTCTACCGATGTTGCATTTTCCTGAACAAGATCCAATATATGTTGCAGGGACATTGACAAGTAATAAATATCAGCAGGAATTATTATATCTGTATCACCAAGTACAAAATTAAGACCATCAGTTAGAAAACGGGAAACATAATCATTAGGCATTTGTCTTTTCACAAAGTTGTACAGAAACGTTGTAGCGTTAGATGGCTCGTAAGTATTATCACAAGAGCCTTCTACTACTCCCCAGACTCCACCTAACACATAGGATCCCTGACAGAGTCTCTTTACCGGTAAACCGTTAGCCTGAAGGCAAAATTGTTTTGGTGCCGAAATATGACCAATAAGAGTCATCTCCCAATCAAGTGTAATACCATCGAAAGAAGTTGTTGGAAAACAATAAACCGAGCTGGATAAATTCACGAATGTGTAATTATATTTTGGTAACTCTAGGTTTGCTATAAGTTTTAATGTAGCAAACGTATCTTGTATATTCAGAGCTTCGTCTTGTTGGTTATCTTCAACGTCAACGTGCAAATGAAATAAAATCATCATGTGATCCAAAGAATAATCAAAAACGTCCATAAGCAAAACTTTTTTAGCTGAAAATATGTTTGTAATGTTATTTGTTAAAGCAGTCAGATCAGTTATATCTTCAACATCATCGGGCAAAATATAATGTTTAATAACAAGCGCGAATACATGAACTTTGTTGCCTTTGGGATTAGCTATGATTTTGTCCGTAGTTATAAATGAAAAGTTAACTGTGTGGCCCTCACACCAATATTGAGCGGAGCTGTCAGTAACCAGATCAATAACATACACAATTTTTTCAACCTTATTTAAATCAACTTCTTCTTGTCTAGAAGAATTCACTTCAAAAAATGGTATATCATTAATATCTACCACTCTGAAAAATCCTTTTGCATCAGAAAAACATTGGATTCCTTTGTCATTACTATCATATCTCCATAGCCCAGAAGGATAATAAACTGTAAGAAATATTTTGTTCTGTGCTTCATTGTATTCAAACATAAATTCTGTTTTTCCATAAACAATTTCCATCTCACAGGCCATACAATGCAGTGATATACTAGAATTAATTATACTTAAAGCGCCAGCCTTATTTATAATACCTTCAAAAGAAGGTCTTACTATTTCTATGGAATCATTATGATACGTATATTCTGTACTCTCATTAGTTTCATGATACACTTCAGGAGTTTTAAACCAGCACCATTCATTATCTGGTAACTGATTAATATCAGCAATTTTCTTAAAAATAAATCTCGTTAAATCATTTTCTCTATTAAGCATAGGTGTTCGGCACCTTTCTTGAAGAAATTCATCAAACGACATTCCACGCCTCGAAGTTTCGATACCATAACATGTACCATTATCAAGTTTAAACCTATATGAGTGGTATCCATCAGAGCACTTACTTGGGTAGTACAGGTCGTTTATGTAAAAACACAAACTCGGATATATTTTTGAACAGATTTCTGTTAGAAGCACTCCTCGATCTATGTCTAATAATAAACAATTCTTTGCAAAAGCCGTATATAGACTTATAAAGTTTCTCGATGAAACACGTCGGCCCCAGTTAGGTCCTGGAATAGACCATACTACGGGATGGAAAAGTTTATATCTTGTCGCAGGTAGCCAAAAATATCGGGATATATTCGTGACTTTGAGGGAATTGAGTAGGTATTCAACTTCTGCAGGAGATAAATCCGTAATAACCGAGGCTCCACCGCTCGCAAAACAAGGATAGTCCCAAACTGTTGGTTTACTGATTTGGTAACAGTAATCGTTGTTGTTTTCTGATATTTTGTGATATCCAGGTGGACATGAATTAATGTCAAAATACTTAACAACTTTTAGACACGGTCCGATGTCATCCAGAGTTGGTGTCCATCCAGAGTAGGAACAGTTTCTCGTCACTAACGTATCATTTCGGTAACAAAGCGGGTCCGATTCAATATTGTTTGCCATTTGTGTTTGATGCCAGGTCACGCTTATTCCATCATTAGAAACTTCTTCGGGACAAATCTGTAAAAAAAAGTCAGGTTAGGGCATAAAATATAATCCTATAAGTATTTAGAAGCTTTTTGCTTAAACTTTTTGTTTATCTAGAACTCAAAATAAACAATGAAATGGTTTACGAAAATTAAACAAATCTCTTTTACCTGTAGTGTAGAATGAATGATCGCAACAAATACGAATATTATTTGTGACACGAAAACTTTCATAATTTCGATGAAAATCATAAAAGATAATGCAATAGGTTCTGCAGGTAGCATAAGCTCGGGCAGTTTTACCGAGATCCGACCGCGGTTTGAAACATTTTCACCTTACTGTTATTGCGCAGATTACGTTATACATTTGCATAAAAAACATGGTGTTAAAAAAACTGTTACTTTTAGGAACACATGACAGCCTCTGTGGCGTAGCGGTAGCGAACGCGGCCGCAGCGCAAGGAGGCGCGGGTTCGATCCCCGCAGTGCATATATTTGTATGCATGAATATGAATATTTGTACTGGTCTGATCGTGCCTCGGAAAGCACGTTAAGCCGTTGGTCCCGGTTGTCATACGAACATCTAATGGCAGTCGTTACGGGTTGTTGGAGACCTCAAAAGTCCTTCAATTGGTCTAACTGCAATGCTTCTATATTGCCTTCGGGTTGTGGAGGTCAGACGGCAGTCGAGTAGAATAAATGAGCAGTTAGGCTGGTAAAGCGGACCCTGGGCACGGAGTCTTGGCCTTCGGGTCGGCCCCGTGACACTCTCAACACAGGGCCCGACGGTAACCGGGTGGTTTTAGTGGGTATTCCCGGCTTCGGCCGGGCGAGTCCCACACACGCTCGTCGCCTAGCTAGCGACGGGTATGGTGCGTAAAAGCATTTCCACTCGAGAGAAAAAAAAAAAAAAAAAAAAGCGGACCCTAGACTCCAAAGCTGAAAAGCTTCGGATACGACTGGGATAAACGCTGAGATGAAGATGAAGAAGACGTTTAGGAACACATGAGTCACATTTAATTGAACGTGAGCTTCTCAAAGTAACTTTTAAGAATCCAATCCGCTTCCCGACTGCCACATTGCACCACGAAACTGGTGCTCTGCGTGTGCGCTAACTGTACATTATTGCAGTGAATCTGAGGTACCACAAATATACTCCTATACTCTGAACAATATATTCCGAAGTGCGCACGCTCAGAAACGCAAATAAGCCTAAATGGTATAAACCTAGATGTAATATATTTTAGGCCGCAAATGCTTTCTTTATATTGGGCTGTTTATCTATAGTAAGCTGAATAGTAAAATGGATAACCTATGATGAAAAATAAATGCAAAAATTATGTCTCACAATGTTTGTATAGAATGGGCTAATGGGCTATGAAAGCACGGATAAATTTCTTAATATATGAACGAACACACACATTCATCACAGAAATACATACCGGTCGATTTGGAACCATCGAACTAATACTTTCTGTCCCCGCTATGTCAGATCTCCACAGTTCAAATGGTGTGGGAGTGTTAATACACATATTTAGTAAATTTATTTGTTTGGAAGAACAAACGATTATTGTCGCCTCAAAACTCATACCGACCGATGCTATGTATGAACCTACCTACCGTGCCTACCTAATAATCTTGTTAGACGAACGACACAGGAAATCCTAGTGTGGAGACAACAAAAAATCCTTACAATATTTGAATAGCGCTATTCAAATATTGTAAGGTTTTTTTTTTTAAATAAAGTTTTTATTATTTTTATTTATTATTAACAGCAAACTACGTGGTGAACCCACTGCACTTGTTTAACTTTTTTGAAAAAGTAACTTTGACTTTTTCTTAAATCTGTCCATGACGTGGCTAAGTGGTAAGACGTTCTACACAATTTTCACACAATCCAGGTAATCTACATCTAAATCTTCTATGTAGTCAAAGCACCAGACCGAAATTCGAAGTGTCAAACAATTTAAACTCGATGTGAGAATAAAGTTTTAGCCACGTCCTGTATATCCAGCCGTAATCTGAATATATTAACGTCAGTGTCATTACGCCAGTCATGCACACATTGATATGGTATCTTCATGAATTCATTGATTTTACGCCACGCTGTGATCAGCACTTGGCTTTATTTATGTGATTCCCTTGGGTAACAACAGGTGAAATCCCTTATCAGGTTGAAGAACCATTGAGCACGGCTTTTAGCTATGTCAATACAATAACAACTTTGTTCTTATCTAGTGCAGACTGTACTACGCCTAATATTTAAGTAGATTTCTATTTTGATTTTTTATCATGATATGTAACTACCATTTTATCTAAGTACTTACCAACTTTCCTATCAAGGTCCATGATGCGACAGTTTCGTTTATTATTTTTTGCCTGATAGGGGCATATTATTCATAATGTGCTTACTATACCTCATGTTAATAATAGATTGTTCACGTAGGTATTCTCATTTTTTTTTTACGTTATAAACTAGTGCTTGACCACGATGATGGTAAAGCACGTTGGTTTATTATGAGCCTATTCACTCTAGCCTTGAAGTAACTGAAATAGTAATCAGACAGGAAGACCACCGCAGGAAAATTGATTCAGTCATCGATGTACATGGTATAAAAGACGAGGCGAAACGCTTTGTCCGGGTCATAGCAGTATCAGCAACGTAAGGGTGGATATTCGCCGTACGACGACGGGTCGTCCGATGATGGCGGAATTAAGTAAGTTATCCAAGAGGAGTTGCAAGACTTAACAGAAGCGCACAGTCTCCAAGATGCATAGAACACCAATCATATTGTTACGGGCTAGGGGTACTAAAATGTCGATTATGGATTACGATGGTACAGTCCACAGTAAGCAATGAGTAGTAAAACGTAGCTGATGTCGCACAGAAGTCTTTCCTTATGTGCCCGAAGTCCGTGTCGTACACAAACACCAACACTTAAGTCATTGCCATAAGGTGCATTCGTAATAATAATATTATTAACAGACTATTATAGCAGTCTGGCGATAATTACTATTATTCACTCCAGTTCTAGTTGGTTGCTCTGCACTCAAAGTTTTTGACGAGTATATATGGAGATTTGGAACAAACAGTCCAACTAGGTAGGTCCAACTTTGAGAGAGAGGTGTCTCTTCACATCCAGCTCGGCTGGGCAGCGGTCGGGAAGTTTCGCTACATCTTCTTATTGTTCAAGATACCATAGTGTCACAAGACTAGTCTTTGACCAGTGTGTGTTGCCAGTGAAAACATACGAAACTGACATACAAAATATGTTTGTACTCCAAAAACGTGCTCTCCGAGCAATTTACCAGCTCGGTGTAAGAGTTTCTTTAAGATCTTGGTATTCTCACGGTTGCTTCGCAATTGATATTAGCCAAGATCCTATATGTTTGACAAAATATTCACATGTACACCAAAAACAGTGAGATCCATAATGTTAACACCAGAAATAAGGACAAAGTATGAGCCCCTTTCCACCGACTTCAAAAGGTTCATAACTCTTTTGTTGGGCTTGGTATAACTTTTTCCTCACTTCCGGCGGCTGGCGCCCAAGCTGATGGGTGCAGCAGGCGCGTTATCAACGTTACTTCCCAACATGGGGATCCGAGCCCCGCCTGAAGGCGGTTGTACGTGGGAATCGTGCGGTCCATGGCCCTGTATGGGGCCCCTGTGTAGAGGCGAAAGTACTCGCGTCATTGTACCGATGGCGCGAGGAAGAGCGGACACGGGGCTCCATTCCGGTACAACGGCAGATTGAGCTGCGCCGAGAGGAGCTCCGTCAGGTCCTGGTGGCGGACTGGCGGCAGAGGCTTATGCACCCTACAGCCAGCCTCGCTACCGTCGAGACGATCCGGCCAGTACTTGACGACTGTCTCGGGAGAAGGCACGGCTGCCTGTCGTTCAGGGTAACGCAGGTACTGTCGGGCCACGGCTACTTTGGCAAGTACCTGCGTCGCATAGGCAGGGAACCGGACGCTCGGTGCCACCACTGCGTCCAATGCGGGGAGAACACGGCGCAGCACACGCTCTCCGAGTGTATAGCTTGGGAGGTGCACCGCCGTGTCCTCACATATGAAGTAGGAGGCGACCTGACGCTGCAGGCAGTAATGCGGTAAATGGTTGGTAGCGCAGAGTCGTGGGACGCAGTGGTGGATATAAAATAAGCGCCTGTTAAAATATAATGGGCGTAATATGTACGTCCGCGTTTGCTCCCGTTTTTGCAATATTTTTTGTTACTGATCTGTTCCTACTGCTCATAGCAGGATGTTATATAGCCTATGTCCTTTCTCAGGCTCTAGACCATCTGTGTACCAAATTTCATTACAATCGTGCTGATTCTCAGCCTAATTTGAATAAACGACTTTTGATTTTGAACCAAAGACACCCCACATAGCTCTTCGAGTTTCTAAAATTAAGTGGCAGTGGGCGGGGCACATTGTTCGTAGAATAGATGGCGGATTGGGCATTATAATTCTGGAGTGGCGGCCACATACCGGAAGACACAGCGTAGGGAGGCCCCCAACAAGGTGGACCGATGAACTGGTGAAGGTCGCGGGAAGCCGATGGATGCGGGCAGTACAAGACCGGTCATTGTGGAAAGCCTTGGGGTAAGCCTTTGTCCAACAGTGGACCTCCATAGGCTGAAGAAGTAGAACAAATTCTCTACGGAGCGAATAAAATCTGCGCTCTCGCCCAGACGAAGATCGAATCATTACTACATAATATATCAGTTTTAAGCTACGATGATTTGACGGGATGGATAGCATGTTGGGTGAAGGTACAAAATATGTTCACAAAATATGTGGTATATGTACAAAATATGTGTTACCCAGCCACATAAGAACAAAATATGTTCAGTTTAAAGCAAATTAGTACAATGTCAGCAGCACCAAAAGTGAGCTGGATGAGTCGGTCAGTTAAACGTGAGGTAAGTAACATACCTACATAGTTCTGAACATGGAGGCCTAGTTGAGGTACGAAACACACGTGGCAATCTGTGTGCACTTGTTTCTACTGGTTCAATGTTCTTTATACTTATCCTTAAGAAGACTTACGAATATGACTAGGCTGACTCGTTTGTACTATCCAATTTAAACCTTGCAAGGTTATTGCCTCGACTGTTGACAAGAATTGATCGATTGATGCAGATGGTTCGATACATAATACACTAAGAAGTCACGTTTAAAAAGTAGCTACTCGACCCTCAACATATCTTAATGAGATGCACCTATATTATACCTACTTTTAGGGTTATTAAGTACCTACAAGCAACCGACTATCTGTAAAATGAGATGGTTTGCTAGAAGAAGGCAATTTGTTGGAAGGTTGTGTTCCAAGAAACTTTTCGCTTAATCATACAAAACAGCTGTCCTACGAGGGAAGTTTTAGGTACACTGCACAGAAATGCTGTAATAATGACGGCGATTGACTGCTACGCTGCGTAACACGGACCAAATAATGATAGGACCTACAAGTAGAAGTTCGGAGTCTGACTGTTTGTGTATGTGAGTTTACATGTTTGTAAATGCACCCACGATACAGGAGTAATTCCAAGTGTGGGACAATGTTTAAAAAAGAATGTCCTCCCGCTTATCCCGACTTTTAAATGTCTTTTTACCTTCAGATATATTTAATTCTAGTAAACTCGTTTATTTTATTTATATGTATGCAACTATATTAAAAATAATATTATTTATACTTTTCTTTAGCCTATTTGGTGTCCCACTGCTGGACACAGGCCTCCCTTTTTTCTTCCTAAACTCCCTGTCTTATGCTATCTCTGGCCATTTTGGCCCTGTGATGCGAACGTTGCCAGGTAGTCACACCCCCTTCGCTGTGCTCTACCGCGACGACGATCACATACATGCATTATACATATGTCGTGAATAGCGGTATAATTTTGATAAGGGTTGTTCATTTGATCTATGTAGTCGTGGAACAAACGCTGTGTTTTGGAAAGTGGGGATTATCGAATGGTCACTTCGCTTGGAGGCGCAGTCCAGGGCACTTCTCTGGGGCGAAATTGTCGGTTTGCCTATTTAAATTGTAATTGTCAAGATTGGAGGCTATATTTACACTTCGTGCTTTAATTCAAAAATTCATCAATGAAATGGAGCCCTTATCGCCAAACCAAGATGATGACGACCGTATCGCTCCGATGTCGCTGAAGTCGTCACATATTTATTAATCTATATAATGTTATTAACGAGGAATCGTTTATCCTCATAAATATAATTGTCAATGATGAGATGCAAGATCATAAAGATGAAGAAATGTAAGAAACAATATAATCAGAATATCGTCGTGGTATTCTAGCTAAACCTAAGTGTGGAAAAAGTCATCTTAATCATATTAACAAAATATATAATATTGTTGTTATTATATGTGTGTTATTTCATATTTATGTTCTGTAATTTATATGGTGTATAGTTATATATTATAATATAGAACTCTTTATTATATCCTCGTTGATGTAATGGTTACAATCTATACTTGCTGAGCTTGAGAATCTGGATCAGGTCATGCAAAGTGTCATACAGTTTTTCTAACAGATATTTCTCAGTAGCAGGCCTTACGCAATGTGATAAATAGATTATCAAGTAGATATCAAATACACAAATCAAAACATTATTGATCAAGAACGCTTCCCAATACAAATCTCTAAAGCATATCTTTTGCGTCACTGCAGGGTTTAGCAGAATATTAGCGTCTATATTTTACTGATAACTATCACTTCGTCTGAAAACTAGTCGAAATACAGAATAAGCAGTTTGTTGGCACAATAAGGCCTTGTAATAAAGATAATAAACTTATAAATCATATACTAATTTTAAGTTTCAACACAACAGCAATAATTATACTTTCGAACTTTTTTACAGGAAACATTCTCTTTTTATGTCGGCATGGTCATTAACCCATCAGCTGTTTTATTACGATCGATATTATTAAGATTTTATGTACACGTAATTATTATGTATGCCACTATAGGGTTCAATAACAAATATTTCTAAAAATACCACCAGACGGCGCATAACCAGGTATTTCGTAATTTTTGAAAGAAAAATTTATCATTATCAACCTTTTATCGTTCCACTGCTGGACAGAGGTCTCCTCTCATACAGAGAAGGATTGAGCGTAATCACCACGCTTGCTCAATGCGGGTTGGCGATTTCAGACTTAAAGTCTGAAATTGTGTTAAAGGAACTAAAACCATCGTTGGAGTTGTATATTGTCCCCCTTCCCTTGATTACTTCACTGAATTCGAATCGGTCCTAGAATCTTTGGGTTCGGGGTACGCACATCACATAATAATGGGAGATTTCAACACCAACCTCCTCGCCCATAACTCCACTCGGTCCTGCAAACTCCTACAACTGGTTGAGTCAGCTAGTATGCACGTGTTGCCTCTGGATGCAACGCATCACAACACTGTCGGTGATGATACCTGGCTCGACCTGATCCTCATTTCTAATCCTTCTCTAGTTTCCTCACATGGTCAACATACCGCTGCTGGCTTTTGTCATCACGACCTTATTTTCCTGTCCTATGTCCTTAAACCCCCAAAACCAAAACCTAAATTCCAGCACAGGCGTGCCTTTGCGCGGATGAACACTGAACAACTAATAAATGATGCTGCAAATATTGACTGGACGCCCTTGGAGGAAGCTACTACTGTTGATAACAAGGTAAATCTTTTTAACTTAGCTGTTGTCAAACTGTACGATACTCACGCTCCCCTTAGGAAAGTAAAGTTGAAGCGGCCGCCTGCTCCATGGATGAATCAAGGTGTTCGGATGGCGATGCGGCGTAGGGACCGCGCGTTCCGGAAATTTAAAAGGGATAGGTCGGACGATAACTGGACTCTCTTCAAAACTGCTCGCAACCGTTGTAACCAGATGATACGCGTGGCCTAGTGGTGCCACCGGTTTTCTATGATAACAAAGTCATTCCGTTTAGCTCCGACGTCAAGGATCTGGGTCTGCATGTCGACACTTGCCTGGACTGGCGTAAGCAGGTTGCAAGTGTGAGCCAAAAAGTCACCGGGACGTTGCGGTCGCTTTATAGGCTCAAAAACGTTCTCCCGTCACACATAAAGGCAATGCTTGTCCAATCCCTTATCTTCCCCATTATTGATTATGGTGATGTGTGTTATTACGACCTGAATGCAGATCTACTCAATAAACTTGACCGACTTCTAAATAACTGCATTCGATTCGTATTTAATCTTCGTAAGTACGATCATGTATCTTCTTACCGGTCCATCTTGAAATGGCTACCCATCAGGCAGCGCAGAGCTCTAAGAGCCTTGACGACCTTGTTTTCACTCCTACACAAACCCTGTTCCCCTTCTTACCTTACTTCACATTTCCAATATTTATTCTCTGCGCATAATAAGAATCTGCGCTCTTCCAATAATTGTCTTTTACGATGTCCTTCTCACCGCACTGGTTTTCTTAAGTCTTCATTTCTGGTTCAGGCGGTTTTCCTTTGGAATGATCTTCCTCAGACTATCAGGACGTTGACAAGTCGGTACACATTTAAAGTGAAAGCTCGGGAATACCTACGCAAGAAATTGGCAGATTCATCACATATATAATTTTTTTCTTTTCTCTATCTATGATTTTTTTTTAACTCTCTCTTCTGTTTATATTTTGTATGTATGTATTTATGTATTTATTATAATTTTTTTTTTCTTCTCTCTTTTAACTTTAATTTGTTTGCACCTACCATATTTTGTCTGCATCACCTTAAGGTAGACTGGTAGAAAATGCCTAAGGCATTAAGTCCGCCATTGTACAATGTTTTTCCTTGTGCATAAAGTTTTAATAAATAAATAAATATTCTTAGAAAGTACATATAACTTTAGAAAAGTTACATTGGTACTTGCCTGACCTGGAATCGAACCCGCGCACTCACACTTGAGAGGCTGATGTTTTAACCACTAGGCCACCACGACTTAACAACTCCTTCGTTGTCATTTTGTTCAAGTTTAGGTATAAAAGCGCTGGAATTACCGATCTCTACTCATTATAGATATGAACGGTTTGCACCGGGAATCTAACCGCAGTACAACTAGTTTTCCCTATATGATCAGTATTGAAACCAATCATCACTGCGCTTGTAGCATGTTATATTATTTCGTAGAAATAAACCAGGAACTTTATTGCCTTGATGACAGTCATGTTGACTCAGAGATACGAGTACAATCAAAACTTCAATTCATTTGTGGAACTTAAAACTTTATTTTTATAACTATTCAGGTTTATCTGTTTTGAGACCGCCTTGCGGCAGTGGTGGTGGGGGGACGTTGGGTATAGCGGGGTCCTTGGACGGGTAGTTCAGAATATTGAGATCACTGGGTTCAGGAGGGGGAGTTTGAGCTGATTGTTCAGCAGACGCTGGAGCGTTATTAACCTCTTTTTGGGCAACAATAGGAAGACTTTGCCCCAACACATTTGGCAAGGGACGATATATTGGGAGGTTAGTGTAAGGACTGAAGCTGAATGGATCATAGGGATCATAGAATCTTACACCTGGATATCTGTAGGTGAATGGACTGAATTGTGGCAGGGTATTGTAAGCGGGATCTATGTGTCCTAGAGGCAAGACTTGTGGTGGCAGACCGAATTCGTTAAGTGGTATGGGGGATTGTGTGGCTGGCGGAGCAGCCGGTGACGAGGCACTGCCGTCTTGTTCTGGCTTTGGAGGTGCTTCAGTCGTAGCTGGTGCTTCTGTTTTAGGCGAAGGTTCTGCGGGTCCGGGCGTTGACACCGGTGAAGCTTCCGCTGGCTGAGGTTGAGGCTGCTTTGGTAGCAATCCTGGTGCAGACAGTAATCCCTGAAATTAAGATTTGTAAGTATAAGTACCAGTAAAAAATCAACAATGAAATATATGTGGATATATTGCTACTAATAAAATATTAGGCGCACGTTACCTTTAACAATACAAAAATCTAGAAGCATTCAATAGGCTAAAGATATTTGTGCATTTTGTTTTTGTTTTTTTAGCAAGCATGAGTGCGCGGGTTCGATTCCAGGTCAGGCAAGTACCAATGTAATTTTTCTAAAGTTATATGTACTTTCTAAGTATATCTTGGACACCATTGACGGAAGGTGAAGGAAAACATCTTGAGGAAACCTGGACTTTATAAGTCTGAAATCGCCAACCCGTATTGAGCAAGCGTGGTGATTACGCTCAATCCTTCTCTGTATGAGAGGAGACCTGTGCCCAGCAGTGGGACGATAAAAAGGTTGATGACGAACTTGAAGGTAACTTACATTTCCAAGTAGATCTCCGCCGTAAAAAACAGGCTGATAGGAAAAGGCAAACGCGTCGTGAAGCACTGGTTGGTAAACAGGGAACGCCTTGCTGGGCTCCAGGTTCTGATTTGAGGTGATGAGAGCGTTGTACACCTTCGGTACGCGACCAGGCTCCGGTGCAGGATCCGCGCCCGTACCTAGCCAGGATACGCTCAGCAACTGCAAGAGATAACAGAAAGAAAATTATTATAACGACACTATAAGTGCTCTAAAGAAACAGTCACAAGTACGTATTATGCACAAATCATTTTTTTAAATGACAATCTTTTATTCGTCATGTAAGTATTAAGTCCAGGCATAACAAAAAAATACAATTTCGTTGAAGGGCTGCCAGTAAAAAGGTACGCAAATAAAAGAATTTCCAGGAGATATTTACGTTAGAAATATTCTAAAGCCGGCGGCATATGTCGGCAACATTTTGTCGGCGGCTTCTATATAGATTCGTCATGCCTGTCTGTCCGTCTGTCCGTCCGTAAGTCACAGCCATTTTTTTTTACGAAACTATAAGAGCTATACTGTTGAAACAGATGAGAGATGATGATGAGATGTTATGTTAGATGTATTTTGTGAACCGCATTAAGATTTGATGTAAAAATAAAAAAATAATAATAATAATTGGGGGCTCCCCATACTTAGAACTGAAACTCATTTTTTTTTCTTCTAACTCATATGTGTCTCTATGGATAGGTCTTCAAAAATGATATCGAGGTTCTAAAATATTTTTTTTCTAAACCGAATAGTTTGCGTGACAGACGCTTCCAAAGTGGAAAAAAGTTGGTCCCCCCCCCTCTAACTTCTAAAATAAGAAAATGAAATGTCTATGAAAAAACATGTGATGTATGTGCATTACTATAAAAACTATCAACGAAAATGGTTTGAAACGAGATCTAGTAAGTAGTTTTTTTTAATACCTCGTAAATCGAAAACCGCTTATTACCGCGTAATCTTTCATACAAATAACTTAAATCCTTTAATTTCATAAATCAATTAAATCAATGGTACGGAACCCTTTGTGCGTGAGTCCGACACGCACTTGGCCGGTTTTTTATAAACTCAATTAAAATATTATGAATAAAACGAATATGCTTAATGGTTATACGTACCTACGTGTGTAAAATTAATGTCGCCATTAAACCGCCGCGCTAAAATAAATCGACAATTGAAATTAATGCAGATGGAAAATAATAATGAAACCAAACCGTCACGTTTCCCAAACATTTTCAAAATTAATCAAGTATATATATATATTTTAACAATTGCTGCCCCACACTAAGAATTACTTTTGTATCGTGGGTGCTTTTACCGTCATTTAAAACACACAGACACAAATAGCCAGACCCGGATAAATTGCCTAGGCTGTACAAATATTTCTTCCCACGACACGTAGCGCAGTAATCAATCACTCTGCCACTGAAACCGTATTGTCAAATTGCTTTTGTTTATTTTATTTCAAACATCAATGCAACAAAATATGACTACGGGCTACTTCAAGACGTCCCTCTTAGTGGAACTGGTACTTTTTTCTCCCGCTCTGGGCGGAGCGGAAGGGCGTGTCAGACTTTTACTGACTTAAGCCCACTCTTTCTTCTTTTTTTCCTCCGCTATTCTTTTCTGATTAATTTCGTTGCGGGACCCAAGACAGTTGAATCGTTTCTGCGGGACTCGTCGAGCTTCATTGGTCGGCGTTTTTCTGGCGGTCTCCACTGTTGATTCTGGCTTTCAGGAGTTGCAGTGAGTGGGAAAAAGTGTGGCGGGTGACTTAAGCCCACTCGTGTTCCTTCACTTGCCTGTAGGTCAGGGCCACGGTTTCTTTTTTAAACAACCCGCAACTGGTACTTATCCTTAACGCTCATGTCGTTTTTATATCTCAATCGATATCCAGATCCTTAAAGTATTAAACCAGAATACTGGGTCACGCAGTTAGTACTTCCACTCAAAGCTACAATTTTCCCTATATTATATCGGAAACCAGTTCTTGAATTACATTAAGTGCGGGCTGTAAAGAGAGCAATTAGGTATTACCTTGAAAGCAATATAAATGATTCATATAAGTACCTACATAGCACTCTCATACATAAGCATGCATGCTTGTATGTACATTCACTCACTAGGTACCAGTTTTTGTGTACCTAAATTGATAATTGCTTACAGAGTACCATTAAGCTTAAAACTTTAGTGTAAAGCAATTCACAGAATATTTTTTTTTTTATATCAACAACGATTTATAGATAACTTGCTCATTGCAGTGTGTACCTACGTTGTTGAGCGGATACATTTTACGAACATATGGAGCAATCTATTCATCATCCTTTATCATCGTCAACCTTTTTATCGTTCCACTGCTGGGTACAGGTCTCCTCTCATACAGAGAAGGATTGAGCGTAATCACTACGCTTGCTCAATGCGGGTTGGCGATTTCAGACTTTAAAGTCCAGGTTTCCTCAAGATGTTTTCCTTCACCTTCAGTCATCGGTGTCCAAGATTTTTTTTTTAATAATTATAAACAAGCGCTTGGCCGCAATCCCGCCTGATGATAAGCAGTGATGCGACCGTTGATGGTAAAGCGCGCTAGTTTATTAAGAGCCTATTCACTCAGAAAAACTGAGCGACTAGGAAGGAAGACGGCAGTTGAGCGAGGTGATGCAATGTTAAACCCAACAACACGATCAACGATGCTGCGCCTAAGGGAGATTGATCTGAAGACCCTCCACGACCAAACTCCCAACACAATAACATTTGGCGCATCGTACCCGGCACACATCGCAGCACAACTGCTCAAACCCGTCCTCCGTACGGCTTCACCAGACATCATGTCGGAGCACGATAAATCGCTTGGCGGCAAGATATACTTAGAAAGTACATATAACTTTAGAAAAGTTACATTGGTACTTGCCTGACCTGGAATCGAACCCGCGCACTCATACTTGAGAGGCTGGTGTTTTAACCACTAGACCACCACAACAATCAATCAACAATAATCAGCAATCTATTAACAATATTTATTTATTTATTATGGCACACCAATGACATATTTACAATAATGGTAGTATCAAAAGCAATCACAGGTCTTCAGTTTTGTGTAAATACATCAATTATAGGCATACACAACAACGTTCACAATAAAAGATCTTATTAACAATTCTATTCAACAAAACATATATAATATGATTTAAAATAGTTACAACAGGACATTCTCGTCAAAAGTACTTCTAAATTATTAACATCTGCCTAGTCTTCTCCCAACTATGTATGTTCGATTGGGTCGACTTCCAGTCTACCCAGCACCTTAATTGCGTAACACACAATTACTATCAGTTGGAATAATTTTCAAGCTTATTATAATATCGGCTGCCGGCAGAAGTTACCACCCACCAGACAAGGCCTTGCCGCCATGCGATTCGTCGTTCGCATGACGTCTGGTGAACCTGTATGAAGGACGGGTCTGAGCAGATGTGTTGCGATGTGTGCCGGGTACGATGCGCCAAATGTTGTTGTGTCCAGAGTTTGGTCGTGGAGAGTCTCCAGATCAATCTCCCTCTGGCGCAGCATCGTTGGTCGTGTTGGTCTTGGGTTTAACATTGCATCACCTCGCTCAACTGCCGTCATCCTTCCTGTTCCTAAGTTTTTAGGTGAATAGATTTAATAAACTAATGCGCTTTACCAACAATGTTGCATCACTACTTACCAACGGGCGGGGTTGCAGTCAAGCACAAGTTTATAATTATTAAAAAAAAAAAAAAACAGATTTGACATGGTGTAAATTAAAATTTAAGCGAGCTTAAGTGGAAACATAATGCTACACAAACCGAGAACTGTAATCAATCCTTACTAATATTGTAAATCGGAAAGTGAGTTTGTATGTTCCGCTTTCACGCCGTAACTACTGAACCAATTGCTTTAAAATTTTGCAGACGTAAAGTTAGAAGTCCGGATTTAATAATAAAACTTTTTATCCGGGAAAAATTTTATATTTCCGAAAGAAAACACAAATATTTTTAGCTTCATACCAGTTCGGTGATAGATGACGCTGTGTGTCATTTAAAACAAGTTAATTTATATGCATATGTAAACTTAGAAGCTAAATGATACGATAATTAATCCCCGAAAATGAGGAATCTAAAAACCGCGATATAACCGAATTCAACGCCTGCGAAGCCGCGGGCGGAAAGCTAGTACACTATAAAGGACATTCTGTATCTCAAGGTAGGGGTTAAGACACTGATTCAGGTTAAAATGAAATGTTGCCTGGGGGGCAAGTCTGATTTTTAGGGTCATATCCCCGACTATTTTGTCTTACAAACTACACAATCACATCTACATGAATCATTAGGTATTTACAGTGTAGTGTGTCTGGCGCAAATAGACGCAAATGATCCTGTATAAGTCCCCGTTTATACTTTGATTAGTAATTAGAGGAGTTATGACGAGAAGGGGGAGGAGGAGTATGTTCTGCCCCCACGTGCCCCCCCCCCCCCCTGGGTATGCCCATGGTGAACTGCATCGACCTATTCGAACACTTGATGGTGACACGATTATTGTTAAATTTCCCAGGATACGAACATTCGTATCCTGGGAAATTTCACGCCAGGTAAAGTAGTTGCACACATGTGCAACTACTTTACCTGGCGTGATTTCACTCTCAAATATTTTCTGTATATGGTGTATACATAAGTGTGTTAGAGGGCAGACGCACAGTTTTATAGCAGTAATTTTGTAAACTAAGCTTTTTACTGTAAGTAGTTGTCATGATGTTGTGGTTACATTTGGGAAATAATCAGTTTCTTCTTCAGCCTATGGATGTCCACTGCTGGACAAAGGCCTCCCCCAAGGCTTTCCACGCTAACCGGTCTTGTGCTGCCCGTATCCATCGGCTTCCCGCGACCTTCAACAGGTCATCGGTCCACCTTTTTGAGGGCCTACCTACGCTGCGTCTTCCAGTACGTGGCCGCCACTCCAGAACCTTACTGCCCCATCGGCCATCGGTTCTACGAGCAATGTGCCCTGCCCACTGCCACTTAAGTTTAGCGACTCGCAGAGCTATGTTGGTGACTTTGGTTCTTCTGCGGATCTCCTCATTTCTGATTCGATCACGCAGAGAAACTCCGAGCATAGCTCTTTCCATTGCCCATTATGTGACTCTGAGC
Source organism: Sesamia inferens (assembly GCA_037179545.1). Classification (NCBI taxonomy): domain Eukaryota; kingdom Metazoa; phylum Arthropoda; class Insecta; order Lepidoptera; family Noctuidae; genus Sesamia; species Sesamia inferens. The sequence continues at coordinate 21,379,073 of CM073923.1, forward strand.
CTTCGTATGAGGCCCATTGTGAACGACCACGTTTCAGTTCCGTAAGTCATCACTGGCAACACACACTGGTCAAAGACTTTAGTCTTGAGACACTGTGGTATCTTGGACGACGAGAAGTAATAATATCAGTTATAAATAGGAATAATCAGTTTAAATTATATAAATAAGTAAAATAAGTTTTGTTCTTACTTTCACACAAATCCTCAGAGCTTTTCCTTAATAAATAATTTTAAAAAGTAACCGTGGCCCGTGACGCATAGGCAATTGTAGGAACAAGGGTGGAGTTTTGTCAGTAAAAATCTGACACGCCTTTCCGCTCCACCTAGCGTAGGTCATCTGATGATTTCCCATCCTCAAAAAAAGGGGTTACTGATTCACTGCGACCTCAATCCTACTTTCTATTAATATTATAATTTATAAATGTGAAAGTTTTTTGTTTGTTTTGCGATGGATTGATTTTTGTTACTCCAAAAATTTGGCCCACAGATTGTTTATAACCAGCAATAACATATTATTCTGTAAGCTGTGGTATTATACAATATGTAAAGAAAACCCTGTTTGATCCGTGAAGGTATTGTTAGGTAACGATAACTGATTCTACTAATGTCTACAAAACCGAGCTAAACATAAAACAAACCCTAAAAAAATAAATATTATTTCTCAAAAAAGGTAACTTAATACAGGTGCGGTAAGCAACCCTTCCGCGGGCGGCGGGCGGCAAGGCACGCGGCACGTGGTCGCATCGCTATTCGCTCATAATAATACCGGTGTTATCACTTTTTTAAAAATTACCAAATTTCGGGGAAGTTGGAATTAATTCGTGGGAAAAAAAGATTATTTCCTAATTCTTTAGTAATGTTTCTATGATGATAACGTAAAATTTTATATTATATTTAGCCAAGTGTTTACCTAACCTTTATTATCCTTATGGGTCGAACAGGGTTTTCGTTACATATTGTATAGGATATTTTTTATCTCGATATTCCCACAAGATTGAAATCTACGCGGGATACAGCTAGTTTCCGATAAAAGTTATGTTTGGGGCTGTCTAGTGTCTAAGCCATTCTATGTCTACCTAACCTACAACGAATTTCGTATATTATGTTTTAAATTACACTTAAGGCCTTTGGTATGTTATGAAATAATAATTTATAATTATATTGCCGTTCTAGGCCGTTCTAGTTTAGTAAGGACAACAAGACTAATTTGACAGGCTAGATGCCAATCTAGAAAAAGGGAAATTTTTATCAGATTTAGTTGCCAAATATGAGGTCTAACTGTTAGTATATTTTTGCGTTAATTAGGATTTATAAACATATATTCTGTTTTTTCTTTGTTAAGGTCAAAAGACTAATTTGATAACGTATTATCATAAGGACGTGAAATTTAATAAAAGGGAATTGTTATATAGATATCGAATAAGAACCGAATATGAGGTCCAATTGATAACATATTTTTGTGTTATTTAGAATTTATTTGTTGATTAGACCTTGTATGTTCATCTCTGGCTTATAAATTGTTTCCTGTCTCTATAACGCCACCAATATAAAAGCCCCGCTTTCAAGAGAGATATGATTTAGGTTTTGTTTTATTGATGATAAATGTTTTTATTTTGTAAGCAAGTTTGTACAAATGCCAGCATATGAAGCTACTACAATCTTCCAAATTTATTTAATAGATTTTCAGCTTTATTCTCAAACTATCAGGGTTCTTGTAGCTAGTAGCAGCTTGATCTGCTGTCGTCCATACAAACACTTACACGTCAAGTTTAATATAAATATTAAAATTAGTTGAGATCGGTGTTTACTATCTGACTAGTTTGAGAAGAAAGGTGGAAACAAATTTAGAGTCTTAACTCTTTTAAAGTACACTTCCATACATAATCTTAGTTAGAATATACATGATATGAAGACCCTTACCTATTGCTATTTTATAGTTTTCTTTTTTAATTTTAAATTTTTGAAAAACAAGGCGTGATCCGTCCCCATCAACGGTCGGGCAGAGGTACACCCACATTTCGTCAGTGATTTTTAAGTCCCATGCAAAAGAGCAAGCTCATTGCTATCAATCAGTAACTATCAGTAGCAATGGGTGTCATTTTGACAGTTCGATCATAGTTATTATGATGTTGTTGAGCAAATACATTTTTCGAACATATGGAGCAATCTACATATTAGCAATATGCCACCGTCCACCTTCAGCTTTTGAGGTTTGAGATTTCCTAGAACCTAAACTTTGGGCGGCTCATTTAGTCCAAAACCAAGTTGGCTGCCAGGAAACTTTTCGTTATTGCAAATGTCTGGCGGTTCTTCACACTAGGACAGCTTCTAATGTTATACAAAGCACAGGTCCGTTCGTGTGTTGAGTACTGTAAACACATTTGGGCTGGTGCTGTGAAATGCCACCAGGCAACTTTGGATACGGTGGAGAGCCGTGCGAAGAGGCTAATTGGCGACCCAGATTAGGTTCCAAAATGGTCTCCAAAGCCAGCCTGTCTGTATAGGATGGATTTTGGAGATATTGCGAGGGAATTGCATGACTTAATTCCCCCATCTCTGTTTCATTATCGGACGCCCGACGACCGTCGTACGGCAAGTCGGACGAAGCGTTTCGTCTCATCTTTTATACCGACATTGAGGGACTGGATTAATTTACAAGCAGCGGTATTTCCGTTTGTCTACAATTTAAGTCTTTTCTAGACTAGAGTGAATAGGCTCTCAATTAAGTAGCACGCTTTACCATCAATGAAGTAGTACAGATTCTTTATAATATCCTATATTATAACTATTTTGAAGACTATGTATGATATAAACCTTATAATGTGTAGTCAAATGAGGCAAACTGATCAGAGACCAGTAGACATCTATTATAATAATTGCTACACATAATCTAGTCTATGTTTAGTTATGCATAATTAAATAATAATACCTGTAACGACCATGACATACGGGTTGTACGTAAGTCATGATTTCGTACCCACACAGGCGGTTTTCCTTTTAACCTTTTTGTGGGCCACTGCAAAGGGCTCCCTCTTATCTTTCGAATTTCTTTTATGTGGGACTTCTTTACCCAATTCAGGTTAGAAAAAAATTTGGCGCTTTACTGAACTTCACCATTAATAATCTCAAAACGCTGAAGGGAAATATCATGACGAAAACGAGGTCTCTTAATGAATGGAAAAGGGGCTTATGAAAATGTTTAGTTTATGATTTATATAACATTTGACTGCACGCTTAGAGCAGTGGTTAAGCTATTGACTGCTGCGCTACGGTTAGATTCCCGCACGGAACAAATATTTGTATGAACTATAAGTAGTTGATGATGATGATAGTGTGATGTCTGGTGAAGCCGTACGGAGGACGGGTCTGAGCAGTTGTGTTGCGATGTGTGCCGGGTACGATGCGCCAATGTTGTTGTGTTGGGAGTTTGGACGTGAAGGGGCTTCAGATCAATCTCTCTTTGGCGATTGATCATTGCATCACCTCGCTCAACTGCCGTCTTCCTTCCTATTCGCTCAGTTTTTCTGAGTAAATAGACTCTTAATAAACTAGCGCGCTTTACCATCAACGATCGCATCACTGCTTACCATCAGGCGGGATTGCGGTCAAGCGCTAGTTTATGATTATTAAAAAAAAAATTTTGTTCCGGGTCTGGCTATTAGTATATGTGAGTTTATAGTATATTTCTACACGCACTCACGATACAGGAGACATTCCTAGCGTGGGGCAACTTTTGTTTTTTCACGCACTTAAAAGTTTATTACCAGATTTCCACGAGGCAAATTTAAATTAATTAACTAAATCGGATAATTTATTTTTAACTAGCTTTCCGCCAGCGGCTTTGCCCGCGTAGAGTTAGGTTATATTGCGCTTTTTGTATTTCCCTCGGGAATATTAAATTTTTCCGGGATAAAAAGTATTAAATCGGGACTTCTAACTTTACGTCTGCAAAATTTCAATGTAATCGGTTCAGTAGTTACGGCGTGAAAACGGAACACACAAACTCACTTTCCCATTTATAAAATTAGTTAGGGGATAGAAACAAACAAGAGTAGCATAGCAAAGTAAACGTTGAATCATGATGTAATATCGAGATGATCTCTATACGTCTATTTCACAAAAAGTAACACGTAACTAGTGTAAGTAGATAACTTGATATCTACTGATCATTGTGTTATGATCACACAATACCATTTGTTTGTGGAATGCATTGCCAGTGGAAATAAAACGCGCGCAGTCGATACAGGTACTCCAAAGACTCGTGCTCGTGAAGGAACACTACTTGTCGTTGTGATCTTGTATTGAACTAACTACTGGTACCGATTCTCTCGTTCACAAACTAAACTTCTTTCTAATTCAATAGAAAAAGGATAGAAGATAACATTTAAGTTTAATGCTGTCAAATTAAGATATTCCATAGACAGTTTAGACGCGATTATAAACATGGTGCATAAAAAAACGCCAGGTTACGTCAGGAGCGCACTAATTTGACAGCTCTAAACTGACATTTTATCTTCTATCCTTTTCATAACTAAATAAAAAGAAAAAGATGCACTGAACTTAAATTTAATTTAGTTTGTGAACAAGGGAAATGGGGCCACGGTTTGCCTACTTTGCTTACCTAATAAATTCAGTGTGTATGTAAATACATAATACATATCCAAAATTATACATACATAATTTTGGATATTTATAAATCTGTATACAATATGTAAAGAAAACCCTGTCCGATCCGTGAAGGTATTGTTAGGTATCGATAACTGATTCTACTTATGGATACAAAGCCAGGCTAAACTTTAAAAAATCCCCCTAAAAAAATAGATATTATTTCGCAAAAAGAGGTAACTTAATACATGTGCGGTAGGCAACCCTTCCGCGGGCGACGGGGGGCAGGGCACGTGGCACTCGGTCGCATCGCTTATAATAATACCGTCAAAATGGTGTTGTCACTTTTTAAAAATTACCAAATTTCGGGGAAGCTGGGATTAATTCGCGGAAAAAAAAAAATATTTCAAAATTCATTAGTATTGTTACTATGATGATTACGTAAAAATTTATTTTATATTTGGTCATGTGTTTACTTAACCTTTATTATCCTTATGGGTCGGACAGGGTTTTCTTTACATATTGTATATTTTATTTATTTATTAGATTGCAGTCTAAAAGAGAACAATTATTGTTTCATCATCAACCTCTTTATCGTCCCATTGCTGGGCTCAGGTCTCATGCAGAGAAGGATTGAGCGTAAAGCCTGCTCAAAGCGGGTTGGCGATTTCAGATTTCCTCAAGATGTTTTCCTTCACTTCAGTCATTGGTGTACAAGATATACTTAGAAAGTACATATAACTTTAGAAAAGTTACATTGGTACTTGCCTAACCTGGAATCGAACCCGCAAACTCATACTTGAGAGGCTGGAGTTTTAACCACTAGGCCATCACGACGATATTATTGTTTAACGAGTTGCAATTAAATAGGCATGATGTTGGTATTTTCCATCTAACGCTAGTTCAGAGGCCGCCTACAAAGTTTTATATTTGTTAAGATTAAGTTTATTTTAACTTAATTTTGTTAGGTTAAGATTTAGTTCAGTTATTGTGTTAGAGAAAAAGAAAGAACGAAAATTGTGGAGTGTAGAAGCATATGAAAAGTTAGAAGAAGAAGAAGCTATAAGTTGTAGGTCCTCACTGCGAACCCCATTAGGTGCGTTTCTTTGTGTAAATTATTTCATCACCACATACGTGGTCATTAAATTATCCAAAAAACGCAAAAGTACGTCGTGTTTATTTCTCTGATGTTCAATGTTTACCCATGTTCTGAAAACGATGAAGGAGACATCGTGAAGAAACCGGCGTGTAATAGAGCCCAAAAACTTCGAAGACATGTAGGGAACATCTACCATCCCGCACTGGTCTTACGTGGTAGATTACGGCCCACTTCCTCTCACCGGTAGGAGGCCTGTATACCAGGAGCGGGGCCAATGTAGGCTGTTTATGTATACAAAAACTTAAGAACAAAAAATTTTTTAGTAAGAATATACTCAAACTCTTTTGTTACTTTTTTTTTTAATAATTATAAACTAGCGCTTGACCGCAATCCCGCCTGATGGTAAGCAGTGATACGATCGTTGATGGTAAAGCGCGCTACTTTATTAAGAGCCTATTCACTCAGAAAAACTGAGCGAATAGGAATTGTAACTATGTTTTGCAATTGTAAGGCTTTCCCTATTCGTGTGGTAGATTATCCAAAAACCGAAGAGCAAAAGCGTCTTGTTTATCTCTCTAATGTTCAATGGTAACCCATGTTATTTCATAATTCACATAAACAGTGTAGGTAACTACTCTTACGCAAACACTGACTGGCACAGATATCAACAGGGCTACCTTGCAAGCAAAGAATGAAATGAAATGGTAAATAGAAGACGCTATTTTGTTCACTGATTTATTTATAGATATATGGCCTGCCATAAGTATTGCCATTTTAGGACTTTGACCGGTCAAAGGCTGGCTATTTGTAAGTATATGCGAGTTAAAATGTTTGGTGGTGAAGCCGTGCGGAGTAGTTGTGTTGCGATGTGTGCCGGGTACGATGCGCCAAATGTTGTTTTGTCGAGGTTTGATCATGGAGGGTTTCCAGATCAATCTCCCTCTGGCACAGCATTGTTGGTCGGGTTTAAAATTGCATCACCTCGCTCAACTGCGCTCTTCCTTCTTATTCACTCAGTTTTTTTGAGTGAATAGGCTCTTAATAAACAAGCGCGCTTTACCACCAATGATTGCATTACTGCTTACCATCAGGTGGAATTGTAGTCAAGCACTAGTTTATAATTATAAAAAAATAACGCACCCATGATACAGGGTTGATGTTAATGGCAACAAATCGGCAGGATCTGAGGTCACCATGGGCGTTCCGCAGGGCTCAATTCTAGGTCCTTTCTTGTTTTTAATTTATATTAATGACTTACCTCATCACGTGAGGGATAATCATAACATAGTATTGTTCGCGGATGACACTTCTCTTATTTTTAAAGTCAAGCGTCAGCTAGCAAATTTTGACGAAGTTAATAATGCACTTTCGAAAGTTGTCCATTGGTTTAATGTAAATAACCTTCTTTTGAATGAAAAAAAAACTAAATTCATTAAATTTTCTACGCCAAATGTCAGGCAGTTAAGTACCAATGTTCAACTGAATGGAGTAGAGTTGATCCCTGTCGAGTCGACAGTTTTTCTTGGATTGACTATTGACTCCAAGTTACAATGGGGTCCTCACATTGAGAAGCTGTCGGGTAGACTCAGTTCTGCCGCTTATGCTGTTAAGAAAATTAGACAGATAACTGATGTGAATACAGCCAGAATTGTTTATTTTAGTTATTTTCATAGTCTTATGACTTATGGGATTCTTCTCTGGGGAACTTGTGCGGACATCAATACCATCTTTGTTTTACAGAAAAGGGCTGTTCGAGCCATTTACAACCTTGGTCCTAGAGATTCTCTTAGAGAAAAATTCAGAGAGGTGAACATTCTGACTGTAGCTTCGCAATATATATTTGAAAATCTTATGTATGTACATAAAAATATATCTAATTTTAAGAAAATAAGCGATATTCATAATATAAATACCAGGAACAAACACAATCTTGCTGTACATCACACTCGTCTCCACAGAGTAGGCAACTCGTTCATGGGTCAATGTATACACTTTTACAACAAGCTTCCCATGGACATTCGAAACTTACCCATTAAACGATATAAAACCTATATAAAGGCCAAACTTTGCAAAAAGGGGTATTATAAAATCTCAGATTATTTAGAGGATAGAGAGGCTTGGGACTGAGCTGCTCGCTCTGTTGAGCGTTGTTATTAAGCAATATGCGTAATTATAACGTAAATTATTGTAAACATTTTCATTTTTAATGTCTGGACTTTAAAAAAGACGATGATCCCTGAGTTTGTTTCGGCTATTTCTTCTCAGAGGTAGTCAGTTAGGAAATGCCGGCTTCATCTAGTTAAAAAAAAAAAAAAAAAAAAAAAAAAACATATGACGTGTAAAAGTGATCGGTGATCCTGCTTGCTTAATAAACGATTTCATTTCATTTCATTTCATTACAGGAGTTATTATAAGAATGTGGCAACGCTTTTAAAAAAAATACAGTTCCAACTTCTCTTTCTGCTTTATATTTGCTGCTGTATATTTCCTTCTTTAAGAACTCGTGATATGCATCTCTCAAATGTACAACTGTTTTCCACAATTTGTCGAGATATTCGAACATAACCTGCACCCTAATGACATACGTAGCACACTATTGCGATCATTTTTTTTTTTTTGGTGTTTTTATGGCCTGGTTTCTAAGACCTTTAAGCCATGTCTTATTTGCACTTAGTTTCACTTCTTCTTTTGTAACTTATCCTAACTTAATTTAATCTAACCTAACTCCTTTCGTTTCCCGCGTGAGGCCGATTAGGAGGGGTTTAGCGTAAAGATATGATGTGGCCACTATGCTACAATATTTCACTGTTCTTTATGAATTCTTCACTGAATGCACTTTTTACTACATAAATCACGCGTTTTTATTTAGTAAACGACACTGTAAATAATTTAAAAGTCCAATGAAAAATGAGCGTGGCACTCATCTTCGCTTTCCCGTCAAAACACTCTATTACTATCAATTGGAATAATTTGGAATATATTGCTAATTCATTGCTCTTTATGTATATATAAGGGAAACCATGCAATGAATGTTGTTGAACTGTCAAAATGAAAACTATTTCTATTGACAGTATGTTACACAATTGTAATACTGGATGAGACTCGCACAGACCATTAAAGCGTGGCTTAAAAACGAGGAGGCATATCTTTATAAACGCTGCAAATGATGTTGAAAACATAAAATGGCACCTTTAGTAAAAAAAAAAAAAAAAATTTCATAAGTATTATTATCCATACCGTGGAGCCTACACGAAACGATACTTGGGTCTACTTTCGCACACACGCACAGGTGTACCGTAGGGTAACATAATAACACAATAAGCCTACAATGCTAACACTGCTGATACACAGGCATCCTCCCTAAGAGGAAATAGGCCATAATCCACGCTTGCCCAGTGTGGGTTGTTAGCCGATACCATTGAGCCACCACTACTCTCTAGGGACTACGCTCTGTTAGCGGTATATGACTTATAGACCATGAAATTTTAGTCTTCTTATAGAGATAACCCACTTCATCCACTTCATACTTTATCCAATGACTACTAAACATCAGTAAAAAAAAAAACGATTTTACAAAAACGACAATTTGTCAACCCTACGAACAACCTCATGGTATAGAATAGATGGTTATATCAATAGTTAGATCTAACGCGTTGGTGTCTTTGTGACTGCTGTCACTGCATAAGAAAAAATATTGCATTAAACAAAGTCAAGGCCGTATGCAAAATACATAAACGGACAGAGATTAATTATTTTAATTATAATAAATGTCTTTATTATTCGCACTGTAACATATGCCTCCTTTGTTATATCATTGTGAATGTCAAATAGGTAGGATAATACCGCGAAAGGTGAGGTGGGTGTTTCCACTTACTGTCCACGGAACCACTTGAGAGCTTGTGACATTTGACGCTATATTTTTTTTTAAACACGTTGTGTTAGTGTTATTTTATATCTTGCTCTACTAAAGTGAATGCCACATTATCAGTAAGGAAAGCAATTGCAACTTTTATGCTAATTACAATATATCAAGTTACCAAAACTAGTCCCAATCTTTTGACAAAAATGCGTTCGCCGATTAGGGGGCAGGTCTCAATCATTTGGCAAAATGTACTACGCAATTAAGCTGCTGTATCAACATCTACATACAAGAAAGAAAGAAAATACATTTATTCAGTACAGACTTCTAATTTAAATATACATCAGGTGGCAACAAATGAAAATCAAATAAAAGTAAAAATCCCGATGTAAAAAATAGCAGTAAAGTATGCGTCGCGGCTGCACCAAAAAGGCCCAGTTCAGCAAAAATGCCAGACAACTAGTGCCTGACGCTGGTTTTCAACTGAACCTGATGTGAGTTCTACACTACAGCGTAACGTGTGTACAATATGTAAAGAAAACCCCGTCCGACCCAAAAGGATAATAAATCTTAGGTATACACATGACCAAATCAAATATGAAATTTTACATAATCATCATAGTAACAATACTAATGAATTTTGAAATGATCTTTTTTTCCGGGAATTAATTCCATCTTCCCCAAAATTTGGTAATTTTAAAAAAAGTGACAACACCATTTGTGACGGAGCGAATAGCGATGCGGTCACGTGCCGCCTGCCCTGTCTCCCTTCACCCGCGAATGTATGCCTACCACACATGCATTAAGTTACTTCGCTTTTTCGAAATAATATTTATTTTTTAGGAGTTTTTTTTTAAGTTTAGCTCGGCTTTGTAGGTATTATTAGAATCAGTTATCGATACCTAACAATACCTTCACGAATCGGATAGTGTTTTCTTTACATATTATATACATACTTAAATAATAAAAAATAAATACGTGTTAGATAAAAGATGGTAATGAATGTTTGCATAAATAATGTGACACTGATTAATATGTTATTTTAAAAATAAACCAAGAAAACAAATACCGTCAAATATAGGTAGTCGGGATGGCCTAGTAGTTAAACACCAGCGTCTCAAGTATGAGACTGGGGATTTGATTCCGGGTCAGACAAGTACCAATGTAACTTTTGTAAGTTATTTGTAATTTCTAAGTATATCTTGGTCACCAATGACTGATTAAAAAGTGAAGGAAAACATCTTAAGGAAACCTGAACTTAAAGTCTGAAATCGCCAACCCGCATTGAGCAAGCGTGGTGATTACGCCCAATCCTTCTCCGTATGAGAGGAAACCAATGCCCAGCAGTGGGACAATAAAAAAAAAGATTGATGATGATAGGTACTGATAGACTTTTGTTTGTGTACATTATGTAAATGAACAGTTAATATGTACAACGTCCCAATTTCACCAAATAGAAATCATATAACACAATAAATAACATGTCATGGCCGAAATTACAATGTATGACAGAAGAATGGTCGGTCGTGTCCGCTTGCGATCCGGAAATCGAAGTGAACCACAATGCCAGCGCCTTGACCACGCCCAACAGACCAAGGTCTAAGAAAATAAACACAAAGAAAAAACTGCCAAATAGTAAGGTTGCCGAATTAGCCAACTGATTATTCATATTAGTTCAGACACAATGGGCTTCCGTTGTTTTTTGTTTCAATTAAAATTGATTTCAATTTTAATGTAAGAGGGCGTTGTACCTAATTCAAAATCAATTATGTTGATTGAGATAAAAATAAGTACAAAATAAGATTAATAGCTATTCAAATAATAGGTTATTTAAATAGCTATTAATCTTATTTGATACTCGATATATCTATAATAGGGCATTTGACTAAAAAAAACTAATTAGTCCGTTAGTCAGATTTCCAAAAAATACTAGACTCGTATTTTCTGTTTTATCAAGACAATAAAAATTGACAAATATAAAAGGCATCAAACATCAGGAGTGGTGGCTGGTGACGTCACTGGTCGCTAAAAAGTGTAGCGTGCAGTGACGTCACACGAGTTTTCAACGCACTGTGTCGTCTTAATTTTTTGTTTATATGAAAAAAGAAAAAATATGTGTCTAGTATTTTTTGAAGATCTGACTTACGGATTAATTAGTTTTTTTTAGTCAAATACCCTATTCGGCTTTTATAAAGTTCAAGGTCTGTACTGTACCGCTTTCTTGTGAATCTGGAATTACTTTCAATTTTATCATTTTAAAGCATATTATAAGCATATAGCAAACCGAACTGGGCCAGCGTGGTAGATGACGGCCCACTCCCTCTCACGTAGAGGAGGCCTGTGTCCCAACAGTGGGAAAATTATAGACTGATTATGTAAAGCATAATGCTTATCCGTTGCTCCATAAAACAACATAAATAATGCAATTTTCTCTGTGGTAGGCCATAACATCGGCCGCCGGCAGAAGTTACCAACCACCAGACAAAGTCTTGCCGCCAAGCGGTTTGTCGTGTTCCGGCATGATGTCTTTTGAAGTCGTACGGAGGACGGGTCTGAGCAGTTGTGTTGCGATGTGTGCCGGGTACGATGCGCCTAATGTTGTTGTGTTGGGAGTTTGGTCGTGGAGGGTCTTCAGATCAATCTCTCTTTGGCGCAGCATCGTTGGTCTTGTTGTTGGGTTTAACATTGCATCACCTCGCTCAACTGCCGTATTCCTTCCTATTCGCTCAGTTTTTCTGAGTGAATAGGCTCTTAATAAACTAGCGCGCTTTACCATCAACGATCGCATCACTGCTTACCATCAGGCGGGATTGCGGTCAAGAGCTAGTTTATAATTATTAAAAAAAAAAAAACAATGTTGTTGAACTGCCAAAATGAAACCCATTGATATTGATGGTTTCATCATCATCATTTCAGCCGAAAGACGTCCACTGCTGGACATAGGCCTCCCCCAAGGTTCTCCACGACGACCGGTTCTGCGCCTCCCGCATCCAGCGGTTTCCCGCGACCTTCACCAGGTCGTCGGTCCACCTTGTCGGGGGCCTACCCACGCTACGTCTTCCGGTGCGTGGTCGCCACTCGAGAATCCGCCGGCCCCATCGGGCATCGGTCCTACGGGCAATGTGTCCAGCCCACTGCCACTTTAGTGTTGCAATTCTTCGGGCTATGTCGGTTACTCTCGTTCTTCTGCGGATCTCCTCATTCCTGATTCGATCGCGCAGTGAAACCCCAAGCATAGCCCTCTCCATTGCCCTTTGAGTGACTTTGCGCCTTCTCATAAAGCCCATTGTTAGCGACCACGTCTCAATATTGATGGTTTATTACGCAATTACCTTACTGATCGTGTTAAAGTACTCTGTATAATGTTATTATTAACGATCGTTTCTATTTTTAGTACATGTATTTACGTGACCATTGTAGCTAGTTGACTCATGTTAAAATCGGTTTTACTCTGTCTCAGAAAGCTAATGTGCGAATCTTAGATACCTACTTACTTTAATCTTGTTGGTGCAGTGGTTGAGTGATCGAATACTGCGCTATGTGTCGCGGATTCGATCCCCGCACTGAACAAATTACCACCCACCAGACAAAGTCTTGCCGCCAAGCGATTCGTCGTGTTCCGACATGATGTCTGGTGAAGCCGTACGGAGGACGGGTCTGAGCAGTTGTGTTGCGATGTGTGCCGGGTACGATGCACTAAATGTTGTTGTGTCGGGAGTTTGGTCGTGGAGGCTCTCCAGATCAATCTCCCTCTGGCGCAGCATCGTTGGTCGTGTTGTTGGGTTTAACATTGCATCACCTCGCTCAACTGCCGTCTTCCTTCCTATTCACTCAGTTTTTTGAGTCATCATCTTCTCAGCGTTAATCCCAGTCGCATCCAATGCTGTTTTCAGCTTTTGGAGCCTGGGGTCCGCTTTACCAGTCTAACTGCTGATTTTTGGCTAAACTTCAATATTTTCTGTGAAGCGACTGCCGGCTGACCTGCACAACCCAAAGGCGATATTGAAGCATTGGAGTTAGACCAATTGTTGGACTTTTGAGGGCTCCAACAACCCATAACGACTGCCATTAGAAGTTCATTTGGCAACCGGGACCAACGGCTTAACGTGCTTTCCGAGGCACGACCAGACCAGCGCAAATATTCATATTCAAACATACAAATATTTGAACCCGCGTCTCCTTGCGCAGCGGCCGCGTTCGCTACCGCTACGCCACGGAGGCTGTCAGTTTTTTGAGTGAATGGGCTTATTAAACTAGCGCGCTTTACCATCAACGATTGCATCACTGCTTACCATCAGGCGGGATTCCGATGAAGCACTAGTTTATAATTATTAAAAACAAATATTTGTATGGCCTACAGGTGGTTGTTCCGGGTCTGGCTGATTGTGTAAATGAGACTAAATGTTTGTAAACGCATCCACGATACAGGAGTAATCCTTAGTGTGGGGCAACGGTCTTTTTAATAAAAAAAAAATTAATAAAAAAAAATGTTTTGCAAGCTATAATTAAAACCAAACTAAGGGGTGATTACGTAACGCACTAAATGTAGGAATGTCTTTCATTTTGATAGTTGATCAACAATGGCGCCGATTCTGTTGTTCTTTTTTTTTAAATATATATAAACTAGTTCTTGACCGCAATCCCGCCTGATGGTAAGCAGTGATGCGATCGGTTGATGGTAAAGCGCGCTAGTTTATTAAGAGCCTATTCACTCAAAACTGAGCGAATAGGAAGGAAGACGGCAGTTGAGCAAGGTGATGCAATTTTAAACCCAACAACACGACCAACGATGCTGCGCCAAAGGGAGATTGATCTGAAGACCCTCCACGACCGAACTCCCAACACAACAACACTAGGCGCATCGTACCCGGCACACATCGCAACACAACTGCTCAGACCCGTCCTCCGTACGGCTTCACCAGACATCATGCCGGAACACGACAAATCGCTTGGCGGCAATGCTTTGTCTGGTGGGTTTTTCGTTAAGAAAAGGATAGAAGCTAACATTTTAATTTAATCCTGTCAAATTAACCCATTACTTCCCAAGCATTGAAAATATTGGATTTTTTTGATGAAATCTTGTATTAGGGCTCTTAATATGTTAAGAAAAAATAATATGGCAAAAAAATAAATTAAAAAAAAACGGTTTCGCTGACTCAGCATGTCCTATAAATAGGACAGTGGGAACATATGGTCAGGAAAAAGTAAAGATAAGAATTATATGGAAATCAGCTTTATTTAAAAATAGGACCAGTAACAGTATCAGAAATAATGTAATAAAAGCTTATTTTGTATGATAAGGTATGAAACAATCACTGCAGAGTGTTTTTTCACATTTAGAACAAAATGTTAAAGGCTTTTTTTTACAGCCTTGTCCTTGGCAACGTCTTTGTTTGTCCCTCTTGGTCATATAGTGACCATAGTTGTCAAATCTTATAGGTTGTAAAAGAACTTCTGAAGTACCTGATGTAAGCTTATTTACTTTGCCTTCCGATTTTTTCATCCAAGAAAAACATACCCTTCTTCTGAAATCAAGCAGAGGTATGGTCTCATCTTTATTTACCTGGTTATAAATAATCCATGCATTGACTAGAGTCATGTCCAAAACACGGATTACTAGAGGCCAATACCATTTTTTACCTCTAAAGCGGATTGGATACTTAGAAATAAGCCAATCATGTTTATCCACTCCTCCCATGTTTTTATTATAATTATGAATAAGCTTTGGCTGATTCACAGCAACTTTGGCCTTTTCTACCTTTGAGTACCTATTAGTTTTTACAAAAGGTTCAACAGTATCAAAATTAGTTAAGAGACATACTACATTGTTATCATGCCATTTCACGCATAATATTTCATTATTTTTATCGAAACGATGATCGGAATAACCACGTTCTTGCTTCTTCATTTCTTGTTTGGTCATGATTAGACATTTCTTAGTCCTATTGTCTCTGACTGTCCCTGTAGCTCTGAACCCTTCAGATTTCAAGTCAATCAACAATTGCATACTGCTGAAGAAGTTATCGAAGTAGACTACATGTGCACTAGGATCAGTACATACTGTAAGCAACTTTTTTACCACTCTTGAACCCAAGCCATCACCAGTATTACAAGATATTTGAGGATCCTTTCCTGTATAAAGCGAAAAGTTATAACAATATCCGCTTACTCCACACAGTGCCCAAAGCTTGTATCCAAATCTTACTGGTTTACCTTTTATAAACTGTTTGATACCATGGTGACCAAAGTATTTGACGATCATTTCATCAACAGCTAAGTTGGATTCAAAAACACCAAACTTTTGGAATGATTTATTAGCTTTATCGATAAATGGGCGAATTTTGAAAGCTTTGTCACTATTATCAATTCTTGAATTGTCATTGAAATGTAAATATGATTTAATTTTATCAAAACGATTCCGAGACATCGCTCGTTCAACAAATGGAATGTGTACATCATCATCTCTGCACCAATATAGTTTGCTTTGAGGCAAGTGGAGATACGAAGAGAAAAACAAAATTCCTATGAATACTTTTAGCTCATTCACGGTAAGATTGAAGTTCAAATCATTTTTATAATTTTTGGCATAGGTTACTGTTTCATGCACTATATATTCTAGAATCTGGTCACATAACAAGTGTTCGAATATTTCTACCGCAGATTTTCCTTCCAATTCCGTAATCATATTTTCTAAACATTGTTTAGCAGTATTAGATTCCGGCTGAATTTCAGAATATACAGGTTCACACTTACGCCAAATGACTGTCTTGTTGGTCCGAGATGTGGTTTGAGTAGGAAGATCTTCCTCGACGTTATCAATTGTACATGAAAATTCCACTTGACCAGCCACATCTGACACTGGCAGAACTCCCATATCGTCGTCATTACCTTCTTCTATATCAGTCATTTCATCCACTTCATCCGGGGGCAATATCGCAACTTCCAAGTCATTGAACTCCTCGTCACTACAATCTTCAATATCTTGAAGATACTCGGTGATTTCAGACACCATCAATGCTTTTTTATATTTTCTTCTCACTGCATCCATGATCTATAAACAATAATTATACATATATAGTAAGTATAAAAATTATATTATATATATATATATATAAATATATATATACATATACCATCCCAAACTAAACAAATATATCGTTAACCACTTGATAAGAAACAAAATCTAATATTTTTGCTTACCTCCTTTGCTTTCCTCAATCTTATAAAAAAATCACAATTTTTTATATTACGAGATGTGTTGTGCTTGACGAAGACTTATCGACTAAAGTAAAGTTTACGAAACACTTGCAAGAAACAAAACAATAGACACGTTTGAACTTATAGCGAGCGTAACAGGATCGAACACGCTTTCACGGCTACTTGTAAAGACATGTTCCCAGTGTCATATTTATAGTACGCCTTTTTTTGAATTAGTATCACAAGCTTCCAAATAATATTTTGTTTTAGTTTTTAATTATAATAGATTCAGTAGAGATCTAAAAATCTATTTGATGGACTTTGAAGCTGATAACTTTTTATTTTCGGTTTTTTATAATCAAATCATAATACTCTTTTTAAGCTGACGAATTTCCTCAATTTAAAAATATGTATATTATAAATACGATAACTTTTTTAAGAGCGAAAAAAATATATTTTATTGGGAAAATAGTGTGAAAATACGAATTTCATCAAAACCAATAAAAATAATAACCCTAACATAGAAAAAAAAAATGTTGAATATAGTGTCCTAAAAATAGGACAGTGGGGAGGAATGGGTTAAGATACTCCATAGACAGTTTAGACGCGATTATAAACATGGCGACTATAAATACGCCAGTTTACGTCAGGAGCGCACTAATTTGACAGGTCTGAACTGACATTTCATCTTCTGTCCTTTTCTTAATGGAATAGAAAGAAAAAGATGCACTGTACTTAAATTTAATTTAGTTTGTGAACAAGAGATTTGGGGCCAATGTCTAAAAGCAATGAAGCCATGGATTGACAATGTACCTACTTCAAAAATTACTCAGATTGTGTTACACAATTCAAGCTACTATAAAAGGTGTATCTGACAGCGACGCACAAACGAGTACCATGGATCCAGTACATGATTAATTTTTCGTCGGAATTTTCATGATTAAAAAAAATATATATGTAGTTTTTTTCACTTTAGGCCATTCATAATTGCTATACTTTTATAACCCAATGAGATTCTAAAGTAAAAATTAATTAATTCGCTAATTACACAAAAAAAAAACGCAATGAAAACAAATCTCGAAAAACTATCTTAACAGCTGATTTAATAGGGTTCACATCAGGGATCGACGTCATACCTACACACCTGCACGGCGGCACGCTTGCAACGTTCAAAGGCCGAGCCGACACTTTTTTTAAACACTGTGAATTCTGTAACCGTTTATTGACGACATAAATGACTATCATAATTTTATTAGTGGCATGCGGTCTAGACTTTTCGCGAAGTTTGCGTTACGATGTCAGATACACCCTGTATGATAAACTACATCATCGCTATGGGTTGTAATTAAAACAATTTGCACTAAAGAACCAAGGTACACTGTGGCTACATCCGAACTCATTTGTGATAACCTCTAGATTTGTCCTTACCGTGGCCTGCAGTAGCTTCCGTTTTGTGTAATGTGCACTTTCACCAAGCTTTTAATGAATACTAGGTACCTACGTACTTCATAATACAGATTAAACAATGTAAATAAAGAGTACACAGATAAGAGAAAGGTCTGATGGGTTTGACGTCACTGGAGCGACGTCAACACCATAATTACGGGTCAAAAACACGCCACTGAACTCTAGAAAGGTCTTCAATGCATCTTGATTTCATTATCACTGACCTAAGTATAAGGAAAATGTATTTCGAGGTTGTAGAAAGACAATCCAAGTGACATTTGCAACGAGGTTTATACATCATTGTGCATTCTCATGCAGCTCGGGGTCAACGAACCGACGCCTGCGTCGATGCGCGCAGGGCTGAATCTAAAAGCCTCCAGTTTCTTCTAGGCAACGCAAAAAGTCTAATGTAGGGCTTGAAATAACCTATCGCATACGCCGAGAATGAAATCTGCTTTGAATATTTATTAGTTGTTCACCACAATATTTATTTATGTTTACTAGATCTCATGCGAGACTTGTCACGTTCGTTTCTAAAAGTTTTATGTAAACCTTAGTTAGGTACCCTATGCGTTACCGGAATGTAGGTATGTGGAAATATTTACAGGAAAAAATATTATTTAGAAGCTTCAATGTAAAATGTTGTGTGCCTAAAGCTAGATTTAACTCTAGCCGACATTTTCTTTGATTTAAAGGGATTCATTTAATGCTGGGTGCCTATAGACAAAAACGAATCGGTATACTTTTCTACCATTAATATATGACATTTTTACTGTGACATAAATCGTACTTATAAACTCGAAGGGTTGTATTAATTAATGCTTGTTATTCTTTCATTTAAAAACTACGGAACAAATTTGTATGAAATTTGTCCCACAGATAATTAATAACCACGATTAACAAATAGGATATTTTGTTCCCGATGTTCCCACGTCATCAAAACATATTATGGTAAAAAACGGCGTGGCGCAGCTAGCAGATTAATATGAGATAGTTTACAAATGCTATGAGGTCTATGCTTCATTATTTGTAAAGATACAAGCGGCATTATTTTACTGATAACGGTCAGTAAATTATTCGAATCGATCATAAATCAAAAGTTTACTTTTGATTTATGATGATTTACGTGGGCTACGAAAAAGTTATCAGGATAACATTTAAATTTCAAAGAAATTAGCATTAAATTGGCCTTATTTAAGCAGTCTATGCTGTGTAAAATAATATTATAAAAGAATAAATGATTCTCAATTTGAATTCACTATAGCATGCCCATTTATGCAATCAATTTGTCAACTGTGACTATTACCCTAATGGTCCTTTGTGCATTCGGACCATAATACTGCATGACCTGAATCTGTTGAATTCACGTCAAAAACAGTGCTTTATGAGTAGAATTTATGAAGCTTATTTTTGTAAAGATTGTGGGTATGGAGTGGAGTAGAGGTTAGCTAGCTGTGGAATAGTAAACTCAATTGTACATTCTAACACTCACATTTTTATGTTTTATATGGACTATTTTTGAAATAGAAAAGCTGTGCTGTTGGGGAGTTTCTTTGCGTCATATCTACCCAGCGAAAGCACTAGGAACAGGTGAAGGGCGACAAGTTTATGTGAGTTTGAAGAAAAATTAAAATAAGTAAATTAATAACTTGATTTTTTTTTAATAAATGGACTGTAGCAGACTGGTGGGCTGTAGCATCAAACGATCCCAATTTTCAGTTCTTCATGTTGTTTACTTGTTTGTCGTCACATTTTGGGAGAGAATTTAAGAAACTTTAACTAACATTTTTATTAAAGAACCAATACTTTGGTCTTTACTGTAGTTATGCATGCTTCTTAGTAAGCTTTGAATGTAAGTTCAATGCCTAACCGGCAGACGGAAAGTTATGTCTAAGTGCGAGCATTGAAGTGTTTATAGGCTATTGCTCGCAAATTACAGAATATTTGCGACTTTATTCTCGCTGTGTAACTTTGTTTTCATGGTGTAGCAACAGATAATTGACGATCATTTGAACTCGAATGATGGATAATCGAGACGCCTTATAACCAGTCTTATGATGCCTTATTATTAGTCGAGACAAAGTACTTTGTCTCTTTTTCATTGAATCAGATTTGAAATTAGAACACGCTTACAAGGCACACCTTTTATAACTTGCGAAGGTCAATCAACCTATCTACATAAAACTATAGTGGGATTTTTAATTCGAATCAAAAAAATGACAAGGGCAACTGTCACTGATAGGATCTTTCGAGCTTTCTTATCTTCCCAATTTGTTTCAAGTGGATTAAAACAGTTTTATCACTAACACCGTAGCCTGCAGCTACCTCGGACGTAATTTGCGATGGATCCTCTTCCACAATAGCCTTCAATTCTTCATTGTCGACTTTGGTCTCCGGTCGTCCACGGGGATTGTTCTATAGGTTGAAATTTCCAGAACGAAAATTTTGGAATCAAAAACGCACTGGTGCTTTCTCTAGCAACACCACTGCCATACACATCATTAATTCTACGAGCCGTTTCATCAGCACTGGTGCCACGGCGGAACTCATATTCGTAAATAACGCGAAATTTTAAATTTTCCATTTTGTAAACTCAATGACGCAGAGAAAAAACCAAAAAAGAAAAAAAACAAAAGAAATACGGTTTTCGAGACACAAATGGATGAATAAAAATACATATGAAATTGGCGTTTTGTCGTACTGACCAGTTTGATCTCAAATATCTCCTCTTTGGTTTAGAATTCCAAATTCAAATTTATACAGCTATTTTCTCATCAATTTGTGTCTCGAAAACGTTTTTTTTTTTTAATAATTATAAACTAGGGCTTGACCGCAATTTTTTTTTTGGAGTTTTAAGCTTGGTTGCTAAGATCTTTGAGCCATTTCTGCGTTGGGATTTTAGGTATCTTTTTGTTAGATAGTTTCCACTGTGTTCTTGATAAATTTATAAATTGGTAAGTAAGTCTTTCTGTTTTTTAATAAATCGGACAAGCGGCGGGAGGAATTATTTGTTACTAGCACTTCACTGTTACAGATTTCATCTAATTCACTAGCAAGAATCAGTCTGTTGAACACAAAATTTAGACACTGACACTTAAATATTAAATGTTCGATATCACCAACAGCTCTTCCGCTGTTTTTACAAGCGTTATTATTAACTATTCCAAGTCTTGCAAGATGTGCAGGTGTATTAGAATGGCCAAATCGAAGGCGGCTTGACCGCAATCCCGCCTGATGGTAAGCAGTGATGCGATCGTTGATGGTAAAGCGCGCTAGTTTATTGAGGGCCTATTCACTCAGAAAAACTGAGGGAATAGGAAGGAAGACGGCAGTTGAGAGAGGTGATGCAATGTTAAACCCAACAACACGACCAACGATGCTGCGCCAGAGGGTGATTGATCTAAAGACCCTCCAGGACCAAACTCCCGACACAACAACACTTGGCGCATCGTACCCGGCACACATCGCAACACTACTGCTCAGATCCGTCCTCCGTACGGCTTCACCAGACATCATGCCGGAACACGATAAATCGCTTGGCGGCAAGACTGTCTTGTGGGTGGTAACTTCTGCCGGCGGCCGATGTTATGGCCTACCACCGAGGAAACTATTTCTTTTATTTTTTTCTCTGCGTCAGTTTATGAATTATTTACTGAATGCACTTTTTACTACATAAATCACGCACTTTTATTTAGTAAACAACATTATAAATAATTTTAAAAGTCTAATGAAAAATGAGCGTGACACTCAGCTTGACTTTCCCGCCAAAAAACATATAATAAAGTTAAATGAGGTGCAAACGGTAAAAATGTGCAGTTAAACAGTCGCTTATCACTACTTAACTTTAAGTAAAGTTTATGAATAAGAGGGCTTATCATCAAGCTATACAAAGCTAACTTCTCATTATATGAAAAGCCTATACAATACGCGGTCAACCAAAATTGAAATGCTAAATAACTTTGTACGTAGTTCTGTAGATCCGTGGTTCTGATCTCTGGGAAAGAAGGATAACCTATTCCTGTCGTCTCTGGTTTAAAAGTTGGTGGATATGAGATTTGTTTTTTTTTTTGTTTTTTTACGAATTACCTACAGTTGATTTAGGTGCAGGTGTTATGAGGACGCGATGTCGCAGAAGAAAGCTGCGGAACGGGAGAGGGAGATCTCAACTCCCTTCCCGGGCCGCATAAGACGCACCGGGCACCGAGGAATTGCGGATAACGCCCTCTTCCGCCTCCCATGAATGTGTCAAGGGGCGAGGGACGTGGGGAAGTCCCCGCCCCCAATCGATGGACCCCGAGGTGGAGGCGCGCGCGGCACGCGCGCGCCTTGAGGCGATGCACTGGGTAGTTTAACACCCCACTACCCCGTGCAGGAGACAAGGCTCGGACAGACCGGGTCAGCACGAGGGTGTGGGGCCGTGGAAGAATTTAGAATCACGCGCGCTCGTGATAGAAGAGACACCGGGGTCGTTTTAGTCAGTAAAAGTCTGACAGACCCCGTCGCCTACCCCAGAACGGCGGACATCCATTGAGGATTTCCACCCCGGAAAAAAAAATACATTACCTATGCAACTCCTTAAGTATTGATTGCACTGACGTACTAGGTATAATCATACTTCCTGTATATTTATTATTGTAATTGCTTTTTAAACGGTTTAATTAAAGTAAAATAATATTATATCAGCTCGTTAAGTGTTGAGATCACAGAAACTATTTTTTTAAATCGTATGTTTTGTGTGCTTGACCGCAATCCCGCCTGATGGTAAGTAGTGACGCAATCGTTGATGGTAAAGTATGATTTCATGACTTTTCAGTATTTTGGTACTGTACAAGATCCATTAATGTACGGACGACAGCACATCAAACTACTATAATCTGTCAGATGTGTTTATTAGATTTTCAACTTTATCGCGATGGCATTAAAGCTCAAGGTTGATTGGAAATATTTGACAGTTTCGGGTAGCTTGACCTGCTGTCGTCAGTACCTTAAGCCATTTTAACACTTTTATACCATTATGGAATGCTAATAAATGCATGAATTTGAATTAATATTTTTCTAAGAAAACTTACAACGGTAATCTGCTAAAACCACGCCCATACCTGCATTAAATGTCGTAAAGTAGAGTAGAGTAGGTACCCATGAACAGATATGAAACGAATGAACTCATGAACATGAACTTACTCAGCCATAGTTATAGGTTATAGCTGAACCTAATCACTTCGTAAACAGTTTGTTTCATTTTTTTTTTTTTTGTATTTGTAAAGTTCTTAAAACTAATTTACTTGACACAACCAAATAATCCACGTGTTTTACGGTTAATGCTAGATGAAGTACAACATTTATCTAACAAATCAGACGAAATGAGTGTATGGACGATAGCAGGTGAAGCTACCCGAAACTGTCAAGTATTCCCAATCAACCTTGAGCTTTAATACTTTAGAGATAAAGTTGAAACAGATTGTAGGAGTTTATTGTGATGTCGTCTGTAGTATACAAATCTCCCTATCCCTGTTAGGATAACAGGCGTAATGTTAGCTGTCTCTAGAAATACACATATATTCTATACAAAGGTGAAGGTACTTTGCTTAAGTTTGAACCCAGAACATGTAAGTTTGATGAGCGTGGTTGAGTGTTAAAGGGTGACGCATGATTGCTTCATAATTGGTTATCTAGACCAAAGCGCCCTTCGACTGGGTCTTGAACTATCGAGATCCAGTGGAATGGCGCTTTGAATCCAATAATTTCGATCGACTATTAATTCGATCGAACTTATTAGAATTAATTATGTAAATAACTAACGACATTCAACTGTGAGAAAATTATTAGTCATCAGGATCTGTCCGTAAAAAACCAAGTCACAAACAGATAAGGTTATAAGGAAAGTTAGGCCACTTTTACGATTTTCCCAAATTAAGGATAAAGTAAGGGTACTATTAGGAACAAAATTAATGAAATATATACCTAATTATATACGCAGTTGAGGGCTAAATCACATAAATGCTTTTAACATCCTAATTATTCTATTGAGACGGTAAAAATAATCTACACTCTAATTAATACTCTACACTTTCGATTAATGATCCTCTGACTTTTAATGACAACAACACCATCGACCAAACCGTACCGTTATGTAAGCCAATTGTTAGTTAAAACCCCAAGACCTTAAGGATCAATAAATCCTTTGACGCAGACAATCCCATTCAATGACATTCTAGCCACGAATCAAACCCTCAACTTACAGCTCAGATGTTAGTAGTACGCTTGGCCGATTACCTAACACCGGCAATAAAAGTTCAACCGACCGTAAAAATATAAATATTAGGTAACAGATAAATAATTGAGTAATAAAATGCTAATGAAACATGGAATACTCACGAGCAGTGTAAGAAGCTGGGTCGCCATGTTGCGCGCGCGTCGGCGAGTGGTGGTGGAGTGTCGGCGCAGGCGCAGTGGTTGCTCACGCGCGCCTTGCCAGCAGACAACGAACCACACGAAGTATGGAAGTGACATTGCGTGCAATGATTGTTTACGTTAGCGAGATAATTACCTACCTCCACACAATCATCTCAAAGTGCGAAATGAGCAAGTAAAGTTGAAGGTATCACAATGAATGTTCAACTTGTTTTTTTTTTCAATAGGTTTTTTGTAAGACTTTAAGGCGCTGGATGTAGTACAAAAATATGTATAATTAGGTATGCAGCTTTATACGCGTAGGCATTATTTTCACATCACAATACGATCAATAATGTCTATCATCAAAAAATGTTCTTATATACTCATAGATAATTACGTCCAAACTGTCTGTCTTAAAACCTTGTAACTGGTACTTGGCATTTTATTAGTAATGTCGTAATGATGCCCGAATCTCAGCTTTGGAGTAAGCTGATAAGGTTGATATCCATGTTTTAGCTGCTTGTGAGGGAAGACGCACCACGGAAAGTATCTCAGTTTTATCGTGCAGCCAAACTCAACGTGTTTTTTATGAATGAACAAGACAAGTTCAACACGTTGTAGCTAAAAGTCTATGCATATTAAAATATGATATTCTCCTCGTCCATTGGTTCATTGGTTGCAAACATCTAAGAGGTTGGCCGTGACCGATTTTAACAAAATGCCTATACTTACGATGATACAGTGTAGGCAAATGAATCTAATTTACTTTTGCGATTTTATTGCCAAACATGCAATTTTTTTATGTATAATCCCTACATAAACTTCAATTTACGCCACAGCTCCAAAATTCTTATAAGTTTTCCAATTCTCATGCTGAGCTTATCCTAATTGCTACTAAATTAAAGTTGATATTTGTATAACTTAAAATAATTCTAATAGGAATCAAAAATTGAAATACAAGCAGATTCTATTTTCGCTTCTCTAGATGAAGATCAGCTTATGTCAGCTTCAATTCAGGATTAATAGGTTCTGCTTTTAATTTGAGCGTCATTCGGTTTGACTGGAATCTAACTTCAATATAATATGTACATGGTTAGAAAAAGGTTAGACGGATGGTAAGAATACAAAACATTTTTAAAAGAGGAGTAGTGTTTATATCAACTGCATGTGGCAATTTGAATCTATTTTTTTTTATTGTAAATTTTGATGTTCAGAACTGTCTTTTAAGTGACTACTTACTTGAATTAAATGTTTTAATTTCGAGTTTGAAATCCTTTTTAACTCTAAATTTTGTAATATTCAAGTTTTAAAATACGTCTATAAAGATCTTCCACATCATCAGCATTGTCACCATAATTTATTTAGTAGCTAAGCATTTAGATTCTTCATCTAAGTATCTGTTTTGTATCATTTACGTTTGAAATAAAAAAAAAAAACAAATAGTCTTGGGACTGACCTACAGGAGTGAAAACTGAAATAATTAAAAAAGACAGAATAAACAAAAATTAAAGAACAAAAACATCATAGCATCGGTCACGCTCACGCAAATTTAATGGTTTTCTCTTCCCCATTCAAAAAAAAAAATAAAAATTCGCTTTAAAAGTTTTCACTTCAAAAATTGCATATAAAAATTCGGACACAATAGTGTCATTTCCAGCCGTGTTGTATCTTTGATTGTGTCCTTGCCAGCGAATGCAACGACTGTGCTTTGTCCCACAGTGCGGACTGATAAGCTTCGATATATTTACAATTAGCCCCATTTAGGTAATTCGGCGCAAGTAAGTATATTAAGTATTATATGTGCAGATACAAAATCAAATGATGATGTCGTTTGTTAGAAGAAGACGGCTTTTTATGTAGGTTCCTATGTATGATTTGAAAGTCATAGAAAGATCAATTTATTTTTGCTTCTTAAATGGTTTGTTGTCCGTATCGTTGAACTAAGAAGTAGTAGGTAGATATGACTAATAAAGACACAAAATGAAATGCATACAATTTTATAGACCTCCTTACTGTACTGTTATACTAACTTTTAATATATTATTTTAGAAGTTTGTGTGCTAAAAGCTTTACTTTGCGTAGACACGTACTGTAGAAGTTGTCCAATATTTTTTCCCTGTGCTGAAAATTAAAATTCAAATTTATTTATTTGTACACATAGGTGTTATAAGATGGTATTTAAAAAAGAAAATAAGTTGCACTATGTGTTGCCTTGAAAGGCGTACAAATATTTATATTTACCCATTTGGTAGTGGGTGTACACTGTACATTAATGGCTATATACCTAATTATAAAAATAAGTAAGAAGAAAAAATGTATATGTCGGAGATCGTCGATTAATTTTAATAGAAGTTGCTGATTTGATTTACGTAGTAGAGGGGCGAACGCTTGTGACGTTATTTTGTGATGGCATCACATGGACAGAGTCGCTTTGGAAAGTGGGGTTCGTCGAACGGTGACTTTGGATCGAGACGCGGACCAAGGCACATCTCCGAACCGAAACTGTCGGTTTGCCTATTCAAATTATTATTATGAATATTGGAGGGTATATCTACACGTCGTGCTTCAACTCAAAACTCACCTACGAAACGGAACCTGTACCACCACACCAAGATGCTGTCGACCCTACCGCTCTGCCGTCGCTGGCTCCGACATCAGAAGTTGGATAAAGAACTACACTGCTCACAATCTCGTTATAAATCAAGGAACAGAATAACGTGAGGCTGGAAGTGAACGTGAAGTTACGAGGTGCGCTCAATTGCTGGCGCAGATATCGCTCCGCGTGATAGCGCGCTGCAGGAGTCCGCTGCAGGCGTGCACGTGCGGCTGGACGCGGCGCTGTCGCGAAAGTGCCGGCTGATGCTTGGCGCGCGACAGTGCTGGCTGTTGCTTGGCGCGCGACAGTGCTGGCTGTTGCTTGGCGCGCGACAGTGCTGGCTGTTGCTTGGCGCGCGACAGTGCTGGCTGTTGCTTGGCGCGCGACAGTGCTGGCTGTTGCTTGGCGCGCGACAGTGCTGGCTGTTGCTTGGCGCGCGACAGTGCTGGCTGTTGCTTGGCGCGCGACAGTGCTGGCTGATGCTTGGCGAGCGAGGTGCGCTTGCGGAGTGTGCAAGGAGCGCTTGCGGAGTGTGCAAGGAGCGCTTGCGGAGTGTGCAAGGAGCGCTTGCGGAGCGCGCAAGGTGCGCTTGCGAGCGCGCAAGGTGCGCTTCTAGCTGCTTGGTGAATCGCATCGATGGCGTATGGCGCTGCTGGAGCTGCGTGCGGCGCAGCCGGAGCTGCGTGCGTTTTGCTGAACGCCCAAGGTTTCAAGACTTGAGCCTCTACTCTGCAGGCGATGAGAAGATTTCAGGACAGCATCTACTCTGCAGGCGATGAGAAGGTTTCAATATACCCAAAACGTTTGTGGTAACGTAATGGGGTTTTATGAGAGCTCCGAGATGTCTGGTGTGCAACGGTTGACAATTGCCAAGTGGCAGGTGTTTGTGGGAAATTGCCATAATCCGGTGAGTCGTACTATTTTTATTTTGATTCCGTGGCCGAATGTTCTCTTGTCAAGCAATCTGTAATTTCATTGGTGTATGTACACACGCGCCAGTAAATATACAGTGTACAAGGTTGTGCCAGTGTGTTGTGTACTGAACCATTTCTTTGCGACATGATAATAAGAGTTATTTGCAACTTTTATTTCTTGTACTACCCGATTATTGTTTGTAATAATGGGCTGAGAAATTTTAAATCAGGGTTTTAAAATTATGATGTCTGGTTTGTCTTTATTTCAAAACCAAGGTTCACTGTGGCCTATAGTTACAAGCTCACTTGAGTTTCTGATAGTATGTGCGGCTAGACTATTAAATCTTCTCAAGAGAACAAGCGGTAACGAACATAGAAATGAGTGCTATTTACGAAAAATCTAAATTTGATAGAAGTGAGCTAAAGTAATGAAATTTAATATTGGTGAGTTGTTTGATGGCGATAATGGCGATCGTTACCTATTGAAATCGTTGATTGGAAACAGAACTTATAAGTACCCCCACGATCGTATACGAAAGACTTCTCCAAGTATTGAGTCTGCTGAGTTAGATTTTCAAAATGTAGAAGATGGTGAGGAGGGTGCCTCCGCCAGCAAATAGAACACGTATCATGGCTATGTGGTCGCGCTGCTCGCACTAGTCTGTAGTCGTAACTGCAACCCAGTGAGGGGTTGTTCAGAGCGCGATGGGCAGCTAGTGGTGTGGCGGGGACACTAGTAGGTATGGTCGCACTGCATGCACTAGTCTGTAGTCGTAACTGCAACTCGGTGAGGAGTTGTTCAGGGCGCGATGGGCAGCTAGTGATGTGGCGGGGACTCTGGTAGATATGGTCGCACTGCATGCACTAGTCTGTAGTCGTAACTGCAACTCGGTGAGGAGTTGTTCAGGGCGCGATGGGCAGCTAGTGATGTGGCGGGGACTTTGGTAGATATGGTCGCACTGCATGCACTAGTCTGTAGTCGTAACTGCAACTCAGTGAGGAGTTGTTCAGGGGGCGATGGGCAGCTAGTGATGTGGCGGGGACCTGGGTCTCGGAGGAGACTATTAGTTGTACGGTCATGTGTTGACCTGGGAGTCGTGGACTCTAGAGTTGGTCGTATCACATGAGGTGATGACGATATGGGTGTCAACTATGAGTTGTCACTAGCTACTGTGGTAGCGAACCATGGTGTGTTTTCTTTTTGATAATTATGATTTTGATTTGATAATTATGAGGCTTGGAGGAACCTTTTGTGTTTTCTTTTTGAAATTTGATAATTATGAGGCTTGAAGGAACCATTTGTGTTTTCTTTTTGAAATTTGATAATTATGAGGCTTGAAGGAAGGTTTTGTTTAAGTTGTTAAAATAATTAAGTTTGGTTTTCTAATAGTCAATGTAACTAAACGTGACGTGTGACGGTCAGGTTGGCCGAGTTCTCAAAAATGCTTCAAAGTCGGTTTTCTGTGTGTTTTTTTAAATTTGTTACAGACATGCACTAGGACGTGCAACCGGAAGTGTCGAGGTTTGGCTGGAATCGGCGGTTGGCCTGGTGGACTGGATCCCGAACTCCGGGGCTGAGGGAGCTTCGGATGCGACTGGGATTGGCGCTGGGATGATGATGATGAAGATGCACGAGGACGTGCAACTCGTCAGGCTGGCCGTGTCGGAGATCGTCGATTAATTTTAATAGAAGTTGCTGATTTGATTTACGTAGTAGAGGGGCGAACGCTTGTGACGTTATTTTGTGATGGCATCACATGGACAGAGTCGCTTTGGAAAGTGGGGTTCGTCGAACGGTGACTTTGGATCGAGACGCGGACCAAGGCACATCTCCGAACCGAAACTGTCGGTTTGCCTATTCAAATTATTATTATGAATATTGGAGGGTATATCTACACGTCGTGCTTCAACTCAAAACTCACCTACGAAACGGAACCTGTACCACCACACCAAGATGCTGTCGACCCTACCGCTCTGCCGTCGCTGTCTCCGACATATATATATGTAATAAAGAAAATGTTTAAACAAGTATTATAAAACAATCTTATGAACTAAAGTTAAAAATAATGTAATAACCAGATCTGAGAAAGATGGTGGAGATTCTATATTTCACTAAGGTATTCGTTTATCGTATAATAAGCTTTCTGTATTAAAAACCTACGGAGTGTTTTTTGAAGGTATTTAAGTCTTTTGAAGCTTTTATGCATTTGGGTAATTTATTATATATTTTTGGAGCCATACCTAGGAAACTTTTTGAGAATAAATCTTTGTGGATGTTCGCTCTCACTGACTAAAAACATCCCGGTTTTTCATGTCACACTTACGCCGGGGGTCGCGGAACTCACGATCCTTCCGCAACCCTCAGTTGAGAAGTTGGGCACCAAACTGACCCTTATATGTTGCAGGTTAAGGCCTTAGTTCACGTCTCTGACACCTTATAGTTTCTTCATGTCCGTCCGTTATCGCGCTTCCAAACGGTTAGCGCTAGAAAGATGAAACTTTGCATGAATATCTCTATCGCGTAGATAAAGTGCTAAAATAAAATCACGGTTTTTAGATAAGTTTTTGAAGTTCGGCTTAGATAACTTTGGTTACGCTGGTTCACATCTTTTCGTGTGCATGTTTGGACACGCTTCGTTAGATTGGGAGTTGGCTCCCACTTGGCGCCATTTTTGGTCCAAAGATACGCTAATTTTAGCGGTTGAGACTCCTAGGTTGTTATCTTCTATCACATACCATTTTCAACAGTTGACTAAAAGCCATGTAGACTACATTAAGAAATCCTTACATAGCCATATACGAGAAATTTAGGCGATCACAATCTTGAAGATTACTGTGGATAAAGCTTGTTTTCTTCTTATCTCTGCAGTTACAAGTTAGAAACGTCTAAAAGGAGTTTAAAGTTTAGATCAAGGTCTTATACGAGCGGTTACAAAAGCGGTTACTAACAGTTATCTCACGGCATTGTCCGTATTGAATGAGATAATAAAGAAAAGGAACTTAACGCCTCGTTACTACAGCTGATTAAGAATAACTTATATTGTGTCTGGCTTTCGTGCCGGATGATGGTTTTGTATACTAACAGGCAGCAATGATTGTCTTTGTGAAAGTTTAACAACATACATTGCGTGATTTACGTTGCTGAACAGATAACTGTTTTGAACACATGAGGCAATGTATTAGCAATGTCATTTCAATTGAAATTAATAGTATTTTACGCAATTAGGATGCATAACCTACGTATTAAATTTGCATTAAGTATGTGCGCGACAAATGGACGAATAACTCAATATCACGCCATCAGGATTAGATGATTATTTTGCAGTCAGCTTTGGAGTCTCGGGTCCGCTTTACCAGTCTAACTACTGATTTTGGCGAAACTTCGACATTTTCCGTGAAGCGACTGCCGTCTGGCCTCCACAACCCGAAGGCGATATCGAAGCATTGCAGTTGGACCAATTATTGGACTTTTTAGGGCTCCAACAACCCGTAACGACTGCCACTAGATGTTCGTATGACAACCGGGACCAACGGCGTGCTTTCCGAGGCACGACCAGACCAGTGCAAATATTGATATTCATGCATACAAATATTTGCACTCCGCGTTCGCTACCGCTACGCCACGGAGGCTGTCAAATTGGCTGGTAATTTGCGCAACAGACTATTACGACCAATCTGAATCATTTTGAAGCAAATTTCTCCATTGTTCGGAAAATGTGTGCGAAACCCATTGCTACTGATAGTGTGTATCGCAATAGTGTATTTGATTAGTATTTTTTCTTTTTGCATATAAACAAAAAATGACGACGATACACTGCGTTGAAAACTCGTGTGGCGTCACTGCACCCTACACTTTTAGCGACCAGTGACGTCATCAGCCACCTGATCTTTGATGCCTTTTATATTTGTCAATTTTTATTGATTTGATAAAACAAAATACAGTATGTTAAGAAAACCCTGTCCGACCCGTGAAGGTGTTGTTAGGTATCGATAACTGATTCTACTAATGCATACAAAACCGGGCTAAACTTAAAAAAAAAAAATCCCCCTAAAAAAATAAATATTATTTCGCAAAAAGAGGTAACTTAATAAATATGCGCTAACCACCCTTCGCCTGCTGCCCGCGGGCGGTGGGCGGCAGGGCACGCGGCACGTGATCGCATCGCTATTCGCTCAAAATAATACCGGTGTTGTCACTTTTTTTAAAATTACCAAATTTCGGGGAAGTTGGAACTAATTCGCGGGAAAAAAAGATTATTTCAAAATTCATTTGTATTGGTACTATGATGATTACGTAAAATTTTATATTATATTTGGTCATGTGTTTACCTAACCTTTATTATCCTTATGGGTCGGACAGGGTTTTCTTAACATACTGTATACGTATCAAATATTTTGCTATAGGTAATCTGAATGACGGACTACCTAAATAAAATAATTTTTTTACCCAGGAAACATCCCTATAGTTCTGCGGTTCTGTACCTAGTTTGGTTATTTCCTAAACCAAAAATTACTAGAATTTTAACTCATATTTTTTAACAAATATAGGTATACCGTTTGTGTACCATGTGTGTAATCAAATAATAAAAGTATCATCGTCGCGCACATACTTAATAAATGTTTAATACTTATACGGTTTTCTGAAGGATGCATTGTCAGAATTGAACCAAAGTGAAATGGGACGACACATCAAGCACCAGCCTTCAAATGAAATAAGAATTATCAATTTCCGTTCAACCAGCCGAAATTTCCGAGGAAACAAACATAAAAAATACAGTCGAATTGAGAACCTCGTAGTTTTTTGAAGTCAGTTAAACACCAACCCCCTTATTCATAAAAACTGCTTAAAGTTAACTACTGATTAGCGATTCTTTAACCATACATTTTTGACCTTTTAACGTCACTTAACTTAAATCATAATTTATGAATAAACACCACAGTGTTTAAGGGGTTTATTAATCGATTATTAAAGTTAAGTGACATGCAAGCGTCTAAAATGTATGTTTAAAAAATCGCTAATCACTAGTTAACTTTAAGCAGCGTTTATGAATGAGGGGGCAAAAGACTCCAAAGTTAGTTATTTTTTACTATATACGGACGACAGCAGGCCAAGCTAGCCGAAACTATCAAAATATTCCCAATCAACCTTGACCCCTAATGATTTAGAAATAAAACTTAAAATCTAATAAACAAATCTGATCGATTGTAGTAGCTTGATGTGCTGTCATCTGTACATAGGTACCTAGTGTTTTTTTTAGAAGTGGGTTGTTTTTTTTTCGTAGAAAGTATTTCTCGTTATTATCTCAAGATAAGTAATCCTGTTAACCCCTTTTTTCTGTTATAAATGCTGGATGTGCTAATGTATCTATCTACCTGCTCAAAAGTGCAATGGTGGGGTTTGAACTTGGGTACTCCATTGCTTGAACTCTCCTCACCAGACAACAATAACCACTATACAATTTTAGGCCACGCCAAAAGTGACCATGATGTTCTTAGAGTGCAAATTTTAGCACTTAGATAATAACTTCTATGCCTAGAAATAGCTATAAGTTGTCATGGTAAATTTATTAAACTCGTGTTGAATTTGACTCATTTCTTAAGTTCCTCGTAGAAGCAAGACAAAACAGTTTGCTAAAATTACATAAGATTTTAAGATAACGCCATCTACATAAACTCAGAAGAACTATTGAAGCACATTTGGCCTCAAAACCCCACTGCTTACTCAAGTAGTACTCAATCCCAATCTTATTTCTCGCACCATTTAGTTTGAAAAATAAATGGTAGATGGCGCTTGTTGAGAGATCTGATTATTTGAGGTGCAGTCCGCATATATATTTTACACTGTTGTTTTGTACTGTGTACAGTCTTATGTTACCTGAATATTATGGTAACTATGATATCTATGTCTACTTATCTAGATTTAGCCTAGAACTGACTAGACTAAAATAAGATAGGGTCGAGATAGGTGACCTAGCAATTTACGTGCATATAATATTTTATTACTTACCTACTTATTTGTAAAAAAAGCCATCATTAAAAGTTACTACTACAAATAAAGTTGTGACTGCAATACGATATCATACAAATATGCAGACGTTGAAAACTCATGAGTCTAAACTTTTTTGGCGAATGGTCTTGGTGTTTATTTATGCAAGTTCTATCGCCAAAAAATTTAGTACGTAACAGTGGCGAAGGGTGAAATTTTGACAAAGGGAAGCCGGTCCAAAAAAATAAACACTTAAACACTTACCTACTGCAGGATATCTTGGAGGAGGTCTTCAGATAAGAATAATATGAAAAGCCCCACCTTCACCATACAAAAAAGGACTGATGATTTGATAACAATGTCTTTCAAGTATGATAAAAGCGGCTTTGTGAAAAGCCTTTTTCGACGTGCATCTCTATACCACACATGCATGCTTGTTAGTAAGTACTAAGTTAAGTACCTATTGTTAGGGAATAAGAGTCAAGAAAAAATAAAATAAAAAATTACAAAAATAATAAAGTGTTAAAAACCGAACCACACAAACACCGATCCAAAACCAACAAAAATATTAAGCAAAAATAAAGCAAATTATACACAATCACAACGTTATTTATATTCTAATGCAATGCGTCTGTTTTTTTTTAACAAAATGAGCTAAAATGTTGTTATAAAAATTCGGATTACTTTTCATTTTATTAAGCAAATTTTTTTCAATTGACATGATAGCCAAATCGGACAATCTCTGCTCTTTTTGGCAGTTTCGCACATACGTGTGAATGCGTTTTAAAGCAGAAAATGACCGCTCAGCTGAAGCTACTGAAATGGGGAGGGTCAGAATTAAACTGCAAAGAGTCGAAACTTGAGAAAATGCGTCTTTCAAAGACGTATTAACAGTAACAGCACTCTATATGAATTAAAGCCATAATAACAAACAAAATCCACAGTATTTAACCAAATCTGCGATTAAATTACCTTACAGAATCCGTCACAGTTTAAATAACACAAATATTAAAAACAAACGAAAAACTCACGCATCATAGGTATAGAACGCTTTCTCGTAGTAGCGTGGTTTCTTTGTCTCTTTCTAACAGAGGAGAGGAGAGAAATACAAGCCGTTTCCCAGTAGCCTATATTTATCAAGTTTTACCGACGGTTAGCGAGCATTAGAAAGAGATGGTCTGATACGCTGTCTCTTTTCGCCCCATAGTAAAACGTTGACCGAGGTAAGCTGAAATTCATCGGGTTCCTTCAATGTAATGTACGAAAAATTGAAGCGCTGATTAATTTACGACTATAAAATGAAATGTGATACTTAGGGTATTGCTAAAAATTACGATTGCTATTGTAAATCGCGCCGGCATTTGATTAATAATACTTTGTTAATGAAATAGAATGTAAATAGTTTTGTATGAATATGGAACTGATTTTTGAAAGGTAACCCGGTGGGAATCGGCTTGTATGGACCCTTCGCCACTGGTACGTAAGTAGGTATATACAGCTGCATCCGTAAGTAAAACAAAAGAGAATCCTTTTCAGGTCGCCTAAATATACGCTGCAACTTGCAAGCTGGAATAATCCTTACGGTGGTCAGATATAGATGATGGTGATAGTAGGGACTGTCACCATAATTTATATCTACCTGTAGCGGTACCTACAAACGCCACAAAAATGAACAACGCGTCATACTGACGTCACACGAATTCTACATCTCGCAATCAGAGTTTACCGTGCAATTAGCATACATACAACTTCCCAATTTCAACCATCGGGCAAGTGCCCGCCAGACATAACACCCGTCTGGTTGGAGGATCCTCCCTTTTCTATGGAGGATGAGTGAACTTTACTCCCTGTTCCTCATGCCTCCACACTGGTGACCCCGACGTGATCGTGGGTGCTGATTATCAAGGTGACCGATAACATAGTTGAACTTCGTAAGGTCACTCGTTATGCCTGAGATTGCGAATTGTCCTTCCACCTGGGCAAACCATATGTCAGGCTCCTCCGCCCAAAACGGAGGCACTCTTACGCCAACACGAAAACATCGACATGTTCTGTCGACTCTTTCCCATCACTAGTAGGACGTGGTTTTGCTAAAGCGTCTTGAAATTCTTTTTCTACCGACATTGTTCAATAACGGGGTCACCAATGTGTCAGAGTGAAGAGTGATGTAGCGGTACCTACAACCGCCACAAAAA
The DNA here is from genome assembly GCA_037179545.1 of Sesamia inferens. NCBI lineage: Eukaryota > Metazoa > Arthropoda > Insecta > Lepidoptera > Noctuidae > Sesamia > Sesamia inferens. Next base: position 21,415,362 of record CM073923.1, read on the forward strand.
TGAACAACGCGTCATACTGACGTCACACGAATTCTACATCTCGCAATCAGAGTTTACCGTGCAATTAGCATACATACTTACAACTTGCCAATTTCAACCATCGGGCAAGTGCCCGCCAGACATAACACCCGTCTGGTTGGAGGATCCTCCCTTTTCTATGGAGGATGAGTGAACTTTACTCCCTGTTCCTCATGCCTCCACACTGGTGACCCCGAGCATGAACGTCAGCGCAGCCTTCGTGCAACAACTTGAGCGTGACGTCATCATCATCACTCCCGCAAGCTTCATCGGCGAATCACCCACCCAGCCAGCACCCACTTCTTCAACGGGTATACTGACCACAAGCATGCAGCGACCGCGCATACCTGGTCATCACCCTCAACCTCATCAGCAACCTCGACGCAGCCTCAACCCGGCGCTGTACGACATCCGACGCACTGGAGTACAACGCAGCGCCCCACCACCCCGACTCACTGGGGAATCTTCAAAGACAGTTCCGACTCACCGTGAACTACGCGGCAACCGGTTCCGACTCACTGGAACCTCAGCTGGCCTAGCAAGAATCACAAGATACAAGACTCAGCCCACTATCGACCTCCGGTCTCCGGAGGGGAGTGATGTAGCGGTACCTACAAACGCCACAAAAATGAACAACGCGTCATACTGACGTCACACGAATTGTACATCTCGCAATCAGAGTTTACCGTGCAATTAGCATACATACAACTTCCCAATTTCAACCATCGGGCAAGTGCCCGCCAGACATAACACCCGTCTGGTTGGAGGATCCTCCCTTTTCTATGGAGGATGAGTGAACTTTACTCCCTGTTCCTCATGCCTCCACATACCTATCTGACCACCCGTTAATCTTAGGGTATCATATGAAGTAGATACGCTAAGATACCTACCATACTCTAAGATTAACTAAGTTACTTGTACCTGCTACGCCTAGTAAAACTACGAAACCTGTCTACGTACTTACTTTTGTTATGCATCGAAACTTAATGATTTGACTTTCAAAATTTAATGAAAATCTATCCTAAACTGCCAAAACTGTTCTGAAATACTTATGAACGGACGATAACAGGTCAAGCTAACCGTAATACTTTAGGGATAAAGTTGAAAATTTAATAATGAAATCTGTATATTTAAAGCTATTTTGATTTTGGAATTTATAACATAATAGGGATGTTTCCTGGGTAAAAAAAAATATTCTATTTAGTCCGTCATTCATATTATAGAAAAATATTGGATACGTATATATTGTTTTATCAAATCAATAAAAATTGCCAAATATAAAAGGCATCAAAGATCAGAAGTGGTGGCTGGTGACGTCACTGCTCGCTAAAAAGTGTAGCGTGCAGTGACGTCACACGAGTTTTCAACGCATTGTGTCGTCTTCATTTTTTGTTTATATGAAAAAAGAAAAAATACGTGTCTAGTATTTTTTGGACCGACGGACTAATTAGTTTTTTTAGTCAACTACCCTATACACGCTGTCAAAGTACACGATGTATCGTGTACTTTGACATAGAATTTATGACCTTAAGAGGGGACTCTAGTGCCGAAGAATTTGGAAAATAGGTATTTGAAGAAACTATTGCCGTCGCGCTGCTTCCAACCTCTCAGTTCTCAGACAGTTGCAGCTCAGGCTAATTTTACCTAAAAAAAGGTTTACCGAAAGACGTTTGGTATTCCGCTGTTTTCTTTTTCAAAACACGACAGATCTCAATTATTTTTCTATCAATTAAATTTATATTTATTCATTAATTTAGAGGAAAAGTATACCTATGCTTCTATTTTTTTTTTTTTTGTCAAAAACATATCACGTTTGTCTAATAGTCATCTGAACATCACGGTAAAAATGGATTATTTTTCACGATTTTGAAGTATCGTATTTCTTTTATTAATTACATTTCGGGAAAAATCCAATTATAGGTGCACGTATAATCACGGTGTAAAATTGCAGAAAAAAATTATTGTTCTAAAATCATTATCGTTACGTTACGAATACGTTTCTATAGAAAAAGAGCACCACTAGAGATCCCTCTTAAGCAGAGACTAGTAAGAAAATACATAAATAAAAACAAGCGATATTTACCTAAGTGTTGTAATCTGTTTTCAGACTAGAAAAAAAATGTCATTGAATTTAAAAATTGCAATTATTTTGTATTTATATTGTAATTATATTTCTAAGAAGTGTCTTTAACGAGTTCTTTAAATTCCGAGCTGAGCTGTATGATTACTTATAAATGCGTGTCCAGATCTACTATCTGTACGGTTCTTTCCTCAAACGATCATTTCTAATGTAAATTTTCTCCACATATTCTGCCCAAGATTATGACTGACTTTAAAATACCTGTGAGTATGTTTCGACCTTTCTTTTCAGAGTACCTAGTAAGATAAAAAAACGGCGACATCATCCAATTTTTAAAATAAGAATGATGTATAAAAGTGTTTGTAAAAAGAAATAAAATCATTAATCATCTAGATGCTTATCACTGACATTCACTGAATGCACTCACCATATCAAAATCAAAGGTTGCGTTTCTAAAAATATTGTGCACAATTGTGTAAAAATGAACTGCAAATAAAATGGTCCGGTCCAAAGATCATGTGTGACACGATCTTTGGACCGGACCATTTTATTTGCAACGATCAATTCTTTGTTTGATTACGTCAATGCTGTTGTAAGAATTTTGTTCATATAAAACGAATTCATTTTCAATTGTTCACTTCCATTATATGAAATATGATTTTGTACTGTAGACACGTGAATCATAAATCTTGCAGTTAATATGTCGTAAGAGTTCATCATCATCATCATTTCAGCCGAAAGACGTCCACTGCTGGACATAGGCCTCCCCCAAAGAACATAGGCCTCCCCCAAGAGTTCATTGTAACAGTATTCTTCCTGGAGTACATAATTATGATTCAGCAAGAATCTCACCTAGAAAAATGAGGTTAAATGAGCTTGGAGTGAGTTTTAATCTCTAGTATTAGTTGGAATACCAGCTCATTCTACGCTCATTTCATCTAGGTTTTTAAGATGAGATTTACAGAACAGCCCCCGAATTGCAGAACACGCTATATATTACTCTCAATTTAAACCACTTTGAGGCATATTGCTAATCCATTGCTTTAAATCTTCAGATATGTATCTCCTCAACATCGTAAATAACGCAATGAATGTTGTTGAACTGTCAATATGAATGTCATTGGTACTAACAGTGTGTTCGTAATTACCCTGCAGATCGTCTGTTCTTTTAAATTCAAACGACCTTTCAAACTGTTGTCAGCAAGAAAGATTAACATTTAATAAATCGTTTTTAGCTTTGATGCTTTCTATTTTAATACAGTGTAGCAGGGACATCGTCTCGAAAATTGAAACCTTGAATTCAGTACATGATTTTAAATCCCCTAGCGGAGAGAATAGTAGAGATATTTCATCGGTTAGCAAAAAAATATCTGTCGTTTTATAGAAAATGCAGAAATTAGATCAGAATCGGAAATAAGAATCTAAAATCCACTATAATAGGTTGCGCTTCGATGTCCTTACATCCAGTATAAATAAGTATTAATAAATAACATTAATGTCTACTTATAGCCTTGCGTTTCAAGATATTCTTTGATAAATATTAAAATGCCAGACACTTTGGTTTCACCAATTTGTTGTTGTTCATAAACTAAAGTAAATTTAAATTCATTTCAGTGTTTTTCTACCTATTTAAATAATAAAAGGATAAAAGATTAGGGCGTCTTAGTCCTGTCAAATTAAGATACTCCATAGACAGTTTAGACGTGATTAAAAATATGGCTAGTAAAAATATGTCAGGCGCGGACTAATTTGACAGGACTACATTATGACAAGATGCACTGAACTTAAATTTAGTTTAGTTTGTGTATTATTGAACCGAGGCCAGTGTAATAATAACATACACTGAGTTTTTCTTTTGTTGAGTCTTTATTTGATAAGGATATTGTAATAGGGTAGTTTAGCACAGTTTGCAATGAAGCTGTATGAAAACAATCATTCACCAACATCTTTTTAGCCTTGAACACATCTATTCTAATTGATTGTACACCTTCCTATTAACTCGGGTCAACTAAAAGGGCTCAAAGCGATATAAATAATTCTTGCGTAGGAACAGTATGACAATCCTGTATACAGTATGTTAAGAAAACCCTGTCCGACCCGTAAAGGTGTCTACTGAAACTGATTCTACTAATGGATACAAAACCGGGCTAAACTTAAGAAAAATCCCCCTAAAAAAATAAATATTATTTCGCAAAAAGAGGTAACTTAATAAATGTGCGATGAGCACCCTTCCGCGGGCGGCGGGCGGCAGGGCACGCGGCACGTGGTCGCATCGCTATTCGCTCATAATAATACCGGTGTTGTCACTTTTTTAAAAATTACCAAATTTCGGGGAAGTTGGAATTAATTCGCGGAAAAAAAAGATTATTTCAAAATTCATTTGTATTGGTACTATGATGATTACGTAAAATTTTATATTATATTTGGTCATGTGTTTACCTAACCTTTATTATCCTTATGGGTCGGACAGGGTTTTCTTAACATACTGTATATGTATATTAGACATTCAACAACTCTCCTTTAACTGGTTTTTGTATTCAAAATTATACATGGATGAAGATAAAAAGTCAGATGTTAGTGGCGTAAAACCCGAAGCTCTCAAACAGATTATTGGAAATTGTTTCTTTGTTGGTATTAGAAGGCCTCATTTTGGCCTTCCTCGGCCTTTCGACAAACATGGCAAGCTTATTGCCACTTCAGCTTGTCCTTGTGATCGGTGGAGCAGATGAGTCCTGGAGTAGATACTTTGTGTATATTGTAAGCGTAGTGCGGGACTCACTTCATCTAGATGACCTGTATCCGGTGATATTTAGAAGATGGTTGGGTAAGACTGAATGCATCCCTGGAAGAAACTTTAATTTTCTGAAGCATTAAATTCCTTTAAACATACGACAACCTCCTAGGCTGCGAGATGTCCAAGCATAAAAAAGTCTATACAATGGATTGGATTTTGTGGGACATAAACTGCAAAAGGCCGTGTTAATGAAACACTAAAATAAAGTATTTATCTAAACACTTATACCCTACACGCAGGCGCGTGCGCTCCATACAAGCAGATAAGCTGTGCATACCCTAATAGTCTTCTAAAAAAATATATAATAATTTATAATATACTACAGTAAAATAATTTATATACTACAAACTTAAAACTGAAAGACTTTGTTAATCAGTTATTGATAACACTGCCATCTATTGGACCTAGTGTTAACGAGACACATCAGTTGCCTTAGGCGCGACACCCGCGCCACTTCTCGTAACGGCGTAAGCATTAACAAAATGTGCCTCTTCCCTATCTGTCTGTGTATAAAATTATTTGCTTGTGTGCCTAAACTCTTGTGTACGTGTGCGTGAAATTTCTTTGGGTTTAAAGCCCATGATAAGCACAGCTTCTAATAATGCGACGAATTTAAGAAGTTCAGAAATATAGCATGATTGTTGTTCGTTCAAATACCTTTTTATTTTAGCAGCTTATGTTGTTTCATTATTGGTGAATTTGGTTAAATATGTAACTATAATGATTGTTTTAAGCGGAATTGAATATTCATTTATTTGAGAGTTTTTGGTTTAACACAAAGGAAAGGTTGTCTTTATAAAAATGTATTATGATAATTATATGTGGTTAGCAGGTTGTGTAGTGTGTACACACAAATAAATTGTTTTGTTTCTCGTGTAGGTATATTATTTTAAAACACTGCATTGACAGTTCGTCGTTATAAAAACTTACAAAGACCTTAAGTTTTTCAACCTACTTGCTTTTGAATTTCAATACTATACTTTATATTGTAATAATTTTCCTGAAGTTTACAAATTAGCAAAATTTAATAGTTATGATTCCAATGAGTAGTGCATTACGCATATATATGAAACACACAGGGCCAAAGCAGACTCATAGATTTGTCTATATTTCCATTTTAAAAGAACTTTTAGCGATTTCAAAACGATCTTATATATATTTAATTTTTACAGAGTTATTTAAAAGTAGATAGGCGCGTTGATTTAATTTATAGATAGTAAAATATATTTTTTTTAGTTTTTTGAGAAATAAATTATTACTTATTTACAGTTGAGTTAGTAATACCATTTCATTGTATTTTGACAGCCTCCATGGCGTAGCGGTAGCGAACGCGGCCGCTGCGTAAGGAGGCGCGGGTTCGATCCTCGCGCAGTGTAAGTATTTGTATGCATGAATATGAATATTTGCACTGGTCTGGTCGTACCTCGGAAAGCACGTTAAGCCGTTGGTTTCGGTTGCCATACGAACATCTAGTGGCAGTTGTTACGGGTTGTTGGAGCCCACAAAAGTCCAACAATTGGTCTAACTTCAATGCTTCGATATTGCCTTCGCGTTGTGGAGGTCAGACGGCAGTCGCTTCACGGAAAATGTCGAAATTTCGCCAAAATCAGCAATTAGACTGGAAAAGCGGACCCCAGATTCCAAAGCTTTGGATGCGACTGGTATTAACCCTGAGATGATGATGATGATTTCATTGTATTCATTTGGGCAAAAAAAAAAACCTAATACCCCACGTATATCATTTATTTGACTTGTTCTTATCATCAATCACATACTTAGATGTTCATTGTAGCCACGCACAAACATCAATTCAATGTTGACATGCGAAAAAGTACGCGACTATGTTAAATTGAAACTACGTCTAAGTTACGTTTTTTAAGTTTTACCATATATAAGCACAGAGATTTGGGTAGTAGGTATATGTATGCCTACCCTCAACAAAATCTTTGTGCACGCCCCTGCCTACACGTGTGCACAATAATTTCTAATTACCATAATGGTTATTGCAAGGACAGACAGGATCATTGTTAGTCATTGAATTAATACTACAATGAAACATCATCATCATCATCATAATCATTTTAATGATTTATTGTCATTCTAGCTCCTGTTCCATTTCTTGTGCTTTCGTTGCAGTAGTTTGTTTAAAGCATTTAATTTTTCTGAATCTCAAATTTCCTGAAGACGATTTCTGAGAAACTTTTCTAATATCATGCTTGTGAAGCCGAGCAATTTGTATAAGTTTTACCCAGATGAAGTCTGTGGGAAACTAGTTCAGATAAAAACCCTAACAAAGGAGTACCAAATGGTAGGAGAGTCAGTATTTAATTGAAATTGTTCTAAACAGTCAAATTTGTTCACTGAAACAGCCAAACAGTTTATAGCCCATTCTAAAACTAACATAACTTAAATACTACATTGTAATATTACAGTATATGTAATTAGTTATAAGATATTTACGGTTAGTCTATTTTTCTACCGTATTATATTTGGCCTTTCTAGAATGAATTCGGGAAACAAGTATCAATAAAGCAACTCTGCGATCTAATTCTGTAAGCTTCTGGAACACCATTGAGTCATGGCCGGTCATTTTAATAAAGCTGACTTTATTATTAGCTCACTGAGAGATATTATACGTTACTGACTGGCATATGGCATGGGGCAATAACTTCAATTGGCGTTTATTTACTGGCTAAGTTCTATTACGAACTGCGTTTAATCTAGCCAACTAAATTAAGTAAGTAGTAGGTACTTAGCCAGTGAGAAAAGTAATCTGTATTGTATATAAATGAGTATTTTGGTCCACGTGGTCTGCTTTTAAAATACACATGGAAACCTAAAGTAACAGATGTTATTGGGTTTTATTTGATTCGAGTGAAGCTGCAGTAGTTGCAATGCAAAAATAAGAAGGGGTCGCGAGCTGGCTTTCGTTTCCGATCACCTGTTACTAACCTCGGTTTGCTAGTCACAATAAAAGTAAAGTTCCAATGAAACAAACTCAACAAAAATGCTCGTAAAATAAATTTATTTGTTACAAAATATTTACACTTTATACAACCTTATTAATATCCTTACTCTACAATACATGACTATAACACACATTTTACACATTCGCTGGTCAGATATACTCGAATGGTATATGACATGCCCTCCTTACGACTAGAAGAGGCAACTGTGGCAAGCACATCACAAAGAATATTGCGAAAGGGCTAAAGAGAAGACAGGCCCCCAGCCACGCCATTATAAACCACGCTGGGAGGAGCACTACGTGTTCCAACATTCTCTATGCTACAAATCGTACGATTTAGGCGTTTCCCAACACATAATTTTATGCAATATTAAGTAAACCTAAAGGCTAAAGTAGTTCAAGTTCCTCGGTTCCGCGGACTCCGCTGTCGGTTTGCGTGCACTTAAGAACGCCACCTGTAACAAAAAATAAACAGTTGTTAGGCCCAACTTCACCATTCCAAACTCGTTATAGAACTTCTCAATTTGCATCGCGAGTCGTGTCTTATTTTTGTTTTACACCGAAAGTTGGGATTTCGATTTGCAAATTGTTTGGTTTATACACTGGAAGTTGGAATTTCGATTTGCAAATTGGAGTTTTTTTTGTTGGTGTCTGATTTTTGATGTGACGTCTTATAATTCTATGGAGCCGGCTGCGAGCACGATAAAACATTACTCATGCGGCGTTACCCCGTTCCATTTAAGGCTTGAAGTGTAAGCGAGAGCGCTGAACGAGCGACAAAGATGCACAATCGGCCTCCGCATTCGGCAGCGTTCGACATCTGTCTCTCTCCTACTTGAGTGAGCGATGCGTCCGCGTGGACAGCTGCTATACAATATGTAATACATTTATACGTTTTCGTCAAGTATGAAGTGCAGTCAAAAGTGAATGTGGTGTCAATTGTTTATAACGATGATAATTGCGGATAAAGGGTTGAAAAATGCAACCATTCCATCAGTATTTTCTTATGACCTTGTCATGTTCAACTATCGTCAATGGACCGACTTTACAGACGAACCGATTTTTTGTTGTGCTTTCATTATTGTTATCTATACTAACATAAACCTCCTTCTTCATAAACGCTGCTTAAGGTTAACTATTGATTAGCGATTCTTTAACCATACTTTTTTGACCTTTTAACGTCACTTAACTTTAATTATCCTTTATGAATAAACACCACAGAGCTTAAGGGAATCATTCATAAACGATGATTAAAGTTAAGTGACGTGGAAACGTCTAAAATGTATGTTTAAACAATCGCTAATCACTAGTTAACTTTAAGCAGCGTTTATGAATAAGAGGCTTAAAGCTGAAGAGTTTGTTTGTTTGCATTGTGTAGATTCAATTTCATAGTATTGTATAATTGCATGACACACGTGTGAGCACAATGTACTTGCTGTAAAGCATTTATTTGTTGGGTTATTTTAATTTCTGAATTGTTGTTTTTTTTGTGTTTTCCATAATGGACGCTCTCAGCGTACAATATATTTCTGCATCATTCCCACACTGTTGATGTCAACATAAATGATGTAATCAAATATTTGTATCAATAGTTTGATAATTTAAAAGAGCGTCCATGGAGTTTTTTTGGCAGTTTTTCTCCATAGGTCTCATAGCACTCTTTGGAATGGGCGCCTAGCTTTATTTTACTGACTGACCGACCTTCTGACAATTCGTAAGTGCCTGTAACTGGTTTATCTATACTAATATATAAAGCTGAAGAGTTTGTTTGTTTGTGTGAAGGCACTACCCTCAGGTCAGATTTGAATAATTCTTTTTGCATCGGATAGCCCATTAATACAGAAAGGCTTTAGGCTATATAACATCACGCTGCGACCAATAGGAGCGGAGCAATACTAAACCACGCGAACGAAGTCGCTGGCGGCCGCTAGGGAAATATAAGATAACACCGCTACTAGAATTCCGTTGTTATCGTATGCACAATGAACGATGGACTATTTCTGCCAGGGCCGCGAGTTGTTCGAAAGAGATGTCGTGGCCCCCGACGCACAGGTAAATGACGGAACATCGGTGTGATTTAGTCAATAAAAGTCTGACATTGTTCCGCTCCGCCCAGAGAGGGAGATGATATCAAAACAAAAAAAAAAAAGAACGACGAAGTATTTCCTATTTCTCTTCATTCGCCATAAAAATAAAATAAGTAGGTAATACCTACCAATAAATAAAATAACGAGGTTTATATAAAATTCGTCGCTCCGTAATTGACATGGCCTGCGGGCTCAGTATCTACCAGTGGCAGATTTTTCTTAAAACATTTTCCTCGTCCTATATTTATTCAAATTTTTATATGCCAGATTTGTTCACATGGATACATGTTCTCACAATATGACTCCGAAGGGAAATGGCGACTAAAACTAACCAGATACATGAGTGTCTGGAAGTCAATGAGTAGATAAGTTTTATGCTGATAGCATACAATACAGCTAGCATTCCTCAAAATATCATTTCAGACACTATTCTCCAAGAATATGCTTGGAATTATGTGAGACCTCTCAGTTAATATCAGGCTTTCCTTTTAGAGTAGCTAGATACTAAACGTTGATCTGATTCCTAGTTTTTAAAATGTCATTGACGTGTGAATGTCTTTGTAGACAAGCAGGTGTATAATTATAACAATCTACCTTGAACCTTAATGCTTTTCCGATAATGCAGAAAATCTATCAAAACTGATTGTAGTAACTTGATGTACTGATGTTTGTACAAACCTACTTCCAGACTTAAAATCTAAATTTTTAGTCGACAGGTAACGATAAGAACAATTTTTTTAAATGTTATAAATAAGTAGTGATGCAGTCGTTGATGATAAAGTACACTAGTTTATTAAGAGTCGATTAACTTTAGCCTTGAAGTCACTTAAATAGTAATTAGACGGGAGAGCCGTCTCAGGCAAAATAATAAATAGCACTGATTCTTAAAACTACTTAATAGCCTATGTATTTAAATACCACTAATCCTAATTTATATTCCACACAGAATACAACAAGTCACTTTAGTTTGTTATTAATCTTTAAGTAGATTAATAATTGCATGTAGCTGAAGCAATTAATTTGCTTAACAACTTTACGACTATGATAACCCGATATGTACGTCATTTAACACCGATGTGTTAATTATGGTACAATCTATAGGATAAAGTCCAGTACCACCTGCGATAACACAGACAAATACTAAAGGGCGATGTCTCGTTATAAATGTAACGTATAACTACTCAACTACGTATTTACATGTCGGGGTCAGCTTCCAGTCTTACTTTCAACTTTTTAACTTTCCGGTACTAAGACACGAACCATTCTAATAAACGTAGTTATTTGCGTAAAAATGTTGGATATGTTTATTTATTCTGATTTCCCTCGTGGGAAATCTCTGAATTACATTTCTTAATAGACTCTAAGAAGTAGATGTAAACAAAGTTGATTTGGGTCCTTCTTATCTGAAATCTTATCTTCATTTTGAACCTTTACAAATCACAAACAATGGGTTTTGTTTCATCATGATACAAGTTATTTTGGGTAATGTTTGCCTGTATCTAGCTACCATTGTTTATTGAAGATAAATGTGTAATATTAATTTGTACTATACAGACAGGGACTTTGATACGTAAATTGACCATTATATACATATATATGTATTTTTTTTTTAATAATTATAATTGTAAACTAGCGCTTGACCGCAATCCCGCCTGATGGTAAGCAGTGATGCGATTGTTGATGGTAAAGCGCGCAAATTTATTAAGAGCCTATTCAGTCAGAAAAACTGAGCGAATAGAAAGGAAGACGGCAGTTGAGCGAGGTGATGCAATGTTAAACCCAACAACACGACCAACGATGCTGCGCCAAAGGGAGATTGGTCTGAAGACCCTCCACGACCAAACTCCCAACACAACAACATTAGGCGCATCGTACCCGGCACACATCGCAACACAACTGCTCAGACCCGTCCTCCGTACGGCTTCACCAGACATCATGCCGGAACACGACAAATCGCTTGGCGGCAAGGCTTTGTCTGGTGGGTGGTAACTTCTGACTTCTGCAGGGGGCCGATGTTATTGCCTACCACCGAGAAAATACATTTATACCCACTAGGATAAACATTTTTTATGTTGTATATAAACGTATACAATATAATACATGTGCGGTTAAATTGTGTCGAATAGCAGTACGATACTGTATGCGTGTCATTCCCAAGTAATGCTAGGGATTGACAATATTGAAAACTCACTTTAAGCTCACTTCCCTAACTTCTCACTCTGAGATTTTTACAGAATCAATCGATAGATAATCGGCAAAAATTTCAACGTCCTGAGTTCAGTACTGTGTGGCTACCATTAGTTTTCATTACTAAGACTCGATCATCGATATCGAACGCGTTTGAGTCATCGATTGGCCCGCTTCAAGGTTGTAAGAACTCTCAACCAATGAGAGCACCAAACGCGGTCGATTCGTGTGATCGAGTCTCAAGCAAAACTAACAGGGGACTTAGTTTGCTATCACAAGTGTCAGAATCGTCGATCAATAATCTCATAATAATCGATTTTGATAAGTAATCGTAATCAACTAACAAGCGTTATTATGACTTTCCAGTGTTCAATCACTAACACTCCACTATAGACTAGGGCCCCTGGTTATGAATCGTTGTCATACCACCCACTATAATGATAACAGAAAGTTGTTCATCATTTGTGTGTAGGCATTTTAAATTCTTAGGTACATAATCCTAACTAAATTGTAAAGAAAATATCTTTCCTCGATGGATGAATCTCCTGATATTTAGAACAAATAATTCAAATTGTCTTGATATTCCTACAAATGTTTCAGGCTCAATCAGCCGGATAATTTGTTCTGCGATCTAAACTATTTCAGCTCTGAGATCTGAGGCCTCCTTACAGGATTGCTACGCTAGGGATCTTGTATTTCAGAGGGGCAACTCTTCAATAGCCTTTACGTTTGACAGTTTAGAAAACTATTCTTAAGTGCAGCCAATTCAATGTATTACTAATCGATTTAGTTCATTATAAAATCGTTCAAGTGCAAGAGCTTAAGAGGGGACTCTAGTGCCGATGAATACGGAGAATAGGTATTTGAAGAAACTATTGCCGTCGCGCTGCTTCCAACCTCTCCCGGTAAAGTGAGAAAAGGACAGTTGCGAAGGACTTGCATGATTTAATTCCCCCATCTCCGTTCTACCATCGGACGACCCGTCGTACGGCAAGTTTCCACCCTTACGTTGTTAACACTATTACGATCCTGACGAAGCGTTTCGCCTCCTCCTTTATGCCGAGTACATCGAGGGACTGGAACAGTTTGCCAGCGGCGGTGTTTCCGTCGGACTACAATTTGAGTGTCTTCAAGGCTAGAGTGAATAGGCTCTTAATAAACTAGTGCGCTTTACCATCAACGACTGCGTCACTGCTTACCATCAGGCGGGAAGCTGATTTTACCTACAAAAACGTTGACCAAAAGACATTTCGTATTCCGCTATTTTCTTTTTCAAAGCACGACAGATCTCAATTATTTTTTAAAAATTTATAGGAAAAGTATACCTATGCTTCTATTTTTTTCTTTTTATCATGTTTGTCTTATAGTCGTCTGAACATCACAGTAAAAATGAGTTATTTTTCGCGATTTTGAAGTATCGTATTTCTTTTATTAATTAAGTTTCGGAAAAAATCAAATGATAGGGGCACGTATAATCACGGTGTAAAATTGTAGAAAAACAAAATTGCTCTAAAAACATTATCCACGAAGAAAACAGCGGAATACGTTTGTATAGAGAAAGCACCACTACACTAGAGTTCCCTCTTAAGTATGGTAGGTAAGTAAAGTATAATTTCAAACAAAAAACGAGTTCCAAAATTACGTTTTTGCAAAACGTCTTAATTTTTTTATTAAAATCATTGTTGTTTTTTATTATATTACACAATAATGGAAACTTTGACAGCCTTAAAATCGGTAGTTAGACTCGTAAAGCGGACCCCAGACTCCAAAGCTGAAATAAAAGCTTCGGATGCAGCTGGAATATTGGGTGAATATTGGGTACTTTTAATGTACGTTACTTTTGAGGTTAACATCTATAGTAATATATAAAGCTGAAGAGTTTGTTCGTTTGAACGCGCTAATCTCAACAACTACTGATACGATTTGAAAAATTCTTTGTGCGTTGGATAGCTCTTTAATCCAGGAAGGCTTTAGGCTATATAACATCACGCTGCGACCAATAAGAGCGGGCTGACTAAGCGAGATAACTAACTCCACGCGAACGAAGTTGGTGGCGGCCGCTAGTTATCACGCCTTGTTTGAAGCGTTCAACAGATGTGTATCTTTAGGATCTACAAACATATCCATCAGTTCTGTTTAAATTCAATATTTGAGTTTAACGAATATGATAAAACTTTTGAACTGTTGCTAACAACAAATAAATCCAAAGCATATATAATCCCTTACCAAATATAGGTTTAGGAACACTGACCATGTCAGATTAAATGTGGTCCTTGATTTTCAGACTATTTTTAAATATCAGAATGTCTGCTTATTTCCATGTGATCCGATTGGAAATTGGCATATTCTTTTAATCCAGAAACTTCACTTTAGTTTATGACAATATAACACAAGACAGATATCTGCTTATCTCTGTGGACACGTTTCATTATTTACAAAACTCTTCAATGTTTGTACTGTTAACTATAAATATGAACAGTGACAGGTTATCTATTGCTGATAACTAAGAGATTTAGTATAGGTACCTACAATGTAATTTAATGTCTTTAGTGATAACTTAAGCAAATTGTGATGTAAGCCATATTTTTAGAAGAAACTTACCTACCTATCACTTGTTTCACATTAGGACGATCATCATGTATCACAATCAACGACAAAAGTCAATTAAGACTTCATTTTTCGAAATCGTAATTACCGAGTAAAATCTTTTACTACAATTGAAACCAAAGTGACGTTTGATTATAGAATTGCACTCTGATTCTCTTTCTCCCTCTTTTCTTTACTTTTAGCTTCTCTTATAAGATGTCAAAAAATACATTATCGGACAATTTGGTGTTAATCAAATTTTCGTACACGCTGGCAAGGAAATTGAATTTAAAGTTATAAAAACGTGAACATCCAACAAATGTTTAAAAAGAAACTCTGAAATCGACACGAAAAGTATGTTTCTATGGGAACTTAATTAACTTGCCACTGCCAGCAAACTTGCCTGGAAACTCTATTGAATACTCTGACTGACTTGAATATAGATAGATGATGAGATGATTTGCTTACGATGACTCGACATGGCAAGTCGTCAGGAATAACTTTAGCATTTGAATGATGTTTACCACCATTGATATGTTAATGCAGCCACAGAATTTTGTTTTACAGTATACTCTATTCGCGTTGAGATGAGACATTTAAAGAAACCTTCTTATTGACTGTTTAACCCATTTTAACTTCTATTCCGTAGGCGATATAACATGTCATTAAAAGCAAAAAAAGTCAAAGCCACAATGTGTCAGACCCACCTACGTATTATTATTTTTTTTTTAATAATTATAAACTAGCGCTTGACCGTAATCCCGCCTGATGGTAAGCAGTGATGCGATCGTTGATGGTAAAGCGCGCTAGTTTATTAAGGGCCTTAGTCTCATTTAGTAGCGTAAAATGGTCACTTTAGGAAGCTAATTTCTAATTAACGGCTTGGTTTTGAGATTTGAAAAAAATATATCTTGTCTATTGATTCATGTACAACATTTACTAAAGATGATTTTTTCGTAGGATTTTGCCTGTTGCCTTAAAAAAATATTTACCAAAACGCTATTTTTGGCTAATATTCGTTATTACTTCTAAACGGCATTGATGTGTGGAAATATTTTTACACTGAAAAATTCGTGGTTAGAAGTACTACAGATATGCAAGAGCGTATTTAAATCCATCAACATTTGCCAAGAAAATATCCTTATTTTGAAACATAGGTTTAGAGGTGCTCTGCGCGGGCGCGGGCGGCAGTCGTGCGTTAGCATTCAGACGGGAGGGTTGTGTCGCTTGCTGCTCTGCTCCGGCTATCGCCGACTACGCGTGGTTGTCTGTGTGAGTGCAAATATTTACGAGCGAATCGTGTCAGTGTACGTTCATAGATTAGCTCGCAAATGAGAATTGAAGATGCGTCAGGTGGCGTAAGTATCTATCTACCTATACTCTTGTATTTATACCTACATATTACTGTATTTTTCTTTATAATTACTATTAGCTTTTGTAACCATTTTTCTTTTACAATTGAAGTTAAACAATTACGAATTGTTCCAGGAAATCTAGAAAGAAATCTTTAGACTTGAAAGGCAATAATCGGACTAACTACATCCGCTGATAATATAGAAGACTCTATTCAGGTAAGTAAACACTCGCACTTAGATTATAATTTATAGGTTTGTAAGGAGATTTAAAAATAAAAATCTTATTAGAAATTTACGTAACTTGAAAATGTGATTTTTTGTTTATGGTGATATAAACCAAAAATTAGGACTCAATTAAAGGTTTTGGTGTAAAAACAGTTTTACAAAAAGTTTTGAGTTGATAGGACTTTTAGTTTTTGCGATATTAGCAAAAATGTGTAATAAAAACTCTTACTTGGATTATTTTAAATGATTCTTCCTGTAAATATTTTATTTCTATATGTAATTGTTTAAAGTAGCCGAAGCCGATGGACGCGGGCTGGCGGGCTTGGAATGTCACAGTTATCAGTAAATTTTTTTGACGTCCTCCGTGGCGCAGCGGTCAACACGCCTGCCTGCGACGTGGAGGCCGCGGGTTCGATTCCCGGCCAGGTCATGATGGAAAACGATCTTTTCGTGATTGGCTTGACTGGGTCTTGGATGTTTATCTATATATGTATCTATTATAAATATAGTATCGTTGAGTTAGTATCCCATAACACAAGTCTCGAACTTACTTTGGGGCTAGCTCAATCTGTGTGATTTGTCCGTATATACATATACAGTATGTTAAGAAAACCCTGTCCGACCCGTAAGGATAATAAAGGTTAAGTAAACACATGACCAAATATGATATAAAATTTTACGTAATCATCATAGTACCAATACAAATGAATTTTGAAATAACTTCCCCGGAATTTGGTAATTTTTAAAAAAGTGACAACACCGGTATTATTATGAGCGAATAGCGACAGCGATGCGACCACGTGCCGCGTGCGCTGCCACCCGCCGCCCGCGGAAGGGTGCTTAACGCATATTTATTAAGTTACCTCTTTTTGCGAAATAATATTTATTTTTTTAGGGGGATTTTTTTTAAGTTAGCCTGGTTTTGTATGCATTAGTAGAATCAGTTATCGATACCTTACAACACCTTCACGGGTCGGACAGGGTTTTCTTAACATACTGTAGGATATCTATATATATTTTCTGTTTTTCACAAATAATATTGTAATAACATTTTTCGACTTACAGAAAAGAAGAGAAAGAAACCAATCGACAGAACTTAAAAGTTTAATTTGCTTTTTAGGTCGAACACTAACCCAGTTGATTCTAGGTCAGACATCCATACAGAATGTCGTCAAGAAAATGATAATATTATATATCTCTATGTGCACAAAAAAACGACGCAAGTTCCATCATCATCATTCAGGTAAAATTATGCCTGCATGTCCTACAACCTATATTTTTAGTTTACAAATATATCATATACCTGTAAAATTATTTTTTTGTTAATTCATAATTAATTTTTCTTGATAAATTCTTAATTCCTTGACAAAAATCTCTAACAGTGTTGCCAGGGTTAATTAAAATGTATGTTATATCTTTTTTTAGCTCAAAATATCACCAAAACCTCAACAAATCTCAAGCTTGTTTCATCGAAGGGCGACGCATAATTAATATTGCTTACTTTTATTCAGAACTAAAGAAAATTGCCAAGCACGGAGAATTATAGACTGTGGTTTAGGATCTGTGGATATTGTTGGAGAACGACAAGTGGAACTACATTCCCTATTTATTTTTAAATGCCGTATGTGTATGGAAACATTTTGCACATCCTACAGAAATCAATATCAGCTGTGCAGTTGTAGGAACTATAGAAATAGACTGTGGCCATTCTCAACTGCAAGAAATTTCTGCAGCTTTAGATATGCCTATAATCTCGCATGTTATTTATTGGATCGAAGAATTAAAATTTACAGATTTTAAAATAACTCGTGTTTTATTTGAAACCTCATTACGACGAAGTACATTCAATCCGACGTCACTGACACAGTATAAATAGGGTACTATCTCTTTATGGAAAACGGCCGAAACTACGCGCTTTGTAATCTCAAGGCATCTATATAAAGCACGGTTAGCGCAGCGGTTAAGCTATTGACTGCTGCGCTGCGTGTCGCGGGTTCGATTCCCGCGCGGAACAAATGTTCAGAACATGTCCTACAAGTAGTTGTTCCGGGTCTGGCTGTTTGTGTCTGTGAATTTATATGTTTAAAAATGCACCCACGAGATAAAAGTAATTTCTAGTGTGGTTCAACGTTTTTTTTTTAATAAAAATATCACAAAGTGCCTAGTGCGCGTTTGTTTTACGTTAACGCGATGAACTCGTTTATGTTATTCGCATTAGTAATTAATTCAAGGACACTGCAAAGACACGATACTCATATACTGAAAAGTAGTGAAAAAAAAATTATAATTATTTATTTATTTTATTTATGCAGTATTTCTTTTTCTTTGATATTAATTCAAGTTACACTTTTTGAGCGTAGTGACCGATAAGAAAACAAATTTTTCTTTTATTAAATAAATAAATAATTAATATTATTTAAAATATTTTTTACTTTTACTGAAGATATCCCGGACGTCAGCCTGCAGGAGATTCGATTGGCTCTGAAACAGCTTAAAAACAACAAGGCGCCAGGCGATGACGGAATAACGGCAGAGCTACTGAAGGCGGGTGGTGAACCGATCCTTAGGGCCCTTCAGAAGTTATTTAATTCCGTCATAGATAAGGGAAAAACGCCACAGGCATGGCACAGAAGTGTGGTGGTACTCTTTTTCAAAAAGGGTGACAACACCCTTTTGAAAAACTATAGACCCATCTCACTTCTGAGTCATGTCTATAAGTTGTTTTCAAGAGTCCTCACAAATCGTCTCGCCTGCAGGTTTGACGACTTCCAGCCGCCCGAACAAGCCGGTTTCCGAAAAGGCTTCAGCACAGTAGACCACATACATACGCTGCGGCAGGTTATACAGAAGGCCGAGGAGTATAACCTACCCCTTTGCTTGGCGTTTATGGACTACGAAAAAGCCTTTGATTCGATCGAGACCTGGGCTGTACTGCAGTCTCTCCAGCGGTGCCAAGTAGACTATCGATATATTGAAGCGCTGAAGGGTTTGTACGAAAACGCCACCATGTCAGTCCGAATACAGGACCAGACCTCGAAACCAATACCTCTGCAGCGCGGTGTCAGACAGGGAGATGTTATCTCTCCGAAATTGTTCACCGCTGCATTGGAGGATGTCTTCAAGGTTCTGGACTGGAAAGGACTGGGCATCAACATCAATGGCGAGTACATGACACACCTTCGGTTTGCTGATGATATCGTAGTCATGGCTGAGACCGCGGAGGACCTGAGTACAATGCTCGAAGACCTCAGTAGGGCCTCCAAGCGAGTCGGTCTTAAAATGAACATGGGCAAGACGAAAGTCATGTCTAATGCCCATGTTGTACCGACTCCTATAAAGATTGGAGACTCTGTTCTCGAAGTTGTTGACAGCTACGTGTACCTGGGACAAACTATCCAGTTAGGAAGGTCCAACTTCGAGAAAGAGGTCAATCGTCGAATCCAACTCGGCTGGGCTGCTTTCGGGAAGCTACGTAGAATCTTCTCGTCCGAAATACCGCAGTGTCTCAAGACAAAAGTCTTTGACCAGTGTGTGTTGCCAGTGATGACTTATGGAGTTGAGACGTGGTCGCTAACAATGGGCCTTATAAGAAGGCTCAAAGTCGCTCAAAGGGCAATGGAGAGGGCTATGCTTGGGATTTCACTGCGCGATCGAATCAGGAATGAGGAGATCCGCAGAAGAACGAGAGTAACCGACATAGCCCGAAGAATTGCAACACTGAAGTGGCAATGGGCTGGACACATTGCCCGTAGGACCGATGCCCGATGGGGCCGACGGGTTCTCGAGTGGCGACCACACACCGGAAGACGTAGCGTGGGTAGGCCCCCGACAAGGTGGACCGACGACCTGGTGAGGGTCGCGGGAAACCGCTGGATGCGGGAGGCGCAGGACCGGTCGTCGTGGAGAACCTTGGGGGAGGCCTATGTCCAGCAGTGGACGTCTTTCGGCTGAAATGATGATGATGATGATGAAAATATTTTTATTATTTTACAATACATGTGGGTTTTATTACCTTACAGTAGCTGTTGGTTATTCAGGAATATTTATCATTGAAACTATAGGTTTATGATAACTGAAATAAGAAACATAAGTTTGCGACTTAATATCCTCTAAATACCTAGAAAATACCGCGTCAATGGTGGTCCCATATTTTGTTGTGGACTCTTGTGGATCATTATTCATTTTCAAATTCAATGTTTTGATAGAAAAGTTGTCAACCGCTCTGATTTTTTATCAGCGAAGTTAATGTTGAAATCGCCAGCCAAGATAAGTGGAAATTTATTACCATTTGTACCAAGTATTTTCGAGCCTTCTTCAGTGTACTCCAGTAAAGTGCGATGAATAAAATGCTCTACCTCGTCCAATTTTGGATTCGGAGAAATGTAAATTGCTACCATAACTATTTGTAGGCCATTTCTAAGTTTGCATAAGCACGCACAAATATCTCCAACAACTGAGCGCCTAACATTAACATCGCTAACGTGTGCAATATTTATTTCAATATTCGGAGTCATAATATTAGTAATAGCATTTTTATTTTGGTAAATAGCTACCCCACCTTTTGAAACAGTATCTCGTTTGAACTGAACAATACAATTAAAATTAGGTATTTCAATTGGATTATCATGCGTCATGCAATATCTTAAATCTCTTTGGTAAGAAGTAACACATTTGTTTGTCTCGTAACTGAATCTTGTAAATCGTATTTATGACTATTTAGACTTTGGCAGTTGAAAGTCATTACTGAAATGCCATTTCTATTACTAATGAAATCTAATACACTTTGAGCAATCGTCTGAACACTATTTAAAGACAGTCTTTTGAATTCTTGCAACAATTGAAAAAACGGCCGCGTGAGCACTTATTACTCTATAAAATCACGCGCTTTTATTTAGTAAACAACACTATAAATAATTTAAAAGTCCAATGAAAAATTAGCGTGACATTCATCTTAGCTTTTCCGTTAAAAAAAAGTTATTTTATAAAAACACTACTAAATTAATTTGAATAAAAGTACTTAATAATTAATTATATGAAAAGTTTTTAAGGTAGCCATGACAACGTCGATGACGTCTATGACATATCTCTATAGAAGACCTATTTCAGAGAGAAAATTAATCGCAAGTTTAGCATATCGCGACTATCAGTAACATGGCAAGTATGTAGAACTGAGTTCGAGCCCTGCAATATGCATGCTCTTTTTGAAAATCTATAAATTGTTTTCAAAAGATGTAGTCGCACGCACACAAACATACCGTGCCGAAGACTGCCGAACTGAAACGACGTTAGACGATGGGGAGCGTGAGGTTTTTTCGTTACGGAATTTCTGGATTCGGTCCCCGCGCTCAAGGCCCGCGATAGAAGCTATGCAATAGCTTAAAAATTCAAATATGTTGAATCGATAGATATTACCAACTACCATTATTTTTTATGTTAATGTTATGATATATTATAATGTGTGGGTACTTGTTTTACAAATGTCTGTCAGTCTGCGATCGGCCATTAAACTGTATAACGAGCACTCCTTGATTTTATTTAAACATTGATCAAGAATACTAAAAATATATTATAGTACGATATTACCATTTATCAATGCAAAATATACATTTATCGTCTTGCATCCATACCCCCGTCTGAAATCGTAGGCACAAATCGCGACCTACACGCGGCTTGTCTGCATCTCTGGATATTCTTTGATTGTCGTTTTAGTTTAGCGCGCCACCGCCCGCATTTTACGAATTCGGGAGTACGGCGTTTAGCTCCGCCCACATGCACAAGGTCATTGGGGCTACTATACCCGTTAAGAGCCTATTCACTCAGAAAAACTGAGCGAATAGGAAGGAAAACGGCAGTTGAGCGAGGTGATGCAATGTTAAACCCAACAACACGACCAACGATGCTGCGCCAAAGGGAGATTCATCAGGAGACCCTCCACGACCTAACTCCCAACACAACAACATGTAGCGCATCGTACCCGGCACACATCGCAACACAATTGCTCAGACCCGTATGGCTTCACCAGACATCATGCCGGAACACTACAAATCGCTTGGCGGCAAGACTTTGTCTGGTGGGTGGTAACTTCTGCGGCGGCCGATGTTATGCATCGGTTGAACCTATAGTAAGAAAAATTTTCTTAGATGTCTGATGTTATTTTGAACGTAGGATAAGTATGAAGACAAATTGGTACACAATTCCTAATAATTCTACAACTTTATCTTGTGTGTGGTTTTTCCGATCAGAGATTGTGACGCACGTAAGATTAAATGCTATCAAAATGATTTTATGATAGGTTTAGACAAACATTTTCGTAAGTTCCGGTTCTTATACGTGTATTGATAAGAATATATTTGTACTTTTATCTGTACCTTCAGTAATAACGCCTATAACGGTATCATATCAATCAAAATACTTGAATTATGAATTTCTCGATCATTCCTACTATGACGTAATAAATCCATCTTTAAACCGCCGTAAAAAGTGACAACGCTATCCGTTGTATTAGCTCCATCTCTGTCCGACACTGGAGCCATGATGGTTAACGCGTCATAATAACCCCCTAGGATTATGTATCGACACAAGCGTTTTGTTTCACAACAATAAATACAATGAAAGACTATCGATTTGAAATTCGAATGATTTTATGAATTGTTAGCAATTATTGATTTCAAATCAATTGTTTGCGGTATTCGATATTATCTTTCAACTTAATCTGCCTAACCGAATTGAAATTCGAATGATTTTATGAATTGTAAGCAATTATCGATTTTAAACTCAATTGTTTGCGGTATTCGATATTTTGCTTCATCCTCATCCTCTTCTAATCCAACCGGATCCAGCTGAAAGAGTATCTTACATGGAGTGACTGGCATATTACAGAGATATTTTACTTATTCATATTAGCTTTAACTGAGGACTAAATAGCAAATGAAAAAATAATTACCTGTTATCACTGTCAATAAGAAATGTTATACGTTTTCGCCGTATCTAAAAGTCAAGGAAAGTGGTCCTAATAGCAAAACGAAACCTTGGCATCTAAAGTAATATTAATTGCTAAATATATGTATACTTGGCTTGCCAGTTGTGGCCAATAACACTAGATTTATTCAGGTATTTTCACCGAGAAAACTAAGGCGAAGTGAGGTTGAAGCGAACTGTCAATGGAATCAATCCCTAGCATTAGATGAAATGACGGGACAGAAAGAAAGAAAAAACGTTTATTTACGGCAAATATGACGCAAATAAGTACATAGAATACAATAAAAATATGGTTGACCGAAATATGTGTTGTGTCCACGCAAAACGGCTATCGCTCAGCATTATGCAAGACAGATAAATAGCGTTTCACACAGCTCACTTTACCTTCGTTTTCTCGGTGACTTTTTTAAAGAACAGACCGGCTGTGTTATAATACCTTACTATAAGTATACTAGTATATAAAGCCTACACATTGCCATTAAATCAGTAATCGCCTGAACCCGTTAACAAATGGAAGTACATCCTACAGGATGTTCAGATAATACACACCATGTCTCATCATCATAAACAATGCTTGTTAATTTTATATCTCCGGGCTTTAAATTAATTCGATCAGCTTTATCGATACCGTCATGAAAAGTAAACAGTTACGAAAAGGGGTTTAATTAATCTCTCTTAAAAAAGGTCATTGTATCTATTCTTAGGATTGGTTTCAAAGAATTTGCTGGGATACAACTAATGTCTCAGTGAAATAGGTACTTATAAAGAAGAGTATGAATAACCGGTCACGTACAAGACGGATTCCGTACCGCCGTATTTTATTTTAAAGCGATAATAGAAGAAAATTTCCACCTCCTTCCGCCTGACAGCATCAGGAAGTCTCGCATCCATGGCAGTCCTCGTGTCCGTGACATAGCAGACAAACTGTAGGAGGGTCGCTTATGCTGGTATGGTCACGTCTTACAAAAACGTTACATAGGTAACAAATGTCTTGCCATGGCGCCTCCACCGGGCCGGAACAAGCGGGGTAGACCCAAGAAATGCTGCGGCTTGACGTTGTAAGTGATGACATGCGTGCCGACAATCCTATACCATAGGATGTTGAAGATCGAAATAGAGGAGAATGAGCGGGAAAGCGGACCCCGGGCTCTAACGCGAAAGCCGAGGATTCAACCGGGACTAAAGGCTAAGACAATTTCAACCGTCAAATACTTGCTACGGTTCATGAGATACAGCCCGTTAACAGATAAAAGGATGGATGGATGAGTGGACAGATGGGTGGACTTTGGGGACTTAGTTATAGGGTCCCGTTGGCACCGGCAATTTTTAGGTACGGAACTCGAAAATTAGCACCATCCATCTACGTTCACATTATACTTCGACATATAAACAAGTGAACTCTGCCAAATCCGGAAAATAAATAGGAGTGACAAGGCAGAACGTGGTTACAATGACAATTCACGCCGAATTTCTTGAAGGGGAGATCCATCAGGCAACAATTTCTATGAAAAAAAATTGACATAAACACAAAGAAAGCTAGTTGGCATAATAAAATTATTCCTAATTTTCGTCTTCAGTGAAATAATTATAAAATTTTCCATCACTTTGGCTTAAGGTTAAGGTATGAACCTGATCCCTTAGAGAAAGTTGTTCAGCGGTCTGTACTGTACTAAACCTTTCTGATATGCTCTGAAACGAATAAAGACTAATTAATCGTTCTTTTTACGTGTCTGGAACTTAAGTATTAGTTGAACTGAAATATGTAACGAGAAGGTTAGTCATAGCAAGTGTTCAATTATAAGACGTAAATACTAAGTAATATATGTAATATAATAATATTTCTTCTTCTTTTTCTTCCATTCTTCTGCCCTTTTTTATGATCGCTCCTGCTCTGAGTTGAGCGGAAGGGAGTGTCAGACTTTTACTGACTAAAACCCACCCGTGTTCCTTCACTTGCCTGTGCGCGGTACGTCTTTCGAATAACCCGCAGCCCTGGTAAACCGTTCTTCTGCCCTTAAGCCAAATTGTTTGGAGTCGGTGTGATATGTTTTTTTTTTCACGTCTACGTCAAATACTCAGTACGTAAAATAAATACACATAACAAACAATTATAGCTACTGACTAAAATTAACACTGCTACCGAGAGAGGTCCATGAAAAAATTTTGTGTCAAAATAAAATTCAATTTGTAAGTATTTAATCTACTTTACAAGCATTAGTTATTGGCCTCCACGTGAACATTCGAGAATTGAAATTGAGTACAATACACATAAATAAGACTTATACGAAATAGTAATGGAAACTCTTTAATTTTTTTTTTATCAAACATTCGCTGGATTCATAAAATATTGTTTTGTTTTTGTTAATCCAAAGACTTTTATTATTTTTTGAAGTGAACCTTCTTTATCGGCGTTGGAAAAAAATTTACCGTCACATTCGGTTACGCGCCATCTTTTTATTAATTTTTTTACTATATTTACCCACCTCGAAGTCCTTCCCCATATCCCTACCTAAAATCCCGGATATCTCGGAAACGGCTGGGAATTTCAAAATTCTGACAAAATTCCCCCCCCTTACTAACCGCTCTCCCGGCCGGAACCTATATTCAAATAGGACCCCTAGACCCCATTTTGACCCCATAGTACCTGACCCCCAATACCCATATAGCACATACATTCCGAGATTCCAGTGTCCTGTCCCCTCCCACTCTCCCCTCATGTTGTGACCCCAGGTGGACAGGATCCTCCCAACACTTAGACAACCCCCCCCCCTTCACCTACCCCTCCCCCCTCCCCCATAGACTCAACCTAGCCTCCCCACCCCTCTCCTCTACACTCCCTTACCCCACCCCCCACTTGTTTTTTTTATAAGCCACAATGATATTTATAAAATTACAGTTGTATGTACAAGTACCTACTACATTAAGCCAATGTGATAAAAACTATAAACAAGAAGTGCATTACGAATTATGCTTATCAACAATACAAGCTACACAATAGTACCTAATAGGTACTTATATCATATCTGATAGTATTTTGTTTTTATTTTTTGTTCGAAACGGCTTTCAGTCGGAGTCAGATTTACAACTGACACCATGGACCCAGTTTTCGAGGCATGGACGGGTCTCACAGATGCTATAAATTGTGATCCATCCACAGACTAACCTCCCAAGCGTAGCTTAACCAGCCGACCAGTCGATCAGTAGATCGGCCAGTGCTGCTGTATATATATAGCCATATCCTTATTGTTTAATGGTCAAGCCCACTAAAGACGATACCAAAAAAGGAAAGCATTCCCAAACATACAATCAGATATACGCAATAATATTTGGCAATGTTACTTAATTCACCGGCCATCGATCACGAGAAAGATTCGAAGAGTGGACTGGAGCCAATTCTATTAAGTAATAAATTGTCTTCCAATAGAGTTCATTGAACAGTACTATCAACGTCATTGTAAAGTAACGTTTTCCTATGATTAACAGTCGAACTTTTTATCCACTGAAAAGAGTCTTAACCTTTATCACGGTTATTAACCTTGTTTGTAATTCAGAGCTACTTGGTTACCGTAAATGCCTTTTGTTACAGAATCGAACGATTTTTTTGGTACTTTTTTAGGGTTCCGTAGGCAACTAGGAACTCTTATAGTTTCGCCCAGTGTGTCTGTCTGTCCGTCCGCGGATAATCTCAGTGACCATCTCATTAGCATTAAAGAGCTGAAATGTGGTATCAATATGTATATCAATCACGCCGACAATGTGCAAAAAAAAAAAATTAGGGTTTGAAATTATTATTCTCGGAAATAGTAGCTCCAAAAGTAAATAAAAAATGTGTGTCCTCCTCCTCTAACTCTTGAACTATAATTTTAAAAAATATGAAAATAATCTCGAAAGTAGAACTTTATACAGAATTTCTAGGAAAATTATTTTAAACTTGGTGGGTTGAACAGTTTTACAAAATAGTTTCGGACTTAAGTTTAACCTTATATGCACGCATATTTGTTATCTTAATTTATATATTTTATTATTCTGAACTATAGTATATATACATATCTTGCAAATAAAAAAGAATTATTAATATCGGTTCATGCAATCCAAAATTACCACCGAAAATCCAACATACATAACCCGTCTATTTTGTATAAATTAGTAATCCAAATTCCCGAGAGATGGCTCTTTACTTTGGGCTACTTCGCGCTTTTAAGGTTTTTCCTGTTAATTTCGGTCGGAACAATTATGAGCTAGAGAATAATTGCAATCTATAACTTCTTCTTTACTTATCACCGTCCTTTGTGGGCCCGTTTTAAGAATTCCGTATTTACTCAAATACAAATAGCCAATTTTTTTACTCTTAAGTGGAGATACTTATTGTGACGTACGTAAATCTTCGGAACCCTACACTGAGCGTCGCTCTTGGCCGGTTTTTTATTATTTCAACTTGAATGCGAGTTATACGGCTAATGCGTTAATAGCATTTAAAATTGTTAAAACCGAAATTAACGACTTCAAGGCCGCACTATACAAAAGTAATTAACCTAGGTGAAATGGGTGTATGTGATAGTTATACCATTTTATTGTGTCTTTCTATGGATCATGCGTTCTGCAAAAGATATTTTTATTAACTGATTATTTATTCAGTAGTTTAATTTTCTATAGAGTTAGTGTTTGATTTCTATCTTTTTCAGGTAAGGTTCTGTAAGGCTGTAATGAACGTTTCAAAAAACTAGTATAATGTTAAATGTGGCGTTATTTGTTTGTATTTTATTTAATAAACAGCTGTCGTATGACACATGTGATTTAAGCAAAGTCACAAGGGCTGAATCTCAAAATAAATAAAATAAATAAATAAATATAAATATATACGGACAAATCACACAGATTGAGCTAGCCCCAAAGTAAGTTCGAGACTTGTGTTATGGGATACTAACTCAACGATACTATATTTTATAATAGATACATATATAGATAAACATCCAAGACCCAGGCCAATCAGGAAAAGATCGTTTCCCATCATGACCTGGCCGGGGATCGAACCCGGGGCGTCCACGTCGCAGTCAGGCGTGTTGACCGCTGCGCCATGGAGACCGATGCTGTGATGTTGGTCGCCAGCCGCCATGGCAGCAGACGACGTGGACGGGAGAGAACACCATAAAGCAACAGAAAGAAATATGGTGACCAAGCAAATCATTCGCCAACAATGTCTCAAAATAACAGTCGTTTCAAAGTAAAAATATATACCAACTAGCTTTCCGCACGCGGCTTTGCACGGGTGGAATTCGGTTATATCGCGTTTTTAGATTTCCCTCGGGAATATCAAAATAAAAGGTAGCCTATGTCCTTTCTCAGAGTGTAAAAATTTTCTGTGCCAAATTTCATTAAAATCAGTTGAGAGGTTTAAGCGGGAAAGTGTAACAGACAGACAGACAGACAGAGTTACTTTCGCATTTATAATATTAGTATGGATAAGGGCCCTAAATCAATTATCTACACTTTGCCTGACATAATCAGACTGTAATGTTCCCATTGTCTGGACACAGGACATCTCACAGTAACAGGGAATAGTCCGTGATCCATCACGTGGACCCAGTATATAACAGTTAATAGACGGTTCATGCCTTCCTATCTTTCCCATTCAGCCGTCCCTTGCTGTCCTCTCGAGCGACGCCCTAAGCCGAGGTTCTTACCCCACAGGGGGTGCCCTTACTGCGTAGTCGCTTCATCGTGCCCCTGGCTGGAGGCTTTAATTGTATTTAAGGCATCCACAGGATAATCCGTAAGTAGTCACGGCCTCTCATGGCCAACTACGAGATTGATTTTGATTGATTGACAGGCTCCGTGGCGTAACGGTAGCGAACGCGGCCGTTGCGCAAGGAGGCGCGGGTTCGATCCCCGCACAGTGCAAATATTTGTATGCTCATGCATATTTGCTGGTTTGGTCGTGCCTCGGAAAGCACATTAAGCCGTTGGACCCGGTTGCCATACGAACATCTAGTGGCAGTCGTTACGGGTTGTTGGAGCCCTCAAAAGTCTAACAATTGGTTTAACTGCAATGCTTAGATATCGCCTTCGGGTTGTGGAGGTCAGACGGCAGTCACTTCACAGAAAATATCGAAGTTTAGCCAAAATCAGCAGTTAGACTAGTAAAGCGGACCCTAGACTCCAAAGCTGAAAAGCTACGGAAGCGACTGGGATTAACGCTGAGATGATGATAAGTTGATATACCTAATAAGGAGTAACTTAGGCTACTTAGCTATGTGATTTTTATTCCGATTATATTCCCAGTTAATTGTAAAATGTGCCAGCCTTTTAGGCACCTTGCCTTCTGACAGCGACGCAGACAAATTTTTTGAAGCCTTCCAATTATATCCCCTGCTTTTTAATACGTTGGATTTATTTATAATATATTATATACCTACCTACTTCTTCTCACCAAAAGGAGGCCTATGTATCAGCAGCGGGAATATAAAAGGCTGATTATGCTTACTTACATAGTCCTTCCGATATAATTTGTCTAAATAATGTTAAAAGGAAGAACCATGCGGCAATACAGCAAGTTTAATTAATAATACAATATGTAAAGAAAACCCTGTCCGATCCGTGAAGGCATTGTTAGGTATCGATAACTGATTCTACTAATGGACACAAAGCCGGGCTAAACTTAAAAAAAAAATCCCCCTAAAAACTAAATTGTATTTAGCAAAAAGAGGTAACTTAATACATGTGCAGTAGGCAACCCTTCCGCGGGCGACGGGGGGGGGGGGCAGGGCACGCGGCACGTGGTCACATTATAATAATACACATCGCTTATAATAATACAGACCAAATGGTGTTGCCACTTTTTTAAAAAATAACAAATTTCGGGGAAGTTGGAGTTAATTCGCGGGAAAAAAGATTATTTCAAAACTCATTAGTATTGTTAGTATGATGATTACGTAAAATTTTATAATATATTTGGTCATGTGTTTACCTAACCTTTATTATCCTTATGGGTCGGACAGGGTTTTCTTTACATATTGTATAATACAGATAAGAAAAATTAAGATTAACTGCGTCATTTGTAGGCACTAACAGCAATAAAAAATGCTTGTTATTCATCACCGCATCTAAATTATAAACACCTACTGTGTTTGTTTACATTTTTTATACCTACGTTAAATCATGTTAATCGGAGGTTACCCGTACTTACTACGTCGAATTAAATTAGTAACACAGCAGAAAATCCAATGCCATAGCTATTAAACAATTTTGTAAGAACTGTATCGTGATATAAGAACTATTAGTTTATTTTTCAACTATTTTGAAGGATATTGCTAATCCATTTCTGCATGTGTCCGAACAACATAAATAACGCAATGAATCTTGCACAACTGTCAATTTGGAATAGTTTACTTCGCTGGTGTAACTTACTATGAACCTAAATGTAACAAAAGAGTTTATGTGTGGATGCGGACTTGAGTTTAAGTGTGTGAAAACTGTATTTGTTATGGACTTGATAACATGATTCAACTTGTAGGTAGGAACAGACTTATCAGTTATAAAAACGTTTATAGTGAATTACGTGTTATTTGTACTAATATCAACGGACAAACTTCTTTCATATCACTCTGACTATTGTGTTAAAAGAAATTGTTTTAATAACAATTGTGTTTTATCATCAACTTACAAATAAAAGTTTCCAAGAATAGGTATAACGCATCACTTATCTTAAAGAACAGCAAAGAATTAGCTACATATGAAAAATATTCATATAATTTTAAATTTATGAACGGTATTATTTTGTAAATTTATCAGACCACTAAGATATATCAATAGCTCTTATTATTGATAAAACTATATCATAAATCATTATTCGATATCAAGTATTAACTAAGCTTTTAAGACTCCGATTTTATACAGTCTGTCTGGTTTACAATCTTCGATAGCTGTCTGTCTGTGTCCTGTACCGACGACCTGACCGCTTTGTACACAAAACAGATCATCATCATTATCATTAGCCTCTGCTCGTCCACTGCTGGACATAGGCCTCTTCCATGGGACGCCGACAAGCTCGATCCTGACCAGTTCTCCGCCAGCCACCTTTTTGAAGTCGTCGCTCCATCTCGCCCAAGGGCATCCTACGCTACGTTTGCCGAGACGCGATCTCCACTCACAAAACAGATGGATATCAATAATACACATACACACAAGTAGGCCGCAGCTAATAAGTTCCATAAGTAGGGGTTGGAAGGCTCTGACTTCTGGTGTGTATGCGGTGTCTATCCACAGACAATAGCTAACCTCCCTTGTACCGTATGCTGCGTCACCTGCACACGTTAGGATCTATCAGCTGCATAAGTGAATGTAATCTGTTGCTAGATTTTGGGCAAAAATATCTATAATATATTTTGTTTCGTATTATCTCAACATATTTAATTTACTCTAACTATATTTACTCTCTCTTTATCTCGTATTTACCTTAACCAAAATAGTACCAACTGAAATAGTAAAATACTTCATATTATATTTTGGTTGATACTACGTATTTTGGTTAAGGTAAACAAGTTAACTACTTTTTTACCGTATTTTTATCTTACATTGCACAAACATTCGATACTTTGGAGAATAATATCTGTTTTGAAGATAACAAATGAGTTACATAATATTTACTCTACTATTGTTTAAATTCGGTCACGCTTTTCAAATTGCACACACATTATTATCGTGTAGGCTTATTACAAGCGAGCAATAATTTAAATTACATTACACTAGTATAGTAATCTTAAAAAAAAATATGTTTGTATAAACGAAACTATGCCACTTCTCCCTACTACCAAACCAGTGCTTAGCAGCGGTCTAGGCTAAACAACAGTCAAACACGACGTTATCATACAGGCTTTGACGTAACACTGACATAGACACGATTTTAAACAAAGTGTTTAAGTTTGTGTAGTAAGACTCTTAGCTTACTGCTACAAAACCGTGTTCAGCGATCGTTTAGGCTAAACACGACATTACGAGTATTATACATATAGACTTTGACATAACACTAACTTTAGACACGCGTTTAAGTTTTTGTGTTAATACCCATACGGTTTTATTTTAGCCATTACATATTTCCAACAAAGAATTAGGCACAAATTCTGGGGAAATTAACTTATATCTGACAATGTTTAGTTAACAATCTACAAAGGATGACTATTAATATTTATTAACAGGTCCGACAACACCCTGGAAGTGGTCAAGTTTTTACCAACATGATCTCAAATACAGTAATGTTGCTGGCAGAACTGTATTTTAGTGGAGAAAAAGATGAACTCGGCAAGATTAATTTAGTTAGACCACACGTCAGACACAACATACTAGTCCTGGCTATGACGACTCAGTCAGTCATTTCTCATGTAGTTAAGATGTCAAGTTGACATATACAGACTTACAATACAATGTTTCTTTTTATCATCATAATCATCAACCTTTTTATTGTCCCACTGCTGGTCTCCTCTTATACAGAGAAGAGGATTGAGCGTAATCACCACACTTGCTCAATGCGGATTGGTGATTTCAGACTTAAAGTCCAGGTTTCCTCAAGATGTTTACCTTCACCCACTTCCACACTTTTCTCGAAAATCTAGGGATGTGTGTTTATGCGGTTAGTTAGGTATATTTCACTTTGTTATCTCAATCAACCTCAGACTTGGTTGGTCAAATTACACTTTATTGACATTTCTATTCCATTGCATTATTTAATTTCAATGCCATCACTTCTTTGAAGGTTGTATGTGCTTAGAAGACTCATACAAACCTCATACATGTTAGGTGTGACGTATGACATGTGCATCTATTTGAGAGGTCCATTTGTTTGACAGTCGACGTGTCTTTAAGGCCATAGAGTACTTATAGAGGTCTTGGAGTTAAGGTCATTATTGTGCAACACCATGTTTGACTTGTCTTCTTTTGTTTAACCACGCATCTTGCAAATTGCTTCAAGTTAATCTCTCAATGGTTATTAATTTCAGTAGGTGTGGTCATGTGTCATTGTGGTAAGCGATGACTTGCTTTAATGACCGTAGATGCTGAATACGTAGTGGGCCATGGCAAATGTTTGTCTATGTTTGTAGTTCAACCGTTTGGTTAGTAGTTTATGATTTATTAACTTTATGTTTTTAATTTTACCTTATCCCACACTGGGCCCTTGAGACAGACAGCGTTTAGCACTAAGGCATGTGTCCCAACAGTGGAATCATTATGAACTGATTACGTTTTATTTTTTTTAATAAACATAGTCAATTTGTTTCTTAAGATTATAAGAGTGAGAAGCTAAAATTTTACAAAGAGTTACATTTCAGTTGTTGTGTCAAACAAAGCCTTCTTGAAATTATAATAATACCTATATAAATCTAGAACTCAAACTTCGAACGTCGATATTGTCCTTTGACTTGATCAGTCAATAAAAAAAAACTATATATTATTGATAACGAATAAGATAAGGACATGACTAACAAAATATTATGTTTAAATTAATTTAAAGTATAATTACACGTATCTTTTAGGTACGCAATACATTAGAATTATATTTCCTGTCTTTGCAAGTATCAATTAAGTTTTAAGCAAACTTCTATACATATTTTGACTGGCTTTTTTTTGACTTTGTCTGTTCTGGACTTTTATATTATTTTCAACTTCTATAATTTTATACTGTGTGATCTAGCGAGTTCTAACCCATTTTTTTTGGGTATAAATCTCGGTAAATAAAGGGGGGCAATTGCGCTAAATAAAACAGTAGACGTTAAACTGTTGTTCGTAACTAATGCAGTCAAAGTTGTAGTTTATATAGTTTCAACTTCGATTGAAGTAAAATCAATATATGAGTGACATATTTCGTCAGATATAGATAATAATTATAACTAAATAAATTATAAGTAAATCCAATTCTATAGACGTAAGTTTGACAAATAGCACAGAAAAAGTTAGCTTTGTTTCAACTTTTTCTTTCATTTGACAGCGATTACGTTCCAATAGGGTATTTGACTAAAAAAAAAAACTAATTAGTCCGTCAGTCAGATTTCCATTAAATTATTGGCCCCTTTTTTGTTTTATCAAAACAATAAAAAATGATAAATATAAAAGGCATCAAAGATGAGGAGTGGTGGCTGGTGACGTCACTGGTTGCTAAAAAGTGTAGCGTGCAGTGACGTCACACGAGTTTTCAACTCATTGTGTCGTCTTCATTTTTTGTTTATATGAAAAAAGAAAAAATACGTGTCTAGTATTTTTTTGGAAATCTGACTGACGGACTAATTAGTTTATTTTTAGTCAAATTTTGTGATTCAGATATGCTTAAACCATATGTCAAAAGATTAGCGCTATATGAAACCTAACTAAAGTTTTGGTTTGGTTATGAAGCAATTCTGTTTTGGTTGAATTATTTTTATTTTTATAGCCCCCAGGGCTATAAAAAAAAATAAAAATAACGTGGAGCCATCAGTTGGAAATAAGATATGTATGTGTTTATTCAACCCTGTAATGCTACTTCGTCAATATCAAATTCAAACATGCGGTCTTTAAAACCTCGCATGGGAAACTCATTAATTCCCCTCTTTTGATGCAAGATTGCCTTCAAAAGTTTAAAGGGACCTATTAGGCGATACCTACGTACATATTTCAAAGTGGTGAAATTTATGAGTGAAATGACCCGATTCATTTTTGGTGTTGAGTACTTTTGCATGAATTGATTACCTACATTTAATTTTAAGGAAATACAGGTGGATTTTGGAGATTTTTGGTGGATTCTGTATTTATGGATAGTATAAACTGATAGTTCTACTAATCCTATTAATACTCTTTCATGAAAAAAAAAAACTATTCAACCGATTTGGATGAACTTTAGACAGTCAGATACAGTTTATAACTAGATACAAAATAAAGGACACTTTATCGCGATATTCCCAACGCTTCACGGTTCAATGTACTGTGTGTATCGCTCGGGAATAGGTAATTTATTCCTCATTAGCCTAGGTAAGTACTTGTGAATGCAACTACATAAGGCAAACCATGTAAAACTGGGTGTCCTTATGAATACGTAAGTATCTTGCCTCGTTACTACTCGTGAGCCTAGCCGCAACCGCAACTCCTGAGCGTCTGGGGTCTTGGTGTGTTTAATTCCCATCTTTAGATTTTGGAACTTCTGGATTTGTTCCTATACACGGACAATAGTTTTGCCTATTAATATGTACGTTAAAAGAAAATAATAAATTTTAAAAAAATATATGTGTCTCGTATAAGAATATCAGAAAACTAAACTCAATTAAAAATATAAACAAAAAATAGTAAAAGAAAGTCCCATGCGAGGCCAAAAGGCTCTCAGCATAATGCTTCGAAATTTAAAAAGTAAATATCCCAACGCTGGTATTCTGATAGGGCCTGATGTGATTTCATGGGCAATCAGGAAAATACATAAGTATTATAATGTTAAAATAAGATAATTATGTATAGTATTATCAAATAAAATAAATAATACATCTTTACTCCCCACTAGACGTATACTTAATTAATTGGTATAGAACTTAAACATAAGGTAAGACACAAACAAACAAGTACACACGTCTGTGGTGTACTCCTAAAGGAATAACGAGAGTAATGTTAACAAACATGTCAAAGAGATGCCACATAAATACTAACTTTAGTTAAACTATTAATCTCGAAGTCCATTGGGGGATTCCAATTGGACATCCAATCAAATAATGTTTTTCAAAGTTGTTGTTCATTAAGAATATCGAACTTTAGTGAATTCTATTATTAAATCTGTATTTTAAAACATTTTAACTTTACTTTTGAATGTCATTAGTACTGCAAAGTTGAAGTTTGATTCATTTATTAAGGTAAGTACCAAATTTATTTGTAAAGGGAGTGCCATGCGGGGATGATCTCATACGGTAAATAAAAACAGTGTCAAGAACAACATATATAACATATAATATCTATTATACCTGCGCACGTAGATAGATATATGTACATATATACAAATTTGTCAGTTTACCTTGAGATATACGTCCGTAACGAAGAATATGTGGAAACGTTTTGGAATCACTGTAATATTGCAACAGCCGGAGTTTAGAACAAATGTGAAATACTGCTAAAATTAATTGGAGACGTTACAAATGTCACAGGTTTCGCAGTAAATTTGTTAATTACCCATTTAGTCACATCTATTATTAACACAACACAAGGAAACAGGCAAAATGGTTCTCTTCAAACACACACATGTATCTATCACAAGAATTAGCTTTTATAAATGAGTAAAATAAACTAAACTCGTATTATGTATTCGCAAAAAACCGGCAAAAAGACTAAACCGTTACTCAGACCGGTTATAAAGTAGGAATAATTATGAACTTCATGTTTCTTTGTTTTTAAATTAAAATCTGCGATACAAAAAGAATACAATAGTTCAGTAAATAGGTAAGCAACACGAGAACGAACCGAAGCAGACGTCAGCGCAGATTGTGTCACCGGCTACCTCGGGACACGTGTTTTTCTCATTTCACTGTCACTTTTTAACAAGAGCACTGTTCTTTGTGTGTTGTGGTCCAACTGTTCGTTCGGCGTTTGCGCACCGTACGTCGTCAATGCTACGCGGCGCAGCGCCCAGCGCGAGCGCATGCAACCGAAGGTTTCGACATCAGCGAGAGGGGAAGCCGAGCAACAACTAACCGCTTCTCCTTCCCACACACTGAGGCCTCTATAACAACGTGAGATAGCAACATGAGCTGCAGAAATGCCTGCGCCGTAACTGGGCGACCTTCGAAACCTACCATTATTGCTAATAAGCTCGTCTTTTGCAATCCGTGATTATTCTTTACGGTTTGCTTTAAGATGGAATAGTTATGAAGCAGGTGATGTAGATTTAGGTCAGGAAGTCTCACGCATTTGGGCCGTTTGGGGAAGAGATTACCGCTATCGCATAATTAATAATTTAATCCTAAAGCCATTTCTGTGACAGAATGGATAGGCAACTACCTAAGAGATTATAACTGAGTTATGGTTCTTAAAGTAAGTAATTGTTTTATGAACACACTATAACAAGGTAACTGCGTTGTCTAATGTTAATGTTTTATATTTTAAAAAAGACACAATCACTAAACGAACTTTAGTATAAAAGTAAGTAAACACATAAAAGAAAAAAAAATGTTTCTTATAATGTAGGTATACGCATCTATTTGTAATTTAATCCAACAGCACGATCAACACGATTGTTCATCATTGTTTCAAAGTGTTGACCTATGATATGCCCTCAATGGACTCATAAACATTCGTGTAGGTACTACTAAAAAATGCTACTATTCACTAATTAAATGGTACTATTCAAAAGTGAAATGAAATGCTAATTTTGTACCATTTATTTTCCCTATAACAAATTCCTCTTGTTTCAGGATATAAAGGCAGGCATTTCCTTGTATCTTAAAAATGGATATATTTAGAGGCAAACTAAGTTTCGGTCACTCTAACAAAATGTAACTACAGTGTATCGATTAGCTGTAAACATTGCTTATACTAAATACACATGATTAAAATAACATTAAAAACAATTAACATTCTAGTCGTAGGATCTTTTTTTCGTTTTAATATTTACCGTTATTTGTGAATATTTGGTAACAATACCAAAAAGTTTGTGTACCTACCTAATATTTTTGATATAATCGGCCCGCGCGTGTGCTTTATTATCAAAGGTATCATTTTATATAAATTCTCACGCTTATTATTTCAATCGGTTGAAGTACAGTTTTCTATTTTAAACCTTTTACTGTGTGGGAATGGGATTTTAAAATGTGTGTAAGCGCGCCCACGATAAAGGAAAAATTCCAAGTATGCAGCAATGTTCTCTTTTTTAATGAATCCTAATCACCAATCTGTAATTACGTACCTATCTACATTATAGTAAAACGAAACAGTGGCCGATCCTGCTTTATAAAGGTGTATCTGACATCGATGCACAAACGAGTACCATGGATCCAGTATATGATTCTGAACCCCTCAGTGGTGGAATTTTTCGTCGACTTTTTCATGATTAAAAAAAAAAAAATATGTAGTTTTTTTCACTTTAGACCGTTCATAATTGCTATACTTTTATAACCCAATAAGATTTTAAAGTAAAAATTATTTTTTATTATATTTCACTAATAGTAATTAGTAATTAAGTACACAAAAAACCGCAATGAAAACAAAACTCGAAAAACTATCTTATCAGCTGATTTAATAGAGTTCACATCAAGGATCAACGTCATACCTACAAACCCGCACGGCGGCACGCTTGCAATGTTCAAAGGCCGAGCCGACATTTTTTTTAAACACTGTTATTTTTGTAACCGCTCATTAACGACATAAATGACTATCATAATTTTGTTAGTGGCATGCGGTCTAGCCTCTTCGCGAAGTTTGCGTTACGATGTCAGATACACCCTGTATACATTTTCGACACAAAAATATTATGAACTTGTTCATTGTTGTTTGCATAAGATGTTGACTGGCTTGACCGCTATGTGTACTTGTAGTAATTACATTAGCGATACGCACCGATGCACTCAGATTTAGCATGTGTATAAGTTTACTCAATGTTACATTTTCCTATAACTACCATGTTCTTTTTCTATTTTCTCCTGTCTTATGGTCACAGTATGTAGATCATGTGTGATTTTGTAACTCATCATGTCAACCACAGGAACTCCACTGCTGGACATAGGCCTCCCCCATGGATTTCCAAAAATACCGAATGAATGCGGCCTGCTTTTAGCGCTTTCCTGTAATTTTGGTCAGGTCATCCGACCACCGGTGGTCGGTGGGTGTCCGACACTGCGCTTTAAAGTTTAATGATGTAAATTCAAAGTCGCAGTGAAAATTTAAGTAAAGTGAGATTTGAGTGTGCTGTCAATAGTGTCCATCCCTAACATTAGTTTGGAAGACAGCTGACTACGAGCTCACATCACTCCGAATTTTTATGATGAGATGTTTACTGAATCGCACTGCAAGTGGAATGACAGCTCCCTTTAAGGTGGCATTCTTTGCAGAGACTCTACTCTGCAAATCATGTCTGATCTCAGTCCATCTGTCAAAAAATACTTTTAATTTTTCTACATTTTGACAAGTTTTTTACATTTATTTGTCGCCGATATGAGCGACACATTTTGAATGTTTTAAATTACTTGATTTTTTAAATTTTTTTTGCAACATTGGCATTGGCATTTTGTTGCAAAAAAATGCTTCTAGCTACCTAGGACCATTTTTTTTAGTTTCATTATTTTATGCTTGATATTTAAATGTTAATATGCATTACATCTACGAGTATGTGTTATAAATAATAATAAAGACTTAAGTTTACGAAAGTAAGTCTCGAGATTATTATTGACATATTTGATGGCTTCTGTTACGTTATATTGTATTTATACATATTTTTTTATTTTTGTTTTTCCTTTTAATTTGTTCTACCTTCTTATTTATTATTTTTTTTTGGTTTTAATTGTTTAGTCGATAAACAGCTTAATTGAATGGTGCCACTGAGTGGTGCCCGATAACCTGTACTACAGATTTTTAGGAGCAGCGGTTTCTTCTTCAGGTACCAGCTCTTACAATGTGAATTTATAGAGTCCAAACCTGTTAAGCACTACAAAACCATTGCGAGAGACAAGAAATGAATTTACTATTATATTAAGTTGCAAAGTTCAGATAACACTGGAGAATAAATATATAGGTAAATATATAGGTACGGAAAAATCACACAGATTGAGCTAGCCCCAAAGTAAGTTCGAGACTTGTGTTATGGGATACTAACTCAACGATACTATATTTATAATAGATACATATATAG
The DNA here is from genome assembly GCA_037179545.1 of Sesamia inferens. Classification (NCBI taxonomy): domain Eukaryota; kingdom Metazoa; phylum Arthropoda; class Insecta; order Lepidoptera; family Noctuidae; genus Sesamia; species Sesamia inferens. The sequence goes on from CM073923.1 coordinate 21,455,471, forward strand.
ATAAATATCCAAGACCCAGGCCAATCAGGAAAAGATCGTTTTCCATCATGACCTGGCCGGGGATCGAACCCGGGGCCTCCACGTCGCAGGCAGGCGTGTTGGCCGCTATATCTTGTTGGTTTATAAAGACTTGAGACCAAGCTTTTAAAATATCAAAAAATATCAGAATTCAATTTCGAATGTTCGGGTGTAGATAAAAGTCATTAACCATTGGTTCACCTTGAGAGTTACAGTTGCTTTCATATTGCGTGTCTCTTAGATATCTTTGAATTAATATATCTATTGGGCAATCATGGTCAACCTTGCTTGGTATGTTTGCATTTATATATTTGAACAATTAAATTAAATTAAAATGTCTGTTTGTAATGTCAAAATAATTGTTTTTTACTAAACATACGTTTCTTTTTTATTTGCATATTCCGCTTGATTTCACAAACGGCTTGGTATTTTATGACGGAACTTACTTAGGACGGAGATTACTTTTATTTTAGAAATATTAGGGTGCCCACGCGATTTAGTTATAAAAAATTAAATCCATATAACCAATTCGTTTCCCGACATGTTTGCGAACGAAATCACGGCCACAGCTAGCTAAATATATTTGAGTAGACTAAAAGAAATTCGTGGCAAAAATAAATGAAAATATAATACTGCTTGATAGGTCGGTCAATCAATTCCATTCATGTTGAATCGCTTCGGCAAATGATCTATTAATAGCGGATGCATTTCATATTTGGTCAGCGGTTTCCGTGATTGGCGACATTCCAATTCCGGACTTTTCTATCTATCTTGCACCTACTCGTCTAAATTAATCTGATCTAGCCTTGGAATCATACAAAAATACAGCAAACAGTCTGTTTTTTTCTACGTTCTTGTGAAGCTAAATATATGGGTTTATTATTATGTAACTAAATCATATGCCATCTTCATTGTGTGTTTTGAAACTGCACGCAAAACGAAATAAATTACTTATTATTTGGTGCTCATCTCCATATATCTATCAAATATTAGAAACTTCAAATTATTACGTTGAGTATGACAACACAAAAAGCCTAATGCTATGTAAAATATTAAGTTGCTTACATCATCCACAGATATTCTTCATTTTTGCTTGTTCGCCTTTGCAGTGCTCCATATTGTGTACCTGCAATGGTAAAATACGGTGATTATGCTTACAATTAAATTTTTTAAGGTTAAATCCAGTTACAACATCATTTGTTTAGCAAAACATGATGAATGAAACATGGTTAGCAATAACAGTTTCATTAGCAACGTCATCTTTTAACAATATTGTCATACATTGAGTTCTTTATAGTCCATCGTTTAACATGGATCAATGCAAGATGATAGAATATGTAATATCTAAATATGTATAAAATGCATGTACCTATATATATGTCCAGAGAACCTTGGAAATTCAACTTTAGAAAGTGAAATACATATCATATTTTTTGTCTTAGGGGCCGTTCAAATATTACGGCAGATTTATTACATTTACCCCCTACGGAATGGATAACTTCGGAATTTAAAAATCTACAAATCTCCAAAGAATATTTGCATAGCGAAAAGTCAAACCCCATTAATAAAACGTGGATTTTATTTAGATCTGGTCTAAATCACCTAAATGGTTATTGAATTATGCACGTAATCGTTATAGAAATGCAGTTCTTTTTATAAAAATGACAACTTAGTTCGGTACTAAGTTGTTAGTTTTGTATTAAGAACTTTTGACTTAACCTCAATAAAGTTCGAAAAACAAAATTGACTCAAAGGTGAAGTGTGGAACTAAAGTTAGATTTCGTTTTGTAATAAAGGGGGGAAAGGCTTCAGAGATTCGGTGACGTCCCGACGTAGGCCACGTAGTCACTTGTCTAAGCACTCGCTTGGATACACTTGCTTGTTTAGACCCTTTATGCTAATACTTCTAACTCATTCATTTCCTACGTAAAACAATGTTCCGTTTGTACAAATGTAGGATTGAACTAGTGCGCTGTGAACGTTGGAGTTATTTTTTTGTTATATCATGCTCAAATTATTTGTTGTTTGGAACATATCGATGTTATAATGGAATGATGTCATGCGTCTGTTTTAGAGTTTATCAATAAATCCAATATTAGACAATACCAGATAGTTTTATATTTTACAAGGTCTTTTAACTATGTCGTAAAAAAATATTGATTATCAGAAGCATCCTGAGTCAACAATGGAGGTATAACCTTTTATAGTAATTAAAGGAGGAACACCAAAGGAAAGGCCGTTGTAAGGATTTCAATAATACGGTTATTATCCTTATAGCTATCTTTGTTTATATCCTTTTCATGCTCCTCTGGTTTGATGTCTGTAAAATCTTTAGCGAAACTAACAGAGCCCTTCACCTCTAGGTCAGTCCCTTAACCTCTAAAATCATGTACAAACGTACTGACAGATGTTTAAAGAAAAGAAGGATCAGCACCCTTATTGCTTAACACACCATTACTATCAGTTGGAATAATTTTGAAGCTTATTGCTATTTCATTGCTCCCTTTGTTTTAAAATGTATCTGCTCAACAACGTTAACAAAGCAATAAATGCTGCTGAACTGTCAAAATTAAACCCATTGCTACTGATATTGTGTTATTACCCTGCAGATTATAGGTTTTTAAATGTTGACTACCTTAAAAAGAAATTTCCTTTTTCACGTACGTAAATTATCACTATTCTGGGAAACATCTCTATAAAATATTTTTTATACCTGATCTGCCATCGTCCGTACCTAGAAAACATACCTATAATTGTTTATCTAAACATTAAAGAAGGAAAAGCGTTTGACAACTCAAAGTTCAGGTAGGCTTGAGAGTAAAACGGCTATAAATAGCCGGAGTTGATAATCCGGTTCTTAGCAATAGGCTATTTTATCTATTAGAAGCAGCAAGTAGTTATTGAAAATCAGATGAGTACCAAAAAAATTTCGTTTTATTGGTTACCTCCTTCTTGACTTTATTTTGTTAAAGCGGACATACGAGTTAGTGACATTGAATTTTGGTATTACTCAACTTGTTAGCTTTAGATAAGTGTTTACGTTTAGTTTTTCTTATCTGAGTTTAATACGCATTAACAGTGTATTTTTGTCTAGAACATGTCTGATTAAGAATTCAGAGGAAATACATTTTTGTTCAAAACAATCGTTGAGGATAATTGTTTTACACCTGCATCAAGACTTGGGACTAAGTGCTTAAAAGTAAAAAAAGCAGTTATGCTTTTACTTATTTCAAAAAGCAGCTTTTGTTACCTAACTGCGTATTTGCTTAATTGCTTATAAACATTGAAAGTAATTTTAGTGCAAAAAGTATATGTTAATGATTACTGTTTGCTATTTTATTTATGCTTTTTTTATTAAACACGAATGTTGGTAACCGACGATTTATACGAAAAAGATTTTTTACAAAAATTACATTCAACGACTTTGTCAGAAAGTGAAGTTCTTTTAAAAAAGTTCCAAATCTCGTTATTATTACAATTGCGAGATATTTTCTAAATGTCTAAGTGAAATAATATTTTTACAAAGTATTTTACACTCAACCGACCTAAAAATGCACGAAAAATTTTAATTAAACTCTTGTCAATTAATATCTACAATCTTTCACAATTTTAAAACACACTATAGTCACAAAACAATAATCAAACGCGTATCAACACTGACCATTACCATTAAGCATTTAAATTAAAAAAAAAACATAATTCACTAATTCATTAAGTTGAACTGATTCGAAGAATCTGCCAAAGCAGAAAAGCAAAAGCAACTAAATAAATAAGCGTAAAGCAGAAAAGTTAGACGAAATTATGAAGAAGTGGCTCCGCAAAAGCACTTTCCAACTTAATAAGTCGTATGTCGTATATACATATATTTATAGGATTACCATCACAAAAAGTTGAATATGCTTTTTTAAAAAAGCAACTTATTTGCTTTTATAAAAAAGCATGCTTTTTTTTATTGCTTTATACTTTTTTATCATCTCTAATCAAGTGTGTACATTCTGTTCGCAAATAAGCTACCTACTTATTGTTTTTTTTAGAAATTTTAAATAATAGCTCTTTATTATTACTCTTTATTTACTATCCGCATTGACATTTAGCCCGTTGAACTTTTGATAGTCTTGTAATCTTTTTTTTCCTATTTAATTTATTATCTTTGAGTAAAAAAATAGTGTTGCGATGGAGATAAACTGAAATATCAACAATTTTTTTTTATAATAAGAATATAATTGACTTCAGATAAAAAAGCAATTTTGTTCGAAGACCGGTTATTTCTAGATGTATGCGGAAGGCAAAAATGATTTGAAAACTTGAATACTTCGTAATAATTTGCCTACCTAATGATCATAGTGACTTAAAGAATAAAAACAAGCCATTATATTACTTCCTGGCATTGATAAATTCTTTGTGCCAAGGTACGAGTGATATTAGCATAGAGAATTGTAATCGAGGAGGGGATTAGTATCATAAAATCACTTGTACCTTGGCACAAAGACGTGTCAATGGCATCTTCTTGACACCACGAAACACATGACATTACCATATGCTTCCCTTCAACACTCGAACAAAAATATAACTGGCTCTATAAAACAAAACAGAACAGGTCCTTTGTGTTGTAGGTATAAATTTAAATAAAAAAAAATGAAATAATAAATAAACCCGTGGTAATATTGGAATAAATTGTTGTGTGTTAATACTGTATACCTGGTTGTTATACTATATTATATAAGCCAAATTTCATCAAGATAAGCGAAAAACACACAGTAGGCTAGTTATTTAATGAACACTATATAGCTTCGAAAGACAGTATGTCGTCAATATGCAAATTACCAAAAAGCAGAATGGTTATTTGCTTTTGGGTTATAAAACAAACAAATAAAAATGCTCATGTATCAAGTTATTGAAAAAAAAAAACATACATTTTGTAAATAACATTCCTGTTGTTTATACCATATACATATTTAGCACAGCATTGGTCGCTATAACTAAATAATCACCTTGGTTTCATTCATAGTCCAGATTAGAAAGTGGATCAGAAGCAAAACCGACTTCGTAATACTTTAAATGTATGGTAATAATACAAGTGTTACATAAATGAGGTATCATTTATTATAATGACAATTAACCTTGAGTTAAGTACATAAGTTGTTTAGATTGTCCTGAACATTATGATCTGCGTACAGTTGACAAACAAACTGGTTACCATTCTCCGCCTGCTAACCTTACTTTTATATGCATACTAGTTACTGTGCGACGTGCCAGCGACGTCAAAAACATCCCACACCGCATTTTTTTCGTTTTTTGTCCCCATGTGGCTTGCCGGAGATGAATATGTTATGGTAAGCCACAAAGAAAAGAGAATCAACTCAAGAATCTGTTACATTGTAGGACGTGCCTTGTGATAAGAACAATATTATGATGGTAAACGTACACGTGGAAAATCACATTAGAATGAATAATGATTTTTTTATTATATAAAAATAAACGGACGTACCTTGTTGGCTACTTTGAGAAGTATTGGAACTGACACTGGTTTCACTACTAGTGCGGTTTCTTGGGCTGAATAACAAATTCCACGGGCTGTAAGTTGAAACTTGAGAAGTATTATGGTTTTGTGCCGAATTTTTCCTGTCAGAATCCATTTTATCTTATGCTTTTAATTATAAAACAAGAATCAAATTTTATTACAAAGTTAAATTTAAATAAAAAATGTGTGGGCAATGACAGAGTCGCTCACGCCGGTCGATAATACAGTATGATATGAGTCGGTATGACGGTAACAAACTAAACAGTGAATGCGGCGCGGGCGCGCTGTTCAGCTTTGTTTTGATCCGAGCTTGCACGAAGACTCACGGAAACACCCGAGTTCTTATTTATGTTATGTTCAAGCGAACTTTGTCCTGTTATTGTACAAAGTATGTACCCAAATAAATGTTCTAGTTGACTTGATGTCAGTGCGTCATATTTAATATTACATTCGTTCACTTTATTGTTATAGTACGGAAAAATATTATTTACAATAACTACACATTGAACACGCCCCTCGAGCTTCCTAGTTCAATGAGCTCGAAGACTATACATATTAATGTACATTACAAGGTATATTGGTATTATAGGTATACTGGAAAGGACTGGGCATCAACATCAATGGCGAGTACATGACACACCTTCGGTTTGCTGATGATATCGTGGTCATGGCTGAGACGGCGGAGGACCTGAGTACAATGCTCGAAGACCTCAGTAGGGCCTCCAAGCGAGTCGGTCTTAAAATGAACATAGGCAAGACGAAAGTCATGTCTAATGCCCATGTTGTACCGACTCCTATAAAGATTGGAGACTGTTCTCGAAGTTGTTGACAGCTACGTGTACCTGGGACAAACTATCCAGTTAGGAAGGTCCAACTTCGAGAAAGAGGTGAATCGTCGAATCCAACTCGGCTGGGCTGCTTTCGGGAAGCTACGTAGAATCTTCTCATCCGAAATACCGCAGTGTCTCAAGACAAAAGTCTTCGACCAGTGTGTATTGCCAGTGATAACTTATGGAATTGAGACGTGGTCGCTAACAATGGGCCTTATAAGAAGGCTCAAAGTCGCTCAAAGGGCAATGGAGAGGGCTATGCTTGGGATTTCACTGCGCGATCGAATCAGGAATGAGGAGACCCGCAGAAGAACGAGAGTAACCGACATAGCCCGAAGAATTGCAACACTGAAGTGGCAATGGGCTGGACACATTGCCCGTAGGACCGATGCCCGATGGGGCCGACGGGTTCTCGAGTGGCGACCACGCACCGGAAGACGTAGCGTGGGTAGGTCTCGACAAGGTGGACCGACGACCTGGTGAAGGTCGCGGGAAACCGCTGGATGCGGGAGGCGCAGGACCGGTCGTCGTGGAGAACCTTGGGGGAGGCCTATGTCGAGCAGTGGACGTCTTTCGGCTGAAATGATGACAAGGTATATTCATTCATACACGAAATATTTATTGTGTGAACATCTATGGGTGATAAAGAAGCCACAGCCGCCACAGCAAATAAATTTATTAACAACTTTTATATTACTTACGTAAATAATTAAAATAAATATTAATTTCAAAATGATTTGACTTTTTGTATAAAATGTTTATTCCTTTTCAATGACGGTAAATTTTCGGTAGACCCTTGAGTATTAGAAGTGAAATAATGAGTATCTATAGTAAGACCGTTTAAATGAGTCTTCGCCCACGGGGTACAGGGACGCGGGGGTATGACAAAAACGGGGGCCGAGGGAGGTGCGGGCGGTAGGCCCACTTAGTGCGATACACACACAAGAGATGAAATTCATATTGTTTAGGTCTTAAGATATGTGACGTCATATTAGTTAACGATGAAAGTGTGTTTTTTTATTATGTAGTTAATTGACGACTACAGATTTGTGTTTATTATTTACTAGCTAGTTTGCCGCGACTTTTTCCAGACAAAAATTTGCCTATGTCCGTTTTCATTTTTTTAAAGTGCGACAGACTGATAGATAGACAAACAGAGTTATTTCCGCATTTAAAATATTAATTATTGTTTTATATTACCTCAGTACGAATGTAAAAAGTTTTCTCAGGAATAAAAGGAAGAAAAAGCAAACAAATCATAAAATACAGTAATGTTGTTTAATTTGACTACCTAATAGTGCCAGAATTACTTTAAACAAATAATAAAATTCCTTAGCTTTATTTTATTACAAAATAAAAGTATTATTTTTGACAATAACAAAATAAAATATTATGTAATGCACTATAAAAATTATAAATCAATCACTTATTTCCATATCAACATCACTAGAACTCGATTCTTCACTTTCGAGGCTACCATCATCAGAATCATCAGCATCTTCCTCCACATTTATAATAAAATCCACAACATCATCTACAATATTGTATTATAGTATATATAATATCTGTTCAATTTTTGTTTATTTTTCAAATACTGAACTGAAGAAATGTTTGTTGCTATGGCTGTTTTACCACCTATAGATGTTTCTCTTAAAATATTTCGCGTGTAAATAGATACACCTCATACAAATAATAGTTAGTAGTATAAATATTATTTGAGACGTTCTCAAATAGTTGTCAAATGTTGTCCATTGTTTTATTTTTAAGTGTATATCCCTACACTTTTCTTGATAAATTAGTCAAATTTGATAAAAAGATTGTGTGCCGTAGAACTCAACCATGTTACTGTAAAAGGAGATCGATAGCAAACAAAAATGCCATTTGTAATTAAGGAAAAGATGATTGTCAAATTACAAATCAAAAGTGACATTCGCATTAAATAGTGTTGTAGAAAATCTAAATAAAGTCGTTATCCATTAAAGAAAAGCAGTTAACAAACCTGCAATCATGAAGATACCTCACGTAGTTAATATGAATACCCGTGAGGTGTATTCTACACCAGTAACTATGAGTAACTCGGTTGCAGAGGCTCCTCGTAAAATCAGAGCTGAGGATTTCGAATGGGACAATAATTTTACACCTCAACCACTTACTTTCTATGCTGCTCTTGCTCTGTCCAGGATTTTTGATAGAATCAATCCTCTTCAGAGAATCCTTCAAAAAGACGTCGATATATTGATGGACTTATACCCTGCGGATATTCAGTTGAAGTTCAGCGTAACTTACATTAAGGTACATAATATGGAATTATGTATAAGCCTGTTATTTTGAAATACATGTCGCTTTGCGAGTCTGTATTCCTTTTCCTGGGTAAAAAAAAAAATAATTCTATTTAGTCCGTCATTCAGATTATAGAAAAATATTGGATACATATCTTTCGTTTTATCAAAGCAATAAAAATTGACAAATATAAAAGGCATCAAAGATCAGGAGTGGTGGCTGGTGACGTCACTACTCGCTAAAAAGTGTAGCGTGCAGTGACGTCACACGAGTTTTCAACGCACTGTGTCGTCTTCACTTTTTGTTTATATGAAAAAAGAAAAAATACGTGTCTAGTATTTTTTGGAAATCTGACTGATGGACTAATTAGTTTTTTTAGTCAACTACCCTATTAGAGATGTAGTAGTGTACATAATATCGAAGAAGCAATTGTGAGTAGCAGTGTGATTTCTTTTTAGGACGAGCAATATTGGCGCAGGTCATTCCATTCCAAATACCCATCACGGGTAGAACTGGGGAAGATTTTCTGGAAAGGCAAATTTTTATCAGCTTGCCTTCAAGATTACTTGGAATCTGTAAATCCTGACGTTTTTAGAGAAGATGAAGCTGTTGAACTTGCATCACTGGTAACTCTTGTTTATGTTCTTTTTTTGTCTTCTGGGGCTGTATTACGAAGTATAGTAATATGGATTACCATATTACTAAACTTCGTAATACAGCCAGATATCAAGAGTCAGCATAGATATTAATAATGGTCGAGTATAGCTCCATCTCTTACTCCGGAATCATGATTGCATTGACGCATCATAATAAGGTACAGGTCTCCCAAAGTGATAATGCGCATAGAAATCTTCGTCACTGTTCGGCAACGGTCGTATTCCCCGAGCGTTAGGAAGAAGATATGTACATAGAGTGGTGCACTTAACCACTTTTTATGCACTTAACCACTCTATATACATATCTTCTTCCGAACGCTCGGGGAATACGACCGTTGCCGAACAGTGACGAAGATTTCTATGCGCATTATCACTTTGGGAGACCTGTACCGGCAGTTTAATTGTGACAGTGACAATTCAACAATATTCATTGCGTTTACGTTGTTGAACAGACGAACATATGGAACAATGTATTAGTAATATGCTTCAAAATGATTCCAATTAGTAATAGTATGTTACGCAATTAGGGTGCTGTTTCTTGTATTCAAAAGTGTCTGGGTCCTCTTACTGTGCACTGCTCCATCCCTTTATTCCACCTAGTACACATTTATAACACGTGGTATTAGGTACCTATCGCACGTCCATTATGGTTTGGAAATTCCTCGAGCTATATATATTACCTTGGTCCTCCTGCGGATCTCCTTATTTCTTATTTGATCATGCATGGAAACTGCAAGAATAGTCCTCCAGTGCCTTTCGTTAACTTAAACCCCTTATTACAAAAATAAATTTAACTTTAGTCCCAGATTTAACCTCTTGAGTATTTGTATTTCTTTATCTTTTCTTTTTAACTTTATTGGCGTTAAGTCAAAGTTCTTAACACAATAGTGTCAATTTAGTACCGAACTTAGCTGTAATTTTTATGTAAAGAACTGCATTATAAAATCCATGTTTAGTAATAAGGGGGTATGGCATTAGGGGTATATATAGGCTGAATAATAAGAATAAGCAAACTAAAGTGGCAATGGGCTGGCCATATTAGCCGTAGAACCGATGACCGTTGGAGTAGACGTGTTCTAGAATGGAGACCACGAATCGGGAAATGTAAGTTAGGACGCCCTTAGGCTAGGTAGAGCGACGATCTTCGCAAGATGGCTGGTTGTAACCAAATGAAAGTTTCCGAAAATCGATTTGAATGGCGTGAAATAGGAGAGAAATATGTCCAGCAATGGACTGCTATAAGCTGATAATGATAGACCAATTCATAAAATATCATTCCTTTTTACCAGGTCAGTCCATACATCTTCTTCTTAGGATTGAATCAGCTGCAAATGGTACGACAACCGAAACCGCCGTTGCCTTCCGACATGACGGTAGAAGATACATGTGAATCCAGTGTGCCTAAAGTTTATGACCATATCCCCATGGAGCCAGTTTTGGAAAAATTATATAATCTCCGCGAAATATCCCTAGTCTTTGGGATAAACGATCTTAAAGATAAATATATGACAAGGTATTTCGAATTTACGCTGGCTGATTGCGAGTCGATTTGTCGAGGATTAGAACATTTGAGCCATCTAAAAATATTTCGCATCAATCGCAGTAACTTAGATTGTTCGAAAGTTAAGTTAATCCTTCAAAATCTTGTGAAGAAACAGAGCATTGAGGAACTGGATTTCAATCATTGTCAAATCGGTGATTACGGGATGAAGGCACTCGGTGGTTTTATTTATATTCACAATAATGTGAAAGTGGTAAGAATTGCCAATAACAGATTTAAGGAAGAAGGAATTCAAGGGATAGCTTATGCTTTACAGATGAAACCAGCTGCTCCCATTGAGCTTTTAGGTAAGTGTGCTTGCTGATTTATTAGATTGGCTTATTTACAAAAATCAATCTTAAATCGATTTTGTAATCTATACTAATATATAAAGCTGAAGGGTTTGTTTGTTTGTTTGAACGGGCTAATCTCAGGAACTACTGGTCCGATTTGAAAACCTCTTTTTGCGTTAGATAGACCATTAATCCAGGAAGGCTTTAGGCTATTTAACATCACGCTGCGACCAATAGAAGCGGAGCATATAAAAAAAACATATCGAATCCTACGCGGGTGAAACCGCGAGACGCAGCTAGTAATCGATATATTGTGGGTACTTATTTAATAAATAAATAAATAATCCCCTTCTACCCACACACATCAGTATAACTCTTGGTTGTTTGCGCTTTAGTATAGACGGCCGTATAACCTTATAGTTATTTTAAAATTGGCTTTTAATATGCACAGTTATAAAAAGCCTATAACTCGTTTTATTCAAGTGTCAGAACCAAGATATCCTACAGTGCTCACACACGAGCGACACGCTTCGATGACAGAGCAATTATAGCCATCGGCAATGTCCCAAACGTGAGTGTCGATTTAAGTTTATTGTAACTTAAATACACGAATGACGTCGTCGATCTCTGCCGTCAACGCGTTTCGACGGATCCAGTCCTGTTGTCTCTATTGTCGACGCGTGTTGGTCGAATGTGAGCACTGTAGTGTTAAATTTGTACAATATGTTACTTTTTTTCTTAATAATTATAACCTAGTGCTTAATCGCAATCCCGCCTGATGGTAAGCAGTGAGGCAATCGTTGATGGTAAAGTGCGCTAGTTTAATAAGCCCATTCACTCAAAAAACTAAGTGAATAGGAAGGAAGACGGCAGTTGAGCAAGGTGATGCAATGTTTAACCCAGAGGGAGACTGAACTGGAGACCCTTCACGACCAAACTCCCGACACAAAAACATTTGGCGCATCGTACCCGGCACACATCGCAACACAACTGCTCAGACCCGTCCTCCGTACGGCTTCACCAGACATCATACCGGAACACGACGAATCGCTTGGCGGTAAGATTTTGTCTGGTGGGTGGTAACTTCTGCCGGCAGCCGATGTTATGGCCTACCACCGAGTAAAGTGACCCTCTTGTTCATCCTTTCAGTGCTATGGAGTTGTCATCGACTATCTCCTTTTTTATCTTATTGTTGTAATCGGTACTCTTAATTTGTGTAAAATTTACAGATGAAAATTCTCTAAAGTAAATGAATTGATTTGATTAACTTATTCTGAGAAATTTGACATTATATTCGTTAAACAGATTTCAGCTTGAATCCAATGTCTCTTGAGTGTGCGACTATGTTTGCGGCAGCTTTCGTCAGGTGCAAGGAAAAACCACAGACTTTGATCATGAATTCTTGTGGCTTTAGCGGACCATCGGCTGAAAAGGTTTGTTTCTCTTTTCTACAAAGAATATCGAAGGTTTTGAATAGCCCCCTTTAGACTTTTAGCTTACAGGATTGTGAAGTCTCTAAATCAAAATTAGCCCAACTTCGCACTTTTCCACAGCGAACTTTTTCTGTGCATCGTGCACCGAGTTTTCAATAAATAGCTTACTGTCAAGAGTTTAAAACGAAGAATGGGTCTTTTTGACGCGCTGAATTACAGTGTGTTGGATTCTCAATGTTTGGTTCACCACAGAAAGTAAAAAAATCAGTACGCGATAAAATTCCTGTACGATAATTTTGCGTACGCGGGCTTACACTACACGGATAACACACGTAGAGGCTTTCCTTTCCCATTAAAAATCTTCAAACACCCACAAGTATGATGTTTCAGTCGCAAAATAAATGAATATGTAAATAAAGTCGGCTAACGTAAAAAAACCAGGCGTTTTAGTTACAATACAAAGACACCTATAAGGTTGATTTGTTTCTGTTTTATTGAGGGTATTAAACATACTACATTACACATTTATCTTTATCACGAATGTTTCTTTCGATCCAGGTATTATTGTCTTTTTGATTTATGGTTTATAGGTCTGACACCTGCGTTTTTGTTACTGCTTGTTTAGATGGCGGGTCTTCTCAGCTTAAACAGGGGTCTAACTAGACTGGATATGGCGGCTAACAATTTGTCCGGTGCGGCCGAGGAGACTCTTATCCGTGCTCTAGAGCAAAATAAAAAGGTTCTCAGAATTGACCTGCGTAGAACTCGTAAGATTCTTTTATACTTTTTCAACTCTCTTAAGAGTACGCCGAACTTTTACTTGAGGAAACTTATACATAGTAACATACTTATCTACTTAACCGTAAATATTATCCCAATATGGTTAAATGGATAATTAACTAAATTAATATCTTAATTATAATTATATATGTTCAAAATTTTTTAGAATGTACTACAATATGCTACAATGTGCTACTTTGTGTAATTTTGTTTTAAAATGAGAGAAATCTCATGGAGACGTTAGTTTCGTCGAATCAAAGGTCGGCCCAGTCTTAAGCTGACTTCTAAACATAGATTGCAAAACAAGTTAATGTATTCATCATTCATTTAAATTGTATTTTCTATTCATCCAGAAATCTCAGAAGCAGGTCAAGCGAAGATAGAGGAACTGCTTCTGCGCAACAAGAACCTGATAGGGCAGGAGATGGAGCCAAGTGACGAGATTCCTCCACTATATCTCAACGAACCTGAATACCTTATATGGGAGTACAATCCCAATAATCCTGAGTATATCCCAGGGAGGTATCCTCCGAGAATTCCTGAAGTGTAAAATGTATTTTAAAATGGAGAAGATTCTTTGGTTTATATGAACGTACTTACAATATGTTGATTTAAACTTTCGAACTTAATATTATACTTATTTGCTTATCTTTATCTTTACTAATATAATTATAAAGCTGAAGAGTTTGTTTGTTTGTTTGAACGCGCTAATCTCAGGAACTACTGGTCCGATGTGAAAAATCCTTTTTGCGTTGGATAGCCCATTAATCCAGGAAGGTTTTAGGCTATATAAGATCACGCTGTGACCAATAGGAGCGGAACATAACTAACTCCACGCGTCGTTAACTAAGTCGTTGTCTCCTTAGACAACGTCTTAGTTATAAGTGGTCGGCTGACGTCTGTACCATTACAGACGCACAGCACATCAAGCTACTACAATCTGCCAGTTTTTTTAACTCTAAAGCATTAAGGCACAAGGTTGATTTGTTATTCCACAGTTTCGGGTAGCTTGTCCTGCTGTCGTCCGTACATGTGCGGTGTCAGAGGGGTGAGCTGTTAGCGTATAGCTGCCGGCTGCCGGCTTGGTACAGAAGAATGTTATAACTTTTCAATAAAAAAAAAAAAAAACAAACTTGTCAAACCAGTTGAGATGTTTTCAAATGATTGGCACTTGTTCCGTTTTGAACCAACAACTTCGAGCATGGGTTTTTGACAGGAAAGCCAAGATGAGTGTCACGCGCATTTTTCATTGGGCTTTTAAAATTATTTAAAGTGTCGTTTACTAAATAAAAACGCGTGATTTATGTAGTAAAAAGTGCATTCAGTGAATAATTCATAAAGAACATTGAAATATCAAATCTCCTAGTAGGCGGCTCACGCAGCAGTTTTTTCAACTGTCTTTGGCGATATCCGCCATTATTGTGAAATAAAATTTGTAAAGAATTTCTATAATTTGTTACACGTGTTATTGGCAAAATTGTGGTATCTAACCACAAAGGCCATTGAAGAGTTGAAGTAGTATTCACTCTAAAGAAAAGAAAGAACTTCGAGCATGATAGGTAGACCCCAACCAAATAATTTCTTTAAAATTATTTCGCTGCTTGAACACGATATACTTGCGTTTTACTTATCTGTTGATTCGAAACTGTCTCCCTGGTTTGCAGAATGTTGTATCTCAGAAATTATATTAACCGGCTTTACACACGCTTAACCACGCGGGAAACAACAATCATTCGTGACAAAGGGCGGGTGTGAAAAGATTTTGAAGGAGACAGGAAAGCCTCCAGCGTGGCGTGTTTTTTCTATCCCCCGTGAAATCCTGTGCGCTTCAAAGCGCACGTGAAAAATCGTTAGTGTGAAGAAGGCTATTAGGTAGGTTTTACTAATAAGAAACTCTTTCAGACTCTATCCTTAGTTACTAGAATTGTAACAAGCGCAGTACTGCGTAGTTTTTTATTTTAAAATCTTTAATTAGTTATAGTCTTTGTTTTGAATCTCTGTAATAATTTTAATTGGAACTTGACCTTATTTGAACTTGTTTGATATAAAGTCGTAAATGCTTCAGCTTCTTATCGTATACGTGATAAACTTTATATACGTTTAATACCTATATTTTTGATAAAATACCTATTTTTAAACTTTACAGATTAGGTATGCATTAAGGTTTTCATGTTGCCTGTTCGTTTTTCATTTACATTAAATTCGTCCTGTTGTTGATTATACTCTATGCAATAAACTTTAGAAACCATGACACGTTTTATTTTTTGAGCAATAGATCACGTTTTCGATCTTCGAATAATTTATGGATAAAAAAGTGCTAAATTTCAAGAGGCCGAAATGTACTGAAAATCAAAATTTTTAACCAATTTATTTATTTAAAATATATTTCATATTATTATCTATACATTGCTGCCATATAATACGAAGGTCATTATGCCTTTGCGATAGAACTCTGAGGATTAAGACTGGACAAACTGTGTGAAAGTTTTTTTACTGCATCCTAGGAAGAAAACCTTTTTGTCTCGTAGATAATTCTCCAATGACGAAAAAAATTATAGTCTAATGAAAGGAGCAACTATTTTTCCAATAAATTACCTTTTTTTTGACCTTATGGGCCGGTAGGGGTCTGAATATCCAGCCAGGTTAGGATGCCCTTTTTCACAAATGTTAATCCCCATACACACCAAAACTAGATACACCTGTCACCCAGTCTCTTTTAAATATTATTTTTAAAACAAATGAATTCGGTAAACATTTAGAAATTTTCACCTGAATCAGCTGTAAGAGCGGATTTTTTCTTAAAAAGTAAAATACATAGACGTTATACGACGAGACGTCACCAACTCGTCGAAGGCGGTCCATAGAAATATAGATCCCAATCCATGCCACCAATCATATCAAGGGGAATGTAAAGTTCGAAGTAAAAATATTTGTATCTTTCTTGCGAATGACAGTAGGTGATGCGTGGCACGCAAATCTGGAAGGCAAACGCAGAACTTCGTATCAAATCGGTTTCGTACGCCATTGCTCTCAATACGATACATGTTGGTATCCTGATTACATCGATCCAGCCCTGAAAAGCAAAAAAAAAAAAATGGATTTCAGCAACTATTCAGATAAAGTTACCTTATTTTGCGTTCTCAAAGATTTTATTTATGAAGTCAGTAAGGGCCCACGGCTGGGCAAAAGCCTACTGTATTCTCTTTTTACCTTTCTGTCCTGTATTGATCAAAAAAAGACGTGTGGCACTCGGGGACTGCCGCGGTAAAGCTATTGCATAGCATTTTGTATCAATTTATGCAATTATAATTATTTATTTATTTTATTTATGCAGTATTTCTTTTTCTTTGATATTAATTCAAGTTACACTTTTTGAGCGTGGTGACCGATAAGAAAACAAATTTTTCTTTTATTAAATAAATAAAAAGTTAATATTATTTAAAATATTTTTATTATTTTACAATACATGTGGGTTTTATTACCTTACAGTAGCTGTTGGTTATTCAGGAATATTTATCATTGAAACTATAGGTTTATGATAACTGAAATAAGAAACATAAGTTTGCGACTTAATATCCTCTAAATACCTAGAAAAAATACCGCGTCAATGGTGGTCCCATATTTTGTTGTGGACTCTTGTGGATCATTATTCATTTTCAAATTCAATGTTTTTGATAGAAAAGTTGTCAACCGCTCTGATTTTTTATCAGCGAAGTTAATGTTGAAATCGCCAGCCAAGATAAGTGGAAATTTATTACCATTTGTACCAAGTATTTTCGAGCCTTCTTCAGTGTACTCCAGTAAAGTGCGATGAATAAAATGCTCTACCTCGTCCAATTTTGGATTCGGAGAAATGTAAATTGCTACCATAACTATTTGTAGGCCATTTCTAAGTTTGCATAAGCACGCACAAATATCTCCAACAACTGAGCGCCTAACATTAACATCGCTAACGTGTACAATATTTATTTCAATATTCGGAGTCATAATATTAGTAATATCATTTTTATTTTGGTAAATAGCTACCCCACCTTTTGAAACAGTATCTCGTTTGAACTGAACAATACAATTAAAATTAGGTATTTCAATTGGATTATCATGCATCATGCAAGTTTCGGTAAGAAGTAACACATTTGTTTGTCTCGTAACTGAATCTTGTAAATCGTATTTATGACTATTTAGACTTTGGCAGTTGAAAGTCATTATTGAAATGCCATTTCTATTACTAATGAAATCTAATACACTTTGAGCATTCGTCTGAACACTATTTAAAGACAGTCTTTTGAATTCTTGCAACAATTGAAAAAAACGGCCGCGTGAGCACTTTTTACTCTATAAAATCACGCGCTTTTATTTAGTAAACAACACTATAAATAATTTAAAAGTCCAATGAAAAATTAGCGTGACATTCATCTTAGCTTTTCCGTTAAAAAAAAGCTATTTTATAAAAACACTACTAAATTAATTTGAATAAAAGTACTTAATAATTAATTATATGAAAAGTTTTTAAGGTAGCCATGACAACGTCGATGACGTCTATGACATATCTCTATAGAAGACCTATTTCAGAGAGAAAATTAATCGTAAGTTTAGCACATCGCGACTATCAGTAACATGGCAAGTGTGTAGAACTGAGTTCGCGCCCTGCAATATGCATGCTCTTTTTGAAAATCTATAAATTGTTTTCAAAAGATGTAGTCGCACGCACACAAACATACCGTGCCGAAGACTGCCGAACTGAAACGACGTTAGACGATGGGGAGCGTGAGGTTTTTTCGTTACGGAATTTCTGGATTCGGTCCCCGCGCTCAAGGCCCGCGATAGAAGCTATGCAATAGCTTAAAAATAAAATTTTGGGTAGAAAGTCCCGTTTGTTTGGAACTTCGAGTGTGAACTTCGTGTCGTAAAATTAAGAAACTGATTTAATAACGAGATGAAACAATAATTTTTAGGCTAAGAAACCAAAAAAAAAAAAAAAAAAACAAAAGGATATCCTAATGGACAAAAGCCTAGTTGAAGAGTGACAACGGGGCTCATCGACGATGCTTTCACCTGATGTATATTTTTATTTTCGATCACAGTTTTGAAATTGTTCGTAAAAGAGGTCGTTACTTGTTAAGTGGTGAATAATCGACGACATTTTTTTGACCTCTTCGCCGTATCAGACTTTTGGAGACTAACACCCATCCGTGTTCCTTCACTTGCCTGTGCACCAAGGCTGCGGATCGAGACGGGGTCCACAAAGAAAGACGGCAGGTTTTCGTAGACTCCGCCACGATTTGCTGACATTTTTCTGGGGCACGCGTGAAACAAAACCCGCCGTCGACCCGGGCCTGGTCCTTAGCGGGCGGCGAGCAGTGGGCAGCCCGTGCCTACTGTAGCCGGGAGTTCAATGTTGTCTCCCGACCGGGCCGTTGCCTGCAGCGGCTAGAGGTGCGAGGGCGCTGAGATACCCGCCCCCTCGCGCGCTTCGCTTCCATCTTTGCAAGCATCACTGCTTCGAAGAAAGAGGTGACAGCCTCTCACTCCGGACCAAGGCTTGGAACAGAGCCGAATGCGAGATATCGCCGCCGATCCTCGTCACGAGCACACGGTGATGCTCCGCCCATACCGGACAGACCTTCACCATATACTCCACTGTGTCCTAGCATGATCCCTACAGTGATGAAACCCTGGCGTTTCCTCCCGCCTTATCCGGAACAGGAACCTCCTGAAGTAGCCGTGTCCGGTGAGGACCTACGTCAGGCAGAAGGTGACGGCGCCGTAGCGCCATTCTAGCCTCTCCTCAAAGAGGGAACTTTCCACCGTTATTGTGGCATACTAAGGGTATTTAACGCCAGCAAATACATTTTCGATTATGCAACCATAAATTATCAGAATTGCTAATTATTTAACTGCACAATTAGCCTATAATCGTAACTATTGTGACACAGGTCATCTCTTTTCGAGAGGTAGTTGGTTAGTGGGCTGTAATCCACAATCTAAAAATCGGTAGATTTCACATATCCTCGATTTTTTGTTCTAGTACTTGCTAGCTTCCTTTACTGTTTTGAGGGCTGTAATGATGCATTATTTTTTGTAATATAACACAAAGTAAAGCGTTTGTCTAGATTCATACTCCCAGCACACCTTACGTAAGTTGGTGCCGAGACCACAGGATCACCACTGTCACTTTACTGATATGAACTTAATAATCTTAAATGATTATCCAGTGCACACTTTGTTATAAAACCGTATCAATTATTTTATACGTACCGAAACAATAGTTACAAAAACTAAGATGTTAATTACACGCTGGCCTTTTCAGTTAACTTCCAGCGTACGGCATTTCCACTGGCCTAACTGGCTAGGTAAAAGATTTCCTGATCGAAAGCTCTCTCTGAGTTGTCGTGGATGGGTGCTCATCGGAGCCTATGGCACGGTTGTGGAGAGATACCTGATGAGTGCTCGGGCTAGTAAGATATCAATCCAGTCCGAAAGAGAGGCTATGTTAGAGCGTACGAATGTTGAACTTCAGGCAGTCTTTGAATGGGGCGATGGCAATCTTGTGACATTCAACACCGCCAAAACACAGGCGTGATTGTTCACCGCCAAAAAGAGCCCGTTCCTTGGCTTCTAATTTTCGGAATGCATACTTGGAGTGCACCAATCGCCATTAGCTTTTGGGAGTGGAGATTTCCTCAAACCTAAACTTTGCGAGGTTTATTGAGTTTAAAGCCAAAATGGCTGCTAGGAAACTAGGCGGTATTGCAAAGTTCTGGAGGTACTTCGTACGGGGTAATATTATACAAAGCTTAGGTTCGTTTTTGAGTGATGTTCTGTAGCCACATTTGGGCTGGTGCAGCAAAATACCACTTGGCTACTTTGGGCGCCGTGGAGAGTCGTGCGAAGAGGCTAAGTGGCGACCTAGATGTGGTTAACAAGAATCTCGAAAACTTGGATCACAGGCGTTGGTTCGCCAGTCTTTTGGTGTTCTTTAAGATGCATTATAGGGTTACATCGTATAGCGTTCCATCAACGAACAGTCGTACGGAGAGTTCCACCCTTACGTTGTTGATACCCTTACGAATCGCCTCGTCTTTGATACTACGTACTTCGAAGGACGGGAACAATTTGCCTGCGGTGGTTTTTACGTCTGATTACAATTTAAGTGTTTTGAAGGCTAGAGTGAATAGGCTCTTAGTAAACTAGTATGTCTTATCATCAATCATTATAATACACTATGTAACAAACCCCTGTTGCTCCTTTCAGGGACATATAATTTTACCTACAAGCATATCATTAATGGAGTCATAATTAGAAAACAGTAATCATTGTCCAGTCAAGGGGTTACAATCAAATACCTATTAAAACCGACAAATTCGAATTTTATTTTAGAATATCTGATTTTATAAGTTAAATAAATTGGCGGGAACGTTCTACTTATGTCTAGGTTCTTCATGCAGAATTGCAGGGCTAAGAAATCAGTTACAGATTATTAATATTAATAATTAAACATTTATTTTAATTATTTTTGTTGAACAATTTTTATAAATTACTTGCTTTATTACGACCGTATGCCGATTCTTAAACCGTAGGTTGAAGGAACAACAGGGTTTTTGTTACATACTGTATAAACCATTGCTTACCATCAGGCAGAATCGCGGTCAAGCACAAATTTATAACGCTTAATAAAATATTATGCTTAAAATAGACACTTACTCTGACAATCGTTTTTCCCAATACACTCATGTGATCTAAATGGGTGTGCGTATAAAATATCTTTTTCTTCGATTGGCAATGACCAAAATAATATTCACTGTGAATGTGTTCTGGAAAAAAATGTTCATGCTTGATTTTTTTGTTAAACTTCTTGGCTTGACGTTTTTTGACTCACACTTGACATTAACTGTGGCGTACACGTTACTAATATATGTAAAGAAATTAAGAAGAAGTTAATGTGGAGGAGTTTGCCATTTTGAATTAACATAAACCATCAATGACCTGTCTGGCTCTGGGTGGATATTAAGGACCTGTCAGACTTTTACTGACTAAACCTGTGCTCCTTCACTTGCCTTTGACAGGCCTACGGTGTCTCTTTTGAACAGCCCGTGGCCCGGACAGGGCAATCAGGCCTCTTATCAACTCAGCCTAGTATAGTTCACTACTAGACACATACTTACCTTTCCCTAATTGGCCCACAACACTCAATAGTCAATCCTCCGTCTTTCATATCCAGTCTGTTCTACCCATTTTCTTATTGTGCAAAGTTCGAATCAGGTGTTATAAGAAAAGACGTAACGATAAGAAATCAAATTACTGCTTAGTTAAAATCTAATTATTTAAGATAAATAGTTTAAAAGCCCTTACGGAGGTCTTTCGGAGAATTGAAGAGAGTTAAGTCTGATATCGACGTAAAGAACTGCCAACATGATCCCCAAGTACCTGAAATAAATATATTATAAACACACTGCTGAGCGATCAACTGCTGCGATAAATAGATGCGCAAATAATAATCTTATGACTTACGGGGATATGTTCCGGATCTAGCTATTAATGTATACAAGTGAATTTACATTTGTTTGTAAATACACTCACGATACAGAAGCGATTCATAATGTGAGGCATCGTTTAATTAAAGGAATGTTACTGAATGTTCAAGATTTTTTCGTTCAGTAGCTCACTTATTTAGGTATTTTTTTTTTTTACTTAATTGGTGCAGTGGGTGATTTTTTTTATTAGCCTAGGCTGTGTCCCACTGCTGGACTATGTTCGCCTACCTCTCCGGGTGCATTTTGAGCTGTCTAGTGAGTGACGGTATTTGCCTACTTCACTGGGTGCATTTTAGTTGTCTAGTGACTGACGGTATTTGCCTACCTGTCTGGGTGCATTTAGACTTGTCTAGTAAGAGGCGGTATTTGCCTATCTCTCCATGTGCATTTTGAGTTGTTTAGTAAGTGACGAAATTTGCCTATATCTCCAGGTGCATTTTTCTTTATTAATATAAAAACATAATCCGCCATTGACATTCCCACTGCCGGGCCCTTTCCATGTGAGGCTTTATTATATAGTACACCCGGCTCTAGAAAAATCTCACCCCCTAAAAGCGACCTCTTTGATAAGTGTAACGACGATGTTACGTGCGCGCCATCTCTGTGACATGAATGAAGTTATAATTTATGTCGGTGTGTCGATTATATATAAAATAGATATTGAAGAAGATTGAGGGTAAGCTTATAATTTTATTGAGTAGGTAAAACATGACGTCGCAAAATAGAAAGTGAAGGTTACCCACTTCGTTATTAGTATAGGTTTGACCCTACAAGTTATTTCTAGTTAAGTATTTTATAATTACTTACTTACGTTTTTTTTCAAACGTGGGTAACATATAATCAACGTATTACCCCCTTTACCGTTACTAAAACAAATATTTATTAATCTAAATTAGATTAATATATTAATTAATACCATAAGAATATTAAATACTTAATATTAGGGATGGATGATTTATAAACACAACGATGAATTTCGCCAATTTGTTAGGCAACTGAATGACGCAGCGGCAGCAATTTTCTTAGCTGATAAGTTTTATTAAATTTTAATATTCTAGTGTGAGTTTTAAGAAATTTATAAAAAATATAATGATAGTGTTAGCGATCAGAAGTGGTATTTACTAGAGAAACAAATCAGGATGTTCCAATGTTCGTGTGTTATCCATTTGAATTACAATTACAACCAGAACTTATTAAATAAGAGAGGAACACAATAATAATCACTGAGCACACAACAATATGTCAAACGATAGCCAGCAGCTCTTAATTAATATAGGAAATATAGGTCTCACAGTGTTCGTTGTCGAAAGTAAGCGAGCGGGGGTAGGCAGCGCCTTTTATAGTGAGCTTAGGGTGGGGCGCCGGTCCTTGCTAACATAGGTAGAATGCACAAAGTAAATACCAAGATGCGATGTATGTATATTATTACCTGGCGATCGGTACTTTTGTTTCTAGTTAGAATATCTTAGCAGTTTTATTGATGTCTCAGAGATAGCGTGCACGTAAACGTCGTAGGGGGTGAGATTTATTTGGAGCTGTATGTACCTTAAAGTTATTTTGCCGTATAGTTACGGTCAGCAACAAAATTTGATTAACAGGATATTATTTGGAAGTGATTTTATCGGCTTTTTATAACAGAAGATAAGCATTACAGAATAGAGAAAGGGAGAGAATCAGAACGCTGTTCTATAATTATATGTTATTTCGGTTTTGATTTTACTCAGTAATATTTCACTCAGTAATTTTGGCTCTAACAACAGCAATCTAAAAGACAAATTATGTTAACTACAATAAAGATCACTGTCATATTGCCAGACTTTAGTGGCAGCTACTCAACAACAACCTTATATCAAGGATTGTTTTTACATAACATCGGCTGCTGGCAGAAGTTACCACCCACCAGATAAAGTGTTGCCGCCAAGGGATTTCTCGTGTTCTGTCGTGTATGATGTCTGAAGCCGTACGGCGGACGGGTCTGAGCAGTTATATTGCGGTGTGTGCGGGGTACGATGTGTTAAATGTTGTTGTGTCGGGAGTTTGGTCGTGGAGGGTCTCCAGATCAATCTCCCTCTGGCGCAGCATTGTTGGTCGAGTTGTTGGGTTTAACATTGCATCACCTCAGTCAACTGCCGTCTACCTTCATATTCATTCGTTTTTTTTGAATGAATAGGCTCTTAATAAACTAGCGCGCTTTACCATCTACGATTGCATCACTGTTTACCGTCAGGCGGGATTGTGGTCAAGCGCTAGTTTATAATTATAAAAAAAAAAAAACATAAAACAAATAAGGTTGGATATTGATAGCAGAAGAAGATGGAAGTAAAAGAAGAAGAGGACCATAAAAAATAAACATATCAACCTATATCAGTTCCATATCAGCACATCGTCGCGAACGAATGCGAGTGTAACCACGTGAAATAGACGTCACAATATTTTAAAAATAAATACTTACTTGTTAAAATAATAATGTAAATTTTCACTAAAAGGTGACTGGAATACTTCATGTTGCAATTGCGTCTAAAAAGCACGATATGCACCTCAATTCGAATTCATCATCACTTATATACCACTACATTATTTACAGTAATCACGAAAACACTTGTTTTCGTGTGAAATTACAACAAAAATATTAAAAACACGTGAAATCTGAGAAAGAATAACAAACCAAATATATTGACTTGGTGGGTATGAGGAATGTAAACTCGGTTAACATTGCCGACAGGCTTACCGGTCAATGGATTGATGACTGAGAGCCTCGACCAACATCTTCTTAGACACCTGGGCCTATTCAGAAGACACTGAAGCCAGTACTTTCCTTTACACTCCCGCTGTGAGCAGGCTGTGGTCTCGAGAACCCTCATTATCAGTAGCTTGTTTGGGCCCTGCACCCGCCTTAATGTTTCTTGGGTAAAAAAAAAGATTCTATTTAGTCCGTCATTCAGATTATAGAAAAATATTGGATACGTATATTTTGTTCTATCAAATCAATAAAAATTGACAAATATAAAACGCATTTAAGATCAGGAGTGGGGGCTGATGATGCTAAAAAATGTAGCAAGGAGTGATGTTATACGAGTTTTCAACACACTGTATCGTCTTTATTTTTTATTTATATGAAAAAATACGTGTATAGTTTTTTTTTTTGGAAATCTGACTGACGGACTAATTCGTTTTTTTCTAGTCAACTACCATATTTTAAGAATAATTTAAAATGCAATACAATATAAGTTTTTTTTCGTGAAACTATGTCAAAGATCGTTTCAAAACCCGACATTTTTAAAGCGTCATCAGATATGTCTCAGATGGAATGTAGAATCCGCTGTATTACCAAATATGTAGTCGTTTTACACATCATATCCGTTTTGTATTATACGTTTTACGGTTATCCATAATTCCTACTCAACTTCAACACGCAGGAATGTTTAAACTTAACTGCTCCTATTGCGTCATCTTATATTACTACACGTAAGCAAATCTGCACAGGTTTTAGATAAATATGGACTGGTTCCTTCTCTGTATGAGAGGAGACCTGTGCCCAGCAGTGGGACGATAAAAAAGGTTGATGATGATGATGATGACGGATTGGTAAAACATTTGTTTATGCCAGGAGACGTCGACAGACTAAAAAAAACAAACGTCGAATCAATCACTGCATTCAATGCTTTCTTTTTTGTGTGTTGAAGGGTTCCATTGTTTAACGTGAAATCTATCAGGCCGTGGCGACCATTTTGCGAAACTGTATTTTGCAATTTGGCATACGTATGTGTGTTTGTTTCACTGATTGTTCTGATTATTTCTATTTGTTACTAAGGTAATTGAAATATTATATGGCTAGAAAGGGAGGAAAGCATAGAAGACATAGACATGTTGCGCAGAATAAATTGTAAGTATACCCTACCTATACCACATGAAATGTACAGAGGCGGACTTAATGCCTTAGGCATTCTCTACCAGTCAACCATAGGTGGTGAAGAGATAAGATGGTAGGTGCTTTCGTTTGCAAAAAAAAATTGTAAAGAAAGATAAAAAAAAACCTCTTAATACTATTAAAAAAAAAACTTAAATAAGCTAAATATACATACATACTATTACCAAAATATATGTACTTATAATATATACATACAAAACTAAAATTTGGGAGAGAGGTGTAGCAATAACTCTAACCTAATTATTGCGAAAATAACTCTGCAATTTCCGCTTAAATGCAAACCGACTGGCGGTCATCCTGATATCAAGAGGAAGCGCATGCCACAGAAGAATGGATTGAATATGAAATGAAGAATGAACAAAGTCAGACGTATGCGTAGGACAGAGTAAGAGGAGATTGTTAGAAGAACGCAGATTCTTAGTGTGAGAGGAACTTAAATATTGGAAGTGAGTCACAAGATAAGAAGGAGGAGTGGGTGATTTAAGAAGGGAGAAAAGCGTGGTCAAGGCACGCAAATTTCTTCTCTGACGAATGGGCATCCATTTCAGTTCAGACCTGTAGCTCGACACATGGTCATATTTCTTTAGATTAAATATGAACCGGATTCCATTGTTGAGCAACCTATCAAGGTTATCCAGCAAAGCCGCATTCAGGTCAAAGTAGCACACGTCACCATAGTCGATTATAGGAAAAATCAAAGTCTGCACAAGCATGGTTTTCGTTTTAACGGGTAAAAAGTTCCTCAGACGATACAGGGAACGCAGGGTACCGTGGACCCTTTGACTAACGTAGGAGACCTGACGTTGCCAGCTAAGCGTCGAGTCAATATACAAACCGAGATCTTTGACATTAGGGGTAATGGGTATGACGGTACCATTGAAGATAAGAGGAGGGAGTGAGCTAAGAGTTAATCTACTCATCATGCGTGAGCTTCCAATAATAATGGCCTGACACTTTAAGGGGTTTACTGACACTCCAAACCTATCAGACCAGTGTTTGATAGCCTCCAAGTCTTGGTTTACCTCCGCTATAGCGTTCGACACACCTTCCACCCGCTCAGCTGCATATAATTGAAGATCATCAGCGTATAGATGATACGGACACCGAAGACAGTGAGTTATGAAATTAATGAAAATGGAGAATAATAATGGAGATAGAATACC
Organism: Sesamia inferens; assembly: GCA_037179545.1. Taxonomy (NCBI): domain Eukaryota; kingdom Metazoa; phylum Arthropoda; class Insecta; order Lepidoptera; family Noctuidae; genus Sesamia; species Sesamia inferens. Next base: position 21,482,444 of record CM073923.1, read on the forward strand.
GCCCTGTGGAACACCAGCATCCAGGTCACGCCAACTCGATGAGCTCTCATCGACGCGAACCGACTGCCGACGTCCCCCAAGATAAGAAGTGAACCATTCCAGTGTCTCGGACGAAACCATAAGGTGAGAAAGAATAACAAGGAGAATATCGTGGCTGACGGCGTTAAAGGCATTGGAGAAATCAATAAATACCAAAACGGTAACTTTGGTATCCTCCATAGCTTCTCTAATGTCACCAGTCACTTTAAGGAGAGCGGAGGCTGTGCTGTGCCCAGGTCTGAAACCAGACTGTAAAGGACTGATGAGGCTATTCCGATAAATAAACCCAGAAAACTGCCTATGTACGCAGGCCTCAAGCACTTAGACAGGAATGGGAGAATAGAAATAGGACGAAAGTGACTGGGTTGGGAAGGATTTGAAATTTTAGGGAGTTGGCGGACAAAAGCCATGCGCCACAGGGATGGAAATTGTCTGGAATCGAGAGAATAGTTAATGATGTGGGTGATCGGAGGGAGAAGGCAATCAAGGATCCAAACAACCATATTACGGCTGATGCCATCACAGCCCACGGCCCTAGATTTTATTGACAAGCTGACTTTTTTAATTTCCTCCACGGTCACTGGAGAGAACTGAAATGGTTCAAGGGGGGAACTCGATAGGCCAGCAATGAAATCAACCGTTTGAGCCAAAATTCGGGGATCCAATTGACTTGAGGTTGTGAATTGATGGTTGATATCATCAAGGCCAATTGCCTGTCGATACCAAGAGTGCCAAGGGACTTCCAGATATCGGCAGGTGAAGAAGAAGATATATTCTCGAGAATATGGCGGCGTTTAGCGTTACGTATCATCTGGTTACACCTATTTTTAGCGGCTTTATAAGAGTTCCGATTCACCTCACTGCTAGCCCTTCTAAATTTCCGAAAGGTCCGATCCCTACGCCTCATCGCCATTCGAACCCCTGTCGTGATCCAGGGAGCAGGAGGACGTCGAAGTTTAATCCGCTTGACAGGAGCATGCTTGTCGTAGAGTGAAAGAACCGCCTGCTCAAAAATGTGCAGCTTATCGTCAACTGTTTGCGTCTCAGCCAGATGTTCCCAATTAAGTTCTGACACATCCTGACGAAGCCTCTCAATGTCCATGCGCGCAAAACACCGCATGTGCAGAACTTTAGGGATGGGTTTAGGTGGTCTTAGGATATAAGATAGGTAAATGAGGTCGTGATGGGAAAAACCAGGTGCGGGACACTGACCATGAAAGGGAACAAGGGAGGGTTCAGACGTAATAATTAAATCGAGCCAAGAGTCATCACCTGAGATATTAAAATGAGTTGGTTGAAGTGAAAGGATATGAAGACTAACGGACTCAATAATATGAAGGAGTTTACGGGATCGAGGAGAGTGATGGTGGGATTAGAATGATGGTGATTTAACCTAACCTGAAATAAATGATAAATGATTAGATGGATTTTAATTGAAGTTTAACATTGTTTATTAGTCGGTAACAGTAATGAAAAGATACCTACAGAATACCGAAATATTAACAATTTAAAAAAAGAAATAGGTATGTTTCTGGAATGGCGGCCAAGTACCGAAAGACGCAGCGTAGGGCCCCCAACAAGGACTGATGACCTGGTGAAGGTCGTGGTAAGTCGATGGATACAGGCAGCACAAGACCGATCATTGTGGAAAGCCTTAGGGGAGGCCTTCGTCCAGCAGTAGATCTCTAAAAAATTTTAATTAAAATTAAATCAATAACATTATTTTACAAGTTTTTGTACATAATACTTCGGACCTTACCGAATGAGTGATAAAAAGCAACGTGTTCTTCAAAATGTACTCCGTTTCGACTGTTATGTTTCAGTATCGTAGTCAGCCTTCATCATAATCCAAGCCTAATTAACTGACTGATGTAGATATATCAACTCACAACCTAATCCGCTGCCGCTGTCCTAAAGACTGTAATTTGAAGGGTGTATTTTTTTTATATAGGGGCATAAAATTCAAACTGCTGACTGACTGTATACATCAAAGCACATTCTAAACTGCTGATCCTAGAGACATGAAACTGAAAGGGTTTTTGTATTATGAAAGGTTTTTTTCGAAATTACACCCCTAAGAAGGTAAAATGGGGTGATTTTGTTGGTACGAAAAATGTTGCTATTAACAACCAAACTAGAAACTTAGCAAGAATAATCGCCTAAGTATAGAATAAACTTTATCATTATAACTTATCCAAAACTATCCCTCAAAGGGGATATAGGGGTGTTAAAGTTTGTGTCGGAGGATATGAACGCGCGGTCCTTATAACTTAAAACACAGAATTTAGGTAAGTATATTTTTGACTGAAAATAAACTACTTATAATAAATTTACGGATCTCCCTTTGGCGCAGCATCGTTGGTCGTGTTGTTGAGTTTAACATTGCATCCGTTCGCTCAACTGCGGTCTTCCTTCCTATTCGCTCAGTTTTTCTGAGTGAATAGGCTCTTAATAAACTAGCGCGCTTTACCATCAACGATCGCATCACTGCTTATCATCAGGCGGGATTGCGGTCAGGCGCTAGTTTATAATTAAATTTAAAAAAAAATCTTTCGAAAAACGACACCGGGGAAAAAGGGGTAGTTTTTTTAAGGAGGGGAATATTTTTTACTTGGTTGAATTAACTCAAAAATTGATGAAAAAGCCATTAATTTTTTTACAAATTATTTTCTACACTTCTGAGAATGATAAGACAGGATAATGGACAGAAGACTACAGTTAATAAAGGATAAAATTCGTATCTTCACTGGGAGAATTAGGTATTAGGTACCTTTTACAAGAAGACAATTAAACTTGGGACTGAGCTGCTCGCTCTGCTAAGCATTTTTACTAAGCAATATGCGTAATTATAACGTAAATTATTGTAAACACTTTCAGTTTTAATGTCTGGACTTGAAAAAAGACGATGATCCCTGAGTTTGTTTCCGCTATTTCTTCTCAGAGGTAGTCAGTTAGGAAATGCCGGCTTCATCTATTTAAAAAAACATGACGTGTGATCAGTGATCCTACTTGCTTAATAAACTATTTCATTTCATTTCATTTATCTTTACTTAAGACTAGAGTGAATAAATATTACGTAAGCACTATTGGGGGGCGAAAGGGTCTTTGTTTTGTTTATTTTAGATGACATGGGGGGTAGGGGAGTCTAGATGATGATTACGTCATCCGTAGTTATTTACTTTTTTACACGAAGTGCAACCCTCACATTATCTATGCTTGAAAATGTTTTGTTCATAGGATTATAATATTTTTGTCCCTTACTCTATGTTGAATACTGTATAAGTAATAATATCTATCTTAAATCTATTTTATTTATTTATTTATTCTTCATTGTACACCAATCAAACATCGAACAAAATTAAATTAAAATTTTCTTACTTTTAAAATTATAAATATTTTGTAACATTATAATTATAAATATAAAAAGATACATTTATAATTGAAAAATGTTTACGTAAGTATAGGGAATGGGGGTAAGAGCTTTGCTTACTTTTGCTGACATGGGGGATGGAGGGTAAGTGGTTAAGTGCATAAAAAGTTGTTAAGTGCACCACTCTATATACATATCTTCTTCCGAACGCTCGGGGAATACGACCGTTGCCAAACAGTGACGAAGATTTCTATGCGCATTATTACTTTGGGAGACCTGTACGTAATATTTGAACGGCCCCTAATAAACTTACAATCAACAGTTGCATCACTGCTTACCATCAGGCGGGATCGTGGTTTAGTACTAGTTTATATCATTAAAAAAACCTTATTCAGAGATACAGAAATGTTTACTAAATAAGAACATTTTTGCTAATTAAGAAATCACGTTATTGCTTTTAAGTTTAGATTGGATTATTATCAATATCACGGCTACCTACTTGCATATGTAATTGTTACGTGTGTAAGGACGAATGAAGGTTACCAAATCTTTATCTAGATAGCCTAGTAACTACTTATCGTATTATTGGTGGGTGGCGAAGATAAAGATATGTTTTCTCTATGGCATAGTACCTTATTGTTGACAGGTGTGTAGGGGTTGTTGGACTTACAACAAAACGTCATAGTGGTAAGTGGTCTAAAGAAATCAATCAGATGCCTGATAAGTGACCTGGGAGTTTTGACACGCTCCTGTTTCATTGGACTTTTAAATTATTTATAGTGTCGTTTACTAAATAAAAGCGCGTGATTTATGCAGTAAAAAGTGCATTCAGTGAATAATCCATAAAGAACATTGAAATATCGCAGCATAGTGGCCACATCATGACTTTGCATAAATCTCCCTCGTAGACGGCTCACGCAGCCATTTGTTCAACTGTCATTAGCGATATCTGCCATTATTGTGAAATAAATTTTTTAAAGAATGTCTATAATTTGTTACACGTATTTCAAGATCCATTGATCAAGAGTTGAAGTTGAACTTGACAAGTGAGCTACCAGCAGGATGGTTACGTAACTATTAGTGTCAATTGGTTTCATTTTGACAGTTCAACAACATTTATTGCGTTATTTACTTTGTTGAGTTAACAGATTTTTCAAACAAGTGGTCCAAACGGATTAGCAATATTCTTTATATTAATAGTACTAATGTGTGACTCAATTAAGGTGCAGTTTCAACAAGGAGTTTCTTCTAACCCAGCACCTGGGATGTGGAGGGTAGATCGGTAGCTGGTCTACGTCTAACAAATATGTAGTGGTATCCAGTAGCTTACGGTTAGACTACAAGTCGACCCCACGAAGCTGGAGTACAGAATGTTCCGGCGCAGCCTGTTAGAGGCTTATATCCAGCAGTGGACAGCGAAAGCTACTGAGCTATCAGACCTCCACAGCTCAGTAACTAGGTAATAAGATACTTCTTGGTAAGACTGGCTGTAATTAACCGTAACGCCATAATTCTCTTTTATTATTATACCATTTTGATTTCATTAAGACAAGACCTAGACTATCGCAAATGGTACGTTGTTGAGCAACGTATCTAGGATGTATGCGTATCTAGTATGAGTCCACGTAAACGACGTGTATTCATTCATATTCATCCAGATGACAGGATGCTTCGAAGGTATGTATAAATATTCCCACTTACAACATAATTGGCTTGTATCCTAAAAAATAATTTAATGTCCGTCAGATAGCTTTATAAAAAATATTGAACACGTATTTTTTATTTTTTCTTTTATTCAAATACTTAGGAAGATATATTGATTTGAAATGTCGCATGACGTCACGCCATGGTGCAAAATATAGAACGGCGTGACGTAATTAGCCCCCACTCTGTAACTTTAATACGCTATATCTCAGTATTTTTTGGTAATTACGACAAAATAAAAAATACGGGTCTTATTTTTTTTTATTATCTGTAAGACGGACTAATTAGTTTTTTGATTTTCATACCTTGGATACATCCCTATTGTACCTACCTAGAAACGCCTGAAAAACATAACCTTTTAATGTTGTAGCGGTATCTGCATACAAAACAACGCGTCATACTGACGTCACATCGATTCTACATCTCGCAAACAGACTTTACCGTGCAAATAGCATACATACAACTTCCCAACATAAACCGTTGGGCAAGTGCCCACCAGACACATCACCTGTCTGGTCGGAAGATCCTCCCTTTTCTATTGAGAAAGAGTGAACTTTGCACACAATGTCTCGCAACGAGTAATAAGATCGCCAGAAGCTTGAAGAATATTATGGTGGATCTGGTTTTTCTACTACTCGTCTAATAAGGATAATTAATCGTTAACTAGTTATGTACAGCCCACCTATTTTGTAAACACCTCGTCGTAAAAACTCAGACGAAGTGAACTTGAGGTCAAAGGATTGGACACTTAATACAACTCACTTCACCTGAGTATTCATGATGGGATTTCTACAGATTAACACCACTGTCATTACATTTACAGATTTTTGCCATAGATGGAATGGCATATATACCAGAGACTGGTACCATTAGTAGATCACTTCTCATAAGTTTTCCCAGTGAGGTGTTACAGAATAGTAATGCTGTTTTTATTTATTTTTTGTTTTATATTTATTCTTTCGCACATAAATTGTACAGAGGCGGACTTATTACCTTAGGCGTTCTCTACCAGTCAACCATACTCTAGCAGTCCACTGCTTGACATAGGGCTCCCCTATTTCACGCCATTTAACTAGATTTTCGGCAACTCCCATCCAGTTACTACCAGCCATCTTGTAAGATGGTTTTATATAATAAAAATACAAGTACATAATCGATGTGCCCTTTTTAAGCTAGATAAGATCGCATTGTATATATCAAACCAAGTGCCTATTGTTCTATTGGAAAATCGATGAAAAAGTGGTTATCTGACACGGCTATTAGGCATTGAAGAGGCATTAAGTGTCCCTTTGTGGCCGCCGACATGGCACTACTTGGTGCTATTGACCTGCCATGAGCACCAATTTAGGGTCTAACGAGGATATGACAATATAAGAAAGTACCCAATGAATGTTTCTTGTGCCTAATAAACAAAGCTGAGATTAAGCTGGTTTGAGTAAACGAGGTTAGTGATACTTACCTAGATTGTATTTTGTTTTGGATGAAGTACAACGGGACGAAATGGTTCATCAAGATATGCAGCATGTATTAGAAAGGTGTGGTTTTAAGGACAGGGTAAGAGTCTATCAATTATCGCGAAAAGTCAACTGCCCCATAGTAAATTTTAATATCTAGCTTCTCGACTCACAACGCTAATTAATTATCCTTCCGCAATAAAAATTAAATGTGAGTCACAGTCATAATTTATTTCATTATTATAAATTTATTTCAGGGATCAAGGCCAATATACAATACTATATTAACATAAAAACTTAGAATACTGTAAATAAATATAACATAATAAAATTAAACTACACTAATAAGTACAACTGAAACCTTCACACGAAAATGGCTTCTCTCTAGATCCATAGATACCTTCTGAAAATGTGTATTTAATGCTGGCTATATGAGCAGGTATTATGCTAAAAGTACAACATATTTTAATTATGTCTGCTCGGAAAGCCTACGTAATACGAACTTCCTACGTATTATTAAAAATGCTGTAGCACACAGCTTTAAACTTCGAGCAAGAAAATAATATGAACCGTGGCTTTTCCACAACACACGCGATTTCACAACAAGTATGCATAAAAGGTAGGTCTAGTATTATACCTATTATATTTAGTCTTTCTAATGGGGTGTGGTGTGATGTTACGTGTGATGCGTGAAATACACCACATCACCCATCACGAAGAAAAAGTAGAAAAAGTTGACATTTTTTTAGTTATCATAAACTTTGTTCTATTTTTGTGAACTAGGTACAGCTATTTTATTTTTACTTCTAATTCTGACATCTGAGGTGTGATGTCACGTACGTCACGTTTAGTTATGTCACGTATAATTTCTAGAATAGTATTACGTATAATCTTCATCTTCATGTCAGCGTTAATCCCAGTTGTATCCGAAGCTTTTTAGCTTTAGAATGTAGGGTTCGCTTTACCAGTCTAACTGCTCATTTTGGTTAAAGTTCGATATTTTCCATGAAGCGCCTGCCCTCTGACCTCCACAACCCGAAGGCGATATCGAAGTATTGCAGTTAGACCAATTGTAGGACTTTTGACGGCTCCAACAATCCGTAACGACTGCCATTAGATGTTCGTATGGCAACTTTCTGAGGCACGACCAGACCAGTGCAAATATTCATATTCATGCATATAAATATTTGCACTGCGCGGGGATCGAAACCGCGCCTCCTTGCGCAGCGGCCGCGTTCGCTACCGCTATGCCACGGAGGCTGTCCAATAGTATTACGTATAATATTTGTATACAAGCCGCACGTAATAAGTATTAAAAGGGTCAAACTCATTGATACTCACAACGACCAGTACGCAACTCTGTTTGATTGCTCCCTAATTTTCTCCACACCAGTTGGTGCTATGCCGGCCGGCGACCAACAGCACAAGGTTATCATATTACCCAGTAACTATATTGGGGGGGGGGGGGGGGGGGGGTAGTATAGACAAACACTCCATGTAGATACTAATATTGAGCACGTCTTACCGTCAATGTTTACATCACTGCTTACCATCAGGCGGGATTGCAGTCAAGTATTAGTTTATAATTATAATAAAATGGTATAACATTTAAATACGAGATGAATTTCAGACGTTTTCCTTACTTTTTCACTTTTGGTTGACTTAATATCTACAGCTTTTGAAAAAGGTGTGGAGGCATTAGGAACAGGGAGTAAAGTTCACTCATCCTCCATAGAAAAGGGAGGATCCTCCGACCAGACGGGTGTTATGTCTGGCGGGCATTTGCCCAATGCTTGAAATCAGGAAGTTGTATGTATGCTAATTGCACAGTAAACTCTGATTGTGAGATGTAGAATTCATGTGACGTCAGTATGACGCGTTGTTCATTTTTTTGGCGTTTGTAGGTACTGCTACATCACTACCCTCCGAAGACTGGAGGTCAATAGTGTTCTGAGTCTTGTATCTTACGATGCTTGTGGTTGTACTGCGCCTGTGCCTGTGCCTGAGCCTGTGCCTCAGCCTGTGCCTGTGCTCGAGCCTGTGCCTGAGCCTGTGCTTGAGCCTGAGCCAGACCCTGTGTCTGAGCCTGTGCCTGAGCCTTAGCCTGAGCCTGTGCCTCAGCCTGAGCCTGAGCCTGTTCCTGTGCCTGTGCCGAGGTTGCTGATGAGGCTGAGCGCGATGACCAGGTATGCGCGGTCGCTGCATGCTCGTGGTCAGGATACCCCTTGAAGCCGTGGGCGCCGTTGAAGCTTGTCGTCACGCTGAAGTCGTTGCATAAAGACTGTACTGACGTTCATATTCGGGGTCACCAGTGTTGGAGGCATGAGGAATGGGGGGTAAAGTTCACTCATCCTCCATGGAAAAGGGAGGATCCTCCGAGCAGACGGGTGTTATGTCTGGCGGGCACTTGCCCAATGCTTGATATTGGCAAGTTGTATGTATGCTAATTGCACGGTAAACTCTGATTGCGAGATGTAGAATTCGTATGACGTCACTATGACGCGTTGTTCATTTTTGTGGCATTTATAGGTACTGTTACAAAGGCAATGACCCGTTGCCACCAACCAATCGGGGGTTGCGGAAGCAGTGTTCGTTATCACAAACCCTAGCGTAGGTGGGAGATAGAACCGCGGGGGTTTTTAGTCAGTAAGAGTCTGACAGACCCCGCCGCCTACCCCAGGGCGGTGGAAATCCATGAGGATTTTCCACCCAGAGAAAAATAAATATCTACAGCTTTTGAACCCAAACGCAAAAAAGAAAAATGCGTTCATTGCAGCTCCGGAATGGATGAATCGATTTTTATTAAATCTTTACTAATATTATAAATCGGAAAGTTCGTTTGTTTGTTCCGCTTTCACGCCGTACCTACTGAACCGATTGCTTTGAAATTTTGCAGACTTATAGTTAGAAGTCCGGATTAAATAATATGATACTTTTTATAACGGAAAAATTTGATATTCTCGAGGGAAAACAAAAATATTGTTAGCTTCATACCAATTCGGTGATAGATGGCGCTGTGTGTCGTTTAAAACAAGGTAATATATTGCAAACAAATATGCACATGTAAACTTAAAGCTAAATGATACAATAATTAAACCCCGAAAATGAGGAATCTAAAAAGCGTCATATAACTGAATTTCACGCGGGCGAAGCCACGGTAGGAAAGCTAGGTGGTATATGAATCGGGAGTGTTCTTAGCTATGTTTGATGAAAATTGGGTCAAGGTAGCAGCCGCCACAAAATGGTCGATAATTTTTCACTGCTCCCTCAATATGGACATCCAATAAAAGGGCTTGACGGCTAGAATAATGTACCTACATCAAACTGAAAAGAAATGAGTAACACAGTCTAACGCAAGCAATACTAAAACTGGAAAGCTATATTTTCAAATTTTTTGTCGCCAAAAGTACGTGTAATTTGAAATCAATGATTTAAATTTGCCTTTGATGCTGCACCACAATACATTCGACGCTTTCAATCTAATGACTATACAGTACATCTTTTCTTCAGGTATCCTGCGGCAGCAAAAATAATTTTTTTTTCAGAACTACAGTTAAGTATATGTAGTTAGTTGCATGTAGTCGAACCTCCGTCGGCGGACCTCTGCCCCGAAAGATATAAAAGTTGTAGCACTAATAAACATACTGTATATTTATTATTATTTATGTATTATCCCCCTTATTCATAAACGCTGCTTAAAGTTAACTAGTGATTAGCGATTCCTTGACAGCCTCCGTGGCGTAGCGGTAGCGAACGCGACCGATGCACAAGGAGGCGCAGGTTCGATCCCCGCACAGTGCCAATATTTGTATGCATGAATACTGGTCTGGTCGTGCCTCGGAAAGCACGTTAAGCCGTTGGTCCCGGTTGCCATACGAACATCTAGTAGCAGTCGTTAAGGGTTGTTGGAGCCCTCAAAAATCTAACAATTGGTCTAACTGCAATGCTTAGATATCGCCTACTGGTTGTGGAGGTCAGGCGGCAGTCGCTTCACGGAAAATATCGAAGTTTAGCCAAAATCAGCAGTTAGACTGGTAAAGCGGACCCCAGACTCCAAAGCTGAAAAGCTACGGATGTGACTGGGATTAACTCTGAGATGATGATGATGAGTGATTAGCGATTCCTTAACCATACATTTTTGACTATTTAACGTCACTTAACTTTGATCATTGTTTATGAATAACCCCTTAAACACCGTGGTGTTTATTCATAAAGTATGATTTAAGTTAAGTCCTATTAAAGGATCAAAAATGTATGGTTACAGAATCGCTACTCAGTAGTTAACTTTAAGCAGCGTTTATGAATAAGGGGGTATATGTTCGGAAATTGTGTCTATTCAACAGCATAAATAACGCAATGAATGTTGTTAAACTATCATAATGAAACTCATTGCAGCTAATAGTATATTACGCAATTACCCTGCTGATTTCAGTCTCAATCAGTAATAATAGTTCAAATTTCGCTACATTTTGAAGAGATGTTTCTGAGATTTGTTTGTCGCCAAAATGAGACTGAGACTAGATTTTGAATGTTTTAAATTTGCCTTCTGTTGGCTCGAAATTCAGTCTTGAGGCTTTAGCTTAGGCACCAGTCTCTCATAATATTTTTCTTAAAGCCCACGACTGGACAATGTTATTTTTTGGAACAATTTGCCAGCGGCGGTGTTTCCGTCGGACTACAATTTGAGTGGCTAAAGTGAATAGGCTCTTAATAAACTAGCGCTCACCACGCTCACGTACCATCAACGATTGCATCTCTGTTTACCATCAGGCTCGCCTGATGCTAAACGAATGCTAAAACTAAAACTAATGCTTGACCGCAACTCGTTGCGGTCAAGCATTAGTTTATAATTAAGAAAAAAAAGCATTCTTGTAATAAATTACGATTAAGAAAACAATTTGCTCATTAAATTATTTATTTTCTATAAGTAGGTTTGTACGGACGACAGCATGGCAAGCTATCCGAAACTGTCAAATATTCTCACTCAACCTTCAACCTTAATACCGTAGCTATAATGTTGAAAATCTAATACAGAAATTTGACATTTTGTTACTACAAAATAAAAATTTTGTCAAAAGTTTTTATATAGACGGCAGCATATATAGCTGCCGTCTATATAAAAACTTTTACACGCGTATCGTTTTAAAATTGTCATGTGTGTGTAAGATAGCGCAACAAATCAATATTGTATTTTGTTAGATAAATGATAGCACTTTATACTGATAAATAAAGCAATTTCTACGAAATGATTCCCTAACAATTCCCAAAGGTCAATTCAAACACAGTCTCTTAAAGTCCAGACATAATCTTGGTCAAATAATGAGAAGAGCACGTAGATTCAGATGTCAGAAAATCTCTTTTGATTTTCTACTTTTTTTTTCATTTAGAATGAAACTATTAATTCAGTGCACGCATTTGTCAAATTGCTCGGTAATTGACAAACGCGTGACTCAGAAATTAAGGATCTCGATGATCTTGTTTGCCTACGTGCTAACTAGATGATAATGGTCAGGACAGAACTTTATTATAAGAACTCACTTTTAAACACATGAAACTCATTAAATCCGCGAGCTTACGACAGTAACTTATGAATAATTCATAGAATTTCAGATTGTAAGGAATGTGCCAGCTGCGCCTGTTCGATCTTACGAGCAATGTTCCGCGGAAGTGATTCAGTGCTCTGGAGATTTAATCGCCATTGATTGCGCGAATCTAACAATCCACTTTATGCTTAGGTTATCGGGTTTTTTAAATAGGAATTTATTTTTATGTGACTAGGCGTCACGTCGTTTTAATATCGTTTATTGAACTTTTTGATGATTTGCTCAGCAAGAAAAATATTGTTACCGCAGTAGGTACCTAAATTAAGTTAGTTATAGTGTTGTTGTTGGATTATCTACTAAAGATCAGTGGGGTAATAGCGTAATACATATCAAATCTAACACAATGTCTCTAATTCATTTTTTTTTTTAAACTTGTGAAACAATTAATTTAAAAATGATTGCTTTCGTTTGACATTCTATGTATGTTACCGAGTTATCCCGCAAGGAAGATAGGACTATAATAAGGTAATATGCTAGCTCATTATCGTCCACAGTATACTGAGGTGGTCGATGTTTTTTCCTACCTATAAACTAGCAAACGTTTATAGAAATAATTAAATTTTTGACACCTTATTTTAATGCAAAATAGCTGTCATTCTGTTAGTGTTCAGTGTTATAAATATGTAAAACAGCCTTGTAAACTGACACGTCTAGTGTATACATACTCAATTTTTGAAACAGCTATCCAGCCCAGTTTTATTCATTATAAATTACCCACATCAGACTTTTCGTTAGACTAAATTTATTTAAATATCGAGCTCACTTATCGGAAAATGACCCACTAAAAACTTTTTGCGCTTGTAGGTAATGATGGACACTTTTAAACTTAATGAACCTCTAAAAACTTTTTTGCATTTACACAGTTTTATTTAATGATTGAGCCTCTTTTAAACTTTCTGGCGTTTTCTCACAGTTGCTCACAGTAACTGAGTTAGAGTACCACAAACAAACGGTTTAGATGATGCTATGAAAATTATTTGAGGTTCACAAAAATATCAGCAATCATTATATTTTAGTTTTCGGCGTAACATAACTTTCATAACGAAGACAAAACTGCGAAAAAAGTCATAGGTACCTACTAAATATTTTAATAGTCCTAATAATTTATTGTCCTACTAAACATTTATAGACCTCTTATTTTGTTTATTTTTTTATAATTTGTAAAGTCTACCTTTTATTTTAAACCTATTTCATCGTTTCAGTTAACAAAATTTTTTGATTAATACTTTTTAACGTTTGACCAGAAAGTCCATATTATGTATTCTTAGTGGAATAAAACAGAATGGAATACTCTAAGTATATATATATCTACCATATAAATTACAGAACGTAAATATAAAGATTTAAATAAAACCTTTGGATGGATACTAAGAGGAATGTGAGATTAATAGCGAAGGTTAGTCTTTAGTGTACTGTTTCGCGCGTGGACCCATTTTAAGTAATTATACTATCAAGTGGCTATTGCCCACGACTAGTTCGCAGAAATTTCTGTTATTATGATCGCGATTAAGATTTGCAAGAATTCCATAGTGTTACAATGCACCTTATTTTAATTATCGCACTTAATTTAATTAGGCATAAGTTTTAATATTATGTGACATGCCTATGAGCCCTATATCTTGATATCTAGGCAAAAATGCATTGCTAGACCCAAAGATATCGAACGGTACAAGTTTCATCAATATTGACAACGAAAGGTCGACATCGTTTTTTTTATTTAATAATACCATAAACTAGTAGATTTGAAATGTCGCATGACGTCACGCCGTGGTGTATTTTGTAATTAGTTCCCACTCTGTTTACTTTAATACGCTATATCTCGAAAGTTTTTGGTAATTTCGACAAAATAAAAAATACTGATCCTATTTTTTTATTATCTATAAGACGGACTAATTATTTTTTTGATTTTCGTACCTTGGATACCTCCCTATTGATATGCGATAACTGCAACGATCACTTCGAGAACTACATCAGATGACTTCTGTGGTGTTGTTGTGTGTGTACGACACGGGATTTGTGGATATCAGGGAACAGTTCGGTGCGACATAAGCTACGTTCTACTTGTTATTGCCTATTATCAACTGTACTATCATTGGCAATAAACCTTGTAATTTTAGTATTCCTAGTAGGTATATTGTTAGGGATATCATATTTTTTGGGTAACATGAACCGTTTACGCAGCGCGCGCACCAGAGGCCCTCAAAGATGATTAATTTTTTCCACTGATTCCTCGCTTCTATTGATAGCAGCATGGTGATATTATGTAGTCTAAAGCCTTCCTCAATAAACGGACTATCGAACACAAAAAGAATATTTCAATTTGAACCTAAGATTAACGTGTTCAAACAAAGAAACTCTTCAGCTTTATAATATTAAATAATATTGATTAGGTAATCCTCATTGGGATACAAGCAATAGTAGCTATGACACAAGCTTTCTCTCTTAGATAACGAACAGACTGTGATACTACGCGGGCCCAGGGCGGGTGGTGGATGTCACAGGAAATTATAGTACTAAGCTATATGTAAATTTTTTTTTTTTTGATATGGCATCTCGTTGACCTTGAGAGGCCGTGACTACTTAACCGGACTTTCCTGTGAATGCCTTAAATGAATTTAAAACTTCCAGCCAGGGCTACTAAAACTAAAAACTAAGCGACTACACGCTAAGGGCACCCCCTGTGGCGTACGAACCTCGTCTTAGGGCGTTGCTGGAGAGAACAGCAAGGGAAGGCTGGATCGAATATTTGTTTACATTCGGTTTGATGACCGCGGCGTTTCCTAGTACTAGCTCTGAGAAGAAACGTCCGAAACAAACTCAGAGGTCATGGTTGGGAAGTTATGTTTACTGGCTCAGCTGCGGCGCGGGCTGGCCTTTATCGGACGAGGGACGGGGGAGGGGGCTACTACGTTGAACGCGTCGCGATGGACCTCGGCGGCGAGGTCGGTAGGTCGGTCTTTTGTTGTGTAATGTACTAGTGGCCCTATTGGCCTCTTGGAGGAGGGTTATGGGGTCATCAGGGTCTGTGAGGGCATGCCTTGGGCGGCGAAGCTTGGAAATGGTGGAGGGGGTGTAATTAGCAGCCGCTACTATCAGGGGATTGCGGTGCTTGGCGGCAGTGTCAAAGAAGCGTTTGGAAAGACGCTTCATGAACTGCTGGATGGTGGGGATTTTGAGATCAAGGTGGAGGATCTCATTACGGACGAACCAAGGGGCATTTGTGGCTTTACAAAGAAAACGATTTTGGACTACTTGCATCCTATGGATATGACGCGGCTTGGCCTGTTCGCAGACTGGACAAGCGTATGTCATAATCGGGCGTATGCACGCTGTGTACAAGCGCATTTTGCACTTGAGCGACAGTTTGCTACGCGGGTTGAGGACGGGGTGGAGTCGACCCAGAGCGAAGGCGGTACGTGAGTGGACCGCCTTAATGTGCTCTGAGAAGTTGAGGTTGCGGTCTAAAATCACACCTAGATATTTGGCTTGCTTCTCCCAAGGGATCAGCTCGCCAGACATGGAGATGGGTAGTGGAGTGGGGACGTTGAGTCGCGGTTTCGTGTGGAGTACCGCTTGACTTTTTTGAGGGTTGACTTCTATCATCCATTTCTTGAACCAGTCAGCCAGTTTGTTGACAGCAGTTTGGAGATGGTGGCGAATTCGGTCAGGGCTGAGTCCCGAGCAGTAGATGGCGGTGTCGTCGGCGAACAGAGCGATTTGGGCCTTACCGCTTTTCGGGATATCGCTTGTATACAGCGTGAAAATGAGGGGGGCTAGTACAGAGCCCTGGGGAACACCTGCACGGATGGGGCGGGGGGAGGAGAGCGCTCCTTCGATTTTATAGCGGAAGGTGCGGTTTGACAGAAAGTCCCGTAAGATGAGAACGAGACGGTCGGGCACTCCGAGTTTGTACAGCTTATAGATTAAGCCGTTGTGCCAGACTTTGTCAAACGCTTTCGCTATGTCGAAGTAGACCACGCCTGTGTACATACCACGCAGGAACCCTGCTTGTATATGTTCAGTGATGCGTAGGATTTGTTGTGGACAGGAGTGTTGGGTACGGAACCGGAACTGCTCGTTAGGGATGAGGCCCTTGTTCTCGGCGTAGGCTCTGAGACGCTTATATATAAGCCGCTATTTGTACAGTTCTTCCGATCATTTTTATATATAAATAAATCTAGAATTCCTTTATTCATAAACGCTGCTTAAAGTTAACTAGTTATTAGCGATTCTTTAACCATACATTTTTGACCTTTTAATGTCATTTAACTTTAATCATCCTATATGAATGAATACCATAGAGTTTAAGGGGTTTATTCATAAACGATAATTAAAGTTAAGTGACGTGCAAACGTCTAAAATCTATGTTTAAACAATCGCTAGTCACTAGCTAACTTTAATTAAGCAGCGTTTATGAATAAGAGGGTTAGTTAGTTAACGACCATTTTCGATTTTTAGGGTTTCGCAGCCAAATGGCAAAAAGCGGAACCCTTATAGATTCGTCATGTCTGTCTGTCCGTCTGTCCGTCCGTATGTCACAGCCATTTTTTTTCCGAAACTATAAGAGCTATACTGTTAAAACTTGGTAGGGAGATGTATTCTATGGACCGCATTAAGATTTTGATGCAAAAATAAAAAAAATAATAATAAATATTGGGGGCTCCCCATACTTAGAACAGAAACTCAAAAAATTTTTTTTTCATCGACTAACACATACGTGTGGGATATCTATGGACAGGTCTTCAAAAATGATATTGAAGTTTTCGCAAATACTTTTTTTCTAAACCGAATAGTTTGCGTGACAGACGCTTCCATAGTGGAAAAAGTTGGTCCCCCCTCTAACTTCTAAAATATGAAAATGAAAAATCTAAAAAAAAAAACATATGATGTACATTACTACACACATCAAAAGTGTCTAGGGATCAACATATATTTTTGCAATAACTTTTCTCCTGATTGATATTAATTAAAATTTTCTTTAAGGATTCATCAAATAAAGTGTTTTCGTTTGTCACAGTAACGATAAACCAAGTCACCTTTGCATTAATAAAGAAATTTGCCATTTTCCTAATAAAGGGATATTTGACATTTGAACCACTAACACAAAAGTTCGAAAAAAAGACTGAAATAACAGTTTTCTCTAAAATTTTATTGGGTAACTTAAACAATTAATAATCCGTGTTTCTACCGCGAACACTAACAACACGAGAACATCGGTTTGGCATACTCAAAATGAGTTCATCCAAATCACGCTGTGGAATGGCCGCCCATGTTCGTTGCAACAACAAAAAAAGGTCTTCTTGCGACTGGATACCCTCCATATTCGGCAGAGCTCTTCTCTGTAGCATATCCCATGCATGCTCAATCGGGTTCAAGTCTGGCGACTGAGCAGGCCAGGGCAGGACATTGATGTTAGCTGCGGCGAGAGTCTGTCTTACAACTCTTGCGGTGTGCGGTCGTGCATTAACTGAAATAAGGGACCGATTTGCACTTGTAGAGGAACGATGACGTCTGATACAATCGTCTCAGCATAAATTTGAGCGTTGAGGTTGCCTCTGATCCAAATCAACTCAGTTCTTCCGCCGATCCAAATACCCGCCCATACCATGATGGTTCCACCACTATAAGGATGGACTTCCTGGCAGGATTTTAATCGCTGTTGGCGTCCAGGGGTTCTCCAGTGTCGTATACGTCTTGTATCTGGTCTCATACCAAAACGAGACTCATCAGAAAAGCACACGAAACGCCATTGTTCTTCTGCCCAATTTCTGTGTTCAAGAGCCCATTGATATCGAATCCTACGATTGTGCATTGCTATAGGTGGTACCCGTAGCGGTCTTCGGGAATGAAGGTTCACTTCATGCAAGCGGTTTCTGACTGTTTGGTCGCTAATTAAGTTCCCTGAAGAGTGATGAAGCCTCACGGCTAACATCATGGTGGTTATTGTTGGAGCTCTTCGAGTTAAGATTTGAATGTATCGGTCTTGTCTCCGTGTGGTGCAGCGATACCGTCCTCCATGGCGCTCAGCCACGGTACCAGTGCTTCGGTAACGTGTCCAAAGTCGACTGATAACACTCTGACTTGTATTCAGAGCTAAAGCCACAGTACGTTCCTGGGAACCAGCTTCTATCATTCCCACGGCTCTGAGCATTTCTTCCCTGCTTAAATGACGTCTCCGCTCCATAATAACGTTGGTTTTAATCAGTAGTAGGGAAACAGTAGCACTAATAATGTCTTCAATGCGTTGTATGTTTTTATAGGGAAAATATTGACAGCTGATTTTCATCTTTTACTCGAATTTGATTCACAGTTCCTGATTCAAATTATGAAATGCACCAAAAAGGATCCATATAAATTTATAAAATCATAAATTTATTACAAAGCCACATCTCAATCTCAAGAAATCCGCATAAAAATGCTTGATCCCTAGACACTTTTGATGTGTGTATAAAAACTACCAACGAAAGTTGTTTTGAATGAGATCTAGCATGTAGTTTTTTTTAATACCGTAAATCGTAAACCACTTATTACCGCGTAATCTTTCATTTTACGAATAACTTAAATCCTTTAATTTCATAAATCAATGGAACCCTTTGTGCGTGAGTCCGACACGCACTTGGCCGGTTTTATTTTTACGTATTACCTCAATTCCTGTTATAAAATTATTAATTAATTCTCTGTAGAAAAATCATGAACAAGATGTTCGTAGAACGAAGAACATAAAATCCTAACCCTCCCCTGTCAGCACTTTTTAGAAATATATGCAAATTGGTTCGAAAGCACCATCAGTTTTACACGTCATGCGAAAATATCGCCAAAATATTATGTCACAAAATTAGATTAAACCTGTCAAGTGTATTAAAAAGGGTAAACAACAAACCTGCCTACCTCTATGTTAGTTAAATTAATATAAACCAGAAATAATGAATAATAAAGTAAAAAAAAAATGTACATTCGTAAATTTCCAAAAATTCGTTCTACTAAGATACAGGCCTAGCCTAGTTTAGGGGACAGGGATAAACATATTGTACCTACCTATTGCAATGCAGTATTAATGTACATAAAATTGAAAAATGTATTTTTTGTTACAAAAAATATTTGTATTTGTAATATAAAATATTTTAAAATTGTTACTATAATACTATAAGCTATTTAAAACATGTACAATTATTCTTCCGATCAGTTTCAAACACATTTTAATAGTTAACCACCATGGGATCTAATAGCACAGTTTGACTATCTACAGCCGGTCGATTTTATAAAAACTTCACCGCGGAAAGCTGTCAATAGTGTGAATACCTAGTGTGGAGGCATGAGGAACAGGGAGTTAACTTCGGTCTTCCTCCATTGAAAAGGGAGGATCCTTCGACCAGACGGGTGTTATGTCTGGCGGGCACTTGCCCAAAGGTTGAAGTTGGGAAGTTGTTTGTATGCTAATTACACGACAAACTCTGCTTGCGAGATGTAGAAATTCATGTGACGTCAGTATGACGCTTTGTTTTTATTTGTGGCGGTTGTAGGTACCGCTACAGGTTGGAATGATAGCTCACTCTACGCTTACTTCTCCTGTAGGCCTGGTATGATGTTTCATTACGAAACTCGATCGTCGATATCGAGCGCGTTTGACTCAGCGATTGGCCCGCTTCAAGGTCGTAAGAACTCTCAACCAACGAGAGCGCCAAACGCGCTCGATATCGACGATCGAGTTTCGTATTGAAAACTCATACTAGGCCTACTGTTTTCACCGTGAAATTTTTACATAATCGCTCTGCTTGCCTTCTGTATATCATCCACGTAGTTAGTCAAATTAAAGCCCTTTCCTTTTCTGATAGCCTGCTGTGCGCCAAAGGATCGACAATCAATGATTATATCCAGCTAAATGTAACCATCATCATTATCAACCTTTTTATCGTCCCACTGCTGGGCACAGGTCTCCTCTCATACAGAGAAGGATTGAGCGTAATCACCACGCTTGTTCAATGCGGGTTCACGATTTCATACTTAAAGTCCAGGTTTCCTCAAGATGTTTTCCTTCACCTTCAGTCATTGGTGCCCAAGATATACTTAGAAAGTACATATAACTTTAAAAAAGTTACATTGGTACTTGCCTGACCTGGAATCGAACCCGCGCACTCATACTTGAGAGGCTGGTGTTTTAACCACTAGACAACCACGACTAAATGTAAATGTAATAATTAATATTAATATAATTTATTTATAAATGGTAATAGTAATAATTAATGGTATCAAACAATGTAAACATTGATGAATGTTTGAATGATCTTTCTTTCTTTCTTTTATGGCTTCGCACGGTTTGTGCATTTAGCCAATCTCACGTAATGAATTGTTCATGTCTAAAAAGACGGCCGCGTGACCCATCTTACGATGGAGGTTTTACACAAAGTCATGATGTGGCCACTATGCTGCGATATTTCACTGTTCTTTATGAATTATTTACTGAATGCATTTTTTCTACATAAATCACGCACTTTTATTTAGTAAACAACATTTTAAATAATAGGGGTGTATCCAAGGTATGAAAATCAAAAAAATAAGTAGTCCGTCTTATAGATAATAAAAAAAATGAAGACCCGTATTTTTTATTTTATTGTAATTACTAAAAACTACTGAGACATGGCGTATTAAAGTTACAGAGTGGGGGCTAATTACATCACGCCGTGCTATATTTTGCACCACGGCGTGACGTCATGCGACATTTCAAATCAATATATCTTCCTAAGTATTTGAATGAAAGAAAAACTAAAAAATACGTGTTCAATATTTTTTATAAATCTATCTGACGGACATTAAATTATTTTTTAGGATACAAGCCAATTTTAAAAGTCCAATGAAAAATGAGCGTGACACTCAGCTTGACTTTCCCGCCAAAACCCCCTGTTGGAATGTTGGATGCGCGCGTGCGACAAACCACAGACTATGTATGTTAGAAAATACTGAATGTCAAACCGGAACTAGATGTATATAATTTTTGTGGATGATATTCTCGTAGTTTTTATATATCCTGTATTTTATATTTTATATTCCTGTTTGTGTTGTTGAAACTGTACTCTCACCATTTACAATTGGATTTGCTTTTTATATGTTTTTATTATTATGTTTTTATTTTTACTGTATTACCGGTTCTGTGCCACTTTTATTTGTTTGTTGCACCGGGTGACATCTTTACGTCGACGCCGGCTGTCGCTGAAAATCAGCGCTGGGCTCTGTTTTTGCATAGAGTCACAGCATAATGCTGAGCGACAGCCGTTTTGCGTGGATGTGACGCATGTTTCCCTCAACTATTTCTTATAATTTTTTTTCTTTCTGTGGAATATAATGCATACTCGTATATATTAAGTACAAGCTTCTTTGCTTGCTACTAAGTTTGCGTATTTTCGGAAAAACCCCGTCGCAACTCGTTTGCCTGTGCCGTGGGCTCGTTTTCGCTTAGCCTTTTGATGTTTTTTTTTTTTGCCTTTTTGGTCAACTTCGTAAAGTTCTAGCCTTTTTATTAAATAGCCTATAGCCGGGCTATTAAATGAAAAACACGCAATATATTTTTAATTATATTAATAATTATTTATTATAAAATATTAAATATACATCCAAACAGTCCCGTTTATATATTAGTAGGATAGATTAAAATGTTGCTATACGATATTTTTAAATTAAATAGATTCTGGCGCCTTAACAGGTTTCTTTTTTTGGCATATTTCAGTCAGAGGGTATTACTAATAACACACAAAAATCTCGGTTAAAATTCTTTCCTTACTATTTTTTCCTTTCTAATTATTTTTTCGCAGAAAGTATTGTATTTTCCTGAGTTGTACATAACTAAACATTAAACAAAAGTAATTGGTACGTATATCTACACATAATACACCCAGCTATTAATTTCCAATTAAAGCTGTATAGGTTTTTTGTACAACGAGAAGTCGACTTATAGTGGTTATTTATAGCTTGATGCGTAGCTGTATGTATGTACATATCTATGGACGACAGCAGGTCATGCTACCCTAAACTGCCAAATATTCCCAATCAATATTGAGCCTTACAGCTTTAGCAATAAAGTTGAAAATCTTATAAAGAAATCTGACAGATTATATTAGCTTGATGTGCTGTCGCTTGTACAAAACCAAATATATATATATTTAGTAATTCAAATGCCAAAAGATCCCAGTAGAGCTAGAGGTATGTTCATTTTACAAAGCAAGTAATCTCTTTTAAGAACTTTAAGTAACTTTCTGTAAATACCTATATTTCACAAATAAATATTCTGATTCTTAATGCCACCGTTAGCAGAGTTCGCTATAGTGTCGCAGTCATGTGTGGTTCCTTGAATCAAATTCGATACGAATTTTATAAAATATCTACTGAAAGATGTTAAAATTATTACCAAGTCAAGGTGGGTGGTCCAAAGAAAAAAATATCCCAATCCATACCACCGGACATGTCCGGAGGTATGTACCATTCGAAATAGTGTAGTTTAAATCTTTGATGCGAAAAACAGTAGGTGATGCGTGGCACACACATTTGGAACGCGTACGTAGTACTTTGTAGGTAATCAGTATCAAATGCATATCCTCTGAGTACAATACATGTTGGAATTCTCATTACTTTGATCCAGCCCTGAAAAAGAAAAAAAAAAAAAACGATTCAAACATCCATATTATGAAATAGTACGTTATGATCCCATTGAAAAATAGTCACGCTTTTTAAACGACGGTTTTTTAACACACTTGCGAGGAAAAGTAAATAAAATTTCATAAACACTATATATGTATTTATTAAAATATATTTGCAAAGAATGGTGGCCCAGTAACAACGGACCTGAGTTACGAGTAATAGAGCTTGGTTTCGAACCCCGGTAGGCGATTTACTTTGTTTGTGAAGTGAGGTGACCAAAATGGTGAAGCAAAATATCGAGAGGAAACCGGCATGTACTAAAACCAAACATTTTAAGATATTTGATATCTCCCAACCCGCCCTAGGCCCGCGTGGCAGTTGACCGCCTATTCGCTGTCAATCGCCGGTATCGATGGGCTGCTGCCACACTATAGACTGAAAATATTTGTCCTAGATTGACTCACGGTTTATGATCTTCATTAGAATTTGGACGGTCAAGCCAAGAACATAACATGATGTTTTGCTTAATATTGCACACTTTGGTATTGGGTTTACCGTGTTTTTAGATTTCTTTGGAATACCAGCAATCAGTTAATTTTTTTTTTTTTAATAATTATAAACTAGCACTTGACCGCATTCCCGCCTGATGGTAAGCAGTGATGCGATCGTTGATGGTAAAGCGCGCTAGTTTATTAAGAGCCTATTCACTCAGAAAAACTGAGCGAATAGGAAGGAAGACGGCAGTTGAGCGAGGTGATGCAATGTTAAACCCAACAACACGACCAACGATGCTGCGCCAAAGGGAGATTGATTTGAAGACCCTCCACGACCAAACTCCCAACGCAACAACATTAGGCGCATCGTACCCGGCACACATCGCAACACAACTGCTCAGACCCGTCCTCCGAACGGCTTCACCAGACATCATGCCGGAACACGACAAATCGCTTCATTTTCACTCTATTTTTTATTTCTGTGATGTACTCGATCAAAATCTCAGTCAAAATCTAACAAACACTTGTTAGAAGGCACTACAAATGTTCCGAAAGCTATTAAGAGCCATTAAGAAGCATGGCAATCATCGTAAATACCTATGGTGATTGTTATTTCGTACGGCCTCTTATTCCTGAGAAATTGAAGCACAGTCCAACGCTATTTTGGGTCTATTATTATTCAAGCGACAGGCTACACCAAGTCCTTTGACTACTGGCCACCTTATGACTGGTGGAGCTTTTAGGCGGTTTGGTTGTAGCCTCCCGTTCCCTCGACTCGACTCGACTCGACTCGACTTCACATGCGATGTCGCTCCCAAGCGTATACTGAACTGGGATCACGAAACTAAAGAAGAAGAAGAAAGAGAAAGCAGTTTATTACGATTAAACAATTTGCCACTTACTCTTACTATAATTTTACCCAATACGTCCATGTGGTCCAGATGGACGTGTGAATAAAATATTTTTTTCTTATTAGTGCAATGACCAAAGCTATATTCACTGTGAATTCCCTCTAGAAAAAGATATGATTCATTATTTTTTGTAGTATTGCCAGCATTAAAAAAAATAAAGATATGAGAACTTTTATAAAAACAAGAAATGAAAATTAAATTATCGTGTATTGACGCCAGCGCATCAAGCTACTTGAATCTGTCAATTAAAAAAAAAAAATACGTACGATCATACTTCTAGGTCGCCCTTCTGCCCATCAGCTCTTCACCCCTGATCTAGCTTGGTGTGACTTCATTTATTTACGAAAATAAAAATTCAGATATAATTTTAGTCGCCGGAAGACGTGCTGTTAGCGTTGGAGCCGGTTTTAAACAAGGTTGATTGTGAAAATTGGACAGTTTCGGGTAACGTGCTTGCTGACGTCTCTACAGCTAAATGCAAATTCTGATTATTAGTAACAAAATATTTAAAAAGTCATACTGTATTCAGGTATTGAGTTGACCAATTGGAGATCCTTCAACGACGTAAAAAACTGCCAACATGAGCCGCATGTAGCTAGGAGAAATAAAAATAAATTGAATATATATTATAATATAATTAAAGGGACACATTCGTATTACTGACTGTGGAGAATCTTTCTGTTAAGTACAGAAATTATTTATCTAGCTGTTGTATTATATTCTTCCAACTTTGTAGTAGGTTATATATGTACTGGGTGTATCTGACATCGTAACGCAAACTTCGCGAGAAGGCTTCACCGCATGCCACTAATAAAATTATGATACTCATTTATATCGTTAATGAGCGGTTACAGAAATAACAGTGTTTTAAAAAATGTGTCAGCTCGGTCTTTGAACGTTGCAAGCGTGCCGCCGCGCGAGTTTGTGGGTATGACGTTGATCCCTGCTGTGAACTCTATTAAATCAGCTGATAGGATAATTTTTCAAGTTTTGTTCACATTGCGCTTTTTTTGTGTAATTAATTATTTTTTACTTTAAAATCTAATTGGGTTATAAATTAATAGCGATTATGAACGGTTTAAAGTGAAAAAAAATAGGAATAAGCCGACGAAAATTCCACCTGTGGGGGGTTTAGAATCATGTAAGTACTGGATCCATGGTACTCGTTTGTGCGTCGATGTCAGATACAGCCTTTATGCCTTCTACTCAAAATTTGTAGGTCATAGCAAACAATCTCAAAGCGTAGCCATATACACGAGAGATAATATAGCGCACAAATGTGAGCGTAGACATATGTCTGTGCTCACATTTGTGCGCATTGTGCATGATACGAGTACGTGATGGGACAGCAACTCGACATGATCGCAGAGAGTCCAGGCACAAGACCATGAAAGCACCGGGCTATCTATCACACGTGCATACTTTGTTTTTGAAGTGAAAATTCTTTAGGCACGCTTGACTTGGGGAGTAAACTAGCGAAAGCGTTACGAAAAATAATAGGAAAAAAAATGATGAAGGCGAACGGAAGCAGAGTATAGTCCTATTTCGTCTGTACTACAAACAAGGAGTTGGCTCATGTAAATATTGCACGACATGTCGAATATGAAGTTGTGAGTTCGCATCTCGCCGAAGGCAATATATATTTTTTTGGATCTTTTTAAGATTTGTTAACAATTGAGTCGAGTATGAAGTTGTGAGTTCGCATCTCGCCGAAGGCAATATATATTTTTTGGATCTTTTTAAGATTTGTTAACAATTGATTACCTAAGAGCACAAATAATTTATAAATTTCGTTCTGTTCTGGCTTTTATATTGTTTTATATATTTTTGCTGAACATTATCGTCACAATACTATAATTGGGCACAAAGTACATTATTGCTTTCGAGCCTCATAAGCTCAATTATTAAGCTAAGTACCTTGATTGATTAAAAACTATGAATTTCTTCGAGAACATGACGCTGCGACCACCCCCGACCCCCCTCATTGATTACCTCACCCCCCCGTGGATTATCCCGGGAACCAGAGGTCGTGGACTACCCGAGTTTGGGGTCCCCTGAATCAGGAGGAGGAGCCCGACCTTTTGGCCCCGAGGGAATGCACTACCCCCTCTCCCCCTCCCCCCGCAACCCCACGAAACCTATGCCCCCCCGACCCCCTTTAGTTACCTCACCCCCCCGTGGATTATCTCGGGAACCAGAGGTCGTGGACTACCCGAGATTGGGGTCCCCTGATTCAGGAGGAAGAGCCCGACCTTTTGGCCCCGAGGGAATCCACTTTTTTTTCTTTTTTTTTTTAAATTGGAGGTCTATGCAATAATAAAAATATTAATTTATAAATGAAAGCATGAAATAAATTTAAATATTTATAGAAAATTAATATATGTATATGTGTATACATGTATATATTGTACACACATATATATACAGTATGTTACGAAAACCCTGTCCGACCCATAAGGATAATAAAGGTTAGGTAAACACATGACCAAATATAATATAAAATTTTACGTAATCATCATAGTACCAATACAAATGAATTTTGAAATAATCTTTTTTTGCCCCGAATTAATTCCAACTTCCCCGAAATTTGGTAATTTTTAAAAAGTGACAACACCGGTATTATTATGAGCGAATAGCGATGCGACCACGTGCCGCGTACCCTGCCGCCCGCCGCCCCGCCGCCAAGCACGGAAGGGTGGATAACGCAGATTTATTAAGTTACCTCTTTTTGCGAAATAATATTTATTTTTTTTAGGTGGTTTTTTTTTTTAATTTAGCCCGGTTTTGTATGCATTAGTAGAATCAGTTATCGATACCTAACAACACCTTCACGGGTCGGACAGGGTTTTCGTAACATACTGTATATATACATACAGATGGTGCGAAAGAAGTTTCACTTCAGTCGCGTATGAGTGTGGCAGCATTTGAGATCTATGGCGAAATAGGAATTAGCGTACCGAGTACGCATTTGCTCTCTCATACACATTCACAGCGTAATGTTGCTAGCTGGTCGGTAATTTACAAACTGAACTTCGGAGAGTTTGCGCAGGAGCTCCATGACCTGATTCCACCACCACCCTTTTACTACTGGACTACTACCGGATTACTTGGTTGACATCCCGACCAATCGTATTAAGCGTTTCTCCACATTTCACAGCCAAAGTGTAGAACTCTCCGACAACGTCTTTGTTCCGATCCACATTTAACTCACCTGCCTTCAAAGCAAGAGTGATTAGATATACATCTTCTAGGCACGCTCGTTTCATCATAGGCCTCATCCATTGCTTCCTATCAAGCGTGATCAAAGTCACTTCGCATTTAGCATTATAAAAAAAGAAGTATGCATGTGTGACGGGCATAATAATAAATAATAAATAAATATAAATAAATATATACGGACAAATCACACAGATTGAGCTAGCCCCAAAGTAAGCTCGAGATTTGTGTTATGGGATACTAACTCAACGATACTATATTTTATAATAGATACATAATTATATAGATAAACATCCAAGACCCAGGCCAATCAGGAAAAGATCGTTTTCTATCATGACCTGGCCGGGGATCGAACCTGGGGCCTCCACGTCGCAGGCAGGCGTGTTGACCGCTGCGCCACGGAGACCGACAAATAATAATAAAAAGACTTACCTGTTATAATAAGTATGTACGTTTTCACTAAAAGGTGATTTGTAAACTTCATATTGGTTGAAATGCGAACAAGATCTGCATCTCAGCTCCGTTGCGTCGACGCTTAAATACTACTAGTTTATTTAGTCATCATAAACACATGTTTACATGTTAAATATATGATGAATAAAAAAAAAAAAACAACATGAATCAATACACGCTGACTACAGCAGACACCCTTGCACATCAGAGTTGTTCTAGCAGCAGAAATACACAGACTGCTATTGTCAGACTGCTATAGAACGGGCTATGTTGGAGTGTCCTTGTAGGATCGAATCCACAACAAGGTGATCCAGCAAAGAACTAAACTTGTCTACTGGCTCACAGAATAAGCAAGCTGAAATACGAATGGACCGGTCTATTAGCAGTAGAATTGACGACCGTTGTGGTAGATGTGTACCCTAAGGTTAGGTGAAGCGATAGTGCAAAATCGCAATATGTGCATGATCACAATATGTGCAATTAATCTCCTATTGCACGCCATGCGTGCAATAGGAAGAAATTTTGTCCAACAGTGGATGAACTGATGAGTGAACTGTTATGTTGTTGATGATGATATCTATCTGGTTTGATAAAAAGTGGCGATATAATTATCAACTACATGATGTTTAATGACAATTTAGCTGCAATAAAACTTGAGATCCCTACTGTTGAAATTTAGCTAAAACAGTAAAGCCAAAAATCTGTATAACTGATAACTTTGTCAAAATGCCTTCAAGTCTATATGTATACAGTATGTTAAGAAAACCCTGTCCGACCCATAAGGATAATAAAGGTTAGGTAAACACATGACCAAATATAATATAAAACTTTACGTAATCATCATAGTACCAATACAAATGAATTTTGAAATAATCTTTTTTTCCCGCGAATTAATTTCAACTTCCCCGAAATTTGGTAATTTTTAAAAAGTGACAACACCGGTATTATTATGGGCGAATAGCGATGCGACCACGTGCCGCGTGCCCTGCCGCCCGCCGCCCGCGGTATGGGGCATAGGTGTGCATAGCGCACATTTATTAAGTTACCTCTTTTTGCGAAATAATATTTATTTTTTTAGGGGGATTTTTTTTTTAAGTTTAGCCCGGTTTTGTATGCATTAGTAGAATCAGTTATCGATACCTAACAACACCTTCACGGGTCGGACAGGGTTTTCTTAACATACTGTATATAATCTAAAAAAAATGCGTGGATTTTCCATGAATTTTTTGATAGTACACAATGTCGAGGTTAGTTGAAATTTTGACAAGTTGGTTTTCAAAAGCTCAATTCAATCAGGCTCAATCAGGCTTTTTAGAACGTTGGTCCTGTGATGAGGATCATAAATTCTACACATTAATTTCATAAACCTAACTATTTTATAAAGAGTAAATATTAGGTATAACGGCGCGTGACTGGTTAATTTTGAATATTGTGATCTCTTTTGTATCAGTATCAATTGCCCTTAAATTACTCTACTATTTTTTGAAGTTGATTAATCGGTCGGTATTCGGATAAATTATGTTTTTTAAGAACGGTTAACCCCGACTAGAGTAGTGTTTGCCATAGCGCGCGACCGTTAGCACGGGCATTTTTTTTTTGCTCAAGCTTCGATTGAGTGTGTTGGTCATACTCAAATTCAATAACCCTTATCAGTTTTAATCTATCTGAGATTGTCATTGTAATCCCTTAATATTAAATTGATCTAAGTATCTGTACAGTTAAAATAATAAGGATCGAAAATCACACTATAGTTACTGTTCAACGTTTTCTCGAAATACCGCCCACGATGGATGCTCATGCGGATGAGAAGACACCTCAACTATCCAGAACTTTGGCCCCGTCAGGTCCTTCCTGATGTTCCCCGTCAGGTACTATTTGCTTATACGATTTCGAATGAAGTAACTAGATTAGAGTGTCTTTTATTTTTCATTATATATGGTTTAAAACTAAAATGAAGAACTGCACCGTAATTGCGTACTGCACTATAATACTAATCTGAATAATTAGTAGTCGTATAGTCGTAGTGGTCTAGTGGTTAAAACACCAGCCTCTCAAGTATGAGTGTGCTGGTTCGATTTTAGCTCAGGCAAGTACCAATGTAACTTTTCTAAGTTATATGTACTTTCTTAGTATATCTTGGACACCAATGACTGATTACAAGGTGAAGGAAAACATCTTGAGGAAACCTGGTCTTTCAGTCTGAAATCGCCAACCCACACTGTGACTACGCTCAATCCTTCTCTGTATGAGAGGAGATCTGTGCCCAGCAGTGGAAATTGAAAAAGAAACAGAAAAAAGGTTAATGATGCGAAAGGCACAGAGAATGCTTAATTTTATTAATAATATTTTTATTATTATATAGGAATACATATTATTATTCCGAAATAATGCATTGCTAAATATTGCAATGTATGTTGTTGAACTGTCAAAATGTTAACAATTACAAATACATCAATAAGCAAGCATATGCAAGCATTCCTGCGTTTTTTCCCTCCAACCGCATTGCCTGGCGGAGAATACACTCAGCGTTAAGGAATGGAGAACCAACAGAGCACTAGAAGTTTTTCCATTCACCAGTCTGTATAACTTTGTTCTCTCTCCGTAACCCTGGTTCGATCGCCGCCACGAGGACGCGACGGTGCTCTATCCAAGCAGGGCAGACCTCCACCGTATGCTCCACCACCGTGTCCTCAGGGCGATCCCCACAATGGTGACACCCTGGCGTTTCCTCCCGCCTTATACCGAACAGGAACCTCCTAAAACAGCTGTGTCCGGTGAGGACCTGCATCAGGCGGAAGGCGAGGGCGCCGTGGAGTATCAATATACTTACCTAACGTGCGTCTTTTGCACAGTCTATATATCGAGGGGATATAAAAAAAACTTGGTACTTGCAAAGTTCTGGATAGTCGTGGTGGCCTAGTGGTTAAAACACCAGCCTCTCAAGTATGAGTGCGCGGGTTCGATTCCAGGTCAGGCAAGTACCAATGCAACTTTTCTAAAGTTATATGTACTTTCTAAGTATATCTTGGACACCAATGACTGAAGGTGAAGGAAAACATCTTGAGGAAACCTGGACTTTAAGTCTGAAATCGCCAACCCGCATTGAGCAAGCGTGGTGATTACGCTCAATCCTTCTCTGTATGAGAGGAGACCTGTGCCCAGCAGTGGGACCAAAAAAAAAAAAAAAAAAGGTTGATGATGATGATGATGATAAAAAAAACAACGGGTGTTCTAAGGTAGCAAGCACCTCGAAGTTTGATTTTGGCCTGGATTTCTTTGTAGCCTTCCTTTGTAAGCAGGCCGGAGTTTGGATTTGTTGGTTGATGACAGGAGGCTCTTGGAAAAATACCTATATTTCGTCAGTAACGTTCAAGTTTCATATAATATTAGCCACACACTGCTATCATCCTGATTTAGCTGTACTCGCATTGTATAGGATTTTCATCTCCTTATATTGGTTATGCATAGCTTGATGTGTAGCCATGTGTAACTCTTTCCATTACACTTCGGAGAAAAAAAGGAGATAATATTTATTTTCTAATTATCTAAAAGTATTCAGATATCGACCTTTATGGCCTATGTTATGGGTTGTCTACGTATGGTGCAGTACACTCCAAAGCAGCGCCCGCTACCACCACGGCGGCTTATGTTGAAAGAAGCAAGTCGGCAACCTTTGCCCGCTTGGGTTGGCCGGCGACATGTTGGCGGCTAGCGTACGCAAGCAATCAGTTGCCCGGCGACATTACAGCTGAAGTGACGTGCTAGTATTTTAACTGCCAAATAAGTTTCTGATGTCGAGCCGCCGACATGCCGCCGGCAAAGTTTTACGACTTGCAATGACTGAAGCCGCCAACCTATGCCGCCGGGCTGCTGCATATGTCGCCTTTGGTGTGTAGAGCGCTTATTCGTTACATTTCCTTGTGGAAGCTTCACCTAATTGCAAATCAAACTTATTATAACTTTATATTGACTTACAAACTTTTGTAACAGAATTGCTTTCGCACAGCAAATTGATCCGTAGATTTACAGCGTATTTCGGGGCTAATTTCATTTTGATATTTTGAAACGAGTACCTAAAAAAAAAGGAAAGAGAAATATTTTATCTGGGACCATTTTGTGGAGTAGGCACGTGCCTACTCAAACTTAACACGAGAGATAATTTAAAGTACTTACTAAAAACGTTAAAATTATGAGTATTCGAAATTCCTTTTATCCGTGGAATGAAACTGACGTCTGAAAATTAGTTGCCAATTTTTAGTATCGTATTTTTAGTAGGCTCTTTTTTAATCACGTCTAAACTTTCTATGGAGTGTCATAATTTTACGGCACTAAACTAATATTTGTCTTTTTCTTAATGAAATAGAAAGAAAGAGATGCAATTAGATTAAATTAAGTGAAATGTAATATGTGAACGAGGGAATAGGCTACATTGTGAATGAATCAAACTGTCTTGCATTTTCCCAGAGATGATGGGGTCGGCTTCCTGTCTGACATAATGGATGGATAAAACGCTACGTTTTACATGGAACAACTGCCTATCTGCCCTCGACATCCCCGTTACTGGGTAACGGGATATTCCTGGGCAAGTTTGGTTGTCATGACGTGCTTTCCAAGGCACGGGGATATGTATTAGGTTATCATCATCATCGTCATCATCAATCTTTTATCATCCCACTGCTGGGCACAGGTCTCCTCTCATACAGAGAAGGATTGAGCGCAATCACCACGCTTGCTCAATGCGCATTGGCGTTTTCAGACTTAAAGTCCAGGTTTCCTCAAGATATTTTCCTTCACCTTGTAATCTGTCCTTGGTGTCCAAGATATACTTAGAAAGTACATATAACTTTAGAAAAGTTACCTTGGTACTAGCCTGACCTGGAATCGAACCCACACACTCATACTTGAGAGGCTAGTTTTTAACCTAGTGGTTAAAACACCAGCCCTGATCTAATTTATGAATCCATTCACAATTCAAACTGAGCAAGCAGAGATTCACCTGTGTGGCTGTTATGCTTAGTCAAAAAGGCAAAATTAACAACATGTACTTATGAATACTTTCCTATAAAGTATTAAGCCTGTATATAGGCTTACAAATATATTAAATGATAAATCGTAATCTTGATAGCACGAGGTATATAATTTATTTCACCCATTGAATAGATTACGACCACTGGCGGTGCGAGCTGCGACCATATCTCACGGGCTTCACTGACAGCTATTATATTCCCACTGAAGAGCACTACTAGATATATTTTGTCATCGTAGATGATATAGTAAGACATGTTTCTCCGTCAGGAAGCACTAGAACAAATATCAAAGCAGGTGTGCTTTTGTACACGAGTGTAATTGATAACTATATAAGAAACACTTCAGAGTGTACACACCAAAGCCGGCCGGCGGCATATGTCGGCAACATTTTGCTGGCGGGCTAAGTTGGCGGCTTCAGTCAATGTAAGTCGTAAAACTTTGCCGACGGCATGTCGGCGGCTCGACAAACTTATTTGGCAGTTACTACAGCTGATATGTCGCCGGGCAACTAAGCGCTTGCGTACGCTAGCCGCCGGCAAGCCGCCGACGGGTAGGCGGGCAACACGCGCGGGCGTATGTTGCCGACATGCTTCTTTCAACATAAACCGCTGTTGTGTCTGCGGGTTGTGCAGCCGGGCCGCTTTGGTGTGTAGTGCGCTTTTGAAATACTTGGGTATGTTCTACTAACTAACACACGGACAGATAAGAGTAAATAAGGCTTTTTCGGCTTCACCTAGGGTCGGTTCCGACGTTTGACTCCAAGACTGGGGCGACTGAGGCTGCATCGAAACACATCCTCCCAAATCTAGCGGGTCCAAAAAATTTAGGCTCTACGCGGGGGTGATGCAATCCACTTCCGTTTACGGGACCCCGGTCGTCGGAATACCAACGGTCACGGAACTCCCGGTCACTATAGGCACGGGCTTGCAGAAGGCGAGCAATGGGTAGCTCGCTGGCCGGTAAGGAGTAGGCCTTTTTTTTGTTCTGGATGGGAAATCATCAAATGACCTCTCCCGCTTTGGGCGGAGAGGAAGGGTGGTCAGACTTTTACTGACCAAAACCCACTCTTGTTCTTTCACTTGCCTGTGCACCAGGGCTACGGTTTCTTTTTGAACCAATCCGCAACCCTGGTCCAGGACGCATCGGTCTTCTTGGACCCCGTCACGTTGTGCTTACATCTCTTTGAGGCGCGCGTAAAACACAACGCGCCGACGATCCGGGCCTGGTCCTTATCGCGAGCTGCCCACTGCTCGCCGCCCGCAAGCCCACGCCTAAGGTGATCAGATTTTGTCTCCCGACCAGGGCGTCTTCTGCGGCGACTAGAGGCGTGAGACCGCTGGGATTCCCACTTCGTCACGCGTTCCGCCTCCTGCTTCCGAAACAACCGTGTCCGTGTGAGGACTTACGTCAGGTGGAAGGTGAGGAAGCCGTGGCGCCTCGATAGCCACTCTTCAAAGAGGGGACTTATCGCCGCTATTGTGGCGTGCCCAGTACCGGGTTGCTACAATCGCACTCTATATTTCGCCATGAGATCCCGCCGGAGCTTTGTCCACCGTACGGCGATTTCTCGCGGCAGCGGAGTTAACCCCGTCGTTTTGTCTCCTCTCACCAGTCCCACATGTGGGCAAGGGCTTTGGCCTCCAGATCCCATGGCGGTAATCCAGCAAGGAGGCTCGCCGCCTCAGCGGAGACCGTGCGGTATCCCCAGACGAGCCGAACGGTCATTACCCTCTGAAGGACCAGGCCTTGGATCGACGGCACGTTGTGATCCAAGCACGTCTCAAAGAGGTGTGCATCCTGTAGTGGTCTTCTAGAACCGATGCTTGTCAAGAAACCGCAGGGTTGTTCGAAGAAGATACCGTGGCACCGGTTGTATAGGCAAATGAAGGATCAATAGTGGGTTTTAGTCACTAAAAGTCTGACACGCCCTTCCACACTCCGCCCAGAGCGGGAGAAAGTCGGTCATAAAATCTCAACTAATACTACATATATACTAATATTATGACCGCGAAAGTTTGTGAGGATGGATGGATTTATTCTGTCATAGCCTATGAGAGTCAATATTTGTTTTCAAAAAATATAAGCTTGAATTTTGAGGCCAGTCACGTTCATTAATTGAAAAGTTCCTAACTTTACTTTCTCAATTCAAGAACCAAGTTTTATTTGAGTAATTTCGGGGTTCCGCTCCCAAAAGGTTCCAAAAGGACCTTATAAGTACTAAGGCTTCGCTGTCTGCCTATCTGACACAGGGATGTATTTTTAACCTTAATAAAGGAGAATCATAAAAAAATAATAGAATCTATACTATCATAATGATCACTATCACACCTATTAGTTAAAATAAATGTAATTTAAAAATTAAAGAGTAGACCTTTCATTTTAAAACAATTTCATTCCTGGACAAAAAGCATTTTTTTCGATATTTTTAATCGATCTTTTACGAATTCCTGTTTCTTTCTTTTATTAATATCCTCTATGTGGAGCCTCGACTTAATACCTGGTGCATTGCGTTGGTTTAAAGATTGTGCCGGTGAACGATACTGTAGTTTCATTTCTGAAGCTATTGTTGTTCTGATATTGTCTGCTCCATGGTCTTGTAGACAAGCGACTGGCGACTATCGACTTAGGCTTAGGCTTAGGCGAAAGCTTTCGCCGAAGGCTTTTCTAGCTTAGTCACTTAAATCGAGTTTACTTAACGATAAATCAGTTCTTTACAAATATATAAATCAAATTGAGGTTTCTGTTTGTTATGTCAAAATCAAAGTCTTTTTTTTTAAATCATCATATGTGTATATACGGTACTTATTGCTTAAAAAAATAAATTACTTGAGTATATTTTTTGCTGTCTCTTAGTTGTGATTTTGATAGAACTTTCACTGGTAGATAGCTGAGGTTATAATGAGTAATTTAGGCTCTTCTAGGCTTAGATAAAAAAATGAATAAAAAGGCACGTTATTTTCCAACAGCTACACAAAGTTGTGAGTACATCTAGTTATAAAGAAATACGAATATGCATAACCTAACTATGACCAACAATTAAACGAATACAAAAAGTCTAGACCTGTCAAATCATACAATCCGCCCCTAATTGTTCCCGGTGCAATGATGCCTGCAACGGTTGCCACATTGCCAAGTTGAATGGCGATAGCTAACCTCTGCACGAAGAACGACCCGGAGCGGGAGTCACCTGTTTCGTCACGAAATATTTATTCGATTCGTCCTACAACCATTAGGTTGCGCATCAAAAGTAAACATAAAATACTGTACGAAAACATAATACTTTCTCTCGATGAACTAGCTAGCACATATACTTTTTTGTGTGGTAAAAGTGTCACGCAGGATATGTTTCCGATTTCTCATGAAAAACCCATTATGTTTTGTGTCAGGAGTGACTGACGTGTATGCCTTTTTTTTTGGTGAGAAATCATCAAATGATGTCTTACGCTGTGGGCGGAGTGAGTGAGTGAGACTTTTAGTGACTAAAACCCATCCGTGTTCCTTAATTTCTTTCGAACAAGTCATCGGTCTTAGTGACTCAGTCATGACATTTAGGGCTGTGTAGACGACGGAGTTTTCTCCGCGGCGGAGGAAAAAGTCGCTCCGCGAGTAAAAAGTACACCGCGGTTTTACCGCGAACTTAACGCACACGGTGTGCGGTCATTTGTTACGCAGAAATGTAGAGAAGTGAGAACACACAACGCGGACTACAGTCCGCCATATGCGTTGCTTCGCCGAGTCACACGAGTTCTATTTTATTCGGGGACTCCCCCGTACTTTTGTCCGGTCCGCTCTCTGCATGTCCCTGGTTATTCGGCGGACATTTTGTACGCGGTACTTTCAATCCCTCGTAATTGCGTTACTCGATACAGTTGTAAGCGATCTATTCTAGCGGACAAAAAAGTCTGCGGACAAAAATCCCTCGTCTGCGCAAGCTATTAAGTAACTTCAACCCCTAAACTGTATAAAAACGGACTGTATAAATATGTTGTGTATTTGTATTAGTTATTTATTCATTTGTAGATACAAATACTAAAAAAGTAATCACGTCTATTTACAGTCATATTAAATTTAGAACAAGGTACATATTGACAGCAACTACATACTGGATGAGCACGTTTAGCTCTTCAAGTATTCTAAGAAGTCTCTCTCTTAGAGTGAAATCCCCGAGGCAATAAAAGTAACGCAACCATGTATTTTATTGACACACGTGGCAGTCTTTTTGAGATATTTATAAATTTACACCTTAGGACCCGTGGCCGGGTCATTTAAAGGTTAAACTACACTTGCCGAGGTTGTTTCGCGGATGAGTGACCAGCTCTCAGCTGTTACTTATCGAGTTCTTTCCGTGTCTAGAAATATATGTTCGGAGGTCTTTGTCAGGCATTTCTAATACCCAGGGTCAGGGTTATAGGTAAATGAAAGTCTAACCAATCTTAACAATGGTTATCATATTACCCAGTCACTGGGAACTAGAGCTCCAAAAGGTAGACGTTCTATGTTAAATACTGTTACACATTTAGCTATTATATCCAGTTACATAGACTGGAATCCGACTTCAACATATCTATACTCTAGACTGATATACAACGTGTACCATAAAGGGTATACCTGATATCAAACGATAGTTCTGAGAAAAGGCACCACCTGTGATAGGCTACTATCATACTAGGTGCGCAGAAATATTAGAGACATTTATCGCAAGTATCGTCACGTGTAACGAGTAGTTATTAACGTATGTAGTGTGCTGCCATGTGCCATGTTATGTTTTGAATTTAAGAAACACACGTAACCGATAATTTGTTATAAATTTTTTGAGTATTTTATTTTGAGTTGAAACCCTTCCGATATTGTTTGATATCAGGTAAAGATGTCATGCCCTTGGTATGTATATACCCTTTATGTTACACGTTGTATAAAGCTGAAGAGTTTGTTTGTTTGAACGTGCTAATCTCAGGAACTGCTGTCCGATTTGAAAAATTCTTTTTGCGTTGGACAGCGCATTAATCCAGGAAGGCTTTAGGCTATATAACAATACGCTGAAATCGCGGGGCGCAACTAGTCTAAACTAAAAGTAATTAAAGTAGTTTATTTCAACATTCAAAATTACAATATGAAGTATCATTGGTCCTAAACTAGCACAGTTTGTACCTAGGGTACCATTAAGAAGGTACAATATTTTGGGAATAGGGACAACGCTGGGAAAACGCTAGGTTGCTGGCTTATAAATGAACACTTGGACTTTAGAGACACACTTATCAACTGCTTAGCTTTATATACTTTATATTATGAAAATACACTCGCGCGTAAAAATATTTATTTATACTGCGGATTATTATTTTCCATACAAACATGGACAATTAAAAATTAATAACAACAAACAATTTAAAAATAAAACGTACTCCATGAATCAACGATTATATTTAGAAAACAATAAATGTTTACCACGACTATTGAATGAGTTTCTCTCATAATTACTGAGTTACACATTACTATGGCAATCATCCTTCTCAGTATGAGAGGAGACCAGTGCCCAGCAGTAGGACGATAAAAAAAAAATGTTTATTTCAACACATATGTAAATAATATCAACGTTATAACGTTATGTTTGGAGTCACCTTTTAAGCAAGTTGTTTGATTGTGTTAAGATTCCGCTCCTCCAGTTTACAATTTCTAGATTATTACATACAGTATGTTAAGAAAACCCTGTCCGACCCGTGAAGGTGTTGTTAGGTATCGATAACTGATTCTACTAATGGATACAAAACCGGACAAAACTTAAAAAAAATCCCCCTAAAAAATAAATATTATTTCGCAAAAAGAGGTAACTTAATAAATGTGCGTTTAGCACCCTTCCGCGGGGCAGGCGCACGCGGCACGTGGTCGCATCGCTATTCGCTCATAATAATACCGGTGTTGTCACTTTTTTAAAAATTACCATATTTCGGGGAAGTAATTAATTCGCGGGAAAAAAAGATTATTTCAAAATTCATTTGTATTGGTACTATGATGATTACGTAAAATTTTATATTATATTTGGTCATGTGTTTACGTAACCTTTATTATCCTTATGGGTCGGACAGGGTTTTCTTAACATACTGTATATTATAATAATACTATATAATATTTATTAGAGATAGAGTGCTTGCGTGCGTGCGCGTGTGTGTATGTGTGTGTGTGACGATAAAAAAAGGTTGATGATGATGATGATGATGGCAATGAGAGCACCTGTGGCCCAATGGTATCGGCTGCGACTCACAAGCTGTAGAACGTAGGTTCGAACCCCATCAGGCACTTTACTTTGTGTAAGTTATTTTAGCACCACTGCTTTAATAAAACACGAAAGAAGATAAAAATGAAAACCGGAATGTCCTAGAGCCAAAATTTCGAAGACATGTGACCAACCCGCACTTGGCCCGCGTGGTAAATTAAAGAAAGAAAGAAAGAAAAGAAAGAAACTTTTTTACGACCTATTTTACGGCCTACTTCCTTCAAAATCAAAAGTCATTTATTCAAATTAGGCTGAGAATCAGCACTTTTTGAACGTCAATATTACATAAGACAGTCCCCCAAAACGCACACCCATCGACACTTCCTAGTGCTTTCGCTGGGAAGAAGAAGTGGCGGAAGAAACTCCCCAGCAGCACAGCTGTCTGTTCATTTAAAAAAAGAAAATACAACAACAATAAAATTATTGAAAATATGTCAGCTACTACGCCAAAATACCAGTAAAGGAAAACAATATATATATATATTTAAATGAAAATAACTAAAAACTTATTACTTCAATAAAAACCCCAGGCATAAAGGGCGTGACAGCTTACATATTTATGTATTGTAAAAAAAGTGAATTATATGAACGCATATAACGTGTCAGTAAGCTAATTCCGGAGAAAGAACACAAACATTGTCCTGAGTTAATCAGAGCGACCAGCTATTCTTATAGCTCCATCGAGAGGAGACCTGTACCCCATTGAGAACTGTATAGGCTGATTGTGTATGGCAATTGTACATATCTACATTCATCATTATCAACCATTTTATCGTCCCACTGCTGGGCACTCCTCTCATACAGAGAAGGATTCCGCGGAATCACCACGCTTGGTCAATGCGGGTTGGCTATTTCAGACTTAAAATCCAGGTTTCCTCAAGATGTTTTCCTTCACCTTCAGTCATTGGTGTCCAAGATATACTTAGAAAGTACATATAACTTTAGAAAAGTTACCTTGGTACTTGCCTGACGTGGAATCGAATCTGCGCACTCATACCTGAGAGGCTGGTGTTTTAACCACTAGGCCACCACGACGCCATATCTACATCTTTCCATCTAACTAGAAGAGAACATCCATCCATATAACATAGACACATTAAATGCTAAAAAACATTCTATGATTTAGGTCGAATTCCAATAAAATTTTTGCGCGCGTGTTTTGACACTTTTTCCATACTGGAATTTTCAGACCTTACTCTTAATTTTATTCCACGAATCAAAGGTGTTTCGAATTCTCATAATTTTAAAAACGTTGATAACCTGTTTTTTTTTATCTTACAGGTATGTTTGTTTAGTCGCCATGTTTTTAAACATGTTTAAAATGTCTATGAAGTATCTTAATTTGACAGGAATTAACTAATAGAATAGAATCATTCAACGAGCTCTTGTCACTGTCGGCGTTCCAAATGTATTAGAACCTGAAGGCTTGGTGCGCGATGATGGCAAGAGACCGGACGGCATGTCCTTATTTCCTTGGAAGATGGGTAGGCCTTTAGTGTGGGATGCAACTTGCGTCGATACTCTTGTGCCATCCCATCTTCCTGAATCGACGTGCTGTGCTGGCGTTGTTGCTGCGGCTGCAGAAAACCTCAAACGGCGAAAATGTAACTACCTTATCGGAAATTATATATTCGTGCCGTTTGGGGTTGAAACCCTTGGGCCGTGGAGTCTGAATGCTCATTACCTTTTTAATGAACTGTCCATACGGCTTGTTGACACTTCCTGTGACCCAAGGGCTGGCTTTTACCTTGGCCAGAAGCTAAGTATTGCCATTCAACGCGGCAATGCTGCCAGTTTGTTGGGTACATTACCAGTCCACAACGATGACGAAGGATTTTTTGATGCTGTATTGTAATTTATTAATAATTTTAATTAGTTATTAGCTTTATTTAGTAAGTGATTTGTATTTATTTAGTTTTATAAGTTTGTTTATATCATAAACTAATAAAATTTACTGTAAAAAAAGAAAATAGGATAGAAGACTCGTTATTATGTACACCATATAAATATATCGCAGAACATAAATGTAAATATTTTACAAAGCGTGACACAATGGGCTGTCTTATTCCTAATAGCGATCTTTTACAGGTAACCTTCTATCTTTGTTAATGAAATAGATAGAAAAATTACGCTGATTTAAATTTCGTTTAGTTTGTAAATAAGGAAATCAGCATCAGTTTCAACATGCGCAACTAATTTCCTGTTAACATAGTGTTTACGCTCTAATGCCCATTAAACTTAAAAATATTCTTGTACTAGCTGCCGCCAGCTACTTCATCCGCGTGGAGTTAGTTATGCTCCACTCCTATTGATAGCATCTTGATGTTATACACCCTAAAGCCTACCTGGATTCATGGACTATCCAACATAAAACGAATTTTTCAAATCGGACCAGTAGTTCCTGAGATTAGCGCGTTCAAACAAACAAACTCTTCAGCTTTATATATTAGTATAGATGTACAGAAAACGACAACCGTGAAATGATTCCGTGGTGTGTGCCCACAATCCGCTCCCGCGTACTCCACTCGCTTTCTCTTATGTTCGGAAGCATAGAACAGCGTACACATGACTTAGTTTTAATCTGAATACATTTGTCGACAATGACAGTGGATAGATAAAGACGGGTATATCATATACAATAGTATTTACTTCATTTAAATGCACATACCTACAAAGAATATGCTAGTTAAACCCTATACTAAATATATGAGCTTGTATGTTTGTCTGTGACATTGAGTCGTATCTATGATTTTCAGGTTGGGCAGTGTTACCAGGTTTTTCTAAATGAAATTTCTCAGTAACAGCCTTGTCTGGATTTACGTTATGTTAAAATTTGTAGCGCTTTAGATCTTGATTTGTAAGTTGTTTTTTTTTTTTCATTGTTGTTATTTTGTTGTTTGTGCCAGTGTCGCGGGCACTTAACAAACTAATTTGTATTGTCAATGTCAAATAATGTGTATTGTCTTTGATCCCTGGCCCTGCCATCAAGAAATTTTCAAAATTATCAACGTTTTATAAGTTTGAGTACGAGCCTTTTGACTTTTTTTGATATTTGTAATGTGCATTTCGTTATTTTCTGCGATCTTCGCAATCAAAGGACACATTCACAGCTAC
Source organism: Sesamia inferens (assembly GCA_037179545.1). Taxonomy (NCBI): domain Eukaryota; kingdom Metazoa; phylum Arthropoda; class Insecta; order Lepidoptera; family Noctuidae; genus Sesamia; species Sesamia inferens. Next base: position 21,524,724 of record CM073923.1, read on the forward strand.
ATTCACCACGGTAGGAAAAAAATTGCAGTAGTACTCTCCGGTAGGGGATAATGCTGGCTTTGATAGGATCTTTTGTAGCCTTTAGCTACATTATACAAATAGCTTTGCCCTGCCCTAAACAATAGTTTGTCAGACAATCACATTAATTCAATCGTTTACGAGGACTTCCGTATCCTAAGCAGGCCGGAGTCTGGATTTGTGCTCGTTTGATAGCAGTAGGATTACCCCGTATTAGATGGGATTTTAAAATGATTGGCAGAATGTGTGTGGTACCTTTGCCTAATCCTTGAAGTAGTTTTGGTTTTATTTATTTAGTAGCTGCACCCTGCCATTTCACCCGCGTAAGTTGCGATCCTATGAGAATATCAGGATAAAAAGCACAAAGAAAATTAGTCCACATTACTCTTTATTAGGTACTAGCGACCCAACCCGGTTTCGCACGCGTGCCATGCTGATACTAAATACACTATAGAAAAGCTGTGAACTTTTTTGTATACAAAAACATAGCGGACCAGCGCGGCGCCGCCCCGGCCGGTCACTACGTCCCGCAATTTTTAAATCTGTAATATCTTCGAAAATATAGATCTATATTAAACCAACAATGTATTTAATTGGATAAGGATTAATGCTGTATTGGTTAAAATCGCTTAGAAAATTAGCCAATATTTATTTGTCGTAAAAAATAAATGACAAAAAATGTTATTGTGGGATATCCATAACAGATAGACAAATACCATCGCGGACTTTTCTGTAGACATTTTCAATGTGTACAATATTTAGTACATTATTTTAATAAATCTCGTAGAGTTCAGCCTGCGTTTCATACATATAAACCTTTCCTTTTAATTATTCTATCTATGCTAACTGCATCAAAATCCGTTGCGTAGTTTTAAATTTTTAATCATACAAAGGGACATAGGGAAAGAGAAAGCGACTTTGTTTTTTAATTTGTAGTGATGTCAGCTACCTGCCAATAAAAATCTCGTCGAAATCGGTCCAGCTATTTAAGAGATTAGCCAGAACCAACAAACAGACAGAGAAAAATTGTTAAAATGTTATTTTGGAGCATGTACCGTATTATTCGGTCCTTACATGTGAAATTGGCGTTTTGTATGGGAGGAATAAAAGTCGTTTATTTTTTTAATATAATATATTTATTTAATCAAAGTATGATCTATTGCTATCTATGCACTTCTGCTATCTCATAGGTAGTTCGTTTATGCCTTTTCTAAAAAAAATCATTAGGACGGGAATCAATAAAATCTTTGAAGGCGGTTTGGACTTATCCAAATTTGTAAACAAATGGCAGTCTGTTGGAGCAAGGTCCGGGAAGTACGGTGGATATCTTAAACATTCCAATTGAAGCTTCTCTAACTTGGTAGCAGTCTGTTGTGCAGTGTGTGGTCTCGCGTTGTCCTGAAGCAGCAGTGGCCTTGTGTGATAGACCAGTCTCGATTGTTTAGCGGCTAGTTTATCCATCATTATGTGGAACTGCTCACAGTAGAAATCTGCAGTAATCGTCTGGCTAGATTTAAGGAAGCTGTAGTGCACCACCATTAGTCCACCAAACGCTGACCAATAACTTTTTTCTAGTCAATTTTCTCTTGAGGCAGAATTTGGATGGTTCACCGGGGTTCAGCCATTGCTGTGTGCGCTTCCTATTGTTGTAGAGTGCTGATTCAGTATTGTAACGTAGCAGTCGACGCGTTTGTCGGTTTGCTTCACTCAATTCATGAGGTACCCACCTTTCGAGCTTTCTTGTCTATACAACAGTTTTATCACTAACACCGCAGCCTGCAGCTAACTCGGACGTAGTTTGCGATGGATCCGCTTGCAGAATAGCCTTCAATTCTTAATTGTCGACTCTGGTCTCCGGTCGTCCACGGGGATTGTTCTGTAGGTTGAAATTTCCAGAACGAAAACGTTGGAACCAAAAACGCACTGTGTTTTCTCTAGCGACACTACTGCCATACATATTATTAATTCTTTGAACCGTTTCTGTAGCACTGGTGCCACGACGGAACTCATATTCGTAAATAACGCGAAATTTTAAATTTTTCATTTTGTAAATTCAATGACGCAGAGAAAAAAACAAAAGAAATACGGTTTTCAAAACACAAATTGGTGAGTAAATAGCTGTATACATTTGAATTTGGAATTCTAAACCAAAGAGGAGATATTTGAGATCAAATTGGCCAGTACGACAAAACGCCAATATTTGAGGACCTAATATTCATGTAGTAAAAAACGGTTACATCAATATTACAAAGAAACACTCCAATTTCGTTTTTTGTATAGATTTTTTATTTATAATATGTAGGTACTTCATGATACACTAAATATATCTAGAAACAAAACATTTTGGTTGTATTACATAAAAAATACATTCAACACTACAAAATATATAATATTATTTTATGTGATCATACGTAAGTTTTGTAAGCGTTGCGTAATGAAAAACAAAAAATGCGTTGGCATTGCGTGCTATTTGTTTACGCATTCCAGTGTGAGAAAGGGATGGTGATATCGATCATGGATACCTCTGTCTCTCTCTTACAATGGATTCAAGATAGTATTCAAATCTTATAATAACGCATATGGTTTCTATTTACTAACACGGGCATAAACAACAAACAAAATCACGGTTCGCTACCGCACATTTTGACGCGCGCTTGAAACATTTTACTGTTATTGACACAGGATAATCTTTAATCTCGACAAGACTATGAATGCATTTGTATAGAGCTAGATAGCTCTACTCCATAAAAATCTCACCGGGAAAACTTAGGTGAAATGAGATTGAATTGTTGAAATATTCTCAATCGAACTTATGCCTTAATGCTTTAGGGATAAAGTAGAAAATCTAATAAAGAAATCTGACAGATTGTAGTAGTTTAATGTGCTATCGCCTGTAATAAAATAATGGTCCAGCGTCACTTCATCTACATTATCATGGTGAGATTTTCATTAAGTAGATCCACATTACAATAGATCTCGTTAAGTCGCTGCGACCCTGGGCCATTATTTAAACATTATTGACATCAGGTCATCATCATTGTCCGTCCCCTGATCCCACTTTATTTGAGGAGGGCGCAACATGTCTTTGTTTTCCATTTTTCTCTACCATTTGCTATCTCGGTAATCACTGTTTCCAGCTTTATTAAGTATCATCTTTCACACAACATTTTTGACATAATGCACTAAACAAAACTGTTTAAGTGCTTAAAACTGACTATCATCTAAATTCTATACTACTAATATATCTATGATTTCAAATACCTAATCTTTTTACAATTACAAGCTTGATATTCTTGAGGTAGGCTATAACATTACACGCCAGGACCCTTAAAAATAACAAAAGAAGGCAGAAAAACCCTTAGGCCAAAAATAACTCTTAACGTGGGTAGATTATGTGATGTGTCGGGTTGGGACGTGGGTACAAAAATCTTATGCAAAGGAAGTCGCTAGTAATAGATATCAAGTGATCATTTATCATGATAAAGAAATACATGTACAACTAGATTGACAAGTAGGAATTTTATATTCATATATCCATGCAATGTTAGAGACAATGGACCTTATAAGAAGGCTCAAAACCACTCAAAGGGCAATGGAGAGGGCTATGTTTGGGGTTTCACTGCGCGATCGAATCAGGAATGAGGAGATCCGCAAAAGAACGAGAGTAACCGATATAGCCCGAAGAATTGCGACACTAAAGTGGCAGTGGGCTGGGCACATTGCCCGTAGGACCGATGCCCGATGGGGCCGACGGGTTCTCGAGTGGCAACCACGCACCGGAAGACGCAGCGTGGGTAGGCCCCCGACAAGGTGGATCGACGACCTGGTGAAGGTCGCGGGAAAACACTGGATGCGGGAGGCGCAGGACCGGTCATCGTGGAAAACCTTGGGGGAGGCCTATGTCCAGCAGTGGACGTCTTTCGGCTGAAATGATGATGATGATATCCATGCATGGGGATCGCGTACTCGCGACACAGATTCTGCCTTAGGCACTTATAAATTCATGCATATTTGCGCAAGATAAATTCTTCCGCAAGAATCCTACCGTAAATGTTTTATTTTTACATATTTTATAATGTTCTATTTAGGTATCAGAGACAGAGTGAAAAGTTCTTTTTTTTTAATAATTATAAACTAGCGCTTGACCGCAATCCCACCTGATGGTAACCAGTGATGCGATCGTTGATGGTAAAGCGCGCTAGGTTATTAAGAGCCTATTCACTCAGAAAAACTGAGCGAATAGGAAGGAAGACGGCAGTTGAGCGAGGTGATGCAATGTTAAGCCCAACAATACGACCAACGATGCTGCGCCAAAGGGAGATTGATCTGAAGACCCTTCACGACTAAACTCCCAACACAACATTAGGCGCATCGTACCCGGCACACATCGCAACACAACTGCTCAGACCCGTCCTCCGTACGGCTTCACCAGACATCATGCCGGAACACGACAAATCGCTTGGCGGCAAGGCTTTGTCTGGTGGGTGGTAACTTCTGCCGGCGGCCAATGTTATAGCCTACCACCGAGAGAAACACCGTTCGTCAATCCTCACTTTCCTAAACGCCTCTGTGAACGTAACGTTCAAAATAACGTCACATTGTTTACTCCACTACTACATAAATTATATGAGCAGTTTAAGTTGAAATGATATCGACGATCCATGACCCAGACGCATATAAAAATATTTTTACAAAAAAAAACTACTTCCAAATAAACACTACAAAGTGAAAAATAAGTAATTTCGGATGTCGGTTTCAAAAACGAATATACAAAAACCAGACACCGACTTCCGAAATTAGTTATTTTTTAAGTCGGTTGACTGGAAAATGGAATGGTAAAGTATTGTTCAGCTGCATATGGTCAGACTAGTCGCTGATGTCAACATAGTTGGGAAAGGGCTGCAAGTAAACGACGTAATTTTGTTTACTTTAATTTTTACCCGTAATTTTGAATAAATACCCGTCTAATAACAAAAAAAAAAAGAAAACAAACTACTGAACCGCTTTCTATAAAATTCCTATGGGATAAAAATAAAAGTATGAGCATTGCTAAAGATGACGCAATTACACAACTTAAATTCAGTCTCTTGATTTTAATTGATTTTTGCATAAGCATGAGAAGTTGGTAGTGGTTATCCTATGTTAAACTTCAATGCCATAAATTGTAGACGAATTCCCTCGTCTGTCAATGGTATTCATCATCAGATATACTGCAGACCTTCATTTTAACTCATATGGGTTCAAAGTTCTCATCAACATAAATGAATTAAATCTATACAAAGTAGCTACTGTAAACCTTTGAAGAGTTCCCTTAACTGTCCTTCGTCTTCATCATAAAACCCCTTATGACAATCACAATCCATCTAGATGTAAAGCTCTTATCAATGCAAATTAATCAAGCACAAACACAAGGTACCTGCTGTGAACCGTTGAAGAGTTCCTTAAACTGTCTCCCGGCTCCATCATAAAATCTAGTCCAGACCTTTATCAAATTGTAGTGCTTTAAAATCCTTACAAATATTATAAATCGGTAAGTGAGTTTGTTTGTTCCGTTTTTACGCCGTAACTACTGAACCCTTTGCTTTGAAAATTTGCATTCGTAAAGTTAGAAGTCCGGATTAAATAATAGGGTGTTTTTATCTCGGAAAAATTTGACGTTCCCGACGAAAATCCAAAAAGCGCGATATAACCGGATTCCACGTGGGCGAAGCTGCGGGCGAAAAGACTAATACTTAATAAAAAAAAAACTTAGAAATGCACTAGTCACCCTTATGATTTATGAAAAATCTCCTTGATTTCCCTGGTTTCCCATCGCCAGCCTCTGATTTCCTGATCATAGAACCTTGAAGATATATTTCTTCGAACAAAAAGAGAATCATCAAAATCGGTTCATAAACGACGAAGTTATCCGTGAACAAACATAAAAAAGCATATTATATACGGTCGAACTGAGTAACCTCCTCCTTTTTGAACAAGGCACCAAAAAAATTCAGCCGTTTTGCTGTCAATAGGTAAAGTGTTCAAAATGCAGAGATTTCCTTTAATTAAATATCTTACACACTTGTAACGGGGTTTTATTTTTTCATTACATTATTGTTAATTTAACCATAGTCCCTATAAAACCTGTCACAGCAGGATTGCAAACTCATCCAATCAGAATTTACAAGAGGTAATTTTGAGTGATCAAAATGCCACTAGCTTCTCGAGAGGCCTTTTATCAGCCGGAGATGAGATTATAAATTTGAACGAAGTCTCCCCTCTCAATTGTGTATTTAATTTTTCATTAAAAAATACTCTGCTCAGTAAATTGATATACCACTCGACTACGTTTTTCCCCTATTAAGTTACCATATTTATGAAAATCCATTAACGATCCTCTATGCTCATTTCAATTAGCTCTTGTTACCGTGTTTTCGTCTACGTGTATTTTTTTTATTTCCTCAGAATAAAAAGTATCTCTTTTTTCAGGTAAAAATATTCCTGTGGCAAATTTTTGTGAAATTCTGTCAATCTGTAGATTTCGTTGGTCTTATCATTATCATCCTATCCTATTATTCTTATCATTATTTACAATAGTCGAAGTAATATGGACATTCGAATTAATCTATCGCGCCCTACTATTAATTTTGGTGAGCAACATTAATGATTGGTAAATAATTTTGAACCACTAAACATACCCTAGTGACCGTCGTGCAAAATCGTGGAATACAGTATATCTATGTATAATCATGTTATAGGTATTACAATTCCCGTGTGTAAAAAGTTAACGTGGGTTCTGAAGCTTTAGAAATTCATAAATACCCTAAAGTGATCCACATAAATGTCAGATGCCAGATGGAGCTAGCCCAAAGGCTGCTGCGATGAACGAATGAAGGGGTTTGGGTATACTCTTATCATTTTATACCTTTTTTTTTTTCTTGTTCCGGGGTGGAAAATCCTCAATGGATGTCCGCCGCCCTGGGGTGGGCGACGGGGTCTGTCAGACTCCTACTGACTAAAAACCCACCCCGGTGTCTCTCCGGTCACGTGCGCACGGAGCCGCGGGAGTCCCTGATTCTGCCGCAGCCCCACACTCTCGTGCCGGCCCGGTCTGTCCGGGCCTCGCCTCCTGCACGGGGTAGTGAGGTGTTAAACTACCCCGTGCATCGCCTCTGAGGCGTGCGCCGACACTCACGCGCGCCTCCGCCTCGGGGTCCAACTAATAGGGGGCGGGGACTTCCCCATATCCCTCGCCCCTGGACCCATTCATGGGGGCCGGAAGAGGGCGTTATCCGCCCTTCCTCGGCGCCCGGTGCGTCTTCTGCGGCCCGGGAAGGGAGTTGAGATCTCTCTCTCCCGTTCCGCAGCTTCCTTCTGCGACATCACGTCCTCGCAGAAGGACACCACCGCGTCCCACGACTCTGCGCTACCGACCATCCTCCGCACTACTGCCGGCAGCGTCAGATCGCCTCCTACTTCGTTTGTGAGGACACGGCGCTGCTCCTCCTAAGCCACACACTCGGAGAGCGTGTGCTGCGCCGTGTCCTCCCCGCATTGGACGCAGTGGTGGCACCGAGCGTCCGGCTCCCTGTCTATACGTCGCAGGTACTTGCCGAAGCAGCCGTGCCCCGACAGCACCTGCGTCACTCTGAACGACAGGGAGCCGTGCCTCCTCCCGAGTCAGTCGTCGAGTACTGGCCGGATCGCCTCAACGGTAGCGAGGAAGGTAGTAGGGCGCATAAGCCTCTGCCGCCAGTCCGCCACCAGGATCTGACGGAGCTCCTCTCGGCGCAGCTCGATCTGCTGCTGCACCGGACTGGAGCCCCGTGTCCGCTCTTCCTCGCGCCATCGGTACAATGACGCGAGTACTTTCGCCTCTAGGTCCCAGGGCGGGGATCCGGCCAGGGCGCAAGCCGCCTCGTAGGATATCGTGCGATACCCGCGGACGACCCTGACGGCCATCGCCCTCTGCGGTTTACGCAGAATGGCGAGAGTTCCGGCCGTCAGGTCCATCGCCCACACAGGGGTACATAACCTAATCGCCGAAAGATAAGAAAGAAGGAGAATAAGGCATTCTCATAACTGGTAATGCTTAATGTATGTACACACATCAACAAAGTCTATCGATATTAAAGGGGAGACTTCTTAAAAACTATTTACATACATTATAAAAAAAAAGTTTGCATATAAAATATTTTTCACCTCTTTCAAAATTCAAAAAAGTAAAATAAAAACAAATACTTATTTTGAGACAAAAGAATATCGGTTATTCGAATTTACTGGTAGAAACGTTAGTTCATGTTACAATATAACTGACGTTTTGAAAAATTAAAAGGGATCGCTCACTTTCTTTATACTAATTTAAACGTATGTTACATTTATTGTTATGTCACGTCGACATTTGACAAGGGTAGAGCAGATTAGAACTGTAGGCATGTTGGAAGCTCTCGCTATACAACGCGTAGTTGCTGAAACTCTGCAAACCGACCAAAATGTAATCTACAGGTTATGGTTACGTTATCGTGCTACAGGCAATGTTGCTGAATGGCTTTCAGGCAGAAACCTGTCCTAGACAGGACCGTTTTACAAAAATCGCTAGGAGTCATCCCAACATTACCGCTTTGCAAATGGTTCAAAGGTTACAATCTGTCCACCAATTGTTGGTAATGAAGCTGGTCTTGATTCGTGGCAATCGCGGGTGGAGACTATTGTGGGCCCGAGAACAACTCGCATGGAGTGATGAGCAAGAGCATAGTGCTTTTTTCTGATGAGTTTAAATAGTGGTAGGCCATAACATCGGCCGCCGGCAGAAGTTACCACCCACCAGACAAAGCCTTGCCGCCAAGCGATTTGTCGTGTTCCGGCATGATGTCTGGTGAAGCCGTACGGAGGACGGGTCCGAGCAGTTGTGTTGCGATGTGTGCCGGGTACGATGCGCCTAATGTTGTTGTGTTGGGAGTTTGGTCGTGGAGGGTGTTCAGATCAATCTTCTCTTTGGCGCAGCATCGTTGGTCGTGTTGTTGGATTTAACATTGCATCACCTCGCTCAACTGCCATCTTCCTTCCTATTCGCTCAGTTTTTCTGAGTGAATAGGCTCTTAATAAACTAGCGCGCTTTACCACCAACGATCGCATCACTGCTTATTATCAGGCGGGATTGCAGTCAAGCGCTAGTTTATAATTATTAAAAAAAAAAAAAGAGTCTCGGTTTGGATTTCATCCAGATTCAGAAAGATTAAGGATTTGGTGAGTTCTAGGTAGACGCAGACGAACACTCCGACGATGAGGTGGGGGTTAGGTATGAGGGCGTCAGTAGAGCCATACATACTTCCAAAACCCACTACACTGTTGTAGGACTAACTTACGAATACTACGAAACGACTACGAAATCCTCGAGGTCAGATGCTAGTAGATTTCATGGAAGAGGAAGATCTGTTTGTGATGAATTCTTTTTTCAGGAAACCATTGGACCACAAGTGGACCCGGATTAGCCCCGATGGTCAGACCAAAAACGAGATAGACTTCATCATGTCAACGAGAAGGCAAATGTTCAACGATGTCTCTGTGATCCATGCGGTTAAAACCGGGAGTGATCACCGTATTGTTAGAGGCATCTTGAACCTCAACATTAGGCTAGGGTGATGCATAGGTTAAAGTCTCTGACTCGCGATATACGCCAATTTAACACAAATTGTATTAAATAGGCTATCGAGCGGACTAAAGGATCCAAAGTGTTCGCAAGAGATTTGTCTGTTGGTAAGAGCATACATGCGAAGACGAAAGCAGCTGCCTGATGGTAGGATCGTCACTTCCAAGCCCGAGCTTTTGAGTGAGATTGAGGAATTCTACAAATAGTTATACACATCAACACACGGACCTGTTGTAAGCCTGGCCAATGATTCTAAAGTCAAACTAACCCTACACTACACCGACGATATAACGAACGTCAGCCTGTACAAGATTGGTATGGCCTTGAAAGAGCTCAAGAACGATAAGGCGGCTGGAGATGATGTAATTACGGTTGAGTTTCTGAAAGCGGCTAGCAAACCGGTTCTTAAAGCGCTACAGAGGCTATTTAATTCCGTTATTCTCAAACACAAAACGCCTAAGGCATGACAATAGCGGTGCCAAATTGACTATTGATATATTGAGGTGATAAAGTGTTTGTACCAAAACGCCACCATGTCAGTCCCTCTCCAGGATCAGGACTCGAAACCGATCCAATTGCAGCGTGGAGTATGATAAGGAGATGTCATATCTCCCAAATTGTTTACAGCTGCTTTGGAAGATGTGTTTAAGCTCCTGGACTGGAAAGGACTTGGCATCAACATCAACGACAAGTACATCACTACTCTCCGTTTTGTAAATGATATCGTGGTCATGGCTGAGATCCTGGAAGACTTGGGCAAAATGCTCGATGACCTCAGCAGACCTTCCCAACAAGTGGGTCTAAAGATGAACATGGATAAGATTACGATCATGTTGAACTCTCATATGGTAATAACTCTAATTCTAGTTGGTTGCTCTGCACTCGAAGTTGTTGACGAGTACACCTGGGACAAACATTCCAACTAAGTAGGTTCAACAACGAGAAAGAGGTCTTAAGACTAAAGTCTTTGACCAGTGTGTGTTGTCAGTGATGACTTAAGGAACTGAGACGTGATCGCTCACAATGGGCCTCATACGAAGGCTTAGCGTCACACAAAGGGCACTGGAAAGAGCTATGCTCGGAGTTTCTCAGCGCGATCGAATCAGAAATGGAGAATCCGCAGATGATTCAAAGTCACCGACATAGCTCTTCGAGTCGCTAAAATTAAGTGGCAGCGGGCGGGGCGCATTGTTTTTAGAATCGATGGCCGATGGGGCAGTAAGGTTCTGGAGTGGCGGCCACGTACTGGAAGACGCAGCTTAGGGAAGCCCTCAACAAGGTGGACCGATGACCTGGTGAAGGTCGCGGGAAGCCGATGGATGCGGGCAGCACAAGACCGGTCATCGTGGAAAGCCTTGGGGGAGGCATATGCCCAGCAGTGGACCTCTATAGGCTAAAGAAGAAGAAGAAGAAGCAGTCTCCAGCATCTACAAGAAGTCCATTCATATCAAGGAGAGACTATCATGGTATGGGCTAGTATTCATATGGATGTGCGAACCGATCTCATTTTGGTAAGAGGGAATAAGAACGCATTGAAATTCCGCAATGAGGTAGTGAAACTCCAAGTCAACACGACCAACTCATGCACAATAATGCCTATGCCCATATGGGCATATAATATGAGTCATATGGCTAGTCTGACATCAGCTGGGCTGACATCAACTGTGCTTAGGGACCATGAGGACATTGTTATGAACTGGCCGGCTTAGTCCTCCGACATCAATCCAATCCAAAATGAACATGCACGGGACATGTTAAAGAAGAGCTATGTTTAATTTTTCTCCAACACTGATGACAACTTTTCCTGCACTTGATAAGAATGATATTAATTAAAAAAAAACGCTTATTTTTTTTATTTCTTATTTTTTTAAGAAAATATGCCTAATTTGGATAAATTCATTTTACACATAAATTACTTAACTTTAACTTATATAATTTCCTATATAAAATCCATTTAATTTGTTTATATACAGTATGTTAAGAAAACCCTGTCCGACCCGTGAAGGCGTTGTTAGGTATCGATAACTGATTCTACTAATGGATACAAAACCGGGCTAAACTTAAAAAAAATCCCCCTAAAAATAAATATTATTTCGCAAAAAGATGTAACTTAATAAATGTGCCTTAACCACCCTTCCGCGGGCGGCGGGCGGCAGGGCACGCGGCACGTGGTCGCATCGCTATTCGCTCATAATAATACCGATGTTGTCACTTTTTAAAAATTACCAAATTTCGGGGAAGATGGAATTAATTCGCGGGAAAAAAAGATTATTTCAAAATTCATTTGTATTGCTACTATGATGATTACGTAAAATTTTATATTATATTTGGTCATGTGTTTACCTAACCTTTATTATCCTTATGGGTCGGACAGGGTTTTCTTAACATACTGTATAATCGTTTTAAAAAACTTGTCTTTTACAAAATAAGTACAACCGAATTAGTGACTTTAGTGAAAATAACTAATATCGGCGGCAAAAACGAATATACCTGTCATGGTCATGGTGTCTTTGATTTTTGTATAGGTATTCGTTTTGCCACCGACTTCCGAAATTAGTTGTTTCACACTTTTAAGCTGTAGCTGCATCAAGTCAGAGTGGACGCTGACTCCAAAATAGTTGAGAATATGCTAGCAAGCTAACGACTGGGCACACCACAATAGCGGCGGTAAGTCCCCTCTTTGAGGAGTGGCTAGACAGCGCTACGACGGCTTCCCTTCCGCCTGACCCAGGTCCTCACCGTACACAGTTACTTCGGGAGGTTCCTGTTCCGTATAAGGCGGGAGGAAATGCCAGGTTGTCGCCATTGTGTGGATCGCCTAAACGGCGATCTGCGGCGATTTCTCGCGTTCGATCCTGGTCCAGGCCATGGTCTGGAGCGAGAGTGCATGGCAGGCCGTCACCTCCTTTTGCGAAGCAGTAATGCTAGCAATAGAGGAGGCGCAGCGCGTGAGGTAACGGAAATCCCAGCGCCCTCACGCCACTAACCGCCGCAGGAGACGCCCTGGTTGGGAGACGAAATCGAACTCCCCGCCACCGTAGGCGCGGGCCTGCGGGCGAAGAGCTGCCCACTACTCAGTGGGCAGCTCTTCGCCCAGTAAAGACCAGGCCTGAGCCGACGGCGCATTGTGTTTCACGCGCACCTCAATGAGATGTCAGCACATCGTGACGGGTCCACGAAGACCGATGCCTGGGTCAGGGTTGCGGCTTGGTTAAAAGAGAAGCCGTGGCCCTGGCCGTCGCACAGGCAAGTGAAGTAACAGGTGAATTTTAGACAGTAAAAGTCTGACGCGCCCTTCCGCGCTGCCCAGAGCGGTAGAGGTCATTTGATGATTTCCCATCCCAACAAAAAAATAAAAAGCTAACTACGCAATTTTGTTTACTTGGTTTTTACCCGTAATTTTGGTATAAATCTCAAACTACTGAACTACGATCCGGACGAAGCGTTTCGCCTGGTGTATATCGAAGGAATGGAACAATTTGCCTGTGGCTGTCTTTCCGTCTGACTACAATTTAAGTGTTTTCAAGACTAGAATGAATACCTACTAGAATAAAACCTTTTGATAAACTAGAGCTTTTTACCATTAGCCGCGATCCTGCCTGATGGCAAGCAGTGATGTAAAACACTGCTTGCCATCAGACAGGATCGCGGTCAAGCACTAGTTTATAAAGATAATAAAAGTTTGTCGCATCGGCATGACAAGTAGGTTGTGTCCTATGTTAAACTTCAATGCTGTAAACATTTGAGGAATTTTCTCAACTGTCTATGATCTTCATCGTCGGATTTACTAAATACTTTAGTCGCCCCTACGATTTTTAAAGTTACACTCGACTTCTTTTGTCTTCCATCATCAGACCTTGATTTGGTAGGACCACCTTGAAGATACCTTCTTTCCATGAAAAAAGTATCATCAAAATCGATACATAAACGACGAAGTTATCCGCGAACAGACATAAAAAAACATATATACGGTCGAATTGAGTAACCTCCTCCTTTTTGAAGTCGGTTAACAAAATATTTGCAGAATTTTGTAAAATAAAGTAAAAATTATATATTCGTAGGCATTGTTGACGTGTGTATTTTGTTATCTTCTTAGACAGTCACCTTTGTAATTTAAAACGTCCAAAATCTAATCACAGCGTCATCTCGGCGCCAAATAAATCTCAGCATCTTGTTAAATGTTGAGAAAATGACTGAGATCGAGACTGAGATCACACTGTGAACTTTCTTAATACTGTGGATGGGAAACCATCAAATGAGGTCTCCCGCTTTGAGCGGAGCGGAATGGCGTGTCATACTTTTACTGTCTAAAACCCATCTGTGTCTCTTCACTTGCCTGTGCGACGGCAAGGGCCACGGTTTCTCCGGTTGCGGTTTCAACCAACCCGCAATCCAGGCATCAGTCTTCGTGGACCCCGTCACGATGTGCTGACATATCTTTGAGGCGCGCGTGAGACCCGGACCTGGTCCTTACCAGGCGACAAGCTACGAGAATAGACCCATAAACCAATTTAAAATACAACAATAAGTATATTCTGCATAATAGGCTCCAAGTTAACATGGTAGGTACGGCATTTTCGAACATTAAATATTTTAGGCACAAGGGAAGTTATTGGGTTATCCTATTTTTCTCTTTTCACGACAGGGGAACACATTAGTTATGTTGATATATGATTGACAGAACACGATCAGCGTGCCACTCGTAGTAATGTTCCCATTTCTCGCATTCCTAAAGCTTTCAGTATTTCGTTTGTAGCAAAAAAACGAAGTAGAGACACATTGTTGTTTCCGGTTTTAGGGGGAACGGTTCCTTTTGCTTCGTTTTTACAAGTATTTTATTCGATAGGAAGCTAAGGAGGCACTTTTTCAATCACTTGTTCTCAAATAGTTATGGTAATGGTTTTGAGTGTTGCTTTGTATAAAATGGTCGGTATTCGTTCCAATATATGTACATTATGAGAAATTTCCTGCTACTTGCTCAGTTGACGTTTTTGGAGTATTGGATTGGATCACATCTAAATAAATATGTGTTTATACAGTGGGGCGATTAGTTTATCGTTTTAATAAGTATTTTAAACATATACCAACAGTTAAATTACTTAACAATTTAAATTCTATCCCTGGGTCCGTCTTTCTATTTTATTATTTAAAAATATTTCAAGTCAACATGTATTAATTATTTGGTAACAAAACCGTATAGTTTGCTTTGGTGATATCCTCGCCCCGCACGTTTTTGATGTCATATTTATATAATAATATTTATATTTCGTTTATTTATTTTACATAACATTTTTAAATATTTATATAAATACATAAAAAAAAACATTTAAAAATATAAAAAATAGTAGCCCACCGGTATCGGGAACGGGGTCCAAGCTACCGGCGGTCAGGGCTCCAAAGAGAGGAACTTCCTGACGATGCGAGCCGTGTCCAGCAGTACTGCTTTCTGAATAAAGCCCTTGATCCAGCTGCCTAACGAGAGCCTCCTGAGGTGTTGGTCGAGGCTCTTGGCTATTAAGCCATTGGCTGTCACGACTATCGGTACAATGATTGCTGAATCCACCTTCCACATGTCATCAACCTCGTGAGCCAAGTTAAGATACTTGATCTGTTTATCTTTCTCAGCTTTCA